>CM053150.1:47565000-48815000 GCA_028571685.1 Heterohyrax brucei | reverse complement strand
TAGTGGACACACAGGACATTGTAAGGATCTAAGCAAGAGATCATGAAAGTCTAAATGAATCTTGTATTAATGGGAATGAGGGGGAAATGGAATCGATCTGAGAGGCCTTTAGGAGGTAAAGCAATGAAGGACTTGGTAGCTGACCAGAAAAGGAAGTGAGGAAGAAGAAGAGGCATCCTGGGTTTCTGGCTCAGGTAACTGAATAACGGTGGTACCATTAACAGAAACGGGAAGTGTAGGAGAAGCAGGTCTGTGGAGAAAGAGAAATCCTTTTACATGTCCTGTGCTGGGGACTCTGTGGCACTTAAGTGGAGATGTACTCAGGCTGTGGAATGTGTGGATCTAGGCCCCTCACATTAGAAACATCAAAAACAAATTAATATACAATTTCTATTCTGTTCTGTTTCTGTTCTGCCCTTTTACTTTCACTTGACTGATCAAAGACTTAAGTGTTAATGTGTCCTTAACACTTACTTAGAAGTATTAGAGAAATAATGAAATACAGACAACTGTTGTCAGGTGAACAAATTGGTACAGCCTTCCTGGATGGCAATGCTCCCACCCTATGTAGTAAACTGAAAAATCAACAAAAACAGAAAGTGCCGCAGTGGTTTGCAGATCACCCCACGAAAAAGAAGTGGTATTGGGCCATGGAATTTGCTTGGCAAATGGAACAGATAACATGACACAAGCAAAAGGTTGAAGAGTGCTTGCACTCTGAGGTTTGCCCTCTCTTACTGCTGAGAATCTTCCTGCCACCACGGAAATAACCCAGGTTTACTTCCTAGAGGATGAAAGAAAATGTAGACATAAGCTCTCATCAGCTCAGCCATCTCAGTTGTCCCAACTGAGGCCATGGACGCACAAGCAGATCATGCTAGATCAGGATTCCTCAAACTTGGCACTACTGACATTTGAGGTCAGATAATTATTTATTTTTAGAGGACTGTCTTATGCATAGGATATTTAAGCATCTCCGGTTTCCACCTGCTAAATTCCAGTATACCACTTTCCCAGCTGTGGTGATGAAAATGTCTCCAGATGCTGCCAACTGTCTTGGGGTTGGCGAGCAGGGTGCAAAATCACCCCTGTTGGAGAACCACTGTTGTAAACCATGCCTGTTATCATGGAGAGATGTTTAAGGTATGTTTTCATAATACAGAGCAAAACCAAAGCCAAACCTATTGCCTTCAATTCTGACTCCACAGGACAGGGTAGAACTGTCCCATAGGGTTTCCAAGGAGTGGCTGGTGGATTTCAATGCCAACTTTTTGATTAGCAACCCAGCTCTTAACCACTGTGCCACCCGGGCTCTGCTAGATGTATACCAAGCAACATTATGGGACTATGTCATACATACTAAGGCAAAATAAATTTTACATCGAATCCTACCAAAATCATAAAATGTAGTCACTATTATTATCTATATTTTACCAACCAAGGTCATTGATGGTACAAGTAGCTAAGCTCTCAGCTGTGAAATGAAAACAGTAGCAGTTCAAACCCACCACCTGCTCTACAGGAGAAGAAACCTGAGAATCTGCTTCTGGAATGATTACAGACTAAGAAAAAAAAAAAAAACACTGAAGGGCAGTTCTACCCTGAAACATGGGCTCATCATGAGTAAAAAATGATCTGACAGCATCAAACAACACTTCCAGCTTAGGGAGCTGAAGTACAGAGGGGTTAAATATCACGTCCAAGTTCACTCTGTCAGTAAGTAGCTAAAGCAGGGACTTGAAATCAGGTAGTCTGGTCCTATTACAAGTCTTTTAGCTACCAATCAATTCTGACTTCTCATTAGGTACTGAAATTAGGTTATGAAAGAAATTAGACACTGTGGCATCATTTTTCTTTTTATCTAAAGGTATTGTATGGAGGCAAAAAGTGCATACACCAAAGTGTTAATAGTAGTTACTAACATCTGAATGTTCAAACTACTTATTAACCTTCTTTCTGTACCTTTAAATTAGAAATTACCTCCCTTCACGGAGTACGTAGTGAGTTGAAGAGACTAACATGGTATGAAACAACTACAAAGCAAGAGCAAAAATAAAATGAGCACTAATAGAAGTATGTAAATGAAAATGAAGAAAAACTGATCATCTGACTAGGAGCTTCTGAGAAGAAGGAAGACAATTTTAGAAGGTTTTAAAGGATAGTTAAAATGTTGACAGATGTACCTGGCACAAGATCTACGACATGGGGGCAGGAACATATAAGGTGTATCTGTGAAAATACAAGAAGTCTGGCGCAGCTTCAGCAGATAGGAAATAAGATTGGGAAAACAGTCTGGAACTTAATAATGAAGGATATTGAGTGCCAGAACGAAGAGCTAGGATTTCAGGGTGAGTCACTACAAATTGTTGAGGAAAGAGATGACCTTAGAGATGTATTTAAGTATAGTTAAGATAGCAATAATTACAATGACTTGAGGAAGTACAGACAATGACCACCTAGGACATAAGGCAAAAGTGATGACCACTTTAACTAGTGGAGCAGTAAGAATAGAAATAATACTGTCAATAGCTGAGAATAGAAGCTCATTAACATCAGGATTTAAAGGGCAAGTGAAGTAAGATCTACAAGAAAGGTAGTCCGACAATGAGAAGCCATAGAGGCAGAAGAGAAAGAAAAGAATGTCAACAAAACCATGAGAAGAAACAGAGGGAATCATCACAAACTGAACTGTGAGCCCCCCAAAATGTGTATAATCATTTTGCTAGTCCCCCAAAACATGTGTAACCATTTGTCTAGACCTTGATTCCTGGCATTGCATGATGTTCCTATATGTTGTAAATCCTGCCACTATGATATTTAGAAGGTAGGAAGGTCAGGAATTGTATTGTTGGGGCAGCACTCAATGTATAAGAGTGTTCTGAGGCAGTTTCTGGATGTGCAAAAGAAAGAAGTTAGCAGAAAGATTTGGGGGCCTCCTACCACCCAGAAGCAGTGCTGGGAACAGAGTGTGTCCTTTGGAAAGGACTCGGGGTCCCTGTGCATCAGAAGGTCCCAGTCCAGAGGAAGATTGATGACAATGACCTTCCTCCAGAGCCAATAGAGAAAGCCTTCTCTTGGAGCTAACACACTGAATTTGGACTTTTAGCCTAAGGCACTGAGGCAAAATAAAATATCTCTTTTTAAAGCCATCCACTTGTGGTATTTCTGCTAAAGCATCACTAGGTGACTAACACAGACTTCTGGATAAACAAAAGAGCTTGGGTGAATGACCTGACTAACAAAGAGAAGGCCCTGGAGGGCAAGTAATGGCTGACGGAAGAAAGGACACACGTGTACAGGATACAGTGAGCTGGGAGGCTGGGAGCTTGTGGTCACACAAGGGTTTCAGAATTCTGCATCTTGTAAGTGGAACATTTAACATTCATCTAGAATAAATCAATACCACTATTAATAAGCACCTTGGGCCAATTTTGACTCAGAGATATTGTATCTTTTGTTGACCTGCCATTACCACCACAGAAACCTACAGAGAGGCCAAATCCACTGGCTACTCTTGTATCATACCTTGTTCCTCTTCCACGGTATGTCTTCTATCCCATTCTACAATATTCTTAAGTATTCTTATAATATCCTCCATCCTTGATGCCATGACTTCACATTTGGTCAGAATTAACTTGATGGCAATAGGTTGGTTTTCTGGGAGGCTGGTTCCTCTTTGTCAGAGGACATCTTGCTTTTTAACTGTTAAAGAGGTTTATGCAGCAGATTTGCCCAGTGCAATATATCAATCAATTTCTTGACTGCTGCTTCCATGAGTGTTAATTATGGATCCAAGTAGAATGAAATCCTTGACAACTTTAATAATTTCTGTGTATGTATATGTGTATGTACAGATATACCTTACAGTGCAGTTGATCACTTTTATGTATGGCCTTTCTACCCACGATCTTGTAACTTCTACCCAGGTGACAGGGCAGAACTGTGTGACAGAGTAATTGTGGCCCCCAAAGGTCAGTTCTGCCATTCTATTGGGCTTGAAATGGCTACTCTAGAGAAAAAGAAAGAGAAGAGAACTTCACCACCGAGGAAGGAGAGATCCAGCAGCAGGAGATGGCATGGGGGCCTGCCACAGAGACAGCTGAGTGCCTATGTGCAGAGGCCTGAGGCCAGGGAGAGGCCTGCCTACGAGTAGTTTGGAAGAAGATGCTGTCCTGATGGAAGAACTGTACCCTGAGTATACCCGAGCCTGAACTGTTGCTGTTACTTCCCAAAGGAAGCCCATAATCATGAGTATGTTCCATGAGTTCTGTATGGCCAATGCAACGAATGACGTTATCTAGCAGAGAAGCAGAGAGCACTGGGCGAGGGATGGTTGGTGTCAGAATTAGTAAAGATGGTAGAGAGAGAGGCTCGTTCTGCCTCCACCTCATTGGAGTTGGCCTGAAACTGTTGATCTTGGTTCTCTTTGCCCCTTGTGGGGTCATACGAGGTTAGACACTGCCTATTTTTACATATATATATATAAGATTACTTTTGTTTTTATACAAAATGAAATTTTACATACTGTCATGGATTGAATTGTGTCCCCCTCAGATATGTGCAGCCGTGGGGCTGGGCCATAGTTCTCAGTATTTTGTGATTGTCCTCCATTTTGTGATTTTCCTACATTGTATGTTAGAGCACCAGGGTGGGATTCTAAATCCCTTCAGAAAGTCACCTTTCTGCTCCACTGTAAAGAGAGTTTCCCTGGAGTATGGCTTTCACCATCCTTTATCCTTTCATGCTACAAGAGATAAAAAGAAAGGGATGCAAAGAGAGTTGGGAACCTCACACCATCAAGAAAGCAGCACCCAGAGAAGACAGTCCCTCAGACCTGAGGTTCCTGCACCAAGATGCTCCCTGAACAAAGACTGATACAACACAAGGACTTTCCTACAGAGGCAACAAGGGGGAAGGCTTCTCCTGGAGCAGACACCCTGAATATGGACTTGTAGCCTACCAGACTGTGTAAGAATAAACTTTCCTTTGTTAAAGCCATCCACTTAGTAGTATTTCTGTTAGAGCAGCCCTAGCTGACTAAAACACACACCCATTATTCTATCACTTGAGAAAAAGTACCCCACAGTTCTACTATTGGATATATACCTTTAGAGACTCTTACTCTTGGTTCCTTAAGGTATCTCTCCAAGTCAGGTTACTGAGTGAAAATGTGTGTGGATGTTCCATTAAAACATATTTGCCAATAAGCTGAAAAAAATACTGTAGTAATTCACATGACCATCAGTAGCATATAGCATGTTTTCACACAAAAACACACACACGTGTGTGCCAGCACTGAATGAAAACAGCATTTTTAAGTGTTTACCAATATAGCAGCTGCAAAATGGTATCTTTTCCATCCACTAGTAAAACTGAACTTCCCTCTCCATGGTTATTAGTCATTTGCATTTTCTTTTTCATGAGTTTTTTGTGAAGACTTTTGCCCATTTTGCTACTGGCCATTTCTTATCCTTCTGTAGCGCTCTTTGATAGTATGTTTATTAATCTATTGTATTGTCCTGGGTAGTGTCAGCATTTTTCTGTCTTTGAAGGCTTCATCATTCATGTGTCCTAGTGAATGGCCACCCTCAGGGGTGGTTCTGAATGGAGACCTTTCCTGACCTCTAAGGATTTGAGGCTACTGAAGTAAAAGTATTCACTGTAAATGCACCGGGAGACACACACACTTCCTATTATAAAATCAATACTTCTAAGAATCGCCCTGAAAAGAGGAGGTATCACATCAATCTCTATACATTACCTCAGAAAAAATAAACCTTTTTCCTGAAAAGGGCTCTTTGGTTCACTGTGACTTACTATCTCATTGTAGCCTCATCTATCTGAGACAATCTTACTTCTCAAAATAGTGTGTTATTCTCTGATGCCTTGTAGTAATATATGAGTCTCAGTAAAATCTTTGAAGAATTTTCAAGAAGACAAAGTTCTCTAGAATCCCTGAGGCTCTTGATGAGTTCAGAGTAGGCCTAGTGCATTCTGCCTCAAACGTTCACTTGATCAAGGACCATGCTGGCTTACGCCCATGTCTTTTTTCTTCCCAATGAAATGGTAAGCTCAGCTGTCATTTTTCACTTTGCTTTTCAGGAACCTCAGTGTTTCTTGGACACACAACAAGAATATTTGGCATTTCTCCCTGTGAGTAATGATCTATTTATGGACCTGTTTCTCTGGCACATTTCTCCTGGCATAGCTCTCAAGATACAGAGAAAGAAGAAGTGAAGCTGGGCCAAATGGCACTTGAGCATAGCAAACAGGATGAAAGAGTAGGTTCTTCAGTCAGTCAGTCAATCAACAAGTGTGGTTCTGGTATAGAATAGGCATGAAGCCCACTCACCAGTGTGGTATTACTTGAGAAAAGTCACAGGACTCACCAAAGCTAAAACATATCCCTCAACAATGAAGATTCAGTTATTACATATTTTAGTAACATCTGAGCCAACATCAGTATTCTAAGAAAGAAAAGGGGTAAGAAGGAAAATAAAGGGAAGGGCTAATCAAAGATAGGAGGGCATTCAAGACAGACTAGAGTCACAGAAGTATTTGGAGACCAAATTGACATGCAGCATGACCATTATAAACAGGTATTGTTTTTTAAAAAAGCACATATATCAATCATCAAATGGTTCAGACCTGAAGGTGGATTCATGTTCGCTACAATGGAGGCAAAACTAAAAGGAGAGAGGGGCAGTGAAGTGATACCATTGTAAGAACATAATGAAGGCTGCATACCTGGGCGGACAAAGGAAAGGATACTTGTTACTGATACAAAACCACTCAGTGGGTACCACGCAAGACAGGGCAGGGATGGAGGACAAACATCTTCACATCGACTAGAGGATAACTTGCATGACACAGATAGTGCCAACACAGACCCTTTACATGAGTTACAAAATTTTATTTTGCAGAAGGTAGATGAAGTCCTTAAGTGGACCATAACTAATTCTGATCAACAGTGACAGTGAAGTGACAAAAAGCTCCACAAAACAGGGACATGTGAGCTCATGATAACCAAGAAGGAAGATGTAAAGGACTCTACAGAAGAAAAGAGCAACATCCCTGGATCTAAAACTCTTCAGACGGTGACACGGACTGGTGTGGGTGGAAAGTAGAGAGTTTCATGAGTAAAAAAATCAAACTCAAAAAATGCTTATAAATGATTCTGATGGGAAGGAAAGACGAGCCCTCTACAGGGACCAATATGACTACACAAGGAGCGAGGCGGGAGGTTTCAAGAAGCTCCACTTTAAAGACCATAAACCCAAAGAAGGGATATATAACCAAGGAGGAATATATTAAAATAATTACAAGGGTGTACAAGGAATAAGAGCAAGAATAAACTAAGGGGACTAGGGGTTGAAAAAGTGTTACAAGAGAAAAGGGAGTTTTATTAGATGCTGGAAGAATAAGAGAGGGAAGGGAGAACTGAGGCAGATGATAGAGAAACAAAAATGGAAGCTTTCAATTCTCTGATGCCACAAAGAAGGTGCCTCAGGGCAAGCAGGTGGAGTGCAAAGCTGTCTGGAGGAGGAGGTGGGAGTCATGCTTTGGAATTGGCAGCAAGGGCTGCCTAAAATGGGCAAGACAGCAGGCAAAGACAAATGCAAGGGAGAGTGGCTCCAGAGAAAAAGAGTATGAGACTGGGAAAACATTGGAGGAGAAAGTATCTTGGATAGAGTTCATATGGATAGGAGAACGTCTGTGTTTAGAAGAAACCCTGGTACAGTGGTTAAGTGCTAGGTTTCTAACCCAAAGATGTGGTTCTAACCCACCAGCTGCTCCACAGGAGAAAGATGCAAAAGCCTACCTCCCTAAAGATTCCAGCCTTGGAAACTGTAAGGGACAGTTCCAGCAAGTCCAAATCGATTCAGTGGCAATGGATGCGTGTGTGTGTGTGTGTGTGTGTGTGTGTGTGTGTGTGTGTGTGTGTGTGTGTGTGTTTAGAAGATCCTCAAGGTAGCACATGTACAGACACATACAAGTTAAGGAATGTACATGTTTGACTACGTAGGTGAAGTGTTGGTTCATTAGTATGCATTTTTGTGAAGCTGGAAGAAACCGTGGTACTTCGTTGGTTTTTAACACATACATATCTGAGGGGTTAATATTTTGTAATCCCAGAGTAAGGAAAAGGAAAGGCAGCCGACATTTATGAAAATGAACAATGTACCACAACTACTCTTTTCTAGTAGTTAGAATAGACTAGTGGTGATGGCAAATTGATATAGATTGTTAAATTGTTCTTAATTCATAATAAAAATTATTAAAAAAGAATATACCGCAAAGATTTACAGATGGCTCTGATACTCCTCACACCAATCACGACAGGTAGATGTTATTAGGCCATTTTTAGATGGAAAAATGACATTCAAAGAGGTAAATACCTTGCCCATGTTAAAGCCAGTAAAGCAGAAATAAAAATTCCCTACTGGATTCTCGGAGCCAAGTTGTGGACATTAGTCTACATTATGTCTTTGGGGCAGTACAGGCATCATAAACTTTTCAAACATCGAGTGGCATGACAGCCTACAATGCGCACATATTTGTTGACATTCTTATCTGACCCCATCGTGATAAAATGAGCTTCTGATTTTCTAACCTGTTCCCATTAGAGCAATCACGTGGAATCCTTAAACCAGCACATACCTGGCTCACCCTCTTCCTACTCATTGCCCAACTAAGCTGCTCCAGTTAGACCTCTAGTTTCTGACTTGCAGAACCTAAGAGTCCTTATATTGTTATCCCTGTGGTTCCTCTACTCATTTACATGTGCTTTCATTTGTTCATTCACTCAACAGACAGTTACTTCATATTTAAATGTCTAGTAGGTCAAAGAATAGGAATATGTCCAGTTTTGACTGCTGCTTAGCTGTCATTAAGACCTCAATCAATCTGCCCCAATACTGTTTAACCTACTGATTCATTTGAATTTTCCTGGGATTTTGTTGGCTGTCAGTCTAAGGAGGTAAAGGGCATAAGACTCTTACTTTGCAACAGAATTAATGGTTTAAAACCGCAGAGACATGTTTGGAAAGATCATGGTCTTTCTATTTTAGATTCATGTGAGACAGCTGATGCCTGTTAGGTCAGCTCAGACTATTGCTTCTTTCATCTTCTCCTTTTTCCTCTTCTGCAAGCACCCTCCCTTCACCTACCTACACTTTTAAAATTAAGACTGAGAGTCTTCTCAATCCCTCTGAGTCATGTCAGACACACTTCATATTTAAAAGGAACATAGTCAGCATAAAACTTAATAGGTTTAGGTAAGTAATTTGGGGCAAATTAGGTAAAGTGATTCTCTGTATGGATGCCAAACATGTACTCTGTTCAGCATATTTCAGTTTTAAGTCACATCAAAAAGAAACACATTTGATCCTAGGGTGATTTATATCTGCAGCCAGCACAAACATTTCCATCCGACTCACACTCCCCACTTTGGTTTTGAACTGACAAATGAACAGTTAAAAATCTGGGCTGAAAATTGTTACAAGAGTTACTTCATTTACCTGCATTTTTGTAAAACAATGGCACTGAATTAGTAATATCGTACCTGTGCAGAGCATTAGCGTTTACCCAAAGCATACATCACCTCAAAATAGCCCTTTATAGGTTACCCTGGTGTGCATTTTATAAATGAAGCAATTAAAACCCAGAGAGGTTAAGCCAATTCTCAGCCCACACAAGAACCAGTGCAATCAAGGCTCAAACTCAAGTGTTTTCATTGAAAGTTCATACTCTTTCTTATTCATTTCACTGATTTCAAATAATCTCTATGTTCTCTTTCAGCCTGAAAATTGGATGTTTACATTCACTGCAATTATGGAATAATTATTAATTTAAATTCACCTTTCAATAATAATTAAATCAACTCTATTTGCAAAGTATTCTCCAGAGAATTATAATTCTACCAAACTTTCTTTTGGTCAAAAGTGTAATTACTTAAGTTATATTGGTTTCCTAAAATCAAAATGAGAAGCAATTCAGATTTCTGAGCAATCTTGCAGGACCACAGCCCACTGTAAGCCTCAGTTTGCACAGTTCATTCACAGATCTGCCCAGCTCTGGGTCTCTGGAGCTAGCTCACATTTTTAAATGTTCTCAGTCTCCTGCCTTTTGGACTCACTGATTGCTACTGGTTACTTAGATCCACACGGAAGATGTAATTTTTTCCTCTCTTTGATTTATTCAATTAATTTTAATGAAATGTATTTCATGGGACAGACATTCCTCTAGTTTTTGGAAATGTAGCAATCAAATTTGTATAGAGTTCTTCCTCTTGCAATGCTTACAATATCAGTAGAAGACCGATCACAAATATATAAACAAATAAACACATTTGAAAAACATGGTGGTGATCAGTAAAGCAGAGTTAGGGGTCAAAGATTAACAGGGTATTTCAGGCAGGTGATCAGAGAAGGACTATCTGATGACACTTGAATAGATAAATGAGGTGGTAAGGGAACCATGCAGATTTTTGCTCAGTAGGCATCCTGAATGGAAACCCTAGAGGGTCAGTGGTTAAGTGCTATAGCTGCTAGCCAAAAGGTCAGTGGTTTGAGTTGACCAGGTGCTCCTTGGAAATCCTACGGGGCAGTCCTATTCTGTTCTACAGCATCACTATGGGTAGGAATTGACTAAGCCACAACAGGTTTTCCACTGTTATGCATCCCCAACAGGGTTTATAGCAAGTGCAAAGGCCCTGAAGTGAAAGAATGTTTGGGCACTTGATTAACATCAAAGATTACATTCTCCACCCTGAGTACCAAGATCACGGCCAAACACAGCTTGGATACAGCTGGCTTCTTTCTTGGGTACTTCCATTATGGTCACCAACCCAAACTCATACTGGAGGAAGGGAAGTGGGTGGAGAGGAGGAGATAGGAGACTGCTGGGAGGATAGGACACGTGTGGAGCAGAGAGAAAGAGTGTGCTGTTTCCGGGCTGGGAGAGCAGTGGAGCTGCGTATAGTGAGCATGGAAATTTATATGGGAATGTACATTTTCATTCAATCATAATAATAATAATAAAAATCTCGTTGCCATCAGTCACCAACAAGGGAAGAAACAGACTCAGATACTGAAAGAAAAAGCTGGACAGCTTCTTGCTATATGGTGTGAGAGACCCAGCACCAAATAGGTGGCTGGGATTCCTGCCATCCAACCCTCGGGCTCTACAATTCTTTGCAACCATACACGTGTGTCTACATCTAGGTAACCTATCAGTGCAACTTGGGAAAATGAGACATAAAACACATGTTGAATCAATAAACACAAGAAGCCACTGCCATGAAGTTGATTCCGACTCATCATGACCCTATAGAAAATGATTAATAATGTCTTCATGTTTGAGAAAGGGATAAATTTTCATCAATTCTCAAGCATTACCATGAAAATAGAATAATGCAGGGAAAGAGGCCTGAGGTTTTGTTTTTAAAAACAGAGCTTTGATGAATTAGTCCCTTCATTTTCCCCCTCTTGCTGTGCTTCAGAATTCTGATTACAAATGTGGTTTATGAGTCAACAGTGATGGAAGGTGAGTGTTCTAACAAAGACCTAACAAAGTTTTGGAGTTACCAGCATAATGAGTCATACTTTGAATATTTTGATTTAAACCTTATTTTACAAAAAAAAAAAATAGAGAGAGAGAAAAAGGTTTAGGTATTATGGAAGCAAATGTGACACCCCAATATTTTAGATCTTAATGTCCAAATGGGTCTGAATGGTGTATCAGTTGTATGCCACATGTATGTCACAATGAATGACAACAGTAGTCACCATTCTTTAGTCTTTATTATGTTAGGGGCCATGTATTTATCTATTGCTCACAAAATCTCAATGTAGGTTGGTTCTTTATTATCGTCATCTCACAAATGAGGGATCTGAGGTCACAGAGCTAGCAAATGTCATCACTGGGTCTAGAACCAAGTTCCATCTGACGTAGAGTCCAAGCTCCTAACCAACCATGTGATCTTGACTCTAGAACTGGGAAGGAAAATTAGAGTATTTGTGAATCAGAATTTTACTTATGCTTACATCACGGAGAAAGTTACCTATTAGTATAAAGACTTTGCTTCTTGATTAAAGTTGACAGGTAAAATGCATACATTTTAGAACTCGTTTCTTCAGATTCAAGTTGCCAAGAAGCTAAGCTGAAAAATAAATCTGTGCAATTATGTTTACAGAAAAACACCCACCCTAGGCATGGACATCGTCTTGTCCCAATATTGTAGTAGGATTTTTGCCTAATTTTAAAGTGTCACTCTAACCAGAGTGGAGATCCTGGGTGGAGAGAGGATGGAGCACTAGAAGGCGTTAGAGGAGCAGGGAGGGGTGTAGGGCTGGGAAGGGAGGCTTTGTAACAGCTTGTGAGTGACACTTACATAGAAAAAAAGTTTCAGTTTTCTCAGGCTTCTTTGCTCAAACCGGTGCCCTATGTCCTTATTTCTAATCTAGGGATTTTTTTTTTTTTTTTGCAGTTAGATATAATCAAATCAGCTCCGGATTAATAGGCTGGAAACCAGCCTGTCACCCTAGCTTCTTCAATAACCAGCTGTGAAAACCTGGACAAGTCACTCAACCTGTACAAATTCATATTTTCCTAATGCAGAAATATAAGAGAATTGGAATAGACTATTCCTTCCAGTTGAAACCCTGGTGGCATAGTGGTTAAGCGCTACAGCTGCTTACCAAAAAGTGGGCAGTTCCAATCTGCCAGGTATCCCTTGGAAGCTATGAGGCAGTTCTACTCTGCCCTATGGGGTTGCTGTCAATCGGAATCAACTCGCTGGCAGTGGATTTAGATTGTTTTATTTTTTGAAATTATGGAAAAACATCCACTAAATAACTGACAGTGGTTTTCTGGGAAAGGAATTGGAGTAGAAATGTATACCATGTACCTATTTTACCATACCCACATTTTGTACACCACTGTAGTAGATACAAGAGTCCCTGGGTGACACAGATTTTTAAGTATTTGACCACTAATCAGAAGGTTGAGAGGTCACACTCACCCAAAGTCACCTCAGAAGAAAGGCCTGGTGGCCTGCTCACAATCAATCACAACTTTGAAAACCTTACGGAGCACAGTTCTAGTCTGCAACACATGGAGTCCCCACAACTCAGAATCTACTGCTTGATAGCAACTGGTTTGGTCTGATAGTTAAATACATACTCAGTTTAATTCATTTTTTCAATTGTTAAAATATTTTCAATGTTCCATACTTGTCTGGGCAAAAACTGTTTGTGCATATATGTCAGCTGTGTAAAAAAACTAAACCCAAAAGGTTTTCTCAGACCTAGAAATAGTGCCAGGCTTTTACACTGCAAATAAAACACACACAGAGAAGACGTTTTTATCCAGTTAATACAAGTGTGAATGAAAAGGTCTTAGTTTTTTCCAGTTCCTGTGACCCCCAGGAGAATAGGCTACGGGCTGATGATTAGAACATCTGAGCACACGGGTTTGCCTGGAAGGGAGAGCTAGCAAAACCTGGAAGATGGGGACAATGACAACACAGGATCAGCTTGTAGAGCTGCTGAGCTGAACAGTATGACTCCCAACCCGACTTGATTCCTTGTTAATTATATCTGAGCCCACTTGATTATGTATTTCATTGAATTTAAAATGCTGCTGGGGGAGGGGGTCACTGCTCCATGCTACTCACCAGAAACAGCAATAAAAAGGGTACCCCAGAAATGATTGGCGGTCAGGCCTGCAAATATGTTACCTCTCACAGTGACTGACGTGCTTCAGTAAATATGATCACTTTTTCTTCAGTCTGTGTCTATGAGAATTTCTAAAACCCTCGATGCTATAATACCCAAAGAAAAAAGCCCTTTCTAGCATAACACTGGCAACAGAAAACATGTGCTTTTGTGGCATGTAAAAATTTATGACATTCACACAAAGAGGAGTATTTATTTCCTGTGTGTCTGCATCTCTGCTCTCTGCAGAAAAAGATGAACAGAAAAAGACGAATGTACCCTAGCAGGAGAAAACCACAGCAGGGAGAACAGCTGACTGCTTTCTTCCCATCCAGTTAGCCAGCATCTTAGCAGCTGAAACCTGGCAACTAAAGTTTTCCAGGAGGTGAGAAGGTTACTGGGGGATCTGAAACCCCAGACCTTTGCCAGTCAGAAAGGTGGAGTGGGATGATTACATAATTTAGACTGAGACCTGGGTGTGACTCTAGCTGCAGCTTTGAGAGGCTGAAAAAGCTAACTCACCTTTCTGAGGCTTAGTTTTTCTCACCTGCTAGGTGTCAGTACCTGTTTTCTGGGACACCGTAGAGGGTGCTGAGATATGTGCATACAGACTGTTCCACAGTCCATAGTAGCATCTCACAGGGTGCATAGTAGACACTCTGCTACATTTTTCCCTTTAGCTCTTTTTCCCCTTTCCATTTATTCCTATTTTCCTTTCTTTTCTATATTTTGGCAGAAGTGGTCAAGTTCTAGCTTTCTACCTTTTGACTTTCTTCTGGAAATCTAGTTTCACCTCAGATCTTCAAGATAAATCAAGCAGTATCAGGAGTTAAGACCAGTCAAGTTAATGAATAGAATGCTTTTATCCCCTTTTCCATCCTGGGATTTCAAATACCTCAAATATATAAAAGCAGAGAAACAACCCCATACATAAATGAATAAATGAAAGAATTAATCTAACTGATCTCTACATTTTCCTATGTCTATTCTTCCAGACAGACATATAAACAGAAAGATGATAGACAGAGCTCTTATTCTAATCCTTCTATATTTGCTTTTACACTATGAATGTAGCATTTACTCATTAGTGGATCAGCCAGGTCAGGAAAAAATTATTAGCAGCCTGTATATCATAGTACATGGTGTGTCCTATAATATTTTCAGTTAAGGGCATTGCCATTTACAATCTAACTGCATTCTTATGCCAGCACTGGAAAGCTAAGAAGTATCTGTCCTACTACCGTAGTGGAAAGAGCAGGGCCAGGACCAGGATGAGGCATTTGCATAGGATGCAAAATTTAAAAGGGAACCAGACAACTCAGTGACTACAATAACTTAAAAAAACAAATTTCATACAAAAAATTAAGAACTGTAAATACCAACCTGCAATTACATGCACCTGCCAAACCCTGGGCCTGGGAAAGAGCCTGAGTACAAGATCAGAAGACTGGTGTTCCAGTCTCAGTTCTGATATGACTTAGCTACAAGCCCTTAGGCAAGTCATCCAACCTCTCTGGTTCTCAGTTTACTTATTTCATTTCACTTGGAAGTCTGATTAGATAACTTTCAATGAACCTATGAACTTGAAAGTTCCATAACATGAAACTGCATTAGGGAGGCATCATCAGTGAGTCAAAAGGGCAAGACGCCTTCAGTCAGCCACTCAACCCGAAACGTTTATTGAGCATGTGGCCTGTGCCAAGCACTGCATGAGATGTTGTATTTACAAAGTTGGTGACTATGGGAATACCTGTGTTGAAGGTCAGGAATTTCTCTAGGAAGTGACTTTGACCTATAAGACTAAAAGGTAGGCCAGGGAAGATGAGAAGGAAAGGACAGAACAGTCAAAGTCCTGAAGGTTAAAAAGGAAAGAAAAATCTCAGTTCAGTATGACTGAAATGTAAATAGACTGGACTACACACACACACACACACACACACACACACACACACGTATCAGTCTTTGACTGCCAAACAGTAATAAAAGTATTTGGCAGAAGGTAACAAAGTGCATTGGGTAATGGGTTAGATCCAGGTTCTAGTACCTGCCCTGCTGCCAACTACACAAATAATCAGGTTTCCCTCTGTACTGGGATTCTATTTTAAAATCCACTCCACCTTTTTCCCTAAATAAGTCAGGTATTTAATTTCCTAAAGAATGCTCTGAACCTCACATCTAAGACACTTAGAGTTTACATCTTTCAGTGCCAAAGAGGTGCTGTAATTAATACACGCAGTCACTTCCCTGAAAACAATTTGCTAAATATTCTATTACACTTGTGTGTGGTCTGTGAGCCTGAAGAACGCAAAAACCAGCCTAAAGGCAAGCAAACTTGCATCTCCCCCAGAAAGGTTTAAGAAGTGGCCAAGCAGGTAAATGTTCTCGGCAGACACCCCCAGCCCATATCAACCTTGTCTACATTTACAGTGGTCAAGCTGGTGTCCCACCATTATTTCCATAAATTGATTTAATTCTTACATTTAGGATATATTATTAGAGCCTCCTATTTGTAAAGAAATAAAAAAAACTGTTTAACATACACCAAAGTATAGTCTCTGCAGTGTTGTGCCTGAAGTCAAAGCTTAATGCTTTTAACCTCATTGTTGACACACAAAATAACAACTACTATTCATTGAACACTTACTCCTGCCAAGCTTTACAAAGAGTAACTGACCTAACCTTCCAACAACGCCCTGTGATAGGTTCTACCACTATCTCCATCATAAAAGCGAGAATACTTTGGAGCACAGGAAAGTGAACTGTGTGTCCAAAGTCACCTCCTTGGAAAAGGGCAACTTGAGGATTCAAAAGCAGTCAGTTTAATTCCAGAATCTGCTTTCAGTCCACAGAGCTGCGTGAACGTGTAACAGATGACACCCTGGGGGTGCTGCAGCACACAGACCCTCCTAAATTGTCCAGGGCACTCAGGGACCTGAATTCTCCGGGCTTCAGAAGCACCTCCGTCGCTGAGCTGTGGCGAGAAGAACACACCCTGCCCCCGTCCTCAAACCTGCCTTCCCGAGCCCTCAGGAAGAGGTACACTTCCCTCTCTCTAGCTCTTCTCTCCCGCTCTACTTCCCCGCATCTTTTTGTTCTCCGTAGACACTAGCTCTTTCCATCTGCTCGCCCTTGATAACAACGGCGCTCGGTGCTCTGCCCATCGCACCCGCTCCCTACAGCCCCATAACGCTGTCTCCTGCCAGACTTCAAAAACGACTGAAAGGTACACATTGCCTGGATCTTCTTACCTCCCATTCTCCACTGCACTTCCTGAAATATGGCTTCTGAACACACTGCCACACTACAATTGTGTTTTTAATGGTCACCAGCAAAGCCCTATTCATTGTCTCTTTTCAGTTCCCTGTCTTCAGCCTTTTCAGCCTGCACTTTAAATCACTGTGGTCATTTACCCAGCCGATAATAAACGGTCCATATTTGCAGGGTTAAGAACATAGGCTCTGCCTCTGCTACTTACTTGACTAGCTTGGTAATCTTGAACAAGCTATTGGAACCTCTCCACTCAGCTCTGTCCACTATGAGAAATGAGTCAGGGGTGTTGTGGGGATTAGAGGAGATGCCACATGCAGCCACTCCCACAAGGCCTCACCCACTGCCAGGCAGGCTACCAAGAAGCCTAGCCACCCCCTTCTGGAAATTCTCTTAGGCTTTTGCTTTCGGGCTGGGTCCTTGCCACCATCTCTGAATATCTCTTTCCTGTGCTGTTCACTGATGTTTATGTCTTAATCCCTAAATGTGGCTGCATGCTGAGATTTAGTCATTGGCTCTCTGGTCTTCTGCTCTCTTTATCCTCTCCCTTATAAAAATAAGTCAGCGTTTACTGAGAAATTCTTGCATGTTGGGGCCTATAGAATGTATCTTCCAGGAAGTCTCAGTGTTACCTCAACATATATTTCCCCAAAACATCAGCTAAACTAACTTCCCTTCCCATCCCTCTCTCAGGAATTATTGGGCCACCATTCTGCCAGCTACCAAGGATCGAACCCCAAGTGGTCTCTGTGTCTATATATGTGGTAAGTACATATATAACAAAATAGTTGCCATCACACCATTTTTTAACATGTACAATTCATATTCATCAGATTCCACACTCATTCTCCTATCCATTTCTAAGTTTTCCCAACAGTCTAACAGAAGTTCTGTGTCTCTAAGCAATGACCCTCCCGTTCCTCTTCTATCCTGCCTTGAGAACTAGTAAGTTCTATCTCTGATCCTCCTTATCCTTTATCCCCTGCTGAAAATCTGAAAAGAAATTCTGACTTTTTATTTTAATCCATTCCAACTTGCTGAGATTTTGTTGGGCTCAGTTCAGTAAGTGACCTGATTCCTGGAGCTGCAGTGTTGGTAGCTGGAGCTTGGGTGGTCCAGCCCTCAACCCAGCTCTCTTGGATGGGAATGCAGAAATCACCAGCTGAGGTGCCCTCATTAACAAAACGGTGCCAGGAACTCTTTAAATAAGACCTATGGCTTACAAACTTCACGGCCCTCAATTATTTTAAAAGTTTGAGCAAGTGCACAAAATCAAGGGTTCTGACAATTAAGGGAGAAAGGGAAAAGGCTCACGTTTACTACTAGTCTATTATATATCAGGAACTGTGCTAAACACCAGGGTTCCCAACTAGCTCTTCCTGGTTCAGTCATAGCTGATGAAGCAAAACCAGAAGAGACATCAATTTGTAAAATGTAGGAGTACCAAAATGATAACTGCAATAGGAAAAATTATGGGTCAATGCCCTGCTAGAAACTTAATCTCTGTCTTAGAGAAAAAAAAGGCAGCATGTGCCTAGTTACCAAATCTGTTGACCGGTACAGTTGGAAACAGCAGTGACCCTCTCAGAGATGGCAGGCCAATCATACCATTTTGAATGTGTGTTGCTCTGCACCGCCCTTCCAATAATCCAGTCTCCCTCATCAGGATCCTGAAAGGGCTCACTACATCTTGCTTCTTCTTAGTCTCCCAAATCATAGATTCAACCTTTAATTTTTCTCATTCTGGTTATTGTTTTGCTTTGCCCAAATTTTAAAAATTCAAGTCTGTTCTGATTTTGCTGCACTGGCCGTCACTGAATCAGTCTGAGCAAATCTGAAGCCCTGCAAAATTCTGATGGTTCCAAGATGAGCTAACGCTTCCAAGATGACATAACTGCTTAAATACAAAAAAAAAATGAGATGTCACAGTGCTGTTTTCTTATTAGCACTTCAGAGGGCAGTTCTTTTTCATAAAAATGGATAAGTAATTGTGTTCCTGTTTTTTTCTGTGGTCTCCTTGGATCATTCTGTCATTGGCCTCCCAAAGACCGATCACCTTAGAGAAAAGGAAATTATGATTTAGCTTCTACCATTCTAATGGCAAGGAGTCCCTGAGTGTTACAAACAACTAACACACTTAGTTGCTAACTATAAAGTTAGAGGTTCAAGTGCATCCAACAACACCTCAGAAGAAAGCCTGGCAAGCCTCATCTGAAAATTCAGCCATCGAAAATCCTAGGAAGCAAAGTTCTACTCTGGCACATTCAGGGTCACCATTAGCTAGGGTTAACTCAACACCAACCCTCATTCTTATGCAGGAATCATAACTACATGACTAGATTTCCCATTGTTTACTGAATCATTCAACAAAGCTTTATTGAGTTCCTACGGTGTACCAGGCTTGTGCTCAGTACTGGAGATACAGCTGGGAATATCTTGCCCTCATAATGCAGGGAAGGTAGCAACACAAGTATTCCTGGTCAAGGATGGGGTGGCATGGAAGCACACAGAAGGAGGCTCTTCTTGGATTAGCAGGACTTGCTTTTCTCACTTGTCTCTCAAATATATCTCTTCTTTTCAGTCCCACTGCCACCACCCTCATCATTTCACACCTACATTCCACAATTAGCTCAATGTCTCCAGTCACCACCTCCAATTCATCCTCCACACAGTGGTCAAAGTCATCCTTCTCTCACACAAGTCTGATCACAGCTCAGGTTTGCTCAGCCTTAATCTCTCTGCCAGCCTTTAAGATAAAAATGATGTTCTACAAAAGGACAAATACTATATGAGACCTCTACGATAAGATCTCAGAAACAGACTTGTGTATAGAAGAAAAGACTCTTTGACAGCTGCGAGGGAGGGAGGGCGAGGGGGGGAGGGTTTAGTTTAGATAGTTACTAGAAATCTAGTTGGGAGAAAGCGGTGACAGCACACATTAGGAACAAGAACAACATTAAGTGGACTTCAGCATAACTTGAGTACTCCTTCCATCTTAACTCAATACTGCAAGGATAGAGTAGCTGGGGCGGGGGGCGGGGGACCATGCTCTTAGGTGAATTCCAGGCCAACTGGCACAACTAGCGTTTTGCTAAGAGAGCTCTCTGCACCCCACATTGGTGAGTGGCGTCTGGGGTCTTAAAAGCTGCCAAGCTGCCATCCGAGGACACAGCAAATGGTCCCAACTCAGCAGGAATGGATGCTCACCGAGGGCCAAAATGGCATGCGGTAAAGACAACCGAGAAGACAGAGAGACCCACAAGAGTGGGTGCCTACATCGACTTGGGACCGGAAGAACCGGATGGTGCCCGGCCACCATCAGTGATAGCCACAACGGAGCTCACAGAGAGGAGCCTCACTGGCAACACAAGAATAAAAAGAGGTGCATCATTAGATCTCCACTAAAAGACCTCAATTGATGGTCCAGCGGTTTTGGGGTTCCTCTGAGGGCATGGCCCCCTGCCCTGATGCTGCCCTTTCCCATAAATTACAACAAAGGTCCACTCTTTGGACAGGAATGGAATGGACTTGGCAATGCAGAGTAACCATATGTTGGAAGCACTTTATGGTTCTATACATCTATAGGACATCATCTTGCTGACCTCTGGCTGGAGGAAGGGGAGTGGACGGAGAGGAGGGGAAAGGAGACTGTTGGGAGGATGAGACATGTATGGAGCAGAGAGGAACAGTGTGCAGTCACCAGACAGGGAGAGCAGTGGAAGCTGCATATAGGGGGGCATGTAAAGTTATATGTGAATGTACATTTTCACTCAGTTATGTTAAATAAAAATAAAAATTTAAAAAAAAATGATGTTCTTCTGCTTGGAATGCTTCTTTTTACAATCCATGTCTACTTACCTCCCTGGGCTGAGAGTATACCACTCTAGAGAGCTAAGAACCCACATCTCTTGCTGCAGCTACAAAGAATCATTTTAGTTCTCACACCATTTTCTCCATCTAGGAAGCCCTTCTCTTGTCATTCAAGATTCATCTGATGTCAACTTCTCTAAGAACTTTCTTGATCTTCTTATGCTGCTTTGAGTAAGATGGCCTTTCTTTGTGTTTCCATAGAACTCCGTACAAATCTCTATCAAAATACCATACAGCACTGTAGTTGTTAATTCGTGTAGCCCAGGTGCTGCTCATCTCCCATCTGCACACCTGCACCCTGTGATCTAGCCGTGGATGGCTGACCGTCACCTAACTCAGCATGCACGCTCATGTATTTCCTCTGCCTGCAATGCCCTTTCCTCTATTCCCTACCTGGCAAAACACAAATCATCTTTCAAAAAAGACCTCAAAAGATCTCCTGCTGAAGTGTCCGCCAGGGGGAAAAAATGTATCACTTATTGGCATTTATATGACACTATAATAGTTCATGGAAAACCTGGCAGCACAGTGGTTAACAATTCCGGTGCTCACCAAAAGTTTGGCAGTGTGAATCTACCAGGTGCTCCTTGGAAACCCTATGCGACAGTTCTACTCTGTCCTACACCATTGCTATGAGTTAGAATTGACAACAATGACTTTTGTAACAGTTAATAAGAATATGTTGCAGATAAATACCTCTTGCCCCTCTTGATGGCTGGAAATATTTTTTAGTCCTCTTGCTTTTTCTCCATTCTCTCATATATAGTAAGTGCTGATGTGTTTTCTCTGAATTTCACGGTGATCCAGCAGGAGGAGAGGGTGCATTACAAACTACAAGTTATGAGTGTTGATACAGTACAAAGGTATCCTACTCTCTGATTGTCTCATGTGTTAATCTTACATTTGCAACTAGACTGCAAACACTTTAAGGGTCAGAACTATATGGCATACATTTTCATATGATCTCAATACTACATACAGGATAAGTGGTCAATAAATACTTACAAACAGAATCTGAGTATAATCAAAATGACATGAACTTGCAGATGAAGAAAGAAAATACACTGTAGGCAAGAAAATAAAGATCTCTAATACTAAAAAACATTAAACAAAAAATCTTGATCTTCTCTTGCCTAGTTTTGCAAGTTGATGAGCACATTCACCATGAAATAAAAAGGAGAGATGCTGACAATTATATTTAAACCCGCTCTATTCCAACCTCAACTTGAAAATATTTCTAGAAAGGTCTTACTTCACTAGTTATATATGTATTTGTTTAAGTTCAAAGTTCATCTTACAGAATATCTTTAAATATCAAATAAGCCAAGCCATTTTAATAATATGCATCCATTTCACTATTACCTTTTTCTTTTTTAAACTTCCTCTTCACTTTTGACAATGTTTATTTATAAGTCAGTATCTCTTGCATATGTGAACTATCTCAATTGATTTCATGTATGTCACACTTTCTACAAACTCAAAGCCACTTTTTTTTTAAAAAAATGAAAAGTGTCCCCATTCTAAGGTGCAGGGGAAAAGACAGCCCACCTGGCATCTCAGAATGCGCTCTAGTGACCCTGAGTCATAAGTACTGGCTTCCAGGTTTCCAAGGCACTTCAGTTACAAACCTCAGGCTCTTGAGATGTGGAAGAATCATACATGCACATGTCTGCCTATCACACCTTCCAGGTACAAACAAAAAGTCAAGACAGAAACTTTAGAATACAGCAGTTTCTAGACTTAAGAGACCTTAAAAAGCCTTTTGTGTTCCAGATGTGACATTCCAGACATCTCCAAACCAGAGTTCCAGCCTCCAACAACAGCGGATAAACGTAGCTGCCGGCCACAGTCGGGCTATATGTGTGAATTCAGTGAAGCTGCACAGCATCGTGCCTCACACTCCACCGAACCCTGTATAACTGGCTTCTAGTCACACCTCTGCGAAATGACCATCGTTTGTCCCTCTCCCATTCCTCTTTGTCCCAGTCCTGGTAATGATCCAGTCTCCACTGTCCCAGTAGGTCATTATGTGTGAGGTGCCAAAAGGCTCTATGCACTCAGATCCCACCCCAGTGGGGCTGGCATTTTAGGGAATCCTTTTCTCTGGGTCTTTTCCCTGGTCTAAAATACATTCAGAACGGTGCCTGTCCACCAGCTGGATGCCAGGCTGTAGGGCGTCTCTCACATGAAAGAGGCTAAAAGGGAAGATGGTGTTCCCACAAAGAAAAATAATAATCTAACATTTTTCACATATTCCACACTTGTGTGTCATAAAACCGGAGGGCAAAAATAAAGCCCTAGCTTTCCCCTCCAGCAGCACTACACTAGCCCTCAGCCCAGTTCTCACCACTGCCATGCTAGCGTGCGTGAAGACAGCGCCTTCCTGGGGGAAGAGAGACCCCAGTGCCCAGCGTCTCCAGGAGGTGATTATGGCAATCTTTCAGTAACTCATCAGTCAGCCCCTCTACCGAGCCAAGCCTCACCCTGGCGCCTTTGGGATTGGCGTTAAATGAAAAAAACCAAGGCTGCCCCTCCAATTCTCCAGGTTGACACCCCCTTACAATGTGCCTAGGGCACGGGTGGTGGTGGGTGGAAATGGCAGGTATCCATGCCAGAGGAGAAATCAAAGGCAATGCTTACCGCTGGGGGTGAGAAATCCTAACCCCCGCCCAAGTGGGAGGACTTGGCATCAGCTACCTGCAGGGCGCCCCCATTCGCAAGCCCACCCACCCACGCGCGCCAGGCTCCTGTCGCAGCCCGGAATGCAGCCAGGAGGGTGTAACAGGACGAAGGGAACCTCCACGCCCCCTTTGTCTCCACGTTTCCCAAATGACAGAAAAGGAAAGTTTACAAGCAGGGAGGAGATAGCTTTCTGCCAGGACACTGACACCGCCGACTCTCCCTGGAATCTCCCTCACCCGCTGCACACACACCTCGCACTGCCTTCGTCAGCACCTTGCAACCCACGAGCCAGGCTGGGGCTACCTGCGCCGCTGCGTCCGGCGGGGAAGCTGCCCCCAGCTGACCAGCGCAGCGGCGTCCCCGGAGCGGCCCGAGGGTGCTGGCGCCGCACTCACCTCCCGTGGCGGAGCGTCCTCGGTGCGCCCTACTGGGCTGGCCGGCTCCCAGCAGCGAGGTGCATTCAGGCAACCACCGGAGACACGCTCCCTGGGCGCCGCTGCATTCCGCCTACGTGGGAGAGCGAGCCGGCGGGCGCGCGGCGCGGGCGTGTACGAGTGTGTGTGTGTTTGTACGCGAGTGTGTGTGTGTGTGTGTGTGTGTGTGTGTGTGTGCGCGCGGGCGCATGGGAGGGGGTGGTGCGCGGGATCACAGATCCCCCTCTGCGGCCATGCGGCGCTCTGCCTCCTCCTCCGCCTCCTCCTCTCGCCACCGCAGGCACGGCGTCCAGGTTTCAGGATCTCCTGGTTATTCAATGAAAGGAGAGCAGCAAAAGGCTGGTGGGGAAGGGGGCGGCGGGGGGACCCGAGGGGCGGGGAGGGCGTTAGGCTGCGCATGCTCAGAAAGGGACACTGAGCGCCCGCTCCGGAGCCGGGCAGAGGGAGGAAAGCGAAGCCCCGGGAGAGGAGCGCGCGATCGCACCCGCGGGAGCAGACGGGGCTCCGCGGGGTTCCCGGAAGGCAGCAGGGAAGCCCCGCAGCAAAGGTGCACCCTGCGCGGGCCGCCAGTCGTGCGGAAAACTGCCGGTGGGAACTGGACCCATCCTGTGGGACCACTTCAGCTGCGAGTCACGGGTAACGCCGGGCTCCGCTCTTCCCGTGCATTCTCAGTGCCCTTTCAGTGCTTGGGCAGGCTTTCCCGTGGGCCTCTGTCTTGCCTCTGCCCGGTGGCGAACTGGGAAGCGCTTCCCCAGAGGTCCTGGAGGAACCACATGCTGCGGCTCGCTCTCGAAGTAGAGTGAGTTGCCTGATTTGTGCTGCTCTTTACTGTCCCGATTTACACTCTGTGAAGAACAGAAAAAAGGAAACGTCCACTTTAATGTCACAACAGGTTTGATGGGGCAAGAAAGAGAAGGGGCACCCCAAAACCTTATTCCGAAGAACAAAGGGGGAATGGAAGGAAGCTGAGTTTCCAAAGATCATGAACTCAGCCTTCTTGGGTAACAGAGTTAGACAGAGGAGACGTTTGCTTTATTCAAGGGGCAGAAAGAACAATGGTCCATTGTCCCCTTTGCCTGTAATGCAAAGTTCTAGGTCTTCCTAAGTGGAGATGCTGGCTACTTGGTAAAGAGGCAGGACTGTCAAGTTGAAGAGAGTCCAGTAAGAGAACCTGAGCCTGCGGTGACGCTGGCCCAGTAATCTGAGGCCCCGGGTAGACGTGGCGCGAGAGCCTTTGCTAGTGGAGTGGAAACTCTTCTTGGGTTGTTTTGCGAGTAGAACAGGCGCGTGGTTAGTACCCATTCTGGAGCGTCCACTTCAACCTCCTCCCTGTTTAATCGGCTGGTGTTTTCTTCCATTTTCTCCTCTAGGGACGTTAGAAAAAAAAAGACAGCCTCAGCTGGGAACTCCCTAGTAAAGATACCCTGACCTCTTGTTTATTAATTTTCTATCCTTCTGGAGAAGAACCATGTTTTGGTCACCCCAGCTTTAGAGGGATAGACCACAGACTTCTCTGTGCAAATCTTTTCCAAACTTGCATTAAAGATCACTGCTGAGGACTCCCACTATTCAGTGTAAGACAGCAGATGCCTTCTTGCTGAACTCTGACCCACGTCCCATTCATCTTGCCAGTAATAATGCTATGTGACTCTCAAACAGCGGCACAGTTCTATCAAACCCTAGAGCACACCCAGAGGAAAGAAAACAGTGTCTCCAAATATTACCAACAAAAGCAAAGTTTAAAAGAAAAGATGAAGGGACGAAGGGAGGGAGGAAGGAAGGAAGAAGAAAGGAAAAATGAAAAGAGGAGAGTTTTTAAAAACACAACATGCCCTCAGTGTAGTGGCTGTTTGTTTCTCACAGTAGCTCATCTTGGAAAGAATAGAACTGCAGCATCTCCGTGCCTTAAGGACAGTGAGTCTGAGTGTGTCTGCTCACCAGCTAGGCAACTCAAGTTCTTAAAAGCAATAACTGCTCTATGCAAACCACCCACAGTCTTTGGGCACCTACTTCTGTGCCTGCTCATATCAAGACTTGCCTTTGGTGCTGGGCTTTTTAGAAGGCATACAAGACATATCTGCCCTGTTGCCTCGTTGCTCTCAGAACAGTAGGTCATGTTCATCAGAATTTCAGGACGCTAGCAGTGCAGTGGCATAGCATTTAAGTGCTACAGCTGCTCACTGAAAGGTCCTTGGTTGGAATCCACCAGGCACTCCTTGGAAACTATAGGGCAGTTTTACTCTGTCTAATAGGGTTGCATAAGTTGGAATCGACTCGACGGCAGTGGGCTTCATTTGGTTTGAGCACTATATTAAGAGCTTAGATGTTAACCAAAAGATCAGCAGTTCGAATCCACCAGTAGCTCCTTGGAAACACTATCAGACTGTTCCTCTCTATCCTGTAGGGTCCCGGTGCATTGAAATCTCCTCATGGCAAAGGGTGCTAGCACTGGAAGAGCCAGTCTGCTTCCTTGCCTTCATGCTCAACGAGCACAGATTGAGTAAGGGCTCTCTATTCAGTAAGTGGGTGAGGTTTTAACAGAGAGGTAAGACTGGGGTAAGTTTCAGCTTTGTAGTTCTGTCAGTGTGAGACCGGACCAAGGCACTTCCTCTGACATTGAAAGTATTTAGACACATAAAACCAAAAACCCAGACCCACTGCTGTCAAGTTGATTCCAACTCACGGCAACCCTAGAGGACAGCACAGAACTGCCCCATAGAGTTTTCAAGGAGTGCCTGGCAGGTTTGAACTGCTAATCTTTTGGCTAGCAGCTGTATGTAGCACTTAATTGCTATGCCACCAGGGTTACTCCCAAGACATATATATATATGCCTTAATCTGGGTCTGGACTTGAAGGAGGAGGAAAGGGATAGCACTTCCCTCGAGGCTCAGGGACACCCTGTTGACCACATCAGAGCACACAGTGGCTCCAACAAAATCAAGGATGAAGGAGACTTTATAAATTTGGAATTGACAATAAAATGGAATCCCTTTATGTTCCTTCTGCTGTGAGATTGTGAACGAGCAGCTCCAGAAGAGATTTTTACTGCTTGGGGACCCTCGGTGAAGCACAGGGGACATTAAATGAGAAGATGTAGATACAACACTCAACACAGTGCCTAGCACATCAGTAAGTGCTTCATAAATGGCAGCTGTTATTATTTTGGTTATTAACATTTTCTTTTTTTAAAAAAAAAAAGAAAAGAAAAAAAGGTTGAAATCCTTTTTTCCCAAGCTTAAAGTAGTGAAACAGATGAAAGCTGAAAATCTTCCCGTCTTCCTCCTGGTTTCCTCCGTTGCCTCCTCAGCTGTCACTCAGTTTGCTGATCTGTTCAAGTCCATGTGATGAAGAACATGCTATAAAAATTTGTGACAGTGTAAGTAGCATATGACCCTAACACCCTTGCACACTCAAATCTAGACACTACATGTCAGGTGACATGGTGTGTCACTCACACACCTCAAGTACTTTTCACCACCCACATCTCTTAAGTGGTTAAGCACCTGTACAGCCTGACAAGTTAGGGTGTCTCGTTCTAATTCCCCACCTACACTGGCCCACCAAGCTTTGTAGTGTTTTTACTTTTTCTTCCTTTCTTTCTAATTTTAGCTACCTGATGTGTTACTCCTCCTGAGTAACAGACTGTCTGAAGTCAATTAATATGCACACATCCGCAGATGATTTTGAGAGAATTTAATGGTAAGAATTTCAGTGGTGATAGGTATTTTCAATGCTTCTTACACATCATATTTCAGACTTTGAACTAATTCCTTCTACCCTGATGGAGAACTATCCCCAGATACAGAACCTGCATCCCACTCCCCTAACAAACAAACAAAAATGCCTGATGGCCTCATTTTCTGTATCAACAAAATAACCCACATTGTTACCAGATTATATTTAGAATGATAAGTTTTTAAACAGAGCTAGCTGTTCAATTTTAATAGAAATTACTGTTCAAAATATAGTAGTGATACAAAAACATTCTAGAAAGAATAAAAACTACTAGTAGATGAAAGGTTTGAACGTTAAACTCTCCAAACTAACAGGATAGTAGAGAAATTCCTCTAATTGTTGGAAGGACACCCTGATGATGTAGTAGTTAAGTGCCATGTCTGCTAACCGGAGTGTCAGCAATTCACATCTGCCAGGTGCTTCTTGGAAACTCTATGGGATAGCTCTACTCTGACCTATAGGTTCAGTGTGAGTTAGAATCAACTCAACAGAGTGAATTCGGTGTTTGTAGACAACTGCATGACACTAAAGTGCTAAGTCTGCTAACCCAAAGGTTGGCAGTTCAAATCCACCAGGTGTGCCTTGGAAACTACAGAGCAGTTCTACTCTGCCCTGTAAGGTGGCTGAGTCAGAATCAACTCGACAGCACCGGCTTTGGGTGGTTTTTAATTCCATCAGGTTTTGTCTGCTGAAGTATTTCAACAATCCTGTGGCAATACAGCACTTGTCTTGCTCTGAATATCATTAATAATTAGGAAACACCATTTCCACTTGAATTGTGCACTACCTGTAATTTTGGTTATTGTGACAAACAGGCTTATAATATTCCCTTCTTTTAGAAATTCCATTTGTATAGCTATCTTTTTTGGCCCACTAAAAATGTCAAGCCATGATTGTAAAGGGTAAACTGATTATTTCCTATGATAAGCATCAAAATGTTTCAGTGACTATCAAAAAGTATTATAAAACTGTGTCCATACCCTTTGCAAATACTGTCGTCGTGACTCTTAACTCATTAACCCTTTTCTGTATGTCTGAGTGGTCTCCACCTAGGGCGGCTGTGAGCCACTCGAGGTCAGAACTTACCTCTTTTTTTATGCTCCTGTATCTCCTGAAAGGGAACAAATAATGTATTTTCAGTAAATGTTTAAAGAATGAATGAATAAATATTAGTAAAAAATGATCTTCCATTGATAACACGTTGACTTTAATAAGACTCTGAAGAACTCGTCTCTAAGCTTTGTGTGATTGGACAGGTGTCCCTTGGCACTGAGGCAGGCAGGAGCTGCCTCTCCTCCCATCAGCTCCTGCATCCTACACCACAGGGGTTTTCAGAGAAAATGCTCAGAACAGCTGTCCCCTCTGATTGTTGGGTTGATCTGGCTGGCCTGGTGGGTGTTCCTTCCTTTCTCAAGCTCCCAAAGTTGTTCAGTTTATGAGCATCAACTTCTGGGAAAAGAGGAATTGTTCCTGGTCTTGCTCTCATTACCAGGTCCATTTTTCATTCTACAGCTAGAAATGATCTACCTAAAATGTAATCTGACCATGTCACTCACTGACTTAACTCTCCAATGCTTTCCCCCACCTGGTGCTCTATGCCCTTATGATCTTGACCAAGACTATGTTCAGCTCCAGATTTTACCATTCACAACCCACCCAACCTTGTTACCTCCCAAGCATTCCAAATGGATCAAGTTTCCTCCTAGCAGTTTCCACACCCTTGTGTGACTTCCTTCATCATGTCTGCCTAACTCTTAGTTTGTCCTTTGAGTTTC
Source organism: Heterohyrax brucei (assembly GCA_028571685.1). NCBI lineage: Eukaryota > Metazoa > Chordata > Mammalia > Hyracoidea > Procaviidae > Heterohyrax > Heterohyrax brucei. The sequence continues at coordinate 48,785,518 of CM053150.1, read as the reverse complement.
AGCTCATCCAGAAAATCCTTCCTGAGTCCCCCGAGAAAGAAGGGAAGTCCTTCTCCTCTGTGCTGTCACAGCACGGACTTTACCCCAGTCTCTTCTCACACCAGGTTGGATCCCACAGATGGCATCACATAAGTAGAAATACATCCAGCAAACTCAGGAGGTTGAGTACTGTTGCTTAATGAGAAGAGCGTTTGTTAGGAAAGAGAATCCTTAACAAATGTAAATCACCGACCGCTTTGTTTCCTCATCCTTAAAGTGGTGATGAAAATAATGCTCTCCTTGTAAGACAGTTAGGAAACCCTGGTGATGTAGTGAGTTAAGTGCTATGGCTGCAAATCAAACTGTCAGCAGTTCAAATCCACCAGGTGCTCTTTGGAAACTCTCTGGGGTAGTTCTACTGTGACGTATAAGGTGAGTATGAGTTGCACTGGACTGGATGGCAGCGGATTCGGTTTTGTTTTCATAAGACAGTTTAGAGGATTTAATGAGGTAATATGTTGGGCACCTAGCAGAGTATCTGAAAAACAGTATCTTCTTTATTGTTAAATAGTATTACTTAAGTTTCTTACTGTTATTTACTAGGTTATGCCCCATGTAGCCATGTAGTTGTTACTAGGTGCCTTCAAGTCACTTCGAACTTACAGTGACCCAGGGTGCAACAGGAGGGAACGCTGCCGGGTCCTCCACCACCCGCATGATCACTGGCTATGTCTGAGCCCGTTGTTGAAGCCGCTGGGTCAGCCAGTCTCGCTGAGGCTCTTCTCTTTCGCTGACCCTACACCAAGCACGGTGTCCTTCTCCAGGGACCGGTCTGTCCTGATAACAGGGCCAAAGCGTGTGAGACAAAGTCTTGCCATCCTTACTTTGAAGAAGCGTTCTGGCCGTACGTCTTCCAAGACAGATTTATTTTCCTGGCAGTCCATAGTTTATTCAATATTCTTCACCAGCAGTGATTCAAATGCAGCTGTTGTTCTTTAGCCTTCCTTATTCCTACAGCCTTACCTTTCACACCAGCTTCACAGTGCCTAACTGTGATGTGATGGAGTGTTGGAGCCTCACAAATATCCTCTGTGATAGGTTCGTTCTGTAGTTCTCACACTGCTAATGAAGACATGGCCATGAAACTATTCAGGGACTCCCATGTGCCCCAGCTTCCCTTGTTATAGTTCTCCGTAGGGGCAAGGGGTGGCAGCATGTTTTCTTGGGCTGTGGGGCAGCTCCTCCATAAGAGTGCTTTTTGCCCGTAATAAAGTCCTTTCCCCTAGTATGAAATCCAGCAGAAAAATGAGGCTATCACCCTTTTTTAGTGCAGCTGACATATTTCACTTTGCCTCTGCCCGAGCAAGATCTCTGTAAAAATAGAGAAACAAAGAATGACATTTTCCAAAGGCAGCTGTGGAGTCTAAAGTGTATCTGGAGTCTGATCTGTAAACACACTCCAGTTGAAGAGATGAAGGCTCTGTGGCAGCAGTTCGGAATTTGTCAGCCTGTCCACCTGTCAATTTCCATGTGCTTTTACTCACACCCTGTCAGTCTTCACGCTGTTCTACTTGACTGGCTGATGTATAGATGAGCTATCATAAAATGGACAACACATGTAAATGTCTGCAAATAAAAAATTTAAATTACAGTTCCTCACTGGCCACCAGCCGTGTGTGTGCATCCGTGGGAGCAAAGCCCAAGAGGCAGCTTTTGATGAGGTGCCTGTTTCTTACTTGGTGCCCTTGGAAACTCAGATGATTGTGCTGAGAACTACAGGAGTTACAGAGAGAAGGCAGGGTTATTATCTCAGTAGAAACAATATGTTTATTTTTCTGCCCTCATTTTGGTAAATATTGAAATGTGTGTTTTCTATACTAGGAACAAACTGCTTTTCAGTGCACACATGTAGAGAGTCTGTTTGAGGACAGATATAAACCTAGAAACCAATAAATGGAATTTTGGTCAATGATATTAGCAGAGAATCTGGATACATTTTTAAAATTATGTAAATTGTATTGTAAAGTCTCTCAGTGTCCCAATTTTTATTATCTTATTACACATGTATACATGGTGCTTGCATCTTGGGACATCTTTCAACAAAGGACTACCAACCAGTTACTGTTAAGTCAGTTCCAGTATGTGGTGACCCTATGTGTGTCTGAGGAGAACTGTGCTCCATCAGGTTTCCAAGGCTGTGATCTTTCCCAAGCAGATGGCCAGGCCTTTCTTCCGAAGGATCTCTGAGTGGGTATGATTTGGGTTAGCACTTGAGGACTTATATGTCTGTGTCACCAAGGGACCAAAAAACTCAATGCCATCTTACAGCAACCCTATAGGGTTGCCAAGGCTATTTATCTTCGTGAAGACAGACTGCCACATCTTTCTCTGGTGGAGCAGCTGGGGGAATCAAACCACTGACCTTTTGGCTAGCAGCCAATCACTTCAATCACTGCCCCACCAGAAATCCTCACCCAGGGGCAATACTGTTTAAGAAATGATAACAAAATACAAATTGCAGAGTGACCATATATTGGATGCACTTTATGGTTCTATGCATCTGTAGGATATCACACTGCTGACCTCTGGCTGGAGGAAGGAGAGTGGGTAGAGAGGAGGGGAAAGGAGACTGTTGGGAGGATGAGACATGTATGGGGCAGAGAGGCACAGTGTGCTATCACCAGGCAGGGAGAGCAGTGGAATCTGCATATAGGTGGGCATGTAAATTTATACGGGAATGTACATTTTCACTCAGTCATGTTAAATAAAAATAAAAATAAATACAAATACAGAATACCCAAATCATCAAATCAGGTACTGTAAGTATTCTAATTTTCTACTGCCACAATATAGAAATATAAGAGCTCCTTTAGTATTCACACTATATCATGCAACCTGCTGTTTACTAACTGATTCTAGGTAGTTAAACCAAAAAAACAACAGCAAAAAAACTTCACTGCTGTCAAGTCAATTCTGACTCATAGTGACCCCTTAGAACAGAACAGAACTGCCCCATAGTTGCCAAGGAGCACTTGGTGGATTTAAACTGCCAGTCTTTTGGTTAGTAGCCATAGCACTTAACCACTATGCCATCAGGGTTTCCTCTAGGTGCTATCTTTCTGCAAATAACAGTTTAATTTTTTGTTTATGTATGCCATTTATTTACTCTGTCTGCTTTGCTGCCTTAACTAAGACCTCTGATACAATGCTGAATAGATGTGGTTAGAGCAGGCATTCTTGCCTTGTTCCAAATGTTAGGTGAGACAATAGTTGGTTTCACAGTGAAATACAATGTTACCTATAGATTTCAAGATTTTTTTTTTTTGTACTGGGTTGAGTGTTTTTCTGTTCCTGGTTGGCTGAGCATTTTTATCATGAAGGAATGTTGAATTTTGTCAGATACTTTTTCTGCTCTGTCTGCTGAAATGATCTTATGGCTCTTTTGTTCTTTTAATGTGGTGTATTATACTGGTTGGTATTTTTTAATATTAAACCAAGCATGCGTTACTGAAATAAGTACCACTTCTCGTGGTATGTTCTCTCTTTGGAATATTTCTGAATTCAGCTTTGCATTATTTTGTTTTAGATTTTACATTTTAACAAACTCAGAATTATCTAAATAAGTAGTTAGATTTCAGAAAAGTCATCCTGTATTTTTTCCTGCTTTTACAAAACTTTTTTGCACCAATATTTGTAGAAAGATCATCACCTTTTATGTTTTTCAGCAAGTTCCCGAAGTTTTTATTCTTATTGTTAATATTTACTGAGTGATTACCACATGCCAAGAGTTGTGTGAAGTCCTTCCCATTATCAGTGTGCTGCTGTCATTGTTAGGTGCCTTGTCAAGTCAGTCCTGCCTCACGTGACCCTGTGTACAACTGAACAGAACCCCGTCCGGTCCCGCGCTGTCTTCCCGACGGCTGCCAGGCTGGAGCCCATCACTGCAGCCACTGTATCCATCTAGCTCATTGAGTGGAGGGTCTCTCTCTCTTTTGTGAACCCTCTCCTTTACCAAGCATGATACCAATAATACATAGATAATTCATTTCTATATAAATGTATATATTTCTGTTGTTGTGGATTGAATTGTGTCCCACCCAAAAATGTGTGTGGCAGTTTGAGTGGGCCGTGATCCTTAGTGCTGTGTGATGTTCCCCTCTGTTGTAAATCCTGCCTCTGTGAGGTTAACGAGGGAGGGTGAGCAGCAGTCGTCCTGGTAGGGCAGGACTCAAAGTACAAGACTGTGTTGTGCCTTGAGGCACTGTTTCTGGATATAAAGGAAAGGGAAGCAGGCGGAGAGTAGGGGACCTCATCCTCCCAGGGAAGAAGCAGTTCTGGGAGCAGATCATATCCCTTTGACCTGAGGTCCCTACTCCTCAAAAGCTCCCAGTCAAGGGGAAGACTGATGACAAGGGCCTTCCTCCAGAGCCACCAGAAAAAGCTTTTCCCCGCAGCTGACACCCGAATTTGGAGTTTTAACCTACCTTCTGTGAGAAAATAAATGTCTCTTTGTTAAAGCAATCCACTTACAGTATTTCTGTTATAGTAGCACTAGATGACTAAGACATGTATGTGTGTGTGTGTGTGTGTGTGTGTGTGTATGGAAATGATACTTAGAAGCTTTAAATAAATGATACAAGATCATAAGTGATGGAGTTTAGATTTCAACTCTAATCTTTGATTTCAGAAACACTTTTTTTACCTTACACTGTCACTCAGGGATTTAAGGAAAGTGTTTATGTATTGGATAGATTACTTGCCAATTAGGAGTGCATAGTAAATATGTCAGGTTACCGTGGCTGCTGTAACAAATTACCATGAATTTAGTAGCATAACAGAACAAGAATTTATTCAGATTATTGGGCCAAACATTTGAAATCAAGGTGTAGATAGGGCCACCTTCTCTCCAGAGGCTCTCTGGGAGAACCCCTTCCTTGGCTCTTCCAGCTTCTGATAACTGTCCGTATGCTTGGCTTGTGCCCAGATCTTTCTCTGCACCATCTTCACACTGCCTCATGTACATGTGTGTGTGTATATGCGTGTGTCTGTGTATGTGTGTTCTTCAGTCTGTTCCAGATCTTCCTCTGCATCTCCCTTATAAGCACAACTGTGATTACATTAGGTGCCCACCCAGAAATTCAGGATAATCTCCTCCTTCTCAGGTCCTTAGGTTAAGCACATCATTTGATGTATAAGGTGATACTAGCTATACATTCCGGGGATTAGGAAGTGGATATACCTTTGGAGACACCGTTCTTTTTTTCCTGCCTGCTACAGAAGATTTGACACAGAGGCTGAAACCTTGAGCTCAAGCATAACAGCAATCACGAGGATGGCACAGGGACTGGCTGTTTCTTCTGTTTTACATAGGGTTAATGTGAGTCAGAAGTGACTCGATGGCACCAGACTACGCAAGAGAATCATAGCTGACAATGATATACTTTCCAGAACACACATGCTTTAGTAGGGGGGGGATTAAAATCTGTTAGTTTACCACATTAGCTAGGCTAGCATTCATATGCTTAGGTTTACAAATGCTCAGTCTGTAAAATTGACATCTTAACCTTTCCGTCTCATCTGCTTCATGAGAATATGGAGAAATAAAATGAGATATGACACATAAAGTCCTTTCTGAATGGTATCGTGAAAAGAGTATGAGGCCTATACTTTATATTCAGACACTGGGATTGTATTCTGATACCTGCCACTTCATAATAGTCTTTTCTGAGGGAAAGATGCCTATTTTATAGAACTGTTATCATAATTAGGTGAGATGATTCATTTAAAAATAACTGCCTAGCACATTGCTTAGCTCATAGTAACATCCATCCTCCTCTTTCTTCTCTAAAAAGCATCCTATATGCTCTCTCTGTATTGCCACATGTTGTTATACAGAAAAGCTTAAATCAGCAGTTTTCATGTGAAGCAAGAAGGACAAACATAGATAATAACTATTTAAATAATTAACAGGTTGGAAAGAGCCAGTCACTGATGCTGTGCATGAGAAATCAGAATTCTTTGCCGTGACCTAATTTGTGCCCTTGGTCAATACAGTTCCCATTTTTTGTTCTAAGGATGATAAGCAGTTTTGTGGGAAGGCTTAGTCAGGCTAGGAAAAGGGTAGACCAATATATTGTAGCTCTAGCTACTGAAGTTATTATCATTTCCTTGGAATAAGAAGGATACTACTGGAAGTACTATTAGTCATATATAAAAACAAATGTGAATGTGATTCAGAGGATTAATAAATAACCCTAAGTACGTTCCATAGTAGTTCTATTTCCTTTTACATCTCTGCCTAAATGGTCCCATCTGTTAGCTCCATAGGTTAGTACCATCTAGCTTGTGGGTTTAATTACTAGGGGGTCTTTGCTCAGCACATGATCACAGACTTTAACCTTGGTGTCAGGCAGAGCTTTCATGAATGGAAGCCTTTGACAAACAGGAGGGCTTGATGAGCAGCTGTTTGTTCTTCATATTTCAAACAAACTCCTACTGCACTTCCCACCATTTAACTGTAGATCTTTCCCACAGATTCATTCTCTCTGTAGTTTTTTTCTTAGGGGGTGAGAGGTTTCCCTGGGAATCTTGCACAGTCCCATGGATTACAGCTATGCCTGATGACCCTCAAATACAGACAACTCAAACTCTAGCCTCAACTTTTCTATCTCTGATTAATATATCCAAATGCCTCTTGGATTTCCTCGTGTCCCTTTGGCACCCCTATCCGAGTGTCTAAGATTGGATACATTTCCTTAGGGAGCTCACAGTTTCAAGAACAGCAGCAATTATCCTTGTACCAACGTCAAACGTCTTCCTCATATCCTTTTTGTCACATCGTTCACATAAAAGAAAACGTTAAACAATACATAAAAGAAAATGTGTCCCATATTCAATCCATGAAGTATCTTTGTTCATCCTTGCTTTCATCATTGGTAGGAGGGAAGTTGGCTCTCTAAGCAGCTCTTTCTCTTCTTTCCTATCCTCCTTTCCCCCTTTCTCTCTTCTCTCTTCCTTTCTTCCTCCTCTCCTGCCTCAAGCCAGAAGCTCTAGCCTGTAGATTAATCCAACTTTCGTCAGACACCAGTCTGCTGTGCCACCAGCTGAAGAGGAACCATATCTGGCTAAGTGTCCCTCTAAAGATGCTCTTACTAGCTTTAAGAGGCAGCTAGTACTTTTCCTGGCCCACTATGTTTGGAGTGGCACAGTGGGTTACGTGCTACATCTTCTAACCAAAAGGTGGGCAGTTCAAATCTGCCAGGTGCTCCCTGAAAACTCTATGGGGCAGTTCTAATCTGACCTTTAGGGTCACTTTGAGTCAGACTCAACTTGATGGCAGTGGGTTATGTTTGGAGTTGGGAAAGGCAATAGAAGTAGGGAAAAGGCAGATGGCAGGAAAGTCCTCACTTGGCAACTGACAACGATCTTCTTTTGGGCCTGGCGGGTGTTTTCATGATGCGTTGGTAGATTCCTGCTGGATATTTCTGACCACATTTCTCTTGGCTGAGCAGTGGCTCTCCTTCAGCTGACTATCACAATATCCTTCAGTTTTTGCTTAGATCCCCTTGTAATCAGGCAGACAACATTTTGAGCAAAATAACTTTAAATGACTTCAGGCCAGCTTCCCTATGGTAGGCACAGATTCTGTGTGTATTCCCCCAGAGCCCACGCAGGACTTCCCTGATGATGGAGGGGAATGCACTGCTTTCCAGACACAGCCTCTACTCTGCTTCGACTGCAGCTTCCACCCATCTATAGATAGCAACTCTCTTTTTAGTATTCTCAAGTGTGAGACGGGCATCAGTCCACAGCATCTGCAAAATGTACGAAAGACTCTACCTCTTGCTAGACCCGAAGTGAGAAAAACATACTCCTCCTCTGTCTCCTGCCCTCCTGGGTGGGGTGGAAATTAGAGTATAGTTCTATTTAAAGAAGTTTTCACAAAATCTTTTTTATTTTCCAATAATCTTATTTCTTACAGACTCAGTAAGAGTGAGTTGCTGAACTATTTCTGTGAAACAACTCATGTTGGAGTATTTTATGTACTGTGTTTATGCCTTGGACAAAGGGTAAAGAGGTGGCATCCTGTTTCAATATCCTGTTTTCAAAAAAATTGAAGGATTCACACAAGGTAACCTTCATGTTTTGTCCTTTTGTCCTTCATGTCACCATCCTGTGCCTGCAAAGGTAGAATCCCCTCACTATTACCATTTTATGAATTTATATAAGAGACCTATGCAGCTTTAGATCAAGCAGATAGAATTTTATTGCAAAAAGAAATGTTCATTTGTGTATTTTATAAGTCACAGTCTCATCAGCTGTGCTGTAATCAAAGAAACAGCTGGAACGGAAATAACTGGAATTGACCAACACTGAGTTAATTATGGACTTACCCATTTTAAAGCAACATTAAATCATGAAGGATTATGAATAGCTGGATAATTATTCCTGATCTTAATTCCTAAAACATAGCACTTAGAAAACTGATACCTCATTAGTTTGCGTAATTCAGCTTCAAAGAAACGGAACAATACTGATCCTAGTCTTACTCCCTGTGTCTGCATTGCTTCTCCTCCCAATTTGGGGCCCTTTCACCCTATTCGAATTCTCAACCCCACCCTTAGGTATCAGGAGTATAGCAGTTTTCTGCGGCTGTTATAAAAAAAAAAAAATCCACAAACGTAGTAGTTTAAAACAACACACATTCATCCTCCTACAAATCTGTAGGTCAGATGCCTGAAATAGGTCTCACTGGTCCACAATCAAGGTATCAACAGTTGTGTTCCTTATGGAGGCTCTAGGGGGGAACCGATTTTCTTGACTTTTCTGACTGCTAGGGGATGTCTGAGTTCCTTGGCTTGTGGTCCCCTCCCATATTCAAGATCGTCAATTGCCAATCAGTTCTTCCTCATCATTCTGACCTGATTCCATCATCAGATCTCCTTCTGTGACTCTGACTCTTTTGTGTCCCTCTTCCACTTTGAAAGACTCTCTAATTGTATTGACCCCATGAATAACTGAAGGTAATCTATTTTAAAGTCAACTACAACCCTAATTCCTCTTTATGACTTAACATGACATATTCAAAGGGTTCAGGAATTAGGATATGGACGTCTTTGTAGAGAGGGACATTCTGCCTATGACAGTCTACCCTGTAACTTCCAAAAGTTGTGTCTGTACTAAACACAAAATACTTTTATCACATCTTAACAGCCTTCAAATCTTAACCCATTAGGGAATTAATTGAAAATTCAAAATATCATCCCCTCAAAATTCTCAAATGTTATGCTCTACCTAATCTAAATCCAGTATGAATGAGACTCTGGGCATATTCTATCCTGAGACACAATTCTCTGTCGGTACACCTGTGAAACTCAAAGAACAAGTCACCTGCTCCCAAAATTCACTGGTGGCACAGGCACCAAGTAACAGTTATTCAGTAGAAACCACGGTGGCAGGGAGGCAATGGGATGACATATATAAAACATTGAAACAAAACTGCCAACTAAGAACAATAGGCTCTGCAAAACACTCACTCACAGGTGAGGGCAAAATTAGGACATTTCCAGAAAAATAGAAATTAAAGGAATATGTAAAAATCAAACCAAACAGACAAGAATTATTAAAGGGAGTTCCTCAGATAATGGACATCAGACAACAACCTGAATCTAGGACAAATGACAGCATCTGCCAGACATCAACCTAGGATGAAAAAAAACTAAAAGATTTAAAGCAGGGAACCAGAAGGTCAGTTTGTGAATGACAGTCATGTCAGAACACTAACAGAGGAAATAGAAGGTGTAGGTATAGAGCATTCAGATGGCTAGGAAATCAAGGTGATCTTAGGTAATAGAAGACTGGTTTAAATTTAGAAAGATAGGGGTAAATTTCAAGGTAGCTACAAAGAAAGTTAACAAACATACTCATCAAAATAAAGAAAAACATAAAATCTACAAAAACAACAGAAATGAAAAAAATTTTCACAAAAGGAATTCAGCACAGAAAGTGGAAGAGACAAAGAAAACATCAGTACCGCACAAAAGCACTATGAAATGATGGCAGTAAACTCACACCTGTCAATAACCACACTCAATGTAAACAGCTTAAATGCACCCATAAAAAGAGAGTAAAATAATATATTTTTAAAAAGTGAGAGTAGGGGGACTCATCAATATGCGGTCTACAAGAGACACATCTTAGAGATAAAGTATTAAATATATTAAAAATCAAAGAGTAGAAAAAATTATGTATCAAGCAAACAGCAACCAAAAAAGAACAGAAGTGGCAATGCTAATCTCAGGTAGAATGGACTTCAATAATAAAAATCTACCATGAAAGACAAAGGGACAATCTACCACAAGGACATAACTATACTAAATATCTGTGCACCAATGACAGGGCTTCAAAATACATAATCTCCAACAGCACTGGAAAGAGAAACTGCCAGTTCCACAACAGTAGTAGCAAAATTCCACACACTGCTTTCAGTAAAGGACAGAACATTTACAAAGAAACTCACTAAAGACACAGAAGATCTAAAGCCCACAATCAAACAACTTGACCTCATAGACATATATAGAACACCGCACCAAATGCCAGCAAAGTACACATTCTTTTCTAATGCACACAGAACTTTCTCTGAAATAAACTACATCTTGGGCTACAAAGAAACTCTCAGCAAAATACAAAACACTGAGGTAATACAAAGCATCTTCTCTCATCACAAAACCATAAAAGCAGAAATTAGTAAGAGAAAAGGAAAAAAAAATCAAATACATGGAAACAGAAAAACGCATTGCTTGAAAAACACTGGGTGATGGAAGAAATCAAAGATGAAATAAAAAAATTCCCAGGATCAAATAAAAATGAAAATACATCATACAAAACCTATGGGACACAGCAAAGCCAGTGATCAGAGGTCAATTTATAACAATAGATGCACACATAAAAAATGGTAACAATAATAAAGGAACAAAATCAAAACATTAGCTACACAACTTGAACAAATAGTCCACAACTACCAGAAGAAAGGAAATACTAAAGATCAAAGAAGAAATAGACTGGAAAAACAACAGAATCAACAAGCCAAAAGTTGTTTCTCCAGAAGGACTAACAAGATTGACAAACCTGTAGCTGAACTGACAAAAGAAAAAGAGAAGAGGATACAAAAAACTCAAATAAGAAAATAAATGGGAGACATTACAACAGACCAAGCTGAGAAAAAGGATCTTAACACAGTACTGTGGAAAACTAAATTCCAACAAATTGGAAAGCCTAGAGGAAGTGAATACATTTCTAGAAACATACCGATTACCTAAACTAACACAAACGCAGATTTCTAAGAGATGGAAAAGGTGGTTTTTAAAAAAGAAAAAAAAACTCCCAACACAAGAACAACAAAAGTGCTGGTCCAGAAGACCTCACTGGAGAATTGCACCAAACATTTAGAGAACTTACACCAGTGTTACTCAAAGTCCATAGATGGGGAAAAGACCGTCTTTCTAACAAATGTTCTTAGGTGCTGTCAAGGCAGTTCTGACAGTGACTCTGTGTACAACAGAACGAAACATTGCCCTGACCTGGGCCGTCCTCACAGTCATTATTATGCTTGAGCACATTGTTGCAGCCACAATGTCGATCCATCTTATTGAGGGTCTTTGTCTTTTCGGCTGACCCTCTACTTTATCAACCATGACGTCCTTCTTCAGGGACTGATCCCTCCAATATGTGAGATGTAATCTTGCCTTCTTTTCTTCTATAGAGCTTTCTGGTTTTACTTCTGAGACAGGTATGTTGATTCTGTTGGCAGTTTGGGGTGTACTCAGTATTCTTCACCAGCATCTCAGTTCACAGGCACCAAGATTTCTTATTCATTGCCCTTCCTTCTTCATTATCCAGCTTTCACACGCAGAAGAGGTGATTTAAAACACCACAACATGGGTCAGGCACACTTTATTCATCAAGGTGACGTCTTTGCTTTTCAGTACCTTAAAGATATCTTTTGTGGCAGATTTGCCCAATGCGATGCATCTTATGATTTCTTGACTGCTGTTTCCATGGATGTTGACTGTGGATCCAAGTAAAATAAAATCCCGGACAACCTCTGTCTTCTCTCTGTTTATCATGATGTTGCTTATTGGTCCAGTTGCAAGGATTTTCCTTTTCTTTATGTTGAGATGTAATCCATACCAACGGTTGTGGTCTTTGACCTTCATCATAAGTGCTTCAAGTCCTTTTCTTTCTGCAATCAAAGTCATGTCATCTTCAGAATGCACATTGTTAATGAGCCTTCCTCCAGTCCTGATGCCCCGTTCTTCGTATAATCATTTCATCTCAGATTAATCACTCAGCATACAGATTGAATGTCGTAGTTGTTGTTAAATGCTGTAGAGTTGGTTCTGACTCATAACGACCCCATGTACAAAAAAATGAACCACTGCCCAGTCCTCCACCATGCACACAGTCACTACTATGTTAAAACTATTTTGCAGCCACTGTGTCAATCGATTTCACTTCCTCTTTCTTACTGACTCTGTACTTTACCAAACATAATGTCCTTCGCCAGGGACTAGTCCCTCCTGACAACACATCCAAAGTATAGAAGACATAGTCTTGTCATTGTTGCTTCTAAAGAGCACTCTGGCTATACTTCTTCCAAAATAATCTGTTTTTTTGGCATTCTGTAGTGCATTCAGTATTCAAAGACATCACAATTCAAAGACATCAATTCTTCTTTGGTCTTCCTTATTTGTTGCCCAGCTTTCACATGTATATAATGTGATTGAAAATATGACGGCTTGGGTCAGGAATATCTTAGTCTTCAAAGTGACATCTTTGCTTCTTAATACTTTAAAGAGATCCTTTGCAGCAAATGTGTCCAGTGCAGTGCATTGCTTGACTTCTTGACTGCTGCTTCTACGGATGCTGACCGTGGATCCAAGTAAAATGAAATCTTTGGCAATTTCAGTATTTTCTCTGCTTATTGATCTACCTGTGAGAATTTTTATTTTCTGTATGTTGAGGAGTACTCTGTAGTGAAGGCTGTGGGTTCTGATCTTCATCAGTAAGTACTTCAAGTCCTCTTTACTTTCAACAGGCAAGGTTGTGTCATCTGCATGACACAGGGTATTAAAAACTCTTTCCTCCAAGCCTGACCCCCTGCTCTTCTTCATGTAGTTTGGCTTCTCAGATTATTTGCTCAGCATATAGAGTAAATAAGTATAGTGAAAGGATACAACCCTGATGCATATCTTTCCTGAAATTAATTTGTGCAGTATTTCTTTTCTCTGTTCAAACAACTAACTCTTTATCCACATACAGGTTCCTCATGATCACAATTAATGGAGGGGGATGGGAGAGAGACAGAGAAAAATACAGTGGAATTTCAGTCAGACTAAGTTCCTTTTGAAGACCAGCTATACTTTGTGTCCATGAGAAAACCACGCACTCTTAAAACAAATGCCAAGCTCTTCACCACCGCACCATTAGACCTCTGAATATCCTAGCTCCCTCAAGAACATCTCATGCTCCCAAACTGCCTCCCTCACTTCTTTTCCTAAAATGAACAAGGAAAAAGAAATAATCTCTTGTTAGTTTTGCACAGTATTTAAATTTTCAGTTGTTTTTTTAAAATGTAAAGTCGTGCGACTAAAGTACCACAGGTTAAGTGTGAGGGCCCAGTAGTCAAGCATTCTGTGGATATTTCTATTTGGAAAGATGGTTTTAATTTCTAATTGTTGGATTTTTATGCAGTAGGGGAGTCTCATAATGACACTGTAATTTCTGTCTAATTTTAATTCAGTCCGACTCGACGGCACTTGGCGTGGCTGGCTTCGTAGATACATGAAATTATTATGTTTAAAACCAGTTTTTGACCCAAGACTCAGAAAATCTGTGACCGTGTAAAAATAGCCAAATTTCCCTGCATCTCAATTTCCCCAAACACAAATAAAAAAATATATTTTCCAGATCTGAGAGGACAAATAAAATAGCATTATAAAACACACAGCAGAGTTTATGGTATTCAAGTCACAACTATGATTAGCTATTTCAGTTAATTTACATTAACTTCAGCATGGCACTCAAATTGCCTTGTATTAGAAGTCACCTGCTCATATTAAGGACAAATTTCAGTTATATCAGTAAATTTCTTGGCTAAAGGTGGTCTCACATCAATGTGAGAAAAGGAAAGCCTAGAGTAGGGAATGGCAAATACTTGACGCAAATACCGCGAGTCCTAGTTTCTGTACCCAGAGCCAAAAATAAACAAAAAAACCCAACTGCCGTCAAGTCGAGTCCAACTCATAGTGACCCTAGAGGTGAGAGTAGAACTGCTCCATGGAGTTCCCAAAGAGCAACTGGCAGATTTGAATTGCTGACCTTTTGGTTAGCAGACATAACACTTAACCCTCTATATCACCAGGGGCATGCATTGCTAATTGATTGTAACACCCTTCTACATTGACCTTCTGGTATTTTCAGCGTAATACTCCATGCAACCATTGCTTTAACCAAGCACAATTAGTATCAAGATTAAACCACTTTTTAATTAATAACCTAGAGGACAGGTTGACAAACATCATTTTATAAAGGGCCAGGTAGTGAATATTTTAGACACGGTGGGTCATATAGTCCTCATCTCAATTACTAAACTCAGCCATTGTAGCATGAAAACAGCAATAGATAATATGTCAGTGAATGGGAGTGGCTGTCTTCCAATACAACTGTACTTACAAAAATAAGCAGTGGGCTTAATTCAGCCATAGACTGTCAAACGATGGTCTAGAATATCCCCTAACACCGAGGAGTCACTATAATGGCAAATGATATTGAAGTCATTTCAGGAGAGTTTGCATAAGCCTTTTGACAGCCTTGCAGGGAAAAGGATGTAGCAATGAGCCTGAGACCTGAACAGTGGCCTTGTTCTATTCTGTTGTGAAATTACACCAAGTAAATTCTTCCTTTCCCTCCCAGAGATTGCACAGGTAAGTGTATCCCATTTTTCTTGGACCTAAGCACATAAAGTGGTTCTGTTACTAGTGTTTATGACACTGTCAGCATGAACCTGCCTGTGCCTCCTACCCAGGCTGTGTCATAGAAGCCCTGCCATGTTTGATTGCAACACTGGTCTTCTTTCTTGTGTTTGAGGTTTCCTCCCACATACATTCAAAATCCAAAAGATCATTATAAACTCCCACTGCCCAGCAATTAAAGTAACCTGAGGGTATTCTCTCCTTCCTATGCAATAAATTGAGTTACAGATGTATGTTGTATGACCTTCTACCCTCTCAGGGAATTCTCACATTGTATCCAAGGTTATGTTTTCCTCAAAAGCGAGATACATGTTTGATTAAGTGTATGACATCAGGCAAGTCTTTTTACCTTCCTGAGTCACAATTTTTCATCTGGAAAACAGAGATAATACCTACCCTAGCTACTTCACAAAGTTTTATGAGATTCAATTGGTAACTTTTTATTAAGGCTTAAATGAGTCATGAAAACCACATCATCCATTGAAGCTCCTTTCAATGCAGTATTAAAAGCAGCATTAAACTCTACCCTCACCGCCATAATCATTCATAACCCCAGACAAATATAAGGGTTAAACTGAGGACTAGACTTAGAACGCAAACTTCAGTCCCAATTGAAAGATGTTTAACCTGAAGAGTGAGTCTTCTCTTACCATCTTCATTCAAAGTCTCAGCCTCCTGTGGCAGAGACAACGCAGACGAAGGTCTCCAAGTGGAGCCTCATTTTCACTGACTTTTTCACACCAAGGCTGTTCCAAGTGTCCAGTGACAAATATAAAACTACTGAAACCCTACATGTCTACGCCAAGGAATGTGCAATAAAATATCCTCAGACATAAGAGACTGAAGCAAAGGCTATTGCTGGGAAGCATTAGGTAAGAATTATTTACCGTAATAGCTTTGACTTGGACAAAAGATTCCCATTCAAGAAAAGGAGTAACTAATAGTGTCATAGTGAAATCAAAGCTGTTGTTCTCCTTCTAAAGTTGTAAATTGCACTGGAGTAGCATATTGATTTTCTGGAAAAATTCAGATTCAGCAGGGTTTCCAGGGAACTCTCAAAATATTCAGCTTAGAACAAAGTACATTTTCTTCATAAATGCATTTACCGACGTGGTTATAAACACAGTACCCAGCTTTTGACATCAAAAGGGATCCTTAGTAACAGCTTCTCCAATGTCACTTAGTTCCTTTGTACCTTGGTTTCTCCATCCTACAACCTCTGCTTATGCCTTTGTAAAGTAAGGTTTACCAATAATTGCTTTCTTCCTCATGAAGATCTAACATGGAAGAATGGAACAACGCACAAGGACTGCCAATTAAGTTCACAAACTCATTCTAGAAAAAGTGCTACATACCTCGATGCTGAATATCGCTATGAGCACCTTCAAAGTACTCCCCCTTGGGAAACTGTGCACCAGTGCCAGCACCTAGTCCACCCTTCAAAGCAATTTTAGAATTCTTTTTCTGGAACGGCCATCAGAGCTGTCATCGTATTACCCTTGATTTCTTGAATGTCATCAAAATGTCTTCCTTTCAATATTTGTTTTCGTCTTTGGGTAAAGAAAAAGTCATCGGGGACCAGAGCAGGTGAGCAGGGAGAGTATTCCAGTACAGTTATTTATTTAGTGACTAAAAACTCCCTCACAGACAACTATACAATTAAGTTTGTGAACTTGCCACTGTGTGCAATGTCTATTCCATAAAGAGTTCCAGAATTGCTTTGAAAGGTGGACTAGGCACTGGTATTTATGCATAGCTTCCCAAGGGGAGCACTTTGAAGATGGCCACAGTGATATTCAGCAGTGAGGTATGTAACACTTAGAACAATGGAGTTCACCTACTTAATTGTCTGACCCAGTATATGAAAGTACTTTGGAGTTGAAAGGTCCAAACTCCAGAGAGCTTTCTAATTGATCTCTGTCAAGTTTGATAGGTAATATAGTCTCCTTGTAAGCAACATTGTCTCAAAATAACTTCTGCAATGAAAAATCAAATAACATGTTTATTACCCTTGTTTTTCCTCCCAATTAAGAGGGTGCTGCCTCTCATTATTAAACATAAGCTATACAGTTAACAACTTTCTTACTGTTTACCATAAACTAATAAAATGAACAACTTTACCGTGAAAAACAAGATATAAATCATTCTTACAAGGTACATTGTGTTAGCTCTTCACAGGGCATGATGCTTATAATTTGTATAGTCAAAGACTGGTAGTGTGTTTGGCTATTTTTCAAACTGGGGACAAACAAAAATGTTCTTGTTCAGTTGCTAGGGTCTGGGGGTAGCGGAAGGGCGGCTTTTATTACACATTGCTCCCAATGGTTAACCCAAAATCACATTCTTTGTTTCCGAGCAGTTATGGCTGTCCTTCAGTGTTAACATGGACAGCTATCCATGTAAGTTACCTTAGATGGGGCAAGGGCAGTGTGAAGACACAGGCAGCATCCCTCCTGCTCAATGGCCAGTAGCTCTGTCTGTAGGCTCCTCTCAGACACAGTGAGGGAGCTAACACAGCTCCTCAGCAGCAGCCGTAGCGCAAACTGTGAAGGACCATCTGCTTGTCGGGCCCCCACTGGGTAGCTTCACAGTGCTGACTATCGAAGGTGCTCACTCAGGCAGAGGCTAGGGTTGGTCTTTCAGGGTTGCCACCTCTCCTAGCTCCTAGACGAGGTCTCTCCAAGCATGGTCCCCACTGGCTGCCTCCTCAGTGTCCCTCCTCTATTTATTCTGCAAGCTGAGCATCTCCAACCACCACCCCACCTGCCATCCCAGGCCAGTCTTCTGACTGATTATCAGCCCTCTTTTTAATTTCCACTGTGTGGTGTGTGGATTAGGTTTACGCACTTCTCCTTCAGAGCTTCACCACTGGATTTCAGAGACTCCATTTTCCTCTCAAGTAGCCTGGGTCCTGGACATCAATACCTATGGCTGCTGTAACTGTTTGGCCTCCAAGAGGCAAATTTGGAAGAAAGAAACCAAACACTTTCTCATTTATAACTATCAACCATCCTCCATGTAGTGGCTGCCTATACTCAACAGTAAGAGCATTGGCATATTCTAATACATTTTCTCCTCACATTAGCCAGTACTCTCCAGAGATGTTTCTTAAAAGCAGGAGGTCCAGTCAGAGCTGGTCTTCTTTCCAGTTTTTATCTATCCTACCCAAGGGCTTCCTAACAGACTAAGCAACCACTTCCCGTTTATAAGGGGACCAAAGAGAGTCAGGACATTCACTGGTGTAGCACCATTTCCTCTATTACACAATATGTCACACTAAGCAGTATATTTCTGAGAAAAATCACTTCAAGAGTATTTCTGAGATCATATCAAGATGCTATTGGAAATCAAAGTAAAACAGACTATATGTGTATTTCTTCTTAAATGATAAAGCACAATTCCAAAGTAGGCCCCACACAAAACGAAAATGAAAAATTGTAGCTACAGTGATCACACTCCCTCCCCAGTAAAAAAATACTACTTCTCAAAGAGTTGAGTACAAACAGATTTGTCAGCCTATTCAGAAGAGTAACAGCAACAGCAGCCCTTTATTTATGTGTACTCTCTTTTGTTTGATTCATACAGGATAGCTTTTTTAATTCATCCACCAGTCTAAGTAATCTCGAAGTTACTGATACAGAAATTGAGGCTTGGAAAGATTAAATAAGTTTCCCAACCCCACATCGTAGGTGTCAGAGTCATAATTCAAATTTCAGTTTATCTGACTCAAAAATCTACCTCAGAATATCTACAGAGTTTGCCAACAATACGGATACCCACACAATTATGATGACCACTGATTCAATCCTGGGTGGGGTGCAGAGAGAGAGCCTTAGTGGTACTGGGTTGCTAACAGCCAACTGGATTCAAATTCACCAGCCACTTTAAAGAAGAAAGGTGCAGCATCTGTAGAGATTACAGCCTTGGAAATCTGATGAGGCAGTTCTACTCTGTACCACAGAGTCACTGTGAGTCAGAATTGATTTGAAAGCAATGGCTGTTTTGGGAGCACAAGCACCCGGAGATGGGTACCACACTGCTTCTGTTCAGAACCCCAAGCACTACTCTTGGTGGCTGTGTAATTTGGGGACATTTATTTAATTTCTCTGTGCCTCAGTTTACTCTTCTTTAAAACAAGGAGAGAATTGTAATGGTATCTTCCTCATAAGCTTCTTGTGAGAATGGAATCAGTATAATTAGGTGACCAAGAAAGTTATCTTGACACGGTATAAACCATCATCATTGTTCTCAATCGGCTGTGTAGCAAAATTTATGAGTGACTGTGCTGTACGTGTCTTCTGACTCCTGAAGAACATATGGGGGTGGAGGGAACACATCTAACAACTTACAAATATTTCAGCGTATTCTCACCTTTTTTATACTGTAAATTTGATATAAAAAATCATATGAATGAGCCATAAACACACTGTTAGCCATCTAGCGCTGCTATAACAAAAGTACCACTAGCAGATGGCTTTCACTAAGAGAAGTCTGAATTCAGAGTGTCAGCTCAGGGGAAGGCTTTCTTTTTCTGTAGTTTCTGCAGGAAGATCCTTGTTGTCAGTCTTACCCTGGGCTCAGAGCTCCTCTGCTCAGGAATCCTGAGTCCAAATGATGTACTGTGTTCCCCGTGTTTCCTTCTTGGAGGTATGAAGGCTCCATATCTCTCTGCTCCCTTCTCTCTTTTAGATCTCAAAAGAGATTGGTTTAAGACACTATCTAATCTTGTAAATTTCATCAGTATAACTGCTGCTGGTCTATTTTATTAAATCATAGTGATAGAATTTACAGTACACAGGAAATCTCATCAAATGGCAAAATGGTGAACAATCACACGGTTATGGGAATCATGGTCCAACCAAGCTGAGACATACATGGGTGGCGGAATTAATTTAATCCATGACACACGTGAATATATTTTCAGTTGAGCTATAATACAGAGTAACATTCTATAGAACAATTACTTTGTCACCAGACTGCAAGACATGAAATAATCATTCAGATGGAATGCTAAATTTTAATTTGCTAAATTTTAAATTTCATGTGTTTAAGATAAATTGGTGAAAACTTTTCTCAAATTATAAAATTGTAATGCAGGCAACAGTTTACACAAAAAATGTTAGTACAGCTAACGGTAGTCTCTTGTGTGAAGTAATCCATCCCTGTTGTACATAGCAAATACATTTCATTCACAAAGTGCTATCTATGCCTGTTATCAAACTGTTTCTTCATTTTAGATAGGATGGAGGATGTGCACCTTTAATTTAGAAAATAAAGTAAAGTGGGTCCAGATATCATGTCCAGAATTCACTGGTGAAATTCACTGGTGAAAAAACCAACCAAACAAAAAAACCTGCAAATAAATTTCAAAAGGAATATTTATTTCCTAATTAAATTTCTTCAGAGTTCTGAAGCAAGTAGGATCATTACAGATGTGCTTATGTTAAATTACTGGAAGAATTTATAAGATAGCAAATCTGTGAAAATCAGAACCTCTGTAAGGCAGAAACCTATTGGAGGAGAAAAATTCAAATAGTTTCCACTAAAACTTGCCATACAATGTGGTTAGAGTACATGTACCCTGTCAAAGGCAGAGAACCTGTGAGACCCAGAATAGCAAGGCAGTCTCCTCAAGTTCTGGCTCTCACAAATGTCCCTGTGAAATGCTCCTCTGTGTGCTAAACAACTGTGAACCTATCAAAGAAGGTGCATCTTAGTGGAAATCCTCCGTGTTTGGAGAATACTTCCTCTAGAAACTGCTCTGTGCTCCAAAAAATGTTTTAAACGTGCTGGTCTATAATTTTTAGTTTATATACTAGGTAACAAATTATGCATACTTTACAATAGCAGAGGTCTAAGATATGTAATTTACACATGCTAATTACTGTTATGCTATAAACTGATGAGGAAATTACTAGAATTCTATGCTGTCATGTTGGGACCCAAACTGCAAAGAAAGAATAAGACATATTAACAGAAATAGTTTAATTTTAGTTACGATGTGGCAATATTTAAGGTCTGAAATCAGTCCTGATCTATAGATTTAGTATGTAAATATTTATCACGTGCCTGTAAACATGTAGAGGGCTGAAGATTTAAGAAATGAGTAGAAAATAACTCTAGACATCAAGACACTCAGGTTTCAAGACACATGTGAGAATAATTGTTAATCAGCGTGAGAAGTGTCATTATATTAGTCTGTTCAGACTACTCTGGGTGCCAGAACAATGAAGGCAAACTGGAAGAGTTAGAGCAGCTATTGACAAAGAAGATGACATTTTGAATGTGGGTCTGAAGAATGAGAATGAGATTTCTAAGGAGACGACTGAGAAGAGGTATTTCAGAAAGAGGGAAGGCAACCTGAAAAACAGAGACCTAGCAGAGTAGACAGAGCTTAGAGAATTGCAGGTGGTTCTGTGTGGCTGTCTCAGAGGGTGCAGTAGCTAGGAAATGAAAGTACAATGAGCCTGTTAAGTCACCTTAGGAAAAGATTGCAGAGTCTGGCATTGTAAACCATGCTAAACAGGTCGTATTTCATCCCGGGAGCAATAAGAGGTCACAAAAAAGAATGACGTTTTGAACCATAATACAGGAAGGAAGAATCTTGACAACACTATGCTGAGTGAAATAAGTCTTGCACAAATTGACTACTGTATGAGTCCACTTATACGCAAAAGGCACAGCAAGCACATTCATACAGAGAGAAACTGTATCAGCAATAACCAAGAGCCTGGAGGAGGAGAGGAGGAGATAAAAAGTTATTGCTTAATAGGTACTCTTCCTGTTTGGGATAAAGAAACAGTTTGGAAGCAGGTAGTGGTGATGGTCGCACAACAGTGGGAATGTAGTTAATACCACTGAATTACACACTTAAAAATGGTTATAACAGAAGCAGTGGAAGCTGCATATAGGTGAGCATGCAAATTTATATGGGAATGTACATTTTCATTCAATCATAGTAAAAAAGTAATTTATAAAAAAAGAAGAAAATTTTGTTATATGTATTTTACCAAATGAAGCCATTTAAGGATATGAACCAGGAAAGCAAGGAATTGTTTCAACTATGTACATTACTGAGTAGCCACTCTCCTTGGGAGAGAACAGTGGACACTTGGCATCCAATATCTTGCAGAATGTTTCTTCAGAAGACACTCAACAGACAATCAGTTAACAAGGAGCATGGCCCTAGGGTGGCTTGTCCTTCAGCCAAATATACATATAATTATCTGGAAACATGTCTGTGTACAAGAACTGCCAATTAAGTTTGCAAACTCATCCTAGAAAAAGTGCTGTATACTGCATTGCTAAGTATCACTACAGTCACTTCGAAGTACTCCCCTTGGGAAGCTATGCGCCAATGCCAGTGCCTAGTCCGCACTTCAAAGCAATTTTGAAATTCTTTTTCTAGAATGGCCATCAGAGCTGTCATCATATTACCCTTGATGTCCTGAACATCGTCAAAATGTCTTCCTTTCAACATTTCCTTTATCTTTGGGTAAAGAAAAAAGTCACTGGAAACCAAATCAGGTGAGTAGGGAGGATGTTCCAATACAGTTATTTGTTTACTGGCTAAAAATTCCCTCATGCACAACTGTACAATTAAGTTCTTAACTTTGCCACCATGTGCAATGTCCATTCCAGAAAATGTTCCAAAATTGCTTTGAAGGGTGGGCTAGACACTGGCATCAGTGCCGAACTTCCCAAGGGGCATACTTGGAATGTGACCGTACTTATATTCAGCAGTGTGCTGTATAACGTGTGGAACAATTAAGTTCTCAGACTTAATTGTCAGACCTCCTGTGTGTGTGCACACATACGTATATATTTGTGTCTACACATACATATTTGCATATATGTGAGTATATATATACATATGCATGCAAAGATGTGTGTGTATGTTGTCTTGAATAACTCTCATACATTAATGATATCATTCACAAACATTCACCCTGAACTTACTATGAGTCATGCGCTATAACAAATGTGATACAGAGAAAACAAGCAAAATCCCTAACAAACTACCATTATTGCTTCATCTATTTACTCATTCAATAATCCTCTTTAAAATATTTGGAAGCCTGATGTTTACTGCTTCAAAGCTCATTGCTATTGAGACAGTTCCAACTCAGTGACCCTGTAGGACAGAGTAGAAAGGCCCCATGGAGTTTTCAAGGAGCACCTGGTTGATTCAAACTGTTGGCCTTTTGGTTAGCAGCCTTAGCACTTAATCAGCATGCCATCGGGATTTCCAGTGCTGACAAATAAGTAAATAGGCTATGTAACAACTGTGGTAGTGCCGTGATGGGCACACCAGAATGAAACAGGAGTGCTTTCGGGGTCAGTTCTGAGAAATTCTCTAGTGGAGATGAGGTCTCAGTTGAGGTAAAAGCATGATAGAAATCCCTGGAGAAGCAGTGAGAGGTTGTGGGCTGGGAGCTAACCTCAACACAGAGTAGCACCACCTTAGGCCTGGGAAGAGATCAGACCTGGATCGGTCCTCAGGCTACCAGAGTCCAGCATGGCTGGAGAGGAGAGGATATGGTGGGGATGGGAAGAACCAAGGGGAGGATGAGGCTGCAGGTAGGCAGGAGCGTCCAAATCGTGAAGGGCCTTGTGTGTCGTTGCAAGTTTGGACTTCTCTGATCGCACATACATTGAGTATGTAACAATGAATCAAGAGAGATTTGATCTCTCGTTCTAAAATTCCGCAGCCTACTGATACTGCAGGGTCAGGATCAGACTGGCATGTTAGCAAGATAGCTCTTTTAGTCACCTACTCCCGCTCTGACAGAAAACACCACGAGCTGAAGGCTTCATGAAGAGAATCTTTCTTGTCACAGTCTGGTAAGCCACAAATCCATTAACAAGTTACAAGTCCACTCAGTAAGAGAAATTATCACAGTCCAGTAGGTAGAGTCCAAATTCAATGAGAGCATCTTGGTACAGGAACCTCAGATTCAAAGGACATGCTCTGCTCTTGGTTCTGCCTTCTTCGTGGTATAAGATTCTCAGCTTCCTCTATTCACTTCTCTTCCTTACATCCCACAAACTGATAGCTTAAATTCTGCCTTACCAGCACAACTGCTTCCCATTCTCCCTCGTCAACATTACAGAGGCAGGACACACAACACATAGCAGAAAAGGCACTAGATTGGGACTCATTGCTGAATCAAATCAATACACACATTTTGGGGGGGGACACAACATAATCCACAACAAGCACTTTGTGTCTCTGTGGAGCTTTGGGCAAAAATGGCTGGACTCAGGGAACCAGGAGAAAAGACCAGAAGCAGAGACTAGATTGTAAAACGGTTCAACCATTATGGAAATTGATTTGGCACTTCCTTAAAAAACTAGAAATAGAATTACCATATGATCCAGCAATCCCTCTCCTAGGAACATATCCCAAATAAATAACGAACACCACTCAAACAGATACTTGCATACCAAAATTTATTGCAGCTCTCTCCAGAATAGCAGAAAGTTGGAAACAACCTAGATGCCCATCAACAGATGAGTGGTTAAATAAACTGTGGTATATTCACACAACGGAATACTATGCAATGATAAGAAACAATGATGGCTTAGAGAAATACATATCAACATGGGACCATCTACAGAAAATTATGCTGTGTGAAATTAGCCAGACACAAAAGGACACATTTTGTGTGAGACCATTATTATAAACACAGAACTAATTATTTAAGCACAGTAGAAATCAGTATTTGCTGGTTAAAAGGGTCAGGGACAAGGAGGGAGATAGATTTTTTACAAATTAGATAGTGGTTAGCATTAGGGATGGGTATAAGATGTGTCAGCATTCTACCTCAAAACAAAATTGTCCCTTTAATGTGGATCACATCTTTGGAAGAACAGAGAAACAGGGTCTGGAATCAGGAGACTGCTCTCAGGGGACATCCAGACTAACAGGCATACCCAAGGTTTTTCTCTCTTTCTCTCTCAAGATATTGCTCCATATACCACCTGAGTGAGTAGGGACTGGGTTCTTAAAAGTAGCACGCTGCCGTCTAAATAGCACTAAATGGTCCAAGTCCACCTGGACCTTAGGCAAATGCAGGACATTGAGAACAGGAGAAAAATATGAGCCCACCGGATGGAAGGGGCCACGTGAGCCAAAACCTGCTTCAGCATGGAACCAGAAGAACTAGATCACACCCAGCCACCACCAATGACAGCCTAGATGGAGTATGTGGAACAGAGCTCCTGACACAGTGGATGATAAAGGGCAGAGTTAGAGCTCTACCAAAAGACCACACTTGATGGTGGTCTTCAAGTGGAGGGCCCCCTGGGAGAGTGAATTCCAGGTACTCTAAACTGCATCCAGCACCAGGGCCAGCTCCCCAGACAAAGACTAATCTGGACCATACAAAGCACAGAGTTATAATGGAGGAGAACAAACCTTTAAAAAAGCACACGTGGTTGTCTGAGGATTACTTTGCTGGAGCCAAGTTGACTGGAGGTGAAGGGTCAGACCTTGGTCTAAAGGTCACTGGAAGTTCTCAACAAAAGGGGAAGTGTGCTGCCGTGCACGGGGTGGTGAGGAAGCTAGAATAGAATAGAAGTGAAAGTTCTGAGTGTTACATGCCAACATGATATAGACCATCAAATTGTTCTTAATTCACAAAGAAAAAAAAGAAAAGAAAAGAAGAAGTAGTGATCAGTGCTGTTTGTGGCTGAATTCTCAATAGCCTGGGCAGACCCAATATGTAGTTAAAAAAAAAACAAGGTGTCATCTTGATTCCTATTCACAGCAACCCTATGGGACAGAGTAGAACTGCCCCGCAGACTTTCCAAGGAGCACCTGGCGAATTTGAACTCATGACCTTTTGGTTAGCAGCCATAGTACTTAACCACTATGCCACCAGGATTTCCAAAATAATGCATAGCAGGTGTTCAGTAAATACAGACACAGGTAGAGTGGGGGATTAAAAGTAACTCTTCTCTGGCCCATAAAACAAACTGAAACTAAAGAGACTCACTAGCCTAGGGCCAAGGACTAGAAGGCAGAAGGGAACAGGAACACTGGTAATAGGAAACCCATGTCTGACAAGGGAGAGTGTTGACCTGTTGTGGGGTATTAACCAATGTCATAAAACATGTATACAGTTTAATAAGAAATTAGTTTGCTCAGTAAACCTTTACCTAAAGTACAAAAAAAGAAAAATAAAACTAACCCCCGTCTGTCATATCTACAGGCCATCCATCCTGCTGCAAAGAAGCCACCTTGAAGTTTCTGATAAAGTCTACAAGTTAAACTTTTATATGCTTTCTGCAGGCCCCAGGCTGGTTACTTTCTGCTCCCAAAGTCTGTTGGTAGACTTTCCTTCTGGGATCTGTAAGTAACAATGGCTACCTCTGCAGAATATTAATCAAGCTAACTCATTTTCTCTCTTTGGTAATATGCATATTACAATTAGTAATTATTATTTTATTACCTCATTCAAAATGTCCTGTACAAAATCAGCAGGTCTACTTGACTGTAAAGCCTTCTGCAGCACAGCCAGAGTGGTCTTTTGGGAAGAGTGCAAGATTTAGGGTCATAAGACCCGGGTTCCACTTCTGACTCTGCCCCTTAATGGTTCTTAATGACCACAAATAAGTTATTTAACCTTCCTGAGCTTAAATTTTCTCACTAGCAAAATAATCATAACCATACTAACTCACAAGGTTGCAAATATTAAATAAGATGACATACACACAAAGTATTTTGTAAAATCTCTGGCATAATAAAAATGTATGTGACCAGAAATATTATAAAAATCATTAGGGCAACAATTGTACTTTATTATTTTACAAGCAATATGCCCTCATTCTTGTCAATATGCACAATAGCTCTCATCCCGATGGTATGTTTTACTTAGAATCAGATTTACTTAAATTCAGTCTCTAAAGGTTGACTTAATGGAGTCACAGTGAGACAAAAGAACAGTTGATTACACACTCCTGAGGTCCAATTTCGCCTTCCTGCTTCGGCCATGCACGGAGAGAGATCAATAAAATCCTCGAGGAAAGAATGCAGCCTCAGCTCCTTAGGGAACACAGGAGGCACTTGACTGTGTAGAGGAATCACACCATAGCAAACACAAGGAAACCTTCCCAGGAGGAAAATCATTTGTTACCATTAGAGGAATTTCTCCACTGTTAAATCTAGAAGGACAGAAAAATGAGAAACCCTTCATACTTATCTAAGAAGGAGTCATCTCTTTGTTTATATGTGCCCACATATACACATATGAACGTATCAGTGTTATATGTTGCAAGTACATCAAAGGAACAGATGTGAGGCATGATTCTTTAGGGAAACACAATCCTTATCTCATGAAGGAAACTGAAGAAAGCAACCCATGAAAATGGGGGGGGGGTGCTCAGCTTCATAGCTGAATTTGTCATCAATTTTTGTTCATATACTCTGCATGCATTTTTGCCCAGCCTATGACATGTGTTGCTACAAATGCACTGGATATGTATAATTTGCTCTCTCTTTCAAGTAGGGAAGGGCAACAGTCACATATCCCTGGAGAAGCAGTTAGTGATTCTTTAACAGCATCTTGAGAAACACATACATCTCCCAGTCCCCAATTTTTGTATAAATGTTTACTATATACAGCTATTTTTAGTTAAATATGCCTCTTGGCCTACCCCTCAAGGGAGACATTTGACACTTTGTCCCTCGGAAAAGTATATTTCTAGGTGAGGAATGCTCGAAGCACAGGGTCTGGCACAGGAAGGAAAAAAAACCGTCATAAATGTAAACTGTATTATTACTGACTGATTACATCTTTTTTTAAAATGTTAAGTAGAAATCTGTTCTTGAGAAGAGTACGCCTTTGCTCCTCGAAGCATCTTATAAAAGTCACCTCTTTAACACTGGAGGATTTCCCAGGTGCTACAGGCCTGCAGCTCCCCCGCGGGATCAAGGGGATCAGTTCTACTTTGACAAAATTTTCGTTATGTGATGCACTAACTCCCAGACTCTGAAAATGGAAAGCATAAACCCTTCTTAAAAAAATCAAGAATGAATCTTCTGAGAACTGTTGCTTCATGGAGTAGTAGAGCAAACTTAGACAATGGAAAGATTCTAATCCTAGTACAACTACTACAAATTATCTTGGTCAAACTACTTACATATTTGAGTTGCGGACTTTTCTTCTGTATATTCTTTGAGTGTTGCTGTGGGGATTAAATAAAATACTATATACTATAAGTTGGAAATCAATTTGATGGCAGTGGTATGTATATGTATATGTGTATGTGCATACGTATATATACTTGGTAAATATATATCACATCTTGTTTGCATATGGTAGCATAGTGAGTTCAAAGGAATTCAGAGATGGTCAAGGAAAAAGAGATGACCACAAAACAGCACTGCACAACAAGTGATTTATTGGGGGAAGACACACTGATGGTTACATGCAGAGGGTGTTTCCCTGCAGCAGATTCTCAGGAAGCAAACAAGGCACCAACAGAAAGGCAAGAGTGCAAGACAAACCCAGCAGAGAATGGAAGGGACCTCATGTACTGTCTTCACAACAACTTCTCACAACAAGGTGGGGAGTCTTTCATCAGAGAACTCCAGTGTAGCTATACCTTAGGGTCCTTGTAGCTACAGGATTTTATCGTACTGGGCTCGCAGACGTTGGGTACATTTTTGTGGGTATGTAAAGCCGGTAGGGTCAACGTGGCTGGAAGTCTGCTTATTTTGGCTATTTTTTAAAACAACTTGCTATGTACAAATTTGAGTTTGGCACCTATGGGCTTTTTTTGGGCTGCCAGGCCTCAGCCTGTTGTGAAAAAGAGAAACACTTGGGGCAAATACGTGAAGGCCGTCTTTGACTTACTTAATAACAGGTAGGCACCCATCAAATGTTACATGCTGGTTCCCCTTCCTCCCACTTAAATTTCTTGGAACTGTGGAGTTGGAGGTGATCAAGACCTTCCCACAGGCCATAAAGCAGTTTTATTTGCTGTGCACTAGGAGTCAACTCAGGATTCGGTGACTTCAACCCAGGATTTAGTTTTCCCTGAAGCTGTGGTAAGGCCAAGACCTAGACCCTGATGAGATCTGCTTCCACACTACCAGCTGACATTTTAATTGATATTCTGGGGATTATGGATCCTGATGTTTCACTCTTCCAAGAGAACACTCATTCCATGGAAACTCACAGCCCAATATAAATAATTCTGGATCGCCTCTGTGGAACATGCTTCCAAAATCTGTCATACGTTTTCTAGGACATCTGTCTCTTATGTCCTCTGAGTGTCAATTCACATTTTGGAATTATTTTGCATTTGGACAACAGGCAAGTGATCAAGCTGGAGTGACAATTCAAGAATGCCTGCAGCAATGACAATAGGATTGCTTCCCAGGACCACTACTAAAAAAACCCAGCTAGATCCATCTATGATGTGTTTACAAAGCGAACAGAATAGTCTCTGCACCTTTTCAAATGGTTCTTTCCTGGCTAACAAAAATAAGTACATGAACTGTCAGCACCTGAGGATGATGTTGAAGTGTTTTCCCAGAACTGAGAAATAAAATTTCCACACAATGGACATGGCAAGTCACCAATGGAAGTGAGCCTGTAACAGAAACAGATGCGACTTGGGAGAAAACTCAAGGAAGCAGACCTGGATGGTAAGCAGGAATGTAATTAATTACATGTGAAGAAAAGGATCAGCATTACGTGAGGAAGAGGGAAATGTGAAGAGACGGAAGGTGGCCTTGTTCTGTTCAGCATTGCTGAGGTCAGGAGCACAGCTTTGCTGTCATTGGAGTGGTAATTTATAGGGTTTCCCTTTAGCCAGGACAAAGCATCTCTCAAGCCTGGCCACTTTCCTTTGCTCTGATTATGGGCTAGGCAAGTGACCTTGTGATAACACTGGAAGGTAACAAAGCTGAGGGCTGACCTATGCCATGGCAAACTCTTCAAGATAATGCAGCATTATTAAAAAAAAAAAAAAAAATCCAAACCCAACCAGTTGCCATAAAGTCAATTCCAGCTCATAGCAGCCCTGTAAGACAGAGTGCACTTCATAAAGCCCAGCCCCGTCTTCCCGCAAAAACCACCCTTTCTGCCTAAAAAATATGGCTGTTCCTGAAAATCTGAAATCATAGAAAATTATTCAGAAAGTCAAAATCATCTTAAACTCACAACCCAGGGACAACTGAGGTTAACATAAGTATATTTCACCTGGACTTTTTGTTTGTTTGTTTATTTTTAAATAGCTGAGATCTAATTGCATACTGTTTTCTACTTTGCTTTTTCTGTAAGCACTACAACATAGATGTCTTCTGAATTATCATAAAGAAGTCATAAATACCTGAATTAAGATTGTATAATGGGGGCAGAGTCAAGATGGTGGACTAAACACACATCTTTCTAAATTCCTCTGGAAACTAAGGCTTGAATTGATAATTAAATAGATCCTTCTGAACATCTAGTAAGCCCTAGGACATGGCATAGAACTGTTAATTTGGAGTTCATGCCACTGAACAAAAAATCTCTCTTTTGCTGTCCACCACTCTTAATGAGTGCTTGTTTTCACAGACCAAAGGTAACTCACCATTTTAACTTCTTTTCCTCTGTCTTAGACAGCTGGCGGAGCTTGGACTTGACTAGTAGCTAATCTCAGATGCACTGCTGGTGGGACTGGCAGGTGAAATGGCCACTTTTTGAGAGCCCAGCTTTGGACTCTGCATCTCGGCACCTTTGGCCTCTCTTTCTGCCTCTGCCATTGAGTAGCTTGTAGCGAGGCAGGCGGGGAGCTTGTGTGAGACGCCTTCTTGTTCCACTGGGAGGTGGATATACCCTGATGGAGACCTCAGCTGGATGTAATTCCTAGGCTGGGAGACAGTGCCTGCCTGGAGGAGAGCACTTTTCTGGCACAAAAGCAAAATCTTACTCAGAGTCGCCTATGGCTATGGCCTGGCAGCAGAGGGCAACAGGATAGTAGTCTTTCTGTATTTTGAACTGGTTTATAACATCTGGTGTAGGATATAGAGGGGCTTACTTTGCCATCTGGGAAGAGGGACCTGTACACCTGAAAATGTGACTGACTTTGGAAGTTGCCAGATACCTTTTACCTTTCATTTTAAGACCACTTAGAGAAATAACTGCAGTCTATCCTCACAGCATCTCTCCCAGCCTCTGCTGACTCACATGATGCCTCAAAAGCAACAAACTCTGGATTAAAGCATAACCAAGAAATCATCCATGGCTTCAGAAGGCCCCCAAAAGAAATAACCAAAGAAACTTCCAGATGAAGAAAGCTTTCTGAAACTATCGGAAGGTGAATACAAAAGGATTATATAGATCTCCCTCCTAGACCTTATACAAATACAGCAGAGCAAAATGAAAAATTAAGCAAGCTATTTGATCTGATGGAACACCAGTATTATGAAATTCAGTGGTTCAAGAATAAAATCAAAGACACAGAAACTTCAATTCAAATCCTAAAAAACCAAATGCAACAAATGGAAAATAGACTTTCTGACTTGGAAGACAGACCTACTGACTCCAGCATCCATAAGCAGAAATAAGAAAAAAGAAACAGGAAAAAGGAAGAAGCATTAAGAAACATGTGGGACTGTATTAAGAGGAACAATTTATAATTAACTGGAGTTCCTGAACGGGGCGACACACCTGAGAACACCGAGAGTATTGCTGCTGAGTTGCTGACAGAAAACATCCCAGAAATTATGAAAGAAGAAAATATAGATATCCAAGATGCTTATCCAACACCACTCAATATAGATCTCAAAAGAAGCACTCCAAAACGTATTATAATCAAGCTTAACAAAAATGAAACAGAAACAGAAGCTCTTAAAGGCAGCAAGACTCAAAGCAATATCGGACTGATCATCCAGAAAAAAGCTCAGTAAAGACTCAGAAGACCTTATTGCTGCAATTAACCAACTAGATCTCATTGACATACACAGAACTTTCTATCCATCAGTGGACAACTACAACTTCTTCTCCAGTGCACATGGAACATTCTCCAGAATAAACCATATGTTAGGACGTAAAGCAATTCTCAACAAAATCCATACCATTGAATTAATCCAAAGCATCTTCTCAGATCATAAAGACATAAAAGTCAAAATCAATAGCAGAAAAAACATGGATAGAAAGTGGAACTCATGGAAACTGAACAAACATCTTGCCCAAAAAACCATGGGTTATAGAAGAGATCAAGGATGAAATAAAGAAATTTATGGATTCCAGTCAGAATGAAAACACTTCCTACCAGAACCTATGGGATACAGCCAAAGCAGTGCTCAGAGGTCAGTTTATCTCCATAAATGCACATGTCTGGAAGGAAGAAAGAAACCAAACCAAAGAACTAACCCTACAGTTTGAAGAAATAGAGAACAACAGAGGAACCCCTGAGGCACCAAAAGAAAGCAGATCATAAAGATCAGAGCAGAACTAAGCAATTTAGAGACTAGAAGAATAATTGAAAAAATTGAAAAGACCGAAAGCTGTTTTTTCTAAAGATCAACAAAATTGACAAACCATTGCCTAAACTTACTAAAGAAAAACAAGAAAGGAAACAAATAACACAAGAAATGAGAAGGGAGTTGTCATAACAGATCCAACAGAAGCCAAAAATATCATAACAGAATACTGTGAAAGACTGTACTCTAACAAATTTGAAAACCTACAGGAAATGGACAAATTTCTTGATTCATATCACCTACCAAAATTCCCACAAGCTGAAGCAGAACAACTTATTAAATGCATCACAAAGGAAGAAATTGAAAAAGTCATCCAAAAAATACCAACAAAAAGAGCCCAGGCTGAGATGGCTTCACTGCAGAACTCTACCAAGCATTTAGAGAAGAGTTATCTCCAATACCACTAAGACTATTTCACAGCATAGAAAGGGATGAAATACTCCCAAATTCATTCTATGAAGCCAGCATAACCCTGGTGCCAAAGCCAGGGAAAGATCCAACCAAAAAGGAGAACTACAGACCAATATCACTCATGAATCTAGATACAAAAATCTTCAACAAAATTATTGCCAATAGAATACAACAACATACCAAAGAATAATCCTTCATGACCCAGCTGGATTCATGCCAGGGATGCAAGGCTTGTTCAACATCAGAAAAACAGTTAATGTGATCAGCCACATAAATAACACAAAAGACAAGAATCATCAGATTTTGTCTATTGATGCCAAAAAGGCATTTGACAAAGTCCAACACACATTCATGCTAAAAACTCTCAGCAAGGTAGGAATAGACAGCCAATTCCTTGGTGCAATAAGGACCATTTATACAAAGGCAACTGCCTATGTCATCCCTTGAGAAAGGGAACTAGACAGGGATGCCCACTCTCACCTCTCCTATTCAACACTGTTCTAACCAGAGCAATTAGACAAGACCAAGAAATAAAAGGCATCTGCATCAGCAAAGAAGTCAAAATCTCCCTGTTTGCAGTTGATATGATTGTATATGCAGAGAATCCTGAATAAGCCATAAGTAAACTACTCAAACTGATGGAAGAGTTCAGCAAAGTCTCAGGATACAAGGTAAACATAAGTAAATCAGTAGGATTCCTTTATACCGACAACAAGATTGTTAATGAAGAAATCACCAAATCAATACCATTTACTATAGTCCCCAAGAAGACAAAGTATCTAGGAATAAATCTAACCAGAGAAATAACAGACATTTACAAAGAGAACTACAAGACCTTACTACAACAAACTAAGAGAGACTTACATAAATGGAGACACCTATCCTGATTATGGATAGGAAGACTTAACACTGTGAAAATGTCTATTTTACCCAAAGCAGTCTTCTTATATAATGCAATCCCAATACAAATTCTAGGGACATTTTTTAATGAGATGGAGAAACAAATCACCAACTTTTGTTGGTAAATGAAGAAGCCCTGGATAAGTAAAACACTACCGAAGAAGTACACACTGGGAGGCTTCTCACTACCCTACGTAACTTTAGAACCTATTACGCTGCCACAGCAGTCAAAACAGCCTGGTTCATACAAAAAGAGAGGCATAGATCAATGGAACAGAATTGAGACACCAGAGATGACACCGTCTTCCTATGAACAGCTGATATTCGACAAAAGCCCTCAGACATTAAGATGGGGTAAAAACAATCTCTTCAACAAATGGTGCTGTCAAAATTGGATATCCATCTGCAACAAACTGAAACAGGACTCATATCTTACACCTTATACAAAAACCAACTCAAACTGGATAAAAGACCTGAATGTCAAATCTAAAATGATAAAGCTCATCCAAGAAAAATTAGGAACAACAATGGAAGTTTTAGTACACAATGTAGACAAGCTTTAAAATCTGTCAAACAAACCACAAACAGAAGAGAAAATAGATAAATGGGAACTGCTAAGAATCAAAGACTTTTGCTCATCCAAAGATTTTATTAACAGAATTAAAAGGCCACCTACAGAATGGGAAAAATATTTGGCAACTATATGTCAGACCAATGCCTGATCTCCATAATCTATAAAGTACTACAAAATATCAATAAGAAACAGATAAATCATCCAATTAAGCAATGGGCAAAGGAGATGGACTGACACTTCTCTAAAGTGGAGATCCAGGCAGCCAAAAAACATGTGGACTAGCTTACAATCATTAACTACTAAACCATCTCACCCCAACAAGTTTGGCCATGATCCAAAAAAAAAACAACAAATGCTGGAGAGGCTGTTGAGAAATTGGAACTCTCCTACACTGTTGGTGGATTGCAAAATGGTGCAACCTCTTTAGAAAGCAATCTGGAACTTCTTTTAAAAGCTGGATATAGACACGCTATTTGACCCAGTAATTCCACTGCTTGGAATATATCCTACAGAATCAAGGCCATTCACACCAACTGATACATGCACACAAATGTTTATTGCAGCACAGTCCACAATAACAAAAAGATGTAATCAACCTAGATGTCCAACAACAGAGGAATGCATAGGTAAACTATGGTATATATACTCAAAGGAACACTATGTAATGATAAAGAATAATGGTGATTTTAGGAAACATCTTATAGCCTGGTTTCAATTGGAGGACATTATGTTGAGTGAAAGTAATCAGCGACAAAAGCACAAACATTGCATGAGACCACTATGATAAGAACTTAAAAACAGACTCATGCATTGGAGAAAAAACTCTTTGCCAGCTTCAAGTGTGGGGAGGGGAGGTGGGGGGTGTTTGGACTAGATAGCTTGTAGAAATTTGGTTGGGTGAAATCTATGACGGCACACATTAGAAAGAAGATGAATACTAACTGAACTTCAACATAACATGATTACTTCTCCCGTCTTTACCCAATATTGAAAGAACAAAGTAGTTGGGGTAGGGGGTTGGGGACCACTCTCTCAGGGGAAATCGAGGCCAAATTGGCACAACTAGTGTTTTGCTAAGACAGCCTTCTGTACCTCACATTGGTAGGTGGCATCCGGGGTCTTAAAAGCTGCCAAGCTGCCATCTGAGGGTACAGCAAATGGTCCCAACTCAGCAGGAACGGATGATCACCAAGGACCAAAACAACATGGGGGAAAGAGAACCCAGAAGACAGAGAGACCCATGTGAGTGGGTGACTACATTGACTTGTGACTGGAAGAACTGGATGGTGCCTGGCCACCAGCAGTGATAGCTGTGATGGAGCTCACAAAGTTGAGTCTCACTAGCAACACAAGAACAAAAAGGGGTACACCCTGAGATCTCCACTAAAAGATGGCAATTGATGGTTCAGGGGCCTTGGAGTTGCCCTGGGAGCATGGTCCCCGGCCCTGATGCTGCCCCTGTCCATAAATCATAATGCAGGTCAACTCTTCAGACAGGAATGGATTGGACTCGGCAACACAGAGTGACCATATCATATGTACACTTCATGGTTCTGTGCATCCATAGGATGTCATCCTGCTAACCTCTTACTGGAGGCGGGGTAGTGGGTGGAGAGGAGGGGATATGAGATTGTTGGGAGGATAAGACGTGTGTATGGAGTGGAGAGGAAGAATGTGTTGTCACTGAGCAGGCGGGGCAGTGGGAGCTGCATATAGGTGGGCATGCAAATTTATATGGGAATGTACATTTTCACTCAATCATAATAAAAAAATGTATAATAGTCCACCAAGAGAATTTTCTAGTGCACTTAATTAATCCTCTATTATCAGATATTTGGGTGGCCTCTAATGTTTCTTTTCCTTTTTTTTTTTTTTTGAAACATGTAAATGATATGATAATGGACATACCAACAAGAAGGCTTATTCTCCATTTGGGATCATTTCTGTGGTTAGAATCCTCCCTGATACTTGTTTTACTGAGCTCCATGTTTCTATCTTAACTGCGTGCTAGATTTTTCCACTTGGAAATTAACACGATCAAATGCTTAAGAACTCCACTAATAGGTGAAAGGTTGACGAACCCACCGGGGGCACCTCAGAGGAAGGGTCTGGAGATCTGCTTCTGAAATCTTAACCACTGAAAGCCACATGAAGCACAGTTCCACTCTGACACACATGGGGTTGTCATGAGTCAGAATTAACAGCACAGCAAGTGATTTTGTGTTAAGCAGAGCTCTTCTGACGGGGAGCCCATCCCTCAACTAAGCCTAGGCACTGAAATGTACTTCTGGCTTCAGAAGACAGAGTTCAGTCTTCAAGCGTGATCCAGGGAACTAATGACACAGGGGAGAGACGACAACTGGCAGAGCAGGAGGCTGAGGTGGGCAAGAGAAGGGCTGCCCTAAGAATTGTCTGTTAAAATCCGGACTGCGGATCCTGACCACATAAACTTTGATGTAAGACACAGTATCGTAATGATTCACTCTATTTCAGAAACCATCCTTTTCATTATCTTATCAGTCCTCGGACTGGTCCTGTCTCTGAAGTAGCATTTTACTGAGACTCAGAAAAATTTGGGCACCTTG
This sequence comes from Heterohyrax brucei, assembly GCA_028571685.1. Classification (NCBI taxonomy): domain Eukaryota; kingdom Metazoa; phylum Chordata; class Mammalia; order Hyracoidea; family Procaviidae; genus Heterohyrax; species Heterohyrax brucei. Next base: position 48,748,555 of record CM053150.1, on the reverse strand, counting down.
TTAGAGCCATATCCATAATGAATGATAATGCTGAATTCAAATCCAGACTGACTCTGAGTTCATAATACTTCTCCTTTACCAGGAGGTTTCCTCTCGAATAGTTTTGCTTGGGGTGGAAGGGAAAATCAGCCAGGTTGCAAGAGTTTTCACTGTTCTTTTTTAAAATATATTCAAGAGGAAGTGGTGGCGAGCATCAGTCTGTAATTCTAAACAATCACAGTTTAAAATCCCACATGGACTATCGCACACACAGATCCACCTGAGACCTTTGGTTTGAGTGATGATAGAAGCAGCTGGAGACCTGCAGCAGTTGTGGGAGATTATATATGTTCTGGGAGCTCAGGAGGTCTAAGCACTCCACTATCTATAATTGAAATACGCTGGAGCAAATGGAAGCTGGTGATCCCGTGTGTATTTTATCAGATGCTTTAGACATTAAAGGAATTCCTGGAAAAATTATAAATTAGAACACTTGTCATCTAGCAGTAATAGAAAAAAAAAATCATACTTAGACTTGGGAAAGAAAAGAAGAAACTGCCCATAAAATAATTCTTAATGGATTTGCAGTTGGAATTGGTTATGAGAGAGTAATGTGGTATAAAAGATAAGAAACAGAATTTCAAAAAATGCTTGGGAGCCACTGCTAATTCTTTATAAAAGAGCAAGAACAATTGTACAGAGATAGTTCATTGTTTTGTGTGGAAGGCACAAAAAAGACCATAGCAGCATAACAAAGGCATGTGGGGAAGAAAGAAGTTTTATTTCCAGTTCTACGTGAAGAAACATCTAATATCTTGTTTATAAAATTATTCAATATTCTAATAAAAAAATCTTCTTAACTTTCTTTTAACGATTTTACAGCTTGAGATTCATGTTTGGTACTTAATCCATTAACATTTATTTTTGTATATGTTTTAAGGTAGAGATACAGCTTTATTTTTTATATATACATGACATTTGTCTTAATAGCTTGACTGGAATAATCCATTCTTCCTGCACTAGTTAAAATGTCAACACTCTCTGTCATAAGCTTTATTTATAAGTGTGTGGCTATGTCTCTAAATTTTTTATTACTCTCAGTATCTACTTACCCAGGTATCAACATTAATACAGTTTTAACCACTACGGCTCAGTTTTGGTTTCAGAGTTTTAGTAGCATCATAAAGTGTCAGAAAGCTTTCCTTATTTTTCTGTTCTCTGGAACTATTTGGTAAGAGAGATAAACACTCCCTTGAAGACTTAGCTTTATATATTAAAATTATTTTGTTAAGTTTTATCCAGAATTTCTATTTATTGCTAATGAGGATGAGAAGTCTTCATCAGCTCAATTCAGACACTGACTGAGCCAGCGCTGAAACTTGTGTACACTGGAAAAAATGAAATCAGCCAACAGAGTCATCAATAGAAAATTGTGTACATTCTAATCTATTTACTCAAGTCACACTATACACTTATTAGAACCAATTTCTTATAAATATATTTACTGACATTTTGATTCCATATATTTCTAGGTTAAAAAATAACGTAAAAACAATGGTCAGTATGATCCAAAATTTAAAAAAATAAAACAATGTTATGTTTGTGAAAAGAAGGGTAAATATACAGTGTCTACATACATAAAATATATGAAGAAAACACTGAAGCATCAAGGATTTCATTTTATTCAAATTCACAATTAACATCCATGTATGCGACAATCAAGAAATCAAATGGCATATTGCATTAGGCAAATCTGCTGCAAAAAGACCATTTTAAAGTGTTAAAAACCAAAGATGCTTTACTTTGAGGCCTAACAAGTGCCTGACTCAAGTGTAATATTTTCAGATCACCACATACAGACATGAAAGCTGGGCAATGAATAAGAAGGCTAAAGAAACATTGACGCCTTTGAGTTGTGGTGTTGGTGAAGGATGTGAGTATATCATGGACGTCCAGAAGAGTGAACAAATCTGTCTTGGAAGAAGTACAGCAGCCAGAGAGCTTCTTGGAAGTAAGTATGATGAGACGTCATCTTACTTACTTTGGACATGTGATCAGACCAGAGAACTTTCTGGAGAAGGTCATCATACTTGCTAAAATAGAAGGTCAGCAGAAAAGAGGAAGACCCACAACAAGATGGGCTGACACAGTGGCTACAACAGTGAACTCAAACACGGCAGTGACTCTGAGGATGGCACACAACAGGGCAGTGTTTCGTTCTGTGGTACAGATGGTTGTTATGAGGTGAGTCAACTTGATGGCACCTAACAACAACAACATATATACATTACAAATGTGTGTATATATGTATGTTCCATTTGTGAGTATGTGTGCTTATACATACACATACAGAGACAGATAGACAGACCTTGAAAGGTATATACCAAAACATCAACATGGTAATCTCTAGGGTGTTGTAACTGTTAATCATAGACCTTAACAAGTTGTAGACATTGGAGCCGCAGGTAGATTTGAACTGCAGATCTTTTGGTTAGCACACAAACACTTAACCACTATACCACTAGGGTCCCATTTAATAAACACTCAGTCAAAACTGACTCAAAGGCAACTTAGAACAACAACAAACAAACACACAAAAACCAGATTTCCGCTCATTCCCTGCCCCTTTCTTTCATTAGGAGAACTTCCATTTGGTCTCATACTCATCTATTTTGAGTTTCCTAAAATTCCCTCAGATAGAAAAAGAAAAGATAATAAGATTTACAGCCCCGAGAACCGGGCAGAATGTTATCACCAACCTCAGTGTATCTTTGCTTAAAATCTGAAGGCCACAAGGAACCACTGCATTTAAACCTGATTCATTCATTGCTTGTTCATACAACAAATATGCAGTGAGGTAGTAGATATCTAATAAATACTAGATTTCATTGCACTCGCCTTCTTTTCATTTGGAGAATTTCCATGTGGCCTCATACCCCTTTATCTATATTGAATTTCCTAAAATTCTTTCAGACAGGAAAACAACAGATAATAGTGTCTGCAGCAGAGGACTGAGCACAATGTTGCCACCAACCTCAGTCTATCTGTTCCTAAAATCCGAAGCTCATCAGGGATTACTCTGTTTCTGCCTGGTTGAATCACTCATTTATCCAACAAACAAGCATTGATGATACCCTACCACAGGGCAGGCTCCAGAGATGCCAGCACTGTTCTTATCCTTCAGTAGCTCAAATCTAGTAGGAAGCATCTGAAAGGCAAACCAACAATTACATTAGAGTGTTAAAAATACACTTATAAGTGTTTCTGGGAAAGACGCAATAGAGCAGAAACATCCGACCCGTCCTAGGGTGGAGAGGAAATATAGGTCAGTAAAGACTTGAGTGTTTGTCATCATCACTTCTTAGTTCCCTAGGTGAGATCCTTCATAGGACTTGGTCAGTTTGTGGGTCACTGTGCCAAAACTGGGCTGAGGAAGTTTCGGCTCCTGCCTTAAGAAGAATCCTGGAACACCCAATCTGTTGCCGTTATCATAGCTGCTAGCCCATTCAGTATGCACATCATTAAATACATTTAGATTTTTGTTAGACAAACAAGGCCTGCAATAGGCTTGAGGAACCCTGGTGCTGTATTGGTTAAGAACTCACCTGTTAACCAAAAGGTTGGAAGTTCAAAACCACCAGCCACTTCTTGGAAATCCTATGGGGCAGTTCTAGTCTGTCCTAAAGTGTCACTATGAGTTAGAATTGACTCATTTTGTTTGGAATGGTTATAGGCTTGTACTTGCCACTAATGTGTACCAGGTGCTTGATATTTTCATGTACTAGATCACAAGTAATTTTCATGACTCTTTCTCCAGTTCTATTCCCAACTCATAACCCTAATAATGGCATGATTTGTCAGACCTCTCATTTCTTCAGAGGAGGGAAATTTCAATTTATCTTGTGACAATTAAACTTAATTCTCCTCTCCAATCTTCTGTCAGGGACTCTAAGCCTCAGACTTAGTAGTTGTCTAGTTGTCGCTGGCCCTATTTCTCCAAATATCAGTATCTTTGAAAACAGTGAGTTATATATAGAAATATTCCAGAAAATATTTATTTATACTGTTTGACATAATGTTAGACAAAAAGCTGAATATAGGGTGAGAATTTCCAAATGAAAATGCCTTAGATTCCTTTTCTATAGAACACTGAGCACTGTCTAATGAAATGGAACCACAGATATCCTTCCACTCCAGGAATGTGGGGCACAGGTGAAGTCTGTGTTTGAAATGGGAACACAGATAATTGAAGTCAATTAGGAAACAAGATCTTCTCAGCCTAATGCCAGTCACCATGCATGTTTTTGTAGATCAGCCTCCCATCATGTTAGACACCAGTCCTAGTGCACAGCAGAGACAGAGAGAGATGCGTGTGTTAACAGTACAAATGCATTCCACAGGCGGCTGAGATCTAAGCCAAAGCCCGTGGCTTGCGTGTCGCGGTGTTTGAAGAGAACTTGACAGAGGCCGTGCTCACCTTCTCCCTGTGCCCGTGTACTGAGCTGAATAAACTATCCTGCCTGGCACAATGTACACTGCATCCGAATCTTAAGATACCAGAGCTTGTAAGGAGGGTTAGCTTTCCACTAGTTCATTTTTAAAATAAACCACCTAATAAAGTCTCGGCTAGTACACGGCATATGGTGACTTCAGAACATTTTGTGGATGTCAAATGCTAAGACTCTTGGAGTGATAGAAGAAAAGCAGCTGAAGGTCGTGAGTTCCGTACTCAGTCATTTCTCTGATGGCAGTGGGAACCAAGGCACGAAGTAGAAGATTGCAGTTAGAAATAGCACCAGAACCAACTCCCTGGCGTGAAATTCAAGCCACTTTAAATTCAGTCATGCTCATGAAAGTTCAAACTTTCAAAGTTCTCGTTTATTTTAGAACAGTTAATACTGGTATTTAATAACTGCAGGTGAAAAGTTGCCATTTTTGTAAAGCCAAGATAACTTGCTTGTGGGGAATGGGAGTTTAGGCATTCTGAAAATGACATTTTTTCCCTCTTAACTACGGCTTTTAAATAAGAAACACAAGGTTGTATCAATAACATTAAAAAAACAGTTGAAACCAAAATTAAACAATCTCCAGGAAGATGTTTAATTCTGTGTTACTCATCTAGTGCTACTATAAGAGAAATACAACAAATAGATGGCTTTAACAAAAAGAAGTGGATTTTCCCACAGTCTAATAGGCTAGAAGTCCCAATTTAGGACATTGGCTCCAGGGGAAGGCTTTCTGTCTCTGTTGGTTCTGGAGGAAGATCCTTGTCATCAATCTTCCCCTGGACTAGGAGTGCCTCCATGCAAGAACCTGGGTCCAAAGGACGTGGCATGCTCCTGGTGCTTCTTTCTTGGTGGTAAGGGATTCCTAAGTCTCTGCCTGTTTTCATTTCTATTTTTAAAATCTCTTAAAACGTAAAAGGCGGTACAGGCCACACCCCAGCACTGGATCAGGGATGGGAACTGACCAAGGATGTGACATCTCCATCCTAACCTTCTTTAACCACAGGTAAAGATTATGATTTATAAGACATAGGAAAATCATGAAATGCAAGACAACCACCCAACACTGGAAATCATAGCCTAAATTCACACATATTTTTAGGGGATACAGTTCAATCTATGACCTACTCCATAAAAAAAGTCCTAATGAAAGGAAAGCTTTAGGTTATAAGTGCCACAAAACACTGTCAGAACTGACACCAGCGTTATTAGGACTCTTCAGCAATCACCACTAAAATGCAATACTCATATGGAAAAAAGGCACTTAAAAAAAATTAAACTCTTGCAATCAGAAAAAAGGACTTTGTCTCTGCACTTGTAATATAGATAGTAATTACCATATTTAGAATGATTATGACACAAGAGATTGTCGGGGTGAGAAAATTCATTGTGCAGTATTTAGCACTATCCCTAGAACATAGTAAATAATCATGTGATAAATGATAAATGCCATTATTTTTGAAAATTATAGTCAAAAGTCAAGAAAAACAGAACTATCCTAGAGGCACCAGAGGGCAAACTACTGTACAAGTTTAAAAAAAGACAGCATCAGGTCCTCTGTAATAGACTACAAGAAATGAAGATCATTTAATCAGATTCTATTTTCAATGAATGTAATGATAACAGTCATAATCCATTTTGAAATAGAAAAGAAAACTAGAAAAACTAAGCTCACTGCCATCAAATTGATTCCAACTCATACTGACCCTATAGACAGAGTAGAATTGTCCCATAGAGTTTCCAAGGAGTGCCTGGTGAATTCAGCATTTAACCACTACTCCACAGGCTCAAATAAATAAGTAAAAGATGAGATCCTTCCTAAATCCAAATTTTGAATGATGTTTACAATCTTTATTCTGGCAACTATCACAGCAAGTTCTCTGCCCACTCTAAGTGTCCACCAAGAAGCCACATGCCCACTCAGCCTTAGTTACAACCTAGAGGCCCAGTAAACTCCACCTTCAGTATCATAAGCAAACAGTTTAGTTTCATAACCACAGATTCTGTTTTCAAGTGTCTGGTTTACCAAGAGTTAAATTTCTGCCTTCAAATGTTGCTCCCAGCTAGGGAACGGAAAAAGAAATCCCTGATTAAGGAAATTGCAGGTTTTGAAGAGTGTTGATGTTTGAAAAGGATATTGTAATATAATACAGTTCTTTAGAATTTTATGTAAATATTCCTAAATTAGCCTGTGATTACTTTCTTTGAAAATTAAGAGACAATGATGAGGTTTGGAAGAAATGTCTTATAATTACCTTTCAAATAACACAAATTTTCTTACTTTCCATCAATGTCACAAATGCATGACACCAGTTGGACTAACAAAAAATCCTTCATACGTGGTCTGTCCTGTTCCAAAACTGCACTTTGTTTCATTTATTTATTTATTTATTTATTTATTTTATTATGACTGAGTGAAAATGTACATTCACATATAAATTCACATGCCCACCTATATGCTGCTTCAGCTGCTCTCCCTGCCCAGTGGCAGCACACTATTCCTCTCTGCTCCATACATGTCTCATTTTCCCAACAGTCTCTTTTTTCCCTCCTCTCCACCCACTCTCCTTCCTCCAGCCAGAGGTCAGCAGGAAGATATCCTATAGATTCACAGAACCATGAAGTGCATCCAATATATGGTCACTCTGCATTGCCGAGTCCAATCCATTCGTGTCCGAAGAGTGGGGCTTCATTATGATCAATGGGCAAGGGCAGCATCAGGGCCAGGGGCCATGCTCCCAGGGGAATCCCAAAGCCGCTGGACCATCAGTTGTGGTCTTTTAGTGGAGATCTCAGGGTGCACCTCTTTTTATTCTTGTGTTGCCAGTGAAACTCAACTTTGTGAGCTCCACTGTGGCTATCACTGGTGGTGGCCGGGCACCATCTGGTTCTTCTGGTCCTAAGTCGATGTAGGCACCCACTCATGTGGGCCTCTCTGTCTTCTGGGTTGTCTTTCCCCCACGTCATTTTGGTCCTCAGTGAGCATCCGTTCCTGCTGAGTTGGGACCATTTGCTGTGCCCTCAGGTGGCAGCTAGGCAGCTTTTAAGACCCCAGACACCACTCACCAATGAGGGGTGTGGAGAGCCCTCTTAGCAAAATGCTAGTTGCGCCGATTGGCCTCGAATTCGCCTAAGAGCATGGTCACCTGCCCACCTCCCCAGCTACTCTGTCCTTGCATTATTGGGTTAAGATGGAAGGAGTACTCAAGTTATGTTGAAGTCCATTTAATACTGTTCTTGTTTCTAATGTGTGCTGTCACCGATTTCACCCAACCAAGTTTCTATCAACTGTCTAATCTAAATCCTCCCCCACCCTGACCCTCCCTCCCCTCCCTTGCAGCCATCAAAGAGTCTTCTCTTCTATGCATAAGTTTTTGAGTTCTTATCATAGGGGTCTCATACAATATTTGTCCTTTTGTTGCTGACTACTTTCACTCAACATAATGTCTTCCAGTGGAAACCAGGTTAGGAGATATTTTCTGGAATCATCATTGTTCTTTATCATTGCATAGTACTCCATTGAGTATACATACCATAGTTTACCTATCCTTTCTGTTGTTGGGCATCTGGGTTGATTCCATCTTTTTGCTATTGTGGACTGTGCTGCAATAAACATTCTTGTGCATGTATCCATTGGTGTGAATGGCCTTGATTCTGTAGGATATATTCCAAGTAGTGAAATTACTGGTCAAATGGTATACCGATATCTTTCTCCACAGCCTCTCCAGCATTTGTTGTTTTGTGTTTTGGGGATCATGGCCAACTTTGTTGGGGTGAGATGGTATCTCATTGAAGTTTTGATTTGAATTTGTTTAATAGCTAAAGATCATGAACATGTCCTCATGTGTTTTTTGGCTGCCTGGATCTCCTTTTTGGAGAAATATCTGTCCATTTCCTTTGCCCATCACTTAATTGGATGATTTATCTTCTTCTTATTGATATTTTGTAGTATCTTATAGATTAGAAATCAGACATTGGTCTGACATAGAGTTGCCAAATATTTTTTCCCATTCTGTAGGTGGTCTTTAAACTCTTATCATAAAGTCTTTGGATGAGCAAAAGTGTTTGATTCATAATAGTTCCCATTTGTCTGTTTCTCTTCTGTTGATTGTAGTTTACTTGACAGATTTTGAAGTCTGTCTACATTGTGTATTAAAACTTCCATTGTTACTCCTACTTTTTCTTAGATGAGTTTTATTGTTTTAGATTTGATATTTAGGTCTGTTATCCAGTTTGAGTTGGTTCTTGTATAAGGTGTAAGATATGGATATTGTTTCAATTTATTACAGATGGATATCCAATTTTGCCAGCACCATTTGTTGAAGAGATTGTTTTTACCCTAGTTTCATGTCTTAGGGCCTTTGTTGAATATCAAATGTTCATAGGCAGATGGTGTCATCTCTGGGATCTCAATTCTGTTCCATTGATCAATCTGTCTGTTCTTGTACCAGTACCAGGCTGTTGTGACTACTGTGGCAGTGTAATAGGTTCTGAAGTTGGGTAACGAGAGGCCTACCAGTGTGTTCTTTTTCTTTAGTAGTACTTTACTTTTCCAGCGTTTCTTCCCTTTCCAAACAAAATTGGTGATTTGTTTCTCCATCTCATCAAAAAAATGACACTGGAACTTGTATTGGGATTGCATTATGTAAGTAGATTGCTTTGGGTAAAATAGACATTTTCACAATGTTAAGTCTTCCTATCCATAAGCAGGATAGGCTTCTCCATTTATCTAAGTCTCTCTTAGTTTCTTGTAGTAAGGGCTTGTGGTTCTCTTTGTAAAGGTCTGTTATTTCTCTGGTTAGATTAATTCCTAGGTACTTTATCTTCTTAGGGGCTGTCATAAATGGTATTGATTTGATAATTTCTTCACTAGCAGTCTCACTATTGGTATAAAGGAATCCTACTGATTTACTTATGTTTGTCTTGTATCCTGAGATTTTGCTGAACTCTTCCAACAGTTTGAGTAGTTTACTTATAGATTCTTTGGGATTCTCTGCATATACAATCATATCATCTGCAAACAGGGAGATTTTGACTTCTTCTTTGCTGATGCAGATGCCATTTATTTCTTGGTCTTGTCTAATTGCTCTGGCTAGAACTTCTAGTACAGTGTTGAATAGGAGACCTGAGAGTGGGCATCCTTTTTTAGTTCTTGTTCTCAAGAAAATCTCCTTCAGTCTCTCCATTCAGGATGACGCAGGCAGTTGGTTTTGTATAAATAGTCCTTACTGCTTTGAGGAATTTTCTGTCTATGCCTATTTTGCTAAGAGTTTTTAGAATGAATCAGTGTTGGACTTTATCAAATGCCTCTTCTGCGTCAATAGACAAAATCAGGTGATTCTTGTTTTTGGTGTTATTTATGTGGTTAATCACATTAATTGTTTTTCTGATGTTGAACCAGCCTTGCGTTCCTGGTATGAATCCAACTGGGTCATGATGGATTATTTTTTTGACATGTGGTTGTCTTCTATTGGCAAGAATTTTGTTGAAGATTTTTGCATCTAGATTCATGAGTGATATTGGCCTGTAGTTCTCCTTTTTGGTTGGGTCTTTCACTGGTTTTGGTATCAGGGTTATGCTGGCTTCATAGAATGAGTTTGGGAGTACTCTACCCCTTTCTATACTGTGAAATAGTCTCAGTAGTGTTGGAGATAACTCTTCTCTAAAAGCTTGGTAGAATTCTGCGGTGAAGCCATCTGGGCCCTGGCTTTTTTTGGTTGGTAGTTTTTTGATGACATTTTCAATCTCTTGGCTTTCTTTGTGATGGGTTTATTAAGTTGTTCTGCTTCATATTGTGATAATTTGGGTAGGTGATATGAATCAAGGAATTTGTCCATTTCCTGTAGGTTTTCAAATTTGTTTGAGTATCGTCTTTCAAATACTGTTATGATCTTTTTTATTTCTGTTGGATCTGTTGTGACCACTCCCCTCTCATTTCTAATTTGGGTTATTTGTTTCCTTTCCTATTTTTCTTTAGTAAGTTTAGCCAGTGGTTTGTCAGTTTTGTTGATCTTGTCAAAAAAAACAACTTTTGGTCTTTTCAATTTTTTCAGTTGCTTTTCTATTCTCTAATCCATTTAGTTCTTCTCTAATCTTTATGATCTGTTTTCTTCTGTTGCCTGAGGGGTTCTTCTGTTGTGCTTTCTCTATTTGTTCAAGCCGTAGGGCTTGTTCCTTGATTTGGTTTCTTTCTTCCTTCCAGATGTGTACATTTATGGAGATAAACAGACCTCTGAGCACTGCTTTGGCTGTATCCCATAGGTTCTGGTAGAAGTGTTTTCCTTCCCATTGGAATCCGTGAATTTCTTTATTTCATCCTTGATTTCTTCTATAAACAATGTTTTTTTAGCAAGATGTTGTTGAGTTTCCATGAGTTCCACTTTCCATCTACGTTTTTTCTGCTATTGATTTCGACTTTTATGGCTTTATGATCTGAGAAGATATTTTGCATTAATTCAATGGTACGGATTTTATTGAAAAGTGCATTATGTCCTAACACATGGTCAATTCGGGAGAATGTTCCATGTGCAATGGAGAAGAAGGTGTAATTGTCTGCTGATGGATAGAAAGTTCTGTATAAATCAGTGAGGTTTAGTTGGTTGATTGTGGCAATGAGGTCTTCTGCATCTTTACTGAGCTTTTTTCTAGATGATCTGTCCAGTATTAAGAGTGGAGTGTTGAAGTCTCCCACTATTATTGTGGAGTGATCTAACCCTTTTTTGAGTGTAGTCTTCAACATATTTAGGTGCTATGATATTAGGTGCATAAATATTTAATACAGTTAAGTCTTGCTTGTGTACTGAAACTTTCAGCAATAAATAGTGTCCATCTTTGTCCATGATGGTGGATTTTACATTAAAATTGATTTTGTCTGAAATTAGTGTTGCCACACCTGCTCTTCTTTGTTCATTGTTAGCGTCATATATATTCTTCCATCGTTTAATTTTCAGTTTGTTCCTATTTTTAAGTCTGAAGTGAGTTTCTTGTAGACAACATACAAATGGGTAATGTTTTTTGATCCAAGGTGTTACTCGATATTTCTTTACTGGAGCATTCATTCCATTCACATTCAATGTAATTACTGATAGGTATATGTTCACTGCTGCCACTGTGATATGTTTATTTTTGTGTTGATGTTATCTCTGTTGTTCTTATTAATCTGTTCTGGGCCATTCTTTTTTGTGAGTTGATGGTTCATCTTTTTGAGAGCAGGTTTTGTATTTGTTGAGACTCCTGTGTTACATTTCTTGCTATAGTATGTTACATCTTTGTTGTGCTTTACGTCTGCCCCTATGATTCCCCTTAATAAACTATATATAAACACCATTTTAATTACTACCAGTCTTGTCATCTTCCTCTCCATCTGGAAGGACTATAACAATTGTAGCACATTCCTCTTTTTAATACGATGGCACCATCATTTTCATGATAATCACTGGATTGTCTTTTTTCAGTATTAAAGCTGTGATTGAGTTTGGAGCCTTCCCTATTTGAGTAGAATTCTGGATGATGCGTCGTTCTAAAATATAAAGTTAGTGGTTTTGTTCTTCTAAGCCAAAGCCAAGAACTTCTTTCAGTATTTCTTGGAGTTTTGGTTTGGTTTTTACAAAGTCTCTGAGTTTCTGTTTATCTATGAATGTCTTAATTTCATTTTCATATTTGAAAGATAGCTTTGCAGGATATAGAATTCTTGGTTGGAAGTTCTTCTCCTTCAAGGCTTTGAATGTGTCATGCCACCATCTCCCTGCCAGCATGCTTTCTGCTGAGAAATCTGACCAAAGCCTACAGGGTTTCCCTCTGAATGTTAGCTTTGCTTTGAGTCTTGTTGCCTTTAAGAGTTGCTGCTTGTGTTTCATTTTGTTAAGCTTGATTATAATACGTCTTGGAGTCTTTCTTTTGACATCTACATTGGGTGGCATATGATATGCATCTGGGATATCTATATTCTGTTCCTCCATGATTTCTGGGAAGTATCCTCTCAGCAGCTCAGCAACAATACTCTCTGTGTTCTCAGGTGTCTCACCCTGTTCAGGGACTCCAATTAATTGAAGGTTGTTCCTCTTAATAGAGTTCCACATGCTTCTTAATGTTTCTTCGTTTTTCTTGTTTCCTTTTTCTGATTTTTCATCATAGACACTGGCATCAGTAGTTCTGTCTTCCAAGTCAGAAATTCTTTTTTCCATTTGTTCCATTCTGTTTTCTTGGCTTTGAAGTTTCTATATCTTTGATACTGTTCTTGTACTGTTGGATTTCAGAGTACTGGTGCTCCATCAAATTGAACAGCTTGCTTAATTTTTCCTTTTGTTCTGCTGTGTTTTGAATAAGGTCTAGAAGGGCTCTGTATATAATCCTTTTGTATTCATCTTCCAATGATTTCAGAAAAGTTTCTTCATCTGGAAAACTCAGTTGTTTTGTTTGGGAGCCTTCTGAAGCCATGGGTGATTTCTAGTTTGCCACAGGTGTCTGTTGCTTTTTGGGTCCCATGTTAGTAAGTAGAGGCTGGGAGAGATACTGTGAGGATGGACTGCTGATGTTTCTCTAGGTTGTGTTAAAATGTAAAACAAAAGATATCTGACCACTTCCCAAGTCTGTCAGCTTTTCAAGTGTAGAGGTCCCTCTTCCCAAGTGGAAAAGTAAGCACCTCTATATCTAACCCCAGATGATATGAACTAGTTCAAAATACAGCAATGCTACTGCCCTGTTGGCCTCTGCTGAGAGGCCCAGCCTTAGGTGACACTGTGTCAACTACTGCTTTTCTGGTTGAAAAGTGCTCTCCTGTGGGCAGGCTCTGGCTCCCAAGCTAAGAATTAGGTCCAGCTGTAGCCACTGTATCTAAGAAGGCACACTCCACATGGTCAGCAGATAGACGGGCTGAAGGTGCCGAGAGGTAGTGAGTCCTCCCCCTCTGTTGCCAGGCACCCACCGTAGGCGAAACTGCATAAACTACTGCTTTTCTGTCAGAGAAGTGCTTTCCTGTTTGCAAGCGCTGGCTCCCAGGCTAAGAATTATGCCCTGCTAAAATCTCCCTATCCAACATGGTGTCCCACACACAGGCAATGTGGTTTCGTATGAACCACGCTGTGGCAGAGATAGAAAGACAGGCCCAAAGTGGCTAGATGAACACAGTCCAAAGCCTGGTTCTCAAAATATGGGAATTTCACCTGCCTATCCCACCAGCAGTGCTCCTGAGTCTGGCAGCTAGGCAAGACCCAGCTCCGCCCACCAGCCAAGACAGAGAAAGAAAAAGTCAAAATGGCACATTCACTGTCAGTCTGTGAGAGCCAGGGCTAGCCAGGAGTGGGAGTCAGCAAGAGAGAGGAGGTTTTTCGTTCAGTGTTATGAAGTCCAATTTAATAGCCCTGTACCATGTCCTAGGGGCTCACTAGGTGATCAGAAGGCTCCCTTTGATTAACAGTTCAGGTCTTGGTTTCCAGAGGGATATAAGGAGACGTGTGCTTAATCCGCCATCTTGACTCCGCCTCCAGAACCAACTTACATTAAATATTTACTTTCTGATATTTAGGTATCAAGGATTGAAAGCTGAATGAGACCATATTACAGTGGTCTCAACAAGCTCACACTGCAACATGGAAATGAAGGACAAAAATAGGGACAAAAGTAAGAACTTTCACATAATAGCTACCTTAACAGTTTCTTTATCAACCAAGAACACATCTACCAGCTTCCTGAAAGTTCTATAGTGCTGTAGAGAGTAGACTGGGGAAGAATTTCCAGGCACTGTCACTGAGACACACTCAGACAGCATACTTACGGAATCCCTGTTTTCAAACTTTTTCTTGAGTCCAATTCTTTCCCTTTGTGGTCCCCTTGATCTCAACCCTTTGGAGCTATTCTTGCTACCTGAGCTCATTCTTGTCTATGACTTAGAATCCAGTTCCTCTCCATTCCACATATTGCTTATTTCCAAACATGGTTTGGATTTTAGAACTTCAGCTGGCCCTGAGCTCCAGGCACACACGCTTCCAAAGCAAAGTTAAGGAATCATCTCATTGTACCGAAGCGAAGTTTAAGAAGATACGGGACACACAAATTGATCTCATGAGGACATCTAATTGCAAAGTACTGAGGAACTCAAAGTATACCGTAATGATGACAATCGTCATTTGTTCTTAGGTACTTTATTCACAGGTGAGGCAATGGGCTCAGAAACATTTCATCAGTTACTCCAGTTTACACAGTTTGTAAATGTTTGGGCCAGAGCCAAGATTCTGTGGCACTCTAATGCTTTGAGGAACAATTTGTTTTGATTTCAATGACAGCAGATCTAGTGGTCACAGGATTCAATCAAGATGATAAAATACCATAACACAGGAGCTGAAGGCCACTGCTAGTCAAAATAATAGTTGTTAATATTAAGCAGTTACTATGTACTAGGTACTGGGTTATATATTTTATGGAAACCATCTGATATAAATCTCAAAAACAAACTCTATGCAGAAGCAGGACTAGGATTGAGTAGCCACACATATCCTGTGAGTCCTCTAACAATAAAGATCCAGAAAAACAGAGCCAGAAAATCCTGAACAGATTATATAGGACATTCTAGGAGACCAATGGAACAGAAATGAGAATCCAGACTTAAAATCATCCACCTATGTGTAACCGATATGTGACAAGGCCCCAAACTCTATAAGCTGTGGAAAAGATGTTCTCTTTAACAAACAGTATTGGCATAACTGGATATCCACCTGCAAAATATTAAGACCAATATCTCACACCATGCACAAAAATCTATTCAAAATAAATCAAAGACCTAAATATCAAACCTGAAATGATAAAGGTCATAGAAAAAAAAATAAGGACTACTCTTGGAGCATAAACCTGAGAAAATAGATAACCAGAAACTCTTAAAAATCAAACATTTATGCTCATCCAAAGACTTGACCAAAAAGGTAAAAAGACAATGTACAGGTGGGGAAAAAAAAATTAGCTACCACAATTCTGATCAGCATCTAATCTCTGGAACCTGCAACATGCTGCAAAACCTCAACAACACAAAGAGAAGTAGTCCAATTAAAAAATGGACAAAGAATATGAACAGACATTTCACAAAAGAAGACAGCCAGGTGGCTAACAGATACATGAAAAAAATGCTGTCAATTATTAGCCATCACAGAAATGCAAATTAAAACCACTGTAAGATATCACCTTACCACAATAAGGCTGGCATTAATGCAAAAAATACAAAATAAAAAATGCTGGAGAGGCTGTGGAGAGATTGGAACACTTCATACATCTGGCAGGAACATAAAATGGTACAACCACTTTGGAAATCAATCTGCTGTTTTTTTAGAAAGCTAAAAATAGAAATACCATATGGTCCAGTAATCTCACTTCTTACAATGTATCCTGGAGAAATGAGTCAGATACGACTCAGCAGCACTTGGCTTTTGGCTCAAATAGATATATGTACAACAACGTTCATCACAGCACTGTTCATAATAGCAAAAAGGTGGAAAATCAGCCGAGGTACCTTAAACTGAAGAATGGATCAACAAAATATGATATATTCACACAATGGAATACTATGCAGTGATAAAGAATAGTGATGAATTTGGGACACATCTCATTAAATGGAAGAATCTGGAGGACAGTATGTTGAGTGAAATTAGTCAATTGCCAAAGGACAAATACTATATGACACCACTAGTATAAGTTCTCAAGAATTGGTTTAAACAGAAGAAAACATTCTTTGATAGCTATGGAGGGCATTGGGAGGCAAAGTGGTATTCATTAATTAGCTAATTGAGAGGAACTATTTTAGGTGAAGGGAGAGACAACACATAGCAGAGGAGAAGTCAGCACAAAAGGACTAAACTCAAAGCTTAAAGTAGTCTAAATAAAACCAAATACTTCCAGAGACAGAGTAATGGTGTTAGGGATCTGGGGACAAAGGCTTCAGGGACATCTAGGTCAGCTGGAACATCAAAGTTTTTTAAACAAATGTTTGGCATCCCACTTTGGAAAGCGGTATTCAGGGTCTTAAGAGCTAGCAAGCAGCCATCTAAGAAACATTAGCTGATCTCAGCCCACAAAGAAGAAAGGAGAGCACTGATGACAAGAAGAAAGTGCAAACCCAAGAGAGAGGAAGGGCCACATACAACAGAGACAACAGCAACATGAAACCAGAAGAACTAGATGGTGCCCATCTACCGCCAAAGACTGCCCTTATAAGGAACTCAACAAAGATCCCTTGATGGAACAGGAGAAATATGGGCTGCAGAACTCAAAATGTAGTGAGAAAAACAGACCTGATAGTCTGAGAGACTGGAAGGTCCCCAGAAGGTATAACCCCCAAACTCTCTGCTAACCCATAACTAAAACCATTCTAGAAGCCAGCTCTTCAGACCAAGACTAAACTGATACATAAGCCATAAAACGATACTAGTGAAGATTGTACTTCATGGTTTGAGCACATACAGGAAACAAACTGGACAACTCTTGCTTGGAATAGAGGGGTAGAGGGTTGAACACTAGAGGGGTAGAGGAGTTGAACAAATGGGGATGAGAAATGTGGGCTGAAGAGGAGAAGTGTGCTGTCACAGTGTGGGGACAACAGCCAGGGTCACATGGTGAAGTGTATTTAAGTTTTGGTATGAGAAACTTACTATAATTGTAAACTTTCACTTAAATACAATTAAAAAAAAACTATATTACTAAAAAAAAAACAAAACAAAACCTGTGCGTCACTATTCCTGTTCTTAAAAGGAAAAACTAAGGCACAGAGAGGTTAAGTAATTTGTTGAAGATCTCACAACTAATAAGCAGTAGAGCTGAAACATCTTTACTTATGAGCCCATTCCTCTAGCCATTGTGCCTTCCAGCCCTTCTGGCCACTTGTCAACTTGCTGGATGTGAAGAAGTCCAATCTAAAGAGAATTTGCCAATAATTAATGAATAAGAAAGGCAGAAGAAGAACTGATGCCTTTGAGTTGCAGTGTTACAGAACATTATTGAAGATACCATAGACTATCAAAGGAACAGAAACCCTGGTGGACTAGCAGATAAGCGCTACACCTGCTAACTCACGCACCAGCAGCTGAAGTCCACCAGGTACTCCTAGGAAACTCTATGGGTCAGTTCTGTTCTGACCTCTGGGGTCACTATGAGTCAGACCTGACTCTAAAGCAGAGAGTTTGGTTGTGGTTTCGGTTTACCAAAGAACATACAGATTTGTCCTGGAAGAAGTACAACCAGAGTGCTCCTTAGAAGCAATGATGTCCAAACTATGTCTCACATACTTTGGACATGCTGCCAGAAAAGAATCAATCCCTGGAGAAGGACATCATGCTTGGTAAAGTGGAACGTCAGTGAAAAAGAGGAAGGCCTTCTACAAAGGGCTGCAACAAATGCGCTCAAGCATAACAAAGATTGTGCGCATGGTGCCGGACCAGCAGTGTTGTGTTCCGTTGTCCACACCGTCATTATGAGTCACAGTCAGCTTGACAGAGCCCAACAACAGCAGCTCTGGCTCAGACAGCATCCCCTCTCTCCCTCACCACTGCAGCAGCTCCCAATTCAGTGTGTGAAATCAAGCTTTGCTGGGACAGAAGGCTCTTACCAATAAGCTTAATGTGTAAAAATGGGCCCCAAAGCAAAGAGTATGTTAGACCTTCCCTGCTTCCTTTCCTAGCAGGAGCTCCCAATATCCTAGAAAGAGGTCGATCTCTATTTTATAATCCAGGGATGCTGCAATCTGTTGCAATAGCCTGAGGATATATCAAGGCTTGAAAGGTATGAATTGGTAAAAGATGGAAAATTCAGGTTAGGAAAATATGATACATTTGACTAGTGTACTGATAACTGTGATATTTATATTGATATTC
Organism: Heterohyrax brucei; assembly: GCA_028571685.1. Lineage (NCBI taxonomy): Eukaryota > Metazoa > Chordata > Mammalia > Hyracoidea > Procaviidae > Heterohyrax > Heterohyrax brucei. The sequence continues at coordinate 48,730,224 of CM053150.1, read as the reverse complement.
CTGAAATACTGAAAGAAGCTCTTTGCTTAGAAAAATGAAACCGTTAAATGCATATTTAAGGTGACAAACGCAGGACACAGCTTCCAGAATTCTACTCAGTTACGGAAGTCACAAAACTTAATCTCGTCACTTCCAAACCATTTAGGATGGCTTATAAAGGCAGATTCCTAAACCACCTCAGGCTTGTCTCCAGAAACTCTGAAGGGGAAGTGGATCCCAATAATCCATATTTAACACAATTTCCAGGTATTTCAGATATAGATGCATATCAGGACTCCTTAGCCTTTTTGTGCTTATAAAGTCTTCAGTATTTCATGATTTGATTTTTTTAACTGTATCACATATTAAGGATCAGGACATCAGAGTGCATGTTACTTAAGACCTGACAGAATAATTTATTATTCTAGACATCACCAGAATAGGTTATAACCGGATGCCGTTGAATCAATTCTGACTCATAGAAATCCTGTACAAAAGGGCAGGACTGCTCCAAGGGTTTCCAAGGAGTGTCTGGCAAATTCGAACTGCTGACCTTTTGGTTAGCAGACGTAGCACTTAACCACTATGCCACCAGGTTTTCCAGAATAGGTTATGGGTGTATTCAAATATCTATGGAATTTTCTGTACACACACACACACACACACACACACAGGGAGACTCACAGAAATAGCAAACAAAATTCAATTCAATCACTTTTTTCCTTTGCTTATCATGGAATACTGATATTAAATGCATTAGCCCAACCACTGCAGAGATATGAATTCGTACTTTAAGAACAAATATGTTTAAGAACTAAATATGTTCAGGAAATCGCCTTGCTAAAGTCTTCTCCTGAGGATTCACAAGACATATTAAAAATCTGAGATGTGCCAAAATGAAAATGCGTTAATCTCGTTTAATATTTAACAAACAAACTTATTTGAGAAGACAGTTCTTTTTTTCTGCACACTCCTTACCACCAATTTGCTTGCATCTGAATTCACTTACTCAACAGTGTGTTAGATTTAGGATAAGGTGATAATAAGCTAGGCAGAATATTCAAAAGCTACTCATTATCATTTAAAGTATATCGAGCAGCAAAGGTTCCTCATTGCCCAAGAGGGCCTGATGCAATGCTGTCAGTTCTGTTGCCGCAGTTCCATCATTGATCTTACTTTAGGTACAGCTTACAAGAGATTTTAAGAATCTACAAACAGACTTAGAGGTGCAGCTGAGCTGAGCTGAGCTTGACAACTCCCTCGTTCCCCCACCTTTCCCACCCGAGTAGTTGTATACCCAAGTTAGCTCTGTAATGAGTATTGTATTATAGGATCTGTCTTTGTATACTTGACAGTATAATGGTGATTTCAACACAGGCATTTAAACCAATTGTCAAACCACGTTTCAGCCTGCAAGTTTTTTGCTGGACAGTAATTTCTTCACATCATAGAACATTACTAATAATTTGTAAGGCTATCTCAACTGCACACTGACATATGCAACATATAACTGGTATATTTACTTCATAACTCAAGTGAGCAATACTTTACTACACTTCTATTGCTTTGGGTTATTTTTTTTTCCTGAAACAAAAGCCTTAAACAAGACCACTGGAAAAAGCAGAGCTTTGTATCAGAGTTCTGAACCAGTCTGAACCAGTTCAACCATGGCCTTGAAGTGAAACTAGAAAGGACTTGAATTTTTACAGTCTGGGTGATCTGGAACAACAACTGGAATGGGAAAAATCATGGGTCAAAGCCCTGGAATGTGAGACTCAGAAGAGGCATAGTGAGCCGTTTCAGGAGCCTGATGCCTGAGACTGGATTATTAGTAGGACTGTGGGGAACAGCACACCTTCAGGGAGATGCTGTCAGCTGCCATCATTGATTGACGCATCACACATTTCCAACTCTACTCAAAATCCAGTGAGCAAAAGATTTGGTTGCTATGCAACACAACAGATAATGGTAACGGTTGTACAACATGAAGAACACAATTATTGTCACTAAACTATACAGGCATATGGTGTCTTCATTTTCTAAGAGGAAGATTAGGTTTCTAACAGGGCTTTGGCCTATAATTTTTCCCATTTCGGTTTAGCCAGATTTTCAAAAGTTGGGTCTGTTCTAGTTTTACTTCCTGGCCATGTATGGACCAAGAAGACTCAGTTCAAAGCCTTGCTCCATCTTACCATCCATCTGCATTCAGAATAATTGCAAAGTTGTTAAGTCATGTAAGAATTGATTTCAGGATTTTATTTGTCTTAGTAACCATGCCAATAATAGTTACTCCAGGCTAAAATTCTACACTGCTGCAATAGATATGTTAGCACTGCATTGTATTATATTATAATTTAGGCAAGTTTGATGCCTTCAAACATGAAAAACTAAGATTATAATTAGGAAGCATTAGACTCTCCCTCGGTTCTCAGCCGTGGTACAGGAGACAGTAACAGGGATTTAGAAAATGAAATGGGGACAAAAGTTGGTGTTCAACCAAATACAAGCAGCATTCTTTAACAAGATGGCAAAACTGATCATTAACTTTATATGGAAAGGAGAGACTGGGTAAATAAAACACTATTGTGGAAACAATAAAACAGTATGACTTGTACTACCTGACCTCAAAACCTTCTCTACAGCTATGGTAGTCACAACAGCCTGGTACTAGTACAACAACAGACACAGCGACCAGTGAAACAGAACTGAGAACGCTAATGTAAATCCATCCACCTGCAGTCACCTGGTCTTCATCAAAGACTCAAAGCCCATCAAATGGGGAAAAGACAGTTGTTGTGGATTGCATTATGTCCCCCCAAAATATGTGTATTGATTTGGCTCAGCTATGAGTCCTAGTATGATGTGATTTCTCCCATGTGTCATGAATGCTGCCTCTATGATGGCAGTGAGGGAGAACAGGCAGCAGCTAGCGGGGCAGGACTCCGTCTATAAGCTTGGATTGTGTTGAGGTGTGCTCTTGAGAGATAGAGGAAAGGGAAGTGAGCAGAGTGTTGGGAACCTCATACGACCAAGAAAGTAGCACTGAGAGTAGAGCACATCCTTTGGACCTGAGATTCCTGCGCAGAGGTGCTCTCATACTGAATTTGGACTTAGAGCTGACCAGACTGTGACCATAAAATGAATTTGGACTGCAACTTACTGGACTGTGGTAATAAGTTTTTTTTAAAAGCCATCTGTCATGGATCGAATTGTGTCTCCCCCAAAACATGTGTAGCCAGCACCTTGTGACTGTCCTCCATTTTGTGCTTTTCCTAAGATGTATGTTAAAGGATTAGAGTGGGGCTGCAAATCCCTTCGTAGGATCACCTCTCTGCTTCACTGTAAAGGGAGTTTCCCTGGAGTATGGCTTGCCCTACTCTTATTCCATTCATCCCGCCAGAGATGAAAGGAAGGAGAAGCAGGCAGAGAACTGCGAACTTCACACCATCAAGCAAGCAGTGTCAGGGGAAGAGCGCGTCCTTCAGAATCGAGGTTCCTGCGCCAAGATGCTCCCTGGACAAAGACTGATGCAATACCAGACTTCCCTGCAGAACCTACAAGGGAAAGCCTTCTCCTGGAGCAGACATCCTGAATTTGGACTTCCAGCCTACTGGACTGTGAAAGAATAAATCTTCCTTTGTTAAAGCCATCCACCCTGTGGTAATTCTGTTAGAGCAGTACTAGCTGACTAAAACAGAATTTGGCACCGTTAGAGTGGGGTGCTGCTCTAGCAAATACCTAAAATGTGGGAGCCGTGTTGAAACTGTGAATAGATAGAAGATTCAGAAGGAACAAAGAAGGTGCAGATAATGAGAAACAACAGAGGACCAGCAGCAAGCAGCAGCAGAACCAGAGGCACCGCGGGAGCCGACCCACGGAGTGAGAGAGCTGAGTGCCTGCGCACAGAGTTTTCCTCGTGGAACCGGGTGCCTCTGGGCACTTGAATCAGTGGAGCTAGGGAGCTTTGGAACAGTTGCCCCAGCAGGGCAGATGCAGGCCTGAGGCCTGGGCCAGGCGGCCCTAGGAAGCTGAAGCTGAAGAGACGAAGAACATGAAAAACTGTACTCCCTCTGTCTCAAAATGTATGGCCGTGATCTCAGGGGTTTGAAAGGGTGGAACCACGGTGTCCTGTGTTTCTATGGGTGGACTAGCCACTTATTTGGGCTTAGGGTGCACCTAAAGCCAATGGGGCAAAGTTTCTGTCCAAGGCAAAGTTGTAGTACAGGGCTGGGGTCGCCACTCACAATCCAGAGAGTGTGGCCAATAGCTAGAGCCTGGAGGGCAGGGCCATTGTGTAAAATGTCTCTGAAAATGTAAGAGTGTTTTCAGTGCTTTGAAGGCTAATATAATGAGTTCTGCTGACTTGCCTATTGCCTGTTAATGTCTTCTTTCCCTGCAATTTCTCTCATTTGGAATGGAAATGTCTAACTTGTGCCTGTTCTGCCATTGGAGCTTTGGAAACAGATAGCTTGTATTCTAGGTTTCACACATGTAAAGGAATTTTTGAATTTTGGACTTGGAACTGATTTAAGACTTCTGTCATGTGGGATGGGCATGATTTTGACCATGATGAGATAAATGTGGTATGTATTTCAATGATGTGATTTTTAGGGTGCCAAAGGGCGGGATGTCATGGATTGAACTGTGTACCCCCCAAAACATGGATAGCCATGCAGCTGGGCCATGATTCCTAGCATCTTGTGACTATTGTCCATTTTGTGGTTTTCTTCTGCTGTATGTTAAAAGATCCCTTCATAGGATCACCTCCCTGCTCCACTGTAAAGGGAGTTCCCCTGGAGTATGGCTTGCCTCACTCTTAATCCTTTCATCCTGCAAGGGATAAAAGGAAGGAGAAGCAGGCTGAGAATTGGAAACCTCACACCATCAAGCAAGCAGCACCGGGAGAAGAGCATGTCCTTCAGACCTGAGGTTCCTGTGCCAAGATGCTCCCTGGACAAAGACTGATGTAATACCAGACTTTCCTCTAGAGCTAACTGGGGAAAAGCCTTCCCCTGGAGTGGACATCCTGAATTTGGACCTACAGCCTACTGCACTGTGTAAGAATAAACCTTCCTTGGTAAAGCCATCCACTCTGTAGTATTTCTGTTAGAGCAGCACTCGCTGACTAAAACACCATCCACCTGTTTTTCTCCTATAGCACCGCTTGCTGACTAAGACAACAGTCTTTTTAACATATAGTGCTGATGAAACTCAACGTCCATCTGTGAAAAAATGAAATAGGACCCATGCCTCACATTATACACAGCAACTAATTCAAAACTGCATCAAAGACCTAAAAACAAAACTAAAAATTATAAAGATCATAACACTACAAACTCTAATACATGGCATAAATAGAATACAAACCATAATGAGCAATTTTGGTACTCTCTTTCTGGAATGGCCATCAGAGCTGTTGTCTATTACCCTTGATATCCTGAATGTCATCAAAATGTCTTCCTTTCAATATTTCCTTTATCTCTGGGTAAATAAAAAAGTCATTGGGGGCCATATCAGGTGAGTAGGTAGGGTGTTCCAGTACAGCTATTTGTTTTTGGCTAAAAACTGCTGAAAAATTTTATATACAAGATGAAATCTTTTTCTTTGAAAAAAAATGTTGAAACATTTATTGAAATATTTGATAATTATTGAAGAAATCTTTAGGGAATGTTTGCTGACAGACACTTTGCTAGGGGCTTGATATAATACTGGGTAAAGAGGACAATGTCAGCAATTAAAAGTTCATTTTTAAGAGCCACGTGAAGTACAATTCTGAGTTGCAATAGTGTCTTAATTTGAAGTTGTCTGATCAGTTTTGGTTATACAGGCCAATCAAACTGTCCCAGGCTCATCCCAGCCCACCTACTTTGGGGATATTTGTGGACTCCTAACTCCCAGCTAAAAGTCTTTCAACGACAAACTATGTAGATAATATGAAGGTAAAAATGAAGCTGGCTTGGTACGTACAGACACAAGGTTATCAGTGGTTACCAGGGACGGGAGGGAAGAAGGATGGCAGGCAGAGTCGTTGATTAGAGCACTCTGAGCTTCTGTTAAGAGCAATGGAAAAAGCTGGAAACAGATAAATGTGAACACAATAAACATAATGTCACTAATAGTACATGTGAAAAAACGTGGAAATAGCAACCATTTTGTTAAATTTACATTTACCACAATAAAAAGTAAACTTTTTTAAATGTGAAAAAAAGAATAAGACTTACTTGGGAGACAGACTTTTTTTAAATTTTACTTTGTTGCTGTTGAGGATATACACAGCAAAACATACACCAGTTCAACAGTTTCTACACGTACAATTCAGGGATACTGATCGTAGTCTTTGGGTTGTGTAGCCATTCTCAGCTTCGTTTTCTAGAGTTGTTTCTCCGTCATCAGCATAAACTCACCGCCCCCTAAGGTTCCTGTCTAATCTTTCAAGTCGTTGTTATCGCTTAGATCCCGTATAGATAGTTCTTAGAAGAGCACAATGTTCAAGGAAGACTTTTTTTTAAAAAAAAACTTGTGAAGCTAAACTACTGTTTAGTTTTAGGATTACAGGGGATATTTGGGGTTTAAGTTTTAAAGTTCATTTCAGGGAAATACACAGCTTCAGGGACTCATTCATCCCCCTTGACTCCTGAAAGTTCATGAGAATTTGAAATTCTGTTTTTCATTTCGAAGGTAGACTTCTAATATCTGTTTTAGTTATCTAGTACTACTGTAACAGAAATACCACTAAGCAGATGGCTTTAGCAAGGAAAAGTTTATTCTGACACAGTCTTGTAGACTACAAGTCTGAACTCAGGGGGTCTGCTCCGGGGAAAGCCGTCTTTGTCAGCTCTGGAGGAAAGTCCTTGGGCTCCATCAGTCTGTTTTCAGGGAGCATCTTGGCACAGAAACCTCAGTCTGGAAAGATATGCTGCTTTCTTGATGATGCGAGGTTCTCAACTCTTTGCTTGCCTCCCTTCACTTTTATCTCTCTCAGGATAGATAGGTGGTGCAAGCCACACTCCAGGGGAACTCCCTTTACAGTGGAGCAGGGAGGTAATCTTAGGAAGGGTTTTTCAGTCCCACTCTAATCCTCTTTAACATAATCCACTCTGTTAACTACAGGCAGAGATTAGGATTTACTGCTTAAGAAGATCACAGAGTGGTGGGCAGTCACAGACTACGGGGAACTGTGGCCCAGTCAAATTACTACACATATTTTGAGGGAGACACAATTCAATCTGTAACAGTGTTCATAGTGGAGCTGAAATTAGACAAATTTAATTCTTTCAGCAATATGGCTCAGAGGTTGCACAGTGGTGTCACTGGGGAGTATTGGGGTGCAGACCACAACAGGATAATGTCAGAAGGGTGATACCAAAATGATGGTCTATACATATATCCCTATAGCTAATTATAACAAAAACATTTTCTGAAAGCCCAGCGTATGTGTATCAGTATACATACAAGGCTAAAAATCTACACTAACTTACTTTTTGAGCCTTCTAACACACTCTAGTCAGAGCTGCCACTATGATTCAATTACAAGGATGCTGTCTGTCATGTGGTTTCATCTGCACACACTACAAGCAGTGCTGTTGCCTTTCATCCTGCTGGTGTTTCCATAGTTGCTGATCTTACCAGATTTTCTGAGGTTTTAGCTATACAACTGTGGTGACTAGTGTTTGTGAACTTGCATCAATAACTTTTTTTGAGAATGAAGTAGTAATTAAAAGAAAAAGAAGGAGTGATCATGCAGGAATTACTATTTACAACTAACATTAGTACAGAAAACCTTACTAAAGACAGTGACGCCATGAGTTACCTGACCGGGAGACACCAAACCTAGGGATGCCACTGAATTGTCTACCATGAAAAGGTCATCAGAGGTACTATTCTGATGACATAGAGTTCCTCATTTAGCACAAAAACGAAAACAATTCAAGTTTTACATTTACAATCTAAATTTGAGGACCTGCCATCTGGTTAAGAGAGAAAGAATATGCGTAAGAAGAAATCAGTATTCCTTTATGAAAAGGTTAGATTTCCAGTCTTCCAGCAGAAAATTTCAAAATCTTTTCATCCACTACTTATGTATAAGAAACATACAGGTTTCTTATTTGTATGCATTTCTTTTTTTCTTAAATCCATATTGCATCTTTTAAAGTGCTCTTAGCGAGCACAGTTTAGCTACATGCAGAGTATAAATGCAGTGTAATGTGTGTATGTTTTCACACAAATAAAGTTTACAGCATCAAACAGTTCATATCTTTGGAGCTACTTTGTGATAACACTTTATGAGGCGGCTTTAAACAAGAGGTAGAGAAACCGACGCTATTTGTGTTTGTCTCAAGAGAATTAAAGCTTTTTCCTTGTGTTCTCTGATGCATGTAATGTTTGAGATTTACATACGTAGCATTCCTTTCCCCTGAGAATGAAAACAAGCCTCCCCACCCCCAGGCAGAAAAATAACTCTGCAACATGTAACTAGCAGGTAGTCTATGTCATCAGCTCTGCAAAAGATGTAGAAATTTGAGGAAAACAATTTTAAATTATGTTACAAAAGTACACATTTCCGTAACACAGGTGATAGTTCCTTCCACCAAAAGAAATGGCCTAGAATGATGAAACCTCTCTCTTTCTACTTCGCTTCCTCCTTTCCCTCTGGTTCATTCCTTTGCCTCGGAAACCCTGGAGTCTCCCAGAAGGGTATGCTATCAAGGACAGCTGTTAGCCAGCTTTCCCAGTTGTTTACATTGCCAGGAATCCCACTAAACGCTCCAGGCATTCAAAAACATTCTGACAAGTAAGAGCTTAGTTCATCACCATTCTTTATCACTAAACTCTTGAATTTCTTTTGAGACCTCTTCAATCCATGTAGGTGGGCTTTCATCACTGGAGACCATTGGTGTCATAGGAAGCTATCCAGAGAATAATTTCCTCTCTCACAGCACCACCTTCTTAGCTAATCCCTTCTTCCAGACATCCTCCCCGCCCTTGACTTTTTCCATCACCACTGATTCCTGGTTTTCTCTGAGGATGTCTGACCCTATCTCAGCTTCTCTTACCTTTTTCTACTTCAAATGTTGGTGTCCCTGATTTTCCTATCTTTCATTCTCTACATAAGCTGGGTTTCCTTAGATAAGCCGCTTGCCATCTCTGGTCCTCAGTTTACACACACTTAGGGGAAAAGATGTGAAACTGTATAGCCTTTGAGGTCTAACCCCATTGTCAAATTCTGTGATAATGATTCAGAAGGAAGAAAGGACGGTACAAGTAGAGATCTGCACGTCCCAGGTGAGAAGAGGTGGGCTCCAGAGAATGAATCTTGGGAAGGGCACCGTGAAAGAATTAGCCACAGCTTGGAACAAGGCCTAGTGATGAGCTTGCATATAGCCATGGGGGACCTAATAGCCCGGTAGAGCCCACCCCCTTTTGGTTACCACCGAGATTCTCTAATAAACACCAAAGGCAGCTGGGAAGAGCGTAATAAGTCACAAAAGAGAGATCTGAGAAGTACTAGGAAGAAGGGAAGGAATGTTTGGACTCCTTGCTTTTTAGAAACAGAAAAGTAGGTGGAAACAACGTGCTAAGGGGCTGCTCACTCCTCACCTGGTTCCAGGTCCAGGAAGCCCAAGCACCAGATAGCTGACTCTAGTATTCAACTGGGCCTCATCCAGGATTCATGAGTAGTTAAAATACCTTTTAATCAAGGATTCTATAAGGACACCAAGAAGCTTTCTTTATCATGCAGATGTTCTGCAATGAAAACTCTACACACTCGGTTTTTATAAGTAAAATGTACACAAAAATGATAAGGAACATTCATTTGGGGCCTGATATAAATTTCCAGTTATTTTTCATTAGGGTCATAGTGAAAGGCCTTCATCAGATGTAGCTAAAGTCTTCAGCTCCGTTAGCTTCTAATCTTACTGTATAAATACTGTTGGCTTCTTTCCTCGAATCTTACTCTATTTGCACCACAAGGACTCTTTTGGGGGGGGGACCTTAGTGCTGTTCCTATCAGCATATTGCTAAAGTGCCAGTAAAAGTCTGTAAAATGCAGCACATTGCTTGTCACCGTTGTGTATGAACAAGACTCAGATCTATAAATGTCTCTCTCCCTCTGTCTCTTTTTCTTCTCTATTTATTTAGAGCACTGGTTCTCAACCAAAGATAATTTTGCTCCTCAGAGGACATCTGACAACGTCTGGAGACATTTCTGGTTGTCGTAACTGGTGGGGCTGGGGGTGCGGGGAATGAGGTAGGTGAGATTCGAGGAGTGAGAGGGTGCTACTAGTATCTGGTGGGTTGAGGCCAAGGATACTGTCAAATATACTACAGTGCACAAGACTGACTCCACAACAGAGACTAGCTGGCCTAGAATGTCAATTATGCCAAGGCTGAGAAACAGGGATTTAGGACCAACTCAGAGGCTCATCTGCCAAAATTCATGAGAAGTCCAGTATCAAACATCTAGGGATTCTCTCCCTCCTCCTTCCCCACATCCCTGAAAAATAAATCCATGGGAAGTTCATCCAGCTTGCTGTCATGCATTGAATTGTGTCCCTGCTGTCATATGGCAGGTACTCAAGGCCAGGAATACTGATCTGTGAGTCAGCCAGTCTCAGCAATGGAGGCACAGCAGGTTCCATCACGCCAGCCTTATTGGCACAGTGGTGGCAGGCAGCTACAGTATTCAGCAGGCACACCATCTTGTGGCACAGTGGCCTCATCTGGAGCTGTGGCCAAATGTATGAGCTCCAAAGCCATTTGGGTTACGAACAAGTTATGTTATACTGCTGAATCACGCTCATCTGGAAGGCCTGAACCTCGCTGGAAGGCCTGAGCAAGACAACCTTCCATGCTATCCCCACAACCGCTACCCCTCCCAAAAAATACACAGAAGTGCTAACCCCTGTCCCTGTGAATGTGACCTTGTTTGGAAATAGGATGGTGTTATCGGTTAGGTCAATAAGAGGTCACACTGGGGTAGCATTTGTCCTACTCCTATATTACTGATGTCCTTAAAAACAGAGCAGATACCCAGAAACAGGAAGACGTGGCATGTGATGCTGCAGCTGCATGCTAGGGATGCATGGAGCTCCCAAAAGCTGGGAAAGGGGCAGGGAACATCTGTCCCTCAGAGCCTCAGGAGGAATCAGCATGGCTAATTCCCTGACCTCCAATTTCTAGCCTCCAGAATTGTGAGGCGATACATTCCTGTTTTTACAAGCCACTCAGTTTGTGACATTTTGTACAATGCCCCAAGGACTGTGGGGAGGGCCTGCTTCTCAGTCTACAGTTTTCTGATATGATTCCTTGTCACACGGCACCACAAAAGGTCTGTCCTTACCACTCATTTTCCCACAACATCCCTGATTCTCATCAGCAATATCTTGATGTCTCAGGACCTACGACAAGCTGAAGCGTTTTTACCTTTTCTGGAAGTAAGAAGATTCAGTACTTAAGCACACTAGGCCTTCAATAGCCTCTTAAGAAAGGGAATCCACATGCCTTTCATTCCTTATCGATGAAGCCACAGCAGGGAAAAGCCAGGCAGCAGGTGACTTCCCAGTGTGTCCCCTGCAATGTTAAGTTCTCAGTAATGTACTCTGGTTCTGATAATGACTTCTTCCATTCTGCCTGTCCTCTTCCAACCTGAGTTCTAAATTCTACCCCTGGGAATTCTGCATGTGTCTGTACCAGCAGTATCACAATGAGAGAGGGGAAAAATGTGAGCTCTGGTGGAAAACATGAGCTATGCTGAAGATGAACTCTCTGATAGAGATTGGAGCTAAAAACAGATGCTGCAGAGTGCAGACAGGGGCCACCAACCCTTCAGTGGTGGCTTGAGATTTTCTGGCTTATCTATTCCATGCTCAAAGTGTGTAGACTCCAACTCTCTATCAAAATACCTTATTCACAAAATTGCCATTATCTGTGTATTCATTCGTTTCCCCAAAGGGTCTATGAACTCCCTGGAGTAACAGACTGTGTCTTATTTATCTGTACGAACTCACCATAAGGCACAGTGCTCAGCACCCAGGTAACACTTAGAATTACAGAATGAAAAAAGCGTTTGAATAACATATTTCCAAGTAAAATGTTTGTGAGGATTTATAAAGAAAAGTAGAATAGGAGCAGTTATCTGGAACTCACTAGGTGATATTCTACACAGACAATTTAAAAAGATCGACACAAAGATCTTCTGAAGTTTTTAGGAAGAAATGCCACCACCCTCCCCCCCTTTCTACTCTGTCTTAAGGGCAATTGTGGCAGCAAATAAACACTTCCGACTTTTATTTTTGGAAGACAGTAATACAGTGTCACACATAGTCATTGCAATTATTGTCTTGCAAGGTTAGTTGAAAAACTTACATCCTCATGAAACAGAAAAGATGCTAGGATGGGCTTTCCCAGCTTTTCTGGCTCACAGTAATCTCAAGGAGAAAGTGACTGACATCAAAGTGTCCTGTGGGCCTGCAAGCAGCTTCTCCCCAGCATCCTCTTTAATCTAAAGGTGGCTTAAGATTTTTTGCTTTTAGAGATGGTTTTCAGCTACATGAAAGAAATTTCTGTTGGCCTAGCTTGTCAGGGAACTAGGATACAAGTGTATTTAATTCAAAGACATTCTGGTTTTACACCATTAGGTAGCCTTGATGCACAGGATGAGACATGGATGAAGTGGTTTACACTTAGTTTTTTTTTCTGACTTTTGTGCTCCTGTTAACAAATGGTTGAACCACCCAAGCTATGTCTCTAGATTAACTTTTAAGTCTTTATAATACAAATTATAATCTATGTTAGAATCTCCATGTACATCAAGAAGCAGCACAAAATTATCAACATAATTTACATTTATTTTAAAATATTGCCCTTGAACAAAGAGCAGACTTAGGTACGGTTAAGATATAAGAATAGTAAAAACCACAGCCCCTATTCCTCCAAAACCAAACCCATTGCTTTTGAGTCAATTCTGACTCATAACAACCCTATAGACAGAGTAGAACTACCCCCATAGAGTTTCCAAGGAGAACCTGGCAGATATGAACTGCCAACCTTTTGGTTAGCAGCTGCAGCACTTAACCATCATGCTGCCAGTTTCATAGCCCCTATAGCTATTACTAATCTCAGCCTTCAGCTGAAATATGCAAATAAATATAACTTCATAGTTATTCTTAATAACTTGACTTCACATCTATTTTGAGATTCCATTCCACTAAGATGACAGAAACTTAATCACAGATAATCAGGAGTCCCCTGTCGTTGCCCAGTGGTTGTATTGAAAGCCTGTTGATACACATTTTGATTTGAATGGTGGGACTCCCTTCCAATCTTCAATATCATTTGTCCATGCAGTTTTCTTTGGAGGCATCTAGCACTGTTTCTGGTTTTCTGTCATCTGTCTACACAGATCACCATTGATGACTACCACTAGCTTCTCCCCACCTGCTCTCAACAGGTCTGATGGCTCTCTTGCTCCTATTCCTGTTTCTTTTCAGTTTGGGGACACACAACACATTCTGATTTTTTCATATCACACTGAAACACCAATATCTCTGCCAAACTATCTAAGACTCATTTTCTCTGAAATTCCCATACCTGTTTCCTCTCTGAACCCAGGCTTTCCTAAGAAAGCAGCATAGAGGGGTCCATCTCCCTGAGTCATCCCATTCCCCTTCCTCTTTCCTCTGCTGGGGATAGAAACAGAAATTTCTTTCTCATTAAACCCAAACATTTTGGCCATGCCTAGAATCTTCTCCCCACCACTTGTCTGTGGGTTTGCCATTTGGGGGTAGTTCCTGTGTTGTTGTGATGCTGCTGTTTCAAATGCCACCAGGATTACCCATGGTGGACAGATTTCAGTGGAGCCTCCAGATTAAGATAGATGATGATGAAAGGACTGGAGAGAACCAGAAGTCTCTTTCTCAAAATTAGCCACTGAAAACTGTATGGATCACAACAGAACACTGTCTGACTCATTAGCCAGCTTTGGAAACATCATCAAGAGGAATCAGTCTCTGGAGGGCAATATCATGTTTGGTAAAATAGAAGGCTTGTGAGGGACAAGGAGACTGTCACTGAGGTGGAATGACACAACAGCTCTGTAGTGCACTTCAACCTGCTGGTGGCCTTGAGAATGACTCATAACTGAGTAACATTTTGTCCTGTTGTACATGGGTTCTCCATGAGTCTCACTCAACTCTATCACAGCTATTTAACTTTCTAAAATCCTCTCCATGAAGTCAATGGCCTAGGCTTTTGGAAACAAAGGCAGAATTATTCTTTCTATTCTGTCCCCTTCCTGAGCTGAGCCTAGACCTGCCCAGTAACTCAAACAGGGTAGCAGTGAGAGGTACAGGAAAATGTGACACATTAGGAGAAAAAACAAAATTTGTTTTCTTAAAATGTTATCTCACTATACTCATGTTTATTTCAGTATCTTTTTCTTATGTTGCAATATCTTTTTATTCACCTCCTGTGTTTATTTTTTCCCCTTATCTTTCAATCCAAGTTCAACATCTGTCATCAGCCAGGTTGAGTGGATTGTCCCTCCTCCCCCTTGAATCTGGATGCTGCTGGTTTTCTTAATATACCTATATACACGAGTTTGAGTTTTGGTGCACAGCCTGTGGCTTCATTTACAGTTCCCAGCAGAGGAGACAGTCATCTGGTGATAGTCTACTGGGACCAGCTGAGGTAGGAACTTCCCTTCCTCAGGTTGGTGGTTTCTCCCACTCTCCATAGTCAATGCTCTGAGTACTCCACCTTTCTCTCTCTCTGTTTGCATTGCTTTTCCTTGGCTTGCCAAGGTGCTTCTCTCACTGTACACAATAGAGTGCACTTTTTCGAGGCAACTACTCCTTCCTGCACTGCTGTCTCTTTGGAGCTGTATTCACTACATGGATTACAGAGTAAGAGCAAGATGTTGTTTGAGGGTTGACAGATTCAGGGATGGGAAGAGGGGACTCCAGCTGCCTGGCTCAGAGGGCATCTCGTGTGCATTTTCCTGACCATGTGGTCCCTTGTTACCCTGGAGTTATACATGTGGGGAGGGGATCAGTTACAGATTCACATCACCTTCTAGAGGGACTATTTTAAGCAGAGCACGTGGTGCATAGTTTAGGAATACATCTCTGTCAGTTGCCTTCAGTGATGCAGTTAATGAAAAGTCAGGCCAGATTTTGAATTCTGGTCTTCTTTTTAATTGTAATTGCCGTTGTTATTTTCTTTCATATTAATTTGTATCTCAAAAGGGATAGGGGATGGGTATATTTCGTCAGCACATCTAACCTGCCACCCTGCAAAGCTAGATGTCCTAAAGCTGGAATTTTTACACAAGTCTATCTAACTCCCTATCTTGCATTTTTTCTGCTATTGTATTTTGCTGTTTAAGGCATGTCTTAAACGTAGTCCATTCAATTTTGCTCTGTAAGTACTTTGGTCTGTTTCAAAATAGATTCCAATCCTGTATTAGAACTTTAATTTGTATCAGCTTCCACCAAGGGAATTAGTAATAATGTGCTTTGCACACTCTGTGGCTGTTACCACAAATAGCATTGATGGATGGGAGCAATTCCAGGAAAGAAGCCAGAAAAAGGCCTGAGACATGTTGAACATAGGACCTTAATAGGACATCGGAAACCAGGGGCCCTGTCTGTGGGATACAACAGGCTAGACAGAGAAAAAAGACCAGGCTTTGGGTCTCAGTGGGCCCAGACCCCAAACCCAACTCTGCCACCCTGAGCAGCAAATCTGAGCCTTGGCGTCCTGGTTTGCAAGAGGCAGATAATGACATCACTGAGTGGATGGTCGCCATGAGTCGGATCCGACTCGACGGCACTTGGCTTTTGGCTTGGCTATTTAAAGCTTTGACATACACAGAAGGTACTTTAAAAAATATGTGTTAGTTGTCTTTTCAGTCAAGATGCTACTGATTTCAAGCAGCAAAATAGCTAGCTCAAATTGCCTTAATTAATTAATAACAAAGGAAATTGATGGTATAATGTAGATGGAGAGTTGAAAGACAGGGTGGGCTTCACACACAGCATAATAGGGCAGTTCTTGGTGTCAATCAAGACTCCAACCTTGCTTCTCAGAACTTGCCTTGGTTTCACTCTCCTTGAGTCAGCTTTGTGCTCAAGCTAGCTTCCTGTATCCTAATAAAAATCAGTTGTGAGACTTACCAAGGGGAGAGAATAAGCATTTGTTGCAGGATGTTTAACCAGAATTTTGAGATTCACTGTATGGATCACTCCAGAATGAAGTGGACAAGGAGACAGAACCCACTGATTGACTCACTTCTAGTGCCCTGCCATGGGAGCAGGATGGCGACAAACATCTAGTCTCTCTCTACTCGTTCCTTTTCCCACTGTTGCCATACAAATGCCCAACACTCCTAAAGAAACTTCTCCTAGCCTGGCTTTGAGGATAAAGGAGAGGACTCTTGTCTTCTCAAATTCTAAAATATTTTGTCTACATCCAATATTCTTTCTAGAGTCCTAAAAATTTAAGTGTTTGGAAACCAAAGTCATAAAACTCTTTTTTTGTTTCTGTGTTTTACACCAGCACATCCCTCCTCTGTGGGAATGCTCACTTGCTGCTTGATTTTTCTTTTCCCTGAGCCAAAGGAGTAGCTTCCAATTATTGAAGTCAAACACTTATTTTGTCTGTGGAGACAAGATATCTGACATACATGATACTTATTTCAGTAACCATCACCATTTTCATCTTAACATGATTTTTTTGTGACTGCTTGGCATTAACAATAAACTTTAAGGACTACCTTGCTGATACCGTTGAATAAATAGATGAGGACATTTCTAACCCCCATCCTATAGATAAAAGGACTTGAGCATGCACAAATTCTTAATATACTCCCCAAGGAGTCCTTGCAAGTGCCTCACTAGCACTTGGGTTTGGATTTCTATTAGCAAAAACTGTTGAATACAGGTATTCTAGTTGTCATGAGCTCTTGAGTTTTGATAGTTCAATTTAACAATCTTTGTTCAGGATTTTCCTCTTGTGCCTTTAATTTAAAAGTAAAACCAGCAACAATAACAAAAGATGAATGAGAATTTAAAAATCCAGTTTATACAATTCCAAACCAGTAGAATTAGAATTTAGTGGTGTATCTTGAAATAATGGTGGCTATTGCTTTTCCTGGGCAGAACATTGCTTCAGTATATCCACAGGTAAGCTTCAAACAAGTCTACATAGAAAGACAAACAGCTAATCTATCTGGATTCCAGAATGGCTCTCTTTGTTTCTTCTTCAGACTTGGAAGTTTGATTTGAAGGTTGGAAACATCGTAATTGACATCCAACAAATAGCATATACCCAACAGATGATAACTTATTACTATTAGGTGGAGAAAGCTATACATTCTTCTTAAATCCCAAATCAGGGCCTTCAAATCTTCTGCTCAGTATAGCTCTAGTGGATGATGGTGAAGATTTGTAATTGAGTTCTTAATTAAAATTGGATACACGAGGCTTCTGATTGATGCTAGTAGGGAATCTGTGTTTGTTATATTATTTTAAGTAGTGTTCGGTGTTAAAGTTGTATTACATATGAGGTGATATTGAAATTGACTGAAATGTTAGAGGGCCTACAAGTATTCCTTGTTCTGAAAGCACTTTATCCAAGACATTTAAATAAGGACAAGCAATCAAAAAACATAAAACCAGCTTTGAATGAGGAAATAGTATGGTTTTTCATAGCTGTGTTCTTCATGCATCGTTGAAGATGCTAAACCATGCCTACCAAACCCATTGCCATCAAGTCAGGTACCAACTCAAAGCAACCATATAGGACAGAGTAGAACCACACTTAAAGTGTTTCCAAAGCTGTAAATCTTTACAGAAGCAGACTGACACATTTTTTTCCTGTAGAGCAGCTGGCTGGTTTGAACCACCAATCTTTCAGTAAGCAGTCAAACTGTTACCTACTGAACTAGCAAGACTCCTTAACCATGCCTAAAAGTTGCCAGCCCCAAGTGGATGGTCTGAAGTCCAGGTGGGTAACTAAACATCCCCTATGTAGACAGCATGTGAAAGGAATAATTTCTGACACAGGACTTAAGTCAGCTTCAGTACATGCAACGACTCTGTATTTACCGGTCAAACATTTGTGTACTATTTGCATGCTAGGGATGGAAAACTAATCCTACAAAAAATTCAGGCAACTTCCACCTCAGTGAAATTTCTAGGGGTCCAGTGTTATGGGGCATGTAGAGCTATTCCATCTAAAGTGAAGGATAAGTTACTGTACCTGGCTGCACTCACAACTCAGAAGGAGGCACAGTGCTTAGTGGGTCCCTTTGGATTTTGGAGGCAATATATTCTACATGTGAGTACCCTACTCCAGCCTCCTCCACATGTCTGTCAGTTTGTCATTCTGTGGGGGTCTCCATGTTGCTATGATGCTGAAAGCTATACCCCTGGTATTCAGATACCAGCAATGTCAACCATGGTGGACAGGTGTCAGCTGAGTTTCCAGACTAAGACAGACTAGGAAGAAGGACCTAGCAGTCGGAAAAGCTTTTTCTGAAAAGCTTTAGCAAGTGAAAATCTTATGAATAGCAGCAGAATATTGTCTGATATAGTGCCAGCGGATGGACCCTCCATTTGGAAGACACTCAAAAGACAACTGGGGAAAATTTGCCTCCTTAGAGTCAAAGTTAATGGTGTAGATGGAACCAAGCTTTCAGGACCTTCATCTGCTGATGTGGTGTGACTCAAAATGAGATGAAACATCTGCCAACATTCATTAATAATGGGATGTGGAAAGCGTGAGATATTAATCTAGGGAAACTGTAAATCATCAAAAATGAAATAAAATGGACAAACATGAATATCCTAGACATTAGTGAGCTATACTGGACATTTTAAATGAGACAACCATGTTGTCTACTATGCTGGAAATGGCAACTTGAAGAGGAACTTTGTTGTATTCATCATCAGTAGGACCATGTCAAGATCTGTCCTGAAGTATAATGCTGTCAGTGATAGGATAATATCCATTTGCCTACAAGGACGACCAGTTAACACAACTGTTATTCAAGTTTACACACAAACCAGTAAGACCAAAGATGAAAAAGTTGAAGATTTTTACCAGCTTCTGCACTCTGAAACCAATTAAACATGCAGCCAGGATGTACTGATAATTACTGCTGATTGGATTGCAAAAGTTGGAAACAGAAAGGATCAGTAACTAGAAAATACAGTCTTGGTGATAGAAATGATGCTGGAGATCTCATGATAGAATTTTGCAAGACCAATGACTTCTTCACTGTAAACATCCTTTCTCACCAACATAAATGGCCAACTGTGTACACTGACTGCACCAGGTAGAACGCACAGGAATCAGTTCAACTACATTTGTGGAAAGAGATGATGGAAAAGATGAATATCATCATCAGAAAAGGCCCAGGTGCCAATTATACATCATCAATTGCTCATATGCAAGTTTGAAATGAAATTGAAAAAAAATTTGAAAAGTCAACAAAAGCCAAGGCACAATCTTGAGTCTATCTCACCTGAGTTTAGAGACTATCTCAAGAATAGATTTGACATGTTGAACATTAACGACTTAATACCAGATGAGGTGTGAAATGACATCAAAGACATCATACACAAAGAAAGCAAGAGGTCTTTTGAAAGACCAAATTGGATGTCAGAAGAGACTCTGAAACTTGCTCCTCAACACTGAGTAGCTAAAGGAAAAAGAAGAAATGATGAAGTAAAGAACTGAACAGAAGATTTCAAAGGGCAGCTTGAGATGACAAATCATTACAATGACATGTGCCAAGAGCTGGAGCTAGAAAACCAAAAGGGAAGAATGCACTCTGCATTTCTCAGGCTGAAAGAACTGAAGAGAAAATTCAAGCCTTGAGTTGCAATAGTGAAGAATTCTACAGAGAAAATATTCAATGGCACAAGAAGTATCCAAAAAAGATGGAAGGAATACAGAGAGTCATACTAAAAAGAACTGGTCAACATTCGACAATTTCAAGAGGCAGCTTATGATCAGGAACCAATGATACTGAAGGAAGAAGTCAAAGTTGCATTGAAGGCATTAGTTAAAAAAAAGGTTCCAGGAACTGATGGAATATTAACTGAGATGTTTCAACAAATGGACGCAGTGCTGGGAGTACTCATTCATCTATGCCAAGAAGCTTGGAGGACAATTACCCAGCTAACAGACTGGAAGAGATCCATACTTATGCCTATTCTCAAGAAAGGTGACCCAACAAAATGCAGAAATTATCACACAATATCCCTAGTATCACGCATAAGTAAAATTTTGCTAAAGATCGTTCAAAAGTGACTGTAGCAGCACATGAACAGGGAATTTCCAGAAATTCAGGCCTGATTCAGAGAAGGATATGGAACCAGAGATATCATTGCTGATGTCAGATGGACCTTGGCTAAAAGCACAGAATACCAGAAAGATGTTTACTTGTGTTTTATTGACTATGCAAAGACATTCAACTATGTGGATTGTAACAAATTATGGTTAACGTTGCAGAGAATGGGAATTCCAGAACACTTAACTGTGCTCATAAGAAATCTGCACGTGGATCAAGAGGCAGTCATTCAAACAGAACAAGGAAATACTGCATGGTTTAAAGTCAGGAAAGATTTGCAACAAGACTGTATCCTTTCACCGTACCTATTCTATCTCTATGGCAATCAAATAATCCAGGAAGCTGGACTATATGAAGAAGAATGGGGTATTAGGATTGGAGGGGAGGGAGACTCATTAAAAATCTGCCTTAATGTAGATGACACATCTTGCTTGCTGAAAGTGAAAAGTACTTTACTGGTGAAAATCAAAGACCATAGACTTCGGTATGGATCACACTTCAACATTAAGAGAACAAAAATCCACATAACTGGACCAATAAGCAACATCACAATAAATGAAGAAAAGATTGAAGTTGTCAAGGGTTTCATTTTAGTTGGATCCATAATCAACACCCATAGAAGTCACAGTCAAAAAATCAAAAGACACATTGCATTGGTAAAATCTGCTGCAAAAGACCTCTTTAAAGTGTTGTAAAGCAAAGATGTCACCTTGAAGACTAAGGTACGCCTAACTCAAGCCACGGTATTGTCAGTTCCATCACATGCCTGCAAAAACTGGATGATGAATATGGAAGACAGAAGAAGAATTGATGGCTTGGAATTGCAGCACTGGAGAAGAGTACTGAATATACCATGGACTGCCAAGAGAGAAAACACATCTGTCATGGAAAAAATATAACCAGAGAGTTCCTCAGAAAGGGTGAGACTATGTCTTACATACTTTGGACACGTTGTCTGGAGGGATCAATTCCTGGAGAAGGACACTATGCTTGGTAAAGTAGAGAATCAGCAAAAAAGGGGAAGACCTTCAACAAGATGGAATGACACAGTGCTTGCAACAATGCACTTAAGAATAATAAGGATCATGGGCACGGTGAAGGACTGGGCAGTGTTTCATTCTGCTGTACATGGGGTTGCTATGAATCAGAACCAACTGAACAACACCTAACAACAACAACAACATATTTTGTTTGATTGAATTTAGAACACTGAAATTTTGCCTAAAATATCTGAAATAGATATTGAATACATAAAGAGTCACTGGAAATCACTTATCAAAAGATGAAATCAACTTAATAATTTTCTATCAAATATCTACTCTGTGTCTAGTACTTTAATTTCATTGACTTTCACAAAAAATGTCAAAAGGCTCTTCCCCTTGGAAGATGCAATATATTCAGAAAACAAATGGCAAAATTATGAAGTAGAAGTGTTGTAGGTATTTAGAAAGGGGATAACTCAATGTTGGCTTAAACAGCTGAGGAGAGCTTTGTTGATGAAAGTGGATATTGGAACATAAAGGTGACAGTGATCCAAAAAGGGAGCATTTCTCATCTTCCAAGTCTGCAGAGGTTGATATTAATGGAACCATCTACTGAAAGGGTGTGCTTGTAGCAAGCATTGTTCAAATTGTGTAGGCAGGTATGCAAGCTGAATCTATGAGCTTACTTTGAATTCAATTCATTCAACAAATATTTATTGAGCATCTAATATGTGCTTGTCAAGGACAAATCTCAAGCAGCGTATGGTTTGCCGAGAGACGTACAGTTGAAAATTTCATGGGAGTAGGAATATGCTTTATATGTGACAGCTTTATATCTCCATATTTGTAAATCAGAATGCCCTAGCACATGAAGAGGTAAATCGTCAGGGTTATCATTGCTGTAGTTCAATGTAAACATCACTGTATAGGTGTCTAATGGTATTCACTTGACATCATTTCTTGGGGAATTTATGTCCAGGTTCAATGTCCTTTATTACCCCTTTTAAAATAAAAAATTTAAACAACGACCCCTGCTAGGCAGATCAAAGTCTTATCATTTTTTTAACTAGCCACAAATACAAGTCTGTCAGGGCATCCATACCTGATATTGTCAGCAGCACATTTGAAGCCCAAATTATAAAATTATGAAATCATATAACTCTATCCTGAGGAGATAAATCTTCATTTTTGGCAAGATATTTAAAATAAGCAGAGAACTTTTACAGTAAGAGCCTGTTTCTTAAGGCTCAAGATGTTTAATGGATTCTTAAAAAAGAAAAAAGAAATCAAGCTTTCTACCTCTTAATTTTTATGTAAACATACTTACCCTTCCATGCAAAACCAGATTGAAAGGGATATGTTCCCTTCCCCAAAGCCTGGCTACTCAAAGTATGGTCCAAGGACCAGCAGTATCAGCATCCCCAGGAGTTTGTTAGAGATGCAGAATCTCAGGCTCTAACCCTGACCTACTGAACAAAAGTTACTAAACCAGCTTTAGAACAAGAGTCCTAGGTGATAGGTATGCACACAAAGGATCAAGAAGCATATCTCTAAGGAAAATTAAAGTAGTAATGAATTCATTTGAAAACATGATGCCTATGAACTCAGCCCTGCTCTCTCAGTCCCCCTAAATGTAAATTGATCCTGCAGAATATATTGAATGGTGCTAATATTCCTAACAGGTGCTAATATTCCCTCTTCCTCAAATAAATATTGAACAGACATTCTTAAAATACCAGTTTAAAGAGATGACATATTACTTCCTGACCTAGATCACCTACGTAGCTCAGTATGGTTGACTTTCCCATCAACTATTTCTTGTTTTAAATAAACATCTTGAATACAAATGGTACCTATTAAGTACAATAAGCAATGACCTAGCTCACAATGAAAGAAAACTTACAAAGAGTAAGGAAGCCAAGAGCAACAGAGGGAAGCAGCAGGGTAAAGGCCTGTGGGCTGTTAGAGTCCCTGCTTCCTTAGCTCTCAGGATGTTCCCCCAAAATTCTGTAATCTCCCTGTGTCCTTGCAGTGCCTCCATACTTCATGGTGTTGCAGCAGAGCTGGAAGCAGGATCCTGAGCCAGGAGCACTCATTTCCAAAACACTCTAAAGCAAATGACCACCACCCTTCTGTTAGGTTGTCATACTGTAGTGGTTGCTATGACACTGAAAGTCATCCCAAAGATATTTCAAATACCAGTAGGGTCACCCAGGTGGACAGGATTCAGCAAATCTTCTAGTACAAGAGTAGAAAGAAAGGCTGAAAAATCCACTTCCAAAAAGTAGCCAATGAAAACATTATGGATCACAACAGAACATTGTTTGACTCACTTTTTTGGGCAAATTATCATCAGGAGGGATCAACTGCTAGAGAATTATAAAATGTTTGGTGAAGTGGATGGTCATCAAGGGTGAGGGAGACCCTTGTGAGATGGACTGGCACACTAGCTGCAACAATGTACTTAAATATGCCAGTTATCATGAGGATGGCACAGGACTGGGCAATGTTTCATTTTCTCGTACGTAAGGTCGCCGTGAGTTGGCGTCAACTCCACAGCAGCTACCTGTCTTTAGTCACCTATCTAACAAATGAAATTAAGCCCGCTATTAATATAACTGGAGGCTTTTCCCTCTAATCAGTGTTAAAGCTAACCAAAAATACAATAAACAGAAGTACATCTTGTAGATTGAAAAGATAAGTGACTAAAAAAAAAAAAAATCAGAGGATCTAGTTTGTAGTTACTTCCTGTTTGCAGTTCCTAAGTACAAACTAGCAATCACTGTGTCTGTAAGTTTATCATACTGTGGGGCTTGCATGTTGCTGTTGTGCTGGAAGCTATGCCACCAGTATTCAAATTCCAGCGGGGTCACCCATTTCCGATGAGCTTTCAGACTAAGACAGACTAAGAAGGATCCGGCAGTCTGCTTCTGAAAAGAATTAGCCTGTGAAAGCCTTAAGGATAGCAGCACAACATTGTCTGATACAGTACCAGAAGATGAGCCCCCCAGGTTGGAAAGCACTCAAAAAGTAACTGGGAAAGAGCTACCTTCTCAAAGTAGAGTCACCTTACTTATATGGATGGAATTAAGCCTTGGGGACCTTCATGTACTGATGTTGCACAACTCAGAATGAGAAGAAATAGCTGCAAACATCCATTAATAATCAGAACATGAAATGTATGAAGTATGAATATAGAGAACCTGGAAATCATCAGAAATGAAATAGAATGCATAAATTGGCTGCAGCAGTATATTGACAGGGAACTGCCAGAAATTGAGGCTGGACTCAGAAGAGGATGTAGAATCAACAATACCATTGCTGCTGTCAGATGGGTCTTGGCTAAAAGCAGACAATACCAGAGAAATGTTTGCCTGTGTTTTATTGACTATGCAAAAGTACTTAACTATGTGGATCATAATAAATTATGAATAACATTGCAGAGAATGGGCATGTCAGAACACTTTATTATGCTCACAAAGAAATTAGTATATGAAACAAGAGGCAGTCATTTGAGAAGAACAAGGGGATGCTGCATGACTTAAAGTCACGAAATGTATGGGTTAGGGTTGTATCCTTTGACCATAGCTATTCAATCTATATGCCAAGCAACTAACCTAAGAAGCTGGACTATATGAAGAAGAATAGGGCATCAAGATGAAAGGAATAATGGGGCATCACAACATTTTACATTATGCAGATGACACAACCTTGCTTGCTGACAGTGAAGAGGACTCGAAGCACTTACTGATGAAGATCAAAGACCATAGTTTTCGGTATGGATTACACTTCAGCATGAGGAAAACAAAAATCCTCACAACTGGAGCAATAAGCAACATCATAATAAACGGAGAAAAGGTTGAAGTTGTCAAGGGTTTTGTTTTACCTGGATCCACAATCAACACCCATGCAAGCAACAGTCAAGACATCAAAACATGTATCGCACTGGGCAAATGTGCTGAAAAAGAGCTCTTTAAAGGGCTGAAAAAAAAGACATAACCTTGAAGTTTAAGGTTCTCCTTATCCAAGCCATAGCATTTTCAATCACATCATATGCACACAAAAGCTGGACAGTAAATGAGCAAGACAGAAAACGAACTGATGCCTTTGAATTGCGATGTTGGAGGAGAATGTTGAATATACCATGGACTGCTGAAAGAATGAACAGATCTGTCTTGGAAGAAGTACAACCAAAGTACTCCTCAGAAGCAAGGATGGTGAGACTATGCCTTACACACTTTAGACTGGATATTAGGAAGGATCAGTCCCTGGAGGAGAACATCATGCTTGGCAAAGTATAAGGTCAGCAAAAAAGACAAAGACCCTTGGCAAGATGAATTGCCACAGCAGATGCAACAACAGGCTGAAGCATAACAAGGATTGTGGGCATGATGCAGGACCAGGCAATATTTCATTGTGTTGTACATAGGGTTGCTATGAGTCAGAATCAACCCACTGGCATCAAACAACGAAAACAACAACAACAATTCTTTATAACGCACAGTGCAAATCCATTGCCTGAACATGGATCCTGCTCTGTGTAAAAGTATATTTGTTAAATTTCAAAGGTCAGAGTAGCAGAGGTTGGGGTCTGTTGGCCATGCTTTCAAGGGACATCTAGGTCGATTGGCATAACTAAGTTTTGGTTTGGTTTTGTTTTTTTTTATGAAAATGTTCTGTATCCCATTGTGGTGAGTAGCATTCAGGGCATTGAAAGCTAGCAAGCTGTCACCTAAAGAGTATCAATAGGTCCCAATCCACCAGGAACATCAAAGACAGGAGGACAGTATAGCTCAGGAGACAGAAGAGGCCATGTGATCCAGAGGCTACATCAACATGAGACCCCAAGAACTAGATGGCGCTTGGCCACCACCAATGACTGCTTTGACAGAGAACGTAACATAGACTCCTTAACTTAGTGGCAGAAAAACGGGGAGTGCAGAGCTAGAATTCTATTAAAAGACCAGACTAGATGGTCTGACATCCTGGAGGGTCCTCCCAGAGCATTGCCCTTGAACTCAGTGCTAGCCCAGAGATGAAACCAGTTCCAAAGACAACTCTTCACACAAAAATTGGACTGGACTGTAAGATATGAGGTGGTCAGAGCAGCCCCTCTACAGACACGAAATGGGAGAATGAAGAGGAAGGGACAGAGTGGAGAGCAGGAGTGTACTGTCACAGGGTTGGGAGAAAGCTAGAATTGCATAAAGGTGTGTTCGTGGGATTTTATATAGCTAATTGACTTGGATCATAAACTGTCACTTAATCATGACTAAAAATTAAATTAAAAAAAAGCGTATTTATTAAAATTCAGTTCCAATATCATTTGCTAACTCTATCGATCACTATGATGAAAATTAGGAGTTTAATGTAAATAAAATCTATAAATTAATATAAATAGAATCATGTAATCATTAGAAAAGAAAGTAGAAAAGGGACCATCACAAGTTGTGTGTTGATCAATATCTAACAAGGGGAAAAAAAACCCTAATTTGTAGTATTTACTAGTTTTTATCATATAAATTCTCCTTTTCTATAGTCAGTTTCAAGCTAGCCATCTGATGTCACTAAACAACAAGGTGGAAAGAGATACATATAATTGATTCTCAAGAGCCCATACAAGCCACTTCAGCACACTCTGCAAATAACTGAACAGGCAGACTATGCTGCTCATCAGTGGACTAAGCCTCATTCTATCTTTCATCCATGTCTATATTTACTTACCCCCCCCAAAAGTCTATGGTTCTATTTTTAAACAAATGTGGCCAGAGCCAAAATTTAAGCTTCAGATGAAAAAGCAAATGAATTTTGTAGTCTCCTCCCATTTTTTACTTTTCACATATCAGCAAAAGTGTTCAAAGGCTTACACTTTTATGATAGTCTACTAAACATCAATGTTTCCAACTCGACGGCACTTGGCCTTGGCTTACTAAACATCAATCACTCTCATGCTGATATTTTTAGTACCTGTTAAAGCTGGAGAAGTACTCTGTATGGCTTATGTTTTGCTTTCCCGGATATCTTCCCCTGAGTTTCTGTCACCATGTTGGATATAATCATGAATTCTGAGGATAAACATGAAGCAACAGGCATGAATATGTACACTTCGGGGTGCTTCATCAAAATTTTTGGCAGCTGTATTCCTCAACATAAGCAAGTAGATTAAAATTGAGGTGGTTGTCTCAAAAATAATTTTAAGGTAGACATTTATAGCATATGCAAAGCAAACTCATAAACTCATTTTTTATAGGTGATATTTTAATCCTGTAATCAAAAATAATGTTCCTTATGAGCAAAGTTTAAAACACAAGAAATCACAAGGCCTTATTGCTGTGCCGTGTACTCAACTAATGAGACCAAATCTATCATGTGCTCATTGTAATGCACATGAAGATGAGATTCTTCATTCAAAGTGGTGTCTCATTAGCATTTACTTACACAGTGTCTCACAATCTTTCACAGAAATATTAACGATAACACATTAAAAGAAGGCAATTCACAAGACCACTGAAAATTAAGGCTGTCACACAACCTACTGCCCAAATCAGGGAGAAACCAGTAACAGTTGTAAGAAAGATGGGTGTAAGTTTTAAAAATTGACCCAAGCATCAGCTCATGGCACTAATCAGCTTAGCTTTATGACCAAAACAAACAAACAAAAAAACAGGATCACCTAAAAGAAGGTAGAAAAGATAAACTATAAGCAAGTCACATAAACTGTTTCTTAGACAAGTAGGGCCTGCTGAGAGCTGTGAGACCCTGACGCAGAGAACCTCAGTAAGTTGTCCAAATTCCTGATGTATAAAAACTGAGGTAATGTTTTAAGTTACTAAATTTAACTGTTATGCAGCCATAGACATCTAGTATACTCAGAAACCCACCAACATGAAAATTCAGGATTTGGAAATAAGGGTTGGTCACCAGGAGTCTGGAAACCCTAGTGTAGTGGTTAAGGGTTACAGCTGCTAACCAAAAGGCTGGCACCAAGAAGCAGTGGATAAACTGAACAAATTCAAGATTTGCATCAATACCCACACTAACCTTGCTCAAGAACGGGCAGTGTGTACAGGGGTTGGGGTACCATCACAGCGAGGTCTTCGTCACTGTGGTCATGCCAGTTACAGGTCAGCCACAGACCCTCAACTACCTCTGGCTGAGTGGGGCAGTGGGAGTGGGACACCCCATGTGAAGGCAATTAGAAGGCACATTTTCTGTAGCAAATTGGAAAACAAGAAAACCAGCTAAAAGTCACTCTGTTTTCTATTACTTCCATGCACTGGCAATTCTGAATACTGTCAGTGATGAAAATAATCCTCCACGGCAGTGCGAGCAGCCTTTGCTGCCTCCCCTTCGGTACATCACCCTGACTGCCGTGACAAAGATTCTACAAACGCTTGGCACAGTGAGTCTCCCTGCTGTGCATAGCTTTCTGGAAAAGCCCATCTGTACTTTACATGGAAAATTGGAACTCTTATCCAACACAGCTGCCCCCATAGATCAGAATGGCAAGAAAGAACAGGAGTAAAGGTAGCGTCAGGCTCTGGATCAAAGCAAATGGCACTCCTATGACTGACCTCCAGGAGTGCTCCAGTGCCCCATGCATACAGTGACCATACAAGATCAGCCATCGGAGCATTATTTGTCCTCACTCATTCAGCAAATATTTATTGAGGGCCTAATTTGAGCCAAATACATTATTCTGGGACTAAGCAATCAGTAATGAACACACACAAATAATTGCCTTTGTGGAGCTTATTTTCTAGTGAAATAGACTGACAAAAAACAAATGAGTAAAATATGTATCAAGTGGTTTTATGGATTGAATTATATCCTCCAAAAACTGTGTTATAAATCCTAACCTCTATGCCTGTGTTTCTAGTCCCATTTGGGAATAGGTTGTCTTCGTTATGTTCATGAGGCAGGATTAGTATAGCGTATATTTTGACTCAATCTCTTTTGAGATATAAAAGAGATTAGGTGCAGCAAGCAAGCAGAGATGGGGATGAGAGATGTCAAGTCACATGAAGTTTGCTCAGAAACAGAAGCTCAAACAGACTAGCTCCTCCAGAGCTGACTGAGACAGAAAAAGCTTTCTGCTAAAGCTGCTTGAATTTGCTCTTCTTGCCTCCTAAACTGTGAGAAAATAAATTTCTATTTGTTGAAGCTACTCACTGTGGTATTATTTTAGCAATACTAGAAAACGAACACAGAATTTAGTACTGAAAAGAGAAGGTGCCACACTAACAAGTACCTACAGTCTGGAAGCGGTCATGGAACTGGGCAATGGGTAGAGGCTGGAAGAGCTTGAGGGTGCTTGATAGCAAAAGCTTAGATTGCCTTGAAAAGATTGATGGTAGAATTACAGACACCAACGGCACTTCAGCTAAGGAAACAGAGGGAAGTGAGGAGAGCTACAGAGAAACTCTCTGTTGTCTTAGAAAGCATATATGGTACTAGATGACAGAATGTTGCTAGAAAGGTGGGCATTAAATGTGCGTCTGGGGAAGCTTTAAATGAAAATGATAAATATGTGATTGGACAATGGAAGGAAGGTGATACTTCTTACTCAGTGGCAAATTTATCTGAATCACTTTTAAATGTTTGATGGAAGTAGAAATTTTAGGTGATAAACTTGGGTATCTAACTAATGAGATTTCTCAGCAATATCCTAAATAGGCTGAGTGGGTTTTCCTTGCTGCTTCTAGTAAAATGAAAGAGATGGACTTTAAAACAAACTATATAAAACAAACAAACAAAAAGATTTGGAAAATTCTGTGGTAAACTAAGCACACATTCTAGAATGTTCACTGAGGATGTGGCTACAAAACCTTTTCTTGAAAAGACTAAACCTGTGACTGGTGGGTGGATCTAAATAACAGCCATAGCAGAAAAATCATCAGCTTAGACTGAAGAGGACAGAGAAAGAACGAAAAGGAAGGCTACTGTCTACCTCTTGGAATTCTACATGCAAGAAACAGGCCAAAGAAGATATTCATTGTCCTCCAAGCAAAGAAAAGGCCCACTGCTGAAGCAGCTCAAACATCAGCAGAAATTTGGAAAGAACGCACAAAGCAGGGCCTTCCCAATTTCAAAGGGTGGCACCATAGTCTCCTGGATCTCAAAAGGTGGGGATCCTAGGTTTCAAAAAGTCAGATCTTCAGCAACTCAGTTCTGGAGTGTAGGGTTGCCATTAAGCGTGCAAGGGGAGTAGAACCACTGCCCAGAGCTGACGGGGTGGAGCTGCCATGCCTGAGAGGCAGAAGAACAGAGCCTGCCAGGGCTGAAAGTGTGGGGTCATCGCTCAGTCTGACTAGGTAAATGGCGCCTCCTGAAGCCGAGGGAGCACAGCTGCCATTCCAGAGAAGGTGGAGCTGAAGCCCAGGGCCAAGGGACCTCTCCTTAGAATCCAGAGGTCAGGGCCATTGCCCAGATATTCTTAGAGAACAGAGGATTGTTTTCAAACATTGAGCCAACGTAGCTTGTTTTGCTGAGTTTGGGACTTGCTTGGTGTCTATTACCCACTCTTTTCCTCCAGTTTCTCCCATTTGTAATGGAAATGTCTACCTTGTGCTTATTCCATCATTGTAATTTGGAAACAGATAACTCATGATAAAGATTTTGAAGGTTCACAGATGAAGAGGAATTTTACCCCAGCATGGAATATGCCTAAAGTTTCATTCGTATTTGATTTAGATGCTTCAGAAAATGAGATTTCAGACTTGGATTTGATTTAAGACTTTTGGGATGATGTGATGGGATGAATTTGTTTTGCATGTGACAAGGACATAAATTTTTGGCCACCAAATGGTAGATTTTTGTTAATATGTTCTCCAAAAATGTGTTATAAATCCTAACCTCTGTACCTGTGGTTACAATCCATTTGGAACAGGTTGTCTTTGTTATGTTAATGAGATAGGAATAGTGCAGGGTATAGTTTGACTCAATCTCTTTTGAGATATAAAAGAGATTAAGACAAACAAGTAAGTGGAGATGACTGAAGAGAGATGGCAAGCCATGGGAAGACTGCCTGGAAGCAGAAGCTCAAAGAGACAAGGTCCTTCTCCAGACCTAACAGAGAAAGCCTCTCCTTGAGCCAGCACTCTGAATTCTCAAGTCCAACAGCCTAAATTTTGAAAAAATAATTATCTCTTTGTTAAAGCCATTCACTTATGGCATTTCTGATAGCAGCAATAGATAATTAAGACAGATGGTAGTAAGACAAAAATGAAAAACGAAGCAGGGACTAGGGGAAAGGATGTGCCAGGATGGACTTGCGATTTAAAGCAAGGTGCTCAGGGAAGACCTCAGTAAGAAGGTGACACTGGAACAAAACCTGAAATGGGGAAGAGAGCCATGTGATACCTGGGGAAAGAACAATCCAGGTAGAGGGGATGATCAGGCAAAAAATCCCTAACAATGTGGTATTCTGGAGTGTTTGACAAGCAGCAAAAGGTCAGGAGGCTAGAATGGAGTAAATGAGAGACAGTAGTGAGAGGTGAGGCTGAAGAGAGACAATGACTTCTGCTTCTTTTCCTCTTCCAAATCTGCCAAGCAAATTCTTTGAGATCTAAAGCAAAACTCTGCTAGCAAAGGATTCTGGGAAATGTTGTTCCAGGCGTCCAACCCCTTTATCACTGGGAAGAGAATACAGGTGGGAAAGAACAGTGCTAAATACCAAGAGGTAATCACACACATTAACTTTCTCCCATCTTCCCTCCTAGGGTGTAAAATAATACTGTCAAGAACATTTTCTAAGATTTTAAGACACTGAGGTAGATTGAACAAATGAAAAAAACACTGGACGGAAAGTCAGAAGACCCGCTTTCTAGTCCAATTCTACTTCTTGACCTTGAACAAGCCCCTTAACTTTTCTGATTCTGTTTCCTAATCTGTCCAATGAAGACAATACTACCTAAAACTTGAATTGCGGCAATTTATTGCCACACTGCATGTGAAGGGCTCATTCCAGTGTCTGGTAAGAATTAAATAAACAGCAGTTATTGCCATTATAGATGTAAAATGAAGGGCCCTAATTTTGAAGCCACCACCCACTAGTTATGTGATTTCAAGAAATTTATTTTATTTCTTAGCACCTCAATTTTTTCATTTTTAACATCAAAATAACAAAATCTATTTCTCACAGATATTATGAAGATTAAATAATACAGAGGTGGTGATACTTACACTAGAACATAGTAAGTTCTCATAAATGCTAACTTTTATGAGTTAGAAAAAAAGGAGTTAGATTTGATCATCTTCAAATTCCCTTGGCAATCTAAAATCCACAATCATTTTTCAATCTGCCTCTTTCTGAACTTGTGGGATGTACAATAAAAACATGTAAATGCTAGAACCTATGTAAGGTGGAAACCTGTCAGAGAAGGAAAACTGGAATTAAATAAGATTTTTAATAGTGGTCCCTAGTGAGCACCCTGTTAAAGGCAGAAAATTTGTGAAACATAGAAAAACAAAGTAATCCCATCTAATTCTGGCTTTTATGGGTTTCACTGTAAAAATTTTATTTCCTCTTAAATAAATTTCTTGCTGATATCCTGCGAACAGAAGGCAAGCAAATTAGAAATGCATGTATGTCCTATGTCTAGATTACCACATCAGGGCTGAAATCAAGAGGCAAGAGTTACCACGGGAGGCCATCCCAGCACTGTAGACTTCATGGGTAATTTAGATAAACCAGCTGTGACTTTCCCATTCATCTACCATTTAACATTCTGCTGCAGCTTGAAAAGCAACTGCATGGCTGAGCCAGGTAGTTCCACTGAGTCAGCTTCGGTAGGGCAGTACAGCCAACACTGAGAACAGAGTGAACAGAGAAGGTAGAGGACAACAGGCAGCAGCCACCGAGTCATGAAGCATACCATTTCCCAGAGACCCAGCCATGGCTCCGGGAGTAAGGAGAGCACACAGAACAGAAGCCTATACTCTTCATGCCAACAGCCCTGGCGATTTCTCAACAACAGCCAAAAATGGGACAGAAAGAAAAACTTTTAAAAGAGTGAGGGAATGAATGTACGAGAAGGCCCTTCCAGTATGGGAACCCCGAACTCTCGTTCAGAACATAGAAAAACAGGTTGTCATCAAGTTGATTCAAAATCATGGTGACTTCGTACGTGCCGGAGTAAAACTGAGCTCCACAGAATTTTTAGTACTGATTTTTTGGAAGTAGGTCACTAGAGTTTTTTTCTGAGGTGCCTCTGGGTGGACTCAAATCTCTACCTTTCGGTTACCAGCTAAGCACGTTAACTGCACCACCCAGGGACTCGCTCAGAACAGAGAACCACCGATTAAAGGCCGTATTGGTTTATACCTGACATAGGAGTGGGAAGCTATCTTCCCATTCTTTAGAACTGCAGTGAGGAAACTACCTCCAGGTTTACTGTATCTGAACGTGTCTTCAGTAGTTATCCACTAACTAAGCTATGAGGCTGACAATTAAGTCCGTAAGTGCTACATACTTCATTGCTGAATATCACTACAGTCACCTTCAAAGAATTCCCCTTGGGAAGCTAGGCACTGACACCAGCCTCTAGTCCAGCCTTCAGAGCAATCTTGGAACTCTTTCTGGAATGGCCATTGTGCACGGTGGCATGGTGGCAAATTCACGAACTTAATTGTATAGTTGTCTGTAGGGGAGTTTTTAGCCAGTAAACAAATAATTGTACTGGAAAATCTTCCCATTCATCTGATCTGCCCCACCCCCATAACTTTTTTCTTTACCTAAAGATAAAGAAAATATTGCAGGGAAAATATTTTGATGACATTCAGGACATCAAGGGTAATACAATGACACCTCTGATGGCCATTTGAGAAAAAGAGTTCCAAGACTGCTTTGAAGGGTGGACTAGGTGCTGGTGCTGCTTCCCAAGGGGAGGACTTTGAAGGTGACTGTAGTGACATTCAGTCACGAGGTATGTAGCACTATTTCTAGGATGAGTTTCAAGAACATGATTGTCAGTCCTCATACATGTAAATAATACTCATCTTCTTGTTGGACACTGTCAAGTCCATTCTGACTCGTACAGTGACCCTGCATGGCAGAATGGAACTTCCCCACAGGGTTTTCCAGGCTGAGCTGTTTATGAGAGAAGATCATCAGCTCTTTTCTTCCAGGGAGCCATCGATGAGTTCAAGCTACTAACCTTTCAGTAAGCAGTCAAATTCTTAACCATTGAGCAGTACGGCTCAAAAACAACTTTTCTTAGGGAAATAGAGGCATTCCCTGTCCACTGACCCATCTGAAATTTTGACTTATGTGTCTGTTGATCCACTCAGCCTATAATTAGTGAGCACATACTACTCTTTAGGCACTAGGCCATGAACTGAAAATATACCAAGACCATGACCTGATTCAGTTCTAGCCCCCAAGAAACTCCTGTTTGGGAGATGAGACAAATAAATTAATCTATGATTACAATACACCGTGATAAATACTGTAACCAAAAACCAAACCTGTTGTTGCGGTCAAGGTGGTTCAGACTTATTTTTACTCTATAGGACAGAGCCGAATTGCCCACAAGGTTTCCAAGACTGTAATCTTCATGGGCATAGATTTCCACATCTTTTTGCCAAAGAGTAGCTCAAACCACCAACCTCTTGGTTAGTAGCTGAGGGCTTAATCACTGCACCAGCAGGTCTCCTTGGTAAGTGGGAAAGAAGAAAGGAGGCAGAGGGCGCTAGAGGAAGATTATAAAAGTCAGAAAGAACAGTAGAAAAGGCGTCTGGGAAAAAAACTATACGTAAAGTAAGTCTAGAAGGCATTTACAAGTTAGAACGGCAATGAGGCGAGGCGAAGATGTTAAAGGTTGTCAGAAACAGGTTGTAGGCAAAGAGAACAGCAAGTGGAAAGGCATGGTTTGTTTTAAGATCTGCAAGTACTGTAGTTCGGTGTAACAGAGAGCGTGATGGGGAAATGGTATGAGTGTGCAACTCAGAGAAACTTGGAGCTAGAGCTAGAGCTGTGGAAGTCCTCAGCTTCAGCAGCTCTGGTGAACCCTTGGAAGGCAAAGCTATTGCTTGTGGTGTATTGTGTGCAGAATGCCATCCACAAGCCAATACTTGCAATGGACCTGGTTACTTCTTAACACACAGTCAGCTGCAGACAACTAGTTTCACCACAACAGAGACCCTGGCACTTCTACCCTTCCTGATAGCTAGACTCTCATCAACTTAGGTGCCATTGCCCAACTCTGT
The DNA here is from genome assembly GCA_028571685.1 of Heterohyrax brucei. Classification (NCBI taxonomy): domain Eukaryota; kingdom Metazoa; phylum Chordata; class Mammalia; order Hyracoidea; family Procaviidae; genus Heterohyrax; species Heterohyrax brucei. The sequence continues at coordinate 48,694,695 of CM053150.1, read as the reverse complement.
GCTCGCTAGTGCTGTGTCTGGTCATCACGCAGAGATAGGGAGAAGACTAGAATGGCCAACTCTTGGTTTGTAAGTGGCAGTAGGGCTTTAACAACATTTTCTTCTGGAGACTGTTTTTACAGTGGAAATAACCACTCCTAACAGATCTGTGTAATATGTTGGTCATGGAAGGACACTAACATTTTTGAAGGGACTGTATAAACTTCATGGTAACACTTACATATTGCTAATTTATTTTACACCAATTAGCAGAAGTTTTCATAGACTTTACATCCTTTTGATTAAGGGCTGCCTGTGCAGAAAATGAGTTGGTCTTCTTTGCTTAGGTACCCTTGCTTCCAGAGAAGACTCAATAGACTATGAGCCTGGATTGTTGGACTTAAGATTTCTAACTTCTTTTGGTCAGAGAAGCCCCAGTTTGACCCTTTGCAGTTTGCAGTGTGGCAAGGTCCTTTTTCATGGGATGTCGTCTACCTGCTCATTCTGCAGCTGCAGGATGAATTCTCTGCTCAGCGTCTCTTCTGGAAGGAAATGCTGAATCCCATTTTTTCATTTATACACCAGAAGCTTTCATGTCCATGTTAGTGGAGGCCTCCCATAAGCCAGGCCCATGTGGTCCCTGCTGAAGTTACCCAGCTGCACTGTCACGGTGACTCCTGGGACTGTGGGACCAAGATGCAGAGGACTCCTGTGGATGTCCAAGGCTGGCTTCACAGCAGAGCAACCAGTGTAGTCGCTCAGGGTCTGTCACTTGGTTTAATGCTCTGATATTGCTACCTTAGGATCACTAATAAATCTGGAACAAAGACTGCATTTTCATTTTGCACTAACTTCCATAAGTGAAGCAGCAGATCCAGATGTCATTGTCATCTCTTTTTTCAACAAGCATGAACACCAGAATATCATCAGGCCTGGTGTTCCAGCAGCAGTGAAGCCTGTCCTTAGTCCTTCGGCTACACACCTGGTAAACAAGATCCACTCAGGGAAGTGGAGGTGGCACCACCACACTGGGAGATTGCGGACAGACACACGACCATGGCCAGCTGAATGCCATCAGGCACCACACACAGTTTCTTTGCCCAACTTCGGTGCCGTTCAGGCTAGTGAAGACAGCCCAAACTGCCACGGCTAAGTTTCCCACAACCAGGCCCAGCCCCAGGTGTAACCTGAATCAGCCTCAGGAACATTCCCTAGAGAGTGGCACTTGAATGAAATAAAAAAAATCACAAAACCACAGCTCACAGCAATAGGAGTCAGTTTTCAGGAATTGTAAAGAGACATGCCTCTTTGATTCGACCTTTTATTTCTCATTTAAATGCAATTAAACTAAAAAGCAGTTTAACAGAACAATGCTTTGGAGGGTTTTTTTAAATTATTATTTCTTGTTTTGTTTATTATAAATCCAAGAACATCTGGCTTGCTAGAAAAGCATTGCTTCAGTTGTAGAGAGTTTATATACTTAATCTTTGTATTTATTTCCATTTTATCCAATGGAGTAAAGCTGTTATACTGGATTTTTATTTGCAACCTCTTCATACCCTATTGCCAAGGAAGTCAAAATGTCTAAAACTGTCGCTACAAAAGCAAAGCAGATGTGGTAAGACCTTGCAGTGTGGCAAGGTCTTTTTTTATGGGATTTTTTCCTGTCTGCTCATTCTGCAGCTGCATAATGAATTCTCTGTGTATACACATATGTATCTATAGTTAATCTGCTTATATAGATCTGCTTACATATACATATACATATATGCACATGTTCACATATATCAGTTATATATAATGGCTTTCAACTAATGTCGAATTGGTTTGGAATACTGACTAAAATACACTGTTGATAGCAGAAGCAGTGGTGCACTGGAGCTGTGTCACGGGCTCTTGAGGGCCAGCTGTGAATATCTCTTCCCAACTTCTCGGTCCGTCAGTGATGTTTTGCTGATACGGTAAAATCAACCATGACAAGAGCTTTGACATGTGGCGGCAGCCACTACAAGTCCGAGTGTCTTCCACTCCTCCGGCACGCCACTGCTCAGAACTTGCTGTACGGGGTTCTAAGACTTGCAAGTGGTGGAAAATGAGCCACTGTGGATTCAAGTTATTTTAACTACATGAAACTGATGAGGAATGACTAGAATGGGAGTTTTGAGTTCACACCAAGGAAGAGAAGGAGCTAGCAGAGTAACATGTAACTCAGTCGTCTGTTGCCATGGACCATCTTCCAAGAGAGCGGACGATAGGCCGAGTGCCATGTGTCTGAGTGTGCAGCTGGCCAGCAGGGGTAAGTCCGTGTGGGGGACACGGGCTTGGTGATGTCCTGAGTACAAATCACAGACACAAATAACTACGGAAAACACATGGTTACATTTTTTCAAAGTCGATACTATTTTATGAAGACACAGGAGAATTAACACTACAGAGTTTATATTATCCAGTTATACTTGAATATTTCAAGTAAAAGAATGATTAAAACTGAACAGGGATGTGTCTTTTAAAAAAAAATCGTGTACAATCACGTGAAGGAACCCCCTTCTGAAAAAGGAGTGCAGAGAAATTAAACAAAGAATTTATTGCTCAGCTGTCTTTGGTTGCATAAATTTATGGCCAAAAGGGAAATTGCAACAGATGTGTTCTGTGAGGGAAATGGGCCTACCGCGTTCCATTAGTGCTGATAAAGGTCTTACAGCCAATTTTATTCCATCACATCAGCCTTCAGAAATATAACTTGAGAATGTAATACTCATCACCAATACCCAGCATTTTACTTTCTATGCCTTATTATTTTTTTTCTGCAATTCTTAGTGGAAGACAACTTGAGAGAAGGATGGGAAAGGGATATAGGTAGAAATCTTAAGGTCATGTGTGTAGTCCAGAAGAGAGTGTCAAATACACTTCCTGTTTTATAATACAATGTAAAGGAAACAAACTTGGGCAAGATCTTTCTAACTAGTGGGAACACAAAGAAGACGCAATACAAGCACGAGTTAGAAACACAGCTTTACACTACCAATAACACTATCTTGCTCAGGGTCACAGACAGGAGCTATTTGCTATATCTTAGGTTATCATTCTTGCCCTTTTAGAAAACAGTCTGCAGCAACAGGTGACAGCGTTAAAAACATTACATTTTTCTCCCATCTCGCTCCTTTCTTTGATGAGGGATCAAAACTCCCACTCTAACCATTCTTCATCACCCCTGTACAGTTACAGTGATTTGGATCTATGACGACACTTTTATAGCTTCCAAGTTTAAGTTAGAACCCATTACTGTAATATAGTAATGACCAACAGCCTTCAAGTCAGTTATGACTCATGGCAACCCCATGTATTGCAAAGTCAAAATGGGCCCCATAGGATTTTCACGGCTGGGACCTTTTAGGGGCAGATCACCAGGCCTTTCTTCTGAGGTGAGTTTAAACTGCCAATCTCTGGGTTGAGTGCTTAGCCGTCTGCGACACCAGGGCTGCCTCATGTAGCAATATTGTGTTAATATTGCTAGCTATGTGCTTGCCACTGTTCTTAGTGCCATGTAATCCTCACTACACCCCTATCAACTGAGACCTGTTAGCAACTCCATTTAAAAAAAAAAACAAACAGGACAATGAGGATAAGTAACTTACCCATGATCACCTAATCAGGAAGTGACCAAGCATGAATTATGAACCCAGGAAGTCTAGTTCTAAATTCAGGGTTATACACCTGTGCTTATAATCTCTACACTCTGCTGCCTACAGCATTAAGGATAGCACCAGATTGAGATAGCCAAACAGCTGAAAATCTAAAAGTACCAAATAAGTCACAGGAGCAGGTTTTTAATATGGTTATATTATAGAATGTTAGTCTTATACAGAACATACTTCATTTTTTCAGTTCCCTTGAAAAGATTTTCTCTTCCCCCTCCTCCTGGTACAGCTGGTAGCCAGAATACAGGGTTGCTTATGAAGTAATTTTTGAATGAATAAATCAATCATCCAATTAATCCACGGGTCAATGAGTGACATCACTGCTAAAGAGTTCAAGTGGTCTGGAGTTTAACAAGGCTTGATGTGGTTTCCTATGTTGGTAATCCAGAGTGGTCTCACAGCATTAGGACAAGCTTTTTAGACTAGAGCTGTGAAGACCTAGTGTGAATAAAACAGGCAGGTGATACTCAAAATGATAAAGGGATTCTTAGTTTGTAATGGTGTGTCCATAAGGTGCCAGGTGCTGTGCAAGACCGTTATCTCATCTAGATCATTATTTAATTCTAGTAAAAACCTCTTTGGTAGCTGAGAAAACAGAGGCTCAAAAAGAAAAAAAAAATTGTCCACAGTCACACCAGCTAATAAATTTGGGATTTGAGCCCAATCTTTCTTATTCCAAAATTCCTTTCACCACCAACCACGACTTCAGTTAAATGCGAGCGTGGAACCCAAACAAAAACAAACAGCCAGACTCATTTTTATCTAGTTGATTCTGAGATTCCACCTCACAGCAACCCACTGAGGACAAAGGGTGGGGTAGGAAGGGGAAAGAGGAGAGAGAAAGAGAACCGAGTGAAAGTAACACCAGATTTAGCTAAGAGATCAGCTGAATCCATGAACTTAAGTTTCTGCTGGTCTATGTCCTAGAAATATCCAGGCAATTATTTTAATCCCCCAATTTTCTTAGCTGAGATTAAAATAAGAATGGCCCAGTTATCACCATCCTCCTGACAGCAAAATCAGTGCTGACATCCAATTAATTCAGAGGTTTACTATGTGCTGGCTGTCCCTCCCCATAGGGAAAAAGCCTCAACAGAAGTTTTTTTTCACCTTCCAAGTCGAAGGTAATTTCTCCTACACAGGAACTTCTATGCCTTGGAGCCCTCAGGCAGCAATCTGGCCAGTATTTGCAGAGTCGGGAGCTCACTAGCAGCTGTGGATGCCCCTCAGCAGCTGGAGCTGTCTGGTGGGACACCTGTTTCCCTTAACTGAAGGTGGTGCACAAGGGCCTGGTGGGAGCAGCCTCGTGATGGGATACACACTGACAACAAACTTGAATGTAACATCTGTAGCTTTTCTCCACAGAAGAATCAGCTTCAAGAGCAGTGAACTGGAGGCACCCACCACCATCTGATCATGGCAATAGAGAAAAGTCTTTAGGAAACAATCCCTAAGGAAAAAATATAAAAAAGTGAATAGTATAATGTCCTCCGCTCATTGATCCCGCAGCACATTTAAAATTTGGTGGCTTTTACTTTCTTTCTCTCCCTCACCCCACTTTTTAGTAATTGACTTAATGGATACTGAAAGCACGGATGAGGATGTAGTATATCCAATGTATTACTACAGCTCATTTCACAGATAGCAAGTCCACGCTCTGCATGCCACATTGAATATATAGGCTACGTTTAGAGATCGATATCGCTTGACTGCAATTTGATAAGTGCTTCTAATTTAATTTCTAGCTATGACATTTACTTAATCAAAACTCTGGCAATGAACGCTAATTCAAACACAATATACGGTAGGCAAGTTTGGGAAGAGGGAGGGCAAAATCACAGGATGCGTAAGTAGATTTAAGTGCATGGTTTAAGTTCAGTATAACCTTAATAAAATCTCTGCCAGTCTTTTAATAAGCATTCACAGACAGTAACTGACCCAGTCCCAGAGGAGAACACAATGACAATAAGGCATTTTTTTATGTAGGGACTCTGGGTACAAAATATGCTCAAATCAGAAATGACACTTTTTCTGTGAAAAAACATTTAAAATTTATGGGAAATACCTTATTAACTAAATCATATATAAATGATGTCTTCATACCACATTAAGGTTATGGTACTATTAGTCACTTCAGATATATAAAGGGTATTCAAATATTGGTGTCCTATCTTTGAATTTGAGTAAAACAAGTTGTATATATGATACAGTTTCAACTCTGTTATTATTTTGAAGTACATTTACTAACATTATATATGGAAAGGAATTTCAGATAAGTGGGTGCTGTGTCACCTTCCAAATGGAGCCCCAAATAATCAGTTAACATAGCACGATACCTTTCGCCATTGACAGTCACAGCCTCTCCTTGTTCATCTTGGAAAACATAAGGGCCAAGGATGCCATCAGACCAAAATCCACACCAAATGGTAACTTTGGGGGGATGAAGTAGACGTTCTTGAATCTCCATTAGATTCTCATTGCTCCAAATGAGACAGTTTTGTTTGTTAATGAAACCATCATCCCAAAATGGCCTCATTACTGAAGATGACTTTTTGGCCCAAAGTGGGGTCAACATCCAATTGTTCCAGAGCCCAGTCAGCAATCTGCAGTCACTGGACTTCAGTTCTTGAGTTAAAACAATTTTGTAAGGGTAAAGCTTCAAGTCTGGATGCGAAATCCACCACACTGTTGTTGACAAAAGGCCCAATGCTTGTGCTCCATGAGAAACTGAATGGGATGGATTTTTGCGTACACTCTGAGGAAGGATGACAATATTTTCATTGGAATGCATGGTTCATTGACACACAGACATTGTCTGATTGGCAACAGGTCTGGCTGTCTCAAATTTTTTAATTAAGTGTCAAATTGTTATTTCAGTGGGATGATTGTAAGCATTGCAAATTTCATGTAATTCGTGGAATGCTGGCAAACAGAACACCCATTTCGATAATAAACTTTAATAATTTCTATGCTTTGTGGAATTGTGTAACTTTTCACAGCCATTTGTCAAGACTAACCAAAAAACATGACAGACATGGTTGCTACAGCTTCACAAATACTGCTACCAAGAGCTGTCAAAATTAGGACATCCTTATTGAAAGACCCTTTATTAAAGTATGATTTTTAATGATTAAAAAAATTCTATTTAGAATATTTTAAAGGCTTAGACTTTGTTCTTAAGGTATCTTCAAGTAGCTCCTTTTAGCTGTTTATTCAAATTTATTAGAACCTCAAGTAGTTATTTTGTAATAAATGATCAAAATCTTATTTCTATATCATGGCAGTCCCTGAATACAGCCTGATTTCCCTCACTTTATATTTTAAAGGTAAATTGTTCCCTCATAGTACGAGTTGCACACCACACATGAAAGTATACACATCAGCCCTTTTGTTTGAGATTCTAGGCCTTTAGAATATGGCAAAAGAAAACTAAATCAAACCCACTGCCACTGAGTCAATTCCAACGCATACTGACCTTACAGGACAGAGTAGAACTGATGCATAGAGTTACCAAGCCTGGTTGATTGGAACTGCTGACGTTATGGTTACCAGCTGTAGCACTTAACCACTATGCCACCAGAGTTTCCAGTGATCCTACACCCAAAGAACTGCCCCCATAGAATTTCCAAAAAGTACCTGGTAGATTTTAACTGCTGACCTTCTAGTTAGCAGTCACAACACTTAACACTACACCACCAGGGTGTAGTGTTTCCACCCACTGCTGTCAAGTTGACTCTGACTTCTAGTGACACTACAGGACGGAGTGGTTCTGAATGCTTTAGCCACTGTGCTACACTGGCACCTACAACATGGGTAAAGTAGGAAGAAGGAAAATAGATTTCAAACTGAGGATGAAAGATGAAAGGCAACACAGAACACACCTAATTTCAACTCAGATCTTTAAACAAGAGCCAAAGAAATGTTCCTGTCACCAAAAAGACAAAGGAACATATTTTGCCATGTCAAGTACAAAAGATGCAGATTGCTTTGCTGGTGCTGATGCCCTTACAACTTCTGTCTCTGTCTCTCTGTCTCTCTGTCTCTCTGTCTCTCTGTCTCTCTCTCTCTCTCTCTCTCTCTCTGCCCCCTGTCCCTTTCTCCAACATCCCAGTGGACTGGTAACTTTCAAAACGTAAGTTTTCCTGGCTCAAAAGTTGGTATACAGTGGGAGGACACCCTTGATCCTTATAAGTGATTTCTTTGGTGACTCTTTCTCTTGGATCAAGGAGGGAGATGCACACTGCCCCACAAGGATAGGTAGGAAGAGAGCCTCTCTTTGTGAACACTGTACTCCGCAAGAGGCCACCGGCTCCTCCCCCATGAAACCAAGAAACCAGTCCAGGTGCCGTGACTAATGGGAGGCTGCGTGTGTCAGAGTAAAACTGGGCTCCCCAAGGTTTTCAGTGGCTGATTTTTGGAAGTACATCACCAGGTCTTTCCTTGAGGTCCCTCTGGCTGTACTCAAATCTCCAACCTTTTACTAGCAGCCAGGAACATAGGCTTCTTTTGATATGCTGTCTGGGGCAGAATCATTCTGCTGCAGCAGTTCTTCTCAGAAAACCTTACAGACTTATAGAGAGGAGGATGTCCTAGGCATCTGATAGTTCCACAAACATAGAATGCAGAACATTTTTGTTCTCCACTTTAGGCCTTAAGTTGATACATTCATTTCTGGGCCAAGTGGAAACATCCTACTCAACACCTGGTAATGAGATGTTATATTAATATTTCATACAGTTGGAAACAGCCCATATTCTCATGAATAAAAACCAAAAACTAAAACCAAACCCAGTGTTGTCAAGTTGACTTCGACTCATAGTGACACTATAGGTGGGTTTCTGAGGAATGTCTGGTGGATTTGAAATGCTTAACCTTTTGGTTAGCAGCTGAACTATTAACCACTATACCACCACAGCTTCCTCTCATCAGTAGAGGGATAGAAAAATAAAATTGATGTGGCATATTATGCAGTACTGTGGTAAAAGGAATTCAGAAGAGTTACATAAGTCTACATGGATAAACAAAATCGAAAACCAAACTCACTGCTATCAAGTCAATTCTGTCTCAGAGCAATCTTACAGGACAGAACAGGACTATCTAGTAGTTTCCAAGGAGTCCCTGGGGGATTCGAACTGTCAATCTTTTGGTTAACAGCTGTAGTACTTGACCACTAAGCCACCAGGGTTTCTTCAACATAGAAAGATGGCAGAAAAATAGTGACGAGTATGAAAGAAGACAGAATGAGATGAACAGTATTCTCTGACTTCAGCATCCTCATTTATAATCCAGGATTAATTCATTCAAGATATATGATTGAAAGCTGATATCTACTAAGACCTGTTTTAGGCAATAGGGGTTTGGCAATTTTTAAAAAATCCTGCCTTTATGGAGGTTATATCTTTGTGGTGAGACCCAGAGAGACAGACATAAAATAATAATCTGAATTTGTGGTATGTCTGATTTTTTTTTTTTTAAGCTGCAGAGAAAAATAGAATAGACAAGGAAGAAAAGCAGAGTCAGAGGAAAGGGGCTAGGAAATTTTAAACAGTAGGGTACATAAAGTTCTGACAGAGGTAAGGCAAGGGGAAAACATTTGTCATGATGGTCATTCAGATGAAGATTTCAGACTGCTTGTTACTGAAGCTTTGCCAATCCTGTCCTGACTAACACACATTCATTCCTGTTTAGCAAAACAACAGAAAATATTTTGTTTTTTATATTTTTTCAAGCATTTCTTGGGGAATTCAGTAATCAGGCTGAAAAGAAGATGAAATATGAGTATTCAGTCTAGATTCTTAACCTGGAAAAACTTTTATTTTGAACAAATATATGCCATTTAAAGAAGTGGATTTAAAAAAATCTGATTGTTACGGAGTTATTCAGAAGTAATTGTGCTTAATATATCTGGCGCTGCAGCAAGAGAGTTGGTACTAAGAACTCTGGTGTTGGGAACTTTTAAAAGGCTAAATGAATGCATTTGGCTTGTTTCACAAAGAACAATCCAATAAAATTCAAAATCTCATAAGTTTGACTCTGAAATTTATTATTTAACCTAATGATAGCTACAAAATTTGCCAAAAAATTAATGGCAGAAGATATTCTATGACAAATCAAGGTGGAAAGAACTAATACGTAGAAAGAAGCAAGTTTGACCCCCCCCCCAGTTTCTCTCATTTAATGGTCCTTAGTGATGCATATAAGACAGCTGTCTACTCTAGACCTCAGTTTCCACCCTGGAAACAGAAATACATCCAACTTCTCAGGAATTAAGAAAATTTTGCTCCAGGTCTTCACTCTGCTGGGGAACAAGGAGCATGTCTGCCATATCAGCACCAGCACTCCAGCACCTTTCACACTCTTTCCCGGCACATAGTAAGTGTTCATCAAATTTTTAGTACCTGAGCTAGTAATGAAGATATGACAATGTCAGCAACAGTATCAAGCACAGAGAGATTGTCACACAATAAAATACTAGTTTCATCCTGTTTTTCCTTTCCTCTCATTTTAGAAACCTTTCTCTGTCTACACCACTTAACCTACTTCTACGTCAATAGTCATATATCTAGAAAGGGTTTCCCCTGATTCTCATTTAGGAGTTGCCTAGTCAAGAGCATAGTCAGGAACTTCAAGCCATGAATAGAAACCACACATTGAAAACACAATCTTTTTACTGGAAGGTGATGCCTAGGTGGACACTAAGTCTCTTAGCTGGCTCTGGAATCCTGATGTATGGGTTGTGCCTTTTTTATAAGTCATTTTTGAGATGTGAAAAAATGCAATGATCTGCTTTATTCAGTGAGGACCTCAGTCAAAGCATGCTACTACTAAGAGATTTACACTCTGCCAAAATCAGACACTCTTACACAAAGTGTTCAGAATACTGGAGGCGTCAGCTGCTGGCAACCATATCCTACTAGTCAAGAGCCAAGAGGAAGTATCCAGAAACATAAAGCAGGGTTGTCTGCTCCTTATTGGAGACAAAAGATAAGGAGGTGTGATGGTTAAAGCTGTGTGTCAACTTGGTTGGGCCACGCTTCTCAGTGGTTTCACAGTTATGAAATGAGGTGGTTTGGCAGTTATGTAATGATGCAGTCATCATCCATAATATGATTTGATGTGATAAACCAGTCAGTTGTAGGCAAGTTTCCTTGGAGCTGTGGCCTACATCTGGTGCACAGATAGATGTCATGGCAAATGTCTCTTGCTTGTGCTGGATCCTGCCACCAGCTCATCATGATCTGACCTCTGGCTATTGCAACCAGAACCAGCAGCCTGCTCTATGGCCTGCCCATCTTGGGATTTGTCAGCCTCCACATCTGTGAATCAGCACCCTGCCATCTGACTTTCTAAACGTGGGGTCATCAGCTCCTGCAGCTACACGATTCAGGAGAAGCCTGCCTCTTGACCCATGGAATTGAGACTCGGTAGCCTCTAACAACTGCATAAGCCATTTACTGGAGATATCTACATGCTCCACTGTTTTTGCTTCTCTACAGAACCCAACCTAAGATGAGAGTGATTCTACAGAAACAAAACCACAAGGATGAATTTTCCAAAGAGGTTCTCAAGTCTAACTAGGCTTTTTTTATTTTCCGTTCTTCTTCTTTTTTTTTTTTTTAAGTAAAACCTCTTACCTTCCATCCCCCCTTCATAACCATCAAGATTGTTTTCTTTTGTATTTAAATATCTTGAGTCCTTATAATAGCGATCTCATGCAATATTTGTCCATTTGCAGCTGATTCGACTCAGCATAATACCTTCCAGATTCCTCCAAGTTGTGAGATGTTTTCCAAATTCATCAGTGTTGTTTATCATTGCATGATATTCCACTGTGTGAATACACCATGGCTTGTTTATCCACTCATCTGCTGTTGGGCATCTAGGTTGATTCCATCTGTTTGCTATTGTGGACAGTGCTGCAATGAACTTTGGTACACTGGTAACTATTTTGTATGGCAGCTTACTTCTTTAGCATATTTTCCAAGAAATGGGATTGCTGGATTATGTACTATTTCTGTTTTCTTTTTACGAAAGTGCCAAAAGAAGAGTTTCAGTCTCCCCAAAGCCTATCCAACATTTATTATTTTGTGTTTTTTGGATAAATACCAGCCTTGGTATCTCATTGTAGTTTTGATTTGAATTTCTCTAATGGTTGATGGTCATGATCACATCCTGATATATCTGTTAGCCACCTGAATGTCTTCTTTGGTAAAGTGCCTGTTCATATCCTTTATCAATTTTTTAATTGAGTTATTTGCCCTTTTGCTTTTGAGGTTTTGCAGTATCTTGTAGATTTTAGAAATTAGACACTGGTTGGATTTGCCATAGCCCAAATTTTTTCCCAATCTGTAGGTTATCTTTTTGTTCTTTTGGTGAAGTCTGTGGATGAGAATAAGTTTTTGATTTTTAGGAGTTCCCAGTTATCTATTTTCTTTTCTGTCGTTTGTACATTTTTAGTAATGTTTTGTAGTCTGTTTATGCTGTGTATTCAGGTTCCCAGTGTTATCCCTATTTCTCCTCCATGATTTTTATTGTTTTAGATTTTATATTTAGATCTTTGATCCATTTTAAGTTAGGTTTTATGCATGGTGTGAGATATGAATCTTGTTTTATTTTTTTGCAGATAGATCTCTAGTTATGTCAACATCATTTGTTAGAGACTATCTCTTCCTCAATTTATGGACTTTGAGCCTTTGTCAAGTCTGACTAGTCTTAATAGTAATGATGACACTGCCTCCAGTAGCAAATAGGGAGCTGCTAATACATGGTGTGAAGTGGCAATATTTATATGTGAAATATCACCATCAATAGATTAAGTATGGGTCAGAAATGATGGCCTGGGTGATCACATAATTGATATTTTTCTAAGATTTTATCCAAATGAGAACTATAGGTAAGGTAAATTGTTGGTCCTAGTTTCACTATACAAAGTAGCGTAAGAAGAGATGAGTTCAGGGCTTCAGAGTCACAGCTCAAAACCTACATATATGACCTCAAAGCTGCCACTTGTGCCCCCAAAGAAAGCCTGATTTATTATAATAAAAGGGCTAATATTGTTGAAAACCAAACCCAGAGACGGATCGTAAGGGTGGCTGAGTCACAATGCTAACTGAATTCCCAACTTCAAATGCTGTCTGGGGTTAAAGTAAAGGCATTAATGGGACATAAAAGAGATTCTGAAACTTGGGATAGGGACATATGGGAGGATAATCAGGAAGCTGTGGACAGTAAGCCCCAAAATTCCGTGAATCACTCCTGCTAATAGTCAGCCCTCTTACTCCCATCTGAAGATATTACTTCATCTTTGTCTATTAAGCTACTCTCCCCAGTAAAACCATTAGCCTTGCCACTTTCATCTAATGAACTAACCCAACTGTGTCTGAAGAACCTTTTTCTGAGGCAGCATCTTAATCATTGCCTAGGGTGGCATCTGAATCAATGTTTGGGGCATCACCTAGGGCAGATGCTTTAAAAGGCACTGCCAGACCCGCCTCCATCACCCATTTTTAGTTCTAAACTAATAACTAAAGTTCCAGTGAGCTCCAAAAAGTGAAGTACAATGTGTCACTCAAGAGGAGATACATTACACTCAAAAACAGCTACTTAAGTTTTCTATTATGTTCAAACATAAACCTGGGAATATGTTCAAGAAAGACTATTAAAGGTGTTGAATAATGGTGCAGGAAATATAAAGTTGAATCAGTTTGAATTTACTGATATGGGCCCACTAACCACAAAGTCTTCATTAAATTTTCAGCTCAAGGGGCTAGGAAAGGAGCTAATGGTTTATTTGGTTGGTTTGGTGAAGCACAGATTACATGATTCCCCACACTAAACCAGGATAAAGTACAAGACCTGCCGTGGTACACTGTAGAATAAGATATACAAAGGCTTTAGGAAATTAACATGTTAGAGGGTATTTATCAGATTAAATCCATGGACCCACACATAGAGTATCCACAGGACACACCTTTCATCACAACGCTGAGTTATAAATTTGTAAAGGGAGCCCCTGTATGCTTTAAGACTGCTGTGATTTCTATTTTACATAAGTCATATTGATAGTAGGAAATTCTTCAACTGAATCAAGACACTTAACTACAATAGGGCTGACTAGACCCCATGGTGTAGGGGACAATTGGTAGGAGTCAGTCACCAATGACAAGGTGGGCATGGTTACTGTAATGGACAGTGGAGTCAAAGCAGCAATCAGAATAGTCTAACTCACATGGACTTATGTCATAGGCTACTTAGTCACAGTGTCCCTAGGAACAAAATAAATGTGAAATCTACTAAATATTTACTTGATCTGTACAAGTGGAAGAATTCTAGGTCACATGGGCAGTCTAAAACAAAAATCACTGAAATGAAGAGTCACAGCCCCTAAATTAATTCCAAGATTTGAGCCAGTTCACAAACCCTCAGCTCTTGAATAAAACAGAGACAATGTCCACTTGAAGAAAATACCACTATAGTGACAAATTTTTATACATTGATTTTTATCCCAGCCTTCTCAGATCCAACTCAATGGCACCTGGCTGGCTCTCCAAAAGGGTCTATACCCTTTTACAAGACTGACTGTACATTGAAGAACAGGAAGTAATCAGAATTTTAGAGGATTACTGGAAGCTGGCTCTGAACTGATACTAATTCCAAGAGATGCCAAACATTACTGCGGCTCACCAATCAGAGTGGGGGCATATTGAGGTCAGTTTATTAATGAATCTTAGCTCAGGTTCATCTTACACTGGACCCACTGACCAGCCTACAGTGATTTTCCCAGCTCCAGAATGCATAATTGAGATAGACACACTCAGCAAGTGGCAGAATCCCTACACTGGACACCTGACAAGTGAATTAAGGGGTATTACAGTAGCAAAAGCCAAATGGAAGTCACCAGAGCTGCCCCTACCCAGGAAAATAGTAAGTCAAAAGCAATACTGCATTCCAGGATGAACTGCAGAGATTACTGCCACCGTCAAGGACCTGAAGGATGCAGGGTTGTTGATTCTTAGCGTATCTGTCTTCAGCTTACCTATTTGGCCTGTGCAAAAAACAGATGGATAGTGAACAACAACAGCGGATTGTCCTAAACTTAACCAGTTGGCAACTGCAGCTGCAGCTGCTGTTCCAGATGTAGTATCACTGCTTGAGCAAATTAACACAGCTTCTGGTACATGGTATGCAGCTACCAATCTGGCCAATGCCTTTTTCTCAATTCTGGTTTCAAAGGACCATCAGAAGCAGTTTGTTTACAGCTGGTCATACCAGCAATACACCTTCACTACGCTACCTCAGAGTATAAAAACGCTCCAGCCCTATGTTATAATTTAGTCTGCTGGGAACTGATTGCCTGTCTCTTCTACAAGATGCCACACACTGGTCAATTACACTGATGGTACTGTGATGATTAGACTTAGTAAAGAAGGCAGTGTCAGTGACTCTGGACTTACTGGCAAAATATTTGCATGCTAGAGGCACAAAAATTCAGGTGTCTTTTACCTCACTGAAATTTCTAGGAGTCCAGAGGTGTAAGAAATGTTGAGATATTCCTTTTAAAGTAAAGGATAAGTTGCTGTATCTGGACTTGCATACAACTAAAAAGGAAGCACAATGCCTGGGACTGTTTTGGATTTTGGAGAAAACATATCCCTCATTTGAGTGTGTGACTCTAGCCTATTGATTAAATAACTTTAAAACTTGATAGTTTTGAATGGGGTCCACAACTAGAGAAAGCTCTGCAACAGATTCAGGTTGCCATGCAATTACTTTTCTACTTGGGCCATGTGATTTGGCTGATTCAGTGGTGCTTAAAGTGTCAGTGGCAGATAGAGGTGCTGTTTGGAGTTTTTGTCAGGCTTCTATTGTTAAGTCACAGGGACAACCCTTAGAATTTTGGAATAAAGACTGGCCATCCTCTGAAGATAACCATTCTCCTTTTGAGAAACAGCTGTGGCTTGTCACTAGACCTCAGTAGAGTATCAGTACTTAATCATGGGCTACCAAGTCAGATGCTCATCATGAATGTGATGTTGTCTGACCCACAGAGTCATAAAGTAAGATGTGCACAGCAGCACTCCATCATTGAGTGGAAGTAATATAGACAAGATTGGGCTCAAGCAGGACCTGAAGGCAGCAGTAGGTTGCATAAGGAAGTAAGCTCAAATTCCCACGGTCTCAAGTTCAGTCACATTACCTGCCCTCTCCCAGTCTACACCTGTGGCCTCATGGGGAGCTCATTATGATCAGCTGACTGAGGAAGAGAAAATTTATACCTGGCTTGCAGATAGTATTGTGCAATATGCAGGCATCACCTGAAAGTGGGCAGCAACAGCTCTACAGCCCCTTGTTTGGACCTCCCTGAAGAAGGACAGTAGCAAAGCAAAATCCTCCCAACACACAGAACTTCAAGAAGTGCACTTGGTTTTTCAGTTTGCTTGAAAGAGAAATGGCTACATATGTGATGTTGTACCGACTCATGGCCTGTGGCCAATGGTTCAGCTGGATTGTCATGGACTTGGAAGGAACATGATTGGAAAATTGCTGACAAGACAGCACTGGGAAAAGGTATATGGATAGACCTCTCTGAATGAGCCAAAGCAGTGAAGCTGTTTGTGTCTCATGTGAATGTTCACCAAAGAGAAGACTTGGCAGAAGACAACTTTAACAAGCAAGTGGATGGGATGATGTATTCTGTGGAAACCAGTTATCCTCTTTCCCCAACCACTCCTGTCATTGAACAAAGTGGCCATGGTGGGGGGACGGAGGTTATACATAGTGTCCTAGTCATCCAGTGTGGCTAGAACAGAATTATCACAAGTGGATGGCTTTAACAAAGAGAAATTTATTCTCTTACAGTACAGTAGGCTACAAGTCCAAATTTAGGGCATTGGCTCCAGGTGAAGGCTTTCTGTCAGCTCTGGAAGAAGATCCTCGTGATCTGGCTTCCTTGGATTTGGGAGCATCTCAGTGCAGGAACCTCAGGTCCAAGGCATGTAGTCTGTTCCCAGCACTGCTTTCTTTGTGGTATGAGGTGCCTAATTCTCTGCTTGCTTCCTTTTCCTTTTATCTCTTGAAGGATAAAAGATGGTGCAACCCACTCCCCAGGGAAATTCCCTTTATACTGGATCAAGAAGGTGACATTAATAAGGCTGTTATGGTCTCAACCTAATCCTCTTTAACATAATCCAAACTTGCCCTGTTACCCACAGGCAGAGATTAGGATTTACAACACAGGAAAATCACAAAATGGAGGACAACTACACAATAATGGAAATCATGGTCCAGCCAAATTGCTACATACCTCTTCTAGGGGGACATAATTGAATCCATGACACATTGACTCAACAACATGGACTTCTACTCACCAAGGCTGACTTGGCTGCAGCCACTACTGTGTGCCCAATCCACCAGCAGCCAAGACCACCAATGAGATCACAACGTGGCACCTTTCTTCAAGATGATCAGCCAGCAATCCAGTGGCAAGTTGATTACACTGGACCACTTCCATCATGAAAAAAAGGTAGTGTTTCACTGATGCTAGGATAGACACTTACACTGTATATGTCTTTGCCTTCCCTGTATGCAACACCTCTGCCAAAACTATCATCCTTGAGCTCACAGAATGACTAATCCGCCATTATGGTACCCAACACAGCATCACCTTAGATCAAGAGTCTCACTTTACAACAAATGAATAGGTCCATGTTCACGGAATTCACTGGTCTTACTGTGTTCCCCATCATCTTGAAGCAGCTGGTTTCATAGTACAAGAAATAGCCATCTAAAGACACAAGAGCAGTGCCAGCTAGGCACTGTATATACTGTAAATTAGGATCTGATATATGGTACTGTTTCTTCCATTGCCAGGACTGCGAGTTCCAAGGACCAAAGGGTGGACATAGGAATGGTACCACTCACTATTACCCTAGTGGTCCACTCACAGAATATTTGCTTTCTGTCCTTGTAATGCCATGCTCTGCAGGTCTAAATGTCTTAGTTCCAAAGAGAGGAATACTCCCACTTAGAGTCACAACACAGATTCCACTGAACTAGAAGTTAAGAGTGTCACTGGCCACTCTGGACTCCTTCTGCCTCTGGATCAACAGGAAAAGACTGAAGTTAACATACTGCCTGACTACCGAGGGGAAATCAAATTGATGTTGCATAATGGAGGTTAAGAAGAGTATGTCTCAAATACAGGCTATCCCTTAGGGCATCTTTTAGCACTACTATGCCCTGTGATTAAAGTCAATGGAAAACTACAGCAATCCAATTCCAATATGACTACTAGTATTCTGAAACCTTCAGGAATAAAAGTTTAAGTCACACCACCAGTCAAAGAACCATAACCAGCGAAGGTGCTTGTTGCGGGCAAAGGGAACATAGTATGGGTGGTGGAAGAAAGTTGTTCTAAATACCAGTTAAGATCAGGTGCCCAGTTGCAGAAGTAAGGACTGTAACTGTTATGAGTTATTTCTTCCTTTCATGTGTGCATCACATATTTTTGTTTTCTTCACTTATTAAATACAAGATGTAAATGAGACTAGAACAAGCATGACTTTATCACTGTTTTTATTTAAGATTGTGTATATTTTAAAGAGATGTGTACAAAGTGCCACATGACAAGGAGGGGATTGTGATGTTTAAATTTGTGTGTTAACTTCTCTGCACCATGATTCTTAGTAGTTTGGCTGCAATGATATAGTTTCACTGTTATACAATGATATAGTCTAATAGTTATGTAGTAACATAATTTGACAATTATATAATGTCATAGAATGGGAATTCCAGAATACTTAATTATGCTCTTAAGAAATCTGTATATGAATCAAGAGGCAGTCATTCTAACATAACAAGGGTATACTGCATGATTTAAAGTCAGGAAAGGTGTGCATCAGGGTTGTATCCTTTCACTATAGATTTTCAATCTGTATGTCAAGCAAATAATCCAAGAAGCTGGATAATATGAAGAAAAATGAGACATCAGGATTAGAGGATGACTCATTAACAAGCTGCATTACACAGACGACACCACCTTACTCGCTGGAAGTGAAGAAGATTTGAAACACTTATTTGATGAAGACCAAGGACCACAGCCTTCGGTATGGATTGCACCTCAACATCAAGAAAACAAAAGTCCTCACAACTAGACCAGTTAGTAACATCTTCATAAATGGAGAAAGGATTGAGGTCGTCAAGGATTTCATTTCACTTGGGTCCACAATCAACATCCATGAAAGTAGCAGTTAAGAAATCAAAAGATGCAATGCATTGGAAGAAATAGGCTGCCAAGGACCTCTATCAATTATTGAAAAGTAAAGATATCAACTTGAAGTCTAAGGTGTGCCTGACCTAAGCCATGGTATTTTCAATTGTATCATATGCATGCAAAAGCTGAACAACGAACAAAGAAGACAGAAGAAGAACTGATGCCTTTGAATTGTGGTGTTGGCAAAGAGTATTGAATGTACCATGGACTGTCAGAAGAACAAACAAATGTGTTCTGGAAGAAGTACAACCAGAGTGCTCCTTGGAAACAAAGATGGCAAGACTGTATCAGGAAGTATCAGTCCCTGGAGAAGGACGTTGAACTTGGTAGAGTGGAAGGTCAGTGAAAAAGAGGAAGACCTTTGATGAGATGGATTGACACAGGGGCCACAACAATGGGCTTAAGCTTAAAAACAACTGCGGACGTGGTACAAGACTGGGCAATGTTTCATTTTGTTGTTCATAGGGTCACTATGAGCTGGAACCAACTCGATGGCACCCAACAATAACAACAGCATAATGACATAGCCATCCTCCATGATGTGATCTGATGTGATTAGCCAGTCAGTTGTAAGTGGAGTTTCCTCAGGGTTGTGGCCTGCAACCATCTATATATATATATATAAATGTATATATCTCAAAAAAGACATTGCAGTCAAGTCAATACTGACTCATGGTGACCCTGCAGGACAGAGAAGAACTGCCCCACAGAATTTCCAAGAAGCACCTGGTAGATTTAAACTGCCAACCTTTTGAGTAGCAGTCATAGCACCTAACCACTACACCACCAGGGTTTCCCTATGTATATGTACGTGTATGTGTATCTGTGTGTGTGTATGTATACATTCTGGCAAAGCTAGCTAGCTTGCTCTGGATCCTGCCTTTGGCTCATCATGTGTGATCACAGAGGTTGTGTGTCATTTTGATTGGTCCATGACTCCCAGGGTTTGGCAGTTATGATGTGGTTTGGCAGTTGTACGATGATGTGTTCATTTCCATGGTGAGATTTGATATAATGTGGTCACCTCCATGATGGGATCAGCTGTGGGTAGCCAACCAGTTAAAATGAGCTTCCTTAAGGCCACAGCCTACATTTAAAATAAGTGGACTTCCTGGCAAGCATTGTGGGCTTTTCCTTTCTCTGGATCCTGCTGCTGGCTTGTCTTCTTCTGGTTTTTGGGACTTCAGCTAGCAGCTTGTCTCCCACCTTGTCCACCAACCCTGTGACTTGTCCATCTTCACAGTCTGTGAGCCAAAACACTGCTGTCTGACTTGCTGATCTTGGGTTTACCATCCCCTGCAGCTATGTGAATCAGGAGACACCTCCAGCTTCTTGAGCTGCTGACTTATGACATTCTAGCCTCTACAACTGCAGGAGCCATTTCTTTAATATAAATCCATGTGTATATATGTATGTGTGTATATATATGTATATACACACATATATATTCCAGAAAAAGAGTTCTAAAATTGCTTTGGAGGGTAGAATGGCACTGGCAAAGGTACATAGCTTCCCAAGGGGAATACTTTGAAGATGAACATAGTGATATTCAGCAAGGAGGCATGTAGCATTTTTTCTAGGATGAGTTCATGAACATAATTGTCAGACCTCACACACACACACACACACACACACACACACACACACACACACACACACACACACACACGCACGCACATATTTATACACTTTACTGTTTTTGCTTCTCTAGAGAAGCCAGCCTAAGATAGCACATCACTTCTGGTTGGTTCAGGCAATATTTCATTCTGTTGTAGACATCGTCACCATAAATTGGAGCCAACTCAGCAGTGTTATGAATTTAACTGTGTCCCTACAAAGTGTGTGTCAACTTGGCTAGGTTATGATTTTCAGCATTATGTGGTTCACTACCATTTTGTGATCTGACGTGATTATCCTATGTTGTAAATCTCAACTTCTGTATGTTAATGAGAAAGGACTAGAGGCTTTCTGTTAAGGAGGCAAGACTAAATCTCCAGGATTATGCTGCATCATTAGTTGATCTCTTCTGTAACATAAGAGAAGAGCAAGCAGAAAGAAGGGCAACAACTCATGCCACCAAAAAAGAAGAACTGGGACTGTACTTCACACCTGAGGTCCCTGCACTGAGAAGCTCCTACATTGGTGGAAGGTTGATAACAAGGACCTTTTCTTAGAGCTAGGAACCGTACTCAGACTTCTAGTTTCCCCGACTGTGAGAAAATAGATTGTTTTTTGTTAAAGAAATCAACTTGAGGTATTTCTGTTGTAGCAGCAGTAGATAGCTAAGATAGGTAACAACTAAAAATTATTATCTCCCATTCTATAGATATGGAAACAAACACATGCATTAGCTACCTGTCCAAGTTTACATGATAAGTCAAGAATTTAAACTCAGACAGTCCTTTTTTTCTTTACATCATTGTGAGGACTGAATTTGATGATACAAGGAAAGTGGTCATAAATAGAATTTCCTGGCTTTAAATCATAAAGTTTGACAGGATAGGAATGAATGATGAAAATTAGAAAGTTTTTGAGTCCTCCACTGCAAGACTTGGAAAACAAAAAAGGTTGAAGAGTATGAATAGAAATCAATATAAGAAGCCATGACAGCAACTTAAGTGAGAACCAATAAAGGCCTGAGAAGACAGTGGCTTGGGAAACGAGATGGTAAAAGCAAATGTGAGAACAGTAACTACTGAGAATGATGACTATTTTGAGAGGCAATGCAACACAGAAGGGGAATGTTAAGATGGATCCTTTACCTGGAGTGGGTGAGGATAACATCACTTCTTGATGTGAACCAAGAGTGAAAGTGGGCTCTTAGAGAATGTTGATGCATTGAATTTCAGCAATGCTAAACTTAAAAAGAGGGTAAGATGTGGACGCCAGACAGAAGATGAGAAGAAATAACTTCTTGTGAATATGTGAGGATAGACATGAAAGACAGTACCATTAGAAGAACCTACCTATAACAATGGAACCTATGTATAAAGCCCTTTGCTTTTATATTTTCCTCCCAACAAACACAACTTCCTATTAGTACCTTTTAATGTTATTTTTTCTTTTTTGTATAAAAGTAGGAAAGCTTTGTGGAAGATTAAGAAATTTTCACAATGTGCGTCTTTTCTAAATACATTTTTATGTGAAATAGTTTATCTTATTTTTGTGGCTTCTCAGGACTTGAGTATCTTGAAAAGAGGAAAAGAAAGGTCTTTCTCTTAAAGTAGCTTCTCAACAATAATAACCAAAAGAAACTACAAGGGGAAAAAAGCTTTCACAACCTTTTATCTGAAAATTCTGTTGAACTGTTCAAATTATAAGAACTTGTGTCTGAGTTTTTAAATTTGAAAAGTGTACAGAATAAACTTTCTGCTCTCCCCAGAAATGATGTGATTGTATCTCTACAGGAGAAGAAATTGGGGCAGTTTAGAACATTCTTTAAGCTTTTCAATTGATGTCAAATCAAATGAGATGCCTTCATATGTCATTCGCTGCACCCTACACCTGCCAAAGCCCAATATGCTGAAATTCTCACTCAGTTGTTTTGCTCCATGGGATGGTTTATGCTTCCAGGCATTAACTGTTAAACTGCCAGCATCAACTACCACTTAGCCACCCCAAGAGTTACATGAAAAATAGCCATCATTCCAGGAAGTAATCTTTTACCTGCAATAGTCTGATGCATGATGAGCATTTCAAGCAAGAGTAGAAACAGATGGAGATGAGGCTGAGAAGTCATACAAACTGTAAAACTATCTTCTTCCAGAGGAACTTTCACCTGTCCACATCAGACAGTAGTGATGTCAGTGGGTGTATAAATGACGCCTATTGTTCAGCCTTTTCCTGGTTGTATAACACTGAACAAGTTACTTAATGCTTTGAGGCCCTAAATTTCCTCATGTGTAAAATACAGACATAACACTAACATCATAATATTGGTATTAGAAAAAGTATATGTATAAATCACCTAGAATAGTGCTTAGGCATTAAATGAATGCCACAACCTATTTCTCTCCTGTTCTGAATAAGCTCATTCTCCAGCTCTGCCCAATAACTACCAGAATCTACTTCTTGGTGTTCTAGGACCATGTGTAAAGCCATACACACCAGAAACCCCAAACTACTGCTGTCAAGTCAATTCTAACTCACGTTAACCCTAAAGGACAAAGTAGAACTGCCTGATAGAGTTTCCAAGGAGCAACTGGTGGATTTGAACCACTGACTTTTGGTTAGCAGTCATAGAACTTAACCATCATACTATCAGAGTTTCTAAAACTATACATAGTCAGCAATAGCTGGGAAACTTTTAGAAGTTTTTTGTTTTTGTTTTTTTACACCATGGGAGATAAAGAATGTCCCTGTACTGGCTTAGCTCATAGAAAAAAGACTTTCAGCAAGACTTTGTAATCAAAACCTTCCAAGACAACATGAGGGTCAGGTAGAAGGTGACGCCAAGGTGAAGAAAAATAAGGAATCCTGGGGAATATATTTAAGAGAGGCAGAGGGATATACCATCTCACTGTAACTTTCAACTTTTGTCCTAAGAGGCTTTGTATTTTTCTTAGTACCTCTTGGTATGTCATGATCTTTAGCATCTGTTCATAAAAACATTTACTACAGCATGTTGGTGTGTGAATCCCTGTTTCCTGTCCATCAGATTAGGTGGACAGGAAAATACCCAAATTGCAGAGATCCTACACGTCAACCCAGGAAAACAAAGAACTAGGAGTTATCATTGGGGGAGCACTGTATACTGGAGAAGGAAATGCCAAACATTACCAAATCCTAGAGAAGCTTTAATTCCAAACTCTCAATGCGTACATACCAGAAAGGAAAAAAAAAAAAAAAAAAAACCACTGTCTTCAAGTTGATGCCAACTCATAGCAACCTGATAAGTCAGAGTAGAACTGCCCCATAGATTTTCCAAGAAGTACTTGGCAGAGTACTTGTCCACCGTTTGATTGCCCACCATTGATTAGCAGATGTGGCACTTAACCACAACACCACCAAGGTTTCCAACGCTGATACAGGTAATACAAAATACTTCCCGATTTCATTGAAGCCTTCCTAAATGACTGTCCTCCAGACCTCTGACTTAAGCCAATCCGAAGTGACTACTCTAAAAATGACACTTTGTTCTCCAGCCAACTACAGAATCCTAGTTAGACTTGCTAGAAGACTGTACACAGCAAAAAGAACATTAGGAGAACATCATGTAGTTATGTGCAGCTCACCTTTACCACTCTACATAAAAGGTGCTACATAAACATGTGTCACACAGACATCAGTAAGAGGTAACGTCTAGAGGTTTCCATGTTACACTAATTGAAAATGACCTTTTCTGGGGGTAGAGTCAGGATGGTGGACTAAACACACATCTCCCTAAGTCCCTCTGGAAACCAAGACCTGAAATGATAATTAAGCAAAGGCTCCTGGACACCTAGTAAGACCTGGGACATGGTATAGGGCTCATAATTTGGACTTCATACAACTGAAAGGAAAACTTCCTCTCTTTTGCTGACCCCCCACTCTTAATGAGTGCTGGCTTTCATGGACCGAAGAGAACTCACCATTTTAACTTTTTTTTCTCTGTCTTAGCTGGCAGGCAGATCTGGGACTTGACTAGCAGTTAATCTCAGATGCACTGCTGGTGGAATCAGCAGGTGAAATTGCTACATTTTGAGAGCCTGGCTTTGGACTCTGTGCATCTTGGCACATTTGGCCTCTCTTTATACCTCTGCCATTGAGTAGCTTGTACCGAGGCAGGCAGGGATCTTGTGCCAGACACCACCTTGTTCCACTGGGAGGCGGAGATACCCCTACGGAGGTCTCGCTGGGACCTAATTCCTAGGCTGGGAGGCAGCATCTGCCCATAGGAGAGTGCTTTTCCAGCAGTAAAGCAGTATTCTACACAGTGTCACCTATGGCTGGGGACTGACACCAGAGGCCAGCAGGGCAGTAGCCTTTCTGTATTTTGAACTACTTTATAACATCTGGGATTGGATATACAGGTGCTTACTTTGCCAGCTGGGAAAAGTGACCTGTACACCTGAAAGCCTGACTGACTTTGAAAGTTGTCAGATACTTTCTACCTTTCATTTTAAGACAGCGTAGAGAAACAACTGCAGTTCATCCTCACAGCATCTCTCTAATGACTCACATGATGTCCCAAAAGCCACAAACTCTGGATAAAAGCATAACCAAGAAATCACCCATGGCTTCAGAAGGCCCCTAAAAGAAACAACCAAAGAACTTTCCAGATGAAGAAAACTTTTTGAAACTATCAGAAGGTGAATACAAAAGCATTACACAGACAGCCCTCCTAAACCTTATACAAAATGCAGCAGAGCAAATGAAAAATTAAGCAAGCTTTTCGACCTGATAGAACACCAGTACTCTGAAATCCAACAGATCAAGAACAAAATTAAAGACATAGAAACTTCAATTCAAAGCCAAGAAAACAGAATTGAGCTAATGGAAAATAGACTTTCTGACTTGGAAGACATAGCTACTGACTCCAGCATCTATGAGGAGAAATCAGAAAAAAAGAAATAAGAAAAATGATGAAGTGTTAAAAAAACATGGGGGACTCTTAAGAGGAACTATCTATGATTAATTGGAGTTTCTGAACAGGGCGAGATACCTGAGATCAGAGAGAGTATTGTTGTTGAGCTACTGACAGAAAACTTCCCAGAAATTACAAAAGAAGAGAATATAGATAGCCAAGATACATATCGAGTGCCACTCAATATAGATCTCAAAAGAAAGACTCCAAGACATATTATAATCAAGCTTAACAAAATGAAACATAAGTAGAAACTCTTAAAGGCAGCAAGACTCAAAGTAAAGCTAACATTCAGAGGGAAACACTGTTGGCTTTTGTCAGATTTTTCAGCTGAAACAATGCTGGCATGGAGACAGTGGCATGACACATTCAAAGCCTTGAAGGAGAAGAACTTCCAAACAACAATTATATATCCTGCAAAACTACCTTTCAAATATGAAAATGAAATTAAGACATTCATAGATAAACAGAAACTCAGAGACTTTGTAAAAACCAAACCAAAACAACAAGAAATACTGAAAGAATTTCTTGGCTTAGAAGAACAAAACCACTAACTTTATATTTTAAAAGTAAATACAGGACACATCATCCAGAAACCTACTCAGTTAGGGAAGGCTCCAAACTCAATGAAACCTATAATAGTGAAAAAAATGATCCAGTGATCATATCATGAAAAGTATGACGTCATCATATTGAAAAGAGGGATGTACTACAGTCGTTATACTCCTTCCTGATGGAAAGGAAGTTACTAAGACTGGTAGTAATTAAAATTGGGTTTATACATAGTTTATTAAGGGGGATTACAGGGGCAGCCGTAAAGTACAATAAAGATGCAACATATCAAATCAAGAAACGCAACATAGGAGTCTCAACAAGCACAAACCAATCCTGAAAAAGCTGAAAAATCAAGTCACAAAGAAGTATGTCCCAGAACAGGTTAATAAGAACAAAAGAGAAAACATCAACACAAAAATAAACATATCACTATGACAGCACTAAACACATACCAATCAATACTTACATTGAATATAAATGGACAAAATGCTTCAGTAAAGAGACACTGAGTGACATCTTGGCTCAAAGACACGATCCATCCGTATGTTGCCCACAAGTAACTCACCTTAGACTTCAAGATATGAACAAACAAAAAGTTAAAGGATGGAAGAATGTATATCAAGCTAACAATACACAAAGAAGAGCAGGCATGACAATTCTAATCTCAAATAAAATAGATTTTAATGTAAAATCCACCATTGTAGACAAGGATGGACACTATTGCTGAAAGATTCAATACACAAGCAGGACTTGACAATATTAAATATATATGCACCTAGTATTAGAGAACCTGAATACATCAAAGAAACAATGATCACTCAGAAATGAGATAGATCACTCCACAGTAATGGTGGGAGACTTCAACACTACACTCGCAATATTTGACTGATCGTCTAGAAAAAAGCTCAATAAACACACTACACATCTTTATTTTACTCTATGGCTGCCCCTGTAATCCCCCTTAATAAACTATGTATAAACCCAATCTTAATTAATACCAGTCTTA
Source organism: Heterohyrax brucei (assembly GCA_028571685.1). Taxonomy (NCBI): domain Eukaryota; kingdom Metazoa; phylum Chordata; class Mammalia; order Hyracoidea; family Procaviidae; genus Heterohyrax; species Heterohyrax brucei. The sequence goes on along the minus strand of CM053150.1, from coordinate 48,667,621 downwards.
TTAACTTCTTTTTCATCAGAAGACCTGATTGCCACAATTAACCAACTAGACCTTGTCAACATATACAGAACTTTCTATCCATCAGCAGACAACTACACTTTCTCCAGTGCACATGGAACATTCTACAGAATAGACCATGTGTTAGGACATAAAGCAATTTTCAACAAAATCCACACCATTGAATTAATGCAAAGTATCTTCTCAGATCATAAAGCCATAAATGTCAAAATCAATAGCAGAAAAAACAGAGATCAAAAGTGAAACTCATGGAAACTGAACAACATCTTGCTAAAAAAGCATGGTTTATAGAAGAAATCAAGGATGAAATAAAGAAATTTATGGATTCCAAAGAGAATGAAAACACTTCCTACCAGAACCTATGGGATACAGCCAAAGCAGTGCTCAGAGGTCAGTTTATCTCCATAATTGCACACATCTGGAAGGAAGAAAGCAATCAAACCAAAGAAGTAACCCTACAGCTTGAACAAGTAGAGAGAGAACAATAGAGGAGTCCCTCAGTCACCAGAAGAAAACAGATCATAAAGATTAGAGCAAAACTAAATGATTTAGTGAACCAAAGAACAACTGAAAAAATTGAAAAGATCAAATGCTGGTTTAGTTGAAAACATCAACAAAATTGACAAACCATTGGCTAAACTTACTAAAGAAAAATAGGAAAGGAAACAAATAACCCCAATAAGAAATGAGAGGGGAGTTGTCATATCATCCAACAGAAATCAAAAATATCATAACAGAATCTATGAAAGTCTGTATTCTAACAAATTTGAAAACCTAGAGGAAATGGACAAATTCCTTGATTCATGTCACTACCCAAACAATCACAAGGTGACGCAGGACAACTTAATGAACCCATCACAAAGGAAGAGATTGAAAAAGTCATCCAAAAACTACCAACAAAAAAAGCCCGGGCCCAGATGGCTTCACTACAGAATTCTACCAAGCTTTTAGAGAAGAGCTATCTCCAGTACTACTGAGACTATTTCACAGTATAGAAAGGGATGGAATACTACCAAATTCGTTCTATGAAGCCAGCATAAGCTTGGTACCAAAGCCAGGGCAAGACTCAGCCAAAAAGGAGAACTACAGACCGATATCACTCATGAATTTATATGCAAAAATCTTCAACAAAATTCTTGCCAACAGAATACAACAACATATCAAAAAAATAATCCATCATGACCAAGTTGGATTCGTACCAGGGATGCGAGGACTGGTTCAACATCAGAAAAACAATTAACATGATCAACCACATAAATAACACAAATGCAGAGAAGGCATTTGATAAAGTCCAACACAAATTCATGCCACAAACTCTCAGCAAAATAGGCATAGACGGCCAATTCCTCAGTGCAATAAGGGCCATTTATACGAAGTCAACTGCCTACATCTTTCTGAATGGAGAGAGACTAAAACAATTTCCCTTGAGAATAGGAACTAGACAAGAATGCCCACTCTCACCTCTTCTATTCAACATTGAACTAGTTCTGTCAAAGCCAAGGGCAATTAGACAAGACCAAGAAATAAAGTGCATATGCATCAGTAAAGAAGAAGTCAAAATCTCCCTATTTGCAGATGATATGATTGTATATGCAGAGAATCCTAAAGAATCCATAAATAAACTACTCAAACTGATAGAAGAGTTCAGCAAAGTTTCAGGATCCAAGACAAACAGAAGTAAATTAGTAGGATTCCTTTATACCAGCAATGAGATTATTAATGAAGAAATCACCAAATTAATACCATTTACTATAGCCCCCAAGAAGATAAAGTACCTAGGAATAAATCTAACCAGAGAAACAACAGACCTTTACAAAGAGAACTACAAGTCCTTACTATAAGGATGTATAGAGAAACCTACCCTGTTCATGGATAGGAAGACTTAACATTGTGAAAATGTCTGTTTCACCCAAAGCAATCTACTTACATGATGCAATCCCAATACAAATTCCAGGGACATTTTTTTAAATGAGATGGAGAAACAAATCAGCAACTTTGTTTCGGAAGGTGTTTTAGTCAGCTAGGGCTGCTGTAACAGAAATACCACAGAGTGGATGGCTTTAACAAAGAAAGATTTATTCTTACACAGTCCGGTAGGTTGCAAGTCCATATTCAGGGTGTCCGCTCCAGGGAAAGACTTTCCCCTTGTCGGCTCTGGAGGAAAGTCCGGTATTGCATCAGTCTTTGTCCAGGGAGCGTCCTAACGCAAGAACCTCTGGTCTGAACGACACGCTCTGCTCCCGGTGCTGCTTGCTTGATGGTAGCAAGGTTCTCAAATTGTCCTTGGTTCTTTTTCCTTTTATTCCTTTAAGGGTGGGGCAAGCCATACTCCAGGGAAACTTCCCCCATAGCAGGAATCCACAGCCCCATCCTAATCCTTTAACATACAGGTTAGCAAAACTACACAATGGAGGACAGTCCCAAGATACTGGGAACCATATCCCAACCATGTGGCTGCACACATTTTTGGGGGGACACAACTCCAACCATGACAGAAGAGAAGAAATCCCAGACAAGTAAAGCACTGCTGAAGAACAAGAACACACTAGACGGCCACTCACTATCTGACTTTAGAACCTATTACACTGCCACAGTAGTCAAAACAGCCTGATACTGGTACAGAAAGAGACAGATACATCAATGGAACAGAATTGAGACCCCAGAGATGACACCATCTTCCTACAAACAGCTGATATTTGACAAAAGCCCTATGACGTTAAGCTGGGGTAAAAGCTATCTCTTCAACAAATGGTGCTGGCAAAACTGGATATCCATCTGCAGCAAACTGAAACAAGACCCATATCTTACACCTTATACAAAAACCAACTCAAACTGGATAAAAGACCTACATATCAAATCTGAATTGATAAAGCTGATCCAAGAAAAAGTAGGAACAACAATGGAAGTTTTAATACACAATGTAGACAGACTTCAAAATCTGTCAAACAAACCACAATCATCAAAAGAGAAAATAGATAAATAGGAACTAATAAGAATCAAACAAAGGCTACCTACAGAATGCAAAAAGAATATTTGACAAATGTCAGACCAACACCTGATCTCCATAATCTATAAGGTACTAGAAAATATCAATAAGAAAAAGATAAATCATCCAATTAAGTGATGGGCAAAGGAGATGGACAGACACTTCTCTGCAAAGGAGATCCAGGCAGCCAAAAAACACATGCAGACATGCTCACGATCATTAGCTACTAAAGAAATTCAAATCAAAACTGCAATGAGATACCATCTCACCCCAACAAGGTTGGCCATGATCCAAAAAATGCAAAACAACAAATGCTGGAGAGGCTGTTGAGAAACTGGAATTCTTCTATACTGTTGGTGGGATTGCAAAATGGTCCAGCCTCTTTGGAAAGCAATCTGGTGCTTCCTTAAAAAGCGGGATCTAGCTATACCATTTGACCCAGTAATTCCATTGCTGAGAATATATCTTACAGAATCAAGGCTATTCACACTAACTGATACATGCACATGAATGTTCATCACAGCACAGTCCACAATAGCAGAAAGATGGAATCAACCCAGATGCCCAACAACAGAGGAATGTGTAGGTAAACTATGGTATATATATTCAGTGGAACACTATGCAATGATAAAGAACAATGATGATTTTAGGAAACATCTCATAACTTGGTTTTAATTGGAGGACATTATGTTGAGTGAAAGCAGTCAGCGACAAAAGGACAAATATTGCATGAGATCCCTACGATAAGAACTTAAAAACAGACTCTTGAGTAGAACAAAAGACTCTTTGACAGTTGAAAGAGTGGGAAGGAGGGACGGCAAGTGGGTGAGGGTATAGATTAGATAGTTGGTAGAAATTTGGTTGGGTGAAATCTGTGACAGCACACATTAGAAAGATCAATATAAACTAGACTTCAACATAACATGATTAGTCCTCCCATATTAACCCAATATTGCACGGACTGAGTAGCTGGGGTGGGAGTCTGGAGACCATGCTCTCAGGGGAATTTGAGGCCAGTTGGCACAACTAGCATTTTGCTAAGAGAGCCTTCTGTACCCCACATTGGTGAGTGGCATCTGGTGTCTTAAAAGCTGCCAAGCTACCATCTGAGGGTACAGCAAAATGTTCCAACTCAGCAGAAATGAATGATCACCAAGGACCAAAACAACATGGGGGAAAGAGAACCTAGAAGACAGAGAGACCTACATGAGTGGGTGACTACGTTGACTTGTGACCGTAAGAACTGGATGGTGCCCGGCCACCACCAGTGATAGCCGTGATGGAGCTCACAAAGTTGAGTTTCACGGGCAACACAAGAATAAAAAGAGGTACACCCTGAGATCTCCATTAAAAGACTGCAATTGATGGTCCAGGGGCCTTGGAGTTTCCCTAGGAGCATGGCCCCTGGCCCTGATGCTGCCCCTGACCATAAATCATAATGGTGGTCAACTCTGACAAGAATGGTTTGGACTTGATGACACAGAGTAACCGTATCGTGTGTGCACTTTATGGTCCTATGCATCTATAGGACATCTTCCTGCTGACCTCTTACTGGAGGTTGGGGAGTGGGTGGAGAGGAAGGGATAAGAGATTGTTGGGAGGATAAGACACGTATGGAGCAGAGAGGAAGAGTGTGCTGTCACTGGGCAGGGAGAATGGTGGGAGCTGCATATAGGTGGGTATACAAATTTATATGGGAATGTACATTTTCAATCATAATAAAAAAAAACACAATGAAAGCAAATTATCGGGGGAAAAAATGGCCTTTTTCTCTTGGTTTCAGATCAAAAAGTCTCCCAGAACCTTTATATTATAAATAAAGATAATAGTATAGCATAATCACTATGATACATAATTCTAAAATAAAATACCTTAATATTCAGGCTTTCTTGTTCAAGAGAAATCAAAGAAAGCACAACTTTATGGAACACTAAAGACATGATGGGCCTCATTTTGAGTACTGGAGACACAGAGATGAATAAGACAGCCTTCCTTTCCTCAAGGTCTATTAGAAAAGAAAGGTTCACCTTACATATTTACAAAATAGCATGGCATATGTTTTGGTGCTAGGTGTAGGGGGGACATTGGTAACTTAACTGCACTTTTAATAAAAATGAAGAGTGATATACAAGTAGAATATATACAAAATATGGACATGAGGAAGAGTGGAGCAAATTGAAACATGATGACGTTTTAGCCTGGGTCCTCCAGAAAGCTGCAAGAGCCTGAAGGGAGAATTGTTGCTATTCATGATTTTTAGCAGCTATTCAAAAAAACATTTCCCAGATCACGGTGGTGTGTGGGTCTCTCTTCCCTGTTCAGTGGATTGGATCAATAGGAAAATACTCAGATTACATTAATCCTATTTATCAACCCAGGGAAGGGTAAAGAACTAGGAGTTTTCACTGGGGTTGGGGTGGCATTGTCTACTGTATAATCTAATTCAAGGTGGTGAGCTAAATGTCACTTAATCCCACAGAAGTCAATTTGATTTCAACTTACAACCATCATATGTGACAGAGTAGAATTGCCCTGTAGAGCTTTCCTGGAGTAATATTTACAGAAATGGATTGCTGGGTCTTTTCTCCTGTGAAGCTGCTACGTAGGCCAACTACTAACCTTGCAGTTAGCAGCCAGTCCAGGGGAGGTGCAAGTCCAGGATCATAAAAGTGACAAAAAGATGCAGCGCATTACAGTGGTAACAGCTTCACAAACCAAGTGACAGAGCACGTCACTCAGCAAGCATGTTTCCTACAAACACAAGACATCTCTGGAAGAATTCTAAGGAAGAGCCACATCTGAGAGCAACTAACAAGAGAGAGAATGATCAACTTCACTTCACTCTAGGTTTATTCCATGCCATGGACAGCAAAGCACCCAAATACCCAGGTGATACCAGCTGGCCCCTTGATAGCTGCTCAAGATCTGGATCCTATTCTGGGGTGTGATGTCCATTCAAGATTGAAAGAACAAAGGTAAACCTGGCAGAGATGCTATAACAAAACGAGAAAGAAGTGGTTGCAAGCTCTGAGAAGCCATTCAAGGTGTTTGTAACTAGAAAATAGAAAGTGTAAAGAAGAAAGACTGGGTAGAAATAACAGAGATTAAATTGTGCAGGCTTTTATGTACACCTTTGAAGAGCTTGAGTTTTATTCTGTGGATCGAGGATGGTTTAAGAAGGAGAAGCTCAGCCAGTCTTAGTACAGAATTAATTGGATATCTAGGTAAAAGCGGATCTATGTTTTCTATTGATTGTTTCAATATTTGGCAAAAGTTAAAGAAATTCATTTCAAGCTATTCCAAGCTTAGATATAAAGACAATCAACTGAGATGCTGTAATTATACAAAGAGTAGACCTATTGTCAATGAATAAGCAATGCTAGATGCCCTCGTCTATTTTGTTTAACTACAAACAGAAATTAAATTATTATTTACTCAAACAACAGATGGATACTAGGTCCACATGGTATCTTGAGTCGGTCCAGAATTATGTGAATTGGCTGATATCACTGTTCAAATTCTCTGGGAAAATGCCTCCTTTTCACACCTGGCTTGCAAAGCAATCACCCTGGAGGATGCAACCACATTTAGTACACTTTGAAACACAACCAAGAATAACATCTGGCATTTTGGGAAAGTGTCATTTTTTTCACTGGATAGTAATAGTTGTCTAATAACAGCCAATATTTCTGGACAGCTTTTCATGATACATAATCTCATTTAATCAGCATTGAAAGCTTATGAGAAAGGAGGTATTATACTCCCTTGTACAGAAGTGGAGGTTCAAATAAACTTAGAAAGATTAAATTAATGTGCCCACTTCACACCACTAATTAAGGATGCTGCTGACATTCAGGCTTCAGTCCACTCATCTCCAAGGTCCACATTTTTTTCTGGTCTACTTGTGCTGCCTTACAAAGAGACGTTTTGTGGAAAAACAAAGCTTTATTCACTGTGAGCAGAAAAAGCCTTAAGAGTTGAGAATGTGCCTCAGACATCCATAACTTCCCAGTGGCAAATTTCTGAAAACGTTGAATAAATGTATTTTCTTAGATGACACCAAATCTTGAAGAAGTGAGTTCCACTTATAAGATGTGAGGTTGTTCTTCTCATTATGAGATTTAATTCATACCCTTAAAACTTACAATGTTTCTGTGATTTTAGTATTTCAGAATACATCTTGATAATTTCAAAGACTTTTAAAATCATTACACAGTCCTCCATGGTCAACAAGTCTGCATTGGAATCTGGGCACCTCCATTACCAGTGTAAACATGAACCAAGCTCACTGCCATTGAGTCAATTCTGACTCACAGTGACCCTATGGGACAGAGTAGAACTGCTCCACAGAGTTTCCAAGGAGCTCCTGGCAGATTAGAACTGCCAACCCTTTGGTTGGCAGACGTAGCACTTAAGCACTAGGCCACCAGGGTTTCCTGGTGATGTCAAATATTCTGAAATCCACCTGCACAACCAAGAATAAACAGAAGTCAGAAAACCAAACTTATTACTGCTATCAAGCTGATTCCAACTCAACGCAACCCTATGGGATACAGTACTACTGCCCCATAGAGTTTCCAAGGAGCACCTAGTGGATTCAAACAGCCCTTCCAAACAGGAACAGATGACTTAATTTCTCCAACTCTCCTTTTCCTTAGATGCAAAATGGGAAGAAGAGTATCCACGTCAAGGGGGTGCTAATCAAGTGGGTGAGATATTGTTGGGCAAAACCCTAACTAACAGTTTGGCCTGCGGATTGTGAGGGCTTCAAACACCAGTTGTGCGGGTGGTGCACACTCCTCCCCCAAATTCCGACCTGAAAGCCTGGCCCTTGTGTGTCCAACACTCCGATTTTCTTGGGAGTCAGAAAAAAAATCACACCATCCCTTCAGAAATAAAGAAGTTAAAAGCATTATAGAGACGAAACATGACCAGAGTAATTTACAATGAAAGGAAAAAGTACCAGTTTGACTCTGGTGGTCTTTTGCAATTAACGTCAAATAAATCCACCTTCACTCCCTCAAAAAACAATTTCATCATCTTCTAGTCAGTTCTGACTCATGGCGACCTCTTGTGTTACAGGGTAGAATTGCTCTATGTGTTCTTGGTTGTGATAGTTACAAAAGCAGATTGCCAGGACTCTCAATCACAGTTAGGTTAATAGTCAAATGCAAACCATCTGCACTGCCCAGGGATGGGACTTCACTGTCAAACAGGGTAGGATAAAAGGTGTAAAACCCTTTCAATTCCCTCATCCATGCAGGGTCTGCTTCTCTGGCCTGCCTCTTCCAGCGTGTGGGCTTCACCATCCATCCCGCCTCGGATTCTGCTGTTTCTGAACCTAGATTAGCAACTCTGGTGCCCTCACCTACATTACTCGCTTTCCCAGTGACTGGATTCTGGTTCTCCTTCATTGGTTCAAAAACTGTTGTGGGAGATTTCTGGCAAAGAAGATGCTAGGATGATAAATACCTTATTCCATTTACCAGATACCTATGGAAGCAACCACTGAACATAAAAACTAAGCTGCAGAAACATTTTTCATATATGAAATCGCAAGTATTTAACATTTAAAGTATGTTACCTCTAAATTAATGTGCTTTCTCACATAGAAAAAAGAGGGGGGAGGAGCTGAAATAAAATACAACAGCTTGTCAGTGGCTATCATTACTGGGTCATGAGATTATGGGAGATTATTGTATATTTTGTTTTGCTCTTAAATAACAGCTAATGTTAACCAATGAGCCTACGCCACTTCTGTAAAGAGAAAAAAGATAAATGCTGTTTCTTAACAAAGGAAACAAATGAAGAAATAGAATAGAACACTGGCTTAATTTTAAAAGCAACAAAGACTGCAGTTCATTTTTATTTTGTCTACTTTGTATCATAAACAGCATTGCTAATCACTTTGAAACATGCCCCAAGGCTAATAAATAAGGAGTGGCATATAATTCATACTAGAAAAAGTACAATGAACATTTTGATCATCTGGTGGTTATGGCAAAATAAATAGATATTTGAAATACTGTATAAATGATTGGTACTAAAATGTGAAATATGCTGTTAAAATGCCACAAAATGTGAAAGTCACTACCATTAAGCTGGTTTTAATTTTCCATTTAATCATAAAGAACACATGAATTAAATTCAGGTTTCTTTTCAGCATCTTTATATAGCCAATATCTCTTTCCAGCATTATTATTATATCCCTTGAAGCATTCTTCATCAGCACCGTGGCAAAGAGAATTTAGCATCTTTATATCATTTTTCTATTTCTTCTTTTGCAAAGAACATTGTTTTCTATGGCCTGTGTATGAGATTTTTCAATATTAACCTAGTCTTGAAATATGACATGATAGCCATTTAGATTGATAATAACCATATAAGGGCTTGAGGTAGCAGAGGAAAAGGTATAGAGAAGGGATTAGGAAACTTTTTTAATAGTTTGATCAATGATTAAAATATCAATATTCTGTCCTCCAGAATACTCAGTGACAGCTGACAATGGTTTTTAAAATTACATTTTCCCAATATTCATGTCTGTCTTCTGTGCTTTTTTTTTTGTAAATTCATGAACAGAGACGTTTTTTGGAAACACTTTTAATCACATTTTTATATTAGGCTCAGAAATATGCTCCACTTCTCCCCAGCTGTCATGGATTGAATTGTGTCCTCAAGAAATATGTGTAGTAATTTGTCTGGGCCATGCTTCCTGTGTTCTGTGATTGCCCTCCATTTTGTGATTTTCCTGTGCTGGAAATCCTAATCTCTGCCTGTGGCTGATAGATAGGATGATTATGTTAAAAGAGGATTAGAGTGGGACTGCAACACCCTTGCTAAGGGAGTTTCCCCAGATTATGGCTTGTACCATCTTTTATCATTTCATCACACTGGAGATAAAAAGAGAGGAAAGCAAGCAGAGAATTGGGAACCTCATACCATCAAGAAAGCAGCACCAGGGGAAGAGCACGTCCTTCTGACCTGAGGTTCCTGTACCAAGCTGCTTCCTGAACAAAGACTGATGCAACACAAGGCCTTTCCTCCAGAGCCGACAAGGGGGAAAGCTGTTCCCTGGAGCAGATATTCTGAATTTGGACTTGTAGCCTACCAGACTGTGTAGAAATGAACTTTCATTTGTTAAAGCCATCCACTTTGTGGTATTTCTGTTAGAGCAGTACCAGATGACTAAAACACCAGCTTTCTTTCTTCTTTCCCTTTTTCCTTCCTTGAAACTACCTATCATGTTCCAGGATACTGCTAGAAGCCAGATGTGCGTGTGCGCTAAGATATAGACCTTGCCTAAAGAGCTCCTAATTTAAAAGAAAGTCAAATTTGTAAATAAAGAAGTGTGACACAAGTTCCATAAGAGCAGTTTTTATAACATCCCTAGCAGTAGACAGAAGGTGAGACATTAAGGTATGAGGCACTTTATTGGAAAGAGCCTACTTGATGAGAAGTTAGCTAAGAAATTACTGCAATTTTCCTCTAAAGAGATCAAGTCCTCTTACACGTTTTGTCTGAGAGACAAGGCGTAGGCAATAATTGATGGACTAGGAAGCTAGAGGCAGGGACTGCTAGGTTCATGCTGCTTCCCAGGATGACACACTGTATGGGCAGAGAAACATATAGATGTCGTGAAGAGCAATAGCACGTTGTAATAAAGATTATAACTGAGTTAATTTTTAACCTTAAGAAAATCATATAGGTAAGAACCTAGAGAACATAATTAATGTGTCTATTGATGTCAAGTGCCAAAATGACCAGCATTTATTATGCCAGGTTTTAGGTTAAGTTCTTTACCTGCAATAACTAAATGGATGTTCATGACAATTTACAAATTTAATATTCGTATTTAATTAAATATTCTCTATTTTAAAGATGAGGAAACTGAGACATAAAGCAGTAAAGCAACAAAGCAACAAAACTCCTAAGAAGTCAATCAAGATTCATCTACAATCTATCTGACTACAGAGTTTAAGCTCTTAGCCACACTACTTGGCATTCTTCTTGGTTGCACCTGTTGTTGTGGTGGTGGTGGTGTGCCACTGAGTCCATTCTGACTTACAGTGACCGTACAGGACAGAGTAGAACTGCCCCATGGGGTTTCCAAGCAGTGGCTGGTGGATTTGAACTGGTGAACTTTTTAGTTAGCTCTTACTAGTATACCACCTGGCCTTCTAGATTCACCTAGGGAGTTCACAAAAATTATGTCAATGCTCAGGGCCCACTTCAGTCCAAATAAACTACAATCTCTGAATGGGGACCTAGAATTTTTTTTTTTAAGTTACATAGGCGATTCCATATGTAACCAAATTTGAAACCACTCCTATTCTACCCTTGAAGCTGAGTCAAGATGATGTTAAGTTGGAAGTTGAGAGACGAATAAGAGTTTACCATATAGGGAAGTGGCAAACAGCATTCCAGTAAGAGGAGGAATATAAGCAAAGAAGTGGGATAGTAATAAAAAGACAATGCAGTGTGTCTAGAATAAAAGCTGTATGGGGTGGAGAAGGGGAGGGCAAAATAAGAATGGTTAGAAGCAGATTTTGAAGGGCCTTGAATTTCCTAACACAAATCTGGCATTTTATTCATCATGCAACAGAGAGCCTTTCAATGTTTTTAAGTGTGGGAATAAAAGAAAATCTGTTCTAGATTTTAGAACAATGGCTCTCTAGAGGAATAGATAGAATAAAGATTAGTAAACAGTTCAGCATTTCTCGAAATAATCTTACGAACTCACACTGACCAGAAGTTTCTTCTGTCACATCCTGCTAGAAAGCAGATCACACTGCTGTTGTTGCAGGGTCCCACCTGGTCAATTTTAAGTCATAGAAACATTTTGCGACAGGGCAGAGCTGCCCCATACAGTTTTCTTGGCTAATATCTTTACAGAAGCAGATCTCCAGGTCTTTCTCCTATGATGTGGCTAGGTGAGTCTGAACCTCCAATCTTTTGGTTAGCAGCTGAGTGTTTATTTCTAACTTAATCCCAAATTAACTCCCTAAATGTTATCCTGAAGTACATGAACTTGTGAGGTTTCAAACAAATTTAACATTTTTTTAGGCATTATAGAACTGAAGTGATTCTGTAACCTTGAGTGTCAGAAGGATTTTACCCTACATGGAGTGAAAACAGAGAAAAGGTAACAGTGGAAGTCACATTTTTAAATAGACTCAATTATTATTATTTTTTCAAGTAGAACATTCTCCTTCAGTTGTGGAAACTAACATCTAAAATGATGGTTCATCTAGATCATGTCTTCCAGTTGCATGTTTTCAATCACTCTGCCATTTAGAGACTGAATATGGAGGGCACTGGAACATCACAGTGAAATGCCTTATTTTCTCTTTGATCCCTCTAAAAAGCTATGCTTCTTACTCTGTGCCATGAATCAACTTTTTGAAACTGGAGTCAGAAATGGCTTGTAGAATAGCAGCGTTCAGCATCATTCACATAAGAGATTCTACAAAAACAATCAGCTGTGAAAACTCCCTAAGGTACCCACTGTATGTAATGAATTAATTTGTCATCTATGCATCTAATAACATACTAACTTGTACCATCCATGGAAAAATTGAGAAACAGTCATTCAAACCATTTTCTATAGGGCTTAATTATCTGATAGAAAACCAAGTGCTAAATCAGACTCATAGAAAAGTCATGGGTTGTTCAAAAAAGACAGAAAAAGAATATCAAAGCTTCTGTTACCTTAAGAATAAATCATCTGAGGTCCATATAATCAAACGAGTTGGGATTTAGGAAAATGTACATGTCAAGAGAGTTTTCCTCCTTTTACTATCTTACGTTTCTTAAGGAATCTGTGTATGGATCAAGAGACAGTCATGCAAACAGAACAACAGCATACTGCTTGGTTTAAAGTCAGGAAAGGTGTGCATCAAGGTTGTATCCTTTCACCATATCTTTTCAATCTGTATGCTGAGCAAATAATCCAAGAAACTGGATTCTACAAAGAAGAATGAGGCATCAGGACTGGAGGATGACTCATTAGCAACCTGCATTACATGGATGATGTCATCTTACTTGCTGGAAGTAAAGAAGATTGACACACTGATGAAGATCAAGGACCACAGCCTTCAGTATGGATTGCACCTCAACAACAAGAAAACAAAAATCCTCACAACTGGACCAGTAAGCAACATCATCATAAATGGAGAAAGGATTCCGGTTGTCAAGGATTTCATTCCACAATCAATGCCCATGGTAGCAGCAGTCAAGAAGTCAAAAGATGAATGGCGTCAACCCAGATGCCCAACAACAGATGAATGGATAAACAAACTATGTTATATATACTCAATGCAACACTATGCAATGATAAAGAACAATGACGATGAAGCATCTCATAACATGGTTTCAATTGGAAGACCTTATGTTGAGTAAAATTAGTCAGCATCACAAGGACAAATATTATATGAGACATCTACTATAAGGACTTAAAAACAGACTCAGGTACAGAAGGAAAGACTCTTTGATGGTTGCAAGGGAGGGGAGGGAGGAAGGGAGAGGGCTTGTTATAGAATAGATAGTTGACAGAAATTTGGTTGGGTGAAATCAGTGACAGCACGCATTAGAAAGAAGATCATTTTAACTGGACTTCAACATTACATCAATATTCTTCCAATCCTAAGTCAATAAGGCAAGGACAGAGTAGCAGGGGCAGGAGTCTGGGGTCCATGTTCTCAGAGGACATCAAGGACAACTGGCATAACTATCCTATTGCTAAGAGGGTCTTCTCCACCCCATATTGGTGAGTGGCATCTGAGGTCTTAAAAGCTAGCAAGCTGCCATCTGAGGTATACCGAATGGTCCCAACTCAGCTGGAATAGGTGACCAACAAGGACAACAATGACATGGGGGAAAGAGAACCCAGAAAACAGGAAGATCCACATGAATGGGTGACTACACCAACATGTGACCAGAAGAACCAGATGATATCCAGACCCCACCAATGACAGTCATGATGGAGCTCACAAAGTTGTGTCGCAGTGGCAATATGAGAATAAAAAGGAGTGCACCCCAAGAACTCAACTGAAAGACTGCAATGGATGGTCCAAAGTCCTGGGGGTTCCCCTGGGAGCATGGCCCCTAGACCCAATGCTGCTCCTGATCATAAATCATCATGGAATAGATTGGACTTGGAGACACAGAGAGACCATACTGTGTGTGCACTTTATGGTTCTATGCATCTATAGGATGTTGTCCTACTGGCCTCTTACTAGAGCGGAGGGGATGGAGAAGAGGGGATAGGGACTATTAAGAGGGTATAATATGTACAAAACAGAAAGGAGGAGTGTGCTATCACCAGGTAAGGACAGCAGAAGGAGCTGCACATAGGCAGGCATGCAAATTTAAATTGGATTGTACATTTTCACTCAATCACAAAAGATAGATAGATGATAGATAGATGATAGATAGATAGATAGATAGACAGATAGACAGATAGACAGGTAGACAGATAGACAGATAGACAGATAGACAGACAGACAGACAGATAGACAGATAGATGATAGATAGACAGATAGATAGATGATAGATAGATAGATGATAGATAGGTAGATAGATAGATGATAGATAGGTAGATAGATAGACAGACAGACAGACAGATAGCTAGACAGATAAATAGATAGATGATAGATAAAGATGCATTGCATTGGAGATCTGCTGCAAAAGATCTCTTTAAAGTATTCAAAGGTGAAGATGTCACCTTGAAGACTAAAGTACACCAGACTCAAACCATGGTATTTTCAGTCACATCATATGCATGTGAAAGCTGGTCAATGAACAAAGAAGACAGAAAAAGAATGGATGCCTTTGAATTGTGGTGTTGGAGAAGAATGTTGAATGTACCATGGACTGCTAAGAGAACCAACACATCTGTTCCGGAAGAAGTACAACCAGAGTGCTCCTTGGAAGCAAAGATGGCAAGATTGTGTCTTTCATACTTTGGACATGTTGTCAGGAAGGAGCAGTTCCTGGAGAAGACCTCATGCTTGGTAGAGTGGAGGGTCAGCAAAAAAGAGGAAGACCTCTGAAGACGTGGATTGACACAGTGGTTGCAACAATGGGCTTAAGCATAAAAATGACTGCGAATGTGGAGTGTTTCATCCTGTTCTTCACAGGGTCACTATGAGTTGGAACCAACTTAACAGCACCTAACAACAACATGTTTCCTAAAAGCAACCAGCATGGTGATAAAATCCTTGGAAATAAGTCAATTAGCTGTACACTTATAATATGTAACAAAATATCGGCTTATAAGGAGTTATGTTCTAAGAACAAGAAATTCCGGAATCAACTCAGGGACACAGTGTGAGCATGTGGTGTAGGTACTTTATGGTTTCATACATTTATAAGAGGCTGTCCTACTGATTTGTTTCCAAAGGGCAGAGGAGAGGGTGGAGAGGAGGGGACAGGTGTTCTTTAAAAGGATACTAGAAGTAAAGAGCAAAAATGAGGAGTGTGCTGTCACAGGGTGAGGACAGCAGATGGAGTTGCAGATAGGAGGGCATGCGAAACTGATTTGGATTGTATACTTTCACTTAATAATAATAATAATAAATGAAAGAAGTTCAGGAATCTGCCTAACATTAAAGCAAAAAAAAAAAAAAAACATTGCTGTCAAGATGATGCAGATTCATAGTGACCCTGTAGCACAGGGTAGCACTGCCCTATGCTGTATCCAGTCTGCACTCTTTACATGAGCAGATTACTACATCTTTCTCCCGTGAAGCCACTGGTGACTTTTCAGTTAGTAGAAGAGGGTTTAACCACTGTGCAACCAGGGCTCCTAGTCAAACATTATCTGGTCTTAAATAAACTTCTAAGCAGCCATTTGAGTAATTTTGTGTTCTTTGAAAACAAGTCAAATTATTTAGTTTCTGAAGTTAAACAGCGTGACCTGGAAACAAATTACTTCTTTTCTTTTCTAAAATTTCATTATCATGGCAATGAAGACATTTTAAAGGGAGGAATTCTGTTTGTGGCACTGTGACATAATCGTTACTCTGAACGACCCTCATAATAATGTTGAAACAATATTTTCTTAAAATAATTAATGAGCTATAGAGCTGGTACAAGAGTAAGAAATATATACAAGTCAGAAGAAGTCTAAGGATCTTTGCTAGAAAAATAAGCAAAAAATCTGACTCTTTCTGAATGTTTCTGTGGAGAAATTGATCTCTTCTGATGGCTGCCAGGAAATGGAGCTCAGACTGTCAAGATCCTGAAATTGATTAGACCCGAAGTGTCCTGTTCACTTCGGGAGACGGGGCTAGCAAGTCCAGTCTGCTGATGTGTGGCTAACTGGGCTCCCCCTCCCCAAGACAACCTTCTTGCCAGCAAAGTTTTATTAAGTGAAAGTATGTTCCAGAGAGAGAATGGGTCAATCTCCACAAGGAGAGAAAGATCCCGTATAGATTCTGGAGGGTCCTTTCAATGGAAAAAGCAGGGTATCATAGCCAGCAGGGAGAGGTAGTGACTTGGTTCTTGGTTCTGGGCTTGAAGTTTTACATCAGTAATTGCAAGATGAGTCCCTTCCTGGAGAGAATAAAGATGAGATGGAGGTCAGATAGAAATCTGCATCATAACTGTCAGGAGGAACTGTTTCATCGGCAATTACCCTTCTCAAACACTGATACAATGGCTGGCAGAGTTCAGGTTCCCTAGCTAACCTTACTAAGATGAAGAGATTCCCTCCAAGTAAATCTGGAATCCCAAAGACCTACATTGTAATTCTAACCATGAATAAAAAGTAGATGAACTTTTCAAAATAGCGTAATGCAGAAATCAAACTGCCTTGGCCTTGGTGCTGAGTCAATGAAAAATAAGATACTGTCCCCGGGAATTCATAGCTACAAACTACTCATACTGTGAGTGTGGTCTGAAAACCCTTAGGCAGACGATTTAACATGAAATAGTTGACTGTATTCCATGTGTGTGTGAGTAACCACAAATTTTCTCTAGAGAATGCAGTTTCAATCCAGCTTCAAAAAGTTCCTGCAGATAAAGTTCAAAAGAACACAAGCTCACAGTCAAAACTCCCCAAAACACACAAGAACACAGAGAACGGTCACTGGGAGACATCAAGAGCAGTGACATCAGAATCAGATTTACAAAAATTCTACGTAATGATATTGTTAGAAACAGAATGCAGGATGACTAAGTTTGATACATTTAAAGGAATGAAAGCTAAAAAATGTGAGCAGGAAACAAAAACACTTAGAAATAACCTAATAAATGAGAGACTGAGCCAAGTAGTGCTTTCAGATATAAAAACACAATGTTTGAACTTCCACCTAGCATACAGAAAATCCATACATAACGTGGCCTTCACCCTGACTACGAGCACAAGGCAGATAGCATACAATAGGTCATTGTTTTTGAGCCCCTCAGAGCTTAGGTCACCAAGAAACATACTCGTCTTAGTCGACTAGTGCTACTTTAACTGAAATACCACAAGTGGATGGCTTTAAAAAGACCTAGTTTGTTTTGTCTCGGTCCAGCAGGCTGAAAGTCAAAATTCAGGGTGTCAGCTCTAGGGGAAGGCTTTCTCCGTTGGCTCTGGAGGAAGGTCCTCATCATTAATCTTCCCTTGGACTGGGAGTTTCTGGTGTACAGGGACCCTACATCAACTCTGAAGGATGTACTCTGCTCCCAGCAGTACTTCTTGGTGGTATAAGGTCCCCAGCTCTCTGCTTGCTTCTCTTTCCTTTGTATCCCAAGAGATTACCACAAGGAATAATACAATCTTACACACCGAGTCCTGCCCCAAACAACTGCAGCCCAGCCTCCCTTATTAACACCACAGAGGCAGGGTTTACAGCATGTAGGAACTTCACACAATAAGAGGAATCACAGCCCAGCCAAATGGCTACACATAACTCAATCCACGACACTACGGAACTAAAATTCAAAAAGAGGACAAGTATTGCCAGGCAATGCAAGTTAGAATGCCTGCGGGCCCAGACAAAAGTGAAGTCTGCACTCACCTGCCAGCCTCTTTCTGTAGATCTCTGCTAAACAATCATGGAAAGGACTGGCGCAGGAGAGGAGAGCTGAAAGAGACTGCCTCCGAGATAGCAAAGGTGCTCAGGGCCTGCTCAGATTTGAGGACGGACAGGAGAACAAAACCATAAGTCACCGCAAGGCCCAGTCCTCTGACTTAGGGTCAGGGTCAGAAAAGCCTGCTACATTCATCTGAGTGGAAAACTCCATCTTGCAATCTGACTTGACTTAAAAATCATTACTCTTTTTAAGCTATGGGAGCCTGCCTTGATCTAGAGTTGTTTTTGTTAACAGATCTTCAAATACAGAGGTGTCATGGATTAAACTGTGCACCATCTACCGTGATTTGCATTGTGTCCCCCCCAAAATGTGTGTTATTTGCCTGGGCCATGATTCCCAGTCTTGTGTGGCACCCCTTTATGTTGTAAACCCTGCCTCTGTGATGCTCATGAGGGAGGACAGGCATCAGCTATGTTGGTATGGCAGGACTCAATATGCGAGATTGCGCTGTGCCTTGGGGCGGCCTCTTGGGGAATAAAGGAAAGGCAGGCAGATGGAGATTTGGGACCTCATACCACCAGGAAGAGGTGCCCTGAGCTGAGCATGTCCTTTGGAAAGGATCAGAGTCACTCAGCCTCAGAAGCTTTCGGTTAAAGGGAGACTGACAACCAGGACCTCCCTTCAGGGCCAACAGAGAAAGTCTTCCCCTGGAGCTGAAGGCCTGAATTTTGACTTTCAGCCTACTGGACTGTGACAACATAAAATTTGTCTTTCTAAAGCCATCTGCTTGTGGTATTTCTGTTAAAGCACTCCTAGATGGCTAAAATACCTCCCAAATATGAGTAAACTGGGCTAGGCCACAATTCCCACTACTGTGTGATTCTCCACCATTTTATCATCTGATATGATTTTTCTATTTGTCGTAAATTCTCCTAGGATGTGAATGAGACGGGATTGGTAACAGTTATGTTAATGAGATAAGACTCAATCTACAAGATTTGGTTGTGTCTTAAATTAATCTCTTTTGAGATATAAAAAAGCGAAGTAAGCAAAGAGGTGGAGAGAACTTACACAATCAAGAAAGCAGCACAGAGCACAGAGTGTGTCCTTTGAACTCAGTGTTCCTGTGCTAGAAGCTTCTAGACCAAGGAAAGACTGATGGCAAGGACCATCAACCATAAATGACAGGGAGAAAAAGTCTTCCACTGGAGCTGATGCTAGACTGTGAGAGAATAAAACCCTGTTCATTTAAGCTATTCACTTGTGATTATTCCTGTTACAGCAGCACTAGAAAACTACAAAAAGTCAGAAAGACTAATAATAGCATCTAAGGGTCCCAAGGCTACTTTCTGGATGAGTATACAAAATACCTTTATCAAAACATAAAAATAGTTCATTAGCTTCTGCAACTTATTGAGTTCTGCAACTTGCTAATCTGGAATTTATTGGGCAAACTGAGCATCTGTTTGTAAGGCAAATATCAACACTCGCTAGAGAAGTATAGTAGACGTAAGGGCCATTTTACCTAAAAGTGGAATAAGTAGTTCTTAGTTATGTCACAGTCATTGTCTCTCCCATCCTGTTTCATTCCTAATCCCACCACATACCCCTAAAACAAATTTCAAATTCCAAATTTCAAAGACATCTGGGCATCCAGAATTAACCCAGCAAAAGACCAAGTTTGTTTGTTTTTGTTTTTGTACTGTATCTTTTAATTAACTACAGTAAACAAATAAAATTTCTAACATCTATCAATTATCTCATCTATGATAAACTCTCAGCCCCCCACCCACCCATGTAGCCAACACAGTCATTTTCTTCTGTGGATAATTCTCTTGCTAAGTCCTTATAACAAGATACTTTATTTTTTTAATAAAATAAGAGAGACAGAGAAATTTAAAATGCAAAGCTCATGTAGAAGATATAATTACTTTGAGAGGATTTTATTCTTAGATGTGTCTGAGTGAGCTAGCAAAGTAGGCTATAACTGCAACTATATATGGACTACGATGGAGAAGTTGGTATCTGAAGACGAAGAGGTGATAATGATTTAATTTTCTTACCAAAGAAATTTGTAACAAATTTAAAATGTAACTGTAAAAATGTAGGTTTCAGCTTCCAATTCAGTAACAGCAAGAATCAATACATCCTTCACAAAGAACCGTACTTCTTAAATCACCCTAATTTCATTGAATAGATATTCATATGAGACACTATTATGTGCCATGTACTGTCCTGAGCATTTAGGATACATCATAACAGAACAAAGATCCCATCCTCATGGAGCTCACATACCAGCAGAGGAAACAAGACAATGAAGGGCATGATAATTATTTAATGTGTTAGGAGGTTATAAGTGTTCTGACCAAAAGAAAGGGTTAGAGAATTGGGAGATCAGGCATGTAGAGGGCTCGGGTTTCAGTTCTAAACAGAATGGTCAGGGTAGACACTCTTGAGAAGCCAGGTATAAGCCGTTATCCGGCAGCCAGGACAGCTGACACATGAGATGGTTCAAAGATCAGGAAGAAGGCCAAGGTGGCTGGAGTGCAGCAGCCATGCGAAAAAAATAACAGGAGAGGCAGTCAGATCCTCCTGCTATTTCATTTTCATTTACAGTTCCAAGCAATTAAATCCCACTAAAGGAAATCATGGAGACGTATGGTGGGATCCACTTAGACAGAGATGACCAAACCTCATATGTTTTAACCCAGCGTTAGTTATTTCTTTTCTCTGTATCATTCCTCATACCAGGACTCCTAGCTCCTTTCTAGTCTTAGCCTTGTCGCAAACCTGCCATCATACGTCTTACTCTCCCCTTATCTTTGTCTTCTTACTTCATTGAGAGGGGAGAGAGTACATTGTCTACTCACTCCCACACACCGGGCAGCTCCAGTCCCCCTTCCCATCTGGCTGAAAAGGAAGCACCCTCTTCCTACCTAAAGCCAGTCTCTGCACTTCAACAAGATGA
The DNA here is from genome assembly GCA_028571685.1 of Heterohyrax brucei. Lineage (NCBI taxonomy): Eukaryota > Metazoa > Chordata > Mammalia > Hyracoidea > Procaviidae > Heterohyrax > Heterohyrax brucei. The sequence goes on along the minus strand of CM053150.1, from coordinate 48,646,628 downwards.
GGCAGGTATCATTTTAAACATTAGAAAGTGAGGTACAACAAAGCAGTGTTTCCCAGGGTTTAATAGATGGAAACCCTGGCGGCATAGTGAGTTAAGTGCCATGTCTGCTAACTAAAAGATCAGCAGTTCAAACCCACCAGTAGCTCCTTGGAAATTCTAGGGTGCAGTTCTACCCTGACCTCTGGGGTTGCTGCGTCAGACTTGACTCAACGACAGTGGGTAATAGTTGGTAAAGACCACCGCTGGGCAAGAATCCAAGTGCCTGGCCTGGGCCCTTGCCCTTCACTTGTTCTCTGTCTTAGGAAAACCTGAATCTCCTTCTCTGAAGTCTCTTTCTAGGACATAGACATTTCTTCTCACTCTATACTCTCCTTAGACAGTTTCATTCATATTACTGTCTTGAATTTCTACCTATATTTTGATGATATTCTAATCTATATCTCCAGTTATAATCCATTTTGGGAGTATAAGCAGGAATTTCTTATTATATACTAGATGTATATTTTCTAACAATACATCAAATACAATTACATCAAATGTCAAGTATAATTCCTTATCACCACTGTTAGGGAGAGGGTGGCCCGAAACAGTCAGAGACACACCAGTCCAAGGGTCCAGTGAAGTTTATTGGAAGAGAAAGAGAGCAGGGTCTGAGCTGAGAGTGGCTCATCCCACCTTTCCCTAATAGGGCATTTTATAATTTTATAGTTTCAGTGAGGTATTGTGGGGTGAGGGGGTTTATGGTTTGATAAGGAAAGAAAGAAAGAGGGGCAGCAAGAAGTTCTGGGTACAGAATTTACAGACTGAATAAGGAAGAAGTGTTGATCAGAAGGGGAAGGGCTGAGGTTTATTTATGGTCAAGATTTTGATAATGGAAGAGCTTTCAATTAGGGTGGGGCAGACAGGCTTAAAGTTATTTACGGTTTTACGGTTATACTGGGTGGGGCCCACCAAGTTGTTTTCAGTTGACGGCAGGGTCTGATCATTGGTTAAGAGGACCTCCCTGAATGTGAGGGACAGTCCTCTCAATGACCACCCTGAATTTCAGGGACAGAGTAGAACAGCTCCATAGAGTTTCTAAGGAGCACCTGGCAGATTCAAACTGCCAAGATTTTGGTTAGCAGACATGGCACTTAACTACTGTGCCACCAGGGTTTCCATAATCAGTTAAGTTCTATAAATTTTACTTTCCAAGTGTTAATCATACCAGTGTCCAGCAAACATCTTTAACCGGACACTTAACATTCATAATTTCCTTTCAAAGAAGAAAATGAGACACGTGAATTATGAGCATCATCCTATGTTAACACTAGGGATGTTGCCTGTTATTCATCATGCTTGTCTTTTGTTTTACATTTTCTAGTGTCTGGTAAAATGGGGAGCCCTGGTGATACAATGGTTAAACATTTGGCTACTAACCAAAAGGTCAGCAGTTCAAATCCACCAGCCAGCCCTTGGAAATCCTATTTTGTCCTACAGGGTCTCTGTCAGTTGAAATGGACTCAGTGGCAATGGGTTTAGTAAGACAAGTACTTAATTCCAGTGAACGATTTGGGTGAGCAAAAGAGACCTGATCTCTGTAAATTAATGGTAAATCCACACTATAAAAAGTTTACCGGAGGAAACAGTGGACTCTAGACCAGAAGAAAAAGTAAAAGTATGAAACCCAAGTACAAGTGTTGGATGAGACTTCAGAGAAAGAGAGAAAGAACTTCACTGGAAAACAAAGAATTTTTCAGAGAAAGTCTAGAGTTTAGAATGTCTCTGGAAGGATAGTGAGAAATTAAGCTAAAACGGAGGCAAGAGCCAGATTTGCTACCCAATGGGGAGCCATTAAACAGTTCTGAGAGAGGGAGGGAGCTGACAAATACATATGTTAAGAAGACCACACCCTGTGTTGGTTGAAGGAGTTTGCTTAAGTCACTTTGTTTCATGCCCTACAGTATGTGTCTGGTGACTTCAAAACATTAGTCTGAAATGAATTAGGCTAACATAAATGATGGGCACTGCTGGGAGAACAACAAAGAGCTATGTTGTGTGCAATACACAATTCTAAACTGTCTAATTGGAAAGAGGATATATCAGGCTGTTGTGAAGTTGAGACCAGCCTTATGAGCCCCAGTCTCCCCGTTTGAAGGTTGGTGGTTGCCATGGTTACAACTGCATGGGTAGGCTTATTTATAGCTATATACTATCTTTGGTGAATTCCACAACAGATGAAAAATTCAACTGTGAAGCAATCTAAGTACACTGGAAGCATTTAGGAAGAGCATTAGAATTAAATATACACCAGAGAATCTCAAAACACTATAGACAGCCCCATTTTAAACAACTGTTTTCTGAATAGTACTCTGAGTAAATTGAAAAGATAAAGGGGTAGAAGCTGCCAAAAAAAAACTAGGCTTTTGAATGTCCTTTACTAGCTTTGCTTCCACAATTAAGAAGCATTGAGTTTCAGGATAGGTTTTGGTGACAAAAATAGATGGATAGATGAGTGGGTGGGTGGGCCAGCATGTAGACAGAAAGATAGACAAATTTAAAAATGTTGTTAGCTGCAATCATGATGTCATGATTCGTGATGATTTTATGTAAACTAGAACAATAGTTTGCCGCCTCCCGCACCGTCTTCATGATCAATGGTGTATTTGATTCTGTTGTTGTGGCTAGTGTGTCAATCTCCAATGAGATGGACTGATGCAACAGCCACAACAATGGAAAACCTTGTGGCTGACGATTTGTAGACAGACAGATGAGACTTTCTTTAGTACCAACTATATGCAAGCCATCTGCACACCTTGGGTTCTTCAATTCTACTTTAACATAAGGCAGGTATTTTACACATTAGGAAAGTGAGGTGCAACAAAAAAGTGTTTCCCAGGGTTGAATATTTGGTAAAGACCACAGTTGGGCAAGAATCCAGGCAACCTATTTCCAGTGATCTTAACCACTATGATATACTTACTTATTTAAATATGTACAGGAAAGGATCTGGGGACCAGAAGTCACAGAGAGATCAAGAAGCTGTAGATTTATTTCAGTTTTCAACAAATACAGATCTCAAACAATTACTTACTCATGGGAAACACTGAGAACTCATTCCGCAAACCAAAATACATCCAAATCTGAAATTTCTAACAAGACAAACTGGGATCATCTTACTTATGTTGCAAAACGGAGTCATAGGAGGATTCCCTCGCCAGGAAAGCTTAGCTGGTTTGTGTCAGATTAAATATAATTTACAAAAAAATAGATTGTGTGGGTGTCTATGTGCTGGAAAACATCTATATTAACCACACAGTAAAACTGTATGATTCTAAAAAAAGGAACAGACACTAATAGATATTGAGTGTTTTCTTTCACCTGACAAGTCAATGAGGCAATTATTGTTGATCCCTTGTGAACAAATGAAAAAAACTGAGGTTTTCATAGTATAGATAACTTCGCCAAACATGAACCCCTAGTAAACAAGAGAACTGAACCTGAAACCTAACTCCTCCTTATAATAAAGTCTGTGGTTATTCTCCTACATTCCTCCACATCACCTTGAGTTACAGGGGACCAAAATCTGGCTAGCTCCTAATCCAAGCCCTCCCAAAGACCAAGGAAACTGCCTTTAAGCATCTACAGCTAGTAACAGAAAGAAAGTGGGGGAATTTCACACAGAGAAATCCCCACTCAATGCAAGAATCACTCACATTTGGAACAAATGTGTATTATAATACATGACTCAGGAAGGAATACACTTACATCTTGTTGCATCATATTGGCGCCATCAAGTTGGTTCCACAGAATGCAATGCTGCCCAGTGCTGCACCATCTTAACAACTGTTGTTATTGTTGAAATGAGGCATAAGTGACTCCATTTTGAGGAAGGGTGCAGTAAAAATTCAAGATATTAAAGAAAGCCCCAGGAAACAACTTAATAGCAGAAAATACCATAGAGTAATCTCACCTTTGTCTTACAAAACATCTGTCACAAGACAATGCCTGGGGACAGCGTTGCAAGTGACCCCTAGACCTTGACCACATTTTACAACTAACAGGAATTCCAGGTGGCCTTAACCAATCAATTTAAATGTCAGTTCCCCCACACTGCTTTGCAATCTCACAACTTAAATACTGGGTGCTGAGGAAGCCTGTGGTCGCCCCCTGCTCTGCATAGTTTGGGGTGCATCCCTGGTGCACCAGTCTTTTTCCTATTGGGCATATTTTTAATAAAATTTTACCTTTAGAGAAATTCTGGGTTGCGTCTTGAAATACGAACCCTAACAGTTATGTTTGAGCCCATTGTTGCAGCCACTGTGTCAGTCTATCTTGTTGAAGGTCTTCCACTTTTTAACAGCATGATGTCTTTCTCCAGGGATTGATTTCTCCTGATAACGTGTCCTAAGTATGTGAGCTATAGTCTTGCTATTCTTGCTTCTTAGGAACATTCTGGCTGTACTTCTTCCAAGATAGATTTGTTTGTTCTTCGCACAGTCTATAATACATTCAGTATGCTTTACCAACACCACAATTCAAAGGCATCAATTCTTTGAAGAAGATGTGACTCAGAGGAAAGTGGGTATTTTCAAATACTGAAAACTGGGGAAAGAATCTTAAGGAACTTATCACCATCATGAACTTGAATAAAACTTTCTTATCCAGCTGGACCAGGATTAGAGATTTAGGCAGGCCTTACAATCTGCACATCTCCCTCATTTCTGAGTTTATATATTCATCAAGTAACTCTCAGACCTGTATTTGGTTTCATATGTAGATTATCTCAAGGAGGAAAAAATAAAACAAAAACTCCATTCACTGAATAGCAAAAAACTGTGGGGCAAGTGGCCTTTTTGGCTTTCATGTGTCTTAGTCACCCAATGCTGCTATAACACTACAGTGGACAGCTATAACAAAGAGAAACTTATTTCCTCACAGAAAAACAGGCTAAAATTCCAAATTCAGGGCATCAGCTCTGGGAGAAGTCTTTCTCTTTTGGTTCTGGAGGAAGGTCCTTGTCATCTATCTTCTCCAGATCTGGGAGCTTCTGAGGTCCAGGGACCCCAACTCCTTTCCAGAGGATGCACCTTCCTCTCAGCACAGCTTCTTAGAGGTATGAAGTCCCCAACTCTCTGCTTCCCTTTCTTTATATACAAAGAGATTGCCTCAAGGCACAATACAATCTTACAATTGAATCCTGCCCCACCAACACAACAGCCACTCATCCTCCCCTGTTAGCATCATAGAGACAGGATTTACAATACACAGGAATATCACACAATATCAGGAATCACGGCTTAGCCAAATTGTTACACACATTTTGGGGGGGTGCACAATTCAATCCATGGCAATGTACAAAATCATCCCATTTGATGCTAAACCAAATGTGACTATTCCCAGAACCCTGCTCAGTGAGGTACCGGGTATGGGTCCCAGATACTTAAACAGCACAGGTTAGATTGAATTTATGTAAAGGCTGTATCCGCCTACACTTTGTAACTGCTAGAGCTGTTAATAGTACTTTAAAAACATTTAAATAAAAATATTGAAGAACTAGATTTTAGAGATTTAAGTGGATTTTTACTAATAATGCAGACTGAATTAATGCCCCATCAGAATCAGATATTAGATACGAGCACAGTAAATAACTTGTTCTGGTGGTAACAAAGCAGTTGATTAAAATAAAATATTAATTATGAAATTGACTATACACCTACAGAAGGATTCTTCCTATAATAAAGTAGCAGACACAAAGTGATTAAAGGCAAATACTTGGAAAAACTCAACATGCTTTTCAGGTGATTTCTGGAGGTAAAAAAGAAGAAAGGGAGGAAGGAAACACTGTAATAGTAATATTACACAAAACAAAAAATCAAAGCCCTGAAGTGGAAAAGATGACCTTTTCATATTCATAAGATTGAAGCCATGTTGAACTTTCGTGCATTAAATAACATGGCATGAAAAAAATAATAGCTAATACTTATTGAGTATTTACTACTTTCATGTTAACATTCAGAACAACCCAAAACCAAAACCAAGCCCAGTGCCATCAAGTCAATGCCAACCGACAGCAACCCTATAGGAGAGAGCAGAACTACTCCATAGAGTTTGCAAGGCACATCTAGTGGATCTGAACTTTCGGTTAGCAGCTGTAGCACTTAAACACTGTGCCACCAGGGTTTCCTCAGAACAGTCCAGTTAGGTATTGTTGTTAAAGAATGAGCTCACAACTCAACACCTGAACTAAGAAAAGGATAAAGCTGATGTTATTGCCAAAGAAGGAAGAGCAATGCCGGTCAGGCACAGTGTCTACAAGCTGCCATCATAAGGAGAAAATTATACATCTATAATAAAATTTGTGTGCCAAATAATACTCCCTCAAAACATATTTAAAGCAACATCTGCTGTAAATGTATTGAGAAACCCACAAAAAGACACTAGTGAAAGATTTAGCCAGATCAAGGAAATAAAAATAAGAAAAGCTACAGAAGAACTAAATATTACAATAAATAAGGTATGTCTAGATTCTTGTCTGTCATTTCCCTTAGGATATAATATTGTTTGTAATTTACTTTTCTGACCTGTTACACAATTTCCGAGGCTTTCACTAGACCTTCTCCTCTACAATAGTTCTTACCCCATTTGCCAAGAAAGCATTTACCAGGTGTCTTGGTCACCTGGTACTGCTCTAATGGAAAATACTGTGAGTGGAAAGTTTCATGAGGAGAAGCTTTATTGACACAGTCCAGTAAGCCACAAATCCATTCATAAATTGTCAGTCCACTCAGAATAAGAAATCATCACAGTCCGGTAGGCTGAGTCCCCATCCAGTGAGAGCATCTCGGCACAGGAACCTCGGGTCCAAAGGACATGCTCTGCTCTCGGTGCTTCTCTCTCGGTGGTATGAGGTTCCCCACTTCCTCTGCTCACTTCTCTCCCTTATATTCCACAAGCTTGTAGCTTGGGTCCTGCCTCACTAACACAACTGCAAACCATTCTCCATCATCAGTATCACAGAGGCAGGATTCACAACACACGGGAGAAAGGGCACCATATTAGAACTCCTAACCAAGTCAAATCAACACATACATTTTGGGGGGGACACAATTCAATCCATGACACCAGGTATATTCATTCCAATTATACATTTTGGGACAGAGAAATGACCTTCCATTAGGAGGGGAGAAGGAGGGTGGTCTGTGAACCCAGTAGATTAACTGGTAAGTAAAACCTAGGCCAAGATTCCATTCTCATCACTCCAATGGAGAACCATGATGTCTCAGTATGGCCATTTCCCCAGAGTATAATTGCTGAAGTAAATGCTTATAGATCCCTTTGGGAGAGGACTGGAGGAATCATTACTATATATTGCTATGTTGTAGTGGGGTTCTTCTTCAGTCAGTGGATACCATGCCTGGAAACGATAAGAGAATATGACTTTTGGCACAAGTGGTTGTCTTCAGTCTCTCTTGTCCATCATCTTTTTCTTTTGATTGTTTTATGCCCATCTGTCTTGCCCTTCAAATTCACCAGGTGCTCCCTGGAAACTCTACTGGGAAGTTAATCTCATACTTACAAGTGCTATGTTTTACTAACTATCTCTGGATCTCTTTAGATAGATCCCGCTGGCTGTTCTCCGACATTACTGCTCATTACAGTGATTGCATCCACCTTGTATATTGCAGTTACATGCTTGCCACTGTCCCTCTATTTTGTGGGGAGCCTGTTATTCCCATTGCTACATGGACCTCAGCTCTGTAATGGTGTTATCTACAATTAACCCTCACCCACAGAAAACAGCCTCTGCTGAGATTGTGAACTAGCACAATCCTGGTGATGAAATATAAATGCACTGTAGCAAGCTGGTTCTCTGAACTTTTGATTCCTTCCTATGCCATCTTCCATGAGCAATTCTTCTTTTCATAATTTAGTTAGCATAGGTCTTTGTTTTCTACAAGATTCTGAGAGGCATCTTCGTAGCCAATTAGCATCATCTCCTGGATGGTGAATTCTGTTTTCAGAACAAACATTCCCATATTAATAAATGCTGCTACTAGACTTTTTACTCAAACCACTCCCCCGCCACCCCCCCACCCCCCGGCCTACCCCTGCTGCATCAAGCGCCCTCGGTGTCTGGTCTCACAATTATTGCCTTGGCTGCTGCAGGTACATCTTGTCTAGATCCTGCATCTTTTTTTGCCTGTGGTTCCTTTCCTCCCTTATCAGGTCAGAAATTCCCTAGTTATGCTGAGATTTGGTACAGTGAAGGATCAGAGAAAAAAGAGGAAGACCCTGAACAAGAAGGATTCACACAGTGGCTGCAACAATGTGCTTACGCTTCCAAGAGGCATCACAGCAGCCATTTAGCACATTTTCTTAGGATGGACTTTTTACATTGCCTGTCATCATTATAGAATCACTATAAGTCAGAGTTTACTCAACAGCAATGTGGCATCATTATGCTATTGACTACAAATAGCACGTATAACACATCCTTCATCTTTGCAGTAAAACAAGGGAGTATGGGAGAAAGCTAGACATTTTGATGAACTTGTCTGTTTTGGGGGAGTCAGATCATGTTGGTTTTCAGTCCTCTAGGAATTAGTCTTGCATATCTGAGGTGCCGCTGCCTTAAAGATGAGTAAGGGACGATTGTAGGAGGGTGAATATTGTCCTAATGTCAAAAGATATTTGCTGATTGAGGTTGTCAAGGATTTCATTTTGCTAGGGTCCACAATCAATGCCCATGAAAACCTCAATCAAGAAATAAAAAGATGGATTGCATTGGGAAAACCTGCTGCAAAGGATCTCTTTGAAGTATTCAAAAGTAAAGATGTCACCTTCAAGACTAAAGTATGCCTGACCCAAGCCATGGTATTTTCAATCATATCATATGCATGTGAAAGCTGGACAATGAACAAAGAAGACAAAAGAAGAATAGATGCCTTTGAATTGTGGTGTTGGAGAGGAAAGTTGAATATACCACGGACTGCCAAAAGAACCAACAGATCTGTTCTGGATGAAGGACAATCAGAGTAATCCTTGGAAGCAAAGATAGCAGGACTGCATTTTACATACTTTGGACATGTTGTCAGGAAGGAGCAGTTCCTGGAGAAGGACCTCATGCTTGGTAGAATGGAGGATCAGTAAAAAAGAGAGACACCCTTGATGAGATGGATTGATACAGTGGCTGCAACAATGGGCTTAAGTATAAAAATGACTGTAGACACGGCGCAAGGCCCAGCAGTGTTTTGTTCTATTGTTCATAGGGTTGCTATGAGCCAGAAATGACTCAACAGTACATAACAACAACACCAAAAAAAAAAAAAAAAAAAAAAACCATTAATACCCAAAGGTTGTTGTCTTCATCATATAGCACTGCTGTAACACGAATACCACAAGTGGATGGCTTTAACCAAGATAAAATTATTTCCTCAGGGTATCGTGTAGGTTAAAAATCCAAATTCAAGGCCTGAGTCCCAGGGAAAGCTTTTTCTCTCTTTTGGCTCTGCAGGAAGTTCATCGTTCTCAGTCTTCCACTAGATGATCAGCTTCTTAGGCACAGAGACCTTGGGTCCAAAGGATGTGCTATGCTCCCACTGCTACTTTCTTAGCGGAATGAGCTCCCTAATTCTCTGCTTGTTAGCGTTTCCTTTTTATCTCTTGAGAGAGAAAAAATGGTACAGGCCACACCCCAGGCGAACTCCTTTTACAATGTATCAGCAATGTCACTTTAGTAAGGGTGTTATAGTCCCACCCTAATCATCTTTCTACAGAGAAAATACTAAAAGACTCAGGAAGCATCAAAAAATGTTGAAGGGAATACACAAGTCATTATACCAGAAAGAACTAGTTGATGTTCAACCATATGAAGAGGTAGCATGTGATCAGGAACCCATGGTACTGAAGGAATACGCTGAAGGTGCATTGAAGCTACTGGCAAAAAACAAGTCTCTGGGAATAAACTAAACATCAACTGAGATGTTTCAACAAACCGATGCAGCACTGGAAGTGTTCAGTCAGCTACGGCAAGAAATTTGGAAGACAGTTACCCAGCCAGTGACTGAGAGAGATCCATATTTATGCCTATTCCCAAGAAAGGTGATCCAACCAAATGTAGAAGCGATCAGAGAGTATCATTAACATCACATGCAAGTAAAATTTTTCTCAAGATCATTCAAAAGTGACTGCAGCAGTATATTGACATGAAACTGACTGAAATTCAAGCCAGATTCAGAAAAGGACATGGAACCAAAGGTACCATTGCTGCTGTCAGACAGATCTTCCCTGACAGTAGAGAATACCAGAACGATGTTTATCTGTGTTTTATTGACTATGCAAAGGCATTCAACTGTGTGGATCATAACAAATTATGGGTAACACTGTGGAGAATGGGAATTCCAAAACAACTGTGCTCATGAGGAACTTCTACATGGATCAAGAAGCAGTCATGAGAACAGAACAAAAGAATACTGCACAGTTTAAAGTCAGGAGAGGTGTCTGTCAGGGTTGTATTTCTTCACCATACCTTTTCAATCCATATGCTAAGCAAATAATCTGAGAAGCTGGACTATCTGAAGAAAAATGGGGCATCTGGATTGAAGGGTGACTCATTAACAACCTGTGTTATGCCAATGACACAACCTTGCCTGTTAGAAGAGGATTTGAAACATTTACTAATGGAGATCAAAGACGACAGCCTTCAGTATCGATTATACCTCAATGACCAGAGAACAAAAATTCTCACAAATGGACCAATAAGCAACACCATGATACATGGAGAAAGGGACTGAGGTTGTCAAGGATTTCGTTTAACTTGGTTCCACAATCAAGGCCCATGGAAGCAGCAATCAAGAAATCAAAAAATGCATTGCTGGGACTATCTGCTCCAAAAGACTTTCTTCAGAATGTTGAAAAGTGATGAAAGGTGAAAACATGTCACCATGAAGACTGAAGTGTACCTGACCCAAGCCATGGTATTTTCAGTTGCGTCATATGCATGCGAAAGCTGGACAATGAATAAAAAAGAAGCAGCAAGAATTATTGCCTTTGAAGTGTGGTACTGGAGAAGAATATTGAATGAACCATGGACTGCCAAAGCAACAAACCAGCCTATTCTGGAAGAAGTACAACAGAGTGCTCCTTGGAAGCAAAGATGGTGAGACTGCATCTTACATACTTTGGACGTAGGTCTGGAGAAAGGCAGCATGCTTGGCAAAGCAGAAGATAAGTGAAAAAGAGGAAAAGAGGAAGACACTCAACAGGAAGGATTGACACAGTGGCTGCAACAATGGGTTTAGGCATAAAAAAGATTGTCGGCATGGTACAGGACTGGGCAGTGTTTTGTTCTATTTTGCACAGGGTCCCTATCAATCAGAACTGACTTGATGGCACCCGACCACAACAATCATCTTAAAATAATCCAACCTTACCCATTAACCACAGACAGAGATTAGGATTTACAACAGATGAAAATTACCATCACAAAATAGAGAACAACCACACAATATTGGGAAATCATAGCCCAGCTAAATGGTTACATACATTTTTGAAGGGACATAATTTAATCCATGATAGTTGTTAATGAATTCAAACACAGAAGAAAGATGTTTACCAAGAAGGACAGTTCTAGTGGTGTGCCACAAGGCACTAAAAATAGAAAAAGGAATGAAACCAGGGATGTAGTTATTAGACCCAAGAGCTGATAAGAGATCTGAAAGGAAAAACCAAGTCTAAAATCTAGTGACTGGATCACGCGTGGATACAGCAGCTGGAATGGTGCAGAGGCAGGAATTAAGTAGGTGCGACAGAAAACTACCCCTGTAAGGACCTAGGAAGTCATATCATGAGCTTTGTTGGAGATTTTGTATTTACACATGATGATAGCCTAGGGTCAATATGGAAATGATGCTATTGATAGCCTTTGGAGCTGCCAAAATAAAATGCCCCACGCGTCTGTCAGTTTGTTGTACTATGGTGGTTTACATGTTGCTGTGATAGCTTTGTCACCGGTACTTCAAATGGCTGCATGGTCACCCACGGTGGACAGGTTTCAGCAGAACTTCCACACTAGGAAATACTAGAAAGAAATGCCTGAATGTCTGTCTGTTTCTGACACACAAAAAAGAAAAAGTTGGTCAGAGAAAGCCTTGTGAACATCTTCAATAAACAAAGGTGAAAATGCTGCCACCTCAAAGTGAACTCAACCTTAATGACATGGATGCACTCAAGCTTCCAGAACCTTCATTTGCTGAGCAAACAGAACTTAAAATAAAAAGACACAGCTGCAAACATCCATTGATAATCAGAACACAGAATGTACAAAGTGTGAAGCCAGGACAATTGGAAGTCATCAGAAATGAAATGGACTGCATAAATATCAATATCTTAGGTATTAATGAGCTGAAATGACTGCTATTGGCCATTTTGACTCGGACAACTGTATGGGCTATTCTGTCAGGAACGACAAGTTGAAGAAGAATGAGGTACATTTACTGTAAAGAAGAACATTTCAACATGCATGCTAAGGTACAACACTGACAGTGGTATGATCACAGGACAGAATTTTGTAAGACCAATGATTTCTTCATTGCAATTAGCTTTTTTCAGTAATATAAACAGCCCCTATACACATGGATCTCACCAGATGGAACATACAGGAATCAGATAGACTGACTACATCTGTGGAAGGAGATGATTGAGAAGCTTAATATCATCAGTCACAACTAAGCCAGGGGCCAAGTGAGGAATAGATCATCAACTGCTCAGGTGAAACCTCAAGCTGGAGCTGAAGAAAATTAAAACAAACCCAGAAAAGCAAAAGTAGAGTCTTGAGAGGATCCCACCTGAATTTAGAGACCACCTCCAGAATAGATTAGATACACTGAACACTGAAGACCAAACATAGAACAAGTTGTGAGGCAACATCAAGGACATCTTACATGAAGGAAGTAAAAGGTCAGTGAAAACATAGAAAAGACAAAAATAGGTACCAGAAGAGACTCTTAAACTTGTCCTTGCATGCAGAATAGCTGAAGTGAGCAGACAAGATGGTCACATGAAAAAGTCAAACAGAAACGGTGTCTCAAGAAAGCCAAGTATTATAATGAAATGTTAGAAAACCAAAAGAACACATTCAGTATTTTACGAGCTGAAAGAACTTAATTTCTTTAATTGTGATTAAGTGAAAGTATACAATCCAACTTAAATTTGCATACCTGCCTATCTGCAGCTGTTTCTGCTCTCCTTGCCCAGTGACAGCACACTCCTCTTTTCATTCTATAAATGTCATATCCTCTTAATTTACTGTCCCCTCCTCTCCACTCTCTCCTTTCCCTTCTAGTAAGAGGCCAGTAGGACAGCATCCTGGAGACGCATAGAACCATGAAGTACACACACCATATGGTCACATTGTGTCCTCAAGTCCAGTCCATTCCTGATTGAAGAGTTGACCTCAGTAATGTTTTCTGGTCAGGGGCAGCAGCAGCGCTAAGGGCAATGATCCCAGGGGAACACTGAGGCTGCTGGATCATCAATTGTGGTCTTTTAACAGAGTTCTTGAGGTGTGTCCCTCTTTTTCTCTTGTTGTTATTGGGACTCTACATTGTGTGCCCCATCAGGGCTGCCTTTCGTGGTGGCTGGGCACCATCTTGTTTTTCAGGTCACATGTTGATACAGTCACCCATTCACATGGGTCCTTCTGTCTCCTGGGCTCTTTTTCCCTCGTGCCTTTGTTGTTCTCGGATGAAGTGGGATCATTTGGTGTACCTCAGATGGCAACTTGCTAGCTTTTAAGACCTCAGATGCCACTCACCAATATGGGGTACAGAAGACTCTCTTTGCAATAGGCTAGTTATGCCAATTGGCCTTGATGTCCCTTGAAAGCATTGGCCTCAGACCCCTGCCCCTGCTACTCTATCCTTTAATACTGGGTTAATATGAGAAGAGCTTTCAGTTTATGTTGAAGTCCAGTTAAGTTGATCTTCTTTCTAATGTGTGCTGTCTCTGCTTGCACCCAACCAAATTTCTATGAGCTATCTAATCTATCACCAGCCTCCTCCCTCTCTCCCCTCCCTTGCAGCTGTCAAAGAGTCTATTCTTCTGTACATGTGTCTGTTTTTAAGTCCTTACAGTAGTGGGCTCATACAATATTTGTCCTTGTGCTGCTGACTGATTTCACTCAGCATAGCGTCTTCCAGTTGAACCCAGGTTATGAGATACCTCCTAAAATCATCACTGTTCTTTATCATTGCATAGCATTGCATTGAGTACTATAGTTAATCCATTCATCTGTTGTTAGGCATCTGGGTTGATTCCATCTTTTAGCTACTGTAGACAGTGCTACAATAAACATTTGTGGGCATGTATCTGTTTGCATGACTGCCCTTGATTCTGCAGGATATATTCCAAGCAGTGGGATTGCCAGATCAAAGGGCATATCTATTTTCAGCTTTTGAAGGAAGTGTCAGATTGCTTTCCAAAGAGGTTATACCATTTTTCAATCCCACCAGCAGAGTAGGAGAGTTCCAATCTCTCCATAGCCTCTCCAGCATTTACTGCTTTCTCATTTTTGGATCACAGCCAACCTTGTTGGGGTGAGATGGTATCTCACTGTAGTTTTGATTTGGATTTCTCTAATAACTAATGATAGGGAGAATTTCCATATGTGTCTTTTGGCTGCCTGGATGTCCTCTTGGTGAAGTGTCTGTCCATCTTCTTTGCCCATAACTTAATTGCATTGTTTGCCTTTTTCTTGTTGATATTTTGCAGTACCTTGTAGATTATGGAGATAAGACATTGGTCCAACATGTAGGTGCCAAATATTTTTTCCTGTTCTCTGGATGGCCTTTTAATTCTTTTGAAAATGTCTTCTGATGAGCAGAAGTGTTTGATTCTTACTAGTTCCAACTTACCTATTTTCTCTTCTGATGATTGTGCTTTGTTCGATTTTGTAATCTGTCTAAGTTGTGTGTTAAAACTTCCACTGTTGACCCTATTTTTTCTTGCATGATCTTTGTCATTTTAGGTTTGACATTTAGGTCTTTTATCTAATTTGAGTTAGTTTTTGTGTAAGGTGTGAGATATGGGTCTTGTTTCAATTTTTTGCAGATGGATATCCAATTCTGCCAGCATCATTTGTTAAAGAGACTGTTTGTACCCCAGTTTACAATCTTAGGGTCTTTTTCAAATATCAACTGTTCATAAGAGGATGGTGGCATCTCTAGGGTCTCAACTCTGTTCCATTGGTGTATATGTCTCTTTTTATACCAGTACCAGGCTGTTTTGATTACTGTGGCAGTGTAATAAGTTCTAAGGTCAGGTAATAAGAGGCCTCCCACTGCATTCTTGTTCTTCAGTAGTGCTTTTCTTATCCAGTGTTCCCTCCTTTCCAAACAAATTTGGTGATTTGTTTCTCCTCTCATTAAAAAATATCGCTGGAATTTGTATTGGGATTGCACTGTATGTGTAGGTTTCTTATTTCTCTAGCTAGATTTATTCCTGGACCAATAAGTGATAAATCATGATAAACAGAGAACAGATTCATGTTATCAAGGATTTCATTTTACTTGGTTCCACAATTAATGTCCATGGAAACAGCAGCCAGGAAATCAAAAGATACATTGCATTGGGAAAATCTCCTGCAAAAGACCTCTTTAAAATAAAGGTGTCACCTTGAAGACTAAGGTGTGCCTGACCCAAACCATGGTATTTTCAATTGCATCATATGCGTGGAAAGCTGGACAATGACTAAGGAAGAAGAACTGATACCTTTCAGCTGTGGTGCTGGAGAAGAACGGTGAATACACCATAGACCGACAAAAGAAGAAATAGATCTATACTGGAAGAAGTACAACCAGAGTACTCCTTCAAAGCAAGGATGACAAAACTGTCTTACATATGAGGCCCAACAATTAAGTTTGCGAACTTTATTGTTCTAACTGCTACATACTTCATTGCTGGATATCACTATGGTCACCTTCAAAGTACTCCCCTTGGGGAACCTATACACTGATACCAGTGCCTAGTCCACCCTTTCAAAGCAATTTTGCAACTCTTTCTGAAATGGCCATCATACACCGTGGCATGCTGACGAGTTCACAAACTTACTTGTGCAGTCGCCTGTGAGGAAGTGTTTAGCTAGTAAACAAATAACTATATTGGAACACACTACCTACTCACCTAATCTGGCTCCCAGTGATGTTTCCTTTAAGCAAAGATAAAGGAAATATTGAAAGGAAGACATTTTGATGTCATTAAGGACATCAAGAGTAATATGACTATAGCTCTGTTGGACACTGAAGAAAAAGAGCTCCAAAATTGCTTTTAAGGGTGGAATGGGTGCTGGTGTCAGTGCCTAGCTTCTCATGGGGAAACTTCAAAGGTGACCATAGTGATATTCCGCAATGAGGTTTGTAGTGCCTTTTCTATGATGAATTTATGAACTTAATTGTCAGGATGGCTCAACCTCTGGATGAAGACATTAGTCTTGGTAAATAGAGGGTCAGCCAAAAACAGGAAGACCCTCAACCAGATGGGTTCACACAGTGGCTGCGACAACGGACTTAAGAATAAAAACAACTGTGGGCATGGTGCCAGGCCAAGCTGTGTTTTGTTCTACTGTGTGTAGGGTTGCTACGAGTTGCAACTGACTCAACAGCACCTAACAACAACAGTTAAGTAGGCTTTCTAAACTAACATAAGATAAAATTTACAAAAAGTACTTGAATTAGATCTCATTAATATCACTAATTATTAATGTCCATAGGCTAGGATTTGGTCACAACAATGTACACAAATAAGAGTAATGAGCTTCTGCTTATTTGATTACTATCAGAATCCCATTTTTATTTCAGGAACAACCTCTTTTTACCCCTCCCAGAGCGGTGACACTGACTGCTTTAGAAATGGTCAGGTAACCAAAGTCAAACTAATCGGAACCCTCCTTGGAACTTTTCCTGGAATAACTGGGAAAGAAGTACTTCTCCTAGGATTATAAAGGCTAAGGATCATTTAAGCCACTGTATGATAGCTGTCAAATTCTGGCCTTAAAAGATAGTTGAATCAGGCCCATCAAATTACCGAGCAGGCCCATGTCAAATTCTGTATTTCAAGGGCCAAAGCTGGAGCAGAATAGCAGTTAAAACATTGAGAATAGCTTTGCAGCCCTGTGAAGACAGTCTTGCTGAGAAAAAAATCTAACAAGGAAATGCAGGTCTTGGAGATGGAGAAAAAGAGAAATATTTTTAATGACATCAGTCTAACCTCCCACTCTAGCCACTCCTAAATATAGCATGACCTATTGAAATCTTAGTTACATGAGTCAATAAATCCAATTTGTGTTTCTTTGTATAAGCCGGTCTGAATCAAGTTTCTGACATTTACAATAGGAGGAATCTGGCCAATGTACATACATGCCCACAGTTATTATCTTCTGTTTATAAAATTTCATTTACTTAACGGCAATGTGCAATACACATACAAACATGTTGCAGAAGCCTATTACTTATCTTGTAAATAATGACCACAAAACTCAACTGATATGGTTTCCACCTTCGTGGTCAGCAGGATTTTGTGGACACTCAGTAGCTTTTTATATGATTGATGTGCAACAACATGTTCTATCTACTTGCAAAGGCTTTTTAACCATCACACAAACGTGATAATATTTCAAATTGTGCCTCAGCCCTTAGTTTGTGTAGCATTATTTCTGCCCCAGCTCTGAGACTCAGAAGAATTACTCTCGACTTTTGTGGCAAGGGTGGAGTCACATGAATTCCCCAATGTCCAAAATATTGAGCTCAAAATTGTGAACACACCTGGTGGTCTATATCCACGACTACATAGGCATCTGCTTTTCACTAGTGCTTTGTTCCTTACCGATGTCAAATTGAGAATGGCTTAATTGTGCATTTTCTAAAACTTTGGCTGAAAGCATACTGCCAAAGTTTACTCCATTGTAGCAGACACTCGTAATTATTTTCAGCTGCAAATGAATGCTATCCAGATTCTATAGAGGTATATGTCTTTTGTTCTCTTGATCAACGGCTCTGGTTTGTCCTATCAGGGTACCATTGATACACAGCAGCTCAGGGTTGTCTATACTCAGTATAAAGTACATTGTTGAATTATCTGACATGTATGATAGCTGTCAAATTCTGGCCTTAAAAGATAGTTGAATCAGGCCCATCAAATTACCGAGCAGGCCTATGTCAAATTCTGTGTTTCAAGGGCCAAAGCTGGAGTAGAAATGCAGTTAAAAAAAAAAAAAAAAAAAACCTCTGGACATTAACAAGTCCCAGCAGTCAAGAAATCAAACAACATATTGTGTTGAAGAAATCTGCTGCAAGAAAACCTCTTTTAAGTGTCAAAAAGAAAACATGTCACTTTGAGGGCTAAGGTGTACCAGACCTAGGTATGGTATTTTGATCATCTCATGTGTGTGTGAAAGCTGGACAATGAATAACAAAGACTGAAGAACTGATGCTTTTGATTACAATATATACTGAATATGCTGTGGACTTGCAGGAAACATACCAGACTGTCTTGGAAGAAGAACAGGCAGAACAAAACGTTGCTTAGAAGGAAATGTGGCAAGACTTCCTCTCAATTTCTTTGGACATGTTATCAGCAGGGATCAGTCCCTGGAAAACGACTTTACTCTTGGTAAAGTATGTGGTCACCAAAGAAGAACACCAAGACCGTGCATGAGGTGGACTGACACGGTGGCTGCAACCATGGCTCAAACATCACAATCGTTGTGAGGACGGTCAGGACAAGGCAGTATTTTGTTCTGTTTTATCTGGGAACACTGTGAGTCAGAACCAACTTAAAGGCACCTGACAAGACAAGGTGACTCAGAGAGGAGCCTTGGCAGTGCTAAGGTTGCTTGCCTGCCAATTGAAAGGCTGGTTGTCTGAATCCACCAGCCCCTCTGCAAAAGATGTAACAGTCAGCTTTTGTCAAGAATGCAGCCTTGGAAACCTAGGGCAACTCTATGCTGTCCAGTAGGGTCACACGAGTCCAAACTGACTCGACAGCAATAGCTTTGATGTTCTTTTGGTTAGAGTGACTAGGAAACTAAGTTTTTACTTTATTTAATTTTAAGTAATTTAAACTTAAATAGACACACATACTTAGTGCAGATATAGAATGTCTTCAACCTCTTATTTGTAATGGGTTTGTTATTTTTCCCTCGGTGTGCTACAATGATGTGCTTTTAGTTTGAAAATATACTGTACTATATAATGCATGTAAATGCAATCTTCAACAAATTATATATTGACATATAAGATGTAGACATTATGTATAATAACAAGTTCTGACTTTTTGTATTAATAAAGATATGTGCTATTTATTTATGTAAGAAAAAGCATAATTCTAAAAGCATGTCATTATTGATATTTTGGAGGCAAGAATACACTAAAAATTTAAATTTAACTGTGCACTGCAACATGACAAATAGATAAAAATAATTTTATTATCAGATGTTTGAAGTTCTTATATTTTACATGCCAAAAATGCAACTAGAATTTGCATATTTTGTTTCATTTGTCTGGTTGTGCACACTCCTGTGAGAATACACATTGAAACTGAAAATAGTCTTTATCCCTACACAATGAAAAATCACCCTTTATTCCTATGCAATAAAAAAAAGATCACACTTTAAAAAAAATTAATCTTAAATCTCCTGATGTGCCACATAAGTTATTTAATCAAACGGACACAGTTTACAGATTTGGTGAAGTTCATCTTAAAGCAAATTTAAGAATAATCACCACTTTATATTCCTCATTAACTTGACATATATATCAGTATCAGAGTGTCCTAGTCTTAAATAATTGTCCGTTAGAGATAATTTTATTCTTCTAAGAATAAAAATAATTTACAGCTGCGTGATGGTGAAGTCCACCATGGGCAGTGAGCAGTGAATGTTCAGCTCTGTGTTCAGCCGAGTGACTGAGTCACCAGCACATTCATTTGTGCACTGACTGCATATTTAAGAAATACAAAACTGTCCACTATAAACTGATGATTTTGAAAGTAATAACTATTTTAATATAAATTTTAACAGTCACCATTATTGCTTCTGATAAAACAACCCCTTGGAACATCTTTTCAAAATCTCAGAATTTCTCAAACCACTTACTGGGAAAGACTTTCAAAGGGTGTTGAAATAGGGTCCAAATATTCTGTGAACTTTCTAGAATGTTTAGGGTCCCTATTAACAGGTCCTTGATTTTCCTGGGGCCCGTAGGAGACATCTGGAAGCCTGTCTACAACTGGGTATCAGACAAGCAGACACAAATGAGGGGGTCCCCAAGAGAGATGAGGAAAGCCAGGCCAGATCCAGTGACAAAACAGGACCATGGAGCCCCAAAGAATAAATCAGCACGAAAGGAGAAGAAATGCGTCTAGAAGGAGCAATGTAAAGGGGAAGGGCATGCTGGACCTCCAGTGACCCCACGCCCATTCATTTCCCCTATCCTTCCCTCATCCCGGATTACCCAGACTCACTAAGAAGGAAGGGCTTGTGGCAGAAATAAAAGTACGACGCGGAATCCAAGAAACTCTGCAACAGGGACATCGCTCTGCAAAGGCCTGAGCACAAGAAAACAAGGTGAAAGTGTGTGAAAGCTGGACAACAAACAACCTGCCCTCCTGGCTTGTAAGAGGGTGGAGCGGTAGAGACCTGTCACTCGTTTGGTAGTACTGAAGAGAACGGCAGTCAGCTAAAGGACAGCAGTGGAGACAAAGATCCAGGGGAAGCCCAGACCATGTTTAGGGGAAGGGGCAGTAGCATTACCAACCCTGAGTGGCACGGCAGTCAGGCGTCAGGGTTCTGAGGACGTGCGTGTGGTGACGTAGGTAACCCCAGAGCAGCAGGGCAACAGCAGGCTGCCAGGTACAACACAGGGACAAACAACAGCACTATCACGGTAAGCATAATTTTATTCTTGTGATTAAAAATAAAGACAATTCTTCCTTAAGGAGAGCAAAGGTCTCTATTCAGTAGCTCTAACTGTGAAAAAACCTTTTTCATCTTCCAGGGAATGCCAGAGGAAAGTGACCCAAATGTAAGACCCCAGCAGACAACTAGTTTACAGGCGTAAATAATCTTGGAGATTCTCAGATATATTTCAGGAGAGAAACTAGTTATGAAATTCAGGAGAATAATGTTGCTGGATATGTGATCAAATAATAGCACATTTTGTTATTGAGATCAATTGTCACCGTCAGTCACAAAATTAGAATCTATAACCCTTTAACATAAAATTGCTGCATAGATTAAGCTGAATAATATTTAAGAAAGCACCTTGAAAAGCTGAAGGCACAGAAGGTCACTTAATGAAAGCTGATGACTCTGAATTTGAGCTGAACTTCACCCTGTACAGTGGTGTCTCAAATTCCTGGCCCATAAATGTCAAAGATCCTTAAACTCCCATGCCATAAAACACAATCTTACCCTTGAGTTTCAAAACTCATTTAGATTCAAATAGAAATAATAAAGCAAGAAAGGAGATAAGCTTATGAAGAAAGTTAAACCAGATTGCTAATCACTAATAATTTTCCATAAAACAAATTTATTTTTGACTGGAATGAACAAGTTGTAGTTAATGGCACTGTCTATGGCTGTATAACTTAACTGTATAACATAACTTCGGTGAAACATCATTAACTTTCTCTGCCTCACTTCTTCTGTCTTTAAAATAGAGGTTATGGTTATAGTTGATGATTTTTATAACTGTCAAATTAAAAGTTATATTCACAAAGGGACAGATGAATTTTGGGGTTTTAGTAACATCTTACCTTCCATGCATCAGAGTCAACAAAGGAAGTCCCTAGGACCTAGGGACTAACATGAATGTGTACTCATATAATCAAGACTATATTTATGAGTTTGTAAAGTAACATTAATAATATTCTGTGATCTACCATAGTGTCTCAGAACGTTTTCCTACCATAACTGAAGAGGGGAAAGCTATTCTTACTGCTCTGTGAACTATCTTCAAAACTGATTTCAAAGAGAGTAGGAAAGCTGGCAAAGATAGTAATGATCATCCAGGGAATGATTCAGGGAATCAGATCCGAGGTTTCACGGTTCTGTATGTCCGTAGAAGTCCCAGGTATGACCAGACCATCTGCACAAGGAGACCTCAGCTACGTGAAGTAGAATTCCCGAAGCCCTACCCCAGAAAAAACTGTTGTCCTTAATGCCTGATTTCAAAGCCAGAAACGCAACTAATGATACTAACCTTTGATTTGTTAAACACATCTGAACTAAAATAGACTGTCTTCCTAATTCTTCTTCTGTTTGAGGTTTCCCTCTTGTACTGTTCAATTCAATCAATCCCATACCCTGAACAGCAGAAGTTGTCTAAGTCAGAAGAAACTCAATGGCAACAGGTTTGGTTTTATTGGTCATTTGACAAGCTTTCTATTAGGAGCTGGAGATTCAGAAATGAAAACACATGGTTGCTATTCTCACATAACTGATGTAGGGATATTCTGACTAAAGCATCCCTCTAAAACATGCTAGCATACTACAGAGAAGGTGATTAAAAAACAAAAAAAACTTGGTATGAAGTCAATTCCAACTCATAACAACACTACAAGACAGTGTAGAACTGCTTCACAGGGTTTCCAAGGAGTGGCTGGTGGATTTGAACCACAAGTTTTGGGTTAGCAGCCAAAGGTCCTAACTAGTGTGCCACCAGGGCTCTGAACAGCTAACTGTGAGTTGTATTTTCATGAGCTCTCATTAGCCTCCTGAGGAAAAGCATCCATTTTAAGTGATGGTCTGTGCCCAGGGCAGTGAAATGTAGATTCCCAAGGAGATGCTGGAGTGGACATTGTTGATGCTCTCCTCAGGTCACCCCAATCCGTTTGATCCTTTCTGTGTGCCCTTTGCCCAGCTTTGAGGGGCTTTTGCTTCCAACAGCCCATACTTGCGATGCTAATTTGGAGGACAGCCCTGGGGCTACTGCTCCCCCTTTACCCAAGCCCACAGAAAACCAGAGATTCCTCGCAGTGTAAAAAAGATGGCCCTACTCAGAGACTAAAAGCTCTTGCCTTGGGGCAGGATAGTGCTGTTCTGAAATCGCTCACTTGTGCGGCTTGGTCCTCTTCCCTGTTCCACTTCCCCCACTGCCTTACTAGTTTTGCCTGGGAAAATGTCCTTAATCAATCACTCACACAACATCATATTCTCAGGGTCTTATTGACAGAGATCAAAATAGGCTTTACCCAGGCTCTTAGAAACTGGAATGGGTAGGAAAGAAACAAATCTAAAGCAAGAGCGAAGGTAACATTCTAGGGTCATCCATGGAATATGGGACACTACACTTGCAGAGAATGCCTGGAGGTAAGACACTGTTGGTACCTATAGAGCGTCTCCTAGTGCTGACTCAAGGATACAAGCCTCACATTATACCAGGTATCCAGAGGGCTATAAAAAGCAGAGAGAGTTGAATAGTTGTCCTTGGAATCAATAGGTTTTCTAAAGAGCAGCTAGGTTACTATTAGAATAAGAGAAGCAGGATTATCAAGATCACCAGTTGGTGAACTAGAGATTGGATACCACCAGTTGCAAGCAAAACTTTAATATAGCCAGTGGGAATTTAAGAGCCACTGAAACACAGATTCCCAGACATTCAGTGGGATTTGAGAGTCTGACATGGGATGCGGCACAAACACACATCACCTGATTACAAAGCACAAAACGAGCTGTGGGCCATAGAGAATAGAAAATTAAATACTACGAAAATGCAGAGCAGAAATAAAGGACAGCAAAACCTGTGAAAGTCAGAACCTGTGTAAGGTGGAAACCTATCAGAGAAGGAAAAGTCAGATAACTTTCCAGTAACAGAGAGGGATAGAAAAGTGGTTAAGACTGTATCCTGTCCAAGGCAGAAAAGTTTTGAGACCTGGAAAAACAATGCAGTGCTGTTGAGTTCCTGCTCTCGCAGGTTTCACTGTACTTACAGATGGGGCTATTTATAGCCTCTGGGGCCATGTGAACCAAAGCATGGCTGGGCTGTGCTACGGGGCATGAGCACCTTCAGATTTAAGAGGAGCTGGGAAACAAGTAAGAAATGCCATGCTATGTTGACTAAAGCATTTATCAACCTCAACTAACTCTGTGACTTACTCAAGCGTTACCCTCATGAAAATGTCATGCACAGACACTCAAGCACTGCAACTATTCACAACATATTCAAAGTCATTTGCTATACATGCTTATAGGTCACAAGCAAACTCAAAGGCTCCTACTTGCTGCCTGCTAGGGGGATTGGACAACCTCACTCTTCCTTCTGGCTAAAACGATGGTCATAGGGCAGTCATCTGCAGACTGATCTTCCTCCTTTTGTTCCTGTTCCCTTGAAATGCAATTTCTACATAATAACAAGAATGATTGTTTAAAAATAGACCCTGTCATTTCTCCATTAAAACATTTTATTGGCTTCCCATGACATTTCAAATCTTGTCACTTCCTGACTAAGACATTTCAGTGGCTTCCCATGGCATTTAAAATTAAATGCTACAAAGTCCTTAGTGATCTGGCCTCTGCCTACGTTTCTAACCTTTGTCCCAGGTTTCCCCTGCATGCCTACTTTCCCATGCAGGTTTCTGATGGCTCCCAGACATCTTGGCACTGGGACCAGAATACCCTTCACCTCGGCTCTTTCTACGGGTGACCGCTTATCCATTTAGGCCTCAGCCTAAATGCTACCATCTTGAAAAATGTTTTTCTTACTACTCTAAAATTGTTTCCTGCACTGTTATTCTCTTGGGAGATCTTTCTTCTCCAGCACTGACTACAGGGTGTTTGTTTATTCTACTGCTTCTTGGATTTCTCCCAGAAGATGAAGGAGAGCCTCTTTAAGACAGGTATCATGTGTCTTATCCACTCTTGGATCCTCGTACCCAACAGTGCCTGAAGAATGGATGAAACACAGGGCTGCTCTATCTAGTTTCACGTTTGGATCTCGCACTTTGACCATCTGCAGCCATTTAAAGTATAGTAAAATGTATCCTGGTGGTACAATGATGAAATGCTCATCTGCTAACCAAGATGTCAGCTGTTTGAACCTACCAGCAGATCCACAGGAGAAAAACATCTGACAATCTGCTCCCATGAAGATTACAGCCTAAGAAAACCCTGTAGGGCAGTTCTACTCTGCCCAAGAGGATCACTATGAATTGGAACTGACTTAACAATATGCAACAACAAGGTGTATTAAAGACCTGACCAATTCTTAGTTATGGCCAATGAACAAATTTATAATTCCAGAAAAACAACAACAAAAGGAGACACTTGTAAATTCCATGTTGACTCAATCAGTGAATCCAGGTTTACATGGAAAAGAACTGCTCAGGATGGGGACGGGAGCATAGCAGAACTTTTCAGAGCTGCACTGTCTGTTACAGATGGCAGTGCAGACAATTTCAGTGTGACATTTCTAAATTTGTGTTATATCCAGAGCTTCTCCTCAACTGTCCTTTTTAAAGTCTTATAGATTCAGAAAGAATGAACCCCTGGCAACTATTTATTGAAACTAGAGAGTATGCTTGATTTCTTTTAGAATTAATTTTCTCCTTATTTGAAGAGTTTTATTTTAGAATCTCAAAAATGTTCCAGTTTGGATGGTATTTTTGGCCCAATTTCTTCATTATTCATTTAAGCTAATTGAATGTGTCAAATGTGTGAATACTTTAAGAGCATGCAAGCTGACACTCTTGTTTCTAGGAAGATTGTTCTTTATAGTCCATGTTGGTTATCATCTCCTGTCAATGCTAATTGAGATTAATAGCTGACACTATAGATGTAATCATTGAATAAAATATGGCTGCTATGGAATATTCTTTATTAACAATTGGAAATTTTAGGAAAAACAGAAAAATGTGAGGAAAATTTTAATCATCTACAAAATTCCACCTAGAAATAAATCCATTGTTGTTTTGTTGTATATGCTTTCAGGTTTTTTATCTATACCTATACATAATTATTCTTTCACTCATTCATCCAACAAAGACTTATTTAGCACCTATCACATGTCAGAATCAAACCTAGATGCTGCTGAAGAAGACAGGTAAGGTCCATGCATTGAAGTAGCTGGCATTCTAGCAAAAGATGAGAGAACAAGTAAGCAAATAAGATTTCAGAGAGTGATAGCATCTATGAAGAGCAAAAACCAAGTAATACAAGAGAGTGAAGGTCATACAGGATGAAGTGAGAGGGCAAGACAGTGAGGGCTGGCTACTCTAGAAAAGATTGACAAAGAAGACCTTTCTAAGAGGACAACATTTGATCTGAAACCTAAAGAAAGGAGAAGTGTCAGTCTTGGGGAATCTGCAGGACAAGCATTTCAGGAAGGAGAACAGCACATGCAAGGTAAAAGTCTGAGTTTTTTCTGGTAGTTGTCACAAGAGTAGTGTTGTTGGAGCTAGAGGGAAAAAAAAAGATGCAGATAGCAACCTCTCATATTAACCAGATTTGTGTGGATTATTTTGTTTATGATATTCTGGACCTGTAGAGTTTAAATTTTTGTGTTATCAGATTCATCAGTTTGTGTGCGTGCGTGTGTGTGTGACAGAGAGAGAGAGAGACCGAGACAGAGACAGATTTCTCTCATTAGAAAGTCACCTAACTTCAATCAGCAAAAATATTCACCTATATTTTCTTTAGTACTTTCGTTATTTCATTAATCCATCCACAGTTTATTACAATATATGGCAGGAACTAAAGTGGATACTTTCCCCTAAGTAATTAACCCAGGCCTGACTGAGTACAGCTTTTTGAATAGTTCTTTCTTCTGCATTAACTTTGATGCCACCATTGTGACGCACATATCTCTTACATCTAAGGTTGGAGCCCAGGTGGCACACTGGGTAAGCACTTGACTGGTAACCAGCAGTTCAGGTCCATCAGTCAACCCCTTGGAAACTGTAGGGGGAAGTTCTGCTCTGTCCTGTAAAGGTCGCCGTGAGTCAGAACTGACTATACAGGGTTTGGTCTTTTGGTTTTTATATGTAAGGTTTATGAAGAGGAGAACGAGATGAGCTTAGTGACCTAAGCAGCCCTTTAGGACACTTACTTTGGCAGCAGACTGAAGAAAGCATTACAAGGACAAGAGGCGAAAAGTGGCAGACCAGTTGGAAAGCTACAGCAATCATCCAGATAGAAGATAATAAGGGCTTAAATTAGGGTCATGATATTGAGAATGGCAGCGAAGTCTTAAGAAGAAAACGGTGAAGATAATCACATAAACAGATCTATCAAATAAATGACTGTGTGGCTGAAAAAGACAAAAACAAAGAATCAAAGATAAAACTTGAGTGTAACTCAAAGTGTAATTCCTCTGTATCTTGATTCATGTTCCTTCTTCTTACTCAAATGCCCATTTTTCCCACACAAATGCCCATTATTCCCACCACCTGTCTGTCACTTTGTCATACTGTGGTGGCTTGCATGTTTCTGTGTGCTGGAATCTATGTCACTTGTTATTTCAAATACCAGCAGGGTCACTTAGGGATGACAGCTTTCGGCAGAGCTTCCAGACTAAGTAAAACTAAGAATAAAGGCCTAGGGATTTGCTTCCAAAAATTAGCCAATGAAGACCTTGCAGATGACACTGGAAGACAGTCCAACTCGCTTGCTTGGGACATGTCATGAGGATGGAGTAATCGCTAGAGGCAGACATCATGTTCAGTGAAGTAAACAGCCAAGAGGGGGTCTCCCTAGTCAGAGAGATTGGCACAGTAGCTGCAACAATGGACTCAGACTTACCGGTAGTCACGAGGTGACGCAGGAGTAGAAAACATTTCTTTCATCGTGTGTAAGACTGCCATGAGTTAGAGTCAACTCGACAGCAGCTAATAAACATACTCATTATTTAAAACTTAAATTAAGTTTTGGAACAAGCCAAAATCAATCAGTTCTTCTTAACACTAGAAGCAAAAATTGAGGAGCTCAATCTACAAATTGAGTCTTATGCTGATTTGAAAGGTGCCTGATTTTGTTATTTCAGCCCAGCTCCCAGGTCAGGGTCTCGTTTATCTGGAATTGACCTGGGCTAGGCCATTATTCCTCCAGCTCTCCAAATCTTTACTCCTGCTTCTTTTCCTTCAGAATAACCAATGTGGCATCCTTCTCCTCCTCACTAAGAGTAGAAATTAAGTTAACCCTTAAGATCATGATAAAATCTAAGATTGTTCAATAATTCTTCACTATAAGTGACTCTTCAAAAAGCCTGATTCCAGCTTTTCTTATTCTCCAAACTAACCTCCATAGTTCCCTGGTGAATGCCTCTCTGTATAAATTCTTCCAGTTTAATCACTTAGGTAGACTCATTCTCTTGGGTGTACCTCCTGGTGGTTTCAGAGGTCAGGGAAGCCACAGTTTTTCTAGACAATTGGAATTATAAAAGGCATGAACATAAATATGAAAACGGTATGCTACCATCCAATCATATCTGTGGCACTATAACACTTAGGTTTATGAAACTGTTTATCATGTTTATTGTTTGTTGAGGATGTTAACTGGATTTCAAAATGCCTTCTTCAAAGAGATCCATGAGAGAAATGTCTCACTATTTTATCAGCATCATGAAACACATAATGGATCATGTTCCCGTTTAAGAGTAACTTAAGGGGAATTTCAAGCCAACTTTTGGCCCTCTTCTGACACACGTATAGGATTTCAGGGCTCGACAGTTCGTACTAACCAAATTCCATGCTCCATCGTACTTTCTTAGCTTTATGTTTTCTCTGTGTTATTCCTCACCATATTTTCAATTTATTTCATCTTGGCATCATATGTTTATCTTTGTAAGATACTTTGGATCATTTTAAGAATCTGCAGGAATACCAGTAACCTAAACATTAAAATATAACTGGATATAGTGTTTGTTTGTCTCTCATAATGCAGTCTTGTGAGTATATGTTTCATGTTTGTGTCCTAGTATAAATCCCAAAATGAGTCCTTGCATTAAGATCTCCAAGAAAGTCTGTTATAATTGAAAAAGATTTTCATTAGATAATTTATTTCCTCATAGTGAACATCTTTTTACTGGCTTTATTCCTACCTATTATTTTCCTTTGTTAACTGAACACCAGCCGCCACTCAGCATATTACAAATGCAGTGATAATGATGAAATATCCTTAATGCTGAGTAACAGCCACTGTTGAGAAAACCAATTAGACTTAGTCTCTGTCAGGGTTTTACTACTTTCCATGATTACAAGGAAAAAGAAGCTCAGCAATGTCTTTTTTTGCCAAAGTGCAAATTAAAAAAAGCATCACTTTATAAAAAAGAAATACTAGTCAATTATGGTGTATATTCTTATTTTTGTGGCGAACTGAAGATAAATAATTTCTCAAAGCAGCAATGCAAGGTTTGGGGAGCGGGTCTCATAAAATAGAGTCTAGTTAAAGCAGCAGAGAATATTTTTAAATAGAAGTCTCATGGTCAGTCTGAAACAAAATTACATGTGAATGTTCAGAAGATGTCTCACAGATTAGATAGGTCATCAAGACTCTACGAGTGACTGATATGACAGCAATACTAAAGAATTTATACACTCATTCACAAATATTTGAGCTATACTTTCCAGGCATTTTGCTACACTCTCAGGATAAAGCAGTGGGAGTGGGGGGTGGCGGGGAGAGATGCTTGCTCTTTAGTTGACGAGACTGATAAATAAGCAGGCAATTATAACACAAATAGTGCATTATGGTAGTAGTACAGCCTAGGTGCTAGCAAAAGCTTCAAGAGACAGTGACATCTAAAATGTGCCCTGACCCAGTCTACCTGAAACAGAGGAACAATCAAAGACATAAGGAAAACATGAGCCCAGGAGACAGAATGGGCCACATAATCCAGAGACTACGTCAGCATGAGAATAGAAGAATTAAATAGTACCCAGCCACCATGAATGAGTGCCCTGACAGAGAACACAATAAAGAATATCTGATGAAGCAGGAGAAAAACCAGGTGCAGAACTAGAACCCTATTAAAAAGACCAGACTCGATGGTCTGACAGGCTGAAAGGTCCCTGGAAGACATGGCCTTCAGAGTCTCTTTGTGAGCCCAGAAATGAAATCATTCCCAAAGCCAACTCTTTGGACAAAGATTGGACTGGACTCTAAGACAGATAATGATACTAGAAGAAGAATGCTTCCTGGCTTAAGTAGATACATGAAACGAATTAGGCAGGTTCTGTCCAGAGGTGAGATGAGAGGGTTGAAGGCAACAGGAGTTGGTTGAATGGACACAGGAAACACAGGGTAGAAAGGAGGAGTGTGCTGTCACAGTGTGGGGAGAGCAGCTGAGATTATACAGCAATATGCGTGTAAGTATTTGTAAGACTTGGAATGTAAACTTTCACTGAAAGCACAATAAAGTATTAAAAAGTAAATAATAAAGTAAAATGAGACCTGAAAAATACGTAAGAGCAAGGTATTTCAGAGTGGTGGGTCTGAAACGGAGACAGAGAAAGCTTTCTAGGTAAGGGGAAGCTGTTGTTAGTTGCCAGTGAGTCTATTCTGAATCATGGCAATTCCACGTGTACAGAGTTGAACTGCTCCATTGGGTTTGAGCTGCCAACCTTTCAGTTAGTCATCAAGCACTTAACCATCTGCACTCCACAGGGACTCTTACACAACGTGAAGGGCATGTCCAAGAGCCCAGGAGCAGAGAGGAGGAAACAGCCCATTTAGCGAAGCACAAGTAACTGAGTGTGCCTGGAGCTTACAAGGCAGAGCGGTAAGTGGCTTGAGCTGGAGCTGAGAGTAGAGTGGGGAAGGAGGCTTAGGAAGAATTTTGATAGCCATTAATAACTGGACTTTATCCTGAGAAAGTCGGGCATCATTAAAGGTTTTATATCAAGAAAAGAACATGACCAGATTTACATATTGGCAATATCACCCGAGTGTTAGTGTGTGACATCTTTTTTTTTCTTTTTTTAGTATACATATTGTTTTACTGCACTGGTTAACAACCCCATAGCACTCTCCCTTCTCAGCCTTGGGTTCGTTATTACAAGCTTTTCTGTCTGTTCTGTCTTCTGGTTCTTGTCCCTGGACTGGTTTTCCCCTTAAGTCTCATTTTGTGTTATGGGCTTGTCTAGTCTTTGGCTGAAGCATCAGTATTTTAGAGTATACTAGGGGGCAAAACATGTCACAGTTAGCAGAAGACCACTGGAACAGAAAAAAGGTAAGATACAATGAAGGTATAAACCACTGTTGACTAAATGCTTTGATCATGTCCTCATATTAGTAAAAACAAAGTTGATCAACATCCTCCCCAGTTTATGTACACAAATTTGTATTGCTATATTAACAAACTAAACCAATAAACATGACAAAAACTTGTAAAGCAAAATAATAATTAAAAAAGAAAGAAAGAAAAATCCTCGTATTTGTTTCCTGCATCCCAACAGCCTATCTAAAACACATTTATGACTGTACTTGCCATGCTCTGGCGATCACTGGCCTGAACTAAGGAAGCAGTGGCAAAAATATAAAAAAGGTAAATAAATGGATCGAAGGTAATAAATAGAATCAATAGGTTTGATTGACTGTACATAGAGAAGTGAAAAAAGGAGAATTACTTGGGTTTCTGTCTTGGGCAACTGGGGTTATTTACTGAGTTATGGTACACTGGAGCAAAACCAGGCTTGAAGGGGAGAAATTAGAGACCATTTGCACACAGGAGGACTGCCAATTAAGTTCGCAAACTCATCCTAGAAAAAGTGCTACATACTTCACCACTGATCATCACTATAGTCACCTTTGAATTACTCCCCTTGGGAAGCTGTGTGCTGATGCCAGTGCCGAGTTCACTCTTCAAAGCAAATTTGGAACTCTTTTTCTGGAATGTCCATCAAGAGCTGTCATCATATTACCCTTGATGTCCTGAATGTCATCCAAATGTCTTTCTTTCAATACCTCCTTTATCTTCAGGTAAAGAAAAAAGCCACTGGGGCCTGATTAGGTGAGTAGGGAGGGTGTTCCAATACAGTTATTTGTTTACTAGCTAAAAACTCCCTCATGGACAACTACATAATTAAGTTTGCAAACTTGCCACTATGCTGCAGTGTGCAGCAGCCATTCCAGAAAGAGTTCCAAAACTGCTTTGAAGTGTGGACTAGGTGCTGGCATCAGTGCATAGCTTCTCAAGGGGAGTACTTCAAACATGACTTTAGTGACATTCAGTAATGAGGCACGAAGCACCTAGAACAACTAAGTTCATGGGCTTAATTGTCAGACCTTGTAATGAATCCATGACGGAGG
Organism: Heterohyrax brucei; assembly: GCA_028571685.1. Lineage (NCBI taxonomy): Eukaryota > Metazoa > Chordata > Mammalia > Hyracoidea > Procaviidae > Heterohyrax > Heterohyrax brucei. Next base: position 48,614,353 of record CM053150.1, on the reverse strand, counting down.
AGCACAATAAACACTAGTATAAACAGGTGTGGAGAGAGTTGATTGGGTAGTGGCAGGTGTAAAACCAAACTCATCTTTTAGGTCCAAATAACCCAAACTAAGAATTCTCTTCCTGTCAGTATCTAGGAATCTCTTTACTATTGCGGACTGTTTAATCAGGTAGCCCCAAGAAACAGGAAACTTCAGGTGTTCCTTTTTGAAGGTATCAATTGTCCTGGGGAATCTTGACTTTTAAGTTTGGTATAATATTAACCCACTGCGTCAGGTTTTTGCTGGGTACTGTTTTAGTTACCTGGTACTGGCTCCAACAGAAAAACCCATGAGTGGATAGTTTCATGAAGAGACACTTTATTGTCACAGTCCGGTAAGCCACAAATCCATTTATGAGTTACAAGTCCATTCAAGAAGAGAAGTTATCACAGTCGGGCAGGCTGAGTCCAAATTCAATGAGAACATCTCTTCACAGGAACCTCAGGTCCAAAGGACGCTCTCTGCTCTCGGTGCTGCCGTCTTGGTGGTATGAGTTTCCCAGTTCTCTGCTTGCTTCTCTTTCCTTTTATCTCTTGTAGGATGAAAGGACAAAGGGTGGTGCAATGCCATACTCCAGAGAAATTCCCTTTACAGTGGAGCAGGGAGGTAACCTTATGAAAGGATTTATAGTCCCACCCTAATCCTCTAACACACAGCATAGAAAAATCACAAAATAGAGGATAATCAGAAAACATTAGGAATCATGGCCCAGCGACATAGCTACACACATTTTTGGAGGGGGGACACAGTTCAATCCCTGACAAAACAAAACAAACCCACTGCCATTGAGTTGGGTCTGACTCACAGCAACCCTGGAGGTCAGAGCAGAACCGCCCCACAGAGTTTCCAAGGAGCGCCTGATGGATTTGAACTGCCAGCCTTTCGGTTAGCAGATGTAGCACCTAACTCACTACGCTTTAAAACCTGACATGCAATGTGGCCCTTACATGAAATTTCAGGTAGGCTTGCTGTGGTCTCTAGGTTTCTGTACTTAAAGGCAACACTTCTAGAAGCTAGAATTTCTATTCTGACATAAAATTTGGGAAACCTTAGCAACACAAACACAGATATTTATTGACTATATCTATGTATCACCAAAAGATTTGCAGTTTAAATCCACCAGGATCTCCTCTCCTTTCTATAGAGTTGCTGAGTCAGCATCAACTTGGCAGCACTGGGTTTGGTTTGACTTATGTATCATACAGAAAATAGAGTCCGTATGAAGGCCCCCAGTGGTGATACCAGAGAAGGCCTATTTTGAACTATTTTAGAGACAACAAAAAAGATGTTGAAAAAGGACCAGAACCCCATAAATATACTTTAAACACTACCTTTGAAATGTTTAATTGATCTCTTCTGAATTCTCCAGTAAGACAGAAAAGTAGTTATTAAAAATTAATGCCATATATAGCTACCAGCTCCTATCTTTAGAACATCAAGATTGGTACTTGTTAGTAGACATGGTGTCATGGCATCAACAATGTTGGTTTTCTAGGGTAGGTACATTTTCATTTGAAGCTCATGACAGCAAAAAGGAGGCACTATCTGACAAACAATGGATTTTATAATGGTCAGGTGAAGAGAAAATGGCAAGACCAGAATTCAAAACCAGATCTGTTAGGGTTCAACACCAGTGATCCTAACCATTACACCATAGTGCCTCATGGAACACACAGCAACACTGACAAAATGCCCTCAACACCACTACAAGGAAGACAAAACAAACAGTTGCTGTTACAAAATTTAAAGATTCAAAGAAGGCTATGGTTTTCACAGTTACCTGAATTGTGCCTTCAAGAAGCAGAAACAAAACCTGGTTTTCCTAATACCCGGTCCAGAACTTTAGCACCACAGGACACGCATAAGCCACACATGTATACACACAGAATGCAGGCAGACAACTTTATAACTGCAGGCAGCTGACGATAATGCCAAGCAAGAAATGCATCAGCTTACACTGAAGAAGCTGTGAAAGCAGAAAAATCAATCTACTGTTTTAATAAAAAACGTGAGAAACTGAAAAGATGAGCTCTGGTGCAATCACTTTGGGCGGATCTGGCTGTTTTGCTATTAATCATTTCTCTGCTGTGCAGTCAGCAGAACTTTGAGTCTATTCAGTGCTTTCATGGGGCCACTGCAGAGGCACTGTGACCAAGTGGAACGAGATTATAAAAGCCTCACAGTAACCTAAGGACCAAGAACTGTGCACATAATTTAGTCTTCAAGTGGAAAAGATTAACTCTAGAAAAAGAAAATAATTTTTCTCAAGACCAAAATATTAAAATTTTCTGACATGACAACTTACATTCTTGCAGCTACAGATCTTGGATTTAAGATAAAAATCTTATACTATGTCTGGGATCAATCTTCAATCACCTTTCTCTTTTAAGAAAGAATTCAAATAAAACCAGTTTAATATCTTACAATTAGGTCTTAAGTTTTCACATAGCTCTGGTTATTTTTCTTCATCTTTGCTTTCTGCAAAGTAATTAGTGCTGTCTGATGGCAATAATGTGCAGTTCTCTGATGGCACTCTTATAGGCAGACTCTGTTCTGGTAAGTCTGATGCTTAGTCCTTTTGCCCAACTACCGTGATCATAAGGGAATAAAGGGCATTAGGGAATGGGAGCATTTTCCACCGATCCGCCTTAATGGATGAACATGAACCAGCTGAATCATCAAAATACTCAGGATCTCGAAGCAAAGACCTATATATTGGAGGTCAGTAGCCAAAAACAGCGATAGTGCCATCAACCATCTATCTCTGCTAACCCCCTATCATCTAGTCTCACAACGATTCATTCCCTAGGCCCCGGCAGGCTCCCTGGGAACAGATGTAGCTGGTGGCGCCCCAGTGTTGATGTACCACACTGAAGTAAACTTGACTGCTGCTGGGTTCCCAACCCCAAGCAAGATGAAAGCCAAGGTGTCAAGTTTCACCATCAACTCAGCAAGCAAAAATAGAATAAAGCCAAAAAACCAAACCCATTGCGCTCAGGTTGATTCCAACTCCCAGTGACCTGTAGGACAGAGTAGAACTGCCCCCATAGAGTTTCCAAGGAAGCCTGGTGGCTTCAAACTGCTTACCTTTTGGTTAGCAGCTATAGTGCTTAACCACTGCACCACTGGGGTTTCCAAAAATAGGACACTTTTTCTAAATACCATGTTTATCCTAAGATAGAGTCACCTGAAGCAAGGAGTTTCTCCTTGTTAGGGTAAACTCTTTTCTACCACTTGGTGAAAGAAAAATTCAGGTCACAGACATACACACACGTACACACGATGCATTTGCTAAGAAATAGGATATTTTATCTACTTTCTTTACCTAAATCTTACTTTTATTTCAATCCTAAATATCTTTATCATTTTTTGATACCATTCGTCCTTACACTTAATTCCAAAGTTGAAATAATCGTAACAATTTTCTTTAAGAAATCTTGTGTTAGACAAGTTTGCTACCCCAGACACACAAAGATCCTTGTGCAGCAGTGATTCTGGCTATAGATCCGCTGGCCTCTGCACATGAGTGGTGTTACTCTGTCTTGAGCTCAGTCTTCCTGGGATCCTCTCTGGGTGCCAAATCTCCATACTCTGAGAAGGCCACTCTTTCTCATTCCTTCTCAACTGTAGCACCAAAAAGCTCTCCTGGTTCTCAAAGGCTCTAGGCAACTTCACCCTTGGCAATAGCATCCCAGGATAAAGACCTTACTGACCACAAGTCCAGTTGTCTCAAAGAGTCCATCCTTGGCCCACTGGCCACAAAATCCAATACTACACTGGTCCTAGATGTCTCTAGTTCTTGCTATCCACCTGGTTTCCTGGCCAAGTATGCTTCTCAGGCTGGTAACATGACCAATGGTGGCCCCCAGGTAACTTAGACATCTTGTCCCTCAATTACTCTTACAACATGGCCTGAATGTATTCCTCTGTCAGTCTCTTAAGTCTGATAGAAACCCTACTCTGTCCCATAGAGTTGCTATGAGATGGAATCAGCTTGGTAGCTATTGGTTTTGGTCAGCTTTTTAGGCAATGTAATGGTTTGAACTGTGTCCGCCCTCAAAATCTGTGTAGTCATTTGGCTGGGCCATGATTCCCAATATTTTATGATTCCTCCATTTTGTGATTTTCCTGTGCTGTATGTTAAAGGATCAGGGTGTGATTGTAAATCCCTTCAGAAAATCATCTCCCTGCTCCACTATAAAGCGAGTTTCCCTGGAGTATGGCTTGCACCACCCTTTATCTTCTTATCTTACAAGAGAAACGGAAAGAAAAGCAAGCAGAGAACTGGGAACCTCACGACATCAAGAAAGCAGGACTGTCGGAAGAGTGCAGCCTTCAGACCTGAGGTTCCTGTGTCAAGATGTTCCCTGAACAAAGACTAATGCAACAAACGGACTTGCTTCCAGAGCCACCAAGAGGGGAAATCCTTCCCCTGTTACAGACATCCTGAATTCAGACTTGCAGCCTACCACACTGTTTAAGAATAAACTTTTCTTTGTTCAAGCCATCCACTCATGGTATTTCTGTCACAGCAGTACTAGCTGACTAAAACAGGCAATGTTCAAGTCTGTAAGCATGTAGATCAAGGCTATTAATCTTGTACCCTTTGATTTAAGTACAAAAGAATCTCTTTAGGATAAAAGACCAGAGAGAGAGCATTCCTCTAGAAAACTAGGATTCAGTTTACAAGATAATGCTAAAATGATTTCCAAGATTTTATTTTTCATATTGATTCGTGGGTGTCATTTATGTATTGCAGACACTAGTCATTTGACAGTTACATGTCAAGCTATGAATTACTTCTCTTCACTTGTGGCTTGTCTTTTTGATCTCTGTATGGTATCTCTTGGTGAATAGAAGGTCTTCATTTTAAAGTAACTGAATTTATGGAACTTATATGTGTGTTTTTGTGTCTTAAGAAATCACACTCTAAATAGGCAGCTCTTGTCTGGAGGGAAGATCAGAGGGCAGAAAGGGATGGGAACTGGTCAGATGCACACAAGAAATCTGACTGGGAAGGGGGAGTGTGCTGTCACACTGTGGGAATTACAACTAATGCCACAAAACCATTTCTACAAATTTTTACATGAGAAATCAACTTGAGCTGTAAATTTTCACCTAAAGCACAATTTTAAAAAAGATGAAAACTCTGGTGCATAGTGGTTAAGAGCTATGGCTGCTACCCAAAAGGTCAGCAGTTCAAATCTACCAGGTGTTCCTTGAAAACTCTATTGGGCAGTTCTACTCTGTCCTATAAAGTGACTGTGGAGCCTCACTATAAGTTGGAATCAACTCAGTGATTTTTGGTTTTCTGTGTAGCAGTTCTGCTCTGTAACACAAGGGAGTTGCCACGAGTCGTATATGCCAACTAACAACAACATAACTAAATTATTTCACCAAGTCAAATAGCTATGCATACTAAGATTCTTACACAATGTTAGGTTAAAAGACCTTAGAAATCTAGGTTAAAATGAAGACATTCAACTCTTTTGTACCTAATTAACGTTTTAGGTTGTTGCCTCATCAGATATCAAAAAGGAGGAGTAAATCCATACTCCACACACCTAGCTCAATATCTTCATGACTCTGGGAGCATGATAGATTTTAGATTTTTCTGTTTCTGGCCACCCAACATTCTGATTCAGTGTTCCTGAAAATCTCAATATTTCCTATTAATTCTGGACATAACCAAGTGAGATGAATTTTGCAACATTTTTCACCTATGAGGATACAACTGGTCTAAGAATTTTGTTTTAAATGTATATCTTCCTGAGATACATACTTCACTTTATGGAAAATGGATGCATTAAAGAGATTCATCTTTATTTGCTATAAATAAAAAGACCCATAATCAGTGTAAAGAAAAAGAAAGAAATTGCCATGGATTGAATTGTGTCCCCCCCAAAACAGGTGTAGCCACGTGGCTGGGCCATGGTTCTCAGTACCTTGTGACTGTCCTCTCTTTTGTGGTTTTCCTATGCTGTATGTTAAAGGATTAGGTGAGGCTGTAAATCCCTTCATAGGATCACCTCCCTGCTCCACTGTAAAGGGAGTTTCCCTGGAGTACGGCTTGCCCCACCCTTAATCCTTTCATCCTGCAGGAGATAAAAGGAAAGAGAAACAGGCAGAGAATTGGGACCCTCACACCATCAAGCAAGCAGCAACAGGAGGAGAGCACATCCTTCAGATCTCTGGTTCCTGTGCCAAGATGCTCCCTGGACAAACACTGATGCAATACCAGATTTTCCTCCTGAGCCAACCAGGGGTAAAGCCTTTCCACTGGAGCAGACATCCTGAGTTTGGACTTGTAGCCTCCTGGACTGTGTAAGAATAAACTTTTCTTTATTAATGCCACCCACTCTGTGATATTTCTGTTACAGCAGCCCAAGTGACTAAAACATAATTCATCCTCTGAGGCCATATAGATTAAAATTCATTTCTTTTAAAGAACTGTATAATTTTGACCAGCGTTTGTCTATTACCAGGACCACTTGAATCAGAATCATTCACGCATTTTTTGTGTGTCTGATTAAGTGAAATTATACAATCCAAACTAAATTCACATGCCCACCTATCTGCAGCTCCTTCTGCTCTCCTTGCCTGGTGACGGCATGCTCCTCTTCTTAATTCTATATATGTCGTATCCTCTTAACAATCTTCTGTCCCCTCCTCTCACCCCTCTCCCCTCCCTTCTAGTAAGAGGCCAGTAGGACAACATCCTAGAGATGCACAGAACCATGAAGTACACACACCATATGGTCACACAGTGTCCCTGAGTCCAGTCCATCCCTGACCAAAGAGTTGACCCCAGTAATGTTTTCTGGTCAGGGGCAGGAGCAGGTCGAAGGGCCATGCTCCCAGGGGAATCTCCAGACCACCAGATCATCAACTGCAGTCTTTTAGTGGAGTTCTTGAGGGGCACTCCTCTTTTTCTCTTGTTGCCACTGAGACTTGACATGGTCCTCAGACCCCCACCCTTGCTACTCTGTCCTTGCAGTATTTGGTTAAGATTGGAAGCATTTTCAGGTTATGTTGAAGTCAAGGTGATCTTCTTTCTACTGTGTGCTGTCACTGGTTTCATCCAACCAAATTTCCATCAACTATCTAATCTATAATGAGCCCTCTCCCATCCTCCCCTCCGTTGCAGCCATCAAAGAGTCTTTTCTTCTGTACATAAGTCTATTTTTAAGTCCCTATAGTAGGGGTCTCATACAATATTTGTCCTTGTGTCACTGACTGATTTCACTCAACATAATGTCTTCCAATAGAAACCAGGTTATGAGATGCTTCCTAAAATCATCATTGCTTTTTATCATTACATAGTGTTCCATTGAGTACATGCACCATAGTTTGTTTATCCATTCATCTGTTGTTGGACATCTGGGTTCAGTCCATCTTTTAGCTACTGTGGACTGTGCTCCAATAAACATTCGTGTGCATGTATCTGTTCATGTGATTGCCCTTGCATCTGTAGGATATATTCCAAGCAGTGGGTTTACTGGATCAAATGACATATCTATTTCCAGCTTTTCAAGGAAGCACCAAATTGCTTTCCATAGAGGTTGCACCATCTTGCAATCCCACCAGCAGTGTAGGAGAGTTCCAATCTATCCACAGCCTCTTCAGCATTTCTTGTTTATTTATTCATTTTTGGATCATGGCCAGCCTTGTTAGGATAAGATGGTATCTCATTGTAGTTTTGATTTGGATTTCTCTGATAGCTAATCCGACGGCACTTGGCTTGGCTTGGCTTGGCTTGGCTGATAGCTAATGATTGTGAGCATTTCCTCATGTGTCTTTTGGCTGCCTGGATGTCCTCTTTGGTGAAGTGCCTATCCATCTCCTTTGTCCATCATGTAACTGGGTTATTTACCTTTTACTTGTTGATGTTTTGCAGTACCTTGTAGATTATGGGAAACCCTGGTGGCATAATGCTACATCTGCTAACTGAAACATTGGCAGTTCAAATCCACCAGGTGCTCCTTGGAAACTCTATGGAGCAGTTCTACTCTGGCCTAAGGGATTGCAATGAGTCAGACCCAACTCGACAGCAGTGGGTTTGGAGTTTGATTTTTTTGTAGACTATGGAGATCAGGTGTTGGTCTGACATGTAGGTGCCAAATATTTTTTCCCGTTCTGTAGACGTCCTTTTAATTCTTTTGATAAAGTCTTTGGATGCGCAAAAATGTTTGATTCTTAGTAGTTCCCATTTATCTATTTTCTGTTGATTGTGCTTTGTTTCTCAGATTTTGAAGTCTGTCTACGCTGTGTATTAAAGCTTCCATTCTGACGGCACTTGGCTTGGCTTGGCTTCTTGATCCTATTTTTTCTTGCATGATCTTTATCATTTTAGGTTTGATATTTAGGTCTTTTATCCTATTTGAGTTGCTTGGCTTTATCCTATTTGAGTTAGTTTTTGTGTAAGGTGTGAGATATGGATCGTGTTTCAATTTTTTGCAGATAGATATCCAATTTTGTCAGCACCGCTCATTAAAGAGACTGTTTTTACCCCAGTATACAATCTTAGGGCCTTTGTCAAACATCAACTGTTCATAAGAGGATGGTGCCATCTCTGGAGTCTCAACTCTGTTCCATCGGTCCATGCATCTCTTTTTGTACCAGTAACAGGCTGTTTTGACTACTGTGGCAGTGCAATAGGTCCTAAAGTCAGACAGCGAGAGGCTTCCCACTGTGTTCTTCTTCTTCAGTAGTGCTTTGCTTATCTGGGGCTTCTTCCCTTTCCAGACAAGGTTAGTGATTTGTTTCTCCATCTCGTTAAACAACGTCACTGGTGTTTGTACTGAGATTACATTGTATATGTAGATTACTTCGGGTAAAACAGACATTTTCACAATGTTAATTCTTCCAATCCATGAGCAGGGTAGGTTTCTCCATTTATCTAAGTTTCTCTCAGTTTCTTGTAGTAAGGTGTTGCAGTTCTCTTTGTAAAGATCTGTTACTTCTCTGGTTAGATTTATTCCTAAGTATTTTATCTTCTTGGAGTCTCTAGTAAGTGGTATTGATTTGGTGATTTCTTCTTTGATGATCTCTTAGTTGGTATAAAAGAATCCTACTGATTTACCTATGTTTATCTTGTATAATGAGACTCCACTGAACTCTTCTATAAATTTAAGTAGTTTACTTATGGATTCTTTAGGATTCTCTGTGTATACAATCATGTCAACTGCAAATAGGGAGATTTTTACTTCTTCTTTGCTGATGCAGATGCCCTTTATTTCTTGGTCTTGTCTAATTGCTCTGGTCAGAACTTCTAGTATAATATTGAACAAGAAAGGTAAGAGTCAGCATCTTTGTCTAGTTCCCATTCTCAAGGGAAATTGTTTCAATCTCTCTCCATTTAGGATTATGTGGGCAGTTGGCTTTGTATAAATGGCCCTTCTTGTGTTGAGGAATTTGCCTTCTATTTCTATTTTGCTGAGAGTTTTTAGGATGGATGAGTGTTAGACTTTATCAAATGCCTTTTCTACATCAATTGACAAAATCAGGTGAGAATGACCCATGTGTTTTTAAAATGCTAATTCTCAACTCTCACTTTCTGCAACAAATACTTACTGGTTATACAGATCCTGATGACACATCAGATCCCTTTCTAAGCCTGAGACATAGAAATTCAATAAAACAGACAAAAATCCTTGACATTTTTGGTTTACACATGTGGAAGAGAAAGAAAATTAACAATAAATAGGTAAAATTCACAAGACGCCTCCTTCTCATTTGCCATCCTGCCATTGTTTCTGTACTCTGGGGCCCCTGCCCTTTCTGTCACAGATCCTTTACATAGGCTCTCCTGCTGTGGCAATGACAGATCTGCAGCTGTAGTCAGAAAGCTGCAGTGATGATATAAGCTTAGCCACAAAGATTTCTTCCTGGGGCAAGTTGCTGCCTGGGATGATAAGCATGGGGTTAGTGAGCTGTAAACTCTCAGTTCTTCTAATATGTAGAGCACAGAGGCTCAATAAGCATGTCTCTAAACTTGGCAGAGCCCACTATCTTGACTGATGTCTAAATACTTGATTAGCTGAACATGTACACAAAGCCTTATATCCAGAATGGTGAAACCCAAGGCTTATGCTTTTTTCAAAAATCACACAAGCTCTTTTCAGATTTGAAAAATCAATTTGATTTAATCCTGATTTTAGACCTCACACTATTTTGGGACCTAGAATAGAAATTTTGAACCATAATATAGTTGGATCATAAGAGAAGCTACAGCTTGAGAAAATTTAAAGTTTGAATCAAAATAGTTAAATAAAAAAAAAATCCAATACCTAACATTGTGTAAGGCTTCTGTGCCAGATGGTCCATTTGCCACTTAGCCCCATAGTCTTTATATTCTCACCAGCATCTCTGAAGATGACAGCCTAGGAACTACATTTACCAGGATTCCGATAGCAGGGTCTGGGTTATAGAATATTAATGGAGTCCTCATGCAATATTTAGAAGGTAGGGTGAAAGGAAAAGCCGTACCATCATTCCTCCAACTGCAGCAGACATCGGCTTCTGCATGTGGGATTATGATACAGGGATTTCTACAGATTTCCTCATGAATCCTCTTTATTCTGCAGGAAGTTTGGTGGTTCCTGCTTTCTAATTCTCTAAAGCCTAGCAGTAACTTTTTGATCTGGCAGTAGCCTTCTTTCACATTCTTTACCCTCAGTTCTTAACACAGCTTTTGAAAGCACTCAATCATGTGTATTATAAATACATGTAATCTCAATTGTGTGTATTACAAATACATGTAATTATGTGCAATCACAGATCTCTCTCTGAAGAGGTATAGCCGGAATGCTCCTTAGAAGCAAGGATGATGAGAATGCATCTCACGTTCTTTGGACATGTTACTAGGAGGGATCAGTCCCTGGAGAAGGGTATTATGCTTGTTAGAGGGTCAGCAAAAAAGAGGAAAACCTTCAGTGAGATGGACTGACACAATGGCTGCAACAATGAACTCAATCATAGCAATAATTGTGAGGACAGTGCAGGATCGGGTAATATTTCATTTTGTTGTGCAGAGGTTCGCTATGAGTCAGAACAGACTCAATGGCACTTAACAACAATAACATGTGCCAAATCTCATCTTGTTTGAAATATGTTCAGCTCCTGGGTGGCAGTAAATGTTCTGCCCTCTACTAAAGGGTCTTTCAGTGAAGATGTCTTATTTTTGACAGCTCCCAGCAGCCCCATGTGTGAAACTATGGTAGCTATATGTATCACATTTTTTGATTCCCACTGTCGTTGACTCAATTCCAATTCATAGTGACCCGATAGGCCACTGCACCCATTTACCTGAAGTTCTTTTCCATAAATAATGCCATCAAATATATTTCAAAATAATAAAACAATTAAAACTGTATCATTTACACAACTTGTTTTATGCACGTTCAAAGATAGAACGCCCTTATTAGAAAACCCTTGACTAACCAAAGAAAGCTTGGTGGCATAGTGGGTTAAGTGCTACATCTGCTACTCAATAAGTCAGCAGCACAAATCCGCCAGGTGCCATGGAAACCCTATGGCACAGTTCTACTCTGAGCTCAAGAGTTGCTATGAGTTGGACCCGACTCAACAGCAGTGAGTTTTTACTAACCAAAATGTTGGCAGTTCAAACCCACACAGCAGCACTACAGAGAAGGCCTGGCAAGCAACCTTTGTAAGATCACAGCTAAGAAAGCCCTGTATAGTATTTCTATTCTGTTCTAAGTAACCACCAAGAGTTAGAACCAACTTAGTGCAATGGATTTGTTTAAAAAAATACCTAGGATGGTTTTGTTTCCTAGAATAAACCCTAAATAACACCATTTCACTTCCTTTTACCTCCTTCTTAATTTCTAAATTTCCAAATGAAAATTAATTTGGTTGGTAGGCTTTAAACTCAAACTGGAGGCCTGAAACTCCAGGAAGACTAGCCCTTAAGCAAACAATAGATTACAAACCACAATCTAAATCTGAAAACACCCCAATGCTGAAATATAAGTATATGTTAATCCTTCAAGCTTTCTTCTCCAATCTCACTTAACTGAAAGATTGTCAACTCTAGATTAACTGTGTAGAGACGCAGATTGCAGCACATGAGAAGCAGTGAAGTACATACAGCAGACCTGGATTCAACCCTGTACCAGGGCTTACGAGTTACAAGAAACTTACTCTCTAAATAACAGTTTCTCCGTCTGTAAAACAATGGGAAAGCTCCTCTACGAGCAGTGGATCCAAGATTTCTACAGAGAAGGAATTTAGGGGCAGCAATTCAGTTGGAAGAGGGGCTTGAAGCAGTGTCTCCACAGCACTACACAGAAAAGTGGAAAATATTTAGTTTTTATTTCAATAATAAAAAGGAATTATTCTTAAACATTGTGAAGTAATGTACTTCAAAATAATCTAAAATTACAGGAAATTTTGAAATTTCATAAAAAGAAAATCACAAAGAAGCAATTTCTTAATCAATTTCTGGGGCCTGTGCATTTGTACCTTACCAATCTTTTCTACAGATACACGTGCTTATAAGCATGTATGTGTATGTGTGTTCATAATTTGAATTGTGTGTTATACTGTGCCTTGTCACCTTTTGTTCTTCTAATAAAATACTATGGCCATTTTTTCATCTCATTAAGTATTATTCTCATCATTTTAAAAGAGTACATAGTGTTCTATAATATGGATATATCATAATTTATATTAGGAGTACAAGCTATTTTAATTTTTATAACATACAACAGAACAATAGCTAGCCATCGTTATAAGTAAATGTCTGATATAGCCATAATAATTTCCTTTAAATTTTCCATAAATAAAATTGCAGTTCTAAAATGTGAGCACATTTTTAATATGAAAAACTCCTGAGACATATTCTAAAATTATCCTCCTTTTCAATTAAGAGTACATCCTTCCAGATCTTTTTAAAGGCACATACATGTAAAATACTTCTATTATGGCCTTCCAGATTTTCTAAAGTGTCTGTACAAACATATTTTGCCTACCTGTGAAGAAAAAATAGAGGCTGAAGAAATAGATTTCATTCCAAGACATCTTAAGTGTATCTGTAGAATTTAATAGAGAGAAAAAAATACCCTTAACAGAAAAAATAGGAGATTTTGTTTGCATATTGTGATAGAAATTTCCACTGAGTTCATCGCTAGTTATTACTCAGTTGGAAAAAAACTAGCTCAGTTTCTGGCATCAAAATAGCTGTTCAATAAATATTAACTAATTAATTAACTGGACAGTCAATTAGTATCCAGAAAACATCTTTTGGGACCGAAGAGTCTTGATTAGGAATCTGAGAGGAGTACAGGTGGTGTTGCCGTTGCTCCCTCCAACTAACAGTTGGGAGCTCCAAAGAGAAAGGGAGGCTCTGGGAGGGGAAAGGCTGCCTATACAGATGGTGTCAAAGAAGGAAATTCAGATTTCTGGCCCAGAGTCGAAGACACTACAATTACAGGCTTTGGCCTAGAAATATAGTGCATGTTACTAGTACAAGTAAGCATATGTTTGTCCAAAAATGAACGAACCTGATTAAAAAGTCCCGGTTGAAGCATTACCTCAATTAAGTGTAATTAAAACCAATCATTGAGCTGCTTTCATCTAGTGGCTTTTAAAATAGCAATATAACATCTACAATTCCTTTCAGTCTTAATAATCCTGAAATCTTTAAGGGAGGGTGGAATAAAAACTGAGGTATGTATCCACTAACTACGGAGAGCCAGCAGGCAGGACATAGGGGAATGACCATGCCCAGGTATGCAATGGTATCTGCAAGACAGTAATTAAGAACAGATTTACAAACAATTGTCTGGTCTCAGGTGACAACACACCACTGTGACCATTATATATAGGTCTGGCACAAAGAAAACTTGAGATTATAAAGAAAAAGAAGACAAATATATCACTGTTGTCTTCAGACTTGCTAGGAAGCCACATAAAAATGGAATATTGTGGCTTATTTGAAGGACGGAGACACAGAACTTTGGTGAATTTAAATGAGATACATATATATATATACACCTGCTTAGACAGTCTTCAGTGTGAGGGTGCAAAGAATATAGGAAAGAATATGGAAGGAGAGATCAATCCTAATAATTCATTTATCCATTCATTCATTCAAACTGGATAAGACTGAAAACATTAAGCAACAACTGGTATGACGTGACCCTCAACTAATCAGAATGTACATTTTGGCCAATCAGAAGAGAAAGCAGTTACAAACAACCAGTTTGGGGCACCAGGGCACCTGGTACGTGTGTGCTAGCTTCCTGTCACAGTTGCGTTCATCAGTGACTTCCAAGGAAGAAAGAGGGATGTGCATGTGTTGTCTGTGTGCGTGTCTGTGTAAAAACACATGGGATGCTTTTCACCACTTATCCCCACCTTATGTGACACCTCATTTCCAAATTATTGTTAATAAAATTGTAAGATTATATATTTTCACTCCAGAAAATGTCTGAAGTTCTCCTTTCGTTTTAAGACTCATTTTAGTATAAATATTTGGCTTCGTTCTATGTTAAACTGGTTTCAATGACCACAAGCTCTTTTTTGCCATGTTTTCTTAATTCTTAACTTGTGGTGCAGTAGACTAAAACATTCAATTATTTGAAGTATGTCTCCAGGCGTTGACTGCATAGTGTTACTTCTATCTTTGAAGTTCCAGGGTGGGGTGCACACAGATACTGTATCTGACTTCTAACCTGAAGGCTGAAGACACAAGTCCACCTAGAGGTGCCTGGAAAGAAAGCCCAGTGATCTACTTCAGCCACTGAAATCTCTACAGCACACAGTTCTACCCTGAAACACACAGGGGTCTGTGAGCCAGAGTCGACTCCACAGCAACTGTTTTTTTTTTTTTTCTTGCCTTCGCATATGAAATCTGATTTAAATAGGTATTAAATTTGCAATTTCTCAAATACTTCCTCATATATATTTGAAATCAGCACCCAGCTGGTATTTATTGTTACAAAGGAGATTCCTGAAACAGCCAGAAATTTACTCCTTTGCAGGTAAA
Source organism: Heterohyrax brucei (assembly GCA_028571685.1). NCBI lineage: Eukaryota > Metazoa > Chordata > Mammalia > Hyracoidea > Procaviidae > Heterohyrax > Heterohyrax brucei. The sequence goes on along the minus strand of CM053150.1, from coordinate 48,599,310 downwards.
CATATGCATTGAGATTTGTCTCTTTGTCTTATAAATTTCCAGGTAAATATCTAGATGTGATTCCCTTTTTCTTTCCTTTTCTTTTTTTAATAGATGGTAAGTGAGTTCATTTCAGGGTTTGCTTTTCTGCTTTTATTTCTCTATTGCTGCTCTGTCTCCTTTTCTCTGTCTGTTGTTTCCTTGTGTCTTTTTCAAAAGAGCTATAATTTTTATTAACAAAGAGCTTTCTAAAGAGAAAGTATACATAATTTTTAGCCTCAGAAACAAAGCAAAAAGACAATCTAGTTGCTGACAAGTTGATTCTGATTCATAGCAACTCTGTAGGACACAGTAGAAATGCCCCACAGCATTTCCGAGGGGCAGCTGATGGAATCAAATTGCCAACGTTTTGATTAGCAGTCAAGCTCTTAACCACTGTGTCACCAGGGTTCCCTGCTACAATTTTTACCTCGGCTCACTGGTATACTTACAGAGGCTGCTGTCTAGATCTTTTTCAGCATCACATGAGACGCAGTCTGACCAGGCATCATGTTTGTCAACCGACAGGTTTTGTGAACTTCCTCGACTTTGTTCACTGTGTAATTGGATGCTGATCAAATCCCCTTTCTGGGCAAAACTGACATGCTCAGGCTTGGCTAGTAAATAGCAGATGTGTGATGAGAACACAGTTCTCTCAGCTCTATGCTTTTCTCTTCAGATGCTACAGTGTAAGAAGAGCCAAATGTACCCAGATGTGACATTGTGATGAGCAGTAATGCTGGCTGTTACATAAGTGTGTCTGTGACAGTGTGTATGTAAACAAACATATGTAATTGACAATGATAGTCTATAGCAGAGGAAGAAAGATTCAAAATAACACTGAAACCAAAAAGGATGTAGTAAAACACACTGTTACCAACATGGTGTAAGTAGAGGGCTCAGTAGGTGATCAGTGCAGTTTAAAAAGTTAATTAGCACTATGTATTTAAATAAACTCAAGGACATCTCCTATAATATACATTTAATATTAATCTTCCTCCCTTTGGCTTGGAGGCACAGAGGTTAAGCCTTCAGCTGTTAACCAAAGGTCTGCAGTTGGAATTTACCAGGCACTTCTTGTAAACTCTGTGGGACAGTTCTACTCTGTCCTATAGGGCCACTATGAATCAGAATTCATTGATGGCAATGGGTTTTTTGTTTGTTTGCTTGCTTTCTTGCTTATTTGTTTTTTTGTCCTTTGGCTTTCTTCTTTGCCCTATAAAGCCCATGTCTATTGCTGTTGAGTTAATTCCAACTCATAAGGACCCTATAGGACAGAGTAGAACTGCCCCATAAAGTTTCCAGGGAACAGCTGGTAAGTGTGAACTGCTGATTTTTTTATTAGCAGCTGAGCTCTTAAACTGTTGAAGCACTAGGGCTCCATAACAGCCTGTAGAGTTATGCAATTGCAAATGAAACACAGCATGAAGAGTGATTTTCTATTTCAGGCTAGTCACTGATTAAGTGACCCAGGTTTTGGAAACATCAACAACTTGTTAAGAAAAGTCAGAGATTAGATAGTGCATAAAAACAAGCAGACTAGGCAAATTAATAAACAGTTTTGGGAACTTGCAGATATTTAATAATGGAATTATATAATGAAATTAAAAACTAATTTGCCTGTAAATAATGCTCACGCTATCAATCCACAAAATTATTATGCTGCCATACATTTTCAGTACGCCCTCTGTGGTGGTCCAGTTGCCTAGTCTTTTATTATATGCAAACACAGTCTTCACTTTTTCGTGGATCACTGTCATATAGGATCCTCTTGGACTCTCACTTTACATAGAAAAGTCTGTAAGCCACTCCTACAATACCACTGCCCTGCTCACCAGGGTCTTGCTAAATACTTTATAAGCAACACATTGTTAAAAAGTCAATTAGCATGACCTCATTGTTACTTTTAGAAGGTTAAATCCACATTTCTGTCATTGATGAAGATTAACTAGACTTTTGTATCTGATTTATTCAGCTAACAGCCCACCAAGTATGCTTTTCAGTTCTAGACACATTACCTAGTTTTTGCTTTTTTAATTTGAATAAAAACAAAATAATTCAAAGGAATTCTCACAGAGGCAAAAATCATTTAGATTCAGATTTGTTGATTTTTTTTAAAGACTATGTTTTGCTGTTTCTCTTATCATAAAATACTGATTTATTATGGTCAATAAAAGAAACTTTTTAAAATACAAACATTTATGAAGGAAATCATCAGTAGTATTCCCACCACCCAGAAATAACCATTATTAATAGACACTAATTCTAGTCAGTCATTCAACAAATATTTACTCTCATCTTCCACATCATTGTTGATGAAGTGCTAGGAATCTAGTTAATCCCACAAAGCAAATGCTATCAAGATACTTTGTGTATCTGACAGTAAATTTTGATCAAAGATGTTGTGCTTCCACATTTTTCATTCCTTTGATTAGCCACAGTAACTGCTGAGGAATCCCATGTTGGATTAAATTTACCAGCTCTCATTGGAATTAGAATATGAGTACCAAGAGGACCAAGGCCTTGGTGTCCCTTCACTGCCCACAGAGTTGGTGGAATTTCTTGGATTGCAAGCATGAATGCTGCTCTATGTTACAGTTTAGTGAACCAATCAATGGCAGCTATAACAGGAAACTTCATGTGTCATTTCTGCCTCATGTTTAGTTACACAGTTGTAGCAAAGGCCAGCTCTCTCTGAGGGTTTTGTGTTTATTCTGGTCTCTGTGCCAGTGACATGGTCTAGCCTCCTAGTCTCCTCTCCCTCCCTCCCTTCCTCACCTTTTGCCCAGCAAAAAAGTCCTGCTGTGCTGACAGCATTATGCCTTATTTAGCCACTACACAGTTCCTGGGGCTTCATCCACCTGTTGTTGCTCCAAGACACGAAAACGGATTCTAAGTTGTCTATTCACTTTCTATAACACAGCTCATCCATGCCCTCTCCAAAGAGTGGCACAGAGGGTAGTTTCTACCAAGTGTTCTAGCCTCAGACAGGGCAGTGGTAAGGTAGCCTCTAGTTTCATTCAGCTTTAAACCTTTCTTAACTCCAAAAGCTGGAATGGTTCATTTGACTAAGTTTATTCAGTCTCCCAATATTTATTGATTATAACTTATCCCACCTCACCAAGCAATATTAAGCTCTTAGAATACTTTTCATATAACACCATAAATGCAGGCATACATCACATACACACACACACTTATAGTACACACATGGTTGTACATGCTCCTGTTAAAGTCAGGAACATGAGGTAACATCACAATTAGTCAGTGTTCTCATTGATGGAAAACAAAACAAATGGCATAAGTAGTGGCAAGAATGAAGTAATTATATTATTAATTCCCTCCGAAACTACTGAACCTGTTGCCATCAATTCTGATACTGTTCATATGATAGGTCTCTCTGATGACTGCAAGAAAATTATAGGAACAGATGAGAGAGATCTCTGAAAACCTAGCTTTTAATACTTGATTATCTAGTATAACAAAAACACAGACAGCTAAAGAGAAAATAAATAAGACTTCATAAAAATTAAAAACTTCTGATTATCAAAAGACTTGGGGTGGAGTCCGATGGTGGACTATACACTCATCTCCCTTATTCCCTCTGAAAACTAAGGCCTGGATTGGTAATCAAACAGAGTCTTCTAGACACCCACTGAGCCCTTGGACACGGCACAGGGCTGTCAATTTGGACTACATGCCACTGAACAGGAAAATTTTTCTCTTTCACTGACCCCTGCCCTTGTTGAATGGCCAGCTGTCATGGACTGAAGGTAATTGGCAATTTTAACTTTTTTTTCTTTTTGTTACCTCTGGTGGTGAAGACTGGGTTTAACTGGCAGCAAAGCTCAGCCACACTGCTGATGTGATCAGGGGGCAGAATAGCCACACTTTGAGAGCCCTGCTCTGGATTCAGAGCACCATGGCCCCTCTACTCTCTCTTTCCAAACCTCCATCATTGATTCAGCTGTTTCACAATGGGCTGACAGTTTGTGCAGGATGCCATCTTGATCAACTGGGAGGTGGATTTACCCAAACGGAGGCCTCAGCAGGGGCTAATTCCCAGGCTAGGAGGCAGTGCCAACCTGGGGAGTGCTGTCCCAGCAGGAAAACTGTGTCTAGCACAGTAGCCTTACAGGTGGGGGATGGCAGTGTCTGACATCAGGACAATAACTTTTCTGCACTTCAAGCTAGATCACAGCATCTGGGAACAGATATAGAGGTGCCTCCATTGCCACCTGGAAAGAGGGACTTGCACACCTGACAGCCTGACTGTTTCTGGATGCTGTCAGATAGCTTTTACCTTTCAAAATAAGACTACCTAGAGAAATAACTGTGGTGCAGCCTGATGGCATCTCTTCCAGCCTTGACTGATCCACATCATAAGGTCAGCAGATGCCCCCCCTCCCAGTGACTCCATAAGTAAGTCTGTGTCTTTGCCACCCGAGAGGTGGAGACTGCTACCACAGAGATGTCACTGGGCCCAGTCACTGGAGTTCATAGAGGTGACTGGTGATCAACTTCTGCTTCAGCTCCTGTTAAGGCACCACTAGAGAAACTAAACAATCCCTAGATGGCCAAAAAGCAACAGACCTTGGCCAGACACTTACAGAAAAATACACCCATGGCTCCAGAAAACTGCAAAAGGAAACAACCAAAGGACTTCCCAGATGAAGAAGCCTTTCTGAAACTTTTGGAGGTTGAGTACAAAAGAATTATATAGAGAGCCCTCCTAGACATTACACAAAATTCAGCAGAGCAAAAGGAAAAATTAAGCAAGCTGTTTGAACTGATGGAACATCAGCATTCTGAAATCTGATGGGTCAAAACCAAAATTAAAGAATTAGAAAATAATTCAATGTCAAGAGAACAGAATTGAACAAATGAAAAATAGACTTTCTGACTTGGAAGACAGAAGTACTGACACCAGCATTTATGAGGAGAAATCAGAGAAAAGAAACAAGAAAAATGAAAAAGCGTTAAGAAACATATGGGAATCTATCAAGAGGAATGATCTAAAATTAATTGCAGTTCCTGAACAGAAAGAGACACCTGAAAACACAGAGAGTATTGTTGTTGACTTGCTGACAGAAAACTCCTCAGAAATTATGAAAGAAGAGAACATAAATATCCAAGATGTGTATTGAACACCACACAATTTAGACCCCAAAAGAAAGACTCCAAGATATACTATAACCAAGCTTAACAAAATGAAACATAAGCAGAAACTCCTAAAGGGAGTGAGACTCAAAGCAAAGCTGACATTCAGAGGGAAGCCCTGGTGGCTTTCATCTGACTTCTTGGCAGAAACCACATTGGCACGGAGGCAGTGGGATGGCACATCCAAAGCCTTAAAGGAGAAAAACTTCCAACCAAGAAATATATATCCTGCAAAACTGTCTTTCAAGTATGAAAATTAAATTAAGACCTTCGTAGATAAAGGGAAACTCAGAGACTTTGTAAAAAACCACAACAAAGCTACAAGAAATACTGAAGAAGCTCTTGGCTTAGAAGAACAAAACCATTAGCTCTATATTTTAGGAGACAGTACAGGACACATCATCCAGAAACCCACTCAGTTAAGGAAGACACAAAACCCAACCAAAGCTATAACATTAAAAGAAGTGATCCAGTTATCATATCATGAAATCTACGATACCATCACATTAAAAAGAGGGATATGTTACAGTAGTTATACTCCTTCCAGAAGGAGATGAAGTTAATAAGATATGCAGATGTTAAAATTGGGTTTAAACATAGATTACTAAGGGGGATCATAGCAGTAGCCACAAAGCACAATAAAGATGTGGCATATCAAAACAAGAAATGCAATATAGGAGTCTCAACAAACACAAAACCAACACTGAAAAAGGTGAAAAATCAATGCATAAAGAAGAATGTCTCAGAACAGAATAGTAAGAACAACAGAGAAAACATCAACACAAAAACAAAGACATGAAAAATTATAGCACTAAACACATACCTATCAATAATTACATTGAATGTAAATACACTGAAAGCTCCAGTAAAGAGACAATGAGTGACATCTTGGATCAAAAGACACTACCAGTCTACATGTTGCTTACAAGAAACTCACCTTAGACTTAAAGATATGAACAAACTAAAAATTAAAAGATGGAAGAATATACACCAAGCTAACAATACACAAAGAAGAGCAGATGTGGCAATACCAATCTCAGATAAAATTGATTTTATTTTAAAATACACCACTGTGGACAATCATTGACACTATTGCTGAAACATTCAGTACACAAGCAGGACTTAACAATACTAAATATTTATGCATCCAACATATCAAAGAAACACTGACTACATTAAAAAATGAGATAGATCACTCTATAATAACAGTGGGAGACTTCAACACTCCACTTTCGGTATTAGACAGATTTTCTAGAAAAAAGCTCAACAAAAGCACAGAAGATCTTGTTGCCGCAATTAACCAACTAGACCTCATTGACTTATACAGAACTTTCTATCCATCAGCAGATAACTACATCTTCTTCTGCAGTGCACATTGAACACCTTCCAGAATAGACACTGTGTTAGGAGATAAAGCAAATCTCAACAAAATCCAAGCCACTGAATTGCTGCAAAGCATCTTCTCAGATCATAAAGCCATAAAAGTCTAAATCAACAGCAGAAAAAACACAGATAGAAATTGAAACTCATGGAAATTGAACATCTTGCTCAAAAAGCCATGGGTTATAGAAGAAATCAAGGATGAAAGAAATCTATGGATTCAGATGAGAATGAAAATGCTTCCTACCAGAACATTTGGGATACAGCCAAAGCCGTGGCCAGAGGTCAGTTTATCTCTATAAATGCACACATCTGGAAGGAAGAAAGAACCCAAACCAAAGAATTAACCCTACAGGTTGAACAAGTAGAAAGAGAGCAACAGAGGAACCCTTCAGGCACCAGAAGAAAACAGATCATAAAGATTATAGCAGAACTAAATGAATTAGAGAACTGAAGAACAACTGAAAAAATTGAAAAGACCAAAAGCTGGTTTTTTTAAAAAGATCAACAAAATGGACAAACCACTGGCTAAGCTTACCAGAGAAAAACAGGAAAGGAAACAAATAACCCAAATTAGAAATGAGAGGGGAGATGTCACAACAGATCTAACAGAAATCAAAAATATCATAACAGAATACTATGAAAGACTACTCTAACATATTTGAAAACCCAGAGGAAATGGACAAATTCGTAGATTCATATCACCAGGCTTTTAGAGAAGAGTTAACTCCAATACTACTGAGACTATGTCACAGCATAGAAAGGGATGGAATACTCCCAAATTCGTTCTATGAAGCCAGCATAACCCTGACACCGAAGCCAGGGAAAGATCCAACAAAAAAAGGAGAACTATAAACCAATATCACTTACGAACCTAGATGCAAAAATCTTCAACAAAACACTTGCCAACAGAATTTAACAACAGATCAAAAAAATACTTCATCACAACCACTTTGGATTCATACCAGAAATGCAAAGCTGGTTCAGCATCAGAAAAACAATTAATGTGATCAACCACATAAACAACACAAAGACAAGAATCACCTGATTTTGTCAATTGATGCAGAAAAGGCATTTCATAAAGTCTAGCACTCATTCATCTTAAAAACTCTCAGCAAAATAGAAATAGAAGGCAAATTCCTCAATGTAAGAAGGGCCATTGATACAAAGCCAACTGCCCACATGATCCTAAATGGAGAGAGACTGAAACAATTTCCCTTGAGAATGGCAACTAGACAAGGATGCCCACTCTCACCTCTCTTGTTCAACATTATACTAGAAGTTCTGGCCAGAGGAATTAGACAAGAACAAAAAATAAAGGACATCCGTATCAGCAAAGAAGAAGTAAAAATCTCCCTATTTGCAGTTGACATGATTGTATACACAGAGAATCCTAAAGAATCCGTAAGAAAACTACTCAAACTGATAAAAGAGTTCAGCGAAATCTCAGGATACAAGATAAACATAGGTAAGTCAGTAGGATTCCTTTATACCAACTAAGAGATCATCAAAGAAGAAATCACCAAACTGATACCACTTACTAGAGACTCCAAGAAGATAAAACATTTAGGAATAAATCTAACCAGAGAAGTAACAGATCTTTACAAAGAGAACTACAACATCTTACTATAAGAAACTAAGAGAGACTTACATAAATGGAGAAACCTAACCTGCTCATGAATTGGAAGAATTAACATAGTGAAAATGTCTGTTTTACCTGAAGCAATCTACATATACAATGCAATCTCAGTACAAACACCAGTGACATTATTTTAATGAGATGGAGAAACAAATCACCAACCTTGTTTGGAAAGGGAAGAACCCCCAGATAAGCAAAGCACTACTGAAGAAGAAGAACACAGTGGGAGGCCTCTCACTACCTGACTTTAGGACCTATTGCACTGCCACAGTAGTCAAAACAGCCTGTTACTGGTACAAAAATAGACATATAGACCAATGGAACAGAGTAGAGAATCCAGAGATGCCACCATCCTCCTATGAACAGTTATATTCAACAAAGTTACCAAGATTTTAAACTGGGGTAAAAACAGTCTCTTTAATAAGTGGTGCTGGCAAAATTGGATACCCATCTGCAAAAATTGAAACAAGACCCATATCTCACACCTTATATAAAAAGTAACTCAAACTGGATTAAAAGACCTAAATATCAAATCTACAACAACAAAGCTCATCCAAGAAAAAAACAAGATCAACAATGGAAGTTTTAATACAATGTAGACAGACTTCAAAAACTGACAAACAAAGCATGATCAACAGAAGAGAAAATAGATAAATGGGAACTGCTAAGAACCAAACACTTTCGCTCATCCAAAGACTTTATCAAAAGAATTAAAAGAACATCTACAGAATGGGGGAAAAAATATTTGGCAACTACATGTCAAATCAATGTCTGATCTCTGTAATCTACAAGATCCTACAAAATATCAACAAGAAAAGGATAAATAATCCAATTAAGCAATGGGTAAAGGAGACAGACAGACACTTCTCTAAAGACGACATGCAGGCAGCCAAAAGACACACGCAGTAATGCTCACAATCACTAGCAGTTAAAGAAATTCAAATCAAAACAACAATGAGATATCATCTCACCCCAACAAGGTTGGTAATAATCCAAAAAACACAAAACAACAAATGGTGGAGAGTGTGTGGAGAAACTGGAACTCTCGTACACTGTTGGTGGGATTGCAAAATGGTACAACCTCTTTGGAAAGCAATCTGGAGCTTCCTTAAAAAGCTGGAAATAGACATACCATTTGACTCAGTAATCCCACTGCTTGGAATATATTCTACAGATGGAAGGGCAATCACCTGAAGAGATGCATGCACATGAATATTTGTTGCAGCACAGTCCACAACAGCAAAAAGATAGAATCAACCCAGATGCCCAACAATAGAGGAATGGATAAACAAACTACGGTATGTATATACTCAATGAAACACTATGCAATGAGAAAGAACAATGATGGTTTTAGGAAGCATCTCATAACTTGGTTTCAATTGGAAGACATTATGTTAAGTGAAATTAGTCAGTGGCACAAGGACAAATACTGTATGAGGCCCCTACTATAAGGGCTTGAAAACAGACTCATGTACAGAAGAGAAGACTCTGATGGCTGCAAGGGAGGGAAGGGAGGGATGAAGAGGGCTGCTTATAGATTAGATAGTTGACAGAAATTTGGTTGGGTGAAATCAGTTTCAGCACACATTAGAAAGATCAGTTTAACTGGACTTCAACATAACCTGAAAACTCTTCCAATCTTAACCCAACGTTGCAAGGACAGAGCAGCGGGGGTGAGGGATAGGCGTCTGGAGACCATGCTCTCAGGGGATATCAAGGCCAATTGGTATAAATAGCCTATTGCTAAGAGGATCTTCTTCACCCCATATTGGTGAGTGGCGTCTGGGGTCTTAAAAGCTAGCAAGCTGCCATCTGAGGTACATCAAATGGTCCCAACTCAGCAGGAACAGAGGATCACCAAGGACCAAAATGACATGGGGGAAAGAGAATCCAGAAGACAGAAAGACCCATGTGAATGGATGAATACATCAACATGCGACCGGAAGAACCAGATGGTGACCGGCCACCTCCAGTGACAGCCATGATGGGTCTCACAAAATTGAGTCCCAGTGGCAAAATGAGAATAAGAAGGGGTCCCTGAGAACTCCACTAAAAGACTACAGTTGATGGTTCAAAGGCCTAGGGGTTGCCCTGGGAGCATGGACCCTAGGCCTGATGCTGCTCCTGATCATAAATCATTACTGAGGTCAACTCCTCGGACAGGAATGGATTGGACTAGGTAACACAGAGTGAACATCTTGTGTGTGCACTTTGTTTCTATGCATCTATGGGGTGTCGTCCTACTGGCCTCTTACTAGAGGGGAGTGGAGAGGGTGGACAAGAGAAGACAGGAGATTGTTAAGAGGATATGACCTGTGTAGAGCAGAAAGAAGGAGTGTGCTGTCACCAGGCAAGGAGGGCAGTAGAAGCTGCATGTAGGCAGGCATGAGAATTTAAACCAGATTGTACACTTTCACTCAATCACAATAAATAAATTTTAAAAAAAAGAGAAAAGACAAGCTTTAGACTAGGGGACTATCTTCAGGAACCAAATAGACATTAGAATCTAATAACCAAAATACATATAAAACAAAGAAAACTATAAGCAAGAAGACAAATAACCCAACTATAAAATGGGCAAAAAACTTTAACAGACATTTCACCAGAAAGGACACCAGACACAGAAAAATATGATTAGCAACAATAGCCATCAGACAGATGCAAATCAAAATCACAATGAGATATTCCTTCACTTCCACGAGGATGGCTAAGAGGAAACAAAAGAAACCAGAAAATAACAAATGTTGATAAGGAGGTAGAGGAATCTGGAACCTTTATCCAAAGCTCATGGTGATGCAAAATGGTATAGATACCGTGGAATTTAGTGGTTCCCCAAAATACTAAAAATACAACTATCATGACCTGTCAATTCTACTTTTAGGCGTATACCCAAAAGACTTGAAAGCAGAGATTCAGACGGAGCCTTACACACCAGTGTTCACTGCAGCACTGTTCAAAACAGCCAAAAGGTGAAAAAAACCTAAACACCTAGTAGATGAATGGATACACAAAATACAGTACATACATACAGAGGAATACATTCAGCCAGTAGGAAACATGAAGCCTTGGTATACGCTATAATACACATGGAGCTTGAAGACATTATCTGAGTGAAATAAGCCAATCACAAAAAGCCAACTATTGTATGACCTCACTTACATAAAAAGACAAGAAAAGGAAAATGTACAGAGACTGAAGTTTATTAGTGGTTACCAGGAGTCCTGGTGGAGCAGTAGTTAAGAGCCTGGCTTCTAACCAAAAGGATGGCAGTTTGAATTCACCATCCACTCCTTTGCAAACCCTGAGAGGAAGTTCTAATCTGTCCTATAGGGTCATTACTGTGAACTGGAGTCAACTCTACAATAAGTCATTCCACCTTTTTTTTTTTAACCAGGGTTGGGAGGAAAGAGAAAAAAAGAAGGTTGACAGTGGTAGAAATACTACATTGATCAAGTGTTGGGCTGCACAGCCAATTATGGTCACTGCTCTCAATTAAGCTGTACACCTGTAAAAAGCTGAAATGGCAAAAGATGTCTGGTAGATATATTTACAACCAAAAAAAAAAAACAGGAGCTGCTGAGGTTGCTTGTGTATAACCAAACACCTCACGGATTTGGTTCCCGGGTTTAAGACAATGGTTTCATAGGATGTCTCTGGCAATCAGCCTAGCAATGTATTTACTGTTCCTGTTCTGCTTGCTGGTTTGCTACATAGTGCCTGTAGTTTTAAAAGCTTGCAAGCAGCCATCTAAGGCACAGTAACTTGTCTCTGTTCACCTGGAGCAGCCAGGGCTTCAACCAGTTCAGGACAGTTCAGTAACTGCTGATATAAACAAGGGCAGTATACACATTGCATAGCAACCAAATCTGCTGCCCGTGGAATCCCAGCTCAAGTAGAACGAGACAGCAGCTCCACATTCAAAGACCGTGGCTGACAGCATTGCTTTGAATGTGCGTTGCTCTCCACAGTCTTGCCAATAATCTGATTTCCTGCATCAGATCTATGAGGGACATTGGATTATTAGCAAGACTCTCTTCTTTCCCATGATCCATCTCAGTGAATATTTAAAATTATGGTAAGACAGTCACTGTTGAAAGAATAATGCATGCAGAAAAGATTGTTTATTATTATGATAGGGCTCTTAACAAAACGAATCTGAAGGGTAAATTCAGCCAAGTGCAAATACAACCTGAAAAGTGAAAACAACAGCAAAGAACTAAAATTTTTCACAGAGCTCTTGCTGGCTGGTACATAATGAAATTCAGAGTTTAATAATAGAAAACAATTTCAATGCAAAAATGTGTATATTACTGCTGAGTTGGGATAAAGTAAAAATAAAACCAGTAGCTCTGTAAAGTTATCTCCTGTCTCTACTTCCCTTTCTCAACCTGTCCCTGAACAGCCAAGGAAAATGCCGCATACTTGGAGTGTTCCACAAATATTTATAAAGCTCAATGGCAAAATAACTTTCCAAGAGTCAGTCAGCTGTTTTCCAGAACATGAGTTAACAGGAAGAAAGTTCTCCAAATACAGATTCTAATACACATTTTAACTAATTTCACTTTGTAACAGTCTCAAGAGGTAAGTATCTTTTCCCCAGGTTAGAGAAGACACTCAGGCTCTTTAAGTGGAAGGACTCACTCAAAGTAAAGAATAAGGTGGGTAATGCTGTCCCATTTAACCAATGGAAGCAGGTGAGACATTTGGCTTGATATCAGAATGGAAGTTTCAGACTTCTTTGTTAAATAAGTCCCAGGAACTCTGCTAGAGGCCGGGAGCAAGGTAGTTGTTAAAAAGTACAATCCTTGTTCCTATTTACATGGTGTTTGAAAACAGGCATTGAATGGATGATCTCAACAGAACTAATTTAGGCAAGGAAAATGACTAGACCAGCGAAGCAAAGGTGAGTAGGAGCCCATCAGGTGAAAAGCATAGGTAACTTCATTCTTAGCAGAAACACACAGCGTATTTGAAGGTACATACAACTAGACCATAATATAGCTTGTAAGAGACCATAATACAGCTTGTAAGGTGTGTTAAGGATTTTTTTTTTTTTAAATACTTAACCAAATAGCAAAGTGAAACCAAAGAGCATTTTAAATAAGAGAGTGTAGAAAAAGGACTGGAGAGAAGGAAACGTAAACATGACTTGGTGGGTAACTGAAGTGCGCTACCCTTTATTCTCTTTCTTAGTTAACAATTGCCAATAATTCCTGCGGGTTATTTCCACTGCAGCAATCCTAGCCATGTAGCTTGGATGGGATTTATCCCACCTTGATTCTAAGGGTGAACTTTAATTAGTTTACTGCAATCAGGAAAGTCCATTCTTCCAACTGTGGTGACTGGTGCAGGGAAGGGCATGAGGCCCAGTCGCGTAGGTGAGATGCGAGAAGCTTTCTGAAGACCACTAGGAAAGACACTCTGCTGCTAGTCTATAAGAACTGCTGGGAAAATGTTCTGTCTTCCTGAAGACCATGAACAAAGAAGCAGGAGGATCCAGAGTGTTGAGCACCCCCAGGCAGTCCCCTTCTTTGACAAGGTGGTCCCGTCTTAGGAGGAAGTCAGCGCAGCAGAAGGTACAGAGGAGATATGAGGGGAAAAAACAATCAGGATTCTGGTGATACTGACCTTCTCGGTCTAGGCTTACTTGATCTCTATCTAAACTCTGGATTTTTCAACTGTAGTTTTTGTTGTTAAACACTGTTGAGTCAGTTCCAACTCACACTGACTTTGTGTGCACAATTATATAAGCCAATAAAAGTCCCTTATTGCTTCAGTTGTTTTCTATTATTGGCCACTAAAAGATTTCTTATGGAGGTATCTCTTAGGAGGCTCCACTCTAGGATAGAAATAGCATTAGCATGGGCTAGGGTTGTAGCTGTAATTCCAAATCGACAACCAAATTCACAGCCATTGGGTCAATTCCGATACAAAGAGACACTACAAGGCATAACAGAATTTCTCCACAGGGTTTCCAAGGAGCACCTGGTGGATTCAAATTGTAGACTTTTAGTTAGCAGCTGAACCCTTAGCCACTACGCCACCAGGCTTTCCAGGGCTATAGCTGTAGGCATAAATAAACTTGAGATTTATTTAAGAGGTCTACTGAATAAAATTGGTGATGAGGAGGTTGAGGGAGAAGTGGATGGCAAGGACAGTTGCTAGGTTTCTGGCTTAATGCAGTAGATGGTGATGAACAGAAGTTATATTTACTGAATTATGGACCAATGAAGAAAAAAGCACACTTGGGGATGGGTTGGCAGAGGGTGAACTTCGTTTTGCACATGGGAATCTGACAAGCCTGTGAGACATCAAGTAGGAATACCAGTGACTGCTGGAAACAAAAGTACATAAGAAAAGACTAATAAAATTGTAACATATAACAAGCTTTATCTGCTCCCATTTCTGTTTTTTCCCTCCAAACAGATGTAAAGGAACAACTCTCTGTGATCTCTCCCAGTCAGCTCATGCTCAGCCTCTGAAATGATAAAATGACAAGAAAAATACAATAAGCTCATCTTAATCCTGTAGAAAATTATAGAAATGCTGAGGGAAGTGGGAATTGGCTATGAGCCATAAACTCTTCAATGGAGTGAGTAGGACCTAGAAGCGGAAAAGCTCCGGCATCAATTAATAAACTGATGATTCAGGAGAAAGGTTTTCAGTCTAGTCAATGTGTTTTAGTCTAGTACACAGGCAGTTCCTTTTAGTCTATTATTACACTACAGCATATGGGAGGTCTGCACATGGACACACCAAAAAGGGGGAAAAAGTGTAGTGTGATGAGCCTTGCGTCTCTAAACTTTGATTTTCTTGTTGAAGAAGTAGGCTTTGTGAATCCTAGGGAGAGAAACCCATGTAACATGAGGGGTGGGGGGAATTAAACACTATAGTCAGCCACAGATTCAGTGGTCTCTATGAAGCCAAGACATTTCAAGGTGGGAAATGTTAAGGTATATATTTGAATTTTATAGTGATCCAATCTTTAAGACAACATTTCCGGATCCTAAGCTTTCTCATTAATAATGCAAATTGATTTAAAGAATTAAAAGGTAAATTTTCCAGAAACATGGAAAGAAGACAGTATTCCCTAATCTGATCTTAATACTGTGTTTGACACTTGATATTTGAAGGGGATAATGTTTGGGCAATTATAATTGAAGGTATGAGGCCATATTCCCTGTAAAGAGGGAAAGCTGCATATAGGAAGAGGACACCCTGAAGTTAAAAATAATAAAGATGAGATGAAAATGAGGAAAGATTTATAAGAAACACAAAACACAACAACACAATTAACATCAACATCAGAGACAGTTAGGAGCAGAAGTGATACTTCAGAAAACCTAATTAGTGGTATGGAATACAAGCTTGAAAATTTTCCATAAATGTAGAGAAATAAAAAATAGATTATACTTAAAGCATCTTTTTAGGTGAATCCAGGACACAAAACCAAAAATAACCCATTCAACACTATCTCCATTCCATCATTCACAAATCCCAATGTCTTCTGTCTAACAGGTCCCTCAGTTCCACTCATTCCTCTCCATTCTCACTTCCACGATTGTAGATGAAGCCCTTAGCCTCTCTCACCTCAGCTATAGCAATGGAGCTAATAGATCTAACTGGATCTAACAGACACTCATGTAGGCCTCCACAGAGGCCTCAAGTAGTATTTTTTTTAAAAAAAAAAAAAGAAAAGAAAGACTATTTCTATCTAAAATGTGTCATGGACTCAAATTATCTACACAAACACCCACACCCCTAGACATGGCTGTCTTAGTCATCCAAGTGCTGCTATAACAGCAATACCACAAATGGATGGCTTCAACAAAAGGAAATTTATTTCTTCACAGTCCAGTAGGCTACAAGGTCAAAGTCTGGCACTGGCTTCAGGGAAAGGCTTTCTCTCTCTGTCTGCTCCTGAGGAAGGTCCTTGTGTTGCATCGTTCTCCCTTTGATCTCGAAGCATCTCAACGTAGGAACCTCAGGTCTGAAGGATACACTCTGCTGCCAGTATGGCTTTCTTGATGGTTCAAGGTCCTCAACTTTCTGCTTGCTTCCCTTTTATGTAAAATGTGGTACATGCCAGGGAAATTTCCTTTACATTGCATCAGGGACATGACCTTGGTAAGGGTGTTACAGTCCCACTCTAGTCCTCTTTAACATAATCGTGTCTTGCCCTCTTAACCACAGGCTGAGATTAGGATTTACAACATATGAAAAAAATCGCAAACTAGAGGACAACCACATAAGATTGGAAGTCACAGCCCAGCCAAACTGCTACACACATTTTGGGGGTGATATAATTCAGTCCACTACACACACACACACACACACGTGTTCACGCATGATGCTATAGACTCACCACTCCAAATTCTGATCAACTGGACTGTCTTAGTCTAATGCTGCTATAACAGAAATACCACAAGTGGATATCTTTACCAAAGACAAATCCATTCTTTCACAGTTGAGGTAGGCTACAAGTTCAGATTCAGAGTGCCTCCTCCAGGGGAAAGCTCTCTCAGTAGGCTCTGGAGGAAGGTCCTCATCAACTACCGTCACCTGGACTAGGTGCTACTCTGCACAGGAACCCAGATCCAAAAGACGTATTCAGCCTCTGGTACTTCTTTCTTGGTGGTATGAGGTAGGGACGTGATCCTAGTAAGGTTGGTACAGTCCCACCCTAATACTTTTAAGCATAATCCAATCTTGCCCCATTCACCAAAGGCAGAGATTACGGTTTATAACATATAGGAAAATCACACAATACTGGGAATCATGGCCCACCCAAACTACTACACACAAGTTTAGGGAAATACAATTTAATCCATGACATGCATGATTTGCAATTCCTGAAAATTCTCTGCCTTATCATGCTTAGATTGTATGAACTGACACACCTCCATTAACTTTACCCTACCTTCCACCTGCAAAAAAAAAACCCTACCCTTTAAGATCCAGTTGCCTTGATGTTTATGTTTCATGTGTCTGCATGTCAGAGGAATTCTGTAAAGTTTACAAGTGTAAACTGTGTCTAATTCACATTTAGATTCTCATTCCTAGCACATCATAAGCCTTTCATCGAAAAATTTAAATATATTAGTTACACTAATTAATTAGCTAATACAGGCATAGTTGCTTTATGATCAGTGTTTCCACACTTTTTCACAAAGTGTGAGCAAGCTGTGATACTTCTAAAATTTCCCATGATTGAAGTTTTAATGTCTATAGGACAGATCATTAAATAGAAAAAACTACAGCTTACATAGAATTCTCTCAGTGTTCTGGATCTACCTGTCATGCACGCAAAACTATTTCAACTTGCTTGTATAAGATAGTTTGCGTTGTCTTCCAAATACAGTGACTGTATGCGACAGCTACAGACTAATGGTTGAAGATGATGAAGAACTCACTGGAAAATAACAAAAGCCAAAAGAGAAGTTAGGTTTCGCATCTGATGCTGAGCTTCATATAGAGTTTGTAGCTGGAAATGACACATTTCTTAAAGTCGCTCATGCATCACAGATTCTCCGAGTAGCAGTTTTCTTGGAGTAGGAGGGGATGCTTAGCCTCAATGTAAATGAAAATACAGAAGTAGTTTTATGGTTTGGGATAAAAATCTAGCAATATCAAAACAATGTGCATTGGAGATCTTTCTGGATTCACAGTGAAACTCCACAAAGACATTTGCTTTGCCCCTACTAGTTGTGTGGTTAGAGTCACAAGGCTTAGTCAGTGTCTGTCTCAGTTATACAGTACTGCTGTAACAGAAATGCTGCATGTCAATGGCTTTAATAAACAGAAACACAGTTTATGAGGCTAAAAGTCCAAATTCAGGGCACCAGCTCTGTGGGTAGCCTTTTTCACTCTGAGGGAAGGTTGTTGTCTCTTTTCAACTTCTATTCCTTGGCTCCTTGGTGAGCCCCATGTGACATCCTAGCCACCCTCTCCAATCTCTGCTTCTTTCTCTGTCCTGATCTACTCTTTATATCTCAGAGATGATTGACTTAAAACGCATTCTACACTGATAGAGTCTGTTAACATAACAAAGAAAACTCATTCCCAAATGGGATTGTAACCACTGGTATAGAAGTTGCATGAAATCAGAGCAGCTGTGAATCCACTTAGCACCTCAAAACAGAAGGCAAGACAAGAAAGAAGACTTCTGATGTCCCTCTAGGGCAAAATTCTCATCCTCGGGACTACTCACAACTAAGCCCACTAATCCTTTGTTGGAAACCCTGGTGTCATAGTGGTTAAGCGCTATTCTGCTAACCAAGAGGTCAGGAGTCCAAATCTGCCAGGTGCTCCTCGTGAACGCTATTGGGCAGTTCAACTCTGTTCTATAGGGTCACTATGAGACAGAATTGACTCGACAGCAGTGGGTCTGGTTTGAGTTGACCCTTTGTTGTCCTTTGCAAGGCAAGACACTCAGCAGCAGCCTTAACTTCACCCTACCCACTGCATGCCAGCAGCAGCCTGTCCCAGTTTTTGAGAACCAAAAATGTCTCCAGGAATTGCCAAATTCTCCTTGGAAGACAAAACTTCTCTAGTTGGGAGCCCCTGCCCTACAGCCAGTAATTTGTACTTCTGAACCCTTCGGCAGAAGAAAGGCATACATCTGCTAAATATAAACAAGCCCAGGTCAACATTAGTCTGGGGCCAATTAAGAACTGACAGAGGCTAGACTGAAAGTCAAAAGCTTTGGTTCTTCTCCCCTGGCCTCTTTGTGGACAGTGAGCTGATGGCCAAGGCTAAATATTGAATTTCAAATGGTGATTTATCCACACAGCAAAACTATATTTTTTCCACCAAATTAAAGCTGGTTGATTAAACAAATTAGAGAGCCACTGCTTGTTGTTCATAATTCTGTATATTTTTATACCATTATTTTACATTATTGTTTTACTTATAAATGTTCAAAGGGAAAATATCACCTGCAATCCTAACAACCATATATAATCACAGTTCACTCAGAGGTTCGTTTTAGTCTAAGTGATGAAGACTAATGTGAGCCTGACCCAAGCCATGCTATTTTCAATCACATCATACACATGCAAAAGCTGAACAATGAATAAGGAAGACAGAAGAAGAACTGACAGCTTTGAATTGTGGTGTTGGAGAAGAATATTGAATATACCACAGAGTGCCAAAAGTACAAACAGATCTATCCTGTAGCAAGTACAACCAGAGTGTTCCTTGGAAGAAAGGATGGTGAAGCTGCTTCTTCACATTTTGGACATGTTCTTAGGAAGGCTCAGTCTCCAGAGAAGGACACCATGCTTGGTAAAATAGAGGGTCAGTGAAAAAGAGGAAGATCTTCAACAAGATAGACTGGCACAGTGGCTGCAACAATGGGTGTGAGCATAAAAACTATTGTGGGCACAGAGCGGGACCAGGCAGTTTCATTCTGCACAGGGTCCCTATGAGTCAGAACCCACTCAATGGCACCTAACAACAACAACAGGTAATGTAAAAGGAGCCCTGGTGGTACAGTGGTTAGGCATCCACCTGTTAGGCATCCACCTGTTTTGAACCCACCAGTCCATTTCATGGGAGAAAGATATGAGTCTACCGCTGTAAAGATTTCTAGCACTGGAAATGCTATAAAACCAAAAAAAAAAACCATTACCACTGATTTGATTCCAACTCAAACTCCATGGAGCAGTTCTGCTCTGTCCTACAGGGTCAGTAACAGAATCAACTTGAGAGCAATGGGTTTGGGGTTTAGAAGGAGTGTAAGCAGTAGTCAGCAGTACAGGCTCTGGAGCCAAATTTGTCCACAACTGAATCCCTGTTCTGCCTTGTGACTTTGAACAAGTTATCTAAGCTCTCTGTGTCTCAGTTTCCCCATCTATAAAATGGTGATAATAACAATACTTACCTCATAGAGTTTTCTTAAGGATTAAATAACTTAACACATGGAAAGCATTGTGGTACCTGACACATAGCATGTACCTAATAAATATTAACTATTATTATTATATACGTATCAAACCCACTCCTTAAAATATATGAATTTTTAAGAAAAAAATTGCTAATTATTTGGTAGCTTGGTTCTTTTAGTGAGTCATACATCATAAATGTCTCCAAGCCTCTAAATCTTCTTCTAGAATGTGATTCTTAATGGTATGAATGTACCTCATTTAACATAGTCTTTTTCTGTTTGGAGACTTTTAGGAGAGTTTCAGATTTTCAACGTTATAAATTATTGCAATTGGGCATGCTTGAACACATCTCTCCTCATTTTCTGAGGATGAATTCCAAGAAGGAAAATGTGGACAAAAGATATATTTGTTTTTTGAGCCTTTTGGTACATGTTAAAAAAACAAACCAAACCCATTGCCATCAGGTCAGTTCTGACTCATGGCAACCCTAAAGGACAGAGGATAATGAGTTTCCAAGGAGCAGCTGGTGGATTCGAACTGTTCACCCTTTGGTTAGGGGTGGTAGCCCTTAACCACTGTGCAACCAAGACTTCCTGGTACATAATTAGATCATAGCTTGCAAAGCACCCAGCATTCTTTGTTTAACTAGAAGATTGCCTATGAGCCAATGAGAATCAATAATTCAAGTCCATTACTGTATTCTTTGGCCCCTTGGAACAGAAACCTAAGGCTGAAATGGTAGGTGTCAGCACGTGAGAATCCAGTGATAGGGATTTGCTGGGGAAAATATTGAGCTACCACGTCCTCCACCCTCAGGCTGTTTGCCATATCTGGGCACTGCTGCTGTTAAGTAACTCTGGATACAAAGGCAAATCCTGGTCCTATATGTCAGAAACCCTCAGCCGCAGCCTCAGCCACTGCTGAGTAGGGGGATTCTGAGCAGCCACATGGAAACACATTTCCCAGGCTTTCTGTCTTAATTTATTCTCTCGACAGAGAATTCCTCTTGGCAAGGTGTCATGGCCCTTGAATCAGCAAGGCCTTGTATAATTTAGGTGTTTTCCTAAAATAGTAAAAGGGCTGAAATGCCTCAGAGGCAGAAAAAAATACCTGAAAGAATTCAACGGGAGGAACCTTGCCAGAAGGAGCTAATTACACCTCCTTTGGGTATGGAAGGAACGGGACACACTGGTCTGACCCATTAGCCACGTGCTTTAGACCTGCCTGCTATTAAAGGCAGAGGCCTCAAAAACAGTTGCCAGTACGTCCTTTAACATTTAGAGAGGTACCATGAAAATCACAGATTTGTGGACCCTCAAAAATCACAAGGATTTTCTAGATCACCTATTCCGGCTCAATAATCAGCTTCGTTGGGTCTCTTTATCACCGTCCTGACCAGCAATCCTGAGCCTCTGCTTGGACACCTCCACTAGCTGAGGATGAGTTACTTCCTGCAGGCCATTCTCTCCTTGAGATACCAACTAGAAGTAGAAAGTTCTTGCTTACTAAGACCCTGAAATCTATCAGCCTTAACTAATTAATTACTTCTTTTCATGCGTCAGTGAATGATACGCCAGAAACCAGTTGCCATGGAGTCAATTCAGACTCACGGCAACCCAGCGGGCATCCGAGTAGAACTGCTCCTTAAGAGTTTTCAATGGCTGATTTTCCAGCATCTCCAGCTTTTCTGCAAGGCACCTCTGGGTAGACTCAATGGTCAACCTTTGGGTTAGCATCCAAGGGTGCTAGCTGTTTGCCCCACCCAGGAAATCCAATGAATGATACTTAAAAAAAAAAAGAAAGAAAGCTGCTGTTGACTCGATTCCAACTCATTGCAACCCTGCAGGACAAAGTACATCTGCACCATAAAGCTTCCAAGGAGCAGCTGATGGATTTGAACCACCAACCTTCTAGTTAACAGCTGAGGTCTTAACCACTGTATGACCAGGGTTCCAGTGAATAATACAGGAGGTTGAAAAAATTATCTTAACAGTTGGCTCCAGAGCCTCTCTTAAAGAAGGAATTCACTTTATTTAGAAAAATACTCCAATAAGCCATTTGGCAGTAGCAGAGATAAGGGCCTGTGACACTACTGTATAAGGAGAGAGCAAAAAAGGAAAAAGCCAAACTGTTATGCATTAGAAATGAATGGAAATTAGAGGGTGGAATGAAGAGTGAGAGGTTGGATACAGGGTTACAGAAGGGAGAGTGGGAGCTGAAGAACAATCTGTGGGTATTTGCTAGCTGGAAGGGGCAATGGTAGCCAACTGGAAATTCCCTGTGCCTGAAAGCCCTTTAAAAACAAAATTCCATGTAAAATCAACTTTATTTCTACAATACAAAACACAGATTGTTATGTTTCTGTTGTTGTTAGGTACTATCAAGTCCAAATCCGTCTTGTAGCAGCCCTATCAACAGAATAGAACACTGCCTAGCCTTCTGCATCGCCACAATCACTGCTGTGTTTAAGCCCATTGCTGTAGTTACTGCATGAATCCAGCACACTGAGGGTCCTCCTCTACTTCCCTGATCCCTCTGCTTTACCAAGCGGGACATCCTTCTCCAGAGATTAGTCCCTCCTGCTAACATGCCCACAGTACATTAGCAACTCATACTGAAGACTCTTGTCTTTGATTTTCATCGGTAAGTACTTCAAGTATACTTCACTTTCAGCAAGCAAGCTTGTGTCATCTGTACACAGCGGGTTGTTAATGAGTCCTCCTCCAATCCTGAGGCCTTGTGCTTCTTCATATAGTCCAGCTTCTCCGATTATTCGCTTAGCGTACATATCAGATAAGTATGGTGATTAGATACAACTCTGATGCTCACCTTTACTGATTGTAAACCACAAGTATCCCCTCATTCTGTTCTGATAACTGCCTGCTAGTTCACTACTAGGTTCCACACAAGTACAATTAAGTGTTCTGGAATTCCTACTCCTTGTAATGTTATCCATAACTTGTTATGATCCACACAGTCAATTGGTATAATACTTTTAAAAAGCAATTTGATAACATATATCTAATTTTGCTTCATGCTCATAAACCCAATTCTTGACATTTATCCTAAAAAGCTGAATCAAAATATGGAGAAGAAAAAAAAATGGAATAACCTAAATCCTAAGACAGGAATTACTAAATAAATTACGATACAGTGCCTTGATGGAGTATTTTGCAACTACTAAATATAATGTTAAAAATAATGCACTATAACATGGAAATTTTATGGCAAAATGGCTTTTCAACAGACAAAACTATAATTTCCTATTTTCATATTAAGCAAAATAAATAAAATAATAACAAAGAAGTATCAAGCACAGAAAATATTTTGGAAGAGATGTCAGAAATGTTATTAAAAGTCATCTCTAAGGGTAACTTTCTGCTATTTCCCCAATTTTTTAATTTTACATAGGAAACATGTCTCACCCTAAAGCTTGAGATGCTTAGTTTTAAACATAAATTTTAAATTTCATTTAAAATGTCTTGATTGCTGTGGTTCTCCATCAACTAGATGAGGGGTATAGCTTTATGGTTACAGAATAGTAGCTTTGGTTTAGGCCTGATTCTAACACTTGGTTGATTGACCTCTCCTTTCTAAATGTCATTTGTGGGACGGAATAATGACACGTTCTATCTCTTTCACAAAATCATTGCTGAATACATGTCAGTGAATACCAAAGCCCTCTGAAAAGGTTACATATCTGTAGAATTACAAAGAACTGTTACTGTTGGATTAGAATCTAGAAATAATCATTCTTCCATCTTCCAGACCACTACTCTTTTACAAATGGCCATTTAACACAATCTAGAAAAATATATTGTATATGAAGCACATTGCTGTATAACACATTGGGATTGGATAAAGTTCAGTACATTTCTTAAAAAAACAAAATTTATCAAAGGTCCCCAAAACAATGGTGCCGTACTTCTCTTTCATAGTATGCGTACATGTGTGGTGTGTGTGAGTATGTTTGTGTATGCATGTTTACATGAGTAAGTATGTGTGTGTTGAGGAGATCTTCAGAGCTGGAAATAAATTCAGAATTGCTGTTTGATGTGTTGAATACTAATGACTGAAGATCATACAGGTTGTAGAATAACATCAAGGACATCGTACATGAAGAAAGTAAGAGATCATTAAAAAGACAGGAAATAATCCAAATCGGGTATCAGAACAAACTCTGAAACTTGCTCTTGAACACTGAGTAGCTAAAGCAAAATGAAGAAATGATGAAATAAAGGAGCTAAACAGAAGATTTCAGAAGGCAGCTCAAGAAGACAAACTAAAATAGTATAACAACAGGTGCAAAGAACTGGCATACACAACACTCATGTAAGGTAGATAAACCTTGTGTTATCATCTCCATTCTGCTGGTCCAGATTTGAGATTACCCAATATATCTGTGTTTCATCAACTATACAAAGGCATTTGACTCAGTGTATAATAATTAACTATGGATAACGTTACAAAAAAATTGGAGTTCTAGAACACTTACTTGTGCTCATAAGGAACCTGTACTTAGACCCAGATTCAGTTATTTGAGTAGAACAAGGAGATACTGTACAGTTGAAAGTCAGGAAAGGTATATGTCAGGGTTAGATCCTCTTACCATACTTTTCAATCTATATGCTGAACAAATAATACAAGAAGTTGGACTATATAAAGAACAACAGGGCGCCAGGATTGGAAGAAGACTCACAAACAACCTGCAACACGCAGATAACACAAACGTGCTTGCTGAAAGTGAAGAGGACTTAAAGTACTTACTGATGAAAATCAAAGATTACAATCTTCAGTATAGATTATACCTCTAGTGATGGATTGAATTGTGTCCCCCCCCAAAATTCGTGTAGCCTTGTGGTTGGGCCATGATTCTCCTTCATTTTGTGATTGTCCTATGCTGTATGTTAGAAGATTACGGTAGGACTATAAATCCCTTCATAAGATCGCCTTCCTGCTCCGGTGTAAAGGGATTTTCCCTGGAGTGATCCTAATCTCTGCCTGTGGCTAACACATAGGATGATTATGTCAAAAGAGGATTAGGGTGGGACTGCAACAACTTGGCTAAGGCAGTCTCCCTGGAGTGTGGCTTGTACTACCCTTTATCCTTTCATTCTACGGGGGATACAAGGGAGAGAAGCCAGCAGAGAATTGGGACCTGCACACCAGCAAGAAAGCAGCACCAGGAGTAGAGCACATCCTTCAGACCTGAGGTTCCTGTGCCAACATGCTCCCGGAACAAAGACAGATGCAATACAAGGACTTTCCTCCAGAGCTAACAGAGAGAAAGGATTCCCCTGGAGCAGACACTCTGAATTTGAACTTGTAGCCTACTAGGCTGTGTAGGAACAAACTTTCCTTTGTTAAAATCATCCACCTGTGGTATTTCTGTTAGAGCAGCACTAGATGAGTAAAACACTTCTACGTAAAGGAAACAAACATTCTCACAACTGAACCAATAAGCAACATGATAAACAAAGAAAAGATTAACATTGTCAAGGATTTCATTTTACTTCAGTCCACAATTAATGCCTACTTAAGCAGCAGCCAAGAAGTCAAACAACGTATTGCTCTGGATAAATCTACTCTAAAAGACCTCTTCAAAATATTAAAAAAGTGAAGATGTCACTTTGAGGACTAAGATGGGCCTGATCCAAGCTATGGTGTTTTAAATTACCTCACACACACATAAAAGCTGAACAATGAATAAGACAAAAGAAGAATTGATGCCTTTGAGTTAAGGTATTGGTGAGGAATGCTGAATATACCATGGACTGCCAAAAAATAAACAAATCTGTTTTAGGAGGATGACAGCCAGAATGCTCCTTCAAAGCAAGGATGATAAGACTTCATTTCATATACTTGAGACACGTTATCAGGAGGGACTAGTCCCTGAAGGACACTGTGCTTGGTAGAGGGTCAGCGAAAAAAATAGGAAGACCCTAAATGAGATGGATGACACCGTGGCTGCAACAACAGACTCCAGCATAACAGCAATCATGAGGATGACAATGGACTAGCTGTGTTTCATTCTACTGCATGTAGGGTCACCGTAAGTCAGAACCAACCCACCAGAATCTAACAACGCAACAACAGTTTCCTATTCTAAGACAGCGGGACTCAAACCAGCACCTTCTGATTCCAGATTCTAGGTTCTGTTTAGCCATAGAATAATAAACTCTAGCAAAATTATTGTTATTTATTCAGAGTGGAACAAGAAATTTGTGCAACTATGAGAATTTAGAAACTTTAAATATAAATAAAAACTTCTTGAGATTAGATTCAAATGCTTTTAAGTATAAAATTATCTCAGCTCTTGTGATACACATCACATCTCTCAGCCCCTCAGACCGATAGGGTTTTCCACAGCCCTGACCAAGCCCAGGAGGACTAGAAGTTTGCACACAGCTGAGCACCAGCATTCCACCTTAACAGTTTGTCCAAACAGAGAGCACTGTGGGCCCATCCTCTCCACAACTGCACAAAACATTGATAGTCTCTTCAAATATGTATTAGTTGCCTACAGATGCAAAACAAATTACCACAAACTCGGTGACTTAAAACAACAGAAATTTATTATCTTACAGTTTTGAGGATTAGATGTCCTACAAGAATCTTAATTGGTGAAAAAAGGATTGACAGGGCTGCACTTCTTTCTGGAAGTTCTAGGGGAGAAACAACATCATTGCCTTTTCCAGTTTTCAGAACCTGCTTCATTCCTAGGCCCCTGGCACCCTCCTTTCATCTACAAAGTCAGCAATTCACCAATCTCTCTGACCCTGCTCTGTCTGCACAGTTCTTTCTCTGATGATAACTGGGAACTGTTTCTGAGTTCAAAAATGCTTGTGATCAGATCAGGCTCACCATCCAGGATAATTTCCTATCTCCAGTCCTTAACTTAATTATATCAGCAAAGTTTCTTTTGCCATGAAACATGGTATACAAGGACTGCCAATTAAGTTCGCAAACTCGTCCTAGAAAATGTGCTATATACCTCATTGCTGAATATCACCATGGTTACCTTCAAAATACTCCCCTTGGGAAGCTATGTACCAATGCCAGTACCTAGTCCATCTTTCAAGGCAATTTTGGAATTCTTTTTCTGGAATGGCCATCAAAGCTATTGTCATATTGTTCTTGATGTCCTGAATGTCATCAAAATGTCTTTCTTTTAATATTTCCTTTATCTTCAAATAGAGAAAAAAGTCACTGGGGGTCAAATCAGGTGAGTAGGGAGGGTATTCCAATACAGTCATTTGTTTACTAGCTAAAAACTCCCTCACAGACAACTATATAATTAAGGTAGCAAACTTGCCACCATACCACCGTGCACAACGGCCATTCCAGAAAGAGTTCCAAAATTGCTTTGAAGCATGAACTGGGTGCTGGCACTGGTGCATAGCTTCTCAAAGGAAGTACTTCAAAGGTGACTGTAGTGATATTCAGCAACGAGATATGCAGCATTTAGAACAATTAAGTTTGTGACCTTCATTGTCAGACCTCATATTAATAGATTCCAAGTATCAGACCTCATATTAATAGATTCCAAGTATCAGACCTCATATTAATAGATTCCAAGATGTGAACATCTTGGGAGGGGGCTGTTGTTTCTTGGGGGGGATACATTATTCTGTCTTCTACAATCATTATTTTTCATTAATTATATTAAAATAATAACAACTAAAATATATCAATGTACTCTCTAGATGCCAAACACCCAGATAAGAACTTTATACACATTACCACACATTTTTATAAACTATCCCAAGGTAGGTGTCACTATCCCCACCTTACAGGCAGGGAAACTGAGAACCAGGGGCTGACTCCACAAGGTCCGCCAGCTAGTGAGAATCAGAGCAGTCGCCTAAACCACTTGGAAACAATTGTATGATGCACAGCCAGCCACGTTTCAATGAAATCATTTGTTTCCCAGGCATAAAGCTGTCATGTAGCTAAGTTCAGCTGGATGCAGAAAAATCCTGCCTGTCCACAGAGCCCCAGCTTGCAGCCTGAAACTCTTTTACTGTGGCATGTTCCATTCCCAGTAAAACTGATATTCAGGAACTAAGATGGCACAAGCTTTCTGAAAGAAAAACTCTTCCCAAACCTCTGCAGACTCTTGAGAATTTTTGGTAACACATGGCAAGCCTGACAGGTTCCCCGGGCGTCTGCTAGTACTTGGCATCATCCCATGCCACAGTCAATTGCAAAATTGTCGTTTCTGGCCCACCGAGGCTTTAAATAGCAGCTCCTAACAACCCGGCCAGCTTTTGTAGCTTTCACTTTGCTTTCTATTAAGACCATGTGAGAGCTAACAAGCTCACATGAAAATAAATGTTGCAATGTAAATGCTTGTATACATTTGGTTTGTTTAAATTGCTTTGGGGACATTGAGAGAAAAGACACATAATTCGAAATGAAATTGTCTGAAATAATGTTGCCACAGCCAGGAGCAACCAAAACATCCATTTCTCGTCTCTGCAAGATGCTGGGGTGAAAAGGCACCTGTCACATAAATGCCAGGGCCCAAATGTGACAGAGCAAAAGAAAACAGTGTTTTAAAACACTAACATTTATTGAGAACCTTTTGTTTGCAATGAGTTCCGGAGAACTAGTATCATTCAATCCACGTAATAGTTTTGTCGTTGGCAGCTGCTGGTGGCAACCCCCGGCTCAATGGAATGAAACTCTGAAAGCTGTCCAGCATCACAGCAACATGCAAGCCACCACTGACGGACAGGCAGTGGCTGTGCACGAAGTGCCAAAAAACCAAACCCACTGCTATAGAGTCCATCCCAACACATAGTGATCCTACAGGACAGAGCGGAATTATCTCATACGGTTTCAAGACTATAAATCATTACGGAAGCAGACTGCCATGTCTTTCTCCCACAGAGAGGCTAGAGGGTTTGAATCGCCTACCTTTTCGTTAGCAGCCAAGCATTTAAACCACTGTATCATTGGGGCACGTATACACAGGAGGTGCACTGGCCAGGAACCGAACTCAGGTCTCCTGCATAGGGAGGTAAGAATTCTACCACTGAACCACCAAATTTCCTCATACAGTGGCTAAAAGTTGCCCAGTTCTACTGCTTGTTTTAGCAACAGAAATATTACAAGTAGATGGTTTCAAAAGAAATTTTATTCATCACAATTCAGGAAGCTAAAGTTCAAATTCAGGAAGTCAGCTCCAGGGGAAAGGCTTTCTCTGCTGAGTTGCAGAGTAGCTTCTTGGGGTCAATCTTCCCCTGGACTGGAAGCTTTTGAGGCAAAGGACCCTTGTCCTTTCCAAAGGTCATGCTCAGCTCCAAGCACTGCTTTCTCTCTGGACTATAGGCAGTCCTCAAGTCTCCACTTGCGTCCCTTTTATATCCCAAGGGGTTACCCAGAAAGCACAATATAATCCCACACATTGAATCTTGCCTCACCAACACAACTGCTTCCCATCCTCCCTCATTAACATATTAGAGGCAAGGTTTACAACATAAAGGAACATCCCCCAATACCAAGGAATCTTGGCCCACCCAAATTGCTACACACATTTTGGTGGGGGGACACAACCTAATCCACAGCACTGGTGAAGACAATAAGTCTGGGAGAAGATCATGTAACCACAAGTGGGGAGGTCCGGAGATGTCTGGCCTCGGAAAGGAATCCTTTCAGCTACACATACAATCCAACAAGCCAGTCTCGGGAGTGTAAGGCAAGAGGCACTTAAAAGCAGGCTGACTTGGGGAGAAAAAACATTTATTTGTGTATGTGCTTCTGGGCAGACAGGAAGCCCTGAAGCTGAAGGTAAAAAGCTGGCACAGCTGATTTAGTCCCAGCCCCCAGAATCTCACCGGGGCTGTGATAGCAACACCTTGTGCTTACACAGTGCCGTTCTCAGGGAAGCTTGAGGCCCTTTATGGACACATTCCGTTCATCTTCCCAACAGCTAAGGAATGGAACCGACAGTACAATTACCTTCCTTTTCCAGATGGAGAAACTAACGCATCCTTCCGACGTCATTCAGGAACATTAGAGGCCAGGACAGACAGGCAGCCCTTGGGCCCCTGTCCAGACCACTCACCACTCACTACAGGGAAAACACAATTTCAACACCTTGGGCTCAGCAATCCACAAGTGGAATATCCATTTAGTCAGCACTACTGGGCTCTATAAAATCCCTATCAAAATGGCCATGCCATCTGTCTTAGCTACCTAGTGCTGCCACAAAAAAAAAGTATCACCACACACACACAAAAAAACATTGCTAGCTAACTGATTCCTACTCATAGTAAACCTTTTGGACAGAGTAGAACCACTCAATAATATTTCTAAGGAGTGTGTGGTGTCTGCAAACAGCCGATTTCTTGTTAGCAGCAGTAGTTCTTAGCCACTATGCCACCATGGTTTCCAAAAAAAAATGTATCACAGTGGCTGGCTTGAAGGAATAGGAATTTGTCTCACAGTGTTGGAGTCTAGAGATCCATGTCAGGGCATCAGCTCTAGAGAAGTGTGTCTCCTTAGCAGCAGCCCTAGAAGTTCCTTGGCATTCCTAGGTGTCTGTCTCCCCTGTGTGTCTCTGTGTCTGCCATTTTTCTAAGACAAACTCCTTGGAAGTGATTAGGTCTAGGACCTACCCCACTCTGGTTTGGCCTCATTAATGTAACAAAAGAAGACCCTTTTAACACTGTCATACAAGACATCAATCCATAGCCTGACCAGAAACATGTTCAGAGGGCCTCTGTATCCTTCATCCTTTCAGGTATTTGTTCCTGTGGAGAAGGGATCTTGGTTTCACCAAACATTATTGAAAGATAATCACTACTGCCCAGGGACAAGTTTATTGGTCAAATCATTGCTCTATTCCAAAGAGCCTGAAACCAATGAGCCAGAAAGTTCATCAGTGCCTTTCCAGATGGAAATTTGGACTTTCTGGCCTTAACTGCAGGACTACCAACTGGAGAAACCAGCACTTCAGAGGAAAGCTACAGAAAAGGGAGAGGCCCTAAGGAGAAGGAACCTTGAATGGACAGTCAGAGAAAAACCAGAAGGCTTCGTGTTTGCAATTAGCTGTTGATATGATTGTGTTCTATACAAAGGTGTACCTGTATATTCTTACCCACATTTCAGGACTTAATAACAGGTTTTTGCAGCTTTCAGATTGTACACCTGTGATGGTTAGGATTGTATGTCAACTTGGCTGGGCTATGAATGATTCTTAGGGTTCATATGTGATCACTCCCATGATTGCATCAGCTGTGAATAGCCAATCAGTTTAAAGGGAGTTTCCTTGGAGGTGTGGCCAGCATCCATACATAAACAGACATTCTGGCTTTTTGCTTGCTCTGGATCCTTCAGCTTTCTCCTATTCACCCGACCTCTGTCTCCTGGGATCTGAGCTATCAGCTTATCTGCAGATCTTGGAATTCATCATCTTCACAGCCTGACACCATGAGCCCTTTTTCCTACCTATTGATCTTGGGATCACCAGCCCCTGCTGCTATGTGAATTGAGAGAAGCCTCCATCCTGATCCATGGACTCAGGACATTCCAGCCTCTACAATCACAGGAGCTAGCGTCCTTGATTTAATCTCATTTTGCTTTCTAGAGAACCTAGCCTAAGACAGTACCTTAAAGCATAATAGTAGACAGCATAAAATATGAGTCTTTTCCCAGTTATCTAGTTAGAAAGGGTTCTTTGAATCCACATACCAGTCTTCCTCATTAAAGATACTACGCAAGGCATGAGTCTTCACACACAAGACACACAATGCAAGCTTCCTCGGCTGCCGTTTTGAGCCAAACATGAGCTATTCTTAACTCCTTAGTCTGGTGACTTTTCTCCTCCCTGAGGCAAAGTCTTTACCATTCTGAAAGTTTTTAAAGTTAATACCAGTTTGGGAAAATCTACAATCTTGAAACATGAATTTTATGTTAAAA
Organism: Heterohyrax brucei; assembly: GCA_028571685.1. Lineage (NCBI taxonomy): Eukaryota > Metazoa > Chordata > Mammalia > Hyracoidea > Procaviidae > Heterohyrax > Heterohyrax brucei. Next base: position 48,567,297 of record CM053150.1, on the reverse strand, counting down.
AAATAAAACTACATAATTTTCTTTTGCTTATTGCTTCTGTATTTGAGGAACAAGTTCAGGGCTTTTCAAGTGAATAAGGTTTTCCCTTCCCCATTCTTTTCCAGTTCTGATAAAGTTTAGAATATTTTCTTTAAAGTCTAAAGGAAAAAAGAAAACAGGAAAGAAAATTTGCATTAGGAGAAACCAAGAAAACTTTGCTACATTGAAAACATATGAGAATAAAATAAACAGTAAGACCATCATCCAACTGGCAAGAAAGTGTCCAGAACCTAAGGAAAACTCACAACCAGCCTCCCCACCTCAGGCCAGAGCAACACCAGTTGGAAACAAGAGTTGGCCACGGAACAGTAACTGTTATGCAAATTGCTCCTAGGCAATCTGAACTATAAATACATGTATCATTAATAAAACATTAGAAAATCAAATCTGTCCAGATATTGAAAGAATAATACACCATGACAAAGTAGGATTAATTACAGGAATGAATGTAATTATGGTTCAATATTAGTAAATCTATAATTCATCACATTAATAGGTCAAAGGACAAAAGCCATCTGATTGCCTTGATACATATTTTTAAAAAAGCGATTTATAAAATTTTAAATCTGTAACTTAGAAATTGAAAGGCATTCCTTAAAATGATATGGAAATCCTGTAATCAAATTAATTACCAACTTAATACTGCAATATAAAATGTGAGGGGGAGCAATTTTATTAACATAAAGAATGAGACAGAAATGCTCACCATCACAGTTAACATTTTAGCATCATTTTGGTGGTCTTAGGTAATGAAATTAGACCACTAGAAGTGAAAAAGGAATAAAAATGGTGGGAAAGATAAGGAAATTTTATCCTTACTAGCACCTAACAAAAAATCTATCTGAAAGAAACCCAAGACAATTGAGTTCACTCATGCCACTGCTGACAAAATAAATATTTAAAATGATAAACTCCTATATGCCAGTTATAACCACGGTTCTCCCACCTATCAGATACATATTGTGGAAGTTCTAGCATGCCTAGTGCTGGAAACCACTCATGTTGGGAAACTCCAAAGAGGAATGAGGGTAAAATAAATCTAGACACATAAAACATTTCAGGTGACTTAAATATACCAGACACCACCAGTTTTCTATCTCATAAATTCCCAAACCACAACAGCAGGGCCGAAAAGAGGCAAGGAACATTTCAAGGATCAATAGATAATTTTTAATTGTATATGAATGAAAGCTAGTAGCATTTCCTTCCTTTTTTTTTTTTTTTTTTGTCCAAGTATTCTAAAGCTTCATAACAGATTGAATCTTTACCACAGGGTCACACAGCCATGAATCAACATGTTGATAAGAGTAAAACTGTATGTAAGTTTGAAGCTCTAGGAGCCACTGGAAAATTAAACATGACTTACCTTTGTCTCTGTCATGTTCCAGATCCCGCTCACAAAAGGTAACCTCACTACTATATCTTCATAGGTTCCTATGGTAACCTCCCCTAATCTACATCGTGATAATTGTCTTCCTTTCTTTCTAAGCTTCTGGATATATTCTTTCACTTGATTTCCAAACCCTAGTCCCTCATCAGTTGATACAATCCAAAAGCAGGCAATATTTTGTTTTAATGCCATTTTTACGTGAGAATTAAAGTGTCACTAGCGAGTCAGGGTCTGCTGTGTGCATTCCTGCATTCACACAACAAGTGTTCATTCAGTGCTACGTGCTAGGCACTGCTGCTCGAAGCTGGCGGCCCAATGATCACAAAGTAAGATGCAGTGAAGACCCTCAGAGTTTATAGTCTAGTGGGAGATTCAAACAAGCTGAGAGGCAATCACAACACGGCCAGTAAGTCGGTGTTAGAAGAAAGATAAAGTGGGGATCACCCACCCCAAACTGACCAAGGAGGTACACGGAAACCGGAATGAAGAGTAAGAGTTAGGAAGGCAAAGTATAAGATGAAGTTGGGAGCTGACAAGAACATGCTTCAGTTTACTCATGTCTTGGAGAAAAGGTAGCTATACCCTCAGCATTCTCAGACCCCAAAGGCAGGCCTCGCAGACACTGCGGACACTTTAGTACACACAATGTTTTCTAACTCCTTGGCGATCTCTAACTGTACTCTAAAATAATGCTTTTGAAACCAACAAATTTCAAGTAGAAAGAATGAATTCTGAACAGACTTCTTTATTTTTTAAGAACCTGTTTATTCTCTGGAACTGAAACCCCTTTGGAGAACTACATGAACAGTCCTGATTTTTAGGTGACAACCCTTGTGGTTACCAAGGACGAGAAAAGCATATAAAAAACACTGTCTTGATCTTCAGTAAATGTTTGAACTCCACTGAGTCTGACAGCAAAACCCCAAAGACAAAGATGAGTTTTCAGATGTAAGCTTTTCCCATCAGAGCTCACAACCAGCATAGTTTTCTTAGGCTCAAATCAGGGTCGGCTACCATGGTCAGCGTTTGAGGTATGTACCTACAAAAGAATAGCTCTATAGACTTGGAAAATTTCCCTGTGGTTTGTCCAGGACAATCGGAATGTTATAAAGCAACAATGTGTGCTAATCTCCCAAGAACTAGCTCTTCTTTCCACCCCCAGCTGCATTTCAGCAACTAGAACTACCACTTTATCAACATATTGCCCTTTTTGTTTTAGTTGCCAACAGACAATTCCTACTAGTCCTTTAAAAGATATCTTCCTAGTCACTGGACTCTTTTAAGATCTATCTATATGGGATCAACTTACAACAGCAATTTGAAAGATTAGATAGGAAACACACAGGGCAGTGAATTTAAGTTAATAGGGGAGGTACAACTCAGAAAAGAGGGTGAGAATGGTTTGTGCAACTCAAAGAATATAATCAGTGTCACCGAACTATACATGTAGAAATGGTTAAATTAGTGTATGTTTGGCTGTGCATTCTATCTACAACAAAAAATATTTTTTTAAAAAGACACTTTTAAATTTAAAACAGGAAAGACATGCTTATTATCAGAGACTAGCTACTATGGCACCTTCTTAATCTTTTAAGAAGTCTTGTGTATTCTGTTACATTCTAAATGGGAACAAATTCCAACATTCATTTATATAAATTAGAGTAAAATTGATTTCAGAGCTATTTGGAATTAAACACAATCTATTTATTGCTGAAAAGGTGATATAATGTTTATCTCCAGGAATAAGCAATCTTTTGAAAGTTTAATGACAAAGCAAAATATAACTGCATTTGAGAAGGGCTCATATTTTAACCTAATATTTAGCTGAAACTGAATAAGAGGAGTACAATGATATCAGACTCTGCCTGCATGGAAATTAATGTTAAATGTTATACTTTAAATATCAGTTGATAGTATATGGAATAGAAACAATCTGACCGAGGCAAAACATTTATATTTTCTAAGTCTCATATAAACAAATAGTATTTAATATATATCAGAATGGGTTATTGTTTAATTCACAAACAACTATTACAAAAATAAGCTTATAGCAACCAAAAAGTTTTGAAATAAAAAAAAATCACTAAACATTCACATTAAAACAAGTTAATCCTTTTATACACGTAAAACTAGTCATGTTTTAAGTCAAAATATTCACTCCTGACAAGAATAAATAAAATAAGCACTCTCCTACATGAATGCTGTATATCTAACAACTGTAAGTATCGAGACTTATAAAAGTTCATGATCTTCAACCTCAAATCCCTGTATTAGTAATCCGTTTATATAATCAGAAATGTAGATATAAAAAATCTCACCAGATCATGATTTTTAATAGGAACAAATTAGAAATGGGAAAAATTTAAAACAACAAAAGAACAGCTACACAAACTATTCTGTATGCATGTGATGGATAGGAGTCCCTGGGTGGAGCAAACGGTCGAGCATTCAACTACCAGCCCAAAGGCTGGCAATTCAAACCCACACAGAGGCGCCCTGGAAGACAGGCGTGGCAGCCTGCTTCTGAAGCACCACTGCCTTTGGAACAGTTCTACGCCGCATGTGTGGGGTCACCAAAAGTCGGAAACAACATGACAGCAACTAACAACAGGTGATGGATGCAACCAAGGAAAATTATCTTTTTAAAGACTAATAACCTCAGGAGAAAATCACAATAAAATAATGAAACAAAGAGAAATCAAAATAAAATACAGAATGATACCTCCAAACCAAACCAAACCCTCTGCCGTGGAGTTGACTCCGATTCATAGCCAACTCATAGGACAGAGTAGAGGTGCCCCATAGAGTTTCCAAGGAGCACCCGGTGGATTCAAACCACGGAACTTTTGGTTAGCGGTTAGCAGGCATAACACTTAACCACCGTAACACCACCACCAAGGTTTCTAAGTGATACTTAGTCTACGAAATAATGCCTTATCCGCACAAAATCGAGAAAACAGGATCAGATTTACCCTCCCATTTAGAAAACTGAGACCCCGTGCCCAACATCGGAAACAATATTTTTTAAGCCATGGGGAATTCGGCAACCAAGGAGAGAGAGAGCACAGAGAGGAAACAAAGTGAGTCCTGTGAAATATCACCCTGCGAACACTCGGTATTTTCCAGAAGAAAGTTTGCAGGCCAGGACACAGAGAGGCAGAGCCTAGAGAGAATGGGAAATTCTGGGAGGCCAAAGCAGACAGAGTTTGCAGAACAGACTACCGGAGAGTTAAAGAAATACACTGAGAAAGAACTCCAGAGATTTGCAGAGATACTTCCAGCATTCACCACATCCCTGCATGCATGTAAGGAAATGGCTAAAACCAGGCCAGAACCACTTGAAAGACTTAGAGGAGCCACTCCATAAAGATGACATAGTGACTGTTGAACCAGCCAGAGTGAACACTTGATAACTCACTGGGTATCATATGAATTCAAAAGAGCTTTCCCCAGTACGCTGGAGAAAAAAATTAACCATACAATGAATATTGCTTTTTGAACCACCTAAAAAAAGCTTAAAAGCAAGATCCAAAGAATCAACCTGTTTCCAAGTAACCTAGCTACATCCTGGGAGACAGTTGAGGAATGCTTACAGAAACAGAAACAATACCCAGCAACCAACAAGGTAAATTTTACAATGTCTAGCATCCAAGTGGAAACCCGTGTGGTGTAGTAATTAAGAGCTACAGCTGCTAACCCAAAGGCTGGCAGTTCAAATCCACCAGGCTTTCTTTGGAAACCATATGGAGCAATTCTAATCTGTCCTACAGGATCATTATGAATTTGAATCAAATGGACAGCAATAGGGTTTTACGGTTTGGACAAACAATTAAAATTATCAGGCATTATTCAGAAGAGGAGAAAAACACAACCAGAATGAGAAGAAAAATAAATACAAACTGATCAAGAGATAACATATATAAAAGAATGGGCAAATCAGGGCATTAAAACAGTTATAATTCTATTCCATGTGTTAAAGAAGTGAGAGGTAAAACTGAGTAGAGATGAAAGATATTTTTAAAAAATATTTAAAAACCCATTGCTGTTGAGTTGTTTCACAACAACCCTTTACAACAGAGTAGAATTGCTCCACAGAGTTTCCAAGGAACTTTCCTATAAATCTTTATGGAAGTAGACTGCCATATCTTTCTCCTTGGAGAGCAGTTGGTGGTTTCAAACTGCCAGCCTCTCAGGCAGCAGCCAAGCTTTTAGCCGCTGTGCCGCCAGGGCTTCTAAGATATAAGAAGGGCAGAAATCAAATACCTAGAGGTAACTGCAATGAAAACTGAAAGGACATTGGACATTAGATATTTTTAATTGTCTCATATGCATGCGAAAGCTGGGCAATGTATAAGAAAGACCAAAGAGCAGCTAATGCATTTGAATTATGGTGTCGGTAAAGAATACTGAATACACAATGGATTGTCAGAAGAATGAACAGATCTATCTTGGAAGACACACAGAAAATATACTCCTTAGAAACGAGGATGGCAAGACTTCGTCTCTCGTACTTTGGACATGTTGTCAGGAGGCACCAGCTCCAGGAGGACACTGCGCGTGGTAAAGGGGAGGGTCCATGGAAAAAGCAGACCCTCCAGGAGATGAGTTGCCACAGTGGCTGCGACAGTGGGCTCAAGCATAGCAATAACCATGAGAATGGCCCAGGACTGGGCTTCAGTCTCTTGCACACAGGGACACTATGAGTCAGAACCGACTCGATGGCACCTAACAATGACAGACAGTGCAGGATAAAATATTAGTGAATTTGAAGTCACAGCAGTAGAAACTACCCAAAATGATACAGATACAAGACTTAAAAAAATGAAAAAACCCAATAGAACATTAATGAGCTATGAGACAATGCAAAACAGCCTAATGCATATGTAACTAGAGACAAAAAGAGTGAGTGGCAGAAAAAAAAGAAATAATGGCTGAAATTTTTTCCCAAATTTAATGAAAGCTATAAACCAACAGATATCAGAAACTCAGCAAAACACCCAAGGCAACACACATGAAGAAAGCTAAACCAAGTTACATCCGTAATAAAAATTTTCAAAACCAGTTATCAGAGAAAAAACCTTAAAAGTAACCAAAGGAAAAAAGACATTACTAACAGAAGAAAAGAAAATAAGAAATTGCTGAGTGGCATTTGGGATCTTAAAAGCTAGCAAGCTGCCATCTGAGGTACACCAAATGGTCCCAGCTCACCTGGAACAGATGATTATGGAGAATAACAAAGACATGAGCGAAAAGGAGCCCAGAAAACAGAAGGGGCCATATGAATGTGAGACTATATCAACATGAGCCTGGAAGAAGCAGATGGTTCCTGGCTACCACCAAAGGCAACCACGATGGGGGACACAATGTAGAGCCCCTGAGGCAACATGAGAAAAAGAGGAGTACAGCTCAAGAACTCTCCTAAAAGACTGGAACTGATGGTCTGACAGCCTGGAGGGGCCCCTGAGAACACGGCACCTAGGTCTGCTGCTGGCCCTGACGGGAAACCGGTACTGAGGTCTACTCTTCAGACAAGAATGGACTGGACTCAAGGACACAGTGGGACCACATGGTGTGTGTACTTCATGGTTCTGTACATTTATATGAGGCTGTCCTACAGCTTTCTTTCTAGATGGGAGAAAAGAAGGTGGAGAGGAGGAGACAAATGCTCTTCAAGAGGATACTAGAAATATAGAGTAAAAAGGGGAATTATGCTGTCACTGGGTGAGGAGAGCAAATGGAGCTGCAGATAGGTGAGCATGCAAAATTGATTTGGATTGTATACTTTCACCTAATCACAACTGAAAAGAATGACAGCAAGTTTCTCATCAGAAATAGTGCCAGTGAGAAGACACTAAAGCAACACCTACAAAGTACTTAAGGAAAAAAAAGTCAACATAGAATTTGGTACACAGTGTAAACATCTCTCAAAATCATAGAAATGTTGACAATTTTACCTGTAGATCTGCCCTACAAGAACTATTAAAGGAGAAAAAAAAAGCATCAGGCCCAAGAGAAATTATATCAGATGTTAATCTTTACATACACAGAGAAGGGAAGAGCAATGGAGATGACAGTTACATGGGTGGATATAAATAACTCTTAATTATTTAACTATCTTTAAACAGCAACTCAATAAAACATGAAAGGTGGGGTTATAACATACATAAAAGCAAAACATGACTATAGCACAAAAGTCAAGAGGTGAAAATGAGAGGTAACTATTATAAGGTTCTTATTCTGTACATGAAGTGATGTAATATTGCTTCAAGTTAGATACCAAAGAGTTGAAGATATATTCCATAAACATCAAAGCAATTATAGCTAGAAGTCCCTGAGTACTGCAAATATTTAAGCACTCAACTACTAACCAACAGGTTGGCAATTTGAACCCACTCAGAGGTGCCTCAGAAGACAAGCCTGGTGACATGCTTCTGAAAGGTCACAGCCTTGAAACCCTGTGGAGAGAAGTTCTACTCTGCAACAATCAGGTGACCATGAGTTGAAAGGGACTGGAAAACAATTAGCAATAATAACAGTGTAAACATATAACATACACTGTTGACAGTTATAGCTAATAAGCCAACAAGGAAAAGAAAATGGAAGCACAAAAAATAATCAAAAATAAGATGGAAAAAAGAAAAAAGGGCAAATTTTAATAAATAAGGACCACATAATGCAAATAGTAATGACAGAATTAAACCTCGTCAATGATGACATTAAATCTCTAAGAAAGCAAGATTCAACCTTATGCTGTCTACAAGAATCTCTGTTTCATATAAAAACACAAATAGGTTAAAAGTAAGTAGATGAGAGAAGAAACTGCTTGCAACATCCAGGGACCGCTAAGATAATTGAGTGGTTTATGATCAGACAAAAGAGAGTCATGGCAAAGATACTACTACAGATATAGAATTTTCGTATTGATGAAGAGGTCAATTCATCAAGAGGGATAAACAATTCTAAGCATGTGTATACCTACAAACAAATCTATTCTGGAGATGATCTCTAAATTCGGGTGAAATATACTCAAGGTCATACTTTGACTCTCATGGACTTCTAATTTTCTTCAGTTTCAACTTGAACTTCCATGTGAGCAATTGACAGTCTGTTCCACAGTTGGCCTCTGGCCTTGGTCTGAGTGATGACATTGAGCTTTGCCATAGTCTCTTCGCACAGATGTAGTTCATTTGATTCCTGTGTATTCCATCTAGTGAGGTTGACATTTATAGCTGGAAGTCCCTGGGTATTTATTGTTTACACTGGTGAAAAAAAGCTATTTGCCAGGAAGAAGTCATTGGTCTTGCAAAACTCTATCATGCAATCTCCAGTATCACTTCTATCACCAAGGTCGTATTTTCCAACTATTAATTCTTCTTTGTTTCAACTTCTGAATTCCAATCTCCAGTACTTATCAATGTAGGCTGATTGCATGTTTGAACAATTTCAGACTGTGAAAGTTGGTAAAAGTCTTTAGTTTCTTTATCTTTGGCCTTAGTGGTTGGTTGGTGGATAAATTTGCGTAATAGTGGTATTTTCTAGTTTTTCTTGTAGGTATATAGATATTATCCTGTCACTTGCTTTGTTCTTCAAGATAGATCTTGAAATGTTCTTTTTGATGATAAGTATAATGTCATTCTTCTTCAAGTTGCCATTCCAGGCAGTGTAGACCATATGATTGTACTATTCAAAATGGCCAGTACTCATTCATTTCAGCTCACTGATGCCTAGGGTATCAATGCTTATGCATTCCATTTTGTTTCTGATGATTTTTTATTTTCCTAGATTCATATCTCATACATTCCATGTTCCAGTTATTAATGAATGTTTGCAGATGTTTCTTCTCAAGTTTAGTCATGCCACATCAGCAAATGTAGATTCCCCAAACTTGATTCCATCTACTCAATAAGGTCAACTCTACTTTGAGGAGGCAGTTCTTCCCCAGTTGTCTTTTGAGTGCCTTCAAGCCCGAGCTCATCTCATAGCACTATATCAAACAGTGTTCTACTGTTATTCGTAAGATTTTCACTGGCTAAATTTTTTTAGAAATAGACTGCCAGATCATTCTTCCAGGACTGTCTTAATGTGGAAACTCCACTGAAACCTGTCCACCGTGGGTAATCCTATTGGTATTAGAATATTGATAGCAAATGGTTTCTAGCATTGCAGCAACACGTAAGCCCCACAGTACAACAAACTGACAGGTTTGATGCATTGAAATCTATCACCAAAGACCAGACAAGTTCTATAATAACATCAAGGACATCATACCTGAAGAAAGCAAGAAGTTATTAAAAAGACAGGAAAGAAAGAAAAGACCAAATGGATGTCAGAGGAGACTCTGAAACTAGCTCCTGAATGTCGAGTAGCTAAAGCAAAGGGAAAAAATGATGAAGCAAAAGAGCTGAACAGAAGATTCCAAAGGGCAGCTCAGGAAGACAAAGTAAATTATTATAAAAACAGATGTTCAAAAACCAAGAGATAGAAAATCAAGAGAGAAGTACATGCTCTGTATTTCCCAAACTGAAAGAACTAATGGAAAAATTAATGCCTCGGGTTGCAAAAGTGAAGGATTCTATAGGGATGTTATTAAACAGTTGGAAGAAATACACAGAGTCAACCACAAAGAACGATTGACATACAACCATTTCATGAGTAGGGACCAGTAGTACTGAAGGAAGAAGTCCAAGCCACCTTGAAGGCATTGGCAAAAAACAAGTCTCCAGGAGTAGACAGAATACCAACTGAGCTGTTTCAACAAACAGGAACAGCACTGGAAGTGCTCACTCATCTAGACCAAGACGTTTGGAAGACAGCTAACTGCTCAACCAATAGGAAGAGATTCATATTTATGCCTGTGCCTCAAAAAGATAATCCCACTGAATGTGACTATTACTGAACAATATCATTCATATCATATGCAAGCAAAATTTTGCTGAAGTTTGTTCAAAAACAACAGGAACTGCCAAAATTCAGGCAGGTTCAGAAGAGGGCATGGAACAAGGATGTCATTGTTGATGCCAGATGAATCCTAGCTGAAAGCAGCTGTTGTTGCCGTTAGGTGCTATTGAGTCATTTCCAACTCATACCAACCCTATGCACAACAAAACACTGCCAGGTCCTGCCTCCTGCCGGCAATTGTTTTTACACTTAAGCCTATTGTTGCTGTCACAGTGTCAGTAAATCTTGTTGAGGGTCTTCCTCTTTTGCACTGACCCTTACCAAGTGTGATGTCCTTCTCCAGGAGTTGATCCCTCCTGACAACATGTCGAAAGTGCATAACATGCAGTCTCACCATCTTTTCTTCCAAGGAGCACTCTGGTTATACTTTTTCCAGAAGACATCTTTTTTTCCTTTGGGCAGTCCATGGTTCATTCAGTAGTCTTCCCCAACACCGCAATTCAAAGGCATCAATTCTTCTTCTGCCTTCCTTATTCATGGTCCAGCTTTCTCACACAGTGAAATAAACAAACAAACAAAAAACCAAATCCAGTGCTATCAAGTCAATGCTGACTCAGAGCAACCCTATAGGACAGAGTAGAACTGCTCCGTAGAGTTCCCAAGGAGTGCCAGACAATACCATGGTTTGGGTCAGGTGCACTGCTTTAGTCAGCTAGGGCTGCTCTAATGGAAATACCACAGAGTGGATGGCTTTAACAAAGGAAGGTTTATTCTTAAACAGTCTGGTATGCTACAAGTCCATATTCAAGGTGTCCACCCCAGGGGAAGGCTTTCCACCTTGTCAGCTCTGGAGGAAAGTCTGGTATTGCATCAGTCTTTTTCCAGCAAGCATCTTGGCGCACGAACCTCAGGTCTGAAGGACGCGCTCTTCTCCCAGTGCTGCTTTCTTGATGGTATGAGGTTCCCATTCTCTGCTTGCTTCTCTTTCTTTTTATCTCTTGCAGGCTGAAAGGATTAAGGGTGGGGCAAGCCATATTCCAGGGAAACTCCCTTAACAGTGGAGCAGGGAGGTAATCCTATGAAGGGATTTACAGCCCCACCCTAATCCTTTAACATACAGCATAGGAAATCCACAAAACGGTGGACAGTCACAAGATACTGGGAGTCATGGCCCAGCCGCATGGCTACATATATTTTGGGGGTGACAGAATTCAATCCATAACACAGCCTCACCCTCCCAAATTACCTCACCTGCCCTCCCTTTATAGGCTGCTTGTGTAAATGAGCAAGCTCTGCTGGTGTGAGGGAACATTAGACAGAAGTTTCATTCTAAAGTAGAATTTTTTATGTACTGTGAGAAACCCTGCTAGTGTAGTGGTTAAGTGCTATGTCTGCTAACCTAAAGGTCACCAAGTCAAGTCTGTCAGGCACTCCTTGGAAACTCTGTGGGGCAGTTCCACTCAGTTCTATAGGGGCGCTGTGAGTCAGAATCGACTTGAGGGCAGCGGGTTTGGGTTTTGTTTTTTGGTTTTGAGGGATGATGGCTTAGTTGCCTCTGTGATATTTTATTATTTTAAACATACAAAACATCAACTGTGGAGTTTCAAGACAAATTATACTGTCAAGCTTTCACATCTTTACTGTCATTTTCTTGTGCAGTTATTTACTATGCCTTCTATTTTGCATTCTATTAGCATTATATTTTACAAACATGTCTGAAGGTCCAACATGGTAACTTTTGAAAACAAAGTATGAGTTGGAAAAGGATAATTCAAAACATAAGTTAATGGGTAATTTTCATAAAGTCAGTGATAAAGAATTATAATCTTCAGTCATTTCACTAGTACAACTGGTAATACACAAAAAAGCAGGTCATTCAGAGGAAAGCAATGAATATTTTATTGCAGTTTTCAATCTTTGACATCTGTCAGGAAACTTTTTCTTGTTTGACAATCACCGAGAGAAATAATCTCATTTTGGTTGAAAATGAAGTATACGTATGCTTATCTCAAATTCAACATAGACTTGAATCTGTGCAGGACAAACAAGCACAGGTTTCATACTAGTAAGTCTCATCCTTTATTTTTACTTTCAGAAAAATAATTTTATACCTATATGCTCCTACAAGAAGTCAAGAAACCAACACACCTTCATAACAATTTCATAACTGCTAGAATTAAAACTGACCCAATTAAATGAATGGAGTAAGAAAATATTTCACAATGTCATATATATATGTGACTTTATATGTGACTATATATATTGTGCTTCAGGCTACGCTTTATTCAGATTGCTCTTACTTATGATTGTACTACTACTATTCAACATGGTCAAGAAATTTTCATGTTGTAAATGACATTAATTAACATCAGTTTACAATCTACCCAGTCTTAGGAAAAATCAAATACCATGTTGACATAAACCAGTTATTTAATTTATTATGTTTGTTTTATGAGTTTTCAAAATTTATAAAGAGAAAAGAAGTATAATGATTTCGAATAGATAATCTCAGTTTAACTACTTGGTTGTTTCAAGAAAGATTAGTCGTTTTTAGATTCAAATGGGGGAAAATTACTCTTTGATATACCTTTTACAACATATCATAACCCATTAGTATTTTGCATAGTAGAAATTTGTCGTTAGACTTTGTGCCTTCTTGGATATAAGTACTAAAAATCAATTAGAAAATGTTTTAAAAAGAAAATCTAAAGTTATTTCTACCTATACTTGTCATGGGGCACATAGTAAGTTTCCACTTGAAGTGAGGGATTTTTTTAAGTATACAATCGTGTTCTTTCAATAATCAAAATAATGAATTTTTAACTATTTCAGTTATTTCACTCAATATAATTTTAAGATTTTGTAAAATAATATAGTTTACTCTTTTTTTTTTTTACTTAAATCACTTTTCAGGCATGCAAAAATTTCGAGAGATTTCAATCTGAACCTGTTGACCGAATTCAATCCAGATAAATGTTTAATACATTAATTTTTTTAGTATGAATATAAGTAGACAGTCCAATTATTCACAAGCCCAGCAACCTTCTTATTGCATCATACAAAGCTCGTAGTATATATACTTAATTATACTACCTGGGTCTTGTTAGCATTTGAATTGTTGAACCTTGACTTAAAACAACACCAAAAAAAAAAAAAAAAAGAGGCAACGAATATATCAAATCTTTCATAACGCATCCCTAACTCAAAGGCAACTGATCCCAGAATGTGACCAGATATTCAAAGAGAACTGAGAGATGAGCCATGTACAAGCCATTAAAAATTTATTTAACATAAGCAACAAATACACTGAAAATAAGGCATAAGAAAAATCCCAGCAGTATGGCCCCAAGATCAAAATAGAGAAAATACTAATGATGGTTGGGACACTGCGTGCATCTGCTCAAGTCATCTGCATTTAGGGCTTTACCAGCTCTGTCTGTGAAACAGAGATAAGACTTATCTTTATCTTAGAGGAATTAAGGAAAGCTTAGTTTAGAAGAGATAGTCAAGTTCTTTGAAAAGGGTATGTGACCAGTGTTATTACATAGTGTAGTTCCTAATACTCATGTGTTGAAGAAAATCCAATTAGGTAATAAGACCCTGCTATTGAAAATCCATTTCTCTTTTCTTAATCAAAGAGCAATTTTCAAAGGAAAATTACTTTTATTCCCAAATAATCCTTCCAATCCCTCTGTCTTTTGAGATGTTAGGGCTCAGCAGCTTTCAAGGTGAGCTCCTTTAAGGTAAGAACTTACCTCCTACGGGCATTCTGTAGAGCACCACACTTGTCAGAGATCACATCAAGAATTCTTAAAGGTAAAGGGCCTTTTCAAAAATACGCTGATGCCAGTAGAGCCATAAACCCACAAAATGGAACTTTTTTTATGTATGTAGGAAGGAGTAAAAGAAGAAGTTTTATACTTTGTAAATGCCTGGCAACGATTTTCTTTTTCTACTCTCATATTGCCATAGCAACCATGAGATTTATCTACCAGTTAATAAATAGGTGAAAAAAATACCACCAGGAAGCTATTTAACTTCACAGATTCATAGATCCTTAGCATACTGGATATGTTGGCAGTACTGGGCACTTCTTGTCACTGCTTCTGCTTTAGTAAGTTCCCAGCAGTTCCAGAATATCAGCATGTCGGACTTAAAGCCACTCCCTGTCATATTCATTTTTCATGACTTTCCTTACTGCCTCAGATGAGGAGACTCTGGGAAACAGCAACTGAGACAGAAGACAGTGTCTTTTCAAAAGACCTTTAATATATATAATTATCTTTTAAGAAATGGCAGAACCACCAACAATCCTCGATGCCACAATAAATTTTAACCTAGAGAAATGTATTTAAAAATATAAAAACAGATATACTCACACCCACTGACATTGAGTTGGGTCTGACTCATAGCAACCCTATAGGTCAGAGTAGAACTGACTGCCCCATAGAGTTTCCAAGGAGCGCCTGGCAGATTTGAACAGCTGACCTTTTGGTTAGCAGATGTAGACCACCAGGGTTTCCAAAAACAGATACAAAAATCAAATTTCCTGAAATTTGTTTTTTGAATTTAATGCAAACAAAACAACAGACAAATGTACTGAAATCTGTAGGGTTCACCACGAACATACTGTCCTGGCTGCAGAGGTGGAACTCAGTTTGCCCAAGTAGCAACCTCTATATAATTGACCCAGTGGTAGGAGAGAGCATTTTGCTCTGGAGAACAAGTCTGTCAGCCACTCTTTCAACCTACTTTCAGTTAAAGGGAAAATTCTAAGGACAGAGCTTAATGTCAGAATATCTAAAAACGTAATATAATACACTGGGGATTTTCAGTGTACTAGGGAAGAATTTGGATAAGACCGTAACTAATCTTTGTAAGCTCTCCTTGCTAATTTCTCCATTCTGGAAGAACTTTTTTTTTTTCTCCAAGAAATTTATGAAAATATCAACCAACTTTGAAGCTATGAGATTCTTCAGTCTCTTTTCTACTCGCACCAATATACAACATGAGTTTATGAGTCATATTTACTAGCTAATAGAGCAATGAATTTTCTCTTTAACTACAGATCAAGGAGCATTTATAAGCCCACAGCAAATGGAATCCTCCCACGTACAGAAATCACAAAGCAGAAGGCCTACAGGCTCAGCTCCAATGTTCTGAGCGGGGATGGTATTCAACAACTACACAAAGTTCACATAATGCTCATCTACTCAGGTAATATCCTGAGAATTCACAAAAATACCAAATGCCAGGGACTGTGCATCACGGGCCAGGAAGGATTTGGGGGAAATTAAATGAATGCAGCTAATCTTCACAGGTGTGAGAGCATTTTGATTAGGCCCACACGTAATTTTGGCTAGGAAAGCGTCTTTTGTCAAAGGGCTCAGTACTTCACTTTGAGCTCCATTTGGTTAGGAAAATAGCCTGCCAGAGAATAGAATCTGGTGATAACAGGGAGGCATTGATCCATGGTGAGCTGAGCAGGAACCTCTGAGCAGACTCGGGGAGAGGCAGCCTGCCAAGGACAAAAGCATAATAGGCTCCACCTAGATTATGAAGTGATTCTACATATATTATGATAAATGAAGGAACTCAAGTTATCAATGAATTCATTCTACTTGTTTCAATAATTAATATCCATGGAAGCAGCAGTCAAGAAATCAGATGATATTGCAATAAGCAAATCTGCTGCAAATAGCCTCTTTAAAGTTTTTAAAAGCAAAGATGTCTCTTTAATGACTAAGATGCACCTGACCCAAGCCATGGTATTTTCAGTTGCTACATGGCATGAGAAAGCTGGACAATGGAAATGGAAGACAGAAGAATTGATGCATTAGAACTATGGTGCTGCCGAGGAATACTGAACACACCGTGAGCTGGCAGAAGAAGAAAAATCAGTCTTAGAAGAAATACAAACAGAAAGCTTCTTAGAAGCAATGATGGGATGACTTTGGCTCACTTTGGACATGTTGTCAGAAGGGGTGAGTCCCCGGAAAACGACATCATGATTGGTAAAGTAAAATGAGGGAAATCCTCCCTGAGCTGCACTGCCACCGCAGTCCTAATGCTGGACAATCAGTTATTCCGGGCTTTGCTGTTGTTGTTAGGTGCTGTCGAGTTGGTTCTGGCTCACAATGATCCTGTGAACAACAGAACAAAACATGCCCGGTCTGGCACCATGTCCACAATGATTTTTATGGTCAAGCCCCTTGTTGCAGCCACCATGTCCATCTGTCTCATCAAGGGTGTTCCTCTTTCTCACTGACCCTCCACTCTACCAAGCATGATGTCCTTCTCCAGGGACTGATCCTTCCTGAAAACGTTTCCAAAGTATGTAAGACACAGTTTTGCCATCTGTGCTTCCAAGGAGCACTCTGGTTGTACTTCTTCCAGAACAGATCTGTTTGTTCTTTTAGCAGTCCATGATACATTCCACATTCTTCTCCAACACCACAGTTCAAAGGCATCAGTTCATCTCCTGTCTCCTTTGTTCATAGCCCAGCTTTCACATGCCTATGATGCGATTGAAAACGACATGGCTTGGATCAGGTGCATTTTAGTCTTCAAGATGACATCTTTATTTTTGAATACTTTAAAGAATTCCTTTGCAGCAAATTTTCCCAATGCAATGCGTCTTGCTTTCTTGACTGCTGCTTCCATGGGTGTTGATTGTGGACCCAAGTCAAATGAAATCTTTGACAACCTCAATCTTTTCTCCATTTATGACAATGTTGCTTACTGGTCCAGATGTGGAGATTTTTGTTTTCTTGATGTTGAGGTGCAATCCATACTGAAGGCTGTGGTCCTTGATCTTTATCAGTAAGTGTCTTAAATCTTCTGCATTTTCAGAAAGTAAGGTGGTATTGTCTGCCTAATACAGGTTGTTAATGACTCTTTCTCCAATCCTGATGCCTTTCTCTTCATATAATCCAGCTTCTCAGATTATTTGCTCAGCATACAGATTAAAAAGGTATAGTGAAAGGATACAACCCTGACACACACCTTTCCTGACTTTAAATCATGCAGTGTCCACATGTTCTGTTCATACAACTGCCTGTTGATCCATAAACAGATTTCTTCAGAGCACAGTTAGGTGTTTTGGAATTCCCATTCTCCTCAACATTAGCCATACTTTTGTATGATCCACATAGTCAAATTCTTTTGTATAGTTAGTGAAACCCAAGTAAACATCTTTCTGGTATTTTTTGCTTTCAGCCAAGACCCATGTGACATCAGCAATGATACCCCTGGTTCCACGTCCTGTTCTGAATCCAGATTGAATTTCTAGCAGTTCCTTGTCAATATACTATTGCAGTCACTTTTGAATGATTTTGATCAAAATTTTACTTGCATGTGATATCAACAATATTGTTTGGTAATTTCCACATTCAGTTGGGTCACTTTTCTTTAGGATGGACATAAATATGGATCTCTTCCAGTCAGTTGGCCAGATAGCTGTCCTCCAAAATTTTTGCATAGACAAGTGAGAGCTTCCAGCACTGCATCTGTTTGTTGAAATATCTCAATTGCTATTGTCAGTTCTGGGAGCCTGTTTTTTGCCAATGCCTTCAGTGCAGCTTGGACTTCTTCCTTCAGTACCACTGGTTCCCAATCATATGCTATCTCTTCAAATGGCTGAACATTGACTAGCTCTTTCTGGTATAATGACTGTGTATTCCGTCCATCTTCTTTTGATGCTCCCTGAGTCACTCAATAGTTTCCTTGTAGAATCCTTCACTATTGCAACTCGAGACTTTTTTTTTTTTCTGTCTTTTTAATGACTTCTTGCTTTCTTCTTCGATGATTGTCTTTGACATCATTTCACAATTTGTCTGGTCTTCTGTCATTAGTGATCAACACATCACATCTGTGCTTGACACGGTCTTTAAACTCAGGAGGGATATATTCAAGGTCATACTTGGACTCTCATGGACTTGTTCTAATTTTCTTCAGTTTCAATATGAGTTTGCATATGAGCAGTTGATGATCTATGCCACAGTTAGCAGCTGGTCTTGTTCTGATTGCTGATATGGAGCTTTTCCAATGTCTTTTTCCACAGATGTAGTTAATTTGGTTCCTGTATATTCCATCTGGTGGGGTCCATGTATACGGTTTCCATTTGTGTTGGTTAAAAAAGGTATTTTCAATGAAAAAGTTGTTATTCTTTCAAAATTCTACCATGAGACCTCTGGTGTTATTTCTATCACCGAGGTCTTATTTTCCAACTACCAACCCTTCTTTGTTTCCATCTTTTGAATTCCAGTCACCAGTAATTCTCAGTGCATCCTGATTGCATGTTCAATCAATTTCAGACTGCAGAAGCTGGTAAAATTCTCCAACCACTTCATCTTTGGCTTTAGTGGTTGGTGCATAAATTTGAATAGCAGTCATATTAACTGGCCTTCCTTTTAGGCATATGGATATCATCCTATCACTGACAGCTCTGTACCTCAGGAGAGATCTTGAAATGTTCTTCTTTTTTTCTTTTTTTTTTAATATGACTGAGTGAAAAGGTACATTCCTGTATAAATTTACATGCCCACCTATATGCAGCTTCCACTGCTCTCCCTATCCAGTGACAGCACACTACTCTCTGCTCCATACACGTCTCATCCTCCCAACAGCCTAAAGTAGCCCAAACCAGTCCATTCCAGCTCACTAATGCCTAGGATGTCAATGTTTGTGCATTCCACTTCATTTTTGACAATTTCCAATTTTTCTAAATTCATACTTCATACATTCCATGTCCCAATTATTAATGGATGCTTGCAGCTGTTTCTTCTCATTTTGAGTCATGCCACATCAGTGAACAAAGATCCTGGAGGCCTTACTCCATCCACATTGTTATGGTCAACTCTACTTTGAGGAGGCAGCTCTTGCCCAGTTGTCTTCCAAGCACCGTCCAACTTAGGGGGCTCAGTTCCAGCATCGTATCTGACAGTGTTCGGCTACTATTCATAAGGTTTCTCCAAGCTAATTCCTTTCAGACGTAGACCGCCAGATATTTCTTCCTGGTCGGTCTTAATCTGGAAGCTCAGCTGAAACTTGTCTACCATGGTTGACCCTGCTGGTACCTAAATACCTTGTGGCTTAGCTTTCTACATCACAGCAACAAGCAAGCCTCCACTGACAGGCAAGTGAGGCTGCTCGCTCTATCTTTACCCTCCTAATCTGATGCTTTACCACCTGTAAATTACTTTGGCCAAAATAAAGGAGTCTAATCTAATGGACTCTCTATATCAAGTTACCACTTTATGAGAAACACAGGAAATTGAGGATCATGTTAAATGACATCAGGACAATGCAATGAAACATATTTAAAATGAGAAAAACTACAGGACAAATGTTCCCGTTTTTAAAAGAAATGGCGTGAAAAAGCATGATTAGACTGGTGTGGAGGTGGGTTATTAGAGATCAACACAGATGTGAGGAGCTTTAGAAACATATCAACTAGGGGGCGGAGTCAAGTGGCGGACTAAGCCCACGTCTCCCTATATCCCTCTGGAAACCAAGACCTGAACTGATAATCAAACGGAGCCTTCTGGTCACCTAATCAGCCCCAGGACACGGCACAGGGCTGTTACTTTGGACTTCATACCACTGAGCGAAAAACCTCCTCTCTCTCACTGACTCCCACTCCTGGCTAGCCTGGCTCTCACGGACGGAAGGTAAACGCACCACTTTGAATTTTTCTTTCTCTGTCTTGGCTGGCAGGCGGAGCTGGATCTTGCCTAGCGGCTAGACTCAGACACACCACTGGGGGGGATAGGCAGGTGAAATTCCCATGTTCTGAGAGCCAGGCTTAGGACTCTGTTAATCTAGCCACTTTGAGCCTTTCATTTTATATCTGCCTCAGCGGGGTTTCAAAGGAATTCCGCAGTCAGTGTGCGGGACGCCATGTTGGTACCGAGATTTTAACAGGACCTAATTCTTAGCCTGGGAGCCAGCGCCTGTAAATAGGACAGCGCTTCTCCAACAGAAAAGCAGTAAATTTCCCTGTGCCACCTACGTTGCAGGCCCTGCAACAGAAGCAGAGGAATCACTACCTCTCGGCACCTTTAGCCCCTCTGTCTGCTGCCTGTGTGGAGGACGCCATCTTGGGTACGGTGGCCGCAGCTGGACCTAATTCTTAGCTTGGGAGCCAGAGCCTGCCCACAGGAGAGCACTTTTCTATCACTAAAGCAGTACTCAACGCAGTATCAGCTAAGGCTAGGCCCTGTCAGCAGAGGCCAACAGGGAAGTAGCATTGCTGTATTCTGAACTAGTTTGTTACCATCTGGGGTTGGATATAGTGGCACTTACTTTGCCAGTTGAGAAGAGGGACCTCTACACCTGAAGATGTAACCGACTTGTGAAGTGGTCAGATACCTTTTGCTTTACATTTTAAGACAGCCTAGAGAAACATTTGCAATC
Organism: Heterohyrax brucei; assembly: GCA_028571685.1. NCBI lineage: Eukaryota > Metazoa > Chordata > Mammalia > Hyracoidea > Procaviidae > Heterohyrax > Heterohyrax brucei. Next base: position 48,546,554 of record CM053150.1, on the reverse strand, counting down.
CATCCTCACAGTACCTCTTCTAGCCTCTACATACTCACAAGGGACTCAAAAAGCAACAGACACTTGTGGCATACAAGAAATCAGCCATGGTTTCAGAAGGCTCCCAAACAAAGCAACCAAGGAGTTTCCCAGATGAAGAAACTTTTATGAAAGCATCAGAAAGTGAATACAAAGTGATTATATACAGAGCCCTTCTAGACCTTATACAAAATGCAGCAGAACAAAATGAAAAATTAAGCAAGCTGTTCGATCTGATAGAACACCAGTACTCTGAAATCCAACAGATCAAGAACAAAATCAAAGACATAGAAACTTCCATGCAAAGCCAAAAAAATAGAATGGAACAAATGGAAAAAAGAATTTCTGACTTGGAAGACAGAGCTACTGATGCCAGTGTCTATGAGCAGAAATCAGAAAAAAGAAACAAGAAAAATGAAGAAACATTAAGAAGCATGTGGGACTCTATTAAGAGGAACAACCTTCGATTAATTGGAGTCTCTGAACAGGGTGAGACATCTGAGAACACAGAGAGTATCATTGCTGAGCTGCTGACAGAAAACTTCCCAGAAATCATGAAGGGAGAGAATATAGACATCTCAGATGCATATTGTACGCGACCCAATATAGATCTCAAATGAAAGACTCCAAGACATATTAAAATCAAGCTCAACAAAATGAAACATAAGCAGCAACTCTTAAAGGCAGCAAGACTCAAGGCAAAGCTGACATTCAGAGGGAAACCCTGTAGGCTCTCTTCAGATTTCTCAGCAGAAACCATGCTGGCACGGAGACAGTGGCATGACACATTCAAAGCCTTGAAGGAGAAGAACTTCCAACCAAGAATTATATATCCTGCAAAACTATCTCTAAAATACAAAAATGAAATTAAGACATTCCCAGATAAACAGAAACTCAGAGACTTTGTAAAAACCAAACCAAAGCTACAAGAAACATTGACAGAAGTTTTTGGCTCTGGCTTAGAAGAACAAAACCACTCACTTTATATTTTAGAATGACACAGTACTGAATACTCTACTCTTTTAGGGAAGGCTCCAAAGTCAGTCACAGCTTTGATACGGAAAGAAACAATCCAGTGATCATCATGAAAACTGTGGTGTCATCATAATAAAAAGAGGGATGTACTACAGTCGTTACAGTCCTTCCAGATGGAGAGGAAGATGACAAGACTGGTAGTAATTAAAACTGGGTTTATATATAGTTTATTAAGGGGGATCATAGGGGCAGCTGTAAAAGCACAACAAAGATGTATCATACCATTTCAAGAAATGTAACACACGAGTCTCAACAACTACAAAACCAGCTCTGAAAAAGGTGAAAAATCAACTCACAAAAAGGAATGTCCCAGAACAGACTAATAAGAACAGAGAAAACATCAACATAAAAATACCACAATGGCAGCAGTGAACACATACCTATCAATAATTACATTGAATGTGAATGCACTGAATGCTCCAGTAAAGAGACACCGAGTGTCATCTTGGATCAAAAGATATGACCCATCCATATGCTGTCTACAAGAAACTCCCTTGAGACCTAAAGATAGGAACAAACTGAAAATTAAAGGATGGAAGAATATATATCAAGTTAACAGTGAACAAAGAAGAGCAGGGGTGGCAATTCTAATCTCAGGCAAAATCAATTTTAATATCAAATCCACCATCGTGGACAAACATGGACACTATTTATTGTTGAAAGGATCAGTACACAAACAAGACTTAACTATATTAAATATTTATGCACCTAATATCAGAGCACCTAAATACGTCAAAGAAACACTGACTATGCTCAAAAGACAGTTAGATGACTCCACCATAATAGTGGGAGACTTCAACACTGCACTCTCAATACTAGACAGATCGTCTAGAAAAAAAATCAGTAAAGATACAGAAGCCCTCATTGCCACAATTAACCAACTAAACTTCATTGATATATACAGAACTTTCCACCCATCAGCAGACAACTACACCTTCTTCTCCAGTGCACATGAACATTCTCCAGAATTGACCATGTGATAGGCCATAATGCAATGCTCAACAAAATCCATACCACTGACTTACTGCAAAGCATCTTCTCAGATCATAAAGCCATCAAAGTTGAAATCAATAGCAGAACAAACAGAGATAGAAAGTGGAACTCTTGGAAACTGAACAACATCTTGCTCAAAAAAAAAACATGGGTTATAGAGAAAATCAAGGATGAAATAAAGAAATTCATGGCTTCCAATGAAAACGAAAACACTTCCTACCAGAACCTATGCGATACAGCCAAAGCAGTGCTCAGAGGTCTGTTTATCTCCATAAATGCACACATCTGGAAGGAAGAAAGAAACCAAATCAAGGAACTAACTCTACAGCTTGAACAAGTAGAAAGAGAACAACAGAGGAACCCCTCAGGCACCACAAGAAACGAGATCATAAAGATTAGAGCAGAGCTAAATGAATTAGAGAATAGAAAAACAATTGAAAAAACTGAAAAGACCAAAAGCTGGTTTTTTGAATTGATCAACAAAATTGACAAACCATTGGCTAAACTTACTAAAGAAAAGCAAGAAAGGAAACAAATAACCCAAATTAGAAATGAGAGGGAGGTTGTCACCACAGATGCAAGAGATATCAAAAATATCATAACAGAATACTATGAAAGACTGTACTCTAACAAATTTGAAAACCTAGGGGAAATGGACCAATTCCTTGACTCACACCATCTACCCAAATTATCACAACGTGAAGCAGAACAACTTAATAAGTCCATTACAAAGGAAGAGATTGAAAAGTCATCAAAACACTCCAACCAAAAAAAGTCTGGGTCCAGATGGCTTCACTGCAGAATTCTACCAAGCATTTAGAGAAGAGTTATCTCCAATACTACTGAAACTATTTCACAGTATAGAAAGGGATGGAGTACTCTTAAACTCATTCTATGAAGCCAGCATAACCCTGATACCTAAGCCAGGGAAAGACCCAACAAAGAAAGAGAACTACAGACCGATATCACTCATGAATCTAGATGCAAAAATCTTCAGCAAAATTCTTGCCAATAGAATACAACAACATATCAAGAAAACAATCCATCATGACCAAGTGGGATTCATACCAGGGATGCAAGGCTGGTTCAACATCAGAAAAACAATTAACGTGATTAACCACATAAATAACATGAAAGACAAGGATCAGCTGATTTTGTCCATTGATGCAGAAAAGGCATTTGATACAATCCAACACCCATTCATTCTAAAAACTCTTAGCAAAATGGGCATAGACGGCAAATTCCTCAACACAATAAGGGCCATTTATACAAAGCCAATTGCCCACATCATCCTGAATGGAGAGAGACTGAAAGACTTTCCCTTGAGATCAGGAACTAGACAAGGATGCCCACTCTCACCTCTTCTATTCAACATTGTCCTAGAAGTTTTAGCCAGAGCAATTAGACAAGACCAAGAAATAAAGGACATCTGCATTGGCAAAGAGGAAGTTAAAATCTCCCTGTTTGCAGATGATGTGATTGTATATGCAGAGAATCCCAAGGAATCTATATGTAAGCTACTCAAACTGATAGAAGAATTCAGCAAAGTCTCAGGATACAAGATAAACATAAGTAAATCAGTAGGATTCCTTTATACCAACAACGAGACTGTTAGGGAGGAAATGATCAAATCAATACCATTTACGACAGCCCCTAAGAAGATAAAGTACCTAGGAATTAATCTAACCAGAGAAATAACAGACCTTTACAAAGAGAACTACAAGCCCTTACTACAAGAAACTAAGAGAGACTTAGATAAATGGAAAAACATACCCTGCTCATGGATAGGAAGACTTAACATTGTGAAAATGTCTATTTTACCCAAAGCAATTTATTTATATAATGCAATCCCAATACAAGTTCCAGTGACATTTTTTAATGAGACGGAGAAACAAATCACCAATTTTGTTTGGAAAGAGACGAAGCCCCGGATAAGCAAGGTACTACTAAAGAAGAAGAACACAGTGGCAGGCCTCTCATTACCTGACTTTAGAACATATTACACTGCCACAGTGGTCAAAACAGCCTAGTACTGGTATAAGAACAGACAGATCGATCAGTGGAACAGAACTGAGACCCCATAGATGACACCATCTGCCTATGAACAACTGATATTTGACAAAGGCCCTAAGACATTAAACTGGGGTAAAAACAGTATCTTCAACAAATGGTGTCGGCAAAATTGGATATCCATCTGCAAGAAATTGAAACAAGATCCATATCTTACACCTTACACAAAAACCAACTCCAACTGGGTAAAAGACCTAAATATCAAACCTAAAACGATAAAGCTCATCCAAGAAATGGTAGGAACAACAATGGAAGTTTTAATACACAATATGGACAGACTCCAAAATCTGTCAAACAAACCACAATCATCAGAAGAGAAAATAGATAAATAGGGTCTATTATGAATTAAACACTTTTGCTCATCTGAAGACTTTATTAATAGAATTAAAAGAACACCTACAGGATGGGAAAAAATATTTGGAAACTCTATGTCAGACTAACACCTGATCTCCATAATCTATAAGATACTGCAAAATATCAACAACAAGAAGATAAATCATCCAACGAAGCGATGGGCAAAGGAGATGGACAGACATTTCACTAAAGAAGAGATCCAGGCAGCCAAAAAACACATGTGGACATGTTCACGATCTTTAGTTACTAAAAAAATTCAAATCAAGACGACAATGAGATACCATCTCACCCCAACAAGGTTGGCCATGGTCCAAAAAACACAAAACAACAAATGCTGGAGAGGCTGTGGAGAAAGTGGAACCCCCCTACACTGTTAGTGGGGTTGCAAAATGGTCCAGCCTCTTTGGAAAGCAATCTGGTGCTTCCTTAAAAAAATGGACATTGATATACCATTTGACCCAGTAATTCCACTACTTGGAATATATCCTACAGAATCAAGGCCTTTCACACCAATGGACAGATGCACCAGAATGTTTATCGCAGCACAGTCCACGATAGCAAAAAGATGGAATCAACCCAGATGCCCAACAACAGAAGAATGGATAGGTAAACTATGGTATATATACTCAATGGAGCACTACGCAATGATAAAGAACAACGATGACTTCAGGAAACATCTCATGACCTGGTTTCAACTGGAAGACATTATGTTGAGTGAAAGTAGTCAGTGACAACAGGACAAATATTGTATGAGACCTCTACGATAAGATCTCAAGAACAGACTTGTGTATAGAAGAAAAGACTCTTTGACAGCTGCAAGGGAGGGGAGGGAGGGGAGGGCGAGGGTTTAGATTAGATAGTTGCTAGGTATCTGATTGGGTGAAATCGGTGATAGCACACATTAGAAACAAGAACAATATTAAGTGGACTTAAACATAACATGAGTACTCCTTCCATCTTAACCCAATATTGCAAGGATAGAGTAGCTGGGGCAGGGGGCGGGGGACCATGCTCTTAGGCGAAATCAAGGCCAATTGGCACAACTAGCATTTTGCTAAGAGGGCTCTCTGCACCCCACGTTGGTGAGTGGCATCTGGGGTCTTAAAAGCTGCCAAGCTGCCATCCGAGGGCACAGCAAATGGTCCCAACTCAGCAGGAACGGATGTTCACTGAGGACCAAAATGACATGGGGGAAAGACAACCCAGAAGACAAAGAGACCCACACCAGTGGGTGCTTACATCAACTTGGGACTGGAAGAACCTGATGGTGCCCGGCCACCACCAGTGATAGCCGCGATGGAGCTCACTAAGTTGAGTCTCACTGGCAACACAAGAATAAAAAGTGGTGCACCCTGAGATCCCCACTGAAAGACTTCAATTGATGGTCCACTGGTTTCGGGGTTCCCCTGGGAGCATGGCCCCTCGCCCTGATGCTGCCCTTGCCCATAAATCATAATGAAGGTCCATGCTTCGGACAGGAATGGATTGGACTTGGCGATGCAGTGACCATATATTGGATGCACTTTATGGTTCTATACATCTATAGGATGCCATCCTGCTGACCTCTGGCTGGAGGAAGGAGAGTGGGTGGAGAGGAGGGAAAAAAGAGACTGTTTGGAGAACGAGACATGTATGGAGCAGAGAGGAATAGTGTGCTGTCACCGGGCAGGGAGTGCAGTGGAAGCTGCATATAGGTGGGTATGTAAATTTATACAGGAATGTACATTTTCACTCAGTTATATTAAACAAAAAATGGAAAAAAAATTAAAAGAAATTGAACTGGGCTTAGACAAAAAAGCCAGCCTGGATGTAAGTAATGCCACCTTCTTTTAATATGCTGTGTTACTTAAACACAGACAACTCCAACTGTGCTGCACTGTAGTATTATAACTTTTATATATTGTTCCTGTTGGGAAACATTGGTCAAGATCATCTATCTGCCTATGAGATTTCTTTAAGTGGAGTACATATCCCCACAGGCAACCATTCTGAGAAGTGTAGATCTTCAGGCAGAAAATAAGGACTCAGCAGGTGCAGGCTGGAGGAAAAGATAAATTCACTTCTTTGTCCTGGTTTCATGAAATTAGATCTGAACTCCAAAGCACAATCAGCTTTGCAGACACCATCCAAGATCCACTATAGAATTCAGGATGAAGGAAGCAAAGAGTGTCCTCTGTGTTGTATTTCCTTTCCACTGCTCTTGAATCTTCCTTAGAGTTTGCCAATGTTGTAACCTTATTCTCATCCAACCCATTAGAGCATTCTCAGTAGATCTTCTACTCATACTCCCTAAAAAGAGGTAAAGAAGTTGCCAGTCAGGAACCATAGCATGACCTAAAGCAGAGTGAGCAGAAACTTAGGTAAAATCAAAACAAAAGTCAAAGATCAAAAGTCCAGTGGCATGACACCAAGGCAGGTTTTTCTGAAAAGTTAAGTACCTGGATTTCCAAAGAACCTAATGAAGACTGAACATACTGCTAGCAGCCAGAGACAGACACAAAGACTTTGAAATATAAGGTACTAGTGTAATGCAGTTGGAACTCTGATGGCACAGTGTTAGGTTACTAACCAAACCATTGGCATTTCAAATCCACCATCTGTTCCTCGGAAACACTACGGGCCAGTTCTACTCTGTCCTATAGGACGGCTGTGAGTCAGAATTGACTTGATGGCAATGGGTTTGGTTCTGGTTTTAATGCAAACGTAATTTCACAAACTGATGGGGCACATATCAGTTCAAATTACAAAAGAAAAATTTAATTTTAGCATCAATTAAAAAACAAAGAAGTGCATTCAGTTGCAAAGAAAAACATACTGCAGCTAAAGCTCTGACAAAATAGAAGCCAAAAAAACCCAAAATAAACTTTGTTGTTGGATTTGTGTACGTGTGTGTGTGCCTATACGTGCCTGCATGTATGTCACAGAATCTCATCAGCCTTGACTATAGCCATATCACCTAACAATGAAGAAATAGAAAAGGACTTGTTAAACATTAAAATTCATATCAGGTTCCACTTTAGCTGGTGAGTCAACTGCTGTGCATACGACAGTTTGCATAAGATGCTCTTTCTTTGATTCAATTTGTAGGTCTTATGAGGTCCATCAGTTTACACCAGCGGGTTTCAGGATACGTGGTGTTGCTAAATACTGCCAGGCCAGTTGTGACTTACAGTCACCCTATGTATAACAGAATGAAACATTTCCCAGTTTAGACACTGCAGAAGGAATAGAAAGTACAACTCCTATTACATGCTGCGGGGCGGAGGGGAAAAGGATAGTCACATCTTAACTCCCAGTGCCTGCCAATGCGACTTTATTTGAAAATAGCATCTTCACAGATGTAGTTTGTTAACATGAGGTCATTCTGGAGTAGGATAGGCTCTGCTCATATGACTGGAGTCCTTATGAAAAGAGGAGACTGACGCAAACAGACATACAAGGAAGACAATCACACAAAGATGGAGGCACAGACATTGTCACAAGACAGTGTCTGGAATGCCAGATGCTGAAAGATGAAAGGCTCTTCTCCTAAACCTTCAGGGAGTACGTGGCCATACTGAAACCCTGAATTCAGCCTCCAGATCCACAAAAGAACAAAACTTCTGTCATTTTAAGCCACCCAGTTTGTGGTACTTTATTACAGCAGATCAAGGAAACCAATAATAATATTTTTAAGTTGCCATCGCGCCAATCTCAATTCCTGCTAACCCCGAGATGTCACAGCAGAACTGTGCTCTAGAGGGTTTTTGGTAACTGATTTTTCAGTAGACAGCCAGGCATTCTTTCAAGGTGCCTCTGGGCAGATTCAAACCTCCACTCTTTCAGTTAATGTCAAAGTGTTTAATGATCTGTACCACCAAGGGACTCCCAAGGAATTTAATACACAATTTCCAAATGTTCCAGACCTTGAGAGGTAGGCAAGTCAACAAGAGTTAAACAGAAACATACATAATACATCAATCAGTGCCACGTAAGTGGTTCAGACAGCAAATTTTATAGGCACTCCAAAGAGGATGAAGGTATAATTGGCACTTAGTAAATTTGCAATCCATGTTTGATTGAATTAAATTGAACCAGAGCATTTAATATTGAAAATAAAGACAGGTGGAGTGACATGAAATGTGATAATCTGGAAATGTGTGGAAAATGCTGTGAAAGATCACATGCCTGTTTTCTTTTAAATAAGTTTTTACTGAAAATAATACAAAAACACATTAAGATGACATTTCTTTGGGTAATATTAACACTCTACATGGGAATCTTTGCAGATATGAGGTGGCATATCTGATAATATGCTAAAGATATGATCATCCGTTTAAATCTGTATTTTGATAGAATATTCTTATAGTTTGTTTTAAATAAATTTGTCCAACATGGGCCTCCTGCAAAATATATTGTCATGTGATTAGTGAAGAATAGTTTGTAATGCTGAACTGGTGTTTTATTTCAAATGGAAATTAAAAAGTAGAGCATGACATTATTCAAAAAGTTCGCAACAAAAGTCTGATGTCTGTTTGCAGGGAAGCACTACCTAGGAGGTACTGTACACATAAAGAAGTGGTGGCAGGAAACTATCTGATCCTTTAGCATAGCATCAATTCAGAAATCAAAATAAACATGTCTGAAATATCCCTAACAGTCTAGCACATGGATATGATTTTCAAAGTAGAATCTCAGAACTGAAATACTCATGTTAAAATCATAGGTCCATAAACTGAATTAAAACATTCATATTACAGTGAGAGCATTATAAGTTAACTAGGTGGTAACCAGCATCACAATCTGAATTAGGTCTTAGAATTCCAATTGACAGTCAGGATAGGGAAGAAAAGAGCCCCTAGAATGAAGAAATAAGGTTACTTGCAAGGGAGAAAACACTAAGAATATGATAAACTACAACATACTAAACTCCAGGGAAGAAGGACACGCTAGTAGAAAAGGGTGGCAGAATAGGGCAGAGAAGACACAGAGCCAGGGCTCACTCCAATGTCCCTCACGTTGGCTGGCTGAGAGACCTAGCCAGATGAGAAGAGAGGAGGATGGATGCATGACACTGTCCATAAAATCAGATCCTTCCCCATACACATCCCCTGCTGTAGACTTGCCCCCAAGGGAGCCTCCAATAATTACTGGGTGCATGGGTTTTCTAGGGCTGCCATAGCAAAGCACAGTAAAATGGGTAACCTAAAACAACAGAAATTTAGTATTCCACAGTTCTAGGGGCTAGAGGTCCAAACCGAGGGCATTGGCAAGGCCATTCTCTGTCAAGGCTCTGAGGGAAGACCCCTCCTTGAGTTTTTCAGCTTCAGGTAGCTTGAAGCACTCCTTGGTTAAGGCAGCATAACTCCAGTCTACACCTCTGTCTTCTCAAGGCCATCCTTCCTCTGTCTATCCATGCCTCTTTTGTTTTGATAACAACTCCAGGCCCATTAATTTGGGCTCACTCTAGTATTACCTCACTTTAATGAATTACATCTGCAAAGACCCCACTTCCAAATAAGATACTTGAGTGAGGACTTAAACATACTTTTTGAGGAACACAACGTACTCAACATTATGCTTCCCCAGAAGTTGCTGCACTGATTCAGCAAGAAAGGACAGTTGATCTTCCAGGCAGTTAGGGCTCTCTTTGAAACAAATAATTTGATAGTTCCTATGTTTTCTTCTTGGACACAGGTTATCCTGCATCCAGTCCTCCAAAATGCAATCGCCATGTAAACAATGTTACAAGACCTGTGAGCTCCCACCCTGTGGGGTCACTTTGATAATAATAATCACAATAAATAATATTTATGGAGTTCCTACCACAGGCCAACACTTGTGGCCATCCCTGGCAGTGAGGAAACAGCTGAAGACGTATCTATCCTAAACTCCAAACACAGTCCCTGGCCCACAGTGGAAGCTCAATAAATGTCTGTTGAATAGGTGAGCAAATGAATCTAAAAATGGCAAAAACAGTCTCAGCCCTGCCCTTCCCGGGGACAAGATGCTCATAGAGAGAGGAAGAGATTCTGCCCCTTCGTTGTGCCTGAATTAAAACAAGTTCTCTGATAAACCCATGCTCACATTCCTTGACAGCACCTCTGTTTGTCCATTCTTTCTAAACCATGACTAAGAGTCTAATTCACAACCTTTGTGTGTCTTGTAGTAGAATAGTCAATGTTCCATGCATGATAAAAATGAGCCTTGAAAGTATTATGCTGAGTGAAACAAGTCAGTTATGGGAGGACAAACACTGTATGACCCCACCTACAGAAAACACCCAGAATAGGGAAATGTAAACAGACTTAAGTTTATTAGGGAAACCATGGTGATGTAGTAGTGAAGTGCTACAACTGCTAGCCAAGAAATCGGCAGTTTGAATCCACCAGGCCCTCCTTGGAAACTCCCTGGAGCAGTTCTACTCTGTCCTATAGGGTTACTATGAGTCAGAATCTACTCAATGGCAGTGGGTTAAGTTTACCAGTGTTTACCAGGAGCTGGTGGGAGGCAGGAGGGAAGGAGGACTCAATGCTAAGGGGACGCTGAGCTTCTGTTAAGGGCAATGGTGTATTTTTGGAATGACAAGGGTAATGATTAAAGAACAAGATGAATATAATTAACGTCACTGATCTGAACATGTGAAGACGGTTGAAATGCCAATTGTTTTATTACATACACACATCACAATTTAAAAATATGTAGAATAAAAAGGGTGTTAAACAGCAAGAAGCAAGATGAAGATCCATCACAAATAAGAATCACACTTTTCTAAACTCTAACTGTGAAATGTCCTTAATTATATCATGAAAGTACTTTTTACCAAGTAAGAATTGGCACATGGCTTCAGTTTTATGTGTTGCAAAGCCAAATCTGAGCGTGAGTACAGAGTCAAAAGACTGTTTAAAAAACATAGCAGTCATCTGAGTTTGAAGTCCTCATTCAGCTATCAAATCTGTACTAAATACAACAAAGGACTTCTTTAGACCTAGCTTTCTTAAGGGTCATTCTGAAATGAAGGAGGAAAAGAGAGAGCAAAACAGACTGCTACAGAAAACAGGTTCCCCCACAGTCCCAACTTTCGCGTATGCATTCCCTGAACCAACATTTATTGCATACCTACTGTGTGCATTAACATTCTGCAGTGGTAAATAGGGCCTTGCAGTCTCCTGGGAGAAACACATAGAAACATAACCTTGGGTTCCAGACTTCTCACAGGAAGCTACATAGCACACACAGGAAGCTCGCCTAGTTCAGCTTAGGTCCCACATTTTCACTACATTACATGAAGAGCAAATAAATACTTCAACGGGCTCTCCAAAGCAAGAGTGGTATTTGAAATATCTTCTCAGGCAATGCCAAGGCCAGTGTTGAAAATCTTTGAGTGTAAATCATAGGCAGATAAAGAAAACCCTCTGCAGCCTATCATACTCCTCCTGGAAGCTTCTGTTAAACTAACTCAACATCTCAAAGCAGTAACATGGCCAAAATTTAAAGGTCTTCATTTTATGGTAATGTACTGAGTGACATAATGAGGCTTTTGACGACTTAAGAAAGATACACTCCTAGGAAACTTAGAGACCCAAGGCTTAAAATGATCTGATGGTTTTGAGGAAAAGACCAAATAAATCTTCTTTCAGTGGAATCCAAAATATTTCCACAGATTTTCTTTCTGATTCTCCATCTTGAACTATTTTTAATATTTTTAATGTAAATGATTTCTTCATCCCACAGTAAGGCATGAATAAAAACATTACAAATGGAGTTTTCGCACACTGATTAATCAGGGGCACCATCAGCTATTCTACATAACAATGTTATGATACAGATTCCCTCCTGCTGAAGAAGAAGGAACTGAAATACGGTAAAGATTTTATCATTTAATTGTGTTTTTCCATCAAATTCTACAGACTCCAACAGCTTAACCTGGCATAATGTTCTGGCTTTCTTTTCTTCTTTTATTTTTTTTCAATTAATCTATGAGTGCATTAAGTAAATTACTAATGCAATTGATAAAATGAGATCCTTGAAGAATTTTAATGCTTCTGGCTAAATAATAAATAAATTGATAGCATTAAAGTCTTAAGTATGACTATGTGCCAGAATTCCATCAAGAACTGAATGAGTGGAGAGTGAATGGCTGTCCAGTTTAATTAAAAATTATTTGTCAGTATTACAAAAGAAGAACTAAAAAGTTAACATAGAAATAAATGAATTTTAAAACTTAGTGTTGTGTCAATGTTACCAAAAGTGCAAGGGAAAACAGAAACACGTTGAGATTTTCTTTTCTTTAAAAAAAAAAAAAGGATTACCTCAGTTCACAAAGGAATTTTTATTAAGACACAACTATTTCCATTTAACAGTCAAATACTAGAAAGTTTCATTTTATAGTTGTACTGAATTTTCATTTTCTTAACATCAAAGTAAGTGCCAAAAATATAGGAAAAGATAAAGGAAGAAATAAAGATCACCAGGCCTTCTACTCATTGCAGCAAGGTGACTTAGAGTCCACAAACAGCCCTCTCAAGGTTGAAACAATAACATGCTGGATGAAACTACAAGAGAAAAAACTATCCAACTATGCAAAACCAACCTGGCAAGAAAGTAAGGTAGACACAGAGCCCTAAAATGAAATGAAAGCGGGAGCCCCTGAGAGTAACCAAGCACCAAAGCTGAGTTTTACTCTAAGATTTATGCTGAACTTTTAAGATCCTTACTCTTCCACTTTGCTAGCTTCCTGGATCTCAACAGAAAGGAGGCAGTGCCTAGGCACTGATCAAAGAAAGTAAACTACAAACAAATACAACTCCAGTTTAAAAATGGCAAAGTATATGATTAGACAACTTAGTGACGCGTGAAAACAGATGGCTACTAAACATTTGTTTTTGGAAAGACACCACTAAGGGATTAAGAATAGAAGTCACAAACTAGGAAAAGAGATTTGCAAGTAAAGGACATGTTCCAGAACATATAAAAAATTCTTAAAAGTCAATAATAAGAAAAAGCCACTCATTTAAAAATAGGCCAAAAGGTTTAACACTTCACCAAAGAAGCTGTATGGTGACAAATAAGCACACAAAAAGATGTTCAACTTCATTGGTCATTTGGGAAATACAAATTAAAACCCAATGAGATAAGTACAATCCTTTCAAAATGGCTAAAATTTAAAAGATTGCCCATACCAAGTATTGACAAGAATGTGGAGGAACCAGAACTCTGATATATTGCTAACAGGGATGTAAAATAATACCAATCACTTTGGAAAACATTTTGGCAGTTTCTCAAAAGGTTAAACATGCCATGTGATGCAGCTATTTCACTCCCTGTTATTTAAAGAGAAATAAAATCATACGTCCAGACAAAGTCTTGTACATGAATATCCATAGCAGCTTTATTCATAGTGGTCAAATCTTGGAAGCAACTCAAATGTCCATCAACAGAAGAATGGATAAACACACTGTGTTATAGTCATGTCTGATCATTAAGGTTGTTTGTCAGTTTTGCTCACTCTGGATCCTGCTGCTGGCACTTGTTCATCTGACCTTCATTCTCGGGACTTAAGCTATCAGTTTACCTGTAGCCTTGCCTGACAATCTTGGGATTCATCCATCTCTACAGCCTGTGAGCCAGAGTCTGGCTCTCTGACCTGCCAATCCTGAGTTCATCAGCCCCTGCAGTTTATTAGTCAGAAGAGACCTTCAGCCTGACCCAGGAACATGAGACTTTCCAGCCTTTGTAACCACTTGAGCTGTTTCTTTGATATATATATATATATATATAGTGTGCTTTACTGGTTTTGCTTCTCTAGAGAACCCAGCCTAAGGTAACACACAATGTATGCAAAGGAAAAAACTCTTGACATAGGCTACAACATAAATAAATTTCAAAATAATTATGTTGAGTGTAAGAATTCAGACCAAAAAAGAAAAAGATCTTTTTAAAAGTCAGCAAAATGCAAAATAATCTATAGTGACAGAAAACAGATTGTTTCATAGGGATGGTGGCTTGGGGCAAAGAGAGGCAAGGAAGAAACTACAAAGTGGGACTTATAAACCATTACAGTGACCTTGAGTGTGGCTGTTATTTCATAGTGTATACACACATGCATTAATGAATGTATACTTCAAAATTTATTAAATTGTGGGCTTGAAATACGTGCAATTTGTTTTATGTCAATGATACATCAATAAAGCTGTTTTTTAAAGGGAGTATGAAGGTGTGCACACAGATATGCATTCAATCTCTTTTCTGTTTTATCTTTGCGCCTATGCATAATTGCAAATAACATGCACTTCTCTGTAGCACAATAGAACAAAAGGAGCTGCAGTTGTCAAGTCGATTTCAACTCACAGCAACCCAGTGTGACAGAACGGAATTGCCCAGTGGGCTTCCTAGCCTATAATCTTTACAAGAGCAGATCATCAGGCTTTTTCTCCTGTGGAACAGCTGGTTAGGCTTGAACTACTGACCTTCAGGTTAGCAGCTGAGTGCTTAACCATTGAGCCACCACCAGGGCTTGTTAATGAAAAGTGCACAGAATTAAAAATAAGAAGTAATCTTTTAATTTGGCATTAAATATCTGTGTGACCTTCAGAACATCATTTAGACCTTTTCAGATTCAGTGTTTTGGTTACTTTTTTTTAAGCTGAAAACATGAGGAGGTTAGATGGACTAGACAATCTCTTAAGTCTCTTCAGCATCTATAATAAGGGGTAACACAAAAAGATGTCTTCCCCTCACACCTGATTCCAGATCACATGTAGGACTGTACATTGTACCTGGATGTGAACTTCAGTCACCGTTCAAAGGGAGACAGTGAAATAAGGGAAGCAAAAAGAATACTGGGTACGAGTCTCCTGTGTGCTGGTTATTTGAAAATTGTCAGGAAAGCAAAAACACTGACCTGCATTTTGTGTATTATCTTAGTTCTCTTGTGCTACTGTAACAGAAATACCATAAATAGGCAGCTTTAACAGTTAGAAATTTATTTTATCAAAGTTAGGAGGCTGGAAGTTTGAATTCAAAGCACCAACTCTAAGGGAAGTCTTTCTCTCTCTGCTACCTCTGCGAGAAGGTCCTTGTTTCTCACGCGTCTTCTCTCTGGTGATATTCCTATGGCAGGCACCTGTCTTTCCCATCTTTGCATGTTCCTCTGTCTTAACCTGCTCTTTTTATATCTTGAAGGTGATTGGCTTATAAAACACATCCTACACTGACATGGCCTCTTCACATAAGAAAGAAAACTCATTCCCAAATGGGATTACAACCACAGGTATATGGGTTGTGATTTACAACATGTATTTTAGAGGGACACAATTCAATCCATAATAGATATCAACCCAGAAAAGTGGCTAAGGCACTGGAACAAAGCAGGATTGTCATCCTGGGTAAGACACAGACACATGCCCACAGGGTTGGCATAGCAAGGCCCCTTTTGAATCACAGATGAGGGGTTTGGGCTAAATGGTGTGTGAAGGCCCTCCTTCTAGATCCAACATTCTGTCATTTGCATTTTTATTGTAAAGTGAGGATGAAAATGGAAACAGATGAACGTTTTTCACACCCAGTCCCAGTTTCATGTGAAATGTTTCTGCACAAAAATGCTTAATTGCTTTGCAGAAGTCACCAAGATGTTTAAATGCCGGTTCACTCTCTAAATGTGTTTAACTATTAACTGTGCCTGTACAATACAGAAAACATGATGTTTTTTGAGTGATCTACAAAATGAGCATGGACAGCATTGTCTGAAATAGCTCTCACTGGCATTTACGTCAGCAAATGCCTGCTGAATCTTGCCACACTCATTTCTGTTTTTGGCTTGGGTCCTAAACAGTGTTTGTATTTTTTTGAAGTATATTTAGACAAACAGAAAGGAGTGAACAATTGTTCTCAAAATTGTTTTCGGGGTCTTTTTTTTTTTAACTTACAGATTTTGAAGGATGTAGCAAACACTCCAATAAGCCATTCCTGTTGGACGTTCTTCATTCTGCCTGCCTGCCTTTGTTATTGAAGTTGGATAGCTTAAATACATTCCTAGCCTCACCCTGAAGCTAGCAGTGGCCATCTGACACAATTCAAATCATTAGGACAGAAACAGAAGTCACAAGGACACTTCTGTGCACTTGCACCCTTTCTGATAAGGTTTGTGCACCCATCCTCGTGACCCACTTGCAGCCAGCCCCACGGCACTGTCTTCTTTGAACACGGACATGGTAACCAAACCCGCAGCAGCTTTAGTGCTACCATAAATTTACATGCCAACATGCCAGTGACAGTAGAGAGAAATGATAGAATAAGGCTAACGTCCCTAATGCCATAGCTCAGTTAAAAAGACAAATAAACAAAAACCTTTTCTGATTTTTTTAAGTTTCTGTTAACCAGGATGTCTGTTAGTTGCAGCAGAACATATTCCTTATAGACACAGTAAAGCAAAAACAAACCTGCTGCTGTGGAGTCAATTCTGACTCGTAGTGACCTGTAGGACAGAGTAGCACTGCCCCATGGAGTTTCTGAGAAGTGCCTGGTGGATTCCATCTGCCAACCTTTGGTTAGCAACGTAACTCTTAACCACTACAACACCAGGGTTTCTGGACACAGTAAATTTGGGAAAAAGGCTTAAATGCTTTCCAGTTTAAGAATATATGAATTACTTACAAAACAAGTTGATCCTTGATGGTTCCATAATATTGAAAACATAGCATTTAACAGGTCTATTATACACAGTCTGGTGTTCCACCAGCACTCAAAGAATGAAATACTAGCATAATAACATCTCAGATAAACAGCCTGTAAACATACTATTTGTGTGTATGTTATGATCTGAGTTGACACTGATTTCTGTCATGGTTATAGCTTTTTTCCTATTAACAAAAATCATATTTAAGTATTTAACATATACATGTTACCAAAATTCATAATTACTTAATTTACTCCTTAATAAATGGTAAAATTCCTACTATGTTTAAGTACTGTCATTTCCTATTTTCTCAGTTGATAAGTGCAGGGGCTTGTCTATACTTGTCATCCAATATTCTTTCAAATTTTACCAGAGAGAGAATAAGACAGATTTGATTTGCTACATTAGTTTAGCTGTACTAAAAGTCTGGAAATCCCAGTGGTGTAGTAAAGTGTTATCACTGCTAACCAAAAAAAAAAGGTCTGCGGTTTGAGTCCACTAGAACTCCTTGGAAACCATATGGAGCAGTTCTGCTGGGTCCTAGAGAGTCACTATAAGTTGGAATCAACTTGATAGCAATGGTTATGAATTACTGAAAGTCCAGATCAGGACCAGCACTCTTTTCCATAAGGACCCAGATAGTAAATATTTTAGACTTTATCAGCCATATGGTTTCCATAATAAGGACTTGGCTCAGTTTTAACAGGAAAACAGCCAGCGATGCTAGCCAGCCAAGTGCCGTCGAGTCGAATGCAGCGATGGGTGATATGCAAATGTTAAATGATATGTTTCAATAAAACTTTAAGATGTCTGACAACTAAGTTTGCAAACTCATCCTAGAAAAAATGCTACATACCTCATTGCTGAATATCACTATGGTCACATTTGAAGTACTCTCCTTGGGCAGCCATGCAATAACACCAGCACCTAGTCCATCCTTCAGAGAAATTCTGGAACTCTTTTTCTGGAATGGCCATCCGAGCTGTTATCGCATGACTCTTGATGTCCTGA
Source organism: Heterohyrax brucei (assembly GCA_028571685.1). Lineage (NCBI taxonomy): Eukaryota > Metazoa > Chordata > Mammalia > Hyracoidea > Procaviidae > Heterohyrax > Heterohyrax brucei. Next base: position 48,528,418 of record CM053150.1, on the reverse strand, counting down.
ATGTCATCAGAATGTCTTCCTTTCAACATTTCTTTTAGCTTCAGGTAAAGAAAAGTCATTCAGAGACAGATCAGGTGAGCAGGGAGGGTGTTCCATCAGTTATTTGTTTACTGGCTAAAAACCCCCTCATAGACAGTGCCATGTGAGCTGGTGCATTGTCATGACACAAGAGCCATTAGTCACTGGCTGAAGGCTCAGGTCATTTTCATCTAACTTTTTCACGCAGTTTTTCAGCACTTCCAAATAGTAAACTTGGTTAACTGTTTGTCCAGTTGCTACAAATTCAGAGTGAACAATCACTGTGATATCAAAAAAGTTTAGCAACACCATTTTGACTTTTGATTTGGACTGACAGAACATTTTTGGTTGTGGAGAAATGCCTGACTTCTACTGTGTACTTTGACCCTTTGTTTCATGGTAGAATTGGCACCCGTGTTTCATCAAAAGTGATCACACAGTCCAACATCATCTTGCCTCTCAAAAAGGTCTTGGCAAACTTTGACTCTCCTTGGCTTTTGTTCATCAGTGAGCAACTTCAGGTCCATTTTTGCACAATTTCCTCATCCCAAGATTTTCAGTTAAGACTGTCCTATTTCTCTGTCAATGTTTACTTGGTCTGCTATGCTTCTCACAATCAGCTAATGATTCTGACCACGACTCAATGAATTTTTGCAATATTTTCATCAGTTCTGCTTGTTACTGGCAGCCCTCACTTCTCTTCATCAGTGACACTTTCTCTCCCCTCAGAAGGACGTTTACTCCATTTGTACACCACCATTTTCTTCATGGCATTACCCCATAAACATGGACTAACATGTCCCTAATTTCACTTCCACTCTTGGAAATCTAATGTTTGTTTTTTGCTCTACTTCAAGGTCCAACATTCTCACAACAGCACACAAAGACATGCAACAGTAATGAACATCACTCAGCAAGACACCACCATACATCAACACAAACACAGCTGCGAGACACTGATCTACCAAGGTTGTGAAACCTTACTGAGTTGTTTGTACGGTGCTGCCAACATAAGTGCAGTGGTAAGTTTACAAACTTAATTCTCAGACCACGTATGCACACCAAAATTTGAATTTCATATTTTCTAGTGTCACAAAATAGTCTTTCCTTTTGATTTTTTCCAACAATATGAAAACCACTCATAGCTTGCAAACCATACAAAAACAGACAGTGAGCCAGATTTGGCTTGCAGGCTACAACTAAATGAATCCTGTTGCTTTTGCCCTGAACGCTTCCATCACCTGGTAGTGCTTTAAAGAATAAGTGAATGAAAACTTTAAAAACCTCACTAGTGTTTCATCATGTGGTTCTTTTTACTAAAAGTGCATAGTGCTTTACAAATCAGTGATTCTAGATTTCTTAATTCCTGCTTTCATTTTACAAGGAGGGAGATCAGCTTTGCTGCATAGCAGTAGGCAGTATTCCTGTGAATGCATTATTATCTGAAATTACATTTCCACTGACAGCTAATAATCCCCAGGGAAGCTACCTCAGCAGTGCAGAGGAGCACCCCATCTATCTCTGTGCTCATGCCTGTTACAGTCCCCCAGAGATCCTCATCATGTACCATTTTTCTCGTGTCACATAAGCACCCCAGCAGGGTAACAAAGGAAAGTATTCTTTGACTGGCACAAGATTGTGTCTTTTTAGAGTTTAGTCTAGTCACTAGAGACATTTACATCATTTCCTCTTTCATATATAAGTTAATGGAATAGGAGGAATTTTGTTTTTGTTTTTACGGGCATTAAATGGAGAAGAATTGCTTTCCCATTCTTCAAAAGAGAAAAAGAAAATATTTATACAGTTTAAAAAATATGATGCTTCTGTTCATCCTAGGGCTCAGAAATAACCTAAAAGAGTGAATATAACCCCAAAGAATGACTGGGGCATTTTTGACAATTGTTGTTTGTATTAAGACCAGCTTCTATGAACATTTGGCATCAATAAGTTAAATGAATTGTTTTCTTATGATCAAATATATTCTGAGTCTTTCATATTGCTAATCAGAAACAGAAACCAATGTGTTATGAAGGAGTCCGCAGCAACTACAACCCAATCACTGTGGTCCCCTTCAATTCTGACCTTTTACCTTTTCTATGACTGCATCCCCTCTTGAAGCACTGGAGCTCTGCCCACGTTTCCATTATTTTTGGCTGGAGTCCTATTAACTGAAATTGACTTTCACTTTCAGACTTAAGAGACTTGGGGATGGCTAGATGACGTAAATAGTGAATGATTTACTGAAAACATGTACTAATAGCAAGACACTATACGAAACACTTCACATACTTAATACATCGTCTCGTGTTACTCCTTTAACCTTGTAGTGGTCTTAACCACAAGTGTAGTGGTTAAGACCACTACAAGGTTAAAGGAGTAACACGAGACGATGTATTAAGATTAGGTGCTATTTTACCATTTTATAGACTTGAAAACCAAGATTGGAGAAATTCAGCCAAGTTCACACTGCTGATAAGAAGCAGAACTCCTTCCATTTTATCATACTTCTTTCTGGATTCCAGTACTTTCTAACCTCTTTCCCTAGAGTCTAAAGTTATCTCCGTGGTCTCCATACTGTTGTTAGGTTGCCATTAGGTTGGTCCTGACTCGTAGCAACCCTATGTACAACAGAATGAAACACTGCCCAGTCCTGTCACCATCCTCACAATTGTTGCTATGTGTGAGACTGCTGTTGCCATGTCAATCCATCATGTTGAGGGTGTTCTTTTTCACTGACCCTCTGTTTTACCAAGCTCGAAGTCTCTATCCAGAGACTGGTCCCTTCTGATAACACCCCCAAAGGATCTGAGATGAAGTCTTGCTCTCTTCACTTCAAAGGAGCATTCTGGCTGTACTTGTTCCACAGATTTATTCACTCTTCTGGCAGTCCATAGTATATTCAATATTCTTTGCCAACATCATAATTCAAAGGCATCAATTCTTTAGTCTTCTTTTTTTATTGTCCAGCTTTTGCGCGTATGTGAAGTAACTGAAAATAGAATGGCCTTAGTTAGGTGCCCGTTAGTCCGCAAGGTGGCATCTTCCCTTTTCAGTACTTCAGGAAGGTCTTTTACACAGATTTGCCCAGTGCAACACATCTTTTGGTTTCTTGATTGCTGCCTACATGGTGTTGACTGCGGATCCAAGTAAAATGAAATTCTTGACAACTCCAGTTCTTTCTCCATTTATCACAATATTGCTTATTGGCCCACTTTTTTGAGGATTTTTTTTTCCTTTCTGTTGACATATAATCCACACTAAAGGCTGTAGTCTTTGATTTTCATCAGTAAGTTGTTCAAATCCTCTCCACTTTCTGTAAGGAGGACTGTCGTCTGTGTAGCGCAGGTTGTTAATGAGACTTGCTCCAATCTGATGCCCAGTTCTTCATACAGCCCAGCTTCTTGGATTATTTGCTCAGCATACAGATTGAATGAGTATCTCCATAGGGATATGGGATGATCTCCCAAGACAGTAACCGCTCAGCCTTGGGAATTCTGACTCCTGTGCATTGACTCTGGACTCCAAGAAGCTCTGTCCATCTCTTCCTCCCAGAATGAGACTCATGATTGTGTTTCAGCAGCCCAGCTGCTTGCTCTGGGCCAAGCCTGTGTCACTGAATTATTTCCCTCTAGCCATTATCCCGTGCCCTGGTAAACAGAGCCCAGTCCCTCCCTGACAACCTAGCATCTCTAAATACCTATTATATCCAATCCATGTCTACTTGAGTCACATTATTTCACTGTAAATCTTTGCATGCTAGTCCTACAAATGACAAGGCCAATGTCCCATCTTAAATAACACTTCAAAAATGGGCTGTATGATATGAATTTATGCAATTCCAAAGACTTTTTCATTCATTATTTTCAATAATACTTCTTGGGTGCTAGGCCCTCAAAGGCGTAATAGTAAGCACAAAGAAGTATACTGTGCTTCAGCTACATAATTAATTAATAGACCTCCTCCCAAGTCCAAGTGTTTAAATAAATTGGCTAGTGAGTTTGCTTCAACCACAGAGGTAACAAAGCTTTGCTACATGGTGTATAATGAGGGTATGTATATCTCTGGAATTCACTTAAGGTGTATGTGAAGCTCTGAAATAGTTAAATATGTCTTTGATTTTTTTTTTGCTCTTTGCATGTTTCCTCATCCCTAGGTATCTTACTAATGTCATATGTCACCCAGACCTGCCCATAGCAAGCCCTCTAAATTCCAGGTCTTTCCCATGCCCCATTTGTGTCCCAATCAAAATTGTCTGTCCAGGGTCTAATTCTCTCAGGGTCATAGTTTCTGTTTCCAACCAAAAAAAAAAAAAAAACACCAAATACATTATATATTCCAAGTGCGGCATATTTCCCCTTCAGTGGTCACAAATTAGCAGTTTGACTGCCAAGATTGGAAGCTACAGGTCACTGATCAGTGCAAGGAGAGGCAAAGTAAAGGATTTCAGGTGAGCAAAGAAGCACAGAAGCTTAGAAAGCTTGGCAGATGGCCAAAGGACATGGCAGGTACAGATGGCAGTAGTCCATTACCCAGGGATTCAGCTAGCAGCTAATTGACAAGAGAAAATAACCAGGCAGGTGGCTAACAGCACAGGTTTAGACATCTGAAATTAGGGCAAGTGTGGGGTCAGAAAACCAGGCTATGAAAATAAGGAACCCACAGAAGCTGAACAACCCTCTGTGAAGTCTTAGGTTTCTGAACCATTTCCTTCCCCAGCTATGGAATGGTATTGTCCATGTGTAGTTAAACATAGTAGTCTTGAGAATAAAAAAGATGTCATAGGCATTGATGAAAAAAACCAGAGTGTCTGAAGGGTTAAGACCAAAGACAAAGTTCTATGAACAAACCTTGGTTATTCCTCTACAGGAAAGGAAAATTTTATAGTGTAGGGAGAATTTCAAAGACTGAATCTATTCTAAATGCAATGCCTAAATTCATTCTATAGCAGGAAAAAAACAGTACTCAGATTAATTGCACCTGAGAGCAGATAGATAAAAGAATTAACAGGGATGGTCAAGAGGAGTTTCACAAAGAAGATAACGTTTGACCATGGGCCACAGATAGAATTATTATACGGGAAGAAGGACATTTCAAAGGAAGGGCACAGAATGAACAAAAGCAAGCAAATCTGCAAGTACATCTGAAATTCTGCTTAAGGCATTATTGGTTGTCTAGTGTGATTAACACAGGCAATATGGTAGGGATGGCAAAAATTAAGCTAGATTTTATATATATACATAAACGTGTGTGTGTCTGTCATCTGGTGCTGCTGTAACAAATATCATAAGTAGATGACTTTAACAAACAGAAATTTATTTTCTCATGGTCTAGTATAGTAGGCTTGAAGTCCAAATTCAGAGCATCAGCTCCAAGGGATAACCTTTCTCTATCAGCTCTAGAAGATCCCTGTAATCAATCTTTCCCTGGTCTACAAGCTTTGCTGTGCAGGAAGCCACACTCTGCTCCCAGCACTGCTTTATTGGTGGTATGAGATTCTCCTTCTCTGTTCGCTTCCCTTTCCTTTCATCTCTTGTAAGACAAAAGGTGGTGCAAGCCATAATCCAGGGAAACTCCCTTTTACATTGGATCAGGGATGTGACCTGAGCAAGGGTGCTACATCTCACCCTAATCCTCTTTATATGCAGACAGACATTATGCTGTACACAACACAGAGAAATCACAAAAGACAACACAATACTGGAAATTGCAGTCTAACCAAGTTAACACACATTTCAGGGATGTAATTTAATTCATAACAGACATATATGTATATATAATACATATGTTAAATTGCAGTCAGATTGTGAAAGTCTTTGAACTTAAACCCTGGAAGATGGAAGTTGGATTCAAGGAATACATTTAAAGATTTTAGTCAAACAGAGTAACATTCAGTTTTGCAAAATCAGTGATTAAAAATGCAAGGATGGGCTAGAAGAAAGGGAGAACCACAGTGAAAGACTTGACCTTTAGGAGTCAATTACAACAATCCATGCAAATGATGAGGGTCAAAACCCATGAGATGGGCATGTGGACAGAGAGAAAAGGGTGGTTTCTGAGGCCCCTGAGGGGTAGAATCAACTAGTTTTGTAGCATATTTTACTTAAGGAAAGAGAAACATTGAGATTCCTAATTTATGCAACTGAGGATGAATAAAATGGGAGTGTTAGTAATAAAAACAGAAGAACCGGAAGACAAGATTATGAAATGAGTTTCAACTTGGAAAAGGAAAAAAAACTTTAGATCAAAATGTGCTGAAGAATTGATAATCTAGTGTATCAATGATATTTAAATAGTTGACAATGCACGAAATCATCAGGGAAATTATCTAAGAGAAGGGAAAGAAGAACAGACAAAACTTAAAGAAACCTAAATTTGGTGTGCAAATCATTCAGTCAAATAAGTATTATCCAATAATGGCTTGGCTGGCAATAAAGTTGTTACCAGAGAGACTCCAGGTTCATGCCACCTGCCATGAAGACAATCTCTAAGACAGAAGGTGAGGTATAGTAATCCAAGTTTTATTGTGTGTCAAGACACAAAACACAGTGGGAAATGATCTTCCTCCAAAGCTTGTCTGTTTACAAGAAGGGGTTTTGAAAGGGCTCTTGGGGCTTGGATAAGACTGTATGGCACAGATGTCCTCTTGAAGGGGCTCTGGTGGTCTTGGTCTTCCATCTGGATTGTGTGGTCATTCACCTGGGCCTGCCACATTATCTGGCATTATCGCATTGTGTAGGTGACCTGTATGGGGATGGCAAGGGTGAGGGAAGATGTTTATCATTCTTTTGTGCCCTGCTAGTTTATGACATGGGAAGTGACCTTTAGAGCACTCCTGAATATACAGGTTTTTCTTTAAGCATACTTCCTGGGAAGGAGGCTCAGCTTTTCTCTTAGTACGGCTGTGCTTATGTCAAGGTGTTATCTTGTAGACCTCCAGTTTCAAAGTGAGTCTTATGTTTGAAATACACGTGGAGGAGGATGGGGAAAGATTACGGTTAAAAGAGACATGCAAGTTTTTTGTACCCAAGTCCAATGACATTGACGGCCATTAGACATTTTTTTCTTGGAGTTCCTGTTTAAGTGCTTAGCTACCAGCTGAAAGGTCAGTGGTTTGAACCTGCCCAGAGGCACCTTGGAAGATAAACCTGCTAATCTGCTTCCAAAAGGTCAGTCTTGAAAGCCATGTGGAGTAGTGCTGCTGTGTACACATGGGGTCATCACAAGTAGAAACTGACTTGACAGTAACTCATAACAGAAACTCTCCTTAAGCCTCTTGAAAGAAAAAGTGATCATGGGGTGTTTTACAGTCTTCGAATCTGCAGCCTTATAATGCCGTCCTCCTAGAAGCACTTGCTTAACTCATAACTTTCAACCAAGGCTTCACCCTACTTCTTCCCAGTTCAGTCATGGCCAAGGAGGTTGACACAGAACAGGTCCAAATTTTTAAAAATCTAGATGAACCAGAACCATAATCAGAACAGGAAAAATTAAGAGTTGAAACTCTACTGGAAATTTAATCTCTGTCTTAGAAAAATAGAATAGCATAGGCATTGCACAGCAACCAAATTTCTTGCCCAACAATTCTGTACAGTCAGAAACAGCAGTGCCTTATTCAAAGATGGTAACCAACTGCACTGCTGTGAATGTGTCACTGTCCTCAGTCCTGGCAATAATCCAACCTCAGTGGAGTCAGGATCTTGAAAGGACAGTTTCCCATTCCAGGGCTTCAGCTCGAAACTTTTCCCATTCCAGCTATGGTTCTAGATCACCCAAACTTTACAAAGGTGGGTCTGTTCCAAATCTCCTTTATCAGCCGTGAAAGAACAGGTAAAAACCCTACTTTCAACTTGTCTGGCCTTCTGACGGGCTGGTGGGCTGGTGACAGCATAACCGGCATCTAAAGCGTGCCTGAGTGTGTGGCAGGCAGACCTCCTGCTGAAGCTGTGCTGTAGGCCTGGATAACAACTTTCTAGACACACACTACTCCTGTTGTGGCCAAAATATCTCCAAATAAATTAAATTCATCCTTACTTCCCGGTAGCAGGCAATTTAAATATAAATGTTCAGGTCATTTACCTACATACGATCTCTATTAGACAAACTTCCAGTTTATTGCTCTGTCAGAAACTTTAGTATCCTCTGTAGTCAAACTGGGATAATAAATCTACCTTACAAGGTGGTTGTGAGGATCAAATATTTGTGGACATGTATTGTAAACTTTCAGTTGCTACCTAACTGTTAGTTGTTATTGGTAGCATCAGACCTCTGAAGTTTAATTTACAAATGGTAACAAAATCTGTTGCCACAGCATTGATTCAGACCCATGCCACATGGCAAGCCCAAGTGTGTCAGAGTACTCCAGAGGGTTCCCAGTGGCTGATTTTTCAGAAATAGATCACCAAGGCCTTCTTCAGAGGAACGTTAAGCCTCTGAACTTTTCAGTGGACTCAAATCTTCAACCTTTCAGTTAGTACCTGAGCATGTTAATAGTTTACACTACCCAGGGATTTGTTTGTTAATGAGTTTCATCTCATTTTTAGTACAACTCATAAAAAATAGTAAATGATGAAGACATTAACCCAAAGAAATATGATATTTTAACAGATAAAACTTGTATTCTGGTGAATTAAGTGAAAATATTCATAAAATTGTACACATTTAATGAAACACAAAAAGTAGAAATGGAAAGTCTAGCCCTTTTCATTGTGAATAATGAAATATAGTAAACTGAGGTGCCAATAAGGGCCTAAGCAGATGTTTCATCTAATCAATAACATTGCATGAGTGATAAAACTATCGAACTTCAGTGCATTAAAAGACATCAATTTTCATATTGTTGGAGATATCGTATGGGTACTATTTTAGAAAAAAGTGCTATCCAAGATGATTTATCAGAGCTAGACAAAAAGCATAAATGTGCCGCTATTTGAGACAGTAGTTTTAATAAAGCGTAGTTCACCCTGAGGGAATATATTCTAGTTTCCACGTCTCTGTAACACTTCACATCTGTGCTTAAAAGAAGCTCGCAGCGGAGACAAGGATACGACTGAGTGGTTGAACATTTTAGCAGCAAAACCCTTTTACTCATAGTAGAACGATGATGAGATTTGTTGGTTCAGAATAAAGTTAGAAATACAGAAAGGAAAGAAAAATTTATAATCAGGGTTAGCAAAACAAATCCAAGATTTCACATTTTGCAAGTATATACATGTTTGTAAAGAGAGAAAAATGATGTTGGCAATGAAGACAACGCTATGGGTATCCCACACTTCTAAGGGTATCATGGAATGCAATTTTCTGAAAAAGATCTCTGGTCAAGACAAAGAATTAAATCTCTGAATTGGGGGCTTTGTCTCAAAAGAGAGACAGAGACAGAATCATTTTTCTCTAAAAGCAAGCCATGGTTCATACCATGATGATCTTTAAGAAAAGATCCATTCAAGAGTGCAGATCTATTTCTCCTACTCATGGTAGTGAATGTCTCCAGGACTTCCCAGGTAATCCCTTCTACAGAGGCCCTGACACAACAGCTTACACTGAATGGGAAGGCCATTACCCAGGAAACATGGGCCTAGAGTGAGAATCCATTCTAACTGTCTTCTTAGGCGATAACAAGATAATTTTTAAAGCCCAAATACATTCTTTGATTGGGCTCTATATCAACTGTGCTCATTTCTCAATAGCAGTAGTTTACCCTTAGCCACTTAAAAAGGGAAGCAGAGAGCTATATTTCTCAAGAGAAGCAGATTTGGCTTGCCTTAACTATAGATCACATTAAGAGGGCACCATCAGGCAAATGAGCCCAGATTTGGGACAACAAATTCTGTCAGTGGATTTGGCTCCATTAGACTTGAGTAAAAACCACACCAAAATAATGGGATTTGGTTCCATGTGAGAACACAATTATGGAGCTAGTTTTATTTTTTTTAAGTTCTTTTCCATTAGAATCAACTACAAAAGAAATGCACTAAAATGAATTAGTTGCGTAACGGTTACTCTTTCATTAAAATGATTTAATAGTTCTACAAATGTCATGATATTAGCATTTTATGCTAAGCTATAAAACAGAACGGAAGAGAGCGAAAAAAGATCAACTGCCTTTCCAAGTCAGCACTTTTGGACTATGTTTATGAGACTAGGTGGTCACTTTTTGATATGAAATAGTAGCATCACTAAGATAAATATCGCTGCTGGCCAGTTTTCTTTTGGGCACAAGGCCATTAAAAGAATTAGGCTGCTCAATTTATCTTGCATTTGGACAGGCTTCAACAATCCATTTACACTGGTGAACTCACCCTAAGATGTCTCCAAGGAGAAGAGAAGCTTTCTAGAGTATTTCTGTAAGAAATTATTTAACTACATATTTTTACAATATTTAAATGAAAAACTTACAGGCAATTGACAGATAGATATGTCATACCAAAAGCCTTACAAGTGACTTTTCTAGAAAGACAAAGTATGCATCTGTAGGTGTTGATCCAATTTGTTGGATCTTTAAATAAACATTAAACGTTTTCTATCCTCAATAGAATGTGATGATACTCAATTTTTGTTCATGGTTTCCAAAACTATTCCTTAAACAAAAAGAAATTTGAGTGAATTCCAGCACATGGCAACCCCGTGTGTGTCAGCTTAAAACTCTATCTCCACAGCATTTTCCTTTTTTTTGTTTTTTTTCAATTGTGCTGTATGTGAAGGTTGACGGAACAAACTAGTTTCTCAATGAACATTTAGTACGTGAATTATTTTATGACACTGGTTAACAACTCCGCAACAGGTCAACACTCTCCTTTTGAGACCTTGGGTTCCCTATTACTAGGTTTCCTGTTCCCTCTTGCATTCCAGTCCACCCTCCTGGGCTGGTATGCCCATTCAGTCCCGTTTTGCTTCATAAGGTTGTCTAACCTTTGCATCAAGGGGGAATATCAGGAGTAACTTCAGCACTGTGCTAAAAGCGTGTCTGTGGGTCTTGCCTTTGGGATGTCTCCAGTCTGTTAGGCAAAGGAGTCTGGTGAGTTAGAATTTTGTACTACATTTTTTTCCAGCTCTTTCTGGGACCCTCAGCTGTCATCCTTGTCAGAGCAGTCAGTAGCGGTAGCCAGGCACCATCTAGTTGCAGCTGAACCCAGTCTGGCAGAGGCCATCGTAGATGCGGTCCATCCATCCTTTGGATTCATCTTTCCCATGTATCTAGTTTCCTTCACCTGCCCTTGCCCGCAAAGGGGTAAGACCAATGGAGTTTCCTAGAAGACCACTCTCACAGGCTTTTAAGAACCTACACGCTACTCACCAAACTAGAATGCAGAACATTTTCTCTACAAACCATGTTATGCCAACTGAGTTAGATGTTAATAAAATTTTGATAAAAATGAGTAATACACATAGGTACGAGAATAACCCACAAGAGTTTACAAAGCTTAAATTACTAGTTTCACATTAGCCAACTGCTGAAGTTTAAAGGGAACAAGTGCCTAATCATACAAATGACATTCAAATTAAAAATAAATGCTTCAATTGTCATGCTTTTCGGTATAAAGGGATAAGACTTAACTAATATACTGTCATCAGTCCTGAGGGCTAATGCTACACAAGAGCCTGGTTAGCAAAATCACAATGAGGAACAGAGTAAGTCTCTCCTGTTACTGGCCTTATTTGCATATGAACCAGGCTACTTTTTGACTCTCCCACTTAACTATGCGTGGTACAGAGGCGGCAGCATTATGTAATAGGAAACACTGTATTTAGATTATTAAAATCTCAGTTATAATTCCAGCTGACCTTAGAAAATTCCATAACTCATCTTTGATTGGAAGTTTTGTCATGGATTAGAAATGAGCCTTTTTGGTCCCAATACGATCTTAGTTCAACAATAAGCTAATTTCCTTTATTGCTTTAACTTTATAATTGGTATGTTAATCTTGTCACTTTTCAAAATTTCTATATTTAAGTTCTATTTATTAACTCCTTCCAAAATCTCTGTGCCTTTGTTATTAATATGTCCTCAGTGTGAAAGGCCAGCAAAGTGAAGCAAGACATGGAAATGTACTGAGTTGGTGTCAGCAGCCAGAGTCGTACTCACATGATGGGCCCCTAACTCCAGGTCCTTACTCTGTGGGGCCGTCAAGTAGTACCAGATGCTTTAATTGGATGTTTCATCTTCTCGACTTTTCCACTGTCATATGACTACATTTAACTCTGGTACCAAAGTAAAAAAGATACAAACAATAATTACTCATATAATAGTTGTCTACAGGAATCCCCAGTGACACAGTGCTTAAGTGCTTTGGCTGTGTTAACCAAAAGGTCAGTAGTTCAAATCCACCAGGTGTTCCTTGGAAACTCTATCAGGCAGTTCTACTGTGTCCCATGGGGTTAGTATGAATCAGAATTGACTTGATAGCAATTGGTTTGGTTTTAAATGTCTACATGTCTATTGTAGACTTTAGGATTCAGGAGGTAGTACGTAACATAATCCCTGACCTCAAAGAGTTTTCAACTTCATTTAAAAAAAAAAAAATTGCAATCAAGTCAATTTCTGACACATACTGGAGAGGTAAATACATAAATGAGAATCTACCAAGCATGTGCACTGATTCTTAGCATATGCTTTGGATAATAGTCATCCAGGAAGCTGGTTAAGGATACAGATTATAAGGCTCCACTTCCAGCCTCATAGACTCTAAAGACAGAATATCTTGGGCAGGTCCAATAATCTGTATTTTTAATGTAAGAGATTTTGATACAGATGGTCAGTAGACAACACACTGAGGAGACATCAGTGGCTAACCACACAAGCTCTAGAGTCAGACTATCTGGGTGTAACTTATAGCTCCACCACCATCCAACTGTGTAACCTTAAATTAAGTTACTAAAATCCTCTGGGCTTCAATTTTGCCATCTTTAAATGAAGGTAATAATAGACCTGGCATCTTAGGTGGTTGTGAAAATTTGTACCCAATAAACACTTAATAAAAGTTGCCACTGTTAATATCATTAAAACACTAGAGTTTGACTAAGTGCCCATTGGTCTGACATTGCTCATAGAATTCAAGGAAGGAAAAAAAAGTTCTAGATAAAGGCAGGGAAAGCTCCAAGGAGAAGGAAGAAGTTGGACTAAGTCTTAAATCAAGGAAAGGTTTATATTAGCAAAGGAAAGAGAAGAAATTCTGGGTGCAGGAGATAAAATAAGCAAATTATCAAAAAAGGTAAGTATGAGCTTGGTGTCTTAGTTACCTGGTACTGCTCCAACAGAAAATACCATGAGTCAAAGGTTTCATGAAGAGAAGCTTTTGTCGTCACAGTCTGGTAAGGCGCAAATCCATTAACAAGTTACAAGTCCATAGGAGAAATCATCACAGTCCAGTAGGATAAGTTCAAATCCAGTGAGAGCAGCTCAACACAGGAACCTCGGGTCCAAAGGATGTGCTCTGCTCTCAGTGCTTCTCTCTCGGTGGTATGAGGTTCCCAACTTCCTCAGCTCACTTCTCTCCTTTATATTCCACAAGCTGGTAGCTTGAGTCCTGCCTCATTAACAAAACTGCAAACCATTCTTCATCATCAATATCACAGAGGCAGGATTCACAACACATGGGAGGAAGGGCACCATACTGGGACTCCTACCCAAGTCAAATCAACAGATAGTTTTTGAGCGGGACACAATTCAATCCATGACACTTGGTAAGGACAGCAGCTACTGACATGGAGGGCTGGCTGGGAGAAAAGGAAAAGCAGTGTTCAGAAGATTGACACCTCAGCCAGCCCAGCCAGACCCCATTTTGTGATATGAAATCACCTGTTTTAAGTCACAGCTGCATCAGAAATAGGCCCCCACACTAAGAAACAGGACATAAAAACACTCGAATTACAGTAACTTTTCTGATTACAACAGTTAATAATGTACTTACAAAATTCATCACATAGAACTTCAATCCATCTGCTATGATAGCAGATTTATGATACATTACAATTTGCTAAAGATAATAAGCATTTAAGACAGAACCATGAGGCTTTTTGCAGGCAAGGGTCTGCCTATCTTCCTCATTTCAGGAACTCCAGGCCCTACAGCACAGGGCCAAGAAAATAACTTAACTCATCACCATCAAGTCAATTCTGAGTCATAGTGAGCTTATAGGACAGAGTAGAACTGTCCCACAGGGTTTCCAAGGTGTGCCTGGTGGGTTTGAACTGCTGACCTTCTGGTTAGCATCTGTAGCTCTTAACCACCATGCCACCAGGGTTTCCAGCACAGGGCACAGGGCCAGGAACATTGCTGTTCAACCAAACTGTCACATACGTTGTTGTGCCATGAAGGGGAACATCCCTGAAGGAAAAGCGTCTTTCCTTTTGAAAGCTGCCACATCCATTTATTGTTCATATTCCCAAGTGAAAGTGCAACCAAATACAGTGTTCTCATGTATAGTAAGTGACTACAGCTCTGTGAGGAGCGTGAAATTCTGTGCATGGTAATAGTCAAACTGGATAATTCAACTGAAAATGCACTGAACTGTCATTTGACTTTCTAGGTATCTGAGTGACTTCATTGAATTCATAATTTGATGGCTGGTGAGGAAATCACAGCACAGTGAGGCAGTAAAACCTGCCTTGTTCCTCTTCTCAGGCTTCCGTTTATGTCAATTCTGAGTCTTATGGGTTTACAGACATTTAGAAGTTGATCCTCCGGGAAAGACACACAGTAAAACTCTCTGAACCCTCAGAATGGAAGAATGCCTCAATGCTTTCCTACTGCCCATGAATGCCTTCTCTGAATTAGGATATTTCAACTTCTCTTTCCTTGTTCTCATTAGCCGCCACTGGTTTGGATCATTCCCCACCTGATGGTGACTTCATGTACTCTGTATGAAACGCTGCCCCCTCCTGCACCATCTCCATGGTCAGTTTTCATTACATAATTTTCAAAAGTAGATTGCCTGGCCTTTCTGACTTGTCTGTCTTAGTCTGGAATCTTCTTTCAGCATTACAGGAACGCACAAGCCTCCACAGCCAGCCAATGAGATGCATTGGCTGGGAATTAAACACAGGTCTCCTACATCAAAGAAGCGAATTCTACCACTGAACCACCACGGTCCCCTTTTTCTCTCTTTTCCTTTGGAAAATAACATTAACAATATTTTTAAAATATGCCAAAGGTCACAGCTAGCAAGAGTAGTAGCTGGGGCACAAACCCAGACCTGATGCACTCCAAGGCAATAACTAGAGTTCTCGCCATCCAACTGTGCTGCTGGAAGTTGGAGTTATTGGCAGAGCAAACTATGAATTACATGTGCGTGTAAACAGACTGGGCACATGAAGCATGTGTAGCCATAAAAACTGCTTTTGTTTCAGTAGATACAACTATCTCCCACTGCTAGCTTGAAAAAGAGCCCCAGTGACACTGTGGTTAAGCACTCAGGTACTAACCACAAGCTTGGCAGTTCAAACCCACCAGCCACTCCATAGGAGAAAGATGGAGCAGTCTGCTTGGAACCCCTACGGGGCAGTTCAACTCACCCTACAGGGTCGTTATTAGTCAGAATCAACTTGACACCAGTGGCTTCACGGGGGTGGGGGTGTAATACTGGCTTGAATTAGTGGTGAAAACACTGGAAGAAGGTAATCACAGAGTTGAATGAACCTGACAGTTTGTAAACTGAAGGGCAGGGTCCTCCTCAGGCCAGTGCAGAACTGAATGCCTCCATTATCTTTAATAGGCCAAATATTTCTTTCCTGTTCCCTTGGAGGCAATTGGAAGAGACGCGCTGATAGCTCTCCTTGGGGCATTAACCAGAGGCCAGTCAGTGAGGTGAAGCTTAAGCTGGTCATTGTATTTCTAGTTCACCAAAAAGAAAACCAGTAAGTGAAGGACAGTTGAGGCAAAGATCGTGTTTTCTCATTCATCAAAGATCACAAATTGTATTACTAAGATGTTTTCATTGCAGTAATTATTTCATGGACATAATTATACAAAAAATCTTTTTATGCTGTAGTTCTTTTAAGGCAAATCTGGTCTACTGTCGTGATGACCTTAACGGTGAGCATAGACTTCCCATTTTCCTAGGTTACTGATTCCTCAGAGACAGACTTGCATGGCCTACACTTGGTTTGTGCCTTAGAGGTTTGACAAGCAGTTACCCTGTCTGCAAGACACAGACAGCCTGCACGACACAGACAGCCTGCACGACACAGGCAGCCTGCACGACACAGGCAGCCTGCACGACACAGGCAGCCTGCAAGACACAGGCAGCCTGCACGACACTGGCAGCCTGTACACAAGTGGAAGCGTGTACATACTCATGATCTTCTAGTCTATATGCTATGAGTGCGGACGGTCATGGCTTAATTTTGAAGACATCATTTGAGAAGTCATTTCAAGAAGAATAATGAACTATTTCGTATGTTCCTTTAATCTTATTTTCCCAAGGTAAAGGAAAAGAAACAGTATTGGTGGACTAGTAGTAGAATTCCCATCTTTCATGCAAGAGACCTGGCCTCAATTCCCAGCCAATGCCGCTCACATGCAGCCACGACTGTCTGTCAGTGGAGGCTTGCTATGATGTTAAATGGATTTCAGCGGAGCCTACAGAGTAGGATGAACTTGGTCCGTTCGTCTCTCAAACAAAAGCAAGCCTGAAATGTGCAAGACGATGATTTCTCAACACTTGCTGCACATCAGAATCAGCAGGACAGATTTAAAAAGCACTGAGGCCCAGGCCCACAGAAGAAAATTGTAGCAGGATCTCCAGGGGAGACGCCAGAATGAAGAGCTACTCAGGCAAAGAAACAACACGCAGTAAGAGACCACCAACCAGTGTGTCCGCACCAGGTATGAAAGGAGGACCACCTTTACGGACTTTCAAGATTACAGTTAAGAAAACCCTACAGAGCAATTCTATGCTGTCACCTGGGGTCACTGCCAGTCAAAATAGATTTCACAGCACCTAACAACAACTACCGCCTCTGCTGTGTCACTTCTTCCGATGACCATTCCCGGGAGCAAAGGGCTACAGGGAAGAAATATAAAATCGAAGGACACAATGACAGTTCAAAAACTGAATATGAAACTAGAAAGCAAAACAGTGCGGCAACTCTCAGAATCACCTCTTCAGCCAAGATTAAACTAGAGATTCCATCTAACATGAAAATTAGTTAAATCCTCCACTGCTTGCATTGCTACTCTGCTCTTTCTGCTCCTTTTAACTTGTTTTTTCTCTAGGGGCATACACGGAGTGTACTTATTTTGATTAATTCTCTACTGTTGAGGCACTTCCGAAGACAACCCTGCCTCAGCGGGATCATTCCAAGCTTTCTAAGTCTTCCAAAAGTAGCAAACCAATAAAATCTTGGAATGTATCATCAGGAGGCACTGCTGTATTACAGTTAACAACACACTGTCTTCCCACAAATGAGCTACGGGGAGGAAAGCTCTGCACAGCCTAAGTTATTGACCTTGATTTCAGCTGGGTGCCAATGCTGGTTAGCCTGGACTTTTTTTTTAATTCTTGAAATAAATGCACAGTCCAGCTTACTTGATAAGTAAAATGGAAGGAACAGATCATAGTCTGTGGCCTCCTTGAGAAGACGGAAGGGAACTGAACTGGCAACTACTGGATACTATTTGTTCTGGAAAGAAGTTATTGTGAAAAGCTTTTAGCTAAGCCTGGGTCAACAGTGTGCTGCCTTGTGCCTTTGACGTGTCGCCAGTTGTGGCATCTAAAGGAAGTGTTTGGTTGGAACCTGGGGAGGGCAGTTCAAGACCAAACCATATATTCAGGGGCCTGGTACAGAGAAGAATTGAAGGAACCAAGTCAAAGCGAGCAGGCACCAGACCAAGCTCATTTGTGAAGGTTAGAAGGATGGGAGAGCAGGACCTGGGGCATCTCAAAGACAAAGGTGAGATTTGGTTCACTACAGAACAAGGGTTAAGTGCTCACTATGGCCCACACCCCATCCTAGGGGCTGCGAATACAAAGCTGAGTAAGTCACAGATCCTAAGCCGCAGGAGTTTATGTGTAGTCTGCCCATCAGACTCTTGCCAATATAGTGTGACACATGCCAAAACAGCAGTAAGCAGGCTGCTTCAGGGACACAAGGGGTAGCGATGTTCACAGAGCAACCTGGGGATTGGAGAAGATTTCTTGGAGAACAGGATTCTAAACTCAATCTCAAAATGTGAGAAAGTGGTGGGGTGGGCAAATAAAGTACATAATTGTCATAAAGAACCACGTGGTCTGTTGGTACTGCATTGGTAGTATCTAACAGGATACAAGAAACCCTGGTAGTGTAGTGGTTAAGCGCTACAGCTGCTAATCAAAAGGTCAGCAGTTTGAATCCACCAGATGCTCCTTGGAAAGTCTATGGGGCAGTTCTACTCTCTCCTATAGGGTAGCTATGAGATGGAATTGACTTGACAGCAGTGAGTTTGGTTTGGTTTTTGGTAAAAGGATACAATTTGTTTAAAAGTAGAAGGCGGGGATGGGAGGGGGGACCATCTCCAAAGCTAGAAAGCACCCACAGAAAGAGCAGCAGCCACAGTAGACAGCAGACCAAGCAGAAGATGCGAGAGTAGAAGGCAAATACACGTGCACATGCCACATAGGAACCTTGTCTGCTCAGAATACAGGAGACGCCCCACACCACTGCCACCTTTGAGAAAGACCAGAAAAGCACAGCAGGACTTTGCAGGGGCTCATGAGAGCAAAAGCCAGGAAAATCAGAGTGAAAATAAGAATTTCACAGAAGTGTTGCAAGAAATAAGGAATAAAAAATATTTCAAAACACCTGGGGAGTTCTACCGCTTCTGTGGTTGTTCGGTTCAATCTGCATTTGCCATACTTTGTTATTTTGTGTTAATCTGTCATCATCACCGGTTACTGATACTCATTTCTTAAAAGCAACCTATATTGGGAATGATGGCTTCACACTCCAAATAAAGCCGGTTTAATGACTCCAGCGAGAGGCGGTCTAACGGGCTAACAGCAGCTTCGAGCGTGAGCACAGACCGACGCAACACGGACTACCTTTGTGCCGCGAGTGCTCTGCTAATTGGATCTAATGGAGTAGTTGGAGGTATTCTCCTTCTGTTTTCCTAACGATATTAATGTCTTCATGAGGTTAATGAAACCACTAACACGGGCCAACTGTGAATGGCTCCGCGTAAGATAGACCATCTATTCTTGGCCCAAGGCAAGCACAGGGATTACTATTGTGACAGTGGTGTCTGTTACTGTGCCTAACATCAAGGCTTTTTTTCTCTCTCTCTCTTTTCTTCTGAGGACAGGCTCAACGACGACAAAAGCGAGATTCAGAGATTCTAGGCAGTGGTGGAGGACGCCAGCAGGGATGCGTTCAAGGTACTGCCCTGCTTAGGTCAGCGTCAGATCCCGCATGGTTGCTGGACTCTACTGCCCCCTGCTGGCGCAGGGAGTGAGAAGCTGGTCTTCAGCCCCTTCTAGGTCGATGGAGAACCAGAAGACAACACAACACACAAACACGGACACAGCTATTCTTTACTGATGATTTACTATGTGCTTTCTCATACAGCGTCAATATGAGTCAGAATCGACTCAGCGGCACTGGGATTGGTTTTTTGTTTTTCTCATTGAAGGAGAACTGGTGCTGTAGTGGTTAAGTGCTGTGGCTGCTAACCAAAAGCTTGGCAGTTCATATTCAGCAGCTGCTCCTTGGAAACTTGATGGGGCAGTTCTACCTGACCTATAGGGTTGCTATGAGTTGGAATTGACTCCACGGCAGTGGCTTTTGGGTTAGTGGCCTTCTTTATTCATGGCCTACAGCAGCCCCATGAAGAAATCCTGGTGGTCTAGTGGTTAAGTGCTACATCTGCTAACCAAAAGGATGGCGGTTCAAATCTGCCAGGCTCTCCTTGGAAACTTTATGGGGCAGTTCTACTCTGACCTGTAGGGTCACTATGAGTCAGAACTAACTGTACGGGCAGTGGGTATCCCCATGATGTAGAGGCAGCTCTTATTACTGTCATTCTACTTATGAAGAAACCGAGGCACTAGTGGTGAGGTACATTACTGAGGGAAATAGGGCTTTTGGGGAGCAGATCCAAGACAAGGTACAACAACTCACAACAGCTGTTATGTTCCCTAAACAGGAAACACATTACAGTGAATAGTACATGCACTTTAAAACCAGAACGATGAGTTTTGATTTTAATTCTCAAATTTAAGACCTGTATAGCCTTAAATGATTACATTTTCTGAGCATGGTTTCTTCAACAGCAAAATGTGAATCATCTTGCCTACTTTGGAGGATAGTTGTGAGGGTTAATAATAAACCACAGCACATGAAAAGAAAAAAAACTTTGCTGTCAAGTCGATTTCAACTGATAACAACCCTACAGGACAGAGCAGAACTGCGCCATAGAATTTCCAAGGAGTGCCTGGTGAATTTGAACTGTCGACCTTCTGGTCATCAGCTGTAGCCCTTAACCACTATACCACCAGGGTTTCCTCACCGGGCCTGGATAATGACTGCCCAATAGAGTTTGGGTGCTATTTGGTGCCAGAGAAAGGAAGAGGACAAGGCTTAGCATTCTTGCGAGTAGCGGTTGCTTTGTTTAGCACTTCTGGGGTTTGAAGCTCAAGTTTTGGTGTTTGTTTTTCAACTATAACAGAACAAACCTTTTACAGTACCGACTTCTCAGCGAAAAGTTAGTACACATAATATTTTATAGCACTGGTTAACAACCACATGACATGTCAACACTCTGCCTCCTTTACCTCTGTTATTGTTGATAGGTGCCATCAAGTCTGTTCTGACTCATAGCGACCCTGTGCACAACAGAAGGAAACCATGCCTGGTCCCGCACCATCCTCACAATTGTTGCTGTGCTGGTGTCCGTCTTTGCCACCACTGTGTCAATCCATCTCGTTGAGGGTCTTCCTCTTTTTCCCTGATCCTCTACCAACCATGATGTCCTTCTTCACAGAATGAACCCTCCTGCTATCATTTCCAAAGTATCTATGGCATAGTCTTGCCATCTTCACTTTGAAAGAACACTCCGGTTGTACTTCTTCCAAGACAGATTTGTTGAACCTTTTGGCAGTCCATGGTATATTCAACATTTTTTGCCAACACCACAATTCAGAAGTGCCAGCTTTTCTTCAGTCTTCCTTATTTATTGTACAGCTTTCTCATACATATGAGACAACTGAAAATACCATGACTTGGGACAGGTGCACCTTAGTTCTCAAGGTGACACCTCTGCTTTTTAACACATTCAAGAGATTTCTCACAGCCAATTTGCCCAGTGTAATGTGTCTTTTGAGTTGACTGCTGTTTCTATGTGTGTTGCTTATAGAAACAAGTAAAATGAAATCCTTGACAACCTCAGCCATTGCTGCATTTATCACGATGTTGTTTATTGGTCCAGTTGTGAGGATCTCTGTTTTCTTTATGTTGAGGTACAATTCATCTGAGGGCTGTGGTCTTTGAGCTTCAAGTCCTTCTCATTTTCAGCAAGTGAGGTTGTGTCTCAATACTGGATTCCCGACCACCAGTTTTCCTGTCCCCCCACCCCACTCCCGCCTGCTGGTCCTTGCCCTCGGGCTGATGTGCCCCTTTAGTCTCATTTTGTTTCATGGACCTGTCTAATGTTTGCATGAAGGGTAAAACTCAGGAGCAACTCCAGTTTCTACACTTTCTGTCAGGCAGTAAGTCCAGTCTTTTTTCAAGAACTAAAATTTCGTTCTACATTTTTCTCCAGCCCTGTCTGGGACGCTGTGCTGTGACCCCTGTCAGTGCGCTCAGTAGCGGTAGCCAGGCACCATCCGGCTCTCCTGGACTCAGTCTGATGGAGGGCGTAGTAGCTGTAGTTCATTAGTCCTTTGGGCTAATCGTTTCCTTGTGTCTTTAGCTCTCTTCATTCTCCCTTGCTCCTGAAATGATGAGATCAGTGGAGTATCTTAGATGGCCACTCACAGGCTTTTTTTTTTTTTTTATTTAACATAACTGAGTGAAAATGTACATTCACGTATAAATTTACATGCCCACCTATATGCAGCTTCCACTGCTCTCCCTGCCCGGTGACTGCACACTATTCCTCTCTGCTCCATACATGTCTCATCCTCCCAACAGTCTCCTTTCCCCTCCTCTCCACCCACTCCCCTTCCTCCAGCCAGAGGTCAGCAGGATAATATCCTATAGATGTACAGAACCATAAAGTGCATCCAATATATGGTCACTCTGCATTGCCAAGTCCAATCCATTCCTGTCCAAAGAGTGGACCTTTGTTATAATTTATGGGAAAGGGCAGCATCAGGGCTGGGGGCCATGCTCTCAGAGGAACCCCAAAACCGCTGGACCATCAATTGAGGTCTTTTAGCACTCACAGGCTTTTAAGATCCCAGATGTACTGACCAAAGTAGAATATAGATTATTTTCTCTATAAATTACCTTACGCTACTTGAGCTGGGTGTTCCCAGAGACTGTGGTCCCCACAACTCTCAGCCCAGTGATTTGGTCCCTCAGGAAGTTTAGATATGTCTGCTTCAAGTCAGAATCAACTCGAAAGCAATGGGTTTCATTATTTTTTTTTAAACGGAGCTTACATGGCCTTGCCTTGGACAACGTGTGTTGACTTCCTCAGTATCGTACGTTGTCTTACCCCTCACCAACGTTGCCACTTACCTATTGTCTACTTAGTGTTTTCCATCCACACCCCTCCCCACCCTCATAACCATCGAAGATTATCTTTCTGTATGTAAATATTTTCATGATTTTTATAGTACTGGTCTTACAGAATACTTGTCGTTTTCTGATTGACGTATTTCACTCAGCATAATGCCTTCCAGAGTTGTCCACATTGTGCATAACTCAACTTCTGAGTTTCAAAAATACCAAAGTGCTCAAATAATGATGCCAATACATCTTAATCATTTTTATCATTTATAAACCAGTTTACACATACGAGGCTGACAAGTAAGTTGGCAAACTCATCCTAGAAAAAGTGCTACACAACTCATTGCTGACTATCACTGTGGTCACCTTCGAAGTACTCCCTTTGGGAAGCTATGCACTGATGCCATTGCCTACTCCACCCTTCAAAGCACTTTGCAGTTCTTTTTCTGGAATGGCCATCCGAGCTGTAGTTGTACCACTCTTGATGTCCTGGATATCATCAAAATGTCTTTCTTTCAATATTTCCTTTATCTTCAGATAAAGAAAAAAGTCATGGGGGGCCACATCAGATGAGCAGGAAGTGTATTCCAGTACAGTTATTTGTTTATTGGCTAAAAACTCCCTCACAGACAGTGCCATGTGAGCTGGTGCATTGTCATGATGCAAGGGTCATGGGTTGCTGGTGAAAAATTCAGGTCATTTTCATCTACTTTTTTCATGCAGCCTTTTCAGCACTTCCAAATAGTAAACTTCGTTAACTGTCCAGTTGGTGCAAATTTGTAATGAACAATCTGTCTGATATCAAAAAAAAGTTAGCAACATCGTTTTGACTCTTGATTTGGACTGATAGAAATTTTTGATCATGGAGAACTGGCTGAATTCCACTGTGCACTTTGATGCTTTGTTTTAGGGTCATATTGGTACACCCATGTTTCATCATCTGTGATAACATGGCCCAAAACATTATCTTGCCTCTTCAGAAGTTCTTGTCAAACTTCAACTCTCTTTTGCTTTTGTTCATCAGTGAGCTCCTTCAGGACCATTTTGCACACACCTTTCTCATGCCAAGATTTTCAGTTAAGATTATCCTACCTGTTTCTCTCCATCTGTGTCTGCTATGCTTCTCACAGTCAGCTGACAATTTTGGCTCACGATTTGATGAATTTTTGCAATGTTTTTGTTGATTCTGCTCAGTACTGGCCACCCTGACCTCTCTTGATCAGTGACACTTTCTGTCCCCCTCAGAAAAACCTTTAATCCATTTGTACACTGCCATTCTGTTTGTGATATTATCCCATAAACTTGGGCTAGCATGTCCCTGATTTCACTTCCACTCTTGCCAAGTTTACCAAGAAATGCAATGTTTGTTTATTGCTCTAATTTAAGCACTGACATTCTCACAATAGCACACAAAAACATGCAACAACAAGAATGAATGCCAGTCAGCAAGACACAGCCACATCTCAACACAAACACAGCTGTGAGACATTGATATACCAAAGTTATACAACCTTACCAAGTTGTTTGTACAGTGCTGCCAATGTAAACGCACAGTGATAAGTTCACAAACTTAGTTGTCACACCTAGTATATCATTTGAACTTCACATATATGTACCTACACAAACATCAGTATGTCACAATTGTGAAAACTTACAGTCTGCCAAGCATTACATTAAGTACCTAAAATACTAGGTCTGGCAATTAAGTCCACGAATATCACTACAGTTGTCTTTGAAGTACTCCTCTTGGGAAGCTCTTCACTGATGCCAGTATCTATTCCACGCTCCAAAGCAATTTGGGAACTCTTTTTCCAGAATTGCCATCAGAGCTGTAGTTATATTACTCTTGACGTCCTGAATGTCATCAAAATACATTCCTTTCAATATTTCCTTTCTCTTCAGCTAAAGAAAAAAGTCACTGGGGGCCAGATCAGGTGAGTAGGGATGGTGTTCCAATACAGTTATTTATTTACTGCTCCCTCACAGACAAGTATACGATTAAGTTTGCATACTTACCACCATGTCACTGTGTACAATGGCCATTCCAAAAAAAGTACCAAAGTTGCTTTGAAGGGTGGACTAAGCGCTAGTGTCAGTGTACAGCTTCCCGAGGGGAGTACTTCAAAGGTGACAGCAGTGATATTCAGCAATGAGGTATGTAGCACTTAGAATAATTAAATTTGTGGACTGAATTGTCAGACCTTGTGCATGGTAGAATTTCATCTTCATAACAACTCTATAGATTAGTAGCATTATTGTATCATTATTGTATTCATTGCCCAGATGAGGACACTGAGGCTTAGAGATGTTAACCAACTGTCTTCAAGTCCTACTGTTTTCAGTGGCAGAGCTAACACTTGAATGCTAACCTGATCATAGAGTTTATTTCTCTCGACAATCCCATTATATTACCTTTTTCTGAAATAGGAAGGATGAGTATTACTTTTCTACTATAAAGATAAGCATATTTTGACTCAGTCAATGGTAAGAAATTTGGTCAAAGACTTACAAGTTGTATTTGGCAGAATGGGGTCTGAATGGCAACCAGATTGTCTATAAGTGGGAGTGAGTTCCTTGTCTCTGAAGAAGGTCATACAGAGGTAAGATGAACAGTTTCCATATACAATACAGATAAAGATTAAAGTATAATTTATATAATTCATATTTGCCTTTTCAAGTCATTGATGTTGTGGTTCTATTTTAAAGAAAAACCAAAAAATACACTTATAATACTCTTTTGCCAAGTCAATGGAACAGCTAAGCAGTTAATCACTGCACCACCAGGGCTCTGTCCATTTTAATACAAGGAAGACTCAAAGCCTTGAAATTAGAGTAATTCTTTTATTAAATTAAATACAAAGCAACACTGGCCCAAGAAGCTTCCAGGTGTGCTGCGTTTGCACCGTGACAGTCAGAGAAGAACTTTGTGGAATTAATCACTCAAAATTACTAGCATCTAAGGATAAATTTGCAGTGATGGAAAGGCCAATTAATTGAAACTGGAATTTGGCACAGCACTTACACTATGAAATCTATGAGAAATAACAAATAAGTTAGATTGATATCTGCAGTAGAAATTAAATCACCAAAGAAAAACTGCACTTCTGGGGAATTCTACAAACATGGAAATTGCTAAGACAGAAAACTCTCCTTCCAGATTGGCTAACTGATTCATTTCTTATTTAAATGCCTTAAAGAATAAATGTAAAACCTTTCAGTTATTAGTTCCTTTGGAAAAGTAAGGATTTTCTAAGAACTGAATGTAAGGACAGGCATCTCCAGCACTCCCTCCAGACATCCTTGTCACAATGTCAGACAGGCAAGGACAAAGCATTACAAGGACAAGATCATGAAACCAGCATCTAGATATAAATTTTGTAATTTGTGAATACAATTCTGAAGTGTATGACCACAACATTTAACAAATCAGTTTAATAATAACCATGAAATCAAAGTAGAAAGGATTTATGAACTTTCTCATCTTTACACATGCCTTGGGTTTCTATATATTTCAAAAGTCTGTTTTGTATTTGAAATGATCAGTAAAAAATATACTTACAAATGCAATAACACCTTTTTTTCAACTTACATATAAAAGGAGACTTCTTTTTTAATTACTGGCGAGTTTTATTTGAAATAAACCATAGTTCTTGGGGGTATCCAGTCAACCGGCATAACATAGTTCACAAAAAAAACATTCTATAGCCTCCTGTGATGAGTAGCTTCAGGGTCCTAAAATCTCATTGGTAGCCTTCTACGATACTCCACTGGTCCCATTTCGTAAGGAACAAGGGAAAATGAAGAATACCAAAGATACAAGGAAAAGTTAATCCAAATGATTAATGGGCTACAACTACCACAGCCTCCACTAGACTGAGTCCAGCACAGCTAGGGGTGCTCAGCTACTAGTACTGATTGTTCTGACAGGGATCACATTAAAGGTGCTAGACGGAGCTGGAGAAAAGTGTAGAACAAAATTCTAACTCACAAAAAAAAGACCAGACTTACTGGTCTCACAGAGACTGGAGAAACCAAGACCATGGGCCCCAAACACCCTTTGAGCTCAGTACTTAAGTCACTCCTAAAGTCCACCCTTCAGTCAAAGATTAGGCAGGCCCATGAAACTAGATGGGCACAGCGGTTCACAGGCAAGGATGAGAAGTTAAGAAGAGACTGGCAAGCTGGTAACAGGGAACAAAAGGTTGCGACAGGGAGAGTGTCAACATGTTGGGGGTTGGCAACCAATGTCACAAAACAGTATGTGCATTAACTGCTTGATGACATACTAACTTGCTCTGTAAACCTTCATCTAATGAATAAAAATAAATAAAAAGTGTGGTTTGTCCCTTTCCTTTATAAAGTAAAAGACAAGTTACTGTTCCCAGTTTCTATTATTTTAAATTTTTTTCCTTACATTATAAATATTTCTCTTTTCAACCTGAATTTTAAGAAGATAAAGTATATTGATTGAAAAAATTTGCATTAAACACAGAGTCACGGGCTATCTTAGTCATCTCATGCTGCTACAACAGAAATACCGCAAATGGGTGGCTTTAACAAACAGAAATTTCTTCTCTCACAGCCCAGTTGTATAGAGTCTGCACTCAGTGTGTCAGCTCCAAGGGACGGCATTCTCTCTGGTGACTCTGGGGAAGGTCCCTGTTTTAGTCAGCTAGTGCTGCTCTAACAGAAATACCACAGAGTGGAGGGCTTTAACAAAGGAAGGTTTATTCCTACACAGTCCGGTAGGCTACAAGTCCATATTCAGGGTGTCCGCTCCAGGGGAAGGCTTTCCCCTTGTCGACTCTGGAGGAAGGTCTGGTATTGCACCAGTCTTTGTCCAGGGAGCGTCTTGGCACAGGAACCTCAGATCTGAAGGATGCGCTCTTCTCTCGGAGCTGCTTTCTTGAGGGTGTGAGGTTCCCAATTCTCTGCCTGTTTTCCTTTTCTTTTATCTCTTACAGGCTGAAAAGATTAAGGGTGGGGCAAGCCACACTCCAGGGATACGCCCTTTACAGTGGAGCAGGGAGGTGATCTTAAAAAGAGATTTACAGCCCCACCCTGATCCTTTAACATACAGCATAGGAAAACCACAAAGTGTAGGACAGTCACAGGATACTGGGAATCATGGCCCGGCCACATGGCTACACATATTTTTGGGGGGTTGTGAACTGGCAGGCCCTTGGGTCCACGCTGTTATGCATGTTTGCTTTGGGCTGCTTAGTGTTTCTCAAAAAGCTGGATAGAAGAGAGTGTCTTTAGTGGGACATGTGCCTACCAGGGAACCCCGGTGACTCAGCTGCTCACCAAAAGATCAGCAGTGTGAAACCCTGTGGGGCCGTTCTACTGTGGCCCACAGGGTCACTCTGAGTAGGAAAAGACTCAATGGCAACAAGTTTGGTGGGGAGTTTTGGTTTTTGCTCTTTGTTGGGGTTTTTGTTTCGTCTTGTTTTTGCTCCTTTCAGGTGGCCAGAAGCCCATCACTTGCTTGTCCCACACTTAGTTCAGCTTTGCACCTTTTTTTTCTTTTTTTAAAATTTGACATAGACTTGAAGGTATTTGGGCTTGAGCTAAAGAAACCCAAAGCGTCTTTCCTGATCTTTCAAAACAAAATTAAAATTTAAAGTGTTTTGACTCAGTTTAGGAACAACCAACGTGCCGTCTCTGCTTCCAGATATCTGTTCGAGCTGCATTTTAAAAAAAGGCAAAGGCAGCCCAGCAGGAAGAACAAGGCACCTACAAGGTGAGACAATTCACTACGCGAACTTAATCGTTCTAGGTGCTACACATACCTCATTGCGGAATATCACTACAGTCACTATCAAAGTACTCCCCTCGGGAGGTGATACACCAGTGCTAGTGCCTAGTCCATCCTTCAAAGCAAGTTTGGAACTCTTTCTGGAACGGCCACTGTGCACAGTGGCAAGTTCATGAACTTAACTGTATGGTTGTCTGGGAGGGAGCTTTTAGCCAGCAAACAAATATCTGTATTGGAACACCCTCCCTATTCACCTGATATGGCCCCCAATGACTTTTTTCTCTCCCTGAAGGTAAAGGAAACACTGACAGGAAGACATTTTTATGACATGCAGGACTTCAAGGGTAAGAGAATGACAGCTCTGATGGCTGTTCCAGAAAGAGAATTCCAAAATTGCTTTGAAGGGTGGACTAGGCACTGGCATCGGTGCATAGCTTCCCAAGGGGAGTACTTCAAAGGTGGTTGTAGTGATCTTCAGCAAGGAGGTACGGAGCACTTTTTCTGGGATGAGTTCGCAAAATTAATTGGCAGTCCTGGTATGTTAAACTGTGATTCTAGGAAGTTTCATGCCATTTTCTAGAACTGAAAACAGTTGGATATCACTAGAAAGAAGTGTCAGAGGAGAGGTAAGGGATGACAAAATTGAGGCCCAGAGGTATAGGCAAGAGTCAAGTACTAAAAAGGCATGTGTGCTAACTTGGTGACCTCGAACTTTGTCTTGAAACTCTCATTGAATGTTTCTAAGCAGGAGAATGGCCTGATTGCTTTTATAGACTAAAGGTATCACCTAGTAGGCTGTAGGAATAGGTGACAACAAGTACTTTCCCCTGCAGCCAAAAGTAGCTTCAGTAAAGCTATCAGTAAAATGAGCAGTTAGTAGAGATGACAGTCTCAGGCTGGTTGCAGATTAGAATCACCTGGGTAGAAGGTACCAAAGTTAACGTGGAGGCCTTCCACTCAGAGATCTTTGTTTAACCGAGGGGAGGCAGCAGGTAGGAGGTAGGATATTTTTGAGGTGTAAGGAACCCTGGTGTTGCAATGGTTAAACGCTCAGCTGCTAACTTTTAAAAGACAGGCCACTGGAGCCAACCTAGCAGCTGACGAGAGGCGGTGGGGGGGCAGGAAGACCTGGTGATCTGCCACTGTAAAGATTAGAGTCTAGAAAACCCTATGGGTCAGTTCTACTCAGCCATGTGGAGTTGCTACCAGTTAAAAATCAGCAAGACAGCACACAGCCAAGTACTTTAAAAACTCTTCTTGTGCCAAAGTTCTATCAGCTATGTCAAAGGTGGTTCTGACCACTCTTTGAGCTCAAGCTGAAATGCCTTCAGGCATTTTCTCCCATTTCTCTTGCATCTTCTAGACCCCGAAATGTAAAACAAGTTTTAGAAAGCATCTCCAAATAGCTTATATCATTTTTCTTCTTTAGTTTTACTCTGGTTTATCACATTTCTTGCTGAGAAGACAAGGGACAATTTCATAGATGTATTTCAAACTTCTCTATTAGAATTTTGGAAACCCTGGTAGTGTAATGCTAAAGTGCTACAGCTATTAACCAGTAGGTCAGCAGTTCAAATCCATCAGGTGCTCCTTGGAAATTCTGAGACAGTTCTACTCTGCTCCACAGGGTCAATATGGAATCGATTCGACAGCAATGTTTTTTTTTCAATTAGAATTTTACACTATCTGATCATTCAGATGTCAAAAATTATAGGCACTTCCCAAATAAACAAAACCAATATAAAATAAGCCTATTTGCATCTGATAAACGATTTTTCTTTTTTATCATTAGTGAGCATGTACATAAAAGCACAGTGTGTGTAACGTTTCTCAGAATGAGTCATTTCAGCATTGTAAGGGAACAGGCTTCCTACTCATTTTACTTCTTTCCCTGGCCTGGACATCGCTTGTTTTTATAGCTGATTTTTATTGAGCACATCCTTTGGGCTGGGCACTGTGCCAAGAGCTTCACAAATAAGTCAGTGTTTTTCTCATTTTTGTATAGAGGAGATGGCAGTGAGGATCAAGACCTGGCCCAAAGACACCGAGCTACCAAGCAGCAGTGCTGGGATTTATGGCATAAGCCTACCTCCTAAATTAACGCATTCTCCATTATCCTATATTGTTCCCACTACATTCCTCCCACATCCCCTCTAATTGTATATTGTGCCACCCCCACCCCCTACCCAGACCCTGAGGCAGATTCCACTGTGAGCTGACTGAAGCTACTTGTAAAGAGGTAGATGAAGAGCAAACAAAAACCTGGAGCATCCTGCGGGGCGCTCCATCAGATTGCTGTCCGTAGGGAGCCCTCTGCTGTTTGAGACATAGATGTGGGTTGAGAATGGAAGGCAGCAGGAAATACAGTACATTGGCAAAGCCTAATCTTGAGGTGCATAGGTCCCTTACAAACAAACAATAGTAGCTCTTCATCATTTAAAAAACAAACAAACAAACAAAACCTCTTCTTCTATAGGTCACTACCTTTGATCTAAAAAAGCAAGGGACATCAATCTCAGCTTTCAAGATTGGTTATGACCAAATCCAAGTCACAGGATCATGACACTGGATCTGGATCTGAAATCAGTCTCCTCTACCTCCAACTTGATACTGTTATTTCTCTGTGTTCACATTGTTGGCACTGAATTGAAGCTTTAATTTTTACGGCTATTGTCTTTTTTTAAGTGACTTGTGAAAAAAACATCTCCTATCTCAGGCATTATATGCTGCAAACAGCACACAACTCTGGGAGCTTGCTTTGTTTACCTAGAAATTATAAAACATTTAGAGGCTCCTGGGGCAAGTTAATCATAAAATATTCAGCAACATCTGTGTCATATTATTTACCGACAGTCTAGATGCAGAAAATATGGCGCCTGTATTGCAGGCTGCCCTGCATCACGTGAGCCATTCCGTTAGGATTGGGAGGCACTACTTTATGGCCCTTTGCCTGCCCACTCCCTCTTCCTCATACAGTCTTCCTCCTCGGCACCTCACAGGCACGCTACAAATACAGCCCTACACAGATAGGTCTGTGCTCAGTCTCCTGAGCAAAGCAATGTCTAACAAAGGTAGGCTGGTCGTGGGGACAGGGACTGTGTCCCTCTCCCAAGAAGTGAGTGTACACAGGTGAATCTGAAGAGGGAACCATTCCAGGATGCTGAGAGCAGCCCCTCCCTCTG
Source organism: Heterohyrax brucei (assembly GCA_028571685.1). Classification (NCBI taxonomy): domain Eukaryota; kingdom Metazoa; phylum Chordata; class Mammalia; order Hyracoidea; family Procaviidae; genus Heterohyrax; species Heterohyrax brucei. The sequence goes on along the minus strand of CM053150.1, from coordinate 48,496,819 downwards.
TGCTCACCAGCTCTCTCTCCTTTCCCCTATATACATAGACACACAGACACACACACACAAATGCTTCAGACTGCCTTACCCCAGAGCATAAGAGAATCACGGACAAAGAACAGACTAGCAGTCAGAACACAGGAGTTCTGCCAGGCAATCAGTCAATAAATCCACAGTTGACACCTGGTCTGCGCTAGGTGCTATGCCAGACCCTGTGTCCTAGCCTTGCCTCAGCCCCGTGTGACTATCTCTGTGATCCTCAGCGTTCTCCTGGAGGTGGGGACTCAGGGGAGGGAACAGACGTGATCATCATTAGGGTGCTGTTGTGAACCACACACCCTTCCTTTCACCAAGTTCAGACAAACAACTGCCCTTCCTACCCCACCCCAACCCACTCCTAACTGCACGTTTATTTCTAAAAAGTTCCTCAGAGGATAAAGTCATCCCCTTCAAAAGCCACTAGCTCTGATCCTCTATCAATAGAGTGACCACACATCTAGTTTGCCAAAACAGGCCCAATTTACACAAATAGCCCTGGCTGTTTCATTAATAACACCTTCTTTCACACTCAAGTGTCCCAGTTTGGATGACAATGTACACCGTCACCCTACATAAGGTCCTTTCCAGATTTAATGTGACTTTAACACAACAGGCCAAAAATTCTGTGGCCTCTAATAGTTTCCCCCACAAAAACCACCCTGCCTATTTTGAGATTACCAATCAGAACGTTTTATGTGAGGGTCAGGCTTCACAGGTAGATTCCATTTTTCCTCATCGCTGGTTCTGACCCTCCAGGCCTCTCTCAAACTTCCTCAAGACCCCTTTGCCACAGCCAGAGCGCCCCGCAAAGGTGCTTTCCGTAGAGGTCACCACCATGGGCCTGTCACAGCAATGCCCTGCACTGCCTCCAATTCCGCTTATAGATAGGGAGGAATTCCGCACACCACATGGTAGGTGTGCCTACCAGGTAGGGGCCTGTGAATCAGCATGAATGCAGGTGCCCAGCAACTCCCATAGGTCTCTCTTCTGGGGCATCTGCTTTCACTGCTCGCTGTTCCTGTTAGACAGGCCACAGAACGACAGCCCATCGGCTACATCTAGGCTGCAGGTATGTCTCCTGGGCCCCACCACTCATTAAAGTTCAGCCAATAACCATTACCACAACCTACTTATAACTTCTGTTTTTCATAATTTATTTAGGTGTGTGTCTATATCATTTAACTTTTAATAAGAACTGTGTTTCACAACTCACAAAATTCCTGAAATTTTAACAGTCGGCTCTCACAATCTCACATCACTGATTTTACATGACAGCTCCAGTTGCCTTCCCTAACACATACTCTCCCTCTGCTCAAATTCTCCTCTCCCTTTCTAGCCAACCACTTGTCCTATTAAAATTTTCTAACCAGACTCTTCAACATCAATCACGATTTTGTTCAAAATCTGTGAGAAATGGAGGATCAAGGCAGAGCAAGCAGTGAATCCACACTGGGATTCAGGCTCCCATCTCCTCCTCATCTTACGGATCTTTGGAACTGATCAACAAACCTAGGTCTCAAAGCTAAGGGAATAGCAGGTGGACCCACAGCCAACCATGAAAATAAACTTTCCTCCAACCTGTCAGTACTTCATCCTACCTCTGGCTACCCCATTTGGCTCTCTCCTTTTTGCCAACCCAATTTTCATTCTCCCTCTCCTCTCCTACTTTGCCTTTCCAGCCAAACTAGCTCACCAATCTGGTCTTTTGGCTCTTATGTTGGCTTTTATTCCCCTAAACTCCATCTAGCATGTTCTTTCCTGCCATGGTGTTTCCATGGACTGATAACTCAGAATTAAAACTCTACTTGGCCCAGTCCTGAAGCCCCTCCTCTTTCGTGCAAACAGTCCCTACTACACTGCCCTGGCCCCTTCCCAGCTTGACTACGGAAAGATTTAAGTATTCATCATGAAAGTGAACTACATTGTTGGAATACATGCTCTTTGTTAACAAGTCTTTGAGAATTCAAATTCAGATCACGTTTTCCTACAGTAATAACACTCGAAGATTATACCAGCTCGGTACATGAAAACATATAATTTTGCTGTAATAGAAGAGAGTTATAGAAATCCCCTGCCTTCGGGGTCACAGAGTGACGAGGAAGAGGCTGCTTCACACCAGGCCAGCCATGTGCGAAATTCACAAGTGGGTCAAGTATTGTTCGCTTTTTCTTTCCTTAACTTCTTTTCCCTATTGCCCTCATACTAACTAAATCTGAACCCCCTCCACTCCAATCACCAGTTCAGCTGTAGCCCTGCACAGTTCAACTTAGTAGCTATTTTTTACTGTGGATAAATGAGTACTTGAAATGTGGCTAGTTCCAACTGGTATGTGTAAAATCTACAACAGATTTCAATGTCTTTAAAAAAAAAAAAAACTACAAAAAAGTAAAATATCTCACTAATAATTGGCACATTTATTAGATTAGAAAAACAATATTTTGGATGCACCAGGTTAAATATTTTATTAATGTTAATTTCACCTAACAAGAACAATGTTAAGTGGACTTCAACATAACTTGAATACTCCTTCCATCTTAACCCATTACTGCAAGGACAGAGTAGCTGGCGCAAGGGACCATGCTCTTAGGTGAAATCGATGCCAATTGGCACAACTAGTGTTTTTCTAAGAGGGCTCTGTGCACCCCATATTGGTGAGTGGCATCTGGGGTCTTAAAAGCTGCCAAGCTGCCAGCCGAGGGCACAGCAAATGGTCCCAACTCAGCAGGAATGGATGCTCACTGAAAGCCAAAATGACATGGGGTAAAGACAACCCAGAAGATAGAGAGACCCACATGAGTGGGTGCCTACATAGACTCGGGATCGGAAGAACCGGATGGTGCCTGGCCAGCACCAGAGATAGTCGCAATGGAGCTCGCTAAGTTGAGTCTCACTGGCAACACAAGAATAAAAAGGGGTGCATCCTGAGAGCTCCACTAAAAGACCACAATTGATGGTCCAGAGGCTTCAGGGTTCCCCTGGGAGCATGGCCCCTGGCCCTGATGCTGCCCTTGCCCATAAATCATAATGAAGTTCCACTCTTCAGACACAAATGAGTTGGACTTGGCGACACAAAGTGACCATATATCGGATGCACTTTACGGTTCTATGCATCTATAGGATATCACCCTGCTGACCTCTGGCTGAGTAAGGGGAGTGGGTGGAGAGGAGGGGAAAGGAGACAGTTGGTAGGATGAGACATGTATGAAGCAGAGAGGAATAGTGTGCTGTCACCAGGCAGGGAGAGCAGTGGAAGCTGCATATAGGTGGGCATGTAAATTTATATGTGAATGTACGTTTTCACTCAGTCACAATAAAAAAATAAATTAACTAATTTCACCTGCTTCTCTTTAGTCTTAATGTGGCTACTAGAAAAATTTTAATTTACAGACATTGCTCACATTCATGTCTCAGATTGCTCCCCAAGGTTCACAGATCAGCAACTTGACTATTAGCTGGGAGCAGTATCTCAGCCTCACTGAACGGGTACACAACTTAAGAAGATGCCCAGGTAACTCACACATACTTTAAAATTGAGACCTGCAAGTTAGAGGTCAGCAAATTTTTTCTCTCTTTCTTTCTTTTTTTTTCTTTTCAACACTTTTTTTTATTGTGCTTTAAGAGAATGTTTAAATTCAAGTCCGCTTGTCATACAAAAACCTACACATACACTGTTATGTGCCCTAGTGGCTTTCCCCACACTGTGACAGCATGCTTCTCCTCTCCACCCTGTATTTCCTGCGCCCATTCAATCAGTTCCTGTCACTTTCTGTCCTATTGCACCTCCAGACAGCAGATGCCTACTTAGTCTCACATATCTACTTAAGCCAAGAAGCGCACTCTTCAATATTACCATTTTGTGTCTTATAAAACAAAAAACCAAACCCATTGCCATCAAGTCAATTCTGACTCATAGCTACCCTGTAGGACAGGATAGAACTGCCCCATAGAGTTTCCAAGGAGTACCTGGTGGATCTGACTGTTGATCTTTTGGTAATCTTTACATGAAGAGCTGGCTTCAGAAATGGTGTCAGTTCTGGGCTAACCAACAGTCTGGGGACCAGGTGTCCTGGGGACCCTCTAGTCTGTCAGACCATCAAGTCTGGTCTTTTTACTAGAATTTGAGTTCTGTACCCTACTTTCCTCCTGCTCCATCAGGAACTCTTTGTTGAGTTTCCTGTCAGGGCAGTCATTGATGGTAACCAGCACCATCTACTTCTTCCGGTCTCATGCTCCTCATGCTGCTGTAGTCTCTGCCTTACGTGGCCTTTCGGTCTTTTGGGCTCACATTTTCCTTATTTCTTAAATGTTCTTCATTCTACTTTGCTCCACATGGGTTGGGACCAATAGATGCTTCTCAGATGGCCGCTTGCTAGCTTTTAAAACCCCAGATACCACTCACCAAAGTGGGATATAGAACATTTTCTTAATCAACTTTGTTACAGCAGTTGACCTATGTTGTTGTTGTTGTTAGGAGCTGTTGAGTTGGTTTTAATGCATGACAACCTTATGCACAACAGAACAGAACACAGCCCTGTCCTGCACCACACCCACAATCACTTTTATACTTAAGCCCATCTTTGCGGCCACTGTATCAATCCATCTTGTTGAGGGTCTTCCTCTTTCTTGTTTATCCTCTACTTTACCAAGCATGATGTCCTTCTCCTGAAAATATGTCCAGTGTATGTAAGATGCAGTCTTGCCATCTTCACTTCCAAGGAGCACTCTGGTTATGCTTCCTCCAGAACAGATCTGTTTGTTCTTTTGGCAATCCATTGTACATTCAACATTCTTCTCCAACACCACAATTCAAAGGCATCAGTTCTTCTTCAGTCTTCATTAACCACTGCACATCTTTCACATGCAAATGATGCAACTGAAAATACTATCACTTGGGTCAGGAGGACTTTAGTCTCCAAGGTGGCATCTTTACTTTTCAATACTTTCAAGAGGTCCTTTGCAGCAGATTTTGCCGGTGCCATACTTCCTTTTGATTTCGTGATTACTGCTTCTATGGGTGTTGATTGTTCAACCAAGTAAAAGGAAATCCTCGACAACCTCACTCTATTCTGCATTTATCATGATGTTGCTTACTGGTCCAGTTTTGAGGATTTTTGTTTTCTTGATGTTGCGGTACAAACCATACTGAAGGCTGCAGTGTTTGATCTTCGTCAGTAAATGTTTCAAATCCTCTTCACTTCCAACAAGCAGTATTGTGTCATCTGCATAATACAGGTTGTTGATGAGTCTTCCTACAATTCTGATGCCTTGTTCTTCATATAGTCTAGCTTCTCAGATTATTTGCTTGTCCCTTCATTTTGTTTGTTCCTCTTAGTCATGCTGAATCTCTTTTGTTTGTGGATTTCTTTTACATTTCTTACATTTTTGTAGATTTTTTTTATTGAGGCTTTGTTTTTCTTCTTCATTTTTATGAGTAGGTTTGTTAACTTTCTTCATGGTTACCTTCACATTTACTCTTATTTTTCTAGGTTTGAACCAGCCTATTATTACTTGATATAACCTTGCTTTCCATTCCATTAAAAAGTTCCATAGCTACAATCATTTACTCCCTTTTTCATTGTTCTGATGTTGTCACTTACAGATTAACCTCTCTGGTTCTCTGTTGTAATTCTTTTGGTTTTGAATAGTCCTTGAGAGTTCTTTTCCTAAGCTAGTATCTGGCTGGTACAACCTTACATCCTAGATTCAGGTTGTGGCCTGATGCTTTTTTCCCCAAACTGAAGGTCTTCCTTTAATAATTCTTGTGATTTTGATTTGGTTTTTACAAAATCCCTTAATTTCTATTTATCTAGAAATGTTTTAATTTCACCAACTGAGCAGTAGTTTGCAGGATATCTTATTCTTGGTTGCCAATTCTTTTTCTTTCAAGATATGTCATCCCATTGCTTTCTTGCCTGCATGGTTTCTGCCAAATAACCAGACCTTATTGTTCCTCCTCTAAACATCATGTTTTGTTTTTTCTCAAGCTACTCTCAGAATTTTTTCTCTTTGGTTTTAGTAAGTGTGATTATGATATGCATTGGTGATTTTCTTTTAAGGTGTACCCAGTATGAGGTTTATTGAGCTTCTTGGTTGGTCAGATTTTCATCTTTCATGACACTATTCTGTCAGCAATTCTTCAATGATCCTTTCTGTGTCTTCCATTTTCTCCTCCTGTTCTGGAAATCCAATCACTCAAAAAGTTTTGCTTTTGGATGTATTCCACACCATTCTCAGAGTTTCATTTTTCTGTTCTTTTTTCCGATTTTTCCTCAAACAGATTGTATCCAAGTATTTCTCTTCAATTTCACTGCTCCTGTCTTCCATCATTTCAAACTAGTTCCTCAGGACTTCTATGACACTACCCATTTCTGAAGTCTTGTTTATTTTTTAGATTTCTAGTTGTTGTTTTTGTATACTTTCTAGTTATTTTTCACTTTTTATTGCTACATTATTTTCCTAAATTGTTGCACGAATTTGTCTGCCTCTCCCAAGAATTTGTCTGCCTTTCCCATGACTTTGTCTATTTTTCCTCATTTTTGTCTGCTTCTTGCCTCAAGTCTTAGGTAGTTCTGAATATTAGAGATTTTAATTCTCTGTCTGGTAGTTCTCGTGTCTTTTCTACTGCTGGACAATCAACTGGTATTTTATTTTGGACACCTACTATAACTGTCCTGTCCTATTTTTTTAATAACTTTTGCTATTGTCTGCTGTTTGGGGGGTATTCAGTAGTTATTTTCTTTGCTTACTGATTGCAGCTCTCTTTGATTCATCCTGCTTTTTTGTTTTATTTGGTTGTGTCAGAGCTGGTGGGCTATGTGCTCTTTGTTGTATCCTAATGCATGGCCACAGTATGTTTCACCACCTTGTCCAATGGGAAGGGCCAGTCACTTGGCTACAGTGCAGCAGGGCTGGTCCATCTGAAGAGGAGGGGCTGGGATGGGTTGTTTGTGCTATGTACTAGTGCTGACAAGGTGTGCCAGGAACATGCTGGGCAGAATCTTGTAGGCCATGCCTGTGCTGCTTGGGAGTGTGATGTTCAGCACACAGTGCAGGTAGATGGGAAGGAAGCAGGAGGTTGTGATGTGTGAACTAAGATAGGTATGAGAGAGAGGAGACAGAAACAGGAGTCAAAAACAAACAAGCAATGAGCACTGAAGGAGCTTACTGTTGAAGTGGTGAAATAAGAAAGCAAGAAATGGGAAAAAAAGGAAAAAAGAAACAGCTAGGTAAAAAATTGGAAAAGATGTCCAAAGTACATGAGAGGGAGTCTCACCATCCTCACTTATAAGGTGCAGTCTGTCTGCACCTTTTCTAAGACAAGTTTGTTTGTTCTTCTGGCAGTCCATTGTATATTCAATATTCTCTGCCAATACTGTAATTCAAACATGTCAACTCTTCTTTGGCTTTCTTTATTCATTATGCAGCTTTTGCATGCACATGAGGTGACTGAAAATTGAAAATACTTTGGCTTAGAGTAGGACCTGTGAATCTGCTTTCTACACAAACTTCCGGGGTGCCACTAATGCTGCTGGACCTGTGTGTGACTATGCTTTGAGAACCACTGCAGTAATAGTTTCCAAATCTGGCTGCATGCAAGAATCATTGAGGTGTCTTTAAAAATATCAGTGCCTGGCCTCACCCCAGACCAATCAAATCACAATTTCTAGGGGTGGGCCTGGCACATTAGTAAGTTTTACACACTCCCCAGATGATAGTAAAGTTCAGTCAGGTATCTACTCATTACAAAACTACCTAATACTCCCTAAAAGGACAAAAACAAAGTGTTAGCAAGACAGAAATGTTACCAGATTCACAAGTATCTGTGAAAGACCTACTGCACCCTTACACACCACAGACATCTTGCAAACAGACTTCTTACGGCTTTCAAATTGGTGGAACAGTGTGACTAAACACAATTTTACCACTTTCAAGTTGTTTGAGTAAAGTGTTTTGGGTCTATAGGAAGAAACATAGACTATCAGACCTGCTTTCCCGTATTGTTTTCACAGTTTTACATGTGGAAAAGTCAACAAGAGCCAAGTATCAAGGCCAGACTTTTAGATCTGACTTAACTGAAAATCAGCTATGTGACCTTGGATAGGTCAGTAGGACCTTTGCTTCCTTGACTATAAAAACAAGAGGACTGGCTTCTCTCCCTTTCAGTCTGTCTGCTTGATGATGTGCATTTTCTGAATCATGAATTTTTATAAACATTTTGAGATTTTTCACTTTGGCAGCAGTAGTAGAAATTGTGTCAGTGGGATCAGATCAAGAGTGAAGGCAACTGCTTATACAGAAATCATCTGTGCACAATTTTTGTGTATGTATTGGTCAGTCCTCACCACCTCATAGCTTGCCAGCTTTGTGGACTACCCACATAAATCAGAATCAGAGCAAGAGCCAACATCAGGGTGCTGGTTTCAAGGAGCTCTACTTTTTAGAAAGGGTGGCCTTTCAAGAATCTGATTTTCAGATATTACAGGAGGCTTTTGCTCTTTAGGTTAGGATTATACATGTATGTTAGCTACTATGCCAAGTTATCAGCTGTCTTGAATATGGATGTTGGAGAATTACCTTTTGCTAACTATTGGCAATCCCGTGTGTTATCAAGCAGAATTGCTCCATAGGGCTTTCTTGGCCATAATCATCACAGAAGGATCACTGGTGGTACAGTGGTTAAAGCACTCAACTGCAAACCTAAAGGCTGGTAGTTCAAATCTGTCAGCCCCTCCACAGGACAAGGATGTGGCAGTCTGATTGCATAAAGGTTCATAGCTTTGGAAACCCTATGAGGCAGTTCTACTCTGTCCTATAGGGTCCTGCAAATTGGAATCAACTCGATGGCTGTGGAGTTTGTTGTTGTCAATCTTTACAGAAGCGGGTGGCCAGGCCTTTCTTCCATGGTACCACTGGATAGATTTGAACCACCAACCTTTAGGTTAGCAGTTAAGCATAAACTGTGCCAGCCAGGGAGCTTGTTGGAGAATTAGGGGCGATTAATCCTTGGAGTAATGAAGAATAGAATAAACCTAACAGAAGTCAACAGAGATGATTCCAGTATGTGTATGAGAATATAGGTCAAATGAGAAATTGACAATTGCTGCATCTAGTACAGTAAGGCTGGAGAAGGATAGGGACACCCATGTAAGCCAGAACAAAATAAATTACAGGTAAAAAATACTAAACTCATTGCCATCGAGTCAATTCTGATGCATAGCTACCCTATAGGACAGAGTACAACTGCCCCCATAGTTTCCAAGGAGTGCCTAATGGATTCAAACTGCCAACCTCTGATCACCAGTTATCATGGACTGAATTGTACTCCCCCAAAAATATGTGTGGCAGTTTGGCTGGGCCATGTTTCGTGGTATTATGTGATACTCCTCCATGTCATTTAGATCCTGCCTCTGTAATGTTAATGAGGATGGATGGGCCACAGTTATGTTGGTAGGGCAAAATTCAGTGCACAAGATTCTTCTGTTCCTTGAGGCAGTCTCTTGAGATATAAAGGAAAGAAGCTAGCAGAGACATTTGAGGACTTCATTCTACCAAGAAGTAGGGTCACAAGCCAACTGTGTCCTTTAAGAAAGGACCAGGGTCGCTGTGCCTCAGAAACTTCCATTCCAGGGGAAGATTAATGACAAAGACCTTCTTCCTCCAGAGCCTGCAGAGAAAGCCTTACCCTGGAGTTAACACCCTGAACTTGGACTTTTAGCCTACTGGACTGTCACAAAATAAATGTTCTCTTTTTAAAGCTATCCACTTGTGGTATTTCCGTTAAAGCAGCACTAGGTGACTAAGATACCAGCCATAGCCCATAACCATTATATCACCAGGGTTTTCTTAGAAGGAAAAGTAGTAGGTATTACATAATTAGCTTCCTGAATGTATGTTACAGGCCTAACTCACTTGGAAATATAGTCCAAATGTCCTTAGAAAGACCAAGAAATTGTCATATGATCAGACCTGATTTTTGAGGAGATTTCAGTGTATAAAAGAGCCCCTGTTACTGGACAGACAGACTTTAGACACTAGGAATCATAATTTCTACATGGGATTTTAAGGAAGGCTTTTTTTTATTTAACTTCTTTTGCTACATGTTCTTTCTATTGAATATTCTTTTTCTTATCATGCCCCAGTGAAGACCAGTATTCCAGATTGATATTTTTCGCTCCCTGCTCCAAATAGTTTCAGTCTAACGTTGTGTGTCCTTGAATAGATTCTGACTCATAGTGATTAGTGGCCCTATAGGACAGAGAATAACTACCCTACTGTTTCCAAGGTTGTAAATCTTTATGGAAGCCAACTGCCACATCATTCCACCATAGAGTGACTGGTGGTTGGAACCACCAATCTTTCATTTAGTAGTGGAGGGCTTACTGGGATTCCTCTCTCAATCTAACTAACCAAAAACAACCAAACCCAGTGCCACAGAATCAATTTCAACTCAGTGGAAACTCTGGTGGCATAGTGGTTAAAAACTGTGGCTGCTAACCAATAGGTTCGCAGTTCAAATCTACAAGGCACTCCTTGGAAACTTTATGGGGCAAGTCTACTCTGTCCAACAGGTTCGCTATGAGTTAATCTAACTAGGGATTAATAAACTGATTGCATTAAAAAGCAAAGGAAATGATTATTATCAGCAGTCTACTAATTCCATCTTTTATCAGTAATGGCCATGAATCAGCACAGGGTGAATCAATCTCTTCTCTGCTACATGGTTCTTCCTGGATTTCTAAATTAGAAACTTCCCCCAACAAGTCCACCCTCTTAAGGAACTTCTGTCAACAGTTCTACCTTCTAGCTCTTTCAGAAGAAAGGAGGATCATTTTTTTTTTTTTATTGGTGAGACTGAGGTGCAATCCACAACTCATTTACATGTCTGCCTCAGTATTAAAAAACAAAATGAGACTTTAAAAAACTGAAAAGTTGTGGAACTGGACTGAAATATTACTTAGCACCACTGGTACTTAACAGGCAGAGAGTCTGAAAGATATGGAAGTGACAATTATAAAAGAAAATGCTTTACACGTTTTTACTCCAATAGACACTTTTCAATTAATCAGCTTTTCTATAACATAAATTCCTGCATTTCTTTTTTTTTTTCATTTAATCCAGAATGGGATAATATGTTATATACTAGTCCCCATCTACTTTTTTCATATGTCATTGAGATCCCTCCAGATCAACATATGTGAACGTGTTTCTTTTTTTAAATATTGGTGTAACAGTTTGTACTAAGGATATACAACAACTTATCCAACTATTCCTCAATTCAGTGCCCACTCACAGGTTGTTTCCTGTTTGGGGCCACTGCAAACATTAGCAGTATTCATACATCCTTCAATACATGTGCTTTCATTCCATAGAATAGCTTACCAAAGGGACTGTGAAATTAAAGGATATGATGTATTTTAAACTTTAACAGATATGACAAGATGCTTTCTCAAAGTTTATCAGATTCACACTTCAACCAGCAATGTATAACTACCCATTTTCCATTTTCACCAACATTTACTGTTTCCAAAGTTTATCTTTTTTACCAAATGACTTAATTTTTATTTTCCTGAGTACTACTGAAACAGAGAATCTTTCTATATGTTTATTGGCCATTTGTATTCTTCTCTGATAAATTTTCTGAGCATATACTTGGCCCACTTTTTCCCATTAGGTCATTCACCTTTTTCTTTTCTTAGTAATTTTTGGAAGCCAGGGTTACTAAATACTGAAAAATTTTTTTTTTGTTCTTTTTTATCTTCCATATTTTGATTCTGCTTATGTTGTGTTCAACCATACATCTTTTCAAGTATTTTGCTTAACATATCAATCCCTTATTCTGGGTGGGTTTCTTTTCTTGCTTAGGAAGCTCTCCCCAATCAAGGTTAGAAAAATATGCTCCTAACTTCGGTTTTTTAAAGTATTTCTACTTTGAAATCTTTAATATATTAAAAGTGTATATTTTATTGAGGTAAAATTCAGACACTGAAAAGTACAGATGTTAAAGATACATAGTTAGATACGTTTTGACAACCTACATGCTGTGTATAATCAACAGTCCTTCAAGATATAGAAACTTTCTATCACCGTAAGGAGTTCTCATGTGCCCCCTTGCAGTCAATTCCCAGTCCTCATAGGCAACCAATGTACTCATTTCTAGCACATACATTTGTTTTGCCAACTACTGAACTTCATATAAATGCAATCATACACTGGGAACTCTTTTGTGGTTTCTATCACTAAGTACAGTTTTGAGATTTTTTTTTTCATGTTATTGTGTATGTTGGTAAAGCTCACTACCTTCTAGTTGATTCCAACTCATGGCAACCCTACAGGACAGAGTAGAACTTGCTCCATCGAGTTTCCAAGGACTACCTGGTGGATTCAAACTGCCGACCTTCTGGATAGGCAAATGTAGCACTTAACCACTGTGCCTCCAGGGTTTCCCATGTGTTGGTAGATCATTCTTTTTAAATTGCTAAGTAGTATTTCATTGTATAAACATACAAAAGTCTGTTTACCCATCCTCCCATTGATGGACACTTAGGCTGCTTTCAGCTTGATGCTCTTATGAGTCAAATTTCCATGAACATTTGCATGCACATCTTCTTGTGCACAGAATGGATAGATGTTGTCATCTCTCCTGGGGAAATAGCTAGAAGTAGAACAGCTAATTCTTAGGGTTGGTGAAAATTAACATTGGAAACTTTAAGACACTGTCAGACCTTTTTCTAAAGCAACCCTAGCATTTAATAGACCAACCAGTAAAACACAAGTGTTTCCATTTCTCCACATTCTCACTGGCACTTGACACAGTCAGTCTTTAACATTTTAGCCATTTTAGAAGTTATCAAGTGGTTAAAATAGTCATAAACTTTGACCTAGTAATTTAATTATTAGAAGTTTATCTTAAGGAAATAATAAGTAACTCACATTCCCAAAGATTTCTGTACAACAGAAGTCACAGGGTAGAGATCATCTAAATACCCAAAATCAGAAGATAAGTGAAATACACATATACTCAACAGAACTCTATGCAATGATAAAGAACAATGATGATTTTAGGAAGCATCTCATAACCTGGGTTCAATTAGAAGACATTATTTTGAGTGAAATCACTCTCAGAGGCAAAAGAACAAATATTGTGTGAGGCTCCTACTATAAGGACTTAAAAACAAACTTATGTACAGAAGAAAAGATTCTTTGACAGCTGTAAGGGTGGGGAGGGAGGGAGGGAGTGGGCTGGTTATAGATAAGATAGTTCATAGAAATTTGGTTGGGTGAAAGCAGCGACAGCACACAGTGGAAAGAAGATCCACTTAACTGGACTTCAACATAAACTGAAAACTCCTCTAATCTTAACCCAATATTTCAAGGACAAAGTAGCAGGGGTGGGGAGTCTAGGGACCATGCTCTTGGGGGACATCAAGGCAAATTGGCATAACTAGCCTATTGCTAAGAGAGTCTTCCAACCCCATATTGGTGAGTGGCACCTGGGGTCTTAAAAGCTAGCAAGCTGCCATCTGAGGTACACCAAATGGTCCTAGAACATGCAGAACAGATGATCACCAAGAATAGCAAAGACACGAAGGAAAAAGAGCCCAGGAGACAGAAGAACTCATGTGAATGGGTGACTGTATCTACATGTGACCAGAAGAACCAGATGGTTCCCGGCCACCAGCAAAGACAGCCATGATGGGGCACACAAAGTTGAATCCCAGTGTCAACATGAGAAAAGGAGGGGTGCAGCTCAAGAACTCCACTAAAAGATCTCAGTTGATGGTCCAGTGGCATGGGGGTTCCCCTGGGAGCACAGACCCTAGAACTGCTGCTGCTCCTGACAAGAAAACATTACTGAAGTCAATCCTTTGGACGGGAATGGACTGGGCCTGTGTGTATTTTATGGCTCTATGCATTGATAGGATGTTGTGCTACTGGCATCTTACTGGAAGGGAGAGGAGAGAGTAGAGAGGAGAGGACAAGAGATTGTTAAGAGGAAATGACATATACAGAATAAAAGGGAGAAGTGTGCTGTCATGGGACAAGGAGAGCAGAAGGAACTGCAGATAGGTGGGCATGCAAATTTAATTTGGACTGCATACTTTCATCTAATCAAAAAAAAAAAGTTTAGTGAAATATCATCAAAGATACAATTATTGGTCTGTATTCATCTGGAGCAAAAGAGAAAGAAGGAAACCAAAGACTCAAAGGAGAAACTACAGGACTAAAAGCCCACATGAACCACACTCTCTTCCATCCTGAGACCAAAAGAACTAAATGGTGTCCCATTCTCATTACCAATTATTCTGACCAGGACACAATAGATGGTCCCAGACAGAAAGGAAGAAAATATAAAATAAAACTCAAATTCCTATTTAAGAAGCCAGACTTACTGGCCAGTGGTACCTAAAAGAACCCCTGAGACTATCACCCTGAGATATCCTTTAAACTAGGAACTGAAACCACTCCTTGAGGTCACCTCTGAGCTGGTATAACAGATTAGTTCATGAAATAAGCAACATCAACCTTGAATACCGAGCTCTTTTTAAAAAATAATCTATACAAGACTAAGCAGTCAACATTTACCCTAAAGCAAGCCAAAGCCAAGTGCCGTCGAGTCGGATCCGAGGGGGTTGAGGAGGCTAGATAAATGGAAACAGAGCAACCAGAATGGACATAGTGAGAATGTCAACACATTGTGAAAATATATCCAATGTCACTGAGCAATATATATATAAATTATTAAAGAGGAACCTAATTTGCTGTGTAAACTTTCACTAAAAATGTAATAGAATATTATTTGAAGAGATGTTAAATAAGTTATATCCATAAAATAACTTTATGCAGCTATTAAAATTTAGTTCACAGATGTTTTACAGTTCTATTGATGTGTGGCTGTACTATATCAAGAGATAATGAAGTAAAAAACACTGGTGCCACTTGACTACATTTTTGCAAAAGAATATAGCTCCAGATAAAGTGAAATATCACAGGAGTATGTACCACAATATTCTACTCTTAAGAGTAGGATTGCTCCTTGTTCTTATTCATTCTTTAGTCCTCTGTAAGACTGGGGATTGGGATTATAGGTAATACTATTTTTCTTGTCTATATTTTCCTTTTTCCCCTACAATCTGCATATATGGCTTTCATACTAAGGAAAGAACACAATAATTTTGAAGGAAAAAAGTAGGAGCTTTCAGTCCAGTATGTATTTTGGCAATATGTTTTGTACCAATCAACTTCAAAACAGCTGTATTTCCACTAATTACTACTTCTCTTCATCTCTCTCCTCTTCACTGGTGCAGATATCATGCGGTTTCATAGAGGGTTTACAATAACTCACCCTCTCCTCAGCACATCTATTATTTTCATCACAGCTCCAGTAAATGTACGTCATGTGGGCAACAATAGAGAAGCAATGAAGCAGCTCATCACCTTTGCCACAGAGTCACACAGAAATAAAAGACTAAGGTGAGAACAGGAACCATTTGTACCTGGTATATACAAAATTTCAGCTTTCATGTGGAGAACAAAGTGAGGGGAAAATTATAATTGCTTTTACCATCTGTGTTGTTAGAAAAAAGAGAACTTGCCTCCTCTCCTGTTCTCTCCCATCCTGTACAACTTGTGCTATCATTTTATTCATTTGCTCTGTTTTTGCAGATAATAAAGAGCACACTGTTCCTTGTACTATTTTCCTCTTTTAAGTCAGTAATGTAATGTCAGCTGTATCAGTTGGCCCAGTTTGACCAGTGTCTGGAACTATAAAGTCCTACTGAAGTTTAAGGTAAAGGCACGGTTCATTAGGTTCTAGTGTTGCTCCTAAAAACCAAAGCAAACCTAGTGCCACTGAGTCGATTCCAACTTAGCATTTTCTCCCAGTTCCTACTAATTCTCTAATGGTCCAAAGGACTTTAACATGTTGGAATAGAGAAGGTCTTAGACAATAAAAGCTATCCTTTAGAATGCTACGTATATACCAGGCACTGTTCCAAGACCAGGAGCCCTGGTGCATAGTGGTCAAGAGCTCTGCTGCTAACCAAAAGGTCAGCAGTTTAAATCCACCAGCCACTCCCTGAAAACTTCATGGAGCCGTTCTGCTGGGTCCGATAGGGTCACTGTGACTTGAAGGCAACAGGTTTGAATTTTTGTTTTGTTCTTTATTCTAAGACCTATGAATATACATTAACACATTAATCCTTACAATTCTACATAGTATGCTCTATCCCAGTTTTAAAGTTCAGGTGACTGAGGCACAGAGGTTGGATAAATTGTTCAGTGTCTCACAGGAAGTAAATATAAAGCTAGGATTGAAACAGCTTCTGTTGAGTGCTGAAGTCCCCTTGATCACCACATTCTACCGTCTCTGTCAGCATCTGTACTGCTGATGGTCTTCAAGACCACCAAGTACCATTCCCATTGTAGAAAAATTAGACAACACAGACTGTAAAAGTAGTGCCATGTCCTTCATTTTCATTTATAGTTGTTTCTAACATAAAGAGAACTTTAGTTTTTATGTTTCACATCTTTCCATCTTTTATTTTATGGTTTCTGCTTTCAGTGCCATGGTTAGATTTTCACAGATACATAGATAATAAATAGATGAGTTCATTGGTGATTCCATGGTAGAAGTTTCACCTACGTTGGGCGCCAGTTTTGCCCCGGCCCGCGGGACAAATCAACGAAAGGACGAGGGGAAGCCTGTGAAAGTAAGCAGGAAAGGCGGAAAAATGAAGGCAAGACAAAATTCTGATCAAGCCTCAGTTTTATTATTAAAATGAGGTATATTTATAGCAGTAGGAATAAAGGGAGGGATCAAGTGACGTAGGGATGGAGTGACATTTGGAGTGAGGTAGTTGTCGGCTGGGGATTGGATATACATAGGACTAAGGCAGTGACATCAGGCAGGAAGTTTTTCGCGCGCGCGGGCCTTTTGAATTTCGCGGGCGCGGGCTTTTTCAAACTTGGCGCGCGCGGGCTTTTTCAGCCCTACAAGCTTCCTGTATGTCGGGGCCTGGGGGCTCTCCCATGGCTCCCGACACACAGATACATAGATAATAAATAGATGAGTTCATTGGTGATTCCATGGTAGAAGTTTCACCTTCTGTATGGGAGACCCATTTCAATTTTCCAGCCAGTGCACAGACCTGCACATGAATCAGTGAAGGCTTGTATGTCTTGCATGTATGTGGCTATGATGCTAAGCAGGTTTCAGGTGAGCTTCCAGACCAAGACAGACTAGAAAGAAAGGTCTGGCAATTTAATTCCAAAAATCAGTCAATGAAAACCCTATAGATCATAATGATCCAATCTGTTGAATTTGGGATTACCATAAACTGAAGGCCAACTCAAAAGCAGCTAAGAATAACACAGATACAGATTTAGATACAGTCACCTATGTTTACTTCAGTTCTTAAATATTTGTTGGAAACCCTGACCTAGTGGTTACAAGTTATAGCTGCTAACCAAAAAGTCAACAGCTTGAATCTACCAGGTGCTCCCTGGAAACTCTATGCTGCAGTTTTACTGTCCTATAGGGTTGCTGTAAGTCACAATATATTTGACAGTAGTGGTTTTGGATGGAAATATTAATTATTTTATGTTCAATTTATTTTAGTTCTTTTCAAGCACATATGTATCCATAATTCAGATGAAATTTATTCTGGTGTGGTATAATGTAACTTTGTCCCAACTTGTTTACTTAGTCTGCTGTCTAGTGTGATTTACAATATATCCATCCCTTCCCACTGATTTTAAATGTAACATTTATTACATGGATCTGTTTCAGCAGTCTTCCACTGTTCCATTGATATGTCTCTCATCAGTTCATTGGCACATTTTCTGTTCCATACTCTGATTATTAATATATTTTAATAGTTTATTGGACAACTCCTCTCTAAATTACTCTTCTTTTGCAACAGTTCCCCCAATATTCTCATACTTGTATTCTTCCAAATGAATGTGAGAGCTCATTCCAATACAAATCCCATTAAGACTTGGGAAGTGTGTTAAATTTATAGAATAATTTGTAAGATAACTGATATCATTTAATATAGCTTCTCATTCAGAAATATAATATCTGTACATGTTTTCAAGGCTCTTTTTTATGGCCTTCAGAAGAGCTTCTTGAAAGGAAATCCTTTCATTGTGTTTTATAGATTATTAATGTAAATCGTTCCTATTATACTAAAAATCAGATAACATATAAACCATATAGATGGAAGTGAAAACCACTCTTAGCCCCACACTATCCAGAGATAACTACTGTTTCCATCCTGGTGTGAGTCTGTTACTCTTTAATATACATACATGCTTACATAACTGAAATTACATATTTTATACTGTTGGAAGTTTTTTCACATAATAATATATCGTGGGTTTCTTTCCATGCAAATGCAAATAACTTCATTTATTTAGATTTAATTTCTAAGAAATTAAGACTTGGTTCTACTGCTCAGTGTTTATCCATAGCATAATACATTCTATATCATTGTTTTAAGTGATTACACTATATTCCATTACGTGGATATTCCACAATTTAACTAACCCCCTATGTTAGAGAGCGAGCTGGCTTCCTGTTTTTTGCTACCATATAGATGTTGCAATATATATCCTTTATGCTCATCTTTGCAAAGTTCTCCAATTAGATGCTTTGAATACATTTAATAGATTTTGGAATTGTTAGGACTAAGTGTATGCACACTGGTTCTTTATAGCTGTCACCTAGATACTGTCAAATTGTCCTTGCAAAAGTTGCTCTCAAGTTATATTTCCACCATAAGTAATGAGATCTCTTAGTTCCTCAAAGCCACAATACCAAGTATTGAGTGTCTTTCAATTGTTTCTCAGTCTAATTTAGAAAAGTAGATTTCACTGTTGCCTTTGTTATTTATATTCAGTACATGAACTACCATGATGAACTTTTAGAGTCGAATTCCTTGTCAATAAAATTAACCTTCTCTTTTCATCAAGTATTTAAATTTTCTGACATTATACACTCTATATTTGTATCTATAAGATATATTTTTGTAATTTTCCTCCTCAGCTTTAACAAGCCACGTTTAATTGGGTGTCTGTTATAGACAGAAGGAGTCTTGGTGGCACAGTAATTAGGTACTCAGTTGCTAACTGAAAGATCAGTGATTCAAACCTACCTGCCTCTCCTACAGAAGAAAGATGTAGAAGTCTGCTTCCATAAAGACTTACAGTCTTGAAAATTCTATAGTGCAGTTCTGCTGTGTCCTACAGGAACACTATGAGTTGGAATTGGACTCCACAGCAATGGGTTTGGCTTTGGTTATAGGTAGACACGCTTGTCTTATATTTTTATACACAATCTGACAGTCTTAATCTTTTATAAGGGAAGTTTTACAGTGTGCGTGATGAGGTAGACGGTCAGCAAAAAAAAGGAAGACCCTGGATGAGATGAACTGACATAGTGACTGCAACAATGGGCTCAGATATACCAGCAACCGTGAGGGTAGCGCCGGACCAGGCAGTGTTTCCCTCTGTTGTACACGAGGTCACTGTGAGGTGGAATCAACTTGACGGCACCTAACAACAACAACATGTAACTAGTATGTTGTTTTATGAAATTTTCACTCAAGTTTAAGAAGCACTGGTCTGCTCATGGTGATATTTACATTTTCAAAACCATCTTAACCTGGTATTTCTCTAACTATAAAAATTACAATGAATAACTATATTTAAAATAAAATATTAAGCATAATTTCATATACTACTACTTTTCTAATGATCTGTTATGGATTGATTTGGGTGTCCCAAAACTGCTTGTTGTAAATCCTAACATCTATGCCTGTGGTAATCCTGTTGGGGAATGGGTTGCCTCTGTCATGTTAATGAGTCAGGATTAGTGTAGAGTACATCTGGAGTCAATCTCTTTTGACAAGATAGACACCATGCCACACGAAGATCACCAAAGAGCCAAGGAACACGTACCTTAGCCCCCCAGAGCCAAAACAGAGAAAGCTTTCCCCTAGAGCCAGCACCATGATTTTAGGCGTCTAGCCTCCTAAACTGCAAGAAAATAGACTTCTGTTCCCTAATGCTATCCACTTGTGGTATTTCTGTTATACCAGTACTAGGTAACTAAGGTATTCACTTTTCACTTTTTATGTTTATCTACGACTGTTTTTACCTTACAGTCCTGATAGCACAGTGGTTAAGAGCTTGGCTGCTAACCAAAATGCTGGCAGTTTGAATCTACCAGCTGTTCCTTAGAAACCCACAGGCAGTTCTACCCTGTTTTTTAGAGTCGCCATGAGTCAAAATCAACTTGATGGCGATGGTTTTTGTTTGGTTTCATTTTAACCTTAATTATGTTTGTGTTCCCATAAAAAGTACTTTGACATTTACAGTCAGTTTTGTAATCTGATTGGATCTGCATAATATGTTCCAGTGCTCAACTACATTTCCCACAAAGAGGCCAGTGAAGCTTGTTGATCAAACAAAATCAGGTAACTTGTTTAGCAGGAGGGAGGATTTCCACCTTACGTAAGCCCTGTTCGGTCTCCAAAAGAGTAGAGGAGTTTAAGGAAGACAATTTTAGGGCTTTAGAGGCCAATGTTAGTCATAGAGTAGTTTCAGGATAGACGTTAGCCAGGATTGGTCAAAATTCATAAACTGAGCATGTGCTGGAATAATCAATGGTGTTATCTTAGGGGGAAAAAAATCACATGGAGTTACTGTGGTCTTATCAGTTTGTCTGTGGGTCTGAATGGGCTGGTAAGAAACACTTAGGAGTTAGTCTTGCCTTTGTGCCTTGGCACAGTCTGTGATTTGCCAGTCATTTTAGTTTCTGTTTTGTTTATCACTGAAAATTCACTATTCTTGCTTCATCTATTTGTCACTTGGAAAACACCTTCAAATATTATTTAAGAAATAGAATATTTTCTAAGTCCTTGATGATATGAGTTTTGTTTTTTGTTTCTTTTGTGTTTTTTTCTTTTTTTCTGTTGATTCTACTACACATAAAATAACTTATTTGGGTACAAATGTCTTCATCACAATTTTTGTACATGTTTCAGTGTCTTATGACATTGGAAAGACTCTGAAACATCGGTTTGGGGAAGCTTTTATCTTTAAACACAGTAAAACTTATTAGATGAAGCATTTGCTAAAAATCAAGTAAGTGAATTTCTCTTGCCCACTTATAATTTGGTTACTAGAAATTTTTTAATCAGATCTATAGCTAGAAAGTAGGTTAAATACACTGGTTCAACTTCAACTTCTAGCAGACAACTCTACTGTTCTGAGCTGTACTGAACCAAACTGATTAATAAAATGCCATATCCCCCAGCATGCACTGCAACAAGCATCTATCTTTCAGTCTCCTTTTCTCACCAAAAAGTTTTGGAAACTAAAATAATATACTATTGTTGCTAACAACTACCATCTCTTGAATATCTATCATGCAACTATATGCCAGCACACTTTATCTCTCAAATCCATACAATAACTCTACCAGAGAGATATTATTATCTATGCATTACAAATGAGGAAATGAGGGGTTAGAGAGGTAAGTCACTTTCCCAGAGACTCCAGGCTACTAAGTGGAAGAGGTAAGATTCTAATCCAGGGGCATCTGCCCATTTATTCCTCTATACAAAGCAATATGTCCCTGCCAACACCTGCCTCCTTCTTCCAACTCTGTTATTTTCAAACAATCTTTTAGATAAATGGATATAAAAAGATAGAGGGGTAGCATTTTGTATTTTTTCCCCCATCTTAGACATTACCAGTTATACAGAAAGGACTATTAGCCCCTAGGACCTTAAGATGGAGCAGGCAGTGAATAGGAAGAATCATGGTATTTTTTTTTTTCAAATAGTGTCTACTTCATACTGTAAAGTATGGGCATCCTAGAATGGAAAGATGAGGAGGTGTTTCTTTTCTTTTTAAATACATTTTATTGTGCTTTAATTAAAAGTTTACAATCCAAGCCAGTATGTCATAGAAAAGCTTACACACTGCTACACTACTCTAGCTGCTCTCCCCACCCTGTGAGAGTGCACTCTTCCTTTCTACCCTGTTTCTCCTGTGTCCATTCAACCAGCCCCTGTCCCTCTGCCCCCTCATCTTTCCTCTGGATGGGAGCTTCCCAGTTAGCCTCATGTATCAACTTAAGCCAAGAAGCACACTCTTCATCAGTATCATTTTCTGTCTCATAGTGCAGTCCAATGCTTGTCTGAAAAGTTGGCTTTGGAAAAGGTTTCAGTTATGGACTAACAGAAACTCAGAGGTCATATTTTCCAGGGACCCTCCAATCTTTCAGACCATCAAGTCTGGTGTTTTTAACATAGTCTGAGTTCTGCACACTCATTTTTCTCTTACTACATCAGAGACTCTATGTTGTATTCCCTCTCATGGCTGTCACTGGTGGTGGCTGGGCACCATGTAGTTCTTCCGGTCTCATGTTGATACAGTCTCTGGATTATGCTGCCCTTTCTGTCTCTTGAGTTCATATTTTCCTTATGTCTTTGATGTCTTTCATTTGAGAAGGCATTTCTTAATCCACTTCCTGTCACTAAGCCTTTACCTTCTTTAGGAGATATAATACACAGTGTTTGAATTTTTTCTGCACCTTCACAGACATGTTCATGTAAAGTTGGGAAAGGCTATGTCAAATACTTGTTACCTAGTGCTATATTGGCACTTGGCAGTGCTATTTTAAGCACTGTCATTTTCCATACTTAAGTCCAACTAGGGAATCTATGAAAGCCAGTTAAACACACAGCACACACTGTCTTTCTACTGTCTTTCCGCTAAACATACACCTATCCTACACAAATTACAGAAAAGCTAACTTGGGTATTCACAAAGCTCAAGTAGGAAAAGTTTGCTGCAAACCGTCAGCCATAAGTTTAAAAACACCTCAGGCATTAGTTTGAGTTTAATTAGAAGTACAAGTTTTGTCATAAGGTCCTCTAACCCAAAGGAATGATCACTCAGAGTATGTCATTAAAAGTGACAGATTAAAAATAAAATAAGAGCCATGACACAAATAGACATATGCACACTCATGTGCATTGTAGCACTATTCACAGTAGCAAAAAGAATCAACCAAAGTGACCATCAGTGGACATGAATAAACAACTAGGTTACATATACACCATGGAATACTACACAATGATAAAGAATAACAATAAATCCAAGAAACATCTCACAACATAGATGAATTTGGAGAACATTATGCTGAGTGAAATAAGTCAATCACAAAAGGACAAACAGATAAGACTACTATTATATTATATTATTTTTAAAAAGAAGAAGAAAAGGCTTACACACAGAAAAAAAAATAGCCTTTGATGTTTACCAGGGGTGGAAGGAGAAGAGAGAGAAAATTACTAGATAGATACAAGAACTATGTTATTATTGGTGAAGGGGGAAAGGCAACAGACCGTGTGGGAGAAGTGAGCACAATATAACCAAGGAGAAAAACGACAATGAGAGGCGTGTAAGAATAAGGGGTAACGACAGCAATCACTGTAACATACAATCTCGCAACACCAGTATTAAACAATTTACAAATGGGCACATAGGTAGATAGGTATGCTAAAGAGGTGTGGGAGGATATAAGGGAGCACACCAGCTGCAGATACAGGTTTCATGGTAGATACCTCTATGTACATAATTGTAGGTGCTGCATGTATATAGACAACAGTGTATACAAGGGTCACAGTCTCGGAAACTTGTTAGACGTTACCAAACACTTCACAGGACAAAGTTCCTAGGCTCAAAGGCAAAGGATCATAGACTGGGGAGGGCATCCATGTCAGCTGGCCCAACCTAATTCATAAAGACAACGCTCTGCATCTTACTTCAGCAAGAAGCATCCGGGGGGGGGGGTCTTAAAAGCTAGCAAATGACCATCTAAAATACATCTACTGGTCTCTTCACAGCAAAGGAGAGCGAAGAAAACCAAAGACTCAAGGCAGCAATTAGTCCAAAGGACTAACAGACCACAGGAACCACAGCCCTCATGAATCCAAGACCAGAACTTAACGGTGCCTGGCTACTATTATTAACTTCTCGAACTGGGATCCCAAGAGAGGGTCCAAGACACAATGGGGGGCAAATGTAGAACAAAAAAGACCTGACTTAACTAGTCAGAGAGATACTGGAGGAACGCCCGAAACCACGGCCCGAAACCACGGCCCGAAACCACGGCCCTAAAACACCCTTTTGACCTGAAACTAAAGCCAATTCTGGAGACCACCTGTTAGGCAAGCCACAGACCAAATCCACTGCCATCGAGTCAATTCCAACTCCTAGCAACTCAATAGGACAAAGTAGAACTGCCCCATTTCCAAGGAGCCCCTGGTGGATCTGAACTGCTAACTTTTGATTAGCAGCTGTAGCACCTAACTACTAAGCCACCAAAGTTTCCAAACCATAGACAGACCCATATAATAAATAGTAACACCTGAGAGGAATATATTCCTTAGTCAATCCTTAGAACAATCAATTATATGGGATCAAAAGGGCAACAGCTGCCTAAAAACGAAGATGGGAAGGCAGGAAGAGGTTAGAAAATTAGGATAGCAGAAAACAAGAAACCTAGAAAATAAAAGGGAAAGTGCTGACACACTGTCCTGGGGTGCGACCAGTGCCATAAAATATGTACAAACAACTGAATGGGAAACTTGCCATCATGGACTGAATTATGTCCCCCAAAAATGTGTGTACCATTGGCTAGGCCATGATTCCTGGTGCTGTGTGATGTTCCTACAGGATGTAAATCCCGCCTGAATGATATTAATGAGGGAGGATGCGTGGCAGTTGGGTTGGGGGGCAGGATTCAGTGTGTAAGACTGTACCGCTCGTTGAGGCAATCTCTTGGGATACAAAGGAAAGGGAAGTAAGCAGAGAACTGGGGACCTCACACCAACAAAAAGCAGTGCTGTGAGCACAGCATGTCGTTTGTAAAGGACCCAGGGTCCCTGTGCCTCAGAAGCTCCCAGTCCAGGGGAATATTGAGGACAAGGGCCTTCCTCCAGAGCCAAGACAGCAAGACTCCTTCAGGAGCTGATGCCCTGAATTTGGACTTGTAGCCTACTGGACTGTGACAGAATAAAATTTCTTTTTAAAGCCATCCATTTGTGGCATCTCTGTTTTAGCAGCACTAGATGAGTAAGACAATTTCACCTAATAAACTAAAAAGAAAACAGAACGGATGTCACAGATTTCTTTGTTAAATGAGCCCTAGGAACTATGCTAGATGCTGGTTAAAAAGTCACGTTTTAAAAGTACAAGCCCTGCTGCTACTTTCACGCTGTTCACAGTTAGTATGAAAAACAGAGACTGAATGGACAATCTCGTTGGAACTTACTTAAGTAGTAAAAGCAGCTGTAATAAAGCAGCATAGGTGGAGAGGAGTTGCCAGGTCAGGAGCGCAGGTAACATCAGCATATTACTCAGCCCTACAAGGAATAAGGAAACCCTGCTGGCGTGGTGGTTATGTGCTACGGCTGCTAACCAAAAAGGTCAGCAGTTCAAATCTGCCAGGCGGTGCTTGGAGACTCTATGGGGGCAGTTCTATTCTGTCCTATCTGGTCACTATGAGCCAGAATCAACCTGACAGCAGTGGATTTGGTGGGTTTTTTGTTGTTCTTTCTTTTTTTTTTTTTGTTATAAGGAATAAAGTTTTGAGTGAACAAAAATGAACCTCAATAATACTATGCTGCCTTGAAAGCATGGCCCCTAGACATGCTGCTGCCCAGAAAACACCACTGAGGTCAACCTTTCAGATAAAAATGCACTAAACTTAAGAACACAATGTGACCATATAGTGTGTGTACTTTGTGGTTCTGTGCATTTATAGGATGCTGTCCTACTGGTGTCTTTCTAGATGGGAGAAGAGAGGGCACAGAGGAGGAGACAAGAGATTGTTAAGAGCATACAACATGTATAGAATGAGAAGAAGTGTGCTGTCACCAGGCAAGGAGAGCAGAAGGAGCTACAGATAGGTGGGCATCCAAATTTAATTTGGATTGTATACTTTCACTTAATCACAATAAAAAAAATGAAAAAATATACCCATTATGCTACAACATGAACCTCAAACCTTTTATGCTAAGTGAAATAAACCAGATCCAAAGAACAAATATTATGATACGGCTTGCCTGAAATTTCTAGAATAAGCAAATCCTTCCCAATCCAATCGAAAACTCACTGCCATCAAGTCTATTCTGACCCACAGCCACCCTGTAGGAGAATGCAGAACTGCCCCACTGGATTTCCAAGGCTGTATTCTTCACAGAAGTGGAATACCATCTTTCTCCCACAGAGTGGCTTGTGGGTTCAAACTCCTGACCTTTTAGGTTAGCAGCTGACCACTTAACCACTAGGTCATGAGGGGTCTTTCTCCCCTACCCTCCCCAGTGCAACTTGTTAGAAGAGAATTTTCTAACACATACCAGTGCACAGAAGTATAGTGGTCACTGGCTTTTCTTTACAAAGGCCACATTCTCGCTAGTGACACGGAGCCAAAGAGACGATTCAGGTGAGGTGTATAAAGCCAAAGTTTTTACCATCAGGCCTTCAACACCATATATGGAAACACCATTATTTCTAAGGGAAAACACTATATCCCACCTGTCAGGAGGCTGCTAATGAATACAAAGACTCATACAAGTAACACTTGCCCATTTCTCCCATGGATTCACTTGCAAATAAGGTGGAACTCTGACTTCTACTGACTCATTCTTGTATTTGTCCTTCTCGATGGTTTAACTTCACCAAAGGCAATTAGAAATGAGAAACGGCTACTTCAGGGAACTCTGGACATGAAAGAGATTTTTCTTTGAGAGGCATCTTAAATGAAAGGCAGAATGTATCCAATGATACCAGTTGTCTGACTTATGAGACCCATCCATGTGTGCAGAGAACTGCACCCTATGGTGTTTTCAAGGCTGTGACCTTTCAGAAGCAGATCACCAGGCCTTTCTTCCAAGGTGCCCTGGAGTAGGTTACAACCACTGGCCTTGCAGTTTGTAGTCCAGTGCTTAACCGTCTGTGCCACCTAGGAGCCCCTGAATCAGACGATAAAGAAGGAGTCTTAAAACCTCTAGGAGAGTCTATGCAAATTGATTTATATTAACAGTTCATATAATTTTAAAGAAAGAATTCAAGATATTCTCAAAGTGGGGGAATAAAAATTCCTAATACTTTTTACATTCTGGGTTTTTCTAAGGAGAATATTTCTGTTGTAAATGCAACTGTGATTGAGCATTTAAATAGGCCAACGATTATGAGACAAGAAGAAAAGCAAGACCTCGGAGCTTTTAAACATGATTTAAAGGCATTTAAATTTGATTTATGAACACAGAGGTTTAAAAATTGCATTCGGAAAAAAGTTTCTTAATATTCCTGAAATACGTTAGTTCATAATATTGTATTTCTCCCGAATTTCATCACAATATAAAAATAGTCTAGCTTGTACAAAACCAGGGTACTTCTTTTTCATGACTTGAGTGTCTGACTTCTGCACAGTGGCTAAAATGTGAGCTCAAGCGTAACAGAGATTGTGAGGATGACACGGGACACATCACCGTTTCATTCTGTTGTGTGCAGGGTCACTCGGACTCAGAACTGACTCAGCACACACAACAACAACAAAATTTTCTGTGTCGGTTTTATGGGCTAAGTTGTCCTTGTTTCCATAAATCATTTCCCATTACAAAAAATAAAACTGTCTTTAACAGAAAAATAGTGACAGATAACATCTAAGGTTCTTTTCATAGTTGTTCATTGTAAGGATCTTTATTTACACAGATTTTTTTATGCTTCCTGTTTCAATGAAGAAACTTGAAACAAACCACCCACTTAAAAAAAAAAAAAAACAGTATCTACGGTCAGCATTCCTTTCCATGTGACTATGTTCCCTAGATACTTTTCTTGGAGAAAAAATTACTTAAATACAAATACTGCTAAGTGGGTAGACTATTATCTGGGTAATAAATTAACAGGTTATACTATCAAATAACGAGAATCATTCATTTAAGAATTATACACATGGACTTTTTTAAAAATTCATTTTTACTTCTTCTGAGTCACTTGGTGAAATATTAGAACTTAATTAAGTACAGCCTGAGAGAGAGTATTCTCTAAAATAAAAGTTTCATTTCATATTATTGTGTTTCCAGGGGTCATAAAATATGCCCTTTATGCTCTTGCTACTAACAGTTTTGTACTTCCAACTACAAGTTACTAAAAATATTGAAGGAATTAGCACAGGGTTACAACAGCTGCTCGAGACTGAAATCCTAGGCCCAGAAACTGCCATCGGTTTTGAAATCACCCATCATCGCTGAGTCAGTTGTTCGTGTGCAAGCCTGCTGAGGAGCCATAATCATTTTGTGCCAGATTTGGCAGGTGCTGCCCTCTGATTCCAGAACAGGGGGAGAATCTCTCTAAAAATATCTTTCTTTCTTATTCACAGAGGCCCCATATTATTCTGGGGATGAATGCATTGCCACCAACAATTGATGTGGGTGTCTTTGTTTATCTGTTGTATCAAGTTCTAAAAAATTCTTGCATTTATGCCATATTGTAAGATTGAGCATCTAACCCTCCGCCTGCACATAGTACTCAACAGATGCTGAAGGAATGAAAGAGTCAGCAAGGTAACGTAGACCTCTTCCCAGTAATTACAGTGTACAACACTCAATGCCCAAAGCAACTGGGGGGTATTTTTTACCAGTACATTTCTATTTGTTTTGACAATGATCATCCTTAACTAAATATTTGGCAATAGTCTCCAGAAGCCAAACACTTTGCCAGTACAGTCTTTCACCTTCTGCTACGCAGGCCATGAGCTTTCACTGTGACCTCTGCTTCAGACAGAGCTTCAAACCAGTTCATTCTGGTTCAAACTCCTGCTGGGAATCTGCATTCCCACCCCTAGATACAATGAATCAGAAACAGATTCTCAGGTGATTCTTACCTACAGTAAGCTTGGAGAATCACTGTTCTACTAGGGACTCAGAACTGGGCCCTAACTAGCAGCATTAGCATCTCCTGGGAACTTCTTAGAAATGCAAATTTTCAGCAGGGTTAAATTAGGAACAAGTTCAAAGCCTTGACCTCAGACGACCTCCTTATTGTTTACAGCAATCCTCATCATTCTAGTACCAGCTCAAAACTCACCTTCTGTGAGAGTCTTCCCCCAAGAGACCTGCTGTTCCACCCCGTCTGCCTTCACCCCTCAGCACATACACCCTGGGTCTGTACTAGGTGCCCCAGAATTTCTTGTCTCCCTTCTTTCAGTTCTCAGAAGGCTTATGCTGCACATTTGTTTTATCTCTCTTTAATTATGCATGCCTTCAGGAAAGCATCTGTTCTATCTTTTTTTTTCTTGACACGTTCCCTTCCTCTCCCTCATAGGATCAATTTCTCTACTTTGTATACAGTAAGAATTCAACGAATGTTTCCTCTTCAGAGATAACACTTCACAGTCTATCAGCCAGAGCCCAAAGCAGCTTTTTGTTCTTAGCAATTCCGGCATTTCATTCAGACCTCTGTTTCTCCATCATTTCATCTGACAATGCATAAGCATGCATTTTATTAAGCTCACAAGCCACACTTTGGTGAAATACTCCAAATGCTGATCTTCCATAAGGCCATCCTAACAGGACCCAGCAAGTAACTTTACCTCAGAGAAATGTTTTGTTTGTTTGTTTCCAGGTCTAAAGCTTCCGTCAGCTTACCCAATGTTAGCCAAAAAAGCATAGCTTCTTCATAAAGCTAGCTGTACTCTGGAAGCCTTCCTTGTGTTTCATTGTTGTACAGGATAGAAAATCTACCACTGCCTGCTCCAAGTTCTCAAATGCCAAACTAATAAAACTCGAATTCCTGTCTGAGACAGGGTAGAGTGTTTTGATTGTCTTCCAATTTAACTGAAAGTCACTGGAACACATTAAGCAGAAATAGCCTTACTTAAGGATCACTCAGACCGCAGGGCAGGGAATGGCTTAGAGAGGAAGCGGAAGGTGGCAGGGGACTTGGACCATACCAGTCTTCCCTAAGAGCATATTGCCAAGCCAAGTGCCGTCGAGTCGGATAACTATTTTAAAAAAATAGGTGGATAATTACAAAAAGGAAGTCCAAGGCATCTTTCTGCAATGCAGCCTTGGAAAAGACCATGGAAGTGAAGCCAAATAAGCTCAGGAGCCTGGAACATTCCTGTATTGCTTTCAGCAAAAGCGATGAGAGATGTGCGTGTGGCTCTAACTGGGCAGGTCAGATTGTCCTTAACTAACCAGTTGCCGTCAAGTCAAGGCTGATTCATTGCAGTTCCAACCCACAGCGACCCACACATGCCGGAGTAGAACCGTGCTCCACAGGGATTGCAGTGGCTTGTTTTTTTCCAGAAGTTGATCTCTAAGCCTTTCTTTCAAGGTGCCTTGTTTAGCATGTAAACTGTTTACACCACCCAGGGACTCCAAGACTATCTTACCATGCCCTGTATGTTTGTCATGTGTCACTGCACTGGTTGGAGTTCAGAAGAGGTTCTAGTGTATTGGGCAAGGTTGTTGACAAGTACTCCTGGCTGTACATCAAGATTTGTCCCTCAGCTATGCCTAGCTGAGAGGGCTAACTACAGCTACTTAAGGTATTTGCATCTCAAGCACCCAGTTACCACCCATCCCTGTCATCATATTACCCTCGATGTCCTGAATACTGTCCAAATGTCTTCCTTTCAGTATTTCCTTTACCTTCAGGTAAAAAAAAAAAAAAAAATGTCACTGGGGGCCAGATCAGGTGAGTAGGTAGCATGTTCCAATACAGTTATTTCTTTACCGGCAAAAAAAAAAAAAGAACTCCCTCACAGGCAATTATACAATTAAGTTCATGAACTTGCTACCCTGCCACTCTACACAAGGGCTATTCCAGAAAGAGTTCGAAAATTGCTTTGGAGGGTGGACTAGATGCTGGTGTTGGTGCCTAGCTTCCCAAGGGGAGTACTTCACAGGTAACTGTAGTGATGCGCAGCAATGAGGTGTGTAACACTCAGAACAATTAACTTCACAGACTTAATTGTCAGACCTTGTATTCTTGAAAAAAAAAATCAGTGTTTTTTAAAATAAGCAAGAATAGGAGATATTTGTAACAAATGGACAGGTGTGCTTTCAAATAAAATAGCTTTATTTGGGGCTTTGAAATAGAAACACACGCGCAGGTAAAACCTTTAAATAATACAGGGACTGTTCTCTCCACTTTCTAGCAACACTTGGCTCAAGTGAAAGTCCCAAAGGATATTTACTTACACTTCTGTGTTTCCTGTCCCCTCTGGCTAGAATTCCTTTCCAGACACATCCACACACCATTCTCTTCCTTGTAAATTCGTAAGCATTGTACAATTCTCAATTCAAATTTCCTGCAAGACCTCCCCAGAATCCTTCATCTTCCCCTCCATCTCCCCCAACCAGACAGAATCACTCTCTCCTTCGCCATTGTTTATGCCTCTAAAAGCACTCGTACTATAACTAACCATGTACCATCTCTGTCCTCCATGGAATTATGAGTTCCAAAAGAATAGGGACCATATCCTATTTATCTGTATGCCACGAATATAAATACCATAACTTGCTGCAATAATTAGCTGTATAATATAGCAATTAGGAAAAATACATAATCTCCATATACACAGTTCCTCGACGGCTGGCTTGGCTGGCAGTGTAAACAAGTAAAGTGCTCGGCTCTTAACCCAAAGTTAGAAGTTCCAATCCACCCAGGGCTGCCTTGAAAGAACACCTGGTTGCTCTGCTTCTGAAAACCCACACGGAAGACCCTGTGAAGCACAACTTCTACTGTGACACACATGGGGTCACCAGAATTAGAGTCGACTCAGAGGCAAGTGGCTGATTACTGCTACATGGAAAAGCAATATAATACAGTAATTAGGAGCATGAACACTGGAGCCAGACTCCCTGGGTTCAAAGCCTGACTCTTTCTTTACTGGTTGTGGCTTTGGACAAGTTAATTTCTCCAAACTCCGGTATTCCCAATTATAAAATGGCAATAATAATATCAGCCTCATAGCATGATCATGAGGATTTAATGGGTTAAGATTTATAAAGAATTTAGAAGAGTGCCCAGCACTAAAGAAATCTTTGTATACAAATATTTGTTTGAACCATAAATATACCCATTCCTCATTTATCAACATGGTTTGGTTCCAAGACCAGTTTAAGTGAAAATCAGCATTGTAATAGATGAGGACCCCATCAGATCACAAAATGCGTATTACATAATATCATTACTTAACTGCCAAATGACATCGTTACATTACCGCTAAACTACTAGAACTAGAACTGTCACCCAGCCAAGTAGACACATAACCTTAACCATCACAGCCAGTGATACTTGCCTTACACCTCAATGTTTATCACTGCCAAATGTATGTTGTTAATGTGCAAACGGATGGTAGATTTTTTTATGATTGCCATAAATGTGAAATGTCAGATGACAAGACAGGCAGTAAGTGAGGAGTAAGTGTATTATTCAGCCCCCACACCATGCCACATCATTTGAGAGAAGGAAATACAGTTCAGATTCAGAATAGAGCCTCCTCCTTTCCAATTGTTTTCACTGGGTACTTGTCTAGTTAAAGTGTGTGATTAAACAATGTTGTTTCCTACACCAAAGCAGGGATTTGGTAGCTGCAAGTGATTTTAGAAATCAGGGAGTTTAAGCCTTTCATTTTATGAGTCAGGAGTCTATAGCATGGGGCTTTCCCGAGGAATGAGCCTCATTTACAGCAGCGCTTTGCTAGGGCTCTTTCCATGCATTCTCAGATAATCCTAGAAAAATGATCACTGTGAAAATTACTAGGGAAAAATGCCTAAAACTTGTGTGAGGAGAGGCTGATGTTGATTATGCAGCTTTTCTTATGTAAAACAGACCTCATTATTTTTCTCACCAAAAGTTGGAGCTATTCCTCCTAGTGAACTACAGTGCCCTTCTCCTTGGATAAAACTGCCATGAGTAGCAGAAAATGCCCCAATTGCTTAATGAGTGGCAAGAAGAATTACAGAATGTTAAATTGCCTTAATGTCATCTGGGGAGACTTTCTTCGGTGTTATGCTTCCAGTGGGAATGTGCAGATGATTGCTACCATCAGACAACAAATGTGGAATGCAGGGGAATAGAATGCAAAATGAGGAAGATTGGGGGGGAAGGTGGTAAGGATTAAACATGAAACTGCAAAGAAACTTGTCACCTCTGAGAGGGATGCTTCAGGCTACACCTCCTTCCTCTGGGGATCAAGTTCACCCTCCCAAGCCCTTAGGGGTACTTTGACAGGGGTACTTTGAGATGCAGCAATGCAATATAGCAAGTTATTTAATGGGAATATGTACAAAACCTCTGACAGGACTAGTACCTAAGACAGCCTGAAGCCCAGGGAAGGCTGCTCAGGTGTTGCTATATTCCTGAATAACTGTAAATGGAATATTATTTTATAAGCATACAGTATTACTAACATTTTGTACTTAATCTAGTTAAAATCTCATTTTACTCGGCATTCATTTATGTCCTTAATGAAAATTTTTATAGCACTTGATATACAACAGGCACTTTTCTAAGCAAGCCCCTCTTCGTGTGCTCCTTGGATGTACTCTGTAGTCAGAAAGGGCTGCTGGCTTTGCAAATAATTGACCTTCAAGCAAGGGAAATTATTTTTGATGTAAGCATTTTTGCTCTGGTTATATCTATTCCTCCATATCTTTACCAAAGTCTGCTGTCATCAGGTCAATACACTTTAGGCAATATGAATTTATCAGAAGAATGAGTGCAAGCTGATTTCATTCAGCAAACATGTACTGAGCCTCCATTGCATCCTAGAATATTTGTTAGACACTGAGTTACAAAGCTGATTAAGACATTGTCCCTGTCCTCCATGAGGGCACAGCTGTAGTAGATAGCTGTTGTTTCGCCAGCCCAAACATAGAACCTCCTTTCTTTACAAGCTGTAAATCATTTGGCCCCAACTCCACAGGACCACATAGGCAGGGTCATCTCATTAAGTTAATCACAATGCACAGTGATCAGCTTCTGAGAGGACCATGTGACCCAACTAGAGCTGGCCAGAGATCTCAGTGCGAGGTGCTGATATAACCCACAGAAGAGAGGCTCCATCTCCTCTCCCAGCTCTACAGACCTTGCTGTGTAAGCCTGGAGCTGCTGGGAGCTACCTATGCCAGGACAGAACCTGCCTAAGAATGGAGGGAAGCAGAGATGAAAAATTAGAAATGGAAAGAGAAAGCTGACAGCATCATTTGAAACCTTGGATCTCATCCTCAAAACAGCTCTCTTTCTGCCTAGTGTTTCAACCAATCTTCCCTTCAGCTTTAAGCCAGTTGGAATTGTTCCAGTTGTCAATATAGTCATTTGTTGCCATGAAGAGACCTTCTGAAAGTATGGTAGTCTCTATCAGCCCTCATGAACAGCAGATCCAAAATCAGCCCCATAAATCACGGTGTAGAGGTGCTGCTTGAACTCAGTCAACCAAAGCTTGATGCCCCTGATGAACGGATGATGACGAGGGAGCTGGAGTCACTGCTATCAGCAGCATTCATCCTCATCTCAAACTTCAGGTCCCCAGTCTCCCTCCACAGACAAGACTCCAACTTGCTTTCATCAGTTTCACCCAGTGGTCCAGGGTCCTATCTCTTAACCTGCTCCTGGTGATTGGGAGCTTAAGACTAATAAACACAATGGCAGATCAGGTAGCCCTTGGGAGATTTGCAGCTAAGCCTCACAGCCTTTCTGCACTCTCAGATCTTCAGCTCCATCTCATGCTGAGCTCTATCAGCATGGCTTCCCAGTACACATCAATTACTTCAAGTTACTAAGTCTCCTGGATCCCTATCCGTCTGGCTTTACTGAGCTTCTGAGCCAAACAGGATCACTGCCACTCCCTCCTCTGAGTCTTTCCCCCAAAGCTAGGAAACAGACACCAGACCCTGTTAGCATTCGAGGGCCAAACAAAGACCTTTAAAGGCCCTAATTCCTGAAAACACTGGGTTTTCTTCCACACCAAAAAAAAGGAAAACAAATACTTGTAAATCAAAATAAAAATGATGTTAACCATACAACAAATATAAAGCAATCCAATAAAGTTCTTCTCGCATTACACATGATGGCCACATTAATGCTTTTCTTCCCATTTTAAATAACTTGCTCCCTCTATAAAAAATAAGTTTGCTCTCATTTTGCAGGGGTACTGAGCATATGCCTAGTCTGCCCACGGGCTAGCCCAGCCCTGCTTCTCCTCATTACAATTTCAACAAAACCCCCTTGGCCTCTCAGCAGACTCCAAGATTAGGTATTGCTATCAGCGGCACTTATTACTATAAGTGACAAAATCATGAATATAAACTATCCAACAGTTCACCTTAAAAAACTCATGCAAGAAAGCTAGTCCTGAAGACACAAACAAAAAAATCAAAACCACTGTGGCTGCTCTTAGATGATTCCTGCTTTTTTGCCTTCTTCCCTTTGATAAATGTGACGTGTAGCTGGAAAAGGGCCATTTTCATAAATGTTTCATTCTTCTTCCCCCAGGCACAGCATTGCTGGAGCATGAATTATGATCAGCTGGGCCAACAGCAGCTTCATATGAGCACATCGTTCTTGTTTGCAGTTACAGTAGTTCCTCCAGTGGAATAGATGGGGTGAATGAGCTCACTCTTGGAAAATACCATCAGCTTCGAGGTCTACTGGCCAACCCCTAGCCTGCAAGTTTACAAGGCAATTTATTTACATTCTTTTCCTGAAACCAAGATGAAGAGAGTTTTCATTCCATCCTGTGTGGTAGCTCACATAAGGCAATTCTGCAGCTCCTGACTTCTCCCGTTTGATCCTGCCTTCAAACACTGTGTCCCTTATGCTACATCAGAGCAATTCTTGTTCATCCTTTTTAAAAAAGTGAAAAATAAATTCCCCAGTTGTTGAGTGAGAATATTCATAATTGTTGCCAATCAGGAAAATCTCTTCACGGGTATCTGCTTCTGCAGTTGTAACCACAGCACTAGAAGGGACAAGCAAAGAGGAAAGAACACGACCTAGCCCCAGCCACACACCCTATGACAGCCCCATTCATCTCACCTGAAATCCCGTCCCCCATCCAGTTCTCCTTTGTAGCATAAACCATCTGCAGAAGCCAACTTAATTTACTGGAAGGTCTTCATAGAATACTTCCATAATATTTGGAAAAGTAGAAGTTACCAAAGTGGAAAACTGGAGTCATCTTAAAAATGAAACACTCAGTGTGAGGTAAACCAAAGATACATTAACCCTGAGAGTATTGCACTTCTCAAGATTCTGCTGCTTCTCCTTTGTCCCAGTTTGCTCTGCCCACCCAATGACCCAGGTCAAAACCTTCCTCTTCCTTACCTTCCTCCATCCAACACCAACACTGCCAAGTTCTATTTCTGAAAATATTTCTTAAATGTGTTCTCTCATTCCTACTGTATTGATTCCAATTATCATAATTTCTCTGCAAGAGGGATTCTTGTGATTTTCAAAGTGGAAGCCCTTAGACCAACAACACCAGTATCACCTGAGAACTTTTTAGAAATGCAAATTCTCAGGCTCCAATCCAGAGCTATTCCACCAGAAACTCTGTAGTAGGTCCCAGCAATCAGTGTTTAACAAGCTGAGGGCTTCTAAAGGCTACTAGTTTGGGAGCTACTGCTCTATTGCAGTAGCAACCTATTTCCCTGCCTTCAGTCTTGTTACCCTGCCTATTAATGCATCTTCCCTTCATGAGTTTCCTAAATGCAAAAATTCTTGTCAATTCCCCTACTTAAAATCCTTCAATGGTTCTCTTTTAGAAGCATGATTCCAGGTTTTTTAAAGACAGTATGCAAGGCCCTCCGTAACCAGTAACTCTTGTCCCCTCATCTGGTATGCCCTCCCTCCAAGAGTCCCATGTTCTAGTTATGCCGAACAGTAGTCCTGAATATCCCTGGGGAAGTGCACAGTGTCACTTCAGCTAGGAAAGACAAGGTAGAGGTCAAGGAAATTTCACAGAGGTATACTCTTGCCCATGTCTTGAAAGTGAGGGGACAGAGGATACTTCAGGTATGGTGGCAGTGGGTACAAAGGTAACTAAGACTCTAGTGTGCACAAGGGCTTATCTAGTGTTGTGGGACCCAGTGACTTCAGGATCCAAGAGCCAGAGACGCTGTTGCAGGGCAGACACTCATATAGACATATACTCCATCTTGCAGCACAAGAAACCTAGCACCAATGGCTGTACTGAGGTTATGACTTTCATCAACTGTTCGTAGCAACACCCTATTCAAGAGTAAGAAAGCAAAGGTAAAACGCATTTTGGAAGGTCTTCTTGGATGACTAGGAAATACTATGTGGGAGGTTATTTTCCAGAATATTTTTCAAGAGGCAATCAAAGCTAAGAAATAGGAAATAAGGCAATTTTAATAACCTATCAACATGAGAGTGTTTGTAACATGATGATGGATAAGTGAGTAACCTCTATGTCTCAGATTCCTCAACTGTAAAATGGGGGTAACAGTACCCAACTTATACAATGGCAGAGAATATGAAGCGAGATTTTCAACACAGAGTACAAGGAATGCCAAATAAGTTTGTGAACTCATCCTAGAAAAAGTGCTGCATACTTCATTCCTGAATATCACTACAGTCACCTTTGAAGTACCCCACCTTGGGAAGTTATGCATTGATGCCAGTGACTAGTCTATCCTTCAAAGCAATTTTGGAACTTTTTCTGCAATGGCCATCAGAGATATCGTATTACTCTGGATGTTCTCAAACATCTCCCTTTCAATATTTCCTTGATCTTCAGGTAAAGCAAAAAGTCACTGGGGACCAGATCAGGTGAGTAAGGAGTGTATTCCAATACAGTAATTTGTTCACTAGCTAAACAATGCCTCACAGACAACTATACACTTAAGTTCATGAACTTGTCACCGTGCCACCATGTGCAATAGCCATTCCAAAAAGCATTCCCATATTGCTTTGAAGGGTAGACTAGGTGCTGGGGTCAGTGCATAGCTTCTAAGGGGAGTACTTAGAAAGTGACCATAATGATACTCAACAATGAGGCATGTAGCACTTAGAACAATTAAATTTGCAGACTTAATTGTCAGACCTCACATTAAAGCATTAATGGACATATAGTAAGCACTCAGAACAGGTAATCATTATTATTACCAATGTTACCATTCTTAATATTCTAAGAGTGTGCAATGCCACACAGTGTGTATTGGGAGACAGAATATCTAAATGGCACAGAACACATTCTGGAAACCATGATGGCATTTCAGAGTCCAAAGAGCATAATGAAATTCAAACTGCTCGTATCAATTAAGTCTTTGCACTTGTCTCCTTACTATTCATTCAAGATAGTAGATTCTCTGGAGCTCTTCATTGGTAATGTCACTCAAGTCTCCAAAGCTGTCCAAAGAATTTGAGATCAGGGGCAGTTCTTTCCCTTTCTTTTATACAGCTTATCCAAGAATTCCATCTGTTGAGATAGGGACAGAGGTGGAAATGTATCTGAAAAGATCCTGCTTAAAGAACAAAGCTTCATGCATTGAGTTATCACAATTGTTTGGCTTC
The DNA here is from genome assembly GCA_028571685.1 of Heterohyrax brucei. Classification (NCBI taxonomy): domain Eukaryota; kingdom Metazoa; phylum Chordata; class Mammalia; order Hyracoidea; family Procaviidae; genus Heterohyrax; species Heterohyrax brucei. The sequence goes on along the minus strand of CM053150.1, from coordinate 48,458,158 downwards.
TTTGAACCAATTAAAATATGAGTCTTCAGCTTTTAATGATAACTCCCACACCTTGTGGACTGAGCTGTCACTAGCTAACAAAACTGGAGGCACTTCAGCAAGAGACAAAGATACTCTTCTCAAGTTTATGTTCTATCTTTCAACTCTCTACTGCTTGACATAGATGCCTGGTTTGAGAAGGTAAGTTTACAGCATGATCAAAATCATAGAAAATGGCTCTATACTGTTCTCACAGCATATTTTAGGAGGCAAGCAGTGGTTAAGAGCTCAGCTTCTAACCAAAAGATTGGGAATTCAAATCCACTGGTCACTCCTTGGAAAGCCTATGGGGCAGTTCTACCCTGTCCTATGAAGTTATGTGTAAGAATCAACTCCTAGCAATGAGATTTTTTGGTTATTTACTAGTCAGAGTGGGAATCATAAGTTTCTCCAACATTACCTGGCTTACTCCATTCATTTTGGAATTTATACTTCACTCTATCATCCGACTGAATGGCACTTAGCTAACTAGCTATCATCTATGATTTTATGACTGAGAAACCTAACTGATAGAAACTGAACTGAGGTCACTAATTCACACAAATGAACTATCAACAAGACAACTTATGATTCATTTTAGTAAAAATTAAGGGAACTGTAATGAAATCAGTAACCTAAAGGCAATGATTCCCTCACTGCTTCAGTAACTGCTTAAGGGTCTTTCCTGATTTACAGATGTTTATTATGAATTTACATCTAGCCCTATGGATCAAATAACAGGCGACTTCTCAGCAGGATTTGGATAAGCAAGAATTTACTCAGTAGTAGATGATGAGCACTGGCTTTGAATGAAGGGATTTTGGACACACTCACACACCTTCTCTATGTGCACAGTATGGGATGCTAAATATGTTCCAGATACCATGTTGACTATCTCTATGGGTTCTCTCTTTTAATCTTAACATCAAACCTACAAGAAGCTGCTATTAACAGTGGCACTTCATAAATGAGGAAAGTAACATTTAGCACTTAACTTGTTCACGGTCCAGCAGCTGGTCAGTGTGGGGCCAGCAACAGTGAGGTCTGGGCAGTCTGATTTGTGGAGCCCACGCTGTGAGTCACAGATCTCTGCCGCCACCACACTGACTCTGAAAGCCTGTATTTCTGGGAAGTTCCTGGTGTACCATAGTTCTTTTACATGGCCACCATTCCCTCCTTTATTTAGTTGCTGAGGAAGTCAGCCAAATTTTCAGTCCTTCTCTTAGGACAAACCGCTTAGGGAGTTGAGAATGGCTCAGATGCAGGCCCTTATCTCAGCTCCTTGTAAATATGAGACAATAATTTCACCCTTCACAGCCTGTTTTCTCATTTACAAAGTGGTAAAAGAATAGCTGCTTAGGGTTATTACATAGGGTCACCACGAGTCACAATCAACTCTATGGCAATGGGTTTAGGCTTATTATGAAGAATCCTTGAGTGACACAAATGGTTGGCTACTAATTGAAAGGTTGGTGGTTTGAATCCACCCAGAGGCACATCAGAAGAAGGTCTGGTGATCTGCTTCTGAAAAATTAGTCACTGAAGCCCTCTGGAGCACAGTTCTACTCAGACACACAGGAAGTCACTGTGATTCCACAGCAACTGACTTAAGGTGTGTGCCTGCGTCTGTGTGTGTTGTTGTGAGTACCAGAGATGATGCATGTTGTCTTGTCACTAGATTGGTAGTGATGTGTCTGCTGAAAACTGTCAGCCTTACACACGGTAAGAATAAGAATTGTTCCATAAAATGTTCTAGGGTTGTTCTATGTGTCTGTATATCCACGCTGGGTCACTATGTAAAATATAGGTCTGTTACTGTGAGTTAAAGGTGAAGTTTCAAAGCCACTGCTCTCATCCTTCCTCCCTCCTTCCCTCCCAACCCTGTCCTCTGATTTTCTGATCATATCACAGTAAGAAGTGATTGCCTTTTCCTGAGGATTTAAGTTTTTCCAAGGTGAACCATCAGGAATATTTTCATCTCAAGGAATAACTCTTCTTAACTGGCCTTTTCTGATTTGGGAAAAAGAAACCAAGAAATTTCTTCACTTCAAAGTGTCTTAATTTAAAATCTGATTCTCAAATGTTGCCCCCATTCTCCAGGCACAGAAGAAACCCCAGCACAGTTCTGGTATCAGATGGTTTGCTAACAACTCCAAGTATCCGAACAGTTCCCTAAGTGAATGTGTCTGGTAATTGGGATCAATTATCCCATCTCATTTCTTTCTTAGCTTTCCTGAGTGTTTATCCCTTGCTCCCAACCCCTGAGTACTTACTCCTTAGCCTAATCAAATTTTTGTATTTTTCCTTCTAGCCAAATAATTGAAAATACAAAATGTTGATTTATAATTCTTTATCATGTATTTTTTATGACAATTGCATAAAACCAACATCCTTTAGTCACTTTGAATTGGCATAATGGCTCCGTAATTGAATGGTCATCAAAACAGTAGCTGAAGGTTTGTCTTTTGCAGGTGCTAACAGTTGCTCTCACTTTGGGTTTCCATTAATCCTTCTTCAGGGTGTTAAGCTTGCACTGAATTTTCCAGGTTTGAGCAACTCCCTCTACATAGTGACTAATAGAGCAGCCCTTTGATTTGCTAATCATGCAGGCTGACAGCCAGCCAAGCGGCTGACAGCAGAACCCCATATATTCAGAAGGCATCTTCATAGAAGCAAACAACTCTATTAACAATCAGAAACACTGACAAAGTCATTCTGAGGCAGCTGCGCCATTACACAAAGCAAGATGGATGGTACAGCATATAAGGCCAAGCAGAGTACCTTGCAATACAAGATGAAAACATACCTGATTTACGGCAAATGCAAGAGACAACTGTCATCCTGTGATACATAGTCCCTTTTCTTCTCTGCAGACTGTATGAGGAAATGTTTCAATAATGTTAGCTGTGTGTTTGTTTGTTTGTTTTACTTTTACCACAATAATTACTATTGACAAATTCATTTGGGGTAAGAAATGGTCTTTCAGAAAAACACTGGGGGGGGGGTGCAGCACAGCCCAGGGTATGGGCGCAGATGTGAATTGGGAACCAGTACAAAGCATAATGAGAAAAGCATCCTTCCCTATGCTGTTAATTGTAGGGACTACCTAATAATCAAAAGTTACTGACCCCCCCACTCTCAAGTCAGCAAATATTTGTGTATTGTAGTGCACCATGGCCCCCACACAAGCTTAACTCTATGTAACATTGAGAGCTAGATTTCCAGCAGCTAATCTAAACCCTACCTGTTCCTTCTCCATTGCCTCCAACAAAGCTCATGAATATCACACAAATTCCTTCTAATAGATGAAGGGTTGAACAAATGATACAAGTCAATTGATGAACCACTATACATAAATTTTAATTGAAAATTACGAATATGATTTCAATATGGAAAATAGGCATGAGGTTAAACGATGAAAGCAGAATGCAAAACTGTCAGAATACTAAAATGACAGATCTGTAAAAATGCAGTTGGATTAAGGGAAGAAATGAGGAAAAGACAAGCTGTTGTATCGACGGGGAGGAAGACACACAATTCCTTTTTTTCTTTTTGAAAACATCCTTTACTGCTTCTGTGATATTTTAACAATAAATGTTATTTATAAAATCAAAGCACATTTCTTATGAAAAAGTTAGCTACCCCTTACCATAAAATCCTAGAATAAAACCTACATCTGAAAACTACTGAAATACTTCCCACTCACCCCCACCCTCCAGGTTCAAAAATAGTGTTGGAATCTGCCAAGGAACCAGCTCACATTAGTCAATGTCAGACACATTTACACTCTTATGTATTAGTAATTCCTTTGGTTGACTGTTCCTTGCTGTTGTCACGGCAACCATTTCCACTGCCATCAGTACCTCCAGGCCAGCCTCTTTCACATGTTTTAGGGCCATTTCTGTTTAACAAGGAGCCCTGGTGGCACACTGGTTGAGAACTTGGCTGCTAACCAAACGGTCAATGGTTTGAACTCACTAGCCACCCCACAGGAGAAAGACGTGGCAGTCTACTTCTTTAAAGATTACAGTCATGGAAACCCTATGAGGCAGTTCTACTCTGTCCTGTATTGTTGCTATGTGTCAGGATCGACTGGATGGCAATGAGTTTGGTTTTTTGATTTGGTCTCTTATAACAAAGCCATAAATACCTGAGGCCTTTCTGTTTCTGAAATGTGGGACCTGCTCTGTCTCTTGAAACTGCTAAGCCTTCTGTTTCCTTTCTTTCTGCTTTGTGGGTACATCTGTGTCACTTTGTGGCAGTTCTTTTCACCAAAGAACCCTTCGCTGTTCTTAACTATATCCTGCTTAGATTATTCAATGTGTCTCTATTTCACACATTCTGCATGTTTCCCTGCCAAGTGGCCCATTATCAACAAAACAGCACATTTTCATGAGTGAGCATGTGGAGCCAGTATTACAGAAGAGAATCAAAATACTGGTAATCACAGGATTATGGAGTCTGGACTCAGACCCCTTGGTCACAAAAAGTTCACAAAAGCATTAGATAGTCCATTGTACTTTCTAGCAACTGGAGTCATCTACTAGTTCTTTCTCCTGAACTGAAAGAAATTAACTACCTTTTTACAAGTATCAAATTAAGCTTCTAATAGCGATGGCCCATAGGGTGAAGGTGCTGTGAGATGGGCATGTTTTTATACATCTGAATAGGGAACAAATTTACATAAACTTTCTGTTATGCAATTAAAAAAAAGTTGCCATTGAGTCCTTTCTAATCTACAGTGACCTCATATGTGTCACGGTACAGCTGTGTTCCACAGAGTTTTCAATGACTAATTTTTTAAATGTAGATTGTCAGGCTTTTCTTCCAAGACACCTGTGGGTGGACTCAAATTTCCAAACTTCCAACTAGCAGCTGAGGGCACTAACCATTTGCATCACCCAGAGATTCCTGTTCGGTGATAACCACTATTAAAGCTTTAACAATGTTTATGCCCTTTCTCTGCAATTGTGGTAGAGACCTTCTCTAAGGAAATAATCTGAAATGTAGAAGAACATTTACATAGCAAAAACACTGTTTCAGTCATCTGTGCTGGTATCACAGTGACACCACAAATGGATGGCTTTAACAAAGAGAAATATATCTTCTCAAAATCTAGTATGCTAGAAGACCAAATTCAAGGCGTCAGCTCCAGGGCAAGCCTTTCTCTGTCAGCTCTGGACTCTCATCAGTCTTCCCCTGGACCACGAGCTTGTGCATGCAGGAATCCTGGGTCCAAAGGACATGCTCTTCTTCCAGTGACTCTTTCTTAGTGGTACCAGGTCCCCTAGCTCTCTGCTGGCTTCCCTTTCCTTTCTTGTTAGATAAAAGGTGTTTGGCCACATCCCAGGGAAACACCCTTTTCACTGGATCAGGGCTGTGACCTGAGCAACAGTGTTACATCCCACGCTAATCCTCTGTAATCACATGCAGAGATTATGACTTATAACACATACAAAAATCACAAAATGGAAGACAGCCACACAATAGTGGGAACCGTGGCCTGAGAAAGCTGACACAGTTGGGGGGGAACACAGTTCAATCCATCACACACTGGAAGCAATCTAAATGTCCAATGGAAAAAAACAAATCCTATGAAGACAACAGAGAACAAATCTATACCCATTCTACAGACAAAAAAATACAAAAACAAACCTGTTGCTAAGTTGATTCTGATGGACAGCAACCCTGCAGGACAGTTCAGAATGGCCCCATATGTTTCCAAGGAGCAGCTGGTGAATTCAGATTTCTGACATTTGGTTAGCTGCCCAGCACTTAACCACTAAAACCAAAACCACACTGCCATCATGTCAGCTCTGGCTCATAGCAACCCCATAGGACAGAGTGGAAATGCTCCATACAGTTTCCAAGGATCACTTGGTGGATTCTAACTGCAGACAGAGCACTTAACCACTATACCACCAGGGTTTCCTCTAAACCACTGCCAAAAGCCAAGCCAAGTGCCGTCGAGTCGGATCCGACTCATGGCGACCACAAAACCACTAGAACCTCTCAAATAATAAGCATCAGTTCTAGTGAGTTTTGAATAGACACTGGATGGAATGGATTCCTAATCTCACATAGGGGTTTATCTATTTTGTTCTACAGAATCAAATGTCTTTTTTAAAACAAGCAAAAAAGCTATGGAAACTCTAAAACTATATGCATATAAGAATTCTGTATACTGCATTCATTTTGACTATTTTATAAACTTTCTACTCAATGCAGCAGTCGAATCCCTTCCATCTTCAAAAATCTTCTTGCCTGAGTCATAGAAGCTTCCTAGGCACATCCAAACACTTTAGGGTATGCAGCTACTGAGGCTGAGGGCCGGGAACCGTGATCTCAGGAGACATCTAGGTTAAATGGCATCACACAGTTCATAAAGAAAATGTTTTACATCCCATTTTGGTGAGTAGTGAGTGACAGAGGCCTTAAGATGTGCAAACAGCACAGCTACTGGTTCCAGCATGTTTGGAGCAAAGAAGAATGAAGAAAACCAAAGACACAGGGAAGGTATTGGTCTAAAGGACTTACGGACCACCTGAGCCACAGCTTCCAACAGCCTGAGCCCAGAAATAGACGTTGTCTGGCTCTGATGGAGTTCACAGTAGAGGGTCCTGGACACAGTGAGAGTATAATGTAGAACAAAAATGCAAATTTACAAAAAAAAAAAAATGACCAGACTGACTGCTCTAATGGTAACTGGAGAATCTCATCCAAGCCCACCCCTCGCCATTTGAGCCAACGATTACACAGGCCAGTAAAAGAAACCATAATCCATGTGGGGAATGTGCTGCTCAGTTTAATCAAACATGCTAAACCAAATGGGCAACACCTGGCCAAAGGAAAAAAAGAAGAAAGAAAGAGACAGGCAGACCGAAAGAATGAACACTGAGAACTCAAGGTAGAAAGGGGGAGAATGCTGACACACTGCAGGGACTGCAACTGTCACCAAACAATTTGTGGATAAAATGTTTTAATGAAAAACAAATTTGCAGTGTAAAATTTTTTAATGAAAAAATAACTTGCACTGTAAATTTTCACCTAATGCACAACTTTAAAAAATAACAAAAATTTTTCAAAATATTCCTGTCTAATAAATAAAATTCAATTCCTAGCATTTAAGGCCTTCCAAAACCTGATTCTAAACTACATTCCATCTCCATGTGCCATTACAGTATTACCCAAACCTGATGTTCTGGCCTCACCAGGTTATTTGCCATCTCCTGTGTCTACAGTTGGAAAACCTGCTGGCAGAGTGGTCAAGAGCTACGTCTGCTAACCCAAAGGTTGAACCATATGAGATTCACTCAGCTCCATCCTGACGGGGAAAGAAAGGGCTGTGTGTGTGTGTGTAATGTGGGATGTACGTTCAGGATTGACATAACCAGCACTCTGCCACATGCCTGCATGTGTGTTCTGGGGAGCAGCGTGAAGGGAGAGGTAGTACACTCTTCCTAGAAGAAAATTCTGGGATTGTGGAGCCGTTTTATAATGTTTTTTAAGAGCGCCAGCACTGAAACTTAGCTTACTGGTGGTGAGGAAGAGAAGAAAAGAGCAATTTTCTAGCCCCATGGATGGGCCAAGAATAGTGTGTGAAGGGAAAAAAAATTAACTTTGAAAGATGTTTCCACCTTTTAAAGCATACCTGGAAGATTCATCCAAAGAGGACATTTCAGAAACGTTTCTCTTTTATACTGGCTGCCCAGTATCAGCCTTCACCTTGCCAACACGCACACACAGGAGATAAAACCACCAACCCAGAGAAACACCAACTGTCAGAAGAGACAGACACTTGGCCACCTTCGTTAATTCAGACACAGAAATGCCTTCACTAAAGTGCCACACTCTTCTCTCCCTCCTCTTGAATGACACTTCAGAACACACAAGCCTTTCCTTTTCGATTATCTTTCTGCAATGTTTTAGAATGTTAAGAATATTTCCATTTTTGTTTGTGTTCAAATTTCCATCCTCAGTAATAAAGGCCATATATAACACTCCCATAGCATTTGTACAAAAATCCACTCAACCAGCACTTTCTGAAAAAAAGCTGCATGCACTTCTCACTTTGTCTCTCACTAATTCTCTCAATGAGCCCTAAAGGAACGACACCTATATCTCACTCTCAGTGCCTCTTTCCTGTAACTCACTGGAGTATTGCCAGTTCAAACTGTTTCAAGAGTCCAGATAATTGATTGACGCTGACTGGTTTTACTCCATCTCACCAGAAGATTGAACAAAAAGAAACGGAATTAAATCACATCATAGAGGAAATACCAAGACTGAAGGAAAAAGCTTCTCAAGTGTATAAATCAAATGTTACAATGATTTCTGTGAAGGTTATAGAACACCAATCACTGAAGTTCTGTAAAAAGGAGGTAAGTGTATTTTTAGAGTTTCAAATCTCCTTGGAAGAAGAGATCTTGAAGGAAACAGCTCTTGATGCGTTTTCCTTCACAAAAATTCTATGATTAACAAATACTATACAGCCCCTGGAAACCTTGGTGGTGCAGTGGTTAAGTGCTACTACAGCTGCTAACCAAAAGGTCGGTAGTTCAAATCCACCAGGCTCTCCTTGGGGAAACTCCACAGGAGCAGTTCTACCCTGTCCTATAGAGTCGCTATGAGTCGGAATCGACTCAGTGGCCACGGGTTTGGTTTTTGGGTTTTGGTTTTTGTTTTTTGGTTTATACAGCTCCTACTAACCACCGACCCCATATCTCTTTCTCCCTTGTTCTGCTAACACACTCCTATACTGCCAGCATAAGTTGATTAATCAAGTAAGCAAAACATAACCAGGAGGCACTCCTAAGGTGGTTTTCAAAACTAAACCAGCCAGGGTGCTCCTGTTGCCCTTTGCCCTTTCCTCTTCTTCTAACTGGAAACCCTGGTGGTGTAGTAGTTGAGTGCTAACCAAAAGGTCACCAGTTCAAATCAGCCAGGGGCTCCTTGAAAGCCCTACGGGCAGTTCTATTATGTACTATATGGAGTCTGGACTTGACAGCAAGGGGTTTGATTTTTCTTTTCTTTTCTTTTCTTTTTTAATTCTCCAAACTGAAAGTCAAATCCAAAACGCAGAGTGGCAGCCACCATCTTGCAACGGTGAGGAAGGTTTAAAGTGCTGTAATAGAGTTTTCTATTGTTTGCAGCCATGCTCCAAGTTAACTGATGGAGCTACATTCCTATCACAAAGGTTTCCCAACTCCTGCTACACGTCAGTTATTCCACTGGGGCTCTCAATTCCCCTCCTCTCACCTTCTCAAGGAATTCCCTCTCTCTCCTGCATCATCCACTTCTCCCTCTCACTCAACGACTGCCATCAGCCAAATACGCTCTAATAGCTACAATGAGAAAGGGAAGCAGGGAGGCAGGAAGGAAGTGAAAAGAAGAAAAAGGGGCCTCCCTTGACCTGCATCCCCTTCTGCTACCACCCCATTGCCTATCACTTTCCTGATGCTGCCACTCTACTTCCTCATCTTCCAATCACACCTTAACCACATCTAGCCCTCCATTTACGTCACTCAGGTGAGATGGCTTGTGCTAAGTCACCAAGACTCCTTATTGCCAAGTCCAGGATTTCTTTCAGTTTGCACCTGACCTTTCAGGAGTACTGACCATTCAGCAGTTGATTCTGCTCTCATGCTTACAACTGTCTTCTTTTGGCTTCTCTAACATCATGTTCTTCTGGTTTTCTGCCTCTTTCACTAGACACTCCTTCTCCTTTGATGACTGCTTCCTTGAGCAGCCTCCTAGGAGCACTCCAGGATTAAACTTGGGCACTGCTGTAGACAGAATAATGGTCCCCAAAGCTGTCCGTGTCTTAATCCCTATTGTTGTTCTCATTAGGTGCCATCCAGTCAGTTCTGACTCATAGCAACATAGTATACAACAGAACAAAACACTGCCCAGTCTTACAGCCTTCACAACCATTGCTATATTTGAGCCCACTGTTACAGCCACTGGGTCAATCCACCTTGTTGAGAGTCTTCCTCTTTTTCACTCACCCTCTACTGTACCAAGCATAATGTCCTTCTCCAAGAACTGGTCCCTCTTGATAACATGTCCAAATTATGTGAGATGAAGTCTCACCATCCTCACTTCTAAGGAGTATTCTGGGTGTACTTCTTTCAAGACAGATTTCTTCATTCTTCTGACAGTCCATGGTATATTCAATATTCTTTGCCAACATTATCCCAAAGGCAACAACTCTACTTATATCTTCCTTATTCACTGTCCAACTTTTGAATGCACATAAGACAACTGAAAACACCATGGCTTGAGTCAGGCATACCATAATCCTCAAAGTGACATCTTTGTTTTTTAACCCTGTAAAGAGCTCTTTGGCAGCAGACATTCTCAATACAATATGTTGCTTGTTTCCTGACTGTTGCTACCACGGATGGTGATTGTGGATCCAAGTAAAATGAAACTCTTCACATCAGTCTTTTCTTCATTTCACTTCGTTAATTTGATGTATAATGCATACCGAAGGCATTGATTTTCACCAGCAAATGACAGGCTTTCATTTTGAGTGAATATGTTACCTTACATGGCAAAAGGGACTGTGCCTTCAATGCAGCTTCAGCTTTTTTCTTCAGCACCATCGGTCCCTGATCACATGCTACCTCTTTAAGTGGTTGAACACCGATGAATTGTTTCTGGTATAATAGCTCTGTATTTCTTCCATCTTCTTTCAATGCTTCTTGAGTTGTTTAGTATTTTCCCTGGAGAACCCTTCACTGCAACTCGAGGCTTGAATGTTTGCTTCAGTTCTTTCACCTTGACAAATGCAGGAAGTCTTCTTCTCTTTTGTTTTCTGTTTCCAGCTCTTTACATATGTCATTATAATACTTTGTCTTTTCAAGCTGCCCTTTGAAATATTCTAATCAGTTCTTTTACTTTGGCATTGTTTCCTTTTGCCTTAGCTGCTCAACATTCAAGAGCAAGTTTCAGTCTCTTCTGACATCCAATTTGGTCTTTTCTTTCTTGTCTTTTTAACAACCTCTGAATTTCTTCATGGATAATGTCTTTGATGTCATTCCACAATTCATCTGGTCTTCCACTATTAGTGTTCAATACATCAAATCTGTTCCTGAGATGGTCTCCAAACTCAAGTGGGATATACTCAGGGTCATACTTTGGTTATTATGGACTTGTTCTAAATTTCTTCAGTTTCAATTTGAATTTGCACATTAGCATTGATAGTCTATGCCACAGTTAGCACCTGGTCTTGTCCTGGCTGCTGAAATGCAGGTTTTCTATCATCTTTTTCAAAAGAGGTGGTTGGTTTCATTCCTGCGTATTCCAGCTGGTGAGGTCCATGTGTACAGTTGCCATTTTTGTTGGTTAAAAAAGTATTTGCAATGAAGAAGTCATTAGTCTGGCAAAATTCTATCGTGCAATCTCCAGCATCAGTTCTACTACCAAGGCCATGTTTTCCAACTACCGACCCTTCTCCTTTGTTTCCAGCTTTTGCATTCCAATCATCAGTAATTATCAATCCATCCTGAGTGCATGTTTGATCAATTTCAAACTACAGAAGCTGGTAAAAATCTTCAGTATCTTCATCTTTGGCCTTTGTGGTTGGTGCAGAAATTTTAATAATAGCCATATTAACTGGCCTTCCTTGTAGGAATATGGATATTATCCTATCATTGTCAGAAACTGTACTTCAGGATAGATCTTGAAATGTTCTTTTTGACAATGAACCCAACACTGTTCATCTTCAAGTTTTGGTTCCTGGCGTAGTAGATCATATGATTGCCTGATTCAAAATGGCCAATATCAGTCCATTTCAGCTCACGAATGCCTAAGAAATTATTAGTAGGTCTACACTCTCTTTCTCCCACTTGTCTGTCAGTTTGTAGTACTGTGGGGGCATCTTGGAAGAAGTACAGCCACTGTGTCACTCCACCTGATTGAGAGTCTTCTTTGTTTTCATTCACCCTGTACTTTATGAAGCATGATCTTCTTCAAGGACTGGTCCCTCCTGATAACACATCCAAAGTGCGTGAGACAAAGTCTCCCCATCCTCATTTCTAAGGAGCATTCTGGCTGTACTTCTTCCAAGACAGCTTTCTTTGTTCTTCTGGCAGTTAGCAGTACAGTCACTATTCTTCATCAACCCTATAATTCAAAGGCAACAGTTCTTCTTTGATCTTCCCTATTTATTGGCCAGCTTTCTCATGCATACGGGGTGACTGAAAGTATCATGGCTTGTGTCAGGTGCACTTTAGTCCTCAAAGCAACATCTTTGCTTTTTAACACTTTAAAGAGGTCTTTTGTAGCAGGTTTGCCCAACGCAATATATTGTTCCATCAGGTGTTGAGTACATATGTATTTTATGAGTGCAACTTTTGACTAGGACCTATTGTTACAGTTATGAGATGATCTTATCTAGTAATTATTACAAGATATCTTCACGATATCCAGCTTTTGCATTCCAATCATCAGTAATTATCAATCCATCCTGAGTGCATGTTTGATCAATTTCAAACTACAGAAGCTGGTAAAAATCTTCAGTATCTTCATCTTTGGCCTTTGTGGTTGGTGCAGAAATTTTAATAATAATAATTTAATAATAATAATAATTATTCTCAAAAATGGACTACTTTTTATTTCTGTGTTTATTTTTCTGGCATCTCTACTAGATGTGAAGACCTTCAAAATAAGAGTTATGGCACTGGTGCAGTGACCAACACATTCCAAGCAGTCAACATCTATATCTGAATGAACTTAAAAAAAAATCAATCAATCAGTCCCTGAATCATTGAGTAAACAGGTTAATGAGTAAAAGAGGACAGTAGCCTACTGCATCAGTGTATCCTCGCTGTATCTTAACTAGTAGCAAATTCACACAAAACTCAAGCCACAGCTTTTGTGTCAATTCTGACTATAGTGACCCTATAGGTCACGGTAGAACTGCCCCATAGAGTTTCCAGGGAGCACCTGGTGGATTGAACTGCTGACCTTTTGGTTAGCAGACATAGCACTCAACTAGTGTGCTAACAGGGCTTCCCAGACAAAAACAGGCTTAGTTAAAATCTGTACTCCATAAGGGGGCTGCTTATGTGACTCTAGTTTTCTGCCTTGGTCAGTCACCAGAATCTTGGTTGCAATAGTCAAGTAGAGTTCAAATGTACTGTATATCAATGCAGTATAACATTGAGATCACTATTAAGAGCATCAAAGAATGTGGGGGGATCTCCTAAATGCTCATTGTTTAATGAAAATGAGACACAGTTTACTGTACTAACACACTAAAAGTCATTAAACTACAGAGTGAATCTGGGTAGTCTCCTTTTCATTAAAGGCCTAGTAAAAAGAAAATTGCATTAGCATTTGTACAGCTGACATTTACTCAGAAATTACTAGGTATCAGAAACTTTGTTAAGAACTGTATACTTGATGAGTCATTTTTCTAGTTTTACAGACAACGTAACTAAGTTTAAAAAACACATCCAAGGTCACACAGTTGTTACATGGCAGATCCAGGATACAATAAACTCAGTGATGTGACGACTACAGAATATGCACACTGACCACGACCCCAGCCGTAATTAACCACCAAGCCCAGGCACTAGTCGGACTTTGTCATAGTGTTTTCTGGATCCTGAATGGCTTAGTATATGGGACTCCCACCCCAGCTTGCCTTCTTTGCTGAGATGTCTAGACATCTTATGTTTATTTCAAGACTCTTATTATAAAGGCTGACTCACTGTTTAAGTACTTACTCAAAGGATTGACTTTACTATGTCCTAAATCCTTACATATCTGGCTTTGCTTCCCTCTGACAAATTCTGGGATACTACTGTTCACAGGTGTTTGATGATGGAGTTCACTCTCTGGCTCTCCAACCTGGATAACACCCAGCTAGGCTCTTTAGCGGAGATCTGACAACAGGATTCGCAAGTTTGTAAGTCCCTTCGACTTTAAGAGTACATATCTGCTTGAAATGGAAAGTTAAAATGACTCTCCCATTGTTCAGAAACATGGAGAGAATGGTATTTCCTATGAAATACTGTTGAACAACTCATATGAAATATTTAACCAGTTCATACCCAATTTTATATTGGTTATTCTAGAGTCCTATAATACGGAGGAGCCCCAGTAGCACAGTGGTTAAAATGCTCATCTGCCGACCAACAGGTCGGTGGTTCAAACTCATCAGCCATTCCCAGAAAAAGATTTGGCAGTCTGTTTCCATAAAGACTTACAGCCATGGAAAATCTAAGGGACAGGTCTACTCTGTCCTACAGGGTGGCTACGAGTCAGAATCAATTAGACAATAGTAAGGTTTGCATGTCTGGTGGTTTGGTTCAGCTTGTAATAGGAAGCAGGACTTTTAATCACATTTGGAAGATTCTAAAGTGAAACCACTTCAATAAACTAAATCATTAGATACTTTCATTCTCTTAAGCATGTCAACCCTACAGCTCACAAGAGCCTCAGTTGTACCTTTTCCTCTAATAATTCTCCCCCAGCACTTGGCTCATACCGTAGTAATACACTGCTATGTAGTAATAAAGTAGTAATACACTGGTCTTTCCATATAGTCTTTTGCTTTGGCATTTGGCCATTTAGTTTGGCAGGCATTGCTGATAGGCATGCAAGTTTGAAATGCAGTTCTGACACTTTTTTTCCCCTTAAAAATACATTAAAAGGTACATGGTCCTTACCTTATTATTCCTTTGTTTTGGGATTCACACTATTGGGATATTAAGAAAAGACTGGGAGAATTCTGGCCAAAGTGAAAAGGAAAGAGCATCAAGACAGTCATAGTTACCATATTCTCAATCAGATAAAATATTTTTAAAGTGCCCAATAAAAGAGAATATGACCACGGATGATGCTGAAAAGCTAGAAAGTTCCAGCTATATTCTAACCTCTAAGACCTCACCGTTGTCATCAGATAGTGCTGCTTTAACAGAAATACCACAAGTGGAAGGCGTTACAAAGAGGAATTTTATTTGTCACAGCCCAGTAAGTTACAAGTCCCAATTCAGCGTGCCTGCTTCAGGGGATGGCTTTTTCTGCTGGCATTAGAGGAAGGTCCTTGTAGACAATCTTCCCCAGGAGGGGAAGATTCCGAAAGACAGGGACCCCTGGTCTTTTCCATGGGACATGTGAGTCTCAGACTGCTTTTTGGTGGTATGAGGCCCCCAAATTTCCCCGCTAGCTTTTCTCTTTTGTATCTCAGGAGACCACCTCAAGGCACAAAATAATTTCATACATTGAATCTTACTCTGCCAACACAAAGGCTGCCTATCGACCGTCATTAACATCATAGAGTCAAGAATTCCAACATGCAGGAACACTACACAATACCAGGAACTATGGCACAACCAAACTGCCAGACATTTTTTAGGGAACATAATTCAATCCATGACACTCACTAAATTTAGTAGATAAATTTCAAAATGGAGGCCATGTAGCTTTAAGAAAATTAAGGCCCTAAACATATTAGAAGCATAGTCAACCACAATTATAAATAATAACTCATGTCTACACTGCTTCGTGCACAAGACTTCTCTGATACCCCAATAGAACTATTAGGGCTTCGCAGTGTTGCAGCTCTTCACAGCTGTCAGAAACCACTTTATCAGTCCAGCAGGAGTGTAATTAAAGACAATAGCCGGGGCAGCTGTACTGAAAAAACAAATCATTTGTCTTCCCCTTCCCCCACCCCTTCTGCTCACACAGTTAATCTGAACCTAACATCAGGTCCTTCATCAAGGCTCTTTCAAAAGGCCGAATAATAGGAATCCTGTGTCTGTTTCCCAATGTGGGCTACAAACGTTGAAGGGATACTTGTTTTCATCTCACCATTGTATTATATAAAAAGCAAATAATTTAGAGCTAGAAATTTAAAAGTTCCTGAGATGGAGCAAGTTTTGGAGAATAAGAAATACTCCCTTCAGGGGAAGACAGAATCTGGAAAAATGGTCTACACTCAGTGCATGCTGATAAATGGTTAACAGCAGGCTTTGGAGGGGTGAGGGGAACCTTGATTCATAACATTTTCCAATTTCTAATTTCCACGTACACGATGACTGATTTCAAGCCACCAGTATGATGTCACTGAACACAGACTAGGGAAGAGATTCACATAGGATCCCATTACACACAGCATTCCCATCACTGACATACAGGATGCAAAGGGCCCCAAGAACACAGATAATGAGAAAAAGAAGGAAAAGGATTGAGAAATGGTGAATCTTGAGTATTTGCTAACTTTCTTCTTAATGTAATTTATTTAAAGGTTGCCAAGCCAAAAGTTTTACATGATATCATTTTACTGCCATTTTACAGAATTTCTGAAAATATAGCAATCTTCTCTCCCACCTTGCATGACCTGACTCCAGGCCACCAGTGTCTATACTCTACGCTGAGTGCCACCCTACTAGAGGTAATGAACAGTGCTCTAGTTGTAACAGGTGATAGAGAATGTATACCAATAATATTCATCTTCTAGGGGTGTACCCCAAGAACTCCACTAAAAGACTGCAACTGATGGTCTGAAGGCCTGGGAGTTCCCCTGGGAGCATGGTCCCTAGACCTGATGCTGCCCTGATCATAAATCATTGCTGAAGTCAACTCTTCAGACAGGAATGGATTGGACTGAGGTATACAAAAGTGACCATATGGTGTGTGAACTTTATGGTTCTATGCAGGTATAGGATGCTGTTCTTCTGGCCTTGTAGGGAGAAGAGAGGATGGAGAGGAGGGGACAGGAGATTGTTAAGAGGATATGACAAGTACAGAATGGAAAGAAGGAGTGTGCTGTCACCAGGAAAGGAGAGCAGAAGGAGCTGCAGATAGGCGGCATGCAAATTTAACTTGGATTGTATACCTTCACTCAATCACAATAAAATAATAATAATATTCATCTTTTCAGCGGTGGAACTAGATCACTTCTTTAATACTTTTATCAAAATTTACCTTTCCAGAATAATCTCCTGAAAGCCAAAAAAGAAAAAAAGAGTGACTTATGAAAAGTTTATGTGTGGTCACTAAAACAATAAAGACTTAAGTATTTTTTATAATCAAGACTACTGAGAATGTATTTTGTAACCTTTTCTTCCTCAAGTTTATGTAACTAGATGCCAACAGGAAATTTTGGATGAGTCACCCAGACAACAAATGCCACATTCCAAGGGAGGCACAAAGGCCATGATGAGAACTTGCAAAAGAGGTGATCCAAAAAAGCAACATGAACTTCTACTTCTAGGAAGATAAGTTGATATACCTTTTCCTATTCCTGTCACTAAGTACAGCTAAAAACAGTGATTGTTACATATACACAAACAAAAGACTGAGTAGTGGAGAGGAGAAAGGAGACTAGCTAAGAACAACAATGAATAGTGAGTCCTCTGGCTTTTCTTTCTGCTTTAGATATTCCAGCCTGAGAGCTGATGAAGGTGGCAGCACAGAAACAGCAAGTGAATAGAGACTTAAAAAAAAAAAATCTGTTGCCATCAAGTTGATTTTAACAGAGTGCTGAGGCCCATACCCACAGAAGCCTCTGTAAGCAAAGTCTCATGGCCTATGTGATGGCAGGCGGATGCATTTCACCCTTGGCATATTTTTTTGGCCTTGCTCTCCCTGATGATATTTTGCAACCTAATCAAACCTTCCTCAAAAATATCCTCTTATCTCCTGGCACAAGGATCAAAGAAGAAGCGTTTTACAACCCCCTCGGCTTAATGAATTCCGACACAGCACACCAAGCCCGGGAATACTGAAGCCAGCTCGGCTCCACTGGCTTCCCCCAACTGCACTTCCCCCTCCACATGTGAAATACAAGATTGCAGGAAGGCCCTGGGAAGCTCCCCAGGGATGACTCCCCCACTCCCCGGCTCTTAGAGATAGACATTCCACTCCCTACATCAGGAAGACAGATATGCTTCCAAGTTTATTATATTTGGTATGGCAGATAGACAAATACTAAAGAAACATCCTTCTTAGAACAGCTTAAGAGAGGCTTAGAGTGGGGAACAGTGGGTACTTACTATCTTCACAGGAAGAGATAAAAAAGAGCAAAGAAGGAACAAATAGAGACAGCCAGATAATGAGCTTTGACCTCGAGGCATGGATAGAGCTGATTAAGCTCAAGGCATAACTTTGTTTTCACAGCTATTTATCACAACAATATACTTGCCTCGGGCCATTACCTAGAGGGCCCTAATGATCAACATGAAAAGAGACCACTGTCTCTGGCCATTATCTAGAAGGCCCTAGTGATTAACATGAAAAGAGACCACAAGGTATCAGTTCCTCATTAGCCAACAGCTTACATGGCCAAAGACCAGGGTGAAATCACGTCACCTCACTGAATATACAAAAAATAAAGAAAGACATACCCTGACAGGCTGCCGATCTCCAGATTCCTGTTTGTCTCAGTCTCATCATTTCTTCTTCGCCGATGCCACCCATCCCTCCGTGATCCCAGACCCTGCCGAGGCTGGCTCCCGGCAACAGAGGACAGAATAGAACTGCCCCATTAAGATTCCAAGGAGTCCCTGGCAGATTTGAACTGCCAACCTTCTGGTTAGAAGACATAGTACTTAACTATTACACCACAAGAGTTTCCCTAACACAGACTAAAACCAAAAAAAAAAAAAAAAAAAACACCCTTTACTATCCAGTCAATTTTGACTTTTAGCAACTCCATAGGACAGAGTAGAACTGCTCCATAGAGTTTCCAAGGAGTGCCTGGTGGATTTGAACTGCCAACCTTCAGGTTAATAGTCATAGCATTTAACCACTATGCGTCCAGGTTTTCCGACACAGGCTAACATGTCCCCCAAAAGCCTGCACTTCCTAAACAAAACACCTTGTGGTGAAAGGAACATACTGTATCTTCACTGAATCCATGTCACTGTCCCAGTTGTGATATTGTATCTAATAGAGGTCTATTACAGTGTCACCAACTGGGAAAACTGGGTAAAGGGTACAATGGATCTCTCTGTATTATTTTTTACAACCACATGTAAATTTACAATGATCTCAAAATAAAAATATCTTCTAAAAATTACATGTCTTCTAATTCCTGAGCTATATCACAATATACAACAGTCATAAATCACATACAAGGAGATTCTGGAAAGAGCTACTTATGTACAGAGAAGTCTGACCCCTCTTCCAAGGTAGTCACTTGGGTGGTATTTCCCCTTCCCAGCAAATGCAAACAAGGGGCTTCAAGAACACAAGTTGGAAAAAAATTGGGAGATTTTTGGTCTCTAGAGATGAGGACAGACACTCTCAGGTGCAAAGCTCAAAGGGCAAACAACTGACTGGCTACAGCTTTGACAGAAAAGTATACGAGAAGCACTCCTTGGGGGTAGTCTGTATTTCTGGAGTCTGTCAGAGAAAGAATATGTAGCTGCTTCTGTGGAACAGATGAAGGCCATGCAAGAGCAAGCATGGGTCTTAGATCTTTTCCAACAGAGGCACCTGGAGGAGCAAAAAGACCCCAGCAGGAAGAGGTAGGTACTTCTAAGGGACAAAGGAATTTCCCCAAGCTTCCATTCAAAATGGAGAGGGCTGCATGGAGTGAACGATTCCTTATCTCTTCTGAGGATTCAAAATCTGAGGTTAGTGACATGGGAGAAGAGGTTGGGAGAAAACATGCAGCAGCCACTGCTGTATGATGTTTGCACACAGAGTTTACTGGTGTTGCCACAGATGGCAAACATTTATTATGGTTTTTCAAGCTGAGCAATCCTGAGGACATCAAAAAGCAGAGGCTTATAATAATCAATTCATCAGAGTCTTCATAATTGAATATACTATGAAAGTGTTTTTAAATTAACATAATTAGCATATAAAGGCAAGAGTAAATTTTTTAAACAATTCAGTGGAATCATTTATATTCCTAAACACATTCTTTGATGTTAGTAGCCCTCTGTGACAAGATACTCTCTCTTGGCATCTGTCTTACCTCTTATGCCTTCTTGCACCCCTGCTCTGAACCTAACCCCCATCTGCCCCATTTTCCTCTCCAGAGAGGAGAAATTCTAAGCTATGAGATCCAACAATTAAGTCCGTGAACTTAACTGTTCTAAATGCTACATACCTCATTGCTGAATATCACTACAGTTACATTCGAAGTACTTCCCTTGGAAAGCTATGCACTAACACCAGTGCCTGTCTAGTTCATCCTTCAAAGTAACTTTGAAACTCCTTCTGGAATGGTCATTGCACACAGTAGCACAGTAGCAAGTTCACAAACTTAACTGTATAGTTGTCTGTGATGGAGTTTTTAGCCAGTAAACAAATAATTATATTGGGATACCCTACCTACACACCTGATCTGGCACCCAGTGACTTTTATCTTTACCTAAAGATAAAGAAAATACAGAAAGGAAGACATTTGGATAACACTCAGGACATTAAGGGTAATACAATGACAGCTATGATGGCCATTCCAGAAAAAGAGTTCCAAAATTGCTTTGAAAGGTAGACTAGGCACTGGCATTGGTGTATAGCTTCCCAAGGGGCGTACTTTGAAAATAACTGTAGTGATATTCAGCAATGAGGTATGTAGCACTTTTTCCAGGATGAGGTAACAAACTTAATTGGCAGATCTCATATAAGTCATATTCCAAGCCAAAGATCATATCATATATCCTAATGAGTGGAGCTACCACACACAAAATGATCAGGATAGGAGTAAACTTTCTGCCTTTTTCCTTTTGTTCCCTCGATGCTAAGGTAATGAGCCAACTCATGTTCTAGTCAGGCTGACTCTTTGGATGATAAAATTATTTTCAAAAAAATCTTACAAGGAGAGTACAAAGTTACAAAAACCTACAGTCGGGGGAGTGGAGTCAAGATGTCAAACAAGACACACATCTCCTTAAATCCCTCTGGAAACCAAGACCTGAAATGATAATTAAATGGAGCCTTCTGGGTACCTAGTGAGCCCTAGAACACAGCACAGGGCTGTTAATTTGGACTTCATACCACTGAACAGAAAACCTCCTCTCCTTTGCTGTCCCCTGCTCTTGGTGAGTGCTGGTTTTCACGGACCGAAGGTAACTCACCATTTTGACTATTTTTCTTCTGTTTTAGCTGGCAGGCAGAGATGGAACTTGACTAGCAGGTAATCCCAGATGCATAGCTGGTGGGATCAGTAGGCAAAATTGTCACATTTTGAGGTCCTGGTTTTGAACTCTGCATCTCAGTACCTTTGGCCTCTCTTTCTGCCTCCACCATTGAGTAGCCCGTATCAAGGCAGTCAGGGAACTTGTGCGGGACACCATCTTGTTCCATGGGGAGGTAGGTATACCCATACAGAGTCCTCAGCTGGACCTAATTCCTAGGCTGGGAGGCACGGCCTTCCCAGAGAGTGCTTTTCTGGCAGAAAACCAGTATTTTACTCAGTGTCACCTACAGCTGGGGCCCGGCAGCAGAGGCCAGCAGGGCAATAGCCTTTCTCTATTTTGAACTAGTTTATAATATGTGGAATTGGATATAGAGGGGCTTACTCTGCCAGCTGGGAAGAGGGACCTGTACACCTGAAAACCTGACTGACATTGGAAGTTGTTAGATACCTTTTCCCTTGCATTTTAAGACTGCCTAGAGAAACAACTGCAGTCCATCCTCACAGCATCTTTCCCAGCCTTTACTGACTCACATGATGCCCCAAAAGCAACAAACTCTGGAGAAAACTGTAACCAAGAAATCATCCATGGCTTCAGAAATCCTCCAAAAGAAAGCACCACAGAACTTCCCAGATGAAGAAACCTTCCTGAAACTATCGGAAGGTGAATACAAAAGGATTATATAGAGAGCCCTCCAAGACCTTATACAAAATGCAGCAGAGAAAAATGAAAAATTAAGCAAGCTGTTCAGATATGAAGGAACACCAGTACTCTGAAAGCCAACAGACCAAGAACAAAATCAAAGACAGAACCTTCAATTCAAAGCCAAGAAAACAGAATGGAACAAATGGAAAAGGGACTTTCTGACTTGGAAGACAAAGCTACTGACTCCAGCATCTATGAGGAAAAATCAGAAAAGAAACAAGAAAAATGAAGAGGCATTAAGAAACATGTGAGGCTCTATTAAGAGGAGCAATCTACAATTAATTGGAGCTCCTGAACAGGGCAAGACACCTGAGAACACAGAGAGTATTGTTGCTGAGCTGCTGACAGAAAACTTCCCAGAAACTGTCAAAGAAGAGAATATAGATATCCAAGATGCATATCGAACACCACTCAATATAGTTCTCAAAAGACTCCAAGACATATTATAACCAAGCTTAACAAAATGAAATACAAACAGAAACTCTTAAAGGTGGCAAGACTCAAAGCAAAGCTAACCTTCAGAGAGAAACCCTGTAGGCTTTCAGTGGATTTCTTAGCAAAAACAATGCTGGCACAGAAACAGTGGCATAACACATTCAAAGCCTAGAAGGAGAAGAACTTCCAAACAAGAACTATATATCCTGCAAAACTATCTTTCAAATATGAAAATGAAATTAAATACATTCACAGATAAACAGAAACTCAGAGACTTTATAAAAACCAAACCAAAGTTACAAGAAATACTAAAAGAATCTCTTGGCTTAGAAGAACAAAATCACTAACTTTATATTTTAGAAGCAAATTCAGGGCACATCATCCAGAATTCTACTCAGTTAGAGAAGGCTCCAAACTCAATCAGAGCTATAATAGTGAAAGAAATGATCCAGTATCATATCATGAAAATGTCCTCATATTGAAAAGAGAGATGTACTACAGTCATTACAGTCCTTCCAGGTGGAGAGGAAGTTAATAAGACTGGTAGTAATTAAAATTGGGTTTATACATAGTTTATTAAGGGGGATCATAGGAACAGCCATAAAGCACAATAAAGTTGCAACATATCAAATCAAGAAATATAATACAGGAGTCTAGACAACCACAAAACCAATCCTGAAAAAGGTGAAAAATCAACTCAGAAAGAAGAAAGTCCTAGAACAGATTAATAAGAACAACGGAGAAAACATCAACCCCAAAATAAACATATCACCATGACAGCATTAAACACATACCTATCAATAATTACATTGTGAATGGACTGAACTCTCCAGTAAAGAGACATCGAGTGACATCTTGGATCAAAAGACACGACCCATCCATATGTTGCCTACAAGAAACTCACCTTAGACTTAACAATATGAACAAACTGAAAATTAAAGGATGGAAGAATATATATCAAGCTAACAATACATAAAGAGCAGGTGTAGCAATTCTAATCTCAGATAAAATAGATTTTAATGTAAAAACCTACAGTCATATGATAACACCTTGTTCTTTTCTTATGTTTTCAATTTGATACTTTTTTTCAACAAGCATTTTAACATACCTTTTTATTTGGGATCCAATTATTACTCAAAATCTTTTAACTTCTAACACTATTTGCTGCTTCTGGTGACTCTTGCTCATGGTGGTTCATTTCCTTGTGTGTTCTGTACTTTAAGATTCAAAGCTCATGTTGGGCTATTGGGAATCCTTCAGGATCTGGGTGTCTGCTTCTGTCAGAGTTCCCAGGGTTTTTACCAATTAGGTCTCAGAAACTCTGGTGACATCGTGGTTAAGTGCTATAGCTGCTAGCCAAAAAAAATCAGCAATTCAAATCCACCAGGCACTCCTGGAAACTCTATGGGGTGTATCTAATTTGTCCTTTAGGGTTGCTATGAGTCAGACTCAACTGAATGGTAATAGGTTTGGTTTTTTTGTTTTTATACTAATTTCTTGGCTTGAAGATTCCTGAATATGATTCAAATGTCCAACCTGGGTAAAAGAAGGAGTAATAGTATATTCTCGGAGAATACTTTTTACCCTGAGCACACAGCAGGACACATAAATTGTATTCTTGTCTCTCTTTGCATCAAGTGTGATTTTTTCCCCTAGTTTATTCTTCCCAAGCATGCAGTTCTGGAAGGACCCTAGCCTTAGATTTGGGTTCCATTCTTTGTATTCCACATCCTTCAGCAGAAGCTTCTGTCCTTATCCCCTGAATCACTCAAATCTAAGGCTCTTGACTGATAAAAACCAGTGAAGTCCTCCAAGGCAGCTAACACTTCAGCATCTACTTACTCTTCTAGTCTTTAGTTTCATCTTTTAGTCCTTGAGAATACCCTTTGTCTTGAGCTCAGTTGTTCTTTAAAAGGTGACTATTATATTTCATCTAGTTTTCCTAAGCATTCTGTAACAGGAATGTTTTCAAATTATCTAATCTCTAAATTGCCAGGAAGAAAAGTCTAGTATGCAGAAAATTAAACCCAATTTGGTATATCTCATATTATCTACTAGGATAAATATTAGAACAAGTCCATGAGAGCTAAAGTACAACTTGAGTATATCTCACCTGAATTTAGAGACCACTTTAAGAATATATTTGAAGTGTTGAACATCAACAACTTAAGACCAGACAAGTTGTGGAATGACACCAAGGATATCATACATAAACAAAGCCAGAGGTCATCAAAAAGATAGGAGAGAAAGAAAAGATACAAATGGATGTCACAAGAGACTCTGAAACGTGCTCTTGAATACTGAGTAGCTGAAGCAAAAGAAAAAATACTGAAGTAAAAGAGCTAAACAGGAGATTTCAAAGGGCAGCTTGAGAAAACAAAGTGTTATGATGACATGTGCAAAGACTTGGCAATAGAAAACTGAAAAGGAAAAACACATACATTTCTCAAATTCAAAGAACTGAAGAAAATGTTCAAGCTTTGAGCTATAATACTGAGTGATTCTATGGCCAAGTAGCCAAGTGCCGTCGAGTCGGATAGTAAAGATATTAAATGATGCAGAAAGCATCAAAAGAACATGGAATACCACACAAAAGTTGGCCATGATCCAGAAAACACAAAACAACAAATGCTGGAGAGGCTGTGGAGAAATCAGAACTCTCCTACACTGTTGATGGGATTGCAAAATGGTGCTACCTCTCTGGAAAGCAATCTGGCACTTCCTTAAAAAGCTGGAAATAGATATGCCATTGGACCCTATAATTCCACTGCTTGGACTATATCCTTTAGAATCAAGGGGATTCACATCAACAGATACATGCACATGAATGTTTACTGCAGTACAGTTCACAATAGTAAAAAGATGGAATCAACCCAGATGCCCAACAACAGAGGAATGGATAGGTAAACTATGGTATATACACTCAATGGAACACTATGCAATGATAAAGAACAATGATGATTTTAGGAAGCATAATCTGATTTCAACTGGAGAACATTATGTTGAATGAAAGTAGTCAGAGACAAAAGGACAAATACTGCACCGGACAGGGAGAGCAGTGGAAGCTGCATATAGGGGGGCATGTAAATTTATATGTGAATGTACATTTTCACTCAGTTATGTTAAATAAAAATTTTAAAAGAAGGACAAATACTGTATGAGACCCCTACAATAAGGACTTAAAAACAGACTCATGCATAGAAGAGAAGAATCTTTGAGGGCTGCAAGGCTGAGGAAGGAGGAAGGGTGAGGATGGGGTATAGATTAGACAGTTGATAGAAATTTGGTTGAGTGACATCAGTGACAGCACACATTAGAAAGAAGATCAATTTTAACCGGACTTCAATATAACATGATTAGTGCTCCCATCTTAACCCAATATTGCAAGGACAGAGTAGCTGGGGTGGGGGTCCTGGGACCATGCTTTCAGGGAACATACAGGCCAACAGGCATAACTAGTGTTTTGCTAAGAGAGTCTCCCACACTACACATTGGTGAGTGGTATCTGGGGTCTTAAATGCTGCCAAGCTGACATTTGAGGTACACCAAATAGACCCAACTCAGCAGGAACAGATGATCACAAAGGACCAAAATAACATGGAGGAAAGACAACCCAGAAGACAGAGAGACCCACATGAGTACGTGACTACATCAACAGGTGACCAGAAGAACTGAATGGTGCCTGGCCACCACCACTGACAGCCATGATACAGCTCACAAAGTTGAGTCTTACTGGCAACAGGAGTATAAAAAGGGGTGCACCCTGAGATCTCCACTAAAAGACTGCAGTTGATGGTCCAGGGGCCTCAGGATTCCCCTGGGAACATGGCCCCTGGCCCTGATGCTGCCCCGCCCCTGTCCATAAATCATAATGGAGGTCAACTCTTCGGACAGGAATGGATTGTACTTGGCAACACAGAGTGACCATATCGAGTGTGCACCTTATGGTTTTATGCACCTAGAGGATGTCATACTGCTGACCTCTTACTGGAGTTGGGGGAGAGGGTGGAGAGGAGGGGATAAGAGATTGTTAGGAGGATACATGTATAGAATGCAGACAAGGAGTATGCTGTCACTGGGCAGGGAGAGCAGGCAGAGTTCCACATAGGTGAGCATGCAAATTTATATCAGATTGTACATTTTCACTCCATCATAATAAAAAAATTAATAAGGAATACAGAATAAATACACCGAGTTACTATACCAAAAAAAAAAAAAACTTGGGAACATTAATCATTTCAGGAGATAATATATGATCAGAAACAATGGTACTGAACAAAGAGAGCCAAGGTATACTGAAGGCACTGACAAAAAGCAAGACTCCAGGAACTGAAAGAATACCAATTGATATGTTTTCACAAACAGATGCAGCACATATGCCAAGAAATTTGGCCAACTGTGTGGAAGAGATCCATATTTATGCCTATTCCCAAGAAAGGTAATCCAACCAAATGCAGAAATTATCAAACAGTATCATTATTATCACATGCAAGCAAAATTTGGCTGAAGATTATTCAAAAGCAGTGGCAGCAGTATATAAACAGGGAACTACTAAAAATTCAAGCCAGATTTAGAAGAGGATGTAGAACCAGGAATATCACTGCTGTTGTCAGATGGATCTTGGCTGAAAGTAGGGAATGTCAAGATGTTTACCTGTGTATTATTGACTATGCAAAGGTATTCAACTGTTTTAATCATAATAATGTGTGGATAACACTGTAAAGAATGTGAACTCCGGAACACTCGGGTCATGAGGAACCTATACATTGATCAAGAGGCAGTTGTTCAAAGACAACAAGGGAATACTGTGTGGTTTAAAGTCAGTAATGGTGTGCACAAAGGTTGTATGTTTTCACCATACCTATTCAATCTGTACGCTGAGCAAATAATCTGAGAAGATAGACTACATGAAGAAGAACAGGTCATTAGGATAGGAGGAAGACTCATTAACCATCTATATCATGCAGATGATGCAAGCTTGCTTACTTCAAGTGAAGACTTGAAGCGCTTACTGAAGAAGATGAAAGACCACAGCCTGCAGTATGGATTACACCTCACTGTAAAGAAAACAAAAATCCTCACAAATGGACAAATAAGCAACATGATAAACGGAGAAAAAACTGAGGTTGACAAGAACTTCATTTTACTTGGATCCACAATCAATGAACACAAGAGCAGCAGTCAAAAAAACCAAGCGGCACACTGCATTGAATAAATCAGCTACAAAAAGACCTCCTTAAAATGTTGAAAAATAAAGATGTCACCTTGAAGACTAAGGTACACCTGATGCAGGCCATGGTGTTTTCAATCAACTCACATGCATGTGCAAGCTTGACAATGAATAAGGAAAACCAAAGTAGAACTGAAGCCTTTGAATTGTAGTGTTGGAGAAGAATACTGAATATACTATGGACTGCCAAAAGAACAAACAAACCTGTCAGAATGCTACTTAAAAGCAAGGATGGTGAAACTGCATCTCACATACACTGTCAGGAGAGAGAAGGACATTATGCTTGGTAAAGTACAGGGTCAGCAAAAAAGAGGAAGACCCTCAACAATGTAGACTGACATAGTGGCTGCAACAGCAGGCTCAAGCATCGCTAAAAACTGGGTGGATGGTGCAGAATCAGGTAGTGTTTTGTTCTGTTGTGCACAGGGTCTCTCTGAGTTAGAACCAACTCAATGGCACCTAACAACAACATCAGATCAATATTTCCCAAACTTTAATATACATACAAATTCAGCTAGGGATCTTAATAAAATGCAAATTTTGACCCTGGATCTTGGATGGAACCTAATCTCTAACAGGCTCCCAAATGATGCCAATGTTGCTGATCTGTGGACCACAACACTGAATAAGAAGTGTCTATAGATGATCATGGAAACCCTGGTTGCATAGTAATTAAGTGTTACAGCTGCTAACAAAAAGGTTGACAGTTCAATCCACCAGCAATCCTTAAAAACTCTATGGGCAGTTCTACTGTCATATAGGGTTGTTAGGAGTTGGAATTCACTGCAATCAATTTGTTTTTGTTTTTATTTTTAAATAGATTATCATATTTTCCAAAGTAGTAGCTATCTTCAGTTGGTGGGATTAAAATTATTTTTCTTTATTCTTTTGTGTTTTCTGAACTTTTCTCAATAATCTGACAAATAATGATGTTATTCTCATTTTAAATACATGTGTGTATACATATACTTTGGTTTATAAGGATCTATATTACACTTCTGAAAAATCTGTTGCCATAGACTCAAATCCAACTCATAGCAACCCTACAGGACAGAGAACTGTCCCACAGGGTTTCAAAGACTGCAATCTTTACAGAAGCAGAATGTCAGGTCTTTCTCCCACAGTGCAGTTGGCGACCTCAAACCACTGACTTTTCAGTTAACAGGTGGGTGGTAACCACTGTGAAATCAGGGCTCCTTTCTTTATGGTGTAGGATCTCATAATTGTACATCTTATCTTCTCTGTTTGCCTCCTCCTATATTAGTTTGGCCAAAACTACATTGTGTCACATAGAAGGATATGATTTTGTTGGCAGGAAAAAACTGCTTTTCGCACCTTACTGTGTTGCTGACAAGATCCCATATGAAGAAGGTAATCAAAATTTTCTAGTGAATTAACTACTCTGGCCCTCTTTAACATGTAATCTGAAATCTAACCACATAACCAGTAGTGTTCCCAGCATTTATTCATTCAATAAACATTAATGTGCCATGTGGCTCACCATTATCCCCACTCATATGGAGCTTTAAACCAAATAAAAGCTAAACCCATTGCATCAAGTCAATTATAACTCATAGCAACCCTATAGGATGGAGTAGAACTGCTCCATAGATTTTCCAGGGAGCATTTGGCAGATTCAAACTGATGACCTTTGGTTTGCAGGTATAGCACTTAACCACTATACCATCAGGGTTGCCATCTACCTATGCTAGCTGGGTTAAATAGTCAACATGTCAATAATAATAGCTGTAGTGTTAAGTGCTGCGTCTGCTAACCAAAAAACATCAGCAGTTTGAATCTGCCAGAGGCTCCTTGGAAACTCTATGGGGCAGCTGTATTCTGTTCTATAGGGTCACTATCAGTTGGAATCAACTCAACAGCAGTGGGTTTAACACTCACTGAGCAATCATTGAATGACAAGCAGTTGATACCCACTACTCCACTTAGCCCTTCAGCAACATTATAAAAGAGCTACTATTATCCCCATTTTATCAGAAAAGCTAAAGTTTGTTTTTAGTTCCCATAGAATTGACCCCAACTCATGGAGACTCTATATATATGAGAATGAAATGATATCTAGTCCTGCACCATCCTGACAATTGCTGCTATACACAGGCCCATTGTTGTGGCCACTGTGTCAATCCACCTCACTGAAAGTCTTCCTTTTTTCACTGACCCCTTACTTGAGCAACAGTGAAGAACTTCTCCAGGGACTGATCCCTCCTGGTAATATGTCCAAAGTAAGCAAGGCAAAATCTTACCATCATCACTTCTAAGGAGCATTCTGGCTGTACTTCCTTCAACACAGAGTTGTTCCTTCTTCTAGCAGTCCATGGTATATTCAATTTCTTTGCCAACACCATAATTCAAATGCATCCATTTTTGCCAAAGCCAAAGGGTCTTCCTTATATATCATCCAGCTTTTGCATACATGAGGCTGCAAGAGAGGTTGAATAACTTTCCTATAGTCACTTTGCTAGTATATGGTAGATCCAGAGTTAAAAGTCATGCCATTCTGACTTCAAAACCCAAACTAGTGTCCACTAGGCTATATTACAGTCAAATGCAAAGTGCAAAATTATCAAGACAAGGCCAAGAAGTAGACACACTGAGATGCAGACATTCTTATTCCACTTGGACACAGAATATAGACTGAGAGTAAATATATCACTGCAGAAGCTGGCTTCAGGAAAGGATACATCCATGGTTTGGTCTGTAGCAAGCTTTGATTTCAAGCTTCACAACATAGGGGAGGCTGAAGCCGCCCTCCCCATGTCCTTGGATGAATAGGCTGAAGACCTGAGCTTTCAAGATGCAGTTGCAGGGAACTGAAGAAGAAAAGAAGATGGAATCTGTGACAGAGTTAAACATGAGATTACAGAAGCCAGTAATATTGTTACACTGAAATTTATGATAGTCTCAAGCCTGCCTTAATGGAATGAAGAAGTTATTGGGTATTTAAAAATGCCACAGCTTGGGTCTGCAGGACACAGCCTCTATGAGATGAATTCCATAGTTCAAACAGAAGATGAGTTCAGAAGATTTGTTCAGTTGAAAGCATGTGAAACTAAAGTTAAAATGAAGCATGAGCTTCTGGCCAACACTGTCAAGTTGGTAAAGATTTGATCAGCACCAAAGAACACAAAGGCTCCTTATGCTCACTCACCAGAAGACACAACCTCTTCTAGAAAAAAGGCATTTTTTTAAAAACCTAGATCAAATGAGATACAGCAAAATTCTTATACTTGAATAAAACACAGCCTTGAAATTTTCACTTTAATTATGTATACCACTGTTTGTCATCTACTAAATTCCTACCTGAAACAATTAAGAGAAAAAACCTGTATATGCTTTTTAATAGTAAACCAGGTTCTTTGGTACTATGGAAATAAGCATTATGTAATTATCAAACTATCAGCTTATTGGCTGGTACTGATTAATCTCAGGAATACACCAAAATATTAATGAAGCCATGGTCAGGAGTCAATACTTACAAAGGTCTTTTAGGGTCACTGTGTTTCACAGCTTCCACCTGAACCCTCACCCCAGCTGGTGACACGGAGACAAAGAAACAGACAGTAGCCATACTGACAGCAGAGGAATGGTGCTACTGTTATAGCTAAAGGAAAACATTATTAGCTTGTGACTGACACTTCATAGGTAATTCATGCAAATGATGGATCACTTCATGTTTGTAATTTGATGCGCTTCTTCTTTTAATAACACACTGAACAGATGTATGTTTCCTGTTTACGTTCATAAACACCAAATTGGCTTTCCACCAGTGTGGCTCTTCTCAGGAGGAGGAAGGAGAAGGTGGGTGCACTGGGGAACCTCACATAAGTGGCCTTGACTGTTTTGCCCCTGTCAGCCCTCTTGGCCTTTTTTATCCCCATGTCCTAGGCTTTGCTTGCTTTCCCTTCCTTTGCAGATCTGCTGTCCCCTGTTCCATTTATCAGGGAACCTCTCCCTGTGTGCTATAGCATAAAAGTCAGTCTCCTTGGTTCACAGCCTCAGTGTGATCTTCCAGAGTAAGGGCAAGGAGTGTTTTTTGGGCGTTGCTATTTATCACTATGGAAAAACAGGAGCTAACCAAAGTAACAAACAAGTATAATTTACAAACTTATAGGACTCCTCTGTCCTAATAATTGTCCTCTGGGGAGAATATAATTCTTGAGACACAGAAGACTCAGTATTTGTTTCCCAAAAGAATAAATGCACCGCATTCATTGCTTCCTTGGAAAACTAGTCTTCTATTCGTCAGAAATCAGTTGGGATTCTAGCAGCTGTCCCTTTCATTGGAGCTCTATGATTAACCTCTCCCATTCTTGGTAGTACATTCATTCATTCCACAAATAGTGACTATCTCCTATATGACAGCCACTGCGCCAGGTGCTAGGGATATCCAGCAATGAATAAGAAAAGGTCTCAAAGTCGACATTCTGGTGGGACAGGCAGGAAGGGAACACCTTGTGGTTAACCCATTGCCATCAAGTCACTTCCGACTCGTAGTGACCTTATGGGACAGGGTAGAACTGTTCCCAAAGAGTTTCCAAGGAGCAGCTGGCAGATAAGAACTGTTGACTTTTGGGTTAGCAGCAGTAGCATCTAACCACTATACCACCAGGGTTGTTGTTGTTAGGTGCCATCAAGTCAGCTCTGACTCATAGTGAAGTGACCCTGTGTACAACAGAACCAAAGGCTGCCTGGCTCTGTGCCACCCTCGCAGTCATCGCTGTGTCTGAGCCCACTGTTGGCAGCCACTGGGTAAATCCATCTTGTCAAAGGTCTTCCTCTTTTTCGCTCACCCTCTACCTTACCAAGCAGGATATCCTACTCTAGGGATTGGCCCCTCCTGATAACACATCCAAAGTATATGGGATGAAGTCTCACAATTGTCACTTCTAAGAGGCATTCTGGCTGTACTTCTTCCAAGACAGATTTGTTCATCCTTTTGGAAGTCTGTGATATATTCAACATTCTTTGACAATACCATGATTCAAATCCATCAATTCTCCTTCAGACTTCCTCATTCATTATCCAGCTGTCATGCTCATACACTAGTTACAAGTCTGTTGCCATCAAGTCGATTCCACTCATAGCAGATCGAGCAGAACTGCTCCATAGAGCTTCCAAGGCACACCTGGTACATTCAAATTGCCAACTTTTTGGTTAGCAGCTGTAGCACATAACCACTAGGCCACTGAAGTTTCCCCATGCACATGCCGGCCAAGCCAAGTAGGAGATTAAAAACATCACGGCTTGGGGCAGGTGCACCTCATTCCTCAAAGAGACATCTTTTCTTTTTAAACACATTAAACAGGTCTTTTACAGAAGATTTGCCCAGTGCAATGTACTGTTGGATTTCTTGACGGCTTCGTCCATGGACTTTTGGAAGTCCAAGTACAATTAAATCTTTGACAACATCCATATTTTCTCCTTTTACCATGATGTTGCTGATTGCTGATTGTGAAACTTTCGTTTTCTTTATGTTAAGGTGTAACCCACTATAAAGGGTGTAGTCTTTGATCTTTATCAGTAAGTGCTCTTTATTTTCAGTTGGCAAAGTTCTGTGTCATATGCATATTGCAGGTTGTTAGTGAGTTTTTCTCTGATCCTGATGCCTGAAGCTCATTCAATAAGTACACAATATATACTATTATGCAGTATACCACTGACAAAGCATAACAATAAATATTATTACAAAAAAAAAAGGATGAGAGAAGCAGACATGGCTATTTTTTGAACTTTGCAAGAAAAAAAGTTTTTCAGTGAAGGCCTGACGTTTAATCAGAAACCAGAAAGGGAAGAACAAGCAAATCAAGTAAAGATCTTGGGTAAGAGCTGCTCCAGACAGATGGGAAAAAAGAAACAAAGGCACTGAATGGTGAGAGAGGTTGGCATGTGCGAGGTTTCAAAAGAAAATAACCTTAATTTGAGTATGTTGGAAACAAAGAGAAAGGAGACAAGAAGCTTGTATAGCAGAAGAAAAAAAGTAAACCTATTCCATAGGATTCAGACAAACAGAACAGTTATACTCATGTTCCCATGCTGGCTTATTACAAGCTGCAAAAACAGCGGAGGTGGTGTGTTCCTCTCTGACTGGTACGACTAATGTGGTAGACAACTGTTTAAAGAACAGAATATTTACCATCTCATAGACTTGCTTTGGCCAGTGGGCTGTTAGAAAGCACAGTGCAGCAGCAGTCTGAAATGTGCTTGTGTAGTTGTGCTTGCCCTTTTATGCTTCTGCCCCCTTCAGAAGAGCTTCCCTGGGTAGCTGCTCTGCCTTTAGCCTGGGCTCTAGAATGATTCATGCAGAACAGAACTGACCCAAGCTCTGACCCACTGACCTGCCACTGAAGCAAAGTCACTCCATCAAATCCATACACCCCAGACAAAATAAGCATTTTCTGTTGTGTACCACTGCAATTCTGTGGTTGTTCAATGCAACAGTAGCTGATCCACACAACTAGTAAGCACCAGAGTGCTAGGACCTCCCAAAGGGAAAAAGCCAGTAAGCACCCAGTGGTACCACCCCTGGCTGATGACCAGCAGGACAGTATCTATAATCAATTTCAAAGAGATACATAATTTTAAGATGGAAACGTAACAGTACATGGACATTTTCTCTGTGCTAGCTACTGCTCTAAGAGTTTCATGAATCTGGAGACCAATTTGATGCCTGAAGTAACCTCTTCAGTGTCATCTAGAAAATGAGAGTTCAATGACCTCTATGTAAGCTTCCAGAGTTGTCATTCTATGTGAGTCACTTAAATAAAAAAATAATAATAATAAATAAGGTTAACTACTAACTTACACTCACCACATTTCTAAGGGGAATATATATCCTGTCTAGATTAATATATGTGTTTTCTCATAAAACATATGACTGTTTTAAATATACCAAGAATTATTAGTACCATTTTCAGACAGAACTGTTTCCCAGATCACTAATGCCTGAATTTTTTTTTTTATTTCAGAGAAGCCATTTTTATCTCCTATTTTCACCTACTTAATATTACACATTTACCAAAAGTCTTGGAATTCTTCCATTGTTAAGGACAATCTTTAATTAATATTTGGCTTCCTCTTAAACTGTCATGAGCTTGATTAAGATGCCTATAAATATGATGGTATTGCTGTGGAACTAATAACTTGTCTTTTCCAAAAGTGTGTAAGTGATAATAGAGATATCATCAAAGGATTTTAAGTCATCAGAATCTAGTACTATGAAAGATCAATACTGTCACCATTAATGACACATAGGCATTATTCTGGGAGGGAAGTACACTGGAGTTTGATAAATGGATTTCAAATAAAGATGCATGGAAACTAATTTATCCAGGCTGAAAGAAAGCTTCTAAAGGTAGACAAAGTCAAATATAAGATTCTGAAGCAAAATTCTCTTCACGACTCCTCTGATTTGAAGGAATAACATCGGTGAAAAGATGTCACCTACCGATGCTTATATTTTTAACCACTTTACATGACATTTCAACTATGTAACTTTAGGATAGAACAAGAAATCTATAAACTTCTAAATCTTTTTAATTCTAGGCAAATAATGATAAGAGGTTGGGCCAGAATTACAAACATAGTTTTAGAAAAAATACATGGAGGTCATTTTTTTTCCATTAGCATACATATAATTTCCTCTAAACAAAAAGTTCCCCTTCCCTCACTCCTGGTAACTATTAATATTTGGTTTTTGTGTGCTTGCTTATTTAATATAAATCAGATCACTGAGCATTTGTCCTTTTGCAACTGACTCATTTCACTCAATATATTTTCAAGGTTCATCTGTGTTGTGGTATGCAACAGATCTGCATTTCTCTATGGCTGAGTCATATTCCATCTGGATACCCTGGTGGCCTAGTGGTTAAGTGCTCCATCGGCTGGCCAGAAAGTCAGCAGTTCAAATCCACCAGGCACTTGGAAAGTCTGTGGGACAGTTCTACTCCGTCTACAGGTTCCCTATGAGTCAGAATCGATTTGAAGGCAGTGGGTTTAGTATCTCACCATGTGTATATACTACATTTTATTTATCCGTTCTACTCTTGATGGACATTTTTGTTGTTTCTAACTTTTGGCTGCTGTAAAAATCCAGCAATGCACACTGGTATGCAGGTTTCTGCTTGCATTCCTGACTCCGCTTTTAGTTCTATATCTCGGATTGGAATTGTTCCGTCACGTGGTAATTCTATGCTCACCTTTTTGAGGAAATGCCTGCTTATTTTACACAGTGGCTATACTATTTTACACTCTCACCAGAGATAGATGAGGGTTCTAGCTTCTCCACAACCTTGCCAATACTTGCTTTCCATGGTTTATTTACTTTTATTCTCACTTAATAAAATATTAACATAATGGATTAACCTAAGACCACAGTTTTGGTTATAACTTATCAATTCTTATAGTTTTATCATTATCAATACTTTATACATTTTTGCATCTGCAATTTGTTTTTCAGAGTGTCTGGATTTAGTACATAAATACCTAAGCATAATTACCAACTCACAAATCTACTGAGTTTTGATCTTTATTAATCACAAAATATTAAACAGAGCCCAGAAGAACCATACAATAAGGATATTTTCAGGTAATTTTTCCCCCCAATTCAAAAGTTAAAAAGAGAAAAAAATGGCACTGAGGATAAAATACATGCTTAAAAAAGCAAAAGTCATACATATTAACATTCAGAAGTTGTATGCAGTTGAAATTATACTGCACCATGATCAAGCAGTATTTTAACCTACCAGATGTAATCTACAATGCTCAGGCTGAAGAAAATGAGAGCATTCCAATGTCAGGCTGTGGATAGGTAGCAGCTTTAGCTGAATCTGCAGTGATTTCAAGTGAAAACACATCATTACAATAACCTTCTCTGGGGTCTGTTTTATTGGAATTAGAAAATACCCCCACGATTAACAATGTACATAGTATTGTTTACATGGCAGCACTGACAGTTTAGAAAACTGTTGACATTACTGAAAGGAGCCATCTCATGAAAGATTTTGAAGTTATTGAAAATAAGCACATGGCTTGTTGTCAAATTAAGCTCCCATTAAGTGCCTGGAAAGGTAGGGGATAAAAAGGCCCCAAACAAGGTCAGCAAGAATGCAGATTTTAACAAATGCATGCTGAGGTATTGATAAATCAAGATATTTACTGAGGGCGGAGTCCAGATGGCATACTAAGCACACGTCTCCTTATATCCCTCTGGAAACCAAGACATGAATTGATAATCAAATGGAGCCTTCTGGTCACCTAGTGAGCCCCAGGACATGACACAGGGCTGTTAATTTGGACCTCATGCCACTCAACAAAAAACCACCTCTCTTTCACTGACTCCTGCTCCGGCTAGCCCTGGCTCTTACAGACTGAAGGTAACACACAATTGTGACTTTTTTTTCTCTGTCTTGGCCGGCAGGTGGAGCTGGGTCTTGCCTAGCGGCTAGTCTCAGACGCACTGCTGGTGGGATAGACAGGCAAAATTGCCATATTTTGAGAGCCAGGCTTAGGACAATGTACACCTAGCCAATTTGGGCCTCTCTTTTTATCTCTGCCACAGTGTGGTTTGTATGGAACCACACTGCCAGTGTGTGGGACACCATGTTGGATACGGAGATTTTAGGGGGACCTAATTCTTAGCCTGAGAGTCAGCGCCTACAAACAGGACAGCACTTCTCTGACAGAAAAGCAGTAGTTCACACAGCGTCACCTACGGTTGGGGCCCGACAACAGAGGCTGAGGACAAACTACGACTTGGCACTTTTAGCCCCTCTATCTGCCGACTGTGTGGAGAGCACCATCTTAGATACAGTGGCTGCAGCTATACCTAACTCTTAGCTTGGTAGCCAGAGCTAGCCCACAGGAGAGCGCTTCTCTACCAGAAAAACAGTAGTTTATGCAGCGCCACCTAAGGCTGGGCACTGTCAGCAGAGGCCAACGGGGCAGTAGCATTGCTGTATTTTGAACTTGTTTATATCATCTGGGGTTGGATATAGAGGTTCTTACTTTGCCAGTTGGGAAGAGGGATCTCGACACCTGAAAACTTGACTGACTTGGGAAGTGGTCAGATACCTTTTGTTTTACATTTTAAGACAGCCTAGAGAAACATCTGTGGTCCATCCTCACAGTATCTTTCCAAGCCTCTACTTACTCACATAGGACCCAAAAAGCAACAGACACTTGTGGCATACAAGAAATCACCCATGGCTTCAGAAGGCTCCCAAACAAAACAACTGAGGCATTTTCCAGATGAAGAAACTTTTCTGAAATCATCAGAAGATGAATACAAAAGGATTATATACAGAGCCCTTCTAGACCTTATAGAAAATGCAGCACAACAAAATGAAAAATTAAGCAAGCTGTTCAATCTGATGGAACACCAGTACTCTGAAATCCAACAGTACAAGAATAGTATCAAAGACATAGAAACTTCGATTCAAAGCCAACAAAACAGAATGGAAAAAATGGAAAAAAGAACTTCTGACTTGGAAGACAGAGCTACTGATGCCAGTGTCTATGAAGACAAACCAGAAAAAAGAAACAAGAAAAATTAAGAATCATTAAGAAGCATGTGGGACTCTATTAAGAGGAACAGCCTTTGATTAATTTGAGTCCCTGAACAGGATGAAACACCTGAGAACACAGAGAGTATCACTGCTGAGCTGATGACAGAAAACTTGTCAGAAATCATGAAGAGAATATAGATATCCCAGATGCATATCGTATGCCACCCAACATAAATCTCAAAAGAAAGACTCCAAGACATATTATAATCAAGTTTAACAAAATGAAACATAAGCAGCAACTTTGAAAGGTAACAAGACTCAAAGCAAAGCTAACATTCAGAGGGAAACCCTGTAGGCTTTCATCAAATTTCTCAGCAGAAACCATGCTGGTACAGAGACAGTGGCATGACATATTCAAAGCCTTGAAGGAGAAGAACTTTCAACCAAGAATTATATATCCTGCAAAACTATCTTCCAAATATGAAAATGAAATGAAGACATTCCTGGATAAACAGAAACTCAGAGACTTTGTAAAAACCAAACCAAAACTACAAGAAATACTGAAAGAAGTTCTTGGCTTTGGTTTAGAAGAGCAAAACCACTACCTTTATATTTTAGAATGACACATCATTCAGAATTCTACTTAGTTAGGGAAGGCCCCAAACTCCATCACAGCTTTAATACTGAAAGAAACAATCCAGTTATTATCAGAAAACCTATGGTGCCATCATATTAAAAAGAGGGATGTACTACAGTCATTATAGTCCTTCCAGATGGCAAGAAAGTCAACAACGCTGGTAGTAATTAAAATTGGGTTTATATATAGTTTATTAAGGGGTATCATGGGGCAGCTGTAAAGCACAACAAAGATGCAACATACCATATCAAGAAATGTAACACAGGAGTCTCAACAACTACAAAGCCAGCTCTGAAAAAGGTGAAAAATCAACTCACCAAAAAGAATGTCTCAGAACAGACTAATAAGAACAACAGAGAAAACATCAACACAAAAATAAACATGTCATAATGGCAGCAGTGAACACATACCTATCAATAATTATATTGAATGAGAATGGACTGAATGCTCCAGTAAAGAGACATTGAGTAACATCTTGTATCAAAAGACATGACTCATCCATATGTTGTCTACAAGAAACTGACTTGAGACTTAAAGATAGGAACAAACTGAAAATTAAAGGATGGAAGAATATATATCAAGCTAACAATACACAGAGAAGAGCGGGTGTGGCAATTCTAATCTCAGACAAAATCAATTTTAATGTAAAATCCACCACTGTGGACAAAGATGGACACTATTTGTTGCTGAAAGGTTCAGTACACAAGCAAGACGTAACTATATTACATATTTATGCACCTAACATGAGAGCACCTAAATACGTCGAAGAAACACTGACTACATTCAAAAAAGAGATCACTCCACAATAACAGTGGGAGATTTCAACACTCCACTCTCAATACTGGACAGATCATCTAGAAAAAAGCTCAGTAAAGATACAGAAGATTTCATTGCCACAGTTAACCAACTAAACCTCATCAATATATACAGAACTTTCTACCCATCAGCAGACAATTACACCTTCTTCTTCAGGGCACGTGGAACATTCTACAGAGTAGACCATGTGTTAGGACATAATGCAATTCTCAACAAAATCCACACCATTGAATTAATGCAAAGCACCTTCTCAGACCATGAAGCCATAAAAGTCAAGATCAATACCAGAAAAAACAGATAGAAAGTGGAACTCTTGGAAACTAAACAACAGCTTGATAAAAAAAAACCATGAATTATAGAAGAAGTCAAGGATGAAATAAAGAAATTCATGGATTCCAATGAGAATGAAAACACTTCCTACCAGAACCTATGGGATACAGCCAAAGCAGTCCTCAGAGGTCTGTTTATCTCCATAAATGCACACATCAGGAAGGAAAAAAGAAACCAAATCAAGGAACTAACCCTATAGCTTGAACAAGCAGAAAGAGACAACAAAGAAACCCCTCAGGCAACAAAAGAAAACAGATCATAAAGATTAGAGCAGAGCTAAATGAATTAGAGAATAGAAAAACATTGAAAAAATTGAAAAGACCAAAAGCTGGTTTTTTGAAAAGATCAACAAAATTGACAAACCACTGGCTAAACTTACTAAAGAAAAATAGGAAGCCAAGCCAAGTGCCATAGAGTCAGATCTGACTCATGGCGACCCTAGGGGTCAGGGTAGAACTGACCACCAGAGTATTAGAAACAAGAAGGGACAGGTCACAACAGATCCAACAGAAATTAAAAATATCGTAACATAATACTATGAAAGACTGTACTCTAACAAATTTGAAAGCCTAGAGGAAATGAACAAATTCCTTGATTCCTATCACCTACCCAAACTATCACAACATGAAGCAGAACAACTTAATAAACCCATCACAAAGGAAGAGATTGAAAAGGTCATCAAAAAACTGCCAACCGAAAAAAGATCGTGCCCAGACGGCTTCACCGCAGAATTCTACCAAGCTTTTAGAGAAGAATTATCTCCAATACTACTGAGACTATTTCACAGCATAGAAGGGGATAGAATACACCCAAACTCATTCTATGCAGCCAGCATAACCCTGATACCAAAGCCAGGGAAAGACCCAACTAAAAAGGAGAACTACAGATCGATATCACTCATGAATCTAGATGCAAAAATTTTCAACAAAATTCTTGCCAATAGAATACAAGAACATATCAAAAAAATAATCTATCATGACCAAGTGGGATTCATACCAGGGATGCAAGGCTGGTTCAACATCAGAAAAACAATTAACATGATCAACCACATAAATATCACAAAAGACAAGAATCACCTGATTTTGTCCATCGATGCCAAAAAGGCATTTGATAAAGTCCAACACCCGTTCATGCTAAAAACTCTTATCAAAATAGGCATAGATGGAAAATTCCTCAACGTAATAAGGGCCATTTATACAAAACCAACTGCCTATGTCATCCTGAATGGAGACAGACTGAAGGAGTTTCCCTTGAGAACAGGAACAAGACAAGGATGCCCACTCTCACCTCTCCTATTCGACAGAAGTTCTAGCCAGAGCAATTAGACAAGACCAAGAAATAAAGGGCATCTGCATCAGCAAAGAAGAAGTCAAAATCTCCCTGTTTGCTGATGATATGATTGTATATGCAGAGAATCCCAAAGAATCTGTAAGTAAACTACTCAAACTGATAGAAGAGTTCAGCAAAGTCTCAGGATACAAGATAAACATAAGTTAATCAGTAGGATTCCTTTATACCAACAGTGAGACTGCTAATGAAGAAATCATCAAATCAATACCATTTATTATAGCCCCCAAGAAGACAAAGCACCTAGGAATTAATCTAACCAGAGAAATAACAGACCTTTACAAAGAGAACTACAAGCTCTTACTACAAGAAACTAAGAGAGACTTAAATAAACGGAGAAACCTACCCTGCTCATGGGTAGGAAGACTTAACATTGTAAAAATGTCTATTTTACCCAAAGCAATCTACTTATATAATGCAATCCCAATACAAGTTCCAGCATCATTTTTTAATGAGACGGAGAAACAAATCACCAATTTTGTTTGGAAAAGGAAGAAACCCCAGATAACTAAAGTGCTACTAAAGAAGAACACACTGGGAGGCCTGTCATTACCCAACTTCAGAACCTATTACACTGCCACAGTGGTCAAAACAGCCTGGTACTGGTACAAGAACAGA
Source organism: Heterohyrax brucei (assembly GCA_028571685.1). Classification (NCBI taxonomy): domain Eukaryota; kingdom Metazoa; phylum Chordata; class Mammalia; order Hyracoidea; family Procaviidae; genus Heterohyrax; species Heterohyrax brucei. The sequence continues at coordinate 48,416,392 of CM053150.1, read as the reverse complement.
CAGATCGATCAATGGAACAGAATCGAGACCCCAGAGATGACATCATCTGCGTATGAACAGTTGATATTTGACAAAGGTCTTAAGACATTAAACTGGGGTAAAAACAATCTCTTCAACAAATGGTGCTGGCAAAATTGGATGTCCATCTGCAATAAATTGAAACAAGATCTGTATCTTACACCTTATACAAAAACCAACTCAAATTGGATAAAAGACCTAAATATCAAATCTAAAATGATAAAGCTTATCCAAGAAAAAGTAGGAACAACAATGGAAGTTTTAATATACAACGTAGACAGACTTCAAAATCTGTCAAATACACCACAATCAACAGAAGAGAAAATAGATAAATGGGAACTATTAAGAATCAAACACTTTTGTTCATCCAAAGCCTTTATCACAAGAGTTGAAAGACCACCTACAGAATGGGAAAAAATATTTGGCAACTCTATGTCAGACAAACGCCTGATCTCCATAATCCATAAGGTACTACAAAATATCAATAAGAAGATAAATCATCCAACTAAGCGATGGGCAAAGGAGATGGACAGATATTTCTCTAAAGAGGAGATCCAGGCAGCCAAAAAAACACATGAAGACATATTCACGATTTTTAGTTATTAAAGAAATTCAAATCAAAACTACAATGAGATACCATCTCCCCGCAACGAGGTTGGCCATGATCCCCAAAACACAAAACAACAAATGCTGGAGACGCTGTGGAGAAAGTGGAACTCTCCTACACTGTTGGTGGGGTTGTAAAATGGTCCAGCCTCTTTGGAAAGCAATCTGGCGCTTCCTTAAAAAAATGGATATCAATATACCATTTGACCCAGTAATTCCACTACTTGGAACATGCCCTACAGAATCAAGGCCATTCAGACCAACGGTTATGTGCGAAAGAATGTTTATCGCAGCACGGTCCATGATAACAAAAAGATGGAATCAACCCAGACTCCCAACAACAGAGAAATGGATAGGTAAACTATGGTATATATGCTCAATGGAGCACTATGCAACAATAAAGAATAATAATGATTCCAGGAAACATCTCATGACCTGGTTTCAACTGGAAGACATTATGTTGAGTGAAAGTAATCAGTGACAAAAAGACAAATATTGTATGAGACCCCTACGATAAGAACTCAAAAACAGACTTACGTATAGAAGAAAAGATTCATTGACGGCTGCAAGAGAGGGGAGGGAGGGAGGGGGAGGAGGAGATGATTTAGATTAGATAGTTGGTAGAAATTTGTTTGGGTGAAATTGGTGACAGCTCACATTACAAACAAGAACAATATTAAGTGGACTTCAACATAACTTGAGCACTCTTTCCATCTTAACCCAATAATGCAAGGACAGAGTAGCCGGGGAGGGGGGCAGGAGACCACGCTCTTAAGCGAAATCAAGGCCAATTGGCACAACTAACATTTTGCTAAGAGGGTTCTCTGCACCCCACATTGGTGAGTGGCATCTGGGGTCTTAAAAGCTGCCAAGCTGCCATCCGAGAGCACAGCAAATGGTCCCAACTCAGCAGGAGTGGATGCTCACCAAGGACCAAAATGACAACCCAGAAGACAGAGACCCACATGACTGGGTGCGTATATCAGCTTGGGACCAGAAGAACCGGATGGTGCCTGGCCACCACCAGTGATAGCCACGATGGAGCTCACAAAGTTGAGTCTCACTGACAACACAAGAATAAAAAGGGGTGCACCCTGACATCTCCACTAAAAGACTGTAATTTATGGTCCAGCGGCTTCAGGGTTCCTCTGAGAGCATGGCCCCTATCCCTGATGCTGCCCTTGTGCATGGATCATAATGAAGGTCCACTCTTCGGACAGCAAGGGATTGGACTTGGCGATGAAGAGTGACTATATATTGGGTGCACTTTATGGTTCTGTGCATCTATAGGCTATCATCCTGCTGACCTCTGACTGGAGGAAGGAGAGTGGGTGGAGAGGAGTAGAAAGGAGACTGTTGAGAGGATGAGACATATATGGAGCAGAGAGGAGTAGTGTGCTGCCACTAGGCAGGGGGACCAGTGGAAGCTGCACATAGGTGGGCATGCAAATTTATATGGGAATGTATATTTTCACTCAGTCATAATAATAAAAAAGATATTTACCAAAACTTCTACATTACACCTTTTCAAGTGAAAAATGAATATAAAACCTGTGCAACATACAAGAAAAATCTGCAACTCTAAGTTTTTAAAATTATGTTGACAAAATTAAAGTGAGTACTCTTCCTAGTGAGAAGATACAAAGTCATGTCCAAAAGATCAAACTGTGTGCCATCCAGCAGGATACGGCAAAGTGGACTAGGAGAATTCAGCCACGAAGAGTAACAAGACACTGGCAAAATACATAACTGCCAGAAGGATACTGACTTCTGCTTTGCTTTTGGTACAAGTGATCTTGTTCCCTTCAAAGCATAACTACATCTGAGGCACTGGCTTTTTCTAAATGTCACAGACAGAAATGATTTCTTCTTAGCAAACTGACTTTCCAAAGACTCCTTATATTTCAGCACACATTTAACACGGGCCTGGGAAATGCCATTTGGAAAACACTTGTAAAAGAATATTTACTGGAATGCATACAATATATTGCCAAGTTGGGAAGACGACACATTAAAATTTTATGTGGGAACTTTATCTGGGAACTTTGATTTTTCAAAGCTGGAGAAACAAGCTTGAATAAGAACTGTCTCTGGTAGCTATTTGTTCATCTAATCAATAAACATGTACAGAGTTCTTTTCCCGTGTATTGTAGGTATTAAATGGTAAACAAACATGGAGATTGTTCTGATCTCTCTGAAGTTTTTGGGCTAGACAGCAACGGCCTGCTCTCAAGGCACCGTTAACACAAACTATGTACTGCACAGCCTGAGTGGGGAACACAGGCTTAATCAAATGATCACATTAATGAATTAAGACCACAAACATGGCTAAATGCTGGGAAGGAGAAGATATGGCATTAGCTTTTTCTCTAACAAAGAAGCCACCCAACTTATACGAAAATGAGGAGACAGGGAAGGTAGGTGTACTGTGCCTATCAGAAGACAAGGCACAGGACAGGCAGCAGGAGGCAATATGATATTCTATAGAATTGAGATGACCGGCTAGTCTACCTGAAGCAAGGGAAAGAAAAGAAAAATCACTCAAGGTAAGGCTGGAGAGACAAGCAAGCAGTAAACCACACAGGGCCTTCAATAAATTTTGGTTTCATTCTGAGTGCAGCAGAAAACCACAAATGGATCTGCTACTAAGTGAAGGATCATGCAAGTTTTCACCTTAAAAAGACATAAATCATAACAAAGGTCCACTCTTCGGACACGAATGGATTGGACTTGGCGATGCAGAGTGACCATATATTGGAGGCACTTTGTGGTTCTGTTCATCTATAGGATATCACCCTGCTGACCTCTGGCTGGAGTAAGGGGAGTGGGTGGAGAGGAGGGGAAAGGAAATTGTTGGGAGAAGGAGTCATGTATGGAGCCGAGAGGAATAGTGTGCTGTCACCGGGCAGGGAGAGCAGTGGAAGCTGCATATAGGTGGGCATGTAAATTTATACGGGAATGTACATTTTCATACAGTCATAATAAAATAAAAGACAACTCTGGCTACAGCATGGAGAAGGCAGAAGAGAGCATTCAGAGTCAGTGGGGACAGAATAGTTAACAAGCTATCACTACCTCTCTCAAGTGTGTCCGATAATACTATTATAATGTAAAGATACACAGATATACAAGTGTGGATTTGACCTTTCACAGAAGGAATAAAGATGGGGAAAAGTTGTGTAGCCATAATCAAGAGTTTTGTAACTCTTATTCTAAAAGTTAAAAACAACAAGAATATTGTGACTTCTGATCTCTTCAAATACATCTCTGAATTTCCAAATGTCTTTTCAGATGCAGATTTAATTTTGTTCACTATGTTTTCCCTTACTGTCAAAAGGTTATTTGAGTCTTTGTTGAAATAAGTGTCTCTTCATCTTGCTATTATTCCTTCATTTGCACAAAGTTTGCTTAAGTTACTTTTTAAATGTCTACTGTAAGTATTCTTAAGGATACAAAGACTACCCTCCTCTGTGGATCCCAAAATAGTTTCTGAAAAGGACAGAAGTGGCAAAGAATCCTGAGTTATAGCCAGGAATTAATAATAATGCATAAAATTTATGATTTAAGACATCTAGCTTTCGGCTGTGGGTGCTCTTCCCTCTTTTTCCTGAAAGCACACTTTTAAACACATGGTAAAAGCTGAATTTCAAAGAAGCCTCCTTTCACAGGAGACAGGGCTGCAGGACAACAGGAGGGGCTGGCAGCAGAGTCCCTGGTAGACAGCAAGTGACACCAGAGCCTTGCATTACTGGAAGGGCAGACAAAAATGATCACCAAACCCGCGGTGGACTTGTGGAACTTGTAATGATTCCTACAGAAGTTTCAGATATGACTTGGGGAAGTAAACCTAGTAGATGACAGCACTTTCAGTGTTCAGCAGAATGGGTGCACAGATGTACTATCTGGCCATTAAAGGGGGAGGTAACACCTTGAAGCTGATGGCTGGGGAGCAAAATAATATTATACCACATACAACAAAAGCTAATACTTACCTTGAGCCATGTCCTGTTCTAAGTTCTTAATATGTACTCATTTAATCCTTTAAACATCTGTGGGTACACACAATTATCGTGTTTCATGAATGCAGAAATTATGAACGCAGAAACTGAAGGATACAGAAATTAGCCAGGATAAAGAGGTTAGCCAGGATCACCATGTCACCAAATCCCACTGAAATGGGGACTCAAAAAAATACCCAGAAGAAATTTAAACTGATCACCTTGCAACAACTGCCCACTTTCCCTTAGGCAAAATAGTAAAATAGAAAACTATCACCCTATCACACAAAAAATAAATAAATAGCAACCAAAAAAGGAGTTTGCAGTTGTATTTATGGAGATTTACAACAAAAAGTCAACAAAGTACAGTGTTATAAAGAGACAGGCTAAAGAAATACCATAATACATAAAGCTTGTTAAAGAAAACCCAAAAAGAGATTTTTACTTATTTTTAATCTTTTTCTGTATGTCATGATTTTCAAATAAAAATAACCCACACTTGTAAAACAAAAACAAAATGTATACAGAAAAATGCTATCCCAAACTCTCATCCTCTGGTTCCTAACCAAATGAGTGCTAACAGGTGGGGGGTACCCACTCACGTCGCCTCCCGTGTCATGAAGGAGCACTAGCACGGGAGCACACATCTGCACACATGACTCTTCATTGTCCTCTTATTAATATTATTACTATTAATCATGGACATCCCATGAAAACAAAACAAACCTGTTGCCAACAAGTCAATTCTGACTCAGAGAGACACAAATAGGACACAGCAGGACTGCCCCACGGGGTTTCCAGCACCTTACAGAGCAGGCTGCCACAGAGCAGCTGGTGGGTTCCAACCTCCAGCATTTCGGTGAGCAGCCAAGCACCTAGCCGCTGCGCCACCAGGAACAAAGTGACAAAGATCAAACACTTTCATTCTGATATTTTTGTGCATAAATATACAAAAAGGTATCACTTTACATTAAGCAATATAGATGGTATTTTTTTCTCAAATTCTGACTCCTCCATTTTACCATAAGCAAATTAAAACTTCAATGCCTCAGTCTCGTAATCTGTAAAATAATCATAGGACCTACTTGCCAAGGTTTGACTAAATTAAGATGTATGATACTTAACTGTACCTGACATACTAAGTACCAGTAAATATTATTACTGTGGGTAAAAATTGTTAAAATATTGAAATGGATGAAAGAGAGGACTGTGAGTGTCCTGCATAGCACAACCTTCAGTTTATCTCAACCTTTCAGTCTTTGAGCTATTTCACTGCTCTGCAAATTCCAAAAAATGGATAGTAATGCAAATTAGTTTTGACCATAAAAATGCAAATGAAATGCATCTAGTGGAATACAATTGATTACCACTTGGTACATAGGCCTGTTTTGCATTTCTTTGTAGATTCATTCTAGCACACCTTTTCTGCCTATATGTGTTTCTTTGGAAACCCTGGTGGCATAGTGGTTAAGTGCCATCTCTGCTAACCAAAAGTTGGCAGTTCAAATCCACCAGGCACCCCCTGGTAACTCTATGGAGCAATTCTACTCTGCCGTGTAGGGCTGTCATGTTGGAATCCACCAGGTGCTCCTTAGTAATTCTATGGAACAGTTCTCTGTCCTATATGGTTGCCATGAGTAGGAACCAGCTTGAAGGCAGTGGGTTTGGTTTAGTATGTGTCTCTTTGGATTTTCCTTTGAACCGGTTGTAACATCTTACTGGTTTCCTTATTAATTAATGAATTAAATAAAACCTTTGACTCGTGTCCCTCTTGTATTTGCATGAGAGCTTTGCTCCCACTGTTTTAAAACAATAATTCTTTAATACTATTATTATTCTGTTTTTGTAAGAAATACCATTTGGAGCCCAAAATGTTATGTCCAGGAACCTTTTTCATACACAAAATAAATATATTTACATATATATTTATATATTCTGCAAGGGTGCAGAAAACACACAGTATACATAACATACATACCTTCACTGTTAGAGTGCTTGAGGACTCCAGCATCCTGAAGCATGAGTCAGCATTGGGAATTCTGGAACAGAAAAGAACTGAAGATATAAACATTAAAAATCCTTTAAAAATAAATTATATAAACAATTACAGCTACAGGTTTACAGAAAAAAATGTTTTTAAAATGATGTAAAAATTGTCTTTGAATAATTTAGCTACCATAATCTGAAGGAGATTCTGGGAAGACACTGATCCAGGCATGTGACTCTGACTCCCTCCATGCCCTGTCCTCTTTCACATAGACAAGAGAGTCCTATTTCATCATTATTTTGGACTATAAACATTTTCCTTATCCACCTAAAAAAATTTTGTGTGAAAAGGTACAGCTGAGATGAGGGTAGATAAGCTACCTATTAGCTTTCCGTCAGTACTGTAACATGAGAAGTTTCCTTTCCAGAAGCTCCCTTTTGCAAATACTGTCAGGAACAGATGTTTACATGGATCCAGAGCATTCGTTTTCTGAAATTAAGGTTACCAAGTAAGTTAAATAGTGTCCAGCTGTGTGTCTCAAAAAACAATTAGCTTGGTCATGATTTGCCAGTTTTTGTAAGAATACCAAAGCACTGTTAGGAATATCCACTACATTTGGCCCAAATGTTTGTCAGGAAAAGGATCAGTACAAACGGTGTGAATTGTACAAAATGAATTAACTTGGTTCTGACTCACCAGTGCCTGAGCACTTACAGACTCACAAACAAGCCACAATGTCCACACCAAGAAGATTTCCTATATAAAAAAGGGTAAATATTCACAAAGTCTCTTGACAGTATCTTGACAAATGAAGTAATCAGTATAACTATGAGTTACTTGTCCTACTGGGAGAAGTACATCAGTTAGAGCTCTCCAGAGAAACTGAATACATGTGTCTGTGGATTGATATACACCTGTTGCCAGTGAGTTGACTCTGACTTGTAGTGACTCTATAGGACAAAGTGGAAGTGTCCCATTGCACTTCCAAGGCTGTGAATCACTATGGAAGAAGACAGTCCCATTTTTCTCCTGAAGTGCAGCTGGTGCATTCAAAGCACTGACCAGTTAGCAGTCACGCGCTTAAACAGCACACCGCCAGGGCTCATGGATAAGGAGCAAGAAGAAGGGAGGTAAGGCGAAGGAGAGAGAAGAAGAGGGGGATAAAGAGAGAGAGAGCGATCTTCAGGTCAGGAGGTAGGCTAGAAACTCCGGAGGGATATCTAGCTACAGTTGAGGCACAGTCCTTCTCTGCCAGGAAATATGTTTTAGCTCTTAAAGCCTTTAACCGACTGACTGAGGTCCACCACATTGTGGACGGTAATCTGCTTTGCATTATTTAAATAACTTTATTATTCAGGTTTATATACCAACCACTAATGCCAAGATAAGGAACTGGAAGCTTTTTACCAATTTCTACAGTCTGAAACAGATCAAACATGCAATCAAGATGCACTGATCACAAAAGAAACAATTTTTGATGGTTACAAAGGAGGGAAGAAGCAGATAGGAACACACTAAACAGACAACATGTAAGTCATAATCTCGGTGAAGGATAAGACAGTATACAATCCTGGGGAGGCCAGCACAGCTTCTCCAGGGCAAGGGCATGGGTGCTCCACAGACACAGCCAAACCCCCTGAGGGGCTGAATTGCTGGCTGAGGGCTCCGGGAACTATGTTCTTGGGAAATATTTAGCTCAACTGGCATAACAGACTTTATAAAGAAAACGTGCTACAATTCAATTTGTTGAGCAGCATCTGGGGTCTTAAAAGCCTGTGAGTGGTCATCGAAGTTACTCCACTGGTCTCACCCCATCTGGAGCAAGGGACAATGAAAAGCACCAAAGACACAAGGGAAAGATTAGCCCAAACAACTAATGGACCAGAAGTACTACAGCCTCCACCAGACCGAGTCCAGCCAATCTAGATGGTACCCAACAACAACTACCATCTGCTCTAGCAAGGATCACAATAGAGGGTTCCAGGCAGATTTGGAGAAAAATGTAGAACAAAGTTCTAACTCACACACACACACACACACACACACACAAACACATACAAGACTAGACTTACTAGTCCGATAGAGATTGGGGAAACCAAGACTATGGCCCCTACATGCTCTTTCAACTCAGTAATGAAGTCGCTTCTAACATTCACCCTTCAACCAAAGATTACATAGGCCCATAAAGCAAAGCAATACTAAAATTGCAAGGGCAAAGAACAGAGGCAGAAGGGGACAGGAAAGCTTGTAATAGGGATGCCAAGGTCAAGAAGAGGAGAGTGTTGACACATGGTGGGGTTAGCAATGAATGTCACAAAACAATTATGTGTACTAATTGTTTAATGAGAAGTTAGTTTCTTCTGTAAACCTTCATTTAAAGTATAACAAAGAAACAAAGAAAAGATTTACAGTCTAGTAAAGGACTGATAATTACTGGTGATTGGAATGGAAACAACGAAGGATGAATGCTAGATACAAAGAAGGACTGGTAGTTGGAAAACGTAGCCTTGGTGATAGAAATGACACAGAAGACCTTATGGCAGAATTTTACAAGACCAACGACTTCTTCATGACAAATACCTTTTTATAACAACGTACGTGGTGGTTATACACAAGGATTTTGCCAGCTAGAATACATAGGAATCAAATAAATGACGTCTGTGGAAAGAAATGACAAAGAAGCTCCGTATGTATCAGAACAAGGCCAGGGGCCAACTGTGGAAAAGACCATCAACTGCCCGTATACAAGTTCAAGCTGAAGCTGAAAAAAATTAGAGCTAGTCCACATAAGCCAAAAATATAATGTTGCATATATTCCACCTGAATTTAGAGATCATCTCAAGAACAGATGTGATGCACTGAATACTGACAACCAACAACAAGTCATGGAATGATATCACAGATACCACACATAAAGAAAGCAAAACATCATTTAAAGGACAGGAGAGAAATAACAGACCATAATGGATGTCAAAAGAAACTCTGAAACTTACTTTTGAACACCAAGTAGTTTAAATGAACAGAAGAAATGATCAAACAAAAGAGCTGCAGATTCCAAAAGGCAGCTTGAGAAGGCAAAGTATTGAACGGCAAGTGCAAAGTCCTGGAGTTAGAAAACCAAAAGGGAAGAGCATACTCAACATTTCTAACATTGAAAGAGCTGAAGAAAAATATTTAAGCCTCAAGTTGCGATACTGAAGGATTCTACAGAGAAAATACTGAACAATGCAGAAGCATCAAAAGAAGATTAAAGGAATACAGAGAGTCACTGTACCAAAAAGAATTAGTTGACATGTAACCATTACAGGCGGAAGCATATAATCAAGAAGTGACAGTACTGAAGGAACAAGTCCAAGCTACACCGAAGGCACTGGCTAAAAACAAGGCCCACAAAAGGGAAAGAAGCATATCAAAGACACAAGGAAAGTGTGAGCCCAAAGACAGAAACAGCCACATAAACCAGAGACTACGTCAACAGGAGACCAGAAGAATCAGATGGTGCCCAGCCTTTACAGAGAGCTCAACAAGGAGTCCCAGATGGAGCGGAAGAAATGTGTGGCACAGAACCCAAACTCTAGCAAAAAGACCAGACTTGATGTTCCGACAGACTGGAAGATCCTAGGAAGACATGCTCGCCCTGAGCCGTAAGCATTCCAGAAGCCAACCCTTCAGACAAAGATTAAACTGTATATAAGACATAAAGTGATACTGGTGAAGAGTGCGCTTTTTGGCTTGAGTAGTTACAAGAGACTAAGTGGGCAACTCCTGTTTCGAGGTGAGGTGAGAAGACAGAGGGGGCAGGACCTAGATAAACAGACATAGGAAATATAGGGTAGAAGGGGAGAGCAGCTAGGATCACAAAACAAAGTATGTCTCAATTTTTGTATGAGAAACAGATTTGAGTTGTAAACTTTCACTTAAAACACAATGAAAAACTAGAAAAACAAGGCTCCAGGAATTGATGAATATCAACTGAGATGTTTCAATGAAGAGATGCTGCAATGGAAATACTCATCTATATCAAGAAATTTGGAAGATCTGGCCAAATGACTGAAAGAGATACATACTTATACCTAGTCCCCAGAAAAGTAATCTAACTGAATACAAAAAGTATAAATGATATCATTAATATCAAACACAAGAAAATTTTGCTGAAGGTCATTCAAAATCAGCTATAGCAGTATATCAGCAGGGAACTGCCAGAATTTCAAAACTGATTCAGAAGAGGATATAGAACATGGGACATCACTGTAGATGTCAAAGGGATCTTTGCCTAAAACAGAGAATATCAGAAAGATGTTTACCTGGGTTTTATTGACGATGCAAAGGCACTTGACTGTGTGGATCATAACAAATCATGGATATAACCTTATGAAGAATGGGAATTTCAGAACACTTAATTGTGCTCATGTGGAACCTGTACACAGCCCACAAGGCAGTCACTAGAACAGAAGAAGGGGGTACTGAGTGGTTTCAAGAAAACTTAGTCAATCTGTATGCTGAGCAAAACAGTCTGCGAAACTGGCCTATATGATAAACAATGTGGCATCAGGCCTGGAGAAAGGCACATTAACAACCCGTGACAGGCAGGTAGCATGATCATGCTTACTGAAAGCAGAGAGAACTTAAAGCACTTACTGATGAGGATCGAAGAGCACAGCTGTCAGTATGGATTATATCTCAACCCAAAGGAAGCAAAAACCCTCACTACTAGGACAATAAGCAACATCATAATAAATGGACAAAGATCAAAGTTGTCAAAAATTTCACTTTACTTGGATCCACAATCAACACCACGGAAGCAGCAATCAAGAAATCAGAACACAAATTGCATTGGGCAAATTCACAGCAAAAGATCTCTTCAGTGTGTTAAAAAGCAAAGATGTCACTCTACGGACTACGGTATGCTTGACCCAAACCATAGTGTTTTCAGATGTTTCAAGGCACATTAAAAGTAGGCAATGAATAAGGAATACTGAAGAAGAACTGGCACCTTTGAAGTACGATTTTAGTGAACCCTAACTGATACAAATGTTAATCACACTTACAGTGAAGTTAGCTAAATGTTAACTACATATTACAGCTTTTAAGAAATTTACATCCTCTACACCTGATGTCTGCAAACTTTCTCTGTAAAGAGCCAGACAGTAAACACTTTCAGCTTTGCATATCATATAGTCTCTGTTCTAACTACTGACCCCCACCACAGTAGTACAAAATAAGCCATAAATAATACATAAAATAAATGGGCATGGCTGTGTTCCAATTCAACTCTATTTACACACACAAGCAGACAGCCAGATTTCACAGCAGGGTCATAGGTTCCTGTTCACTTGTCCTAGGTCTTTCTTCTAAAACATCTAGTTATTACAAAACAAAGCACAAGGAGAGGAGCATTAACTGTTTCCCACATGTCGCTATCTTCCACATGAATCAGAGCTCAAGGTTCACATGCTTTTCCACGAGTCGAAGAAAAAAAAGGTTTTTGTCTGCTTGTTAGCATTTCGTATCATTCCTGAGAGTCACAGAAGTAGTGAAAAACACAAAGGACATTTTTCAAGAAATCCTCTGTAAACCAGATGGTGCCCAGCCACCACCAGTGATAGCTGCAATGGAGCTCACTAGGTTGAGTCTCACTGGCAACACAAGAATAAAAAGGGGTGCACCCTGAGATCTCCACTAAAAGACCTCAATTGATGGTCCAGCGGTTTTGGGATTTCTCTAAGCAAGGCCCCCAGTCCTGATGCTGCCCTTGCCCATAAATCATAACGAAGGTCCACTCTTTGGACACGAATGGATTAGACTTGGCGATGCAGAGTGACCATATGTTGGATGCACTTTATTGTTCTATACATCTATAGGATATCATCCTGCTGACCTCTGGCTGGAGGAAGGGGAGTGGATGAAGAGGAGGGGAAAGGAGGCTGTTGCGAGGATGAGACATGTATGGAGCAGAGAGGAATAGTGTGCTGTCACCGGACAGGGAGAGCAGTGGAAGCTGCATATAGGTGGGCATGTAAATTTATACGGGAATGTACATTTTCACTCAGTTATACTAAATTTAAAAAGTTAAAAAATAAAAAGAAATCCTCTGTAAATAGGTGACTCAACCTCATTGACTTCAAAGGAATCCTCTGACTTACAGAAAGGCATTTTAACTTGAAGGAAATCCAGTGCCAGTGTCGTAGCCTGCCACCTTGTGACAAAGTGAGCTACAGCAAAGAGCCCACTTGGACCAAGACTACTGCACCAGCTGAAACACCTGCTCTGTATCAGGCACCTGGCAAGATACTGGAGATAGAAAAAGGAACCAAAAAAGCCACAGACCCTTGTCCCCAAGGGGTTTACAACCTATAGGAGAGTAAGCATTAAGCCAAAAAGTTACACCAAGCCAAAAACCTACAGTCATCCAGGAACACGCTGCTCCAGAGGGAATGAAAGGGCTTCAGCTCAGATACGGAAGGTGGGAGAAGTTTTCCCCAAGAATAAAAACAAAAAACCAAAACAGCTGCAGTCAAGCAGACCCCAACTCACAGCCACCCAATACACTTCTGAGTAGAAGGTTTTTGAAGGCTGATTTTTTCAAAAGCAGATCTCCAGGCCTTTCCTCCAAGGTACCTCAGGATGGACTCAAACCTCTAGCCTTGGGTTAACGGCCAAGTGTATTAAACGTTTGTACTGTCCATGGAGGCCTGCAGTTGAGTGGACGCTTACTGGGTAAAGAAGAGAAGAAAGATGATTCCAGAAGAGATAGACGAGTATTTGTATAAACTCTGTGGTAGGAGAAAGCAAGATGGGGGAGAGAGGGACCCTGTGGTCTGAGGTAAGGCCAGGGAAACAAAGAGGGACCAGACTGTGTCGGGCCTCAGAGACTATGAAAGTGACTTTGGTCTTCATCCTATAAGCAGAGTGAAAGTACAGAACACTTTCAAGCAGTGGGTAGGGAGTTAACAAAAACATATTTCCATTTCAAAATGATTACACTGTGTATCAGTCACAGTCCAGTCAGGACACAGAAACTACTCAGTAATTTGAACAGAAGAGGTTTAATATAAAGAATCATTAACTATTTAACAGCATGTTAAAGTATGAGGGACTAGCCTGTAATAAACAATGAAACCGAACAAAACGAACCCACTGCCATCAAGTCACGTCTGACTCATAGCAACCCTGGAGATCAGGGTAGAATTGCCCACAGAGTTTCCAAGGAGCACCTGGTGGATTTGAACTGCCAATCTTTTGGTCAGCAGACATAGCACTTAACCACTACGTCACCAGGGTTTCCTAATAAAATCAACAATGAGAACACTAAAAAAATGAAGCATAACAGGTCCAAGAAGCACCCACCATCCCAAGCCCTCCCATTCCCAGGGCTAAGATCCAGACCTGAGTGGCGAAGGCATGGCCTTGGCTCACTAGAGGGCAGAAAGGTCCTGGTGGTGAAACTTGCTGGAAATCAGCCCTCTGGGGTGCTAGTGAAAATGTTCCAAAGGGAAGTACCTGGAGGCACTCCACTAAGAAACCACCCAAGAGGGTGCCAGAGATGCTTCTGGCTTCTAGGTGCTGCTAGACTCCAGGTATTACTGAAGCTGGGCTTTAAAAACTAGTGCTGGAGAAGCCACCAGGGTGCTGCAGATGCTGTGTGTGCCAGGAACAGGAGAGAAGGTATACTCTGTAGGAGCCCACCTACAGGGGAACTAGGGACCTGGTGCCCAGAGCCAAGCACTCAGCTGATAACAAAAAGGTTAGTGGTCTGAACCCGCTAGCAGCTCCACAGGGCAACCTAACCACGCAAACCCACTGCCATCAAGTCAGTTCTGACTCATAGCAACCCTACAGGCAGAATAGAACTGCCCCATAGAGTTTCCAAGAAGCACCGGGAGGATTTGAACTGCTGACCACTTGATTAGCAGCCATAATCTTAACCATGACCACCACAAGAGTTTCCTTCATAGGGGAAAAGACCTGGCAATCTGCTCCTATAAAAAGATTGCAGCCTAGGCAGGGTCATGGAAGCTCCACAGACTCATGCAAACTCCCTCAGGGACCAGTTTCCTGGGCTGAGGGCTGCGATGGGGACCACGGTGTCAGGGAACATCTAGCTCAATTGGCATAATACAGTTCACAGAGAATATGTTCTACCTTCTACCTTGGTGAGTAGCATCTGAGATCTTAAAAGCCACTGTGTAGCCACCTAAGATACTCCACTGGTCTCAGCTCTTTGGGATGAAAGAAGAATGAAGAAAACTAAAGATACAAGGTATAGATTAGTCCAAAGGACTAAGGGACCACATCTACCACGGCCTCCACTAGATCAAGCCCAGTACAACTATCAGGAGTCTGGCTCCCACCACTGACTGCTCTGACAGGGGCCACAATAGAGGGTGCTGGACAGACCCAGAGAAAAACGTGAACAAAATTAAAACTCACAAAAACTGGATCAGATTTAGTGTCCTGACAGAGACCGCAGAAACCCCAAGAGGATTGCCTCTGGATCCCCTTTCAGCTCAGTGATGAACTCACTCCTGAGGTTCACCCTTCAGCCAAAGATTATTTAACATATGTTTTATTAAACATAAAACAAAACCAGTCTAAAGGCGCACACCAGCCCAAGGGCAAGGAGTGTAAGCAAGGAGAAGACAGAAGGAAGGGAGAGTGTTGACACGTCATGGGGTTGTTAACCGATGTCAGAAAGCAGTATGTGTACTAACTGTTTAATGAGAAGCTAGTCTATTCTGACAAACCATCCAAAGTACAATTTAACACAAAAATTAATGGAATTTTCTGAAAAACGATTAAAGCCTAGGAAACCCCATGGGGCATTTTTACTCTCTCTGAGAAAGTCGGATGAGTTGGAATAGATTCCATGACATACATCAGTGCCCATGTGACATAATGGTTAAGCATTTGGCTGCTATTCTACAGGTTAGTGGCTGAAATACACTGACAGTTCCTCAGGAGAAAGATTTGGTGGTCTACTCCAGCAAAGGTTAAAACCCTGTGGAGCAGTTCTACTCCATCACATAGAGTCACTATTAGTCAAAATCCACCTGGTGGCACCTAACAAGAGGAAAGAAAAGCCCTTCCTCCTCCAGTGTCTCTCCTGTGCCCTCTACTGACAAAGCTTAACTTCATGGCAGCTGGCAAAGGAAAAATATTCAAAAGATCCAGTTTCATATTTGCAGAGTAGGCAAAATAGAATGAATCTGAAGCTGAGAGGCCATCCATTGATAGCTCGAACACACTGGTGTCTAGATGGAGAGTCTTTTAGAAGAAAAGCAAGAGTGGATGCAAACAGACTGTTAAGAATCACTTAAGAGATCCAGGGGAAGGCAAAGAAGGCAGGAATAGCCCATGTGTGCTAGACAAAATACATTAACAAGTCCCCACTGGCTACAGAAAGGACAGCAAACAGCAGGGTTCATGTCCCTTTGCTCCCTGAGTTTGCAGAAGAGCTGTCTTGGAGGGCATGGCTAGGAGAACAAGCACTGTCAGCTGTCACAGGTCGTAGTCAAAAGAGTGGCAGCCCCAGCTGTCCTGAGTTGATTCTCTGTGTACAAATGGCATGGAAGTGGTACTGCTCCCAAGAGACAAACTTGCCAGGCTTAACATCAGGTACAAGAAAAGCAAACACAAGCCACAGCCAAGCTTGCAAGGGCAGGTCTCAGGTCTGAATGACTAGGGGAGAAAAGTAGGCATGGCTTATATAACCATTGCTCCTATTTCTGGAAAGCTTTTAAATGCCCTTTTTTAAAAAGATTTTTTCAATGGCCAATAAGCCTTGCCTTGTGGTGCTTCATTCAGGCCGTCAGTTTGCCTGACTCAAAATTATCACAGGGGCAGGGTTAAGGTGAAGAGGTGAAACACCAGAATTTGCTCCTGAGAAAGAATCACCCTTTGTTTCTCTCAAACATTAACCTCACCAGGTGACTGATTATTCAAACAACTGAGAAGCCAGTTGAAGTAACTTAGTCAACGGTTTTAAACTATTACTTAAACACAAAAACAATTCAGAGCGGAGATTGGTTCCCTTTGGGCAGGAGGCCTGTCATGGATTGATCTGTATCCCCCCAAAAAATGTGTGTGGCCATTTGGCTGGGCCGTGATTCCCAATGTTTTATGATTGTCTTCCATTTTGTGATTCTCCTGTACTGTATACTGGAGGATTACAGTGGGACTGTAAATCCCTTCATAAGATCACCTCTCTGCTCTACTGTAAAGTGAGTTTTTCTGGAGTATGGCTTGCACCACTCTTTATCCTTTTATCCTACAAGAGATAAAAGGAAAGGGAAGCAAGCAGAGAATTGGAAATCTCACACCATCAAGAATGAGAAGCTAGTCTATCCTGATAAACCATCCAAAGTGCAATTTAACAAAAAAATTAATAGAATTTTTTGAAGAAAAGATTAAAGCCTAGGAAACCCCCTAGGGCAGTTTTTTATCTCTCGGAGATGCTCCCTGGACAAAGACTGATACAACATAGGAATTTTCCTCCAGAGACAACAAAGCAAAAAGCCTTCCTCTAGAGCAGGCACCCTGAATTTGGACTTGTAGCCTACTGGACTGTGTAAGAATAAACTTTCCTTTGTCAAAGCCTTCCACTCATGGCATTTTTGTTAGAGCAGCACTAGCTGACTAAAACAGGGCCTCACTGAGGAGTGGGACAGGGAACGTTTACTTTCAGAGGCCCTTCTGTATGTATGACTTGAGATGTTTCTCATCAGGCCTGAAGTGGAGGTGGGGATAAGCTTTAAATAGGATAAGTGAATGTTAGTATGTGATCATGACACTACATTGCAACTTTAATTACTCAAATAAGATTATTCTTGAGTCCGAAAGTGACTGGAGGACCTTTGACTACCTAAGAGTAGTAAGTTGTAAGTTGTAGGAGATGCCTGAAATAAGCAGTGGAAAGGAAATCAAGTTGTCTTCTGCTGGTACTAACTCAGATTTAGCTTGTTCAGTACAACGAAAACCACAGGCAGTTCACTGAAAAGGAACCCTGGTGATATAATGGTTAGCTGATAACCCAAAGGTAGGCAGTTCCAACCAGCAGCTGTACGGTTGAAAAGACCTGGAGCTCTGCTTCTGCAAAGGACCACAACCTTGGAAACCCCCTAGAGCAGTTCTACTCTCTAAGGTCATTAGGAGCTGGAATGAATCCAGTGGCACACAACAACTACTCAAGCAGTAAGCTGAAGAAGAACATCTTAGATTTAAGCTTGCTGACGGAACAAGAATGAGCCCAAGTCAGAATCTAAAGGTTTGCCTTGGTTTCTGAGATAGAGTTCAGCGAGCTTTTTTATTCCCTGGAAGCTTTGCTTGCTTCCTTCAGGCTGATTTTAATGATGTTGCAACACAAACCAAAAAGTGCTAAAATGGGGCTTTTCCTGTTTTGGAAGTGTGAATAAACATATCAAAATGAGTAAATAGGCCGTCCAGGTGGTTTGCAGAGGGAGATTTTGCTAAAAATCTCTTGTATCCATCACCCACCCATAAAGAGATGTCAACAGGTAAGAGCAGAGATGAGGATGGGAACTGGGGAGAGTATTTGTTTGGAAAGACAAGGTGGTGGTGTGAGAGGCCTGCCTCCAACTTCAAGGTTAGCATAGAGGTCCTCTGCAGGATCACTCCGATTTGTAGTTCAGGGGACACAGTGAGCTGATGTCTGACTCCCAGCTGGAAAATCCATAGCATAGTGCCCTCGGTGTGGCAAGTCCTCAGAGTAGACGTCTTCTTGGGGATCAATTTCAAAGGCCCCTCAGACAATACCTCCAACAGGCCCCTTATAACACATCCCTCCCAACTTCTTCAACCACTTACTTCAAAGTGATACCAGACCAGATCCCTCCTACCGACTCCTTGCCCTTCTGTCCTTCTAAGTTAAACGTGTTCCTAAAACTAACCGAACAGAAGGGAAGGACACTAAACTGGTGACAGGCAGTTCTATTCTGTCTTGTGGAGTCGATGTGAGACAGAATCGATTCGACAGCAACAGATTTGGAGACCTTTCTCTGAAAGACCACCACACTGCTTATTACAGAAGTGTGTGAATCTAGGGGGGTCTTCCTGACTTGTGCACCTCCAGCCTGAGGATATGTGCCTGGGTTTGCCACCTACTGAGGGGTGCTGTAGCACTGAGTGTTCACGCAATGAAAACACAGCACGTGGGAGCACACATGTTGTGTCTGTATGAATAACGTTTTACGTGATGCCGAAAGGCAAGAAATCAATGATCACTTCTGCAGCTCTGAATTAATAGTGTGGCTGCCACAAATAACAGCACACTTCAAGAAGAGGATATTAGTACATCAGTTACAAAGGGACAAGTAAAGAAATGATTTACATTTCTGGTTTGTGTGGTGTCATAGATTGAAACGGGTCCCCCCAAAAATATGTCTAGCTGTGTGCCTGGGCCATGATGCCCAGTATTTTATGATTGTCCTCCATTTTGTGATCTTCCTATGCTGCATGTTAAAAGATTAGGGTGGGACTGTAAATCCCTTCATAGGATCACCTCCCTGCTCCACTGTAAAGGCAGTTTCCCTGGAGCATGGCTTGCATCACCCTTTATCCTTTCATTCTACAAGAGACAAAAGGAAAGGGAAGCAAGCAGAGAGTTGGGAACTTCACACCACGGAGAAAGCAGCACCCAGAGCAGAGGACATCCTTTGGACCTGAGGTTCCTGTGCCAAGATGCTCTCACTGGATTTGGACTCAGTCTATCAGACTGTGATAGATTCTCTTACTGAATGGACTTAGAATTTGCAAATGGATTTGTGGCTTACTGGACTGTGTCAATAAAACTTCTCTTCAGAAAGCTTTCCATTCATGGTATTTTCTGTTACAGCAGTACTATGTAACTAAAACTCGGCCTGCAAAATATTCCGTACTACGTACATACCAGCTGCCATCCAGTTAACTCCACCTCACGGTGACCCTATGTGTGTCAGAACAGAACCGGGCTCCTAGAGTTCTACAGGGCAGACTTTTCAGACGTAGATCGCCAGGCCTTTTTTCTGAGGCGCCTCTGGGTAGATGTAAACCACAAACTTTCCATTAAAGGCAGAAGCCATTCATCACCTGCAACTCCCAGGAGCTAAGAAAGTCATGGTTGCCTTTCTTTATACTTTAAATGTATTTCATTATATCTTGACTAAAGAATTCCCTATTGGTAGACACTGACTGACTTCCTCTATTAGTGCAGATTCCTAGCTACCAAATTGCTGAGTCAGCTGCTACAGAAGCCTGGCGGGCAAATGGAACCCCAGTAGGACTGGGAAAACAAGACACCCCCGCGATGCAGGCCATGCATCTGCGCGCTGCAGCTGGCTCTTTAAATTTGCGCTGCCTCGCGCACGCACCACTCCATCAGTGCTTCTCAGGGGCTCTTGCCTTGTGACTGTGTATCCCAGCTGGGCAACACCTTCCAAATGTGCCCTTCCTTGCCCCGCCTCCTCGTGTTGTCCCAGGGGGACCTAGACATTTTTTTTCATTGTCCACATTTTCGTGCAGACGTCCTTCATGTCGGTGTTTTCGTATTCAGGTGACTTCCGAGTCTTTGCCTCTAGTGCAGATCTCTCCTCTCAGCTTCCGACTCTTGGCTATCCCGTGAGCACTCAAACTTACAGGTCTAACAGTCAAGTTCACAAACTACGTCATTGTTGAATGTCACTACGGTCACCTCGGAAATACTCCACTTGGAAGCTACGCATCCACGTGGATGCCTAGTCCACCCTTCAGAGCAGTTTTGGAACTCCTTTTCTGGAACGCTATCAGAGCTGCCGCCCTTACCCTTGATGACCTGAATGTCATTAAAACGTCTTCCTTTCAATATTTCCCTTATCTTCAGGTGAAGAAAAAAATGCATTGGGGCCAGATCAGGTGAGTCAGTAGGGTGTTCCAATACAGTTATTTGTTTACTGGCTGAAAACTCCCTCACAGACAACTATACAGTTCAGTTCACCGACTTGCTACCCTGCCACTGTATACAATGGCCATTCCAGAAAGCGTTCCAAAATTGCTCTGAAGGGTGAACTAGGCACTGGCATCTGTGCATAGCTTCCCAAGGGGAGTACTTCAAAGGTGGCCATAGTGATATTCAGCAATGAGGTATGTATATAGGACTTAAAACGATTAAGCACTCTCAAAACATATTTACCCCCGAAAACCTATGCAGTTCTCTGCATCATTGTCATCTCAATGGATGGCATTACGTGTCGGGGCAAGCCAATAACCTAGGAGCCAATTAGCCTCCTCCCTCTCCTTCATGCCCTGCTGTGTGAGTCGGGTTCCCTAGGAGACAGGCTGTGAGACTTGGTACAGATGGTTTATTGGGGAGTACTCTTGGGACCTGTACCTGCGAGGGCTGAAGGGCACCAGATTGAGCAGGGATAGAATTTGAGTTGTGATGCAGTTGGAACAATGGCCTCAGCCAATTCTGTGGTGAGCTCTGGACCTAGCTATACCACCTTGAGGCAAGGGGGTACACATTCTCATCCCCATGTCAACCTGACACTGGGAGGAGGTGCTCCCAGGAGACAAGACCTTGGACGAGGCAGCTGTCTTTGCTGAGATCAGTGCCTAGAGAGAGACTCTGCTGAGGGTCTTCAGCCATCAATACTCCCAGCTTCTGGAAAGAACCTGGTGTTATACCCTAACACCATTAAACCCTCATATTCAGAGTTAGCCATCAAGTGTTTTGCTTATGTTTACCTTTTAATTTTCAAGTAAATCCCCTACCTTTTCAGACTGCCCTTTTTACTATTCAAAACATATTTGAGGGTCTTAATGCACCAGGTACTAGGCCAGGGATAGAGCCGTGGGCCAAGCAAACACAGATCTGGCTCACAAGAAGCTTACAATCTAGCCGAAGAGTGAATAACTACCCAAATACATACTTTAAAGCTAAATGCTTTGACGAAAAAGTAAAAACACAGAATGCTACGAAATCATCTAACAGAGGAGTTTTGCCCAGTAGGGGAGTGAGGTAGGACAAAACTTGTCTGAAAAGTATCAGTTTAAGCTGGAATCTGGGAGACTGCAGTAAGTATGTGCTTGGTTGCTGGGGTTGGTGGGAGTAGGAGAGATGTGGACAGGCAAAGTCCTAGGACAGAAGGGGCAGTACACCGGCACACCTGAAGGAGGGCCTGCGTGTCCGAAATGCAGAAATGCACAAAAAGGCAGGCGGGAGCCCAAATGTGCAGAGCCAAGTATTGGGGCCTTCTTTCCTAAAGGTAATGAAAGCCACGGAAGGATTTGTATCTCTGTTGTGTAAAGGATATTCCTTAGTTAATGACAATATTTAACTATCCCCAATCGATGCAGATAGATACACAAAATAATTAAAAAACTAAATTCAGTTAAGGTCAAATACCAGGGGCAAAAAAATTTCAAGGAGATGTTATACTTCCCTGCTTCTCTCTTTAATAGCTACTGCCCTGATGGCACAGCAATTAAGTACTACAGCTGCTAACCAAAAGATTGGCAGTTAGAATCTACCAGGCACTCCTTGGAAACTCCATGGAGCAGCTCTACTCTGTCCTGTAGGGTCACTATGAGTCAAAATTGACTCAGTGGCAGAGTTTTTTTTTTTATTATTTTTTCTAATTCCTCTGAGCAATGACTCTAGCTGCTGCTGCCAAAGCTGCTGAGTACTTAGTAAATGCTAGTGTGTTAAGTACTCCCTCTAAATTACCTGACATAGTGTCTTTGGGAAGTAGACACTATTCAGACAGTGAGACCCTGAGGGTAACTTCCCCAAGTTCCACCACTAGTAAATGGCGGAGAAAGAACTGAACTCACATGTTCCATTATAAAGCTCTTGACTGCAGCACTGAAATGTCCCACCCAAGCATTGGGAAAAGAAACCCTGATGGCATACATGGCTAAGCACTTGGCTGCTAACTGAAAGTTTGGTGGTTGGAATGTGCCCAGCCAGTCCTTAGAGACCTGGCGATCCACTTCTGTGAAGATTACAGCTCAAAACACCCTATGGGGCAGTTCTACTTTGTCCCATGGGGGGGTGCTTTGACTTGGTATGGATTCAGTGGCACCCAACAACAACAAACACTTGGAAAACGCCTAAACTCACCTGTCTTTGAGTATTTCCACTGCCTTCCTGCCACCACATCCTATGATCAGATGATACCCAAACCAAACCCACCGCCGTCGAGTCAATTCCGACTCCCAGCAGTCCTGTGGGACAGAGTAGAACTGCCAAAGAATTTCCAAGGAGCACCTGGTAGTAACAGCCCTCTGTAAATCACTGCCACCTGACTCAAGCCCAGATTTGGAACACACGTCTACCCTGAGGCACCATATAATGAATCACAGGGTACCATTCCTAGAACCAGAGCAGCTTCTCCAGGTGGCTCCCGTGCCAACTTCTTTGCCCACCCCTCTTTACCTGCCCTAATGTTAATACCATAATCTTACTGCAGTTGAGCTCACCTGCACTGATAGATACATCCTAGAAAAATACCTAAACATGAACCAAAGGAAACAAATCAACTGTAATCACCTGATTGTAATTGCTCTCATACCATTTGTGGTTTTCTGTCCAAGCTTCCCCTCTACCACCCAAATCAGCAGCAGACATTCCAAACTACAGATTTAGAAACAATTATGAAATCACCACTAGATGTCAGCCTTGAGCTGCAATAAGGCTGCCCGGAGCGCCGAGAAGACCCAGCCTGTAAGTGAATAAACACGGAAAAACATCTGTGTGAACTCAGGCAAGGTTTGCAGCTAGCTTTTTGCATGGAAACATTTGTTTAATGAGTATAAATACGATAAATTATATTGTGTCACTCCTCTCCTCAACACATTCCAGGGGGTTCCCTTCTCGTTCAGAGGAAAAACAGAAGTCCTTACCACAGCCTCCAAACACCACTCTTGCAGCTCACCCCACTTCAGCCACAGTGTCTCCTGACACACCTGGAAATGCCTGCATGGCTGACTCTCATTACTTCAAGACACTGTCGCCTTCTTGTCGAAAGAACTTCTCAGACACCTTTTCCAAAAGCGCCAAACAGCCCACACCACCCTACCCACTACCTCCAACCTCTTTACCCTGGCTTGTTTTTCTTTATGACACTATCATCGCCTGATATATTTACTTATTGTTAGTTTCTCTCTGGAATGCTAGCTCTGAAAAACAGGGACTTTGTTTTGTTTTCTGCTTTATTCTCAGAGTTTGGAACAGTGCAGGTTTAAGCTGTTGTTGTTAGATGCCAAAGAGTCAGTTCTGACTCACAACAACCCAACGTACAACAGAATGAATCACTGCCTGGTCCCTGGTCCTGCACCATACCCACAACTACTGGGAAACACAGACAGTTTTATAAGAGGTACTTAAAAAAAAAAAAGTACCCATAACTGATTGGAATTCAGAGAAGATGCCATAGCCCAGAATCACTGGTTTGTTTTCATTCAGTTACTATTAAGTATTTAACAAAAGAAGGCAATGAACTATGGGAGGATACCAGAGATTGTCTTATCAATGAGAAACACATTAAGTCCATACACAAAACAAATTGGCTATATGAATATGACAATGACAGCTTCTCACTATCAATAGATTTATAAAAAGAGCTAGATGAATGACAATCATAACTGCCTTGTAGACAAACTATGGAATAAAGTAACATGGTGCATATATTCATCTCTAGACCTTCATTGGTGGTGTAGTGGTGAAGTGCTACAGCTGCTAACTAAAAAGGTGAAGAGTTGAAATCCACTAGGTGTCCCTTGGGAATGCTATGGGGCAGTCCTACTCTGTTCTACAGGGTCACTGTGAGTTGGAATCAACTCGATGGCAGTGGGCTTGGTGTTTTATATTTTTTCCTTTTTTTACTTTAGACCTTCATTTGCCATGCTGCCTCTAGCCAGAAGACTGCAAGCTCCAAAATTAATCCTCCCTGAAGATGTTTCTGCTGGGCAGGAGGCTTTCCTTGTGGATGTAGCCTGATTCCCTTCCATTGCATTTCAAACCCCTTTCTCTTTTGTTTTGTCCTCAGTAGTAAGAGAGACCAGCCAGTCACACTTCTCCAGATTCTCCGACTTTCACTATTGGTGTTTCTGGCTGTGATTTCACATCATGTTGGAAAGTATGTTTTTGTTGTGGTAGTTTTTGGTGTTTTTTGTTGTTGTTTATTTGTTTGGGGCCTACAAGACTCAAGATTCAATTACAGGATCAATGTCTATTCTACCCCCTCCAACACCTAGCCCAAGGAAAAAATTTAATAATTATCATCCTTTCCACACAAAATTCTAAGATGTAGAAAGGCAAGAATAATAGCTCACCATATACAGTGTTAGATCATCAAGCCAAAGGAATTAAATTATGGGCTTCTCTGGACCCTAACAGAACTCTCGATCCTTACAAAGGGCTGTCACACTGAGAAGGGAAAGAGGAGCTTAGTTATCGCTGGAAGGTGGTTTTATAAGAATACGGACAACAGCTAGTAATCTGTAAACTACTTGCCTAAAATGCTACTGATTTCTTTTTATGTGGAAATGAGTTCCAAGTAGAGATGATATTCTGTTATCTTTTCCTCATGAATCTACAACCTATGGTTTATTTCCTCTGCTGTTGAAGACAGTTTAATTCCTTTCCATTCCAGTTGACAAGCATATGAATGTTTCCCTCTGAAACCTTCCTCATCTGCTCCTTTGAGCTAGAGCCAAGCACATCACATGCATAATTCTATTGACTGATGTCTTCCACTCACGGAAACATTGCAAATAAATGTGGCCCTTTGGAAAGTGCTAATACAACTAAAGTGAGAAACTCTTCTCAATGGATTCTATTTTACCCTAACACAATGTATCTATATACCCACAGTCTGTGTAACAGAAAGCTCATTCAGATAAAATGCCTAATGAGACTGTGACATGTTATGCATGAGATTTTCCAACAATGCTTTACCATGCTGAAGTCCCTCCTCAGGAGCTGGTCTCTCCCACGTAAGGGAGACAGAGTCTCACCATCCTTATTCTGAAGGAGCCTTCTGACTGTACTTCTTGCAAGACAGATTTGTTTGTTCCTCTGGCACCCATAGTATTTTCCTATCTTTGCCAATACTATAATTCAAATGCGTCAACTCTTCTTACGGTCTTCCTTGTCCATTGTCCATCTTTCACAAGCATATTCAGCATATTCAGGCTCAAAAGCAGTAGCCATGTTTAACACTGGACGTTAGGCCTCAAAAACACAACCCAAGCTGTGGCCTCAAACTGAACCACACCTTCAGCAGGTCATATATTTCCTGGCCCAGAAGCAGTGACCTCTTCTCTGCCACCCGTCCCACGGTCCCTGCCCACCTGAGCAACATTACCTAGGGGTAATGTTGCTAGGGGTAATGCTACATTACCTAGGGGTAATGCTACATTACCTAGGGGTAATGCTACATTACCTAGGGGTAATGCTACATAGGGGCCCTCCATTCCTGTTCTTTCCCTGGCTGCCAATGTGAGGCAGGCCTGTAGATTTCACAGGTAACTGGAGAAAGACTCCGCTTGGCAATCTTGCTTTGCCTACTGTCACACCAGAGCATGGTGCCCCAAGGGGACAGGACAGCATCTCTTTTTAGACCTAAGCCACCGTGTCCAACAGAATTTGCCAGATGCTCTGCACTTGAGGGATCTACTGAACATTCACCTAGCCAGAAATAAAGACTTCTTACTCCCCATTTTGCTGGTGATCCTTGTATGAACTCTCAGCTAGTCAGAACTGTAGACGGGAGTAAGTATGGTAGCATCAAACCCCATCCAGATCTCCTAACACGTTTTTTATCCATGACTCAGACCTAAGGTGGCAGACACCAAAAATCAAAACCAAAAATTAATTGCGCTCGAGACACCAAGGAATTAGCATTTGAAACCAAAGTGCCAGTGAAGACACAGAAGCTGTTGCTGCAACCACAGCAGATGATCTGAGAACCAGCTACAAGGATCCTAGGCTACCCGGCTCGGTCAATGTGGCAGGCTACCCCACATTGTGGTGACAACTAGACCGTCAAGCACAGCTTTGTTTGGAATACTCCCTTGCCAAACAACTGACACTAAGGGAGAGAATCCATTCTAAAAAGCAGGAGTAGCTTTTCTTGGACCACACAGTGAACAAGCAGAAATCTGGCCTTGAGCAGACAAGAGATGGGAGAGCAGCTTTCACAAGGTTCTTAGACCTGAAAGGTGGTTATATTTCTCAAGGACTTCGAAGTTCCGGTGGAGAGGGCAGGGAGCTAGCTAGAGCCACAAAAAGATTGCCTCAAAATAGGCTTACCTTCAAACATAAGGGACGACCATGAGAGCTGGAGTAGGCAAACCTCTGGTGTGGACAAGCTGGAGTACTAGGCATTGTTCCCCTTTGTTTCTGAGGCCACATCAAGAGACCAGTAACCAAGGATGTCAGGGCAGACAATGCATATAGCATTAGTCTAAGCTAAAAAGGTAGACACTGGTGGTGTCATGGTTAAGTGCTATAGCTGCTAGCCAAGAGGTCAGCAGTTCAAATCCACCAGGCACTCCTTGGAAACCCTACGAGGCAGTTCTACTCTGTCTTATAGTGTTGCTATGAGTTGAAATCAACCTGAACAGTGTCACCTCCAGATCTGTGGATGGAATGCTGTACTTCCCATCTCAGTCAATGGCAAAAATCACTTGCCCAAGTCAGAAAACGGACAATCTTTTTCTGATCACACCCACATCCAAGCCTACTCCCTTACATAGCTCAGACTGCTTTGTTGTTGTTGTTGTTAGTGCCAAGTTGGTTCTGACTCATAGCAACTCTATGCACAACAGAATGAAACACTGCCTGTTTCTGTGTCATGTCCACAATCTTTTTCATGTTTAAGTCCATTTTGTGGCCACTGTGTCAATCCATCTCACCGAGGGTCTTCCTCTTTTTCGCTGCCCCTCCACTCTACCAAGCGTGAGGTCCTTCTCTAAGGACTGATCCTTCCTCACAACATGTCCCAAGTATGTAGGA
Source organism: Heterohyrax brucei (assembly GCA_028571685.1). Lineage (NCBI taxonomy): Eukaryota > Metazoa > Chordata > Mammalia > Hyracoidea > Procaviidae > Heterohyrax > Heterohyrax brucei. The sequence goes on along the minus strand of CM053150.1, from coordinate 48,388,791 downwards.
CACAGTCTTACCATCTTTGCTTCCAAGGAGCACTCTGGTTATACTACTTCTAGAACAGATCTGTTGGTTCTTTTGGCAGGCCATGGGACAGTCAACATTCTTCTCCAACACAATTCAAAGGCATCAATTCTTCTTCTGTCTTCTTTGTTCATAGTCCAGTTTTTCCATGCATATGATGCGACTGAAAATACTATGGCTTGTGTCAGGTGCACTCTTGTCTTCAAGGTGACATCTTTACTTTTCAATACTTTAAAGAGATCCTTTGCAGCAGATTGTCCCAGTGCAATGCATCTTTTGATTTCTTGACTGTTTCTTACACCGTTGTTGATTGTGAACCCAAGTACAATGAAATCCTTGACAGCTTCAGTTCTTTCTTCATTTAGGACAATGTTGCTTATTGATCCAGTTGTGAGGACTTTTGTTTTCTTGATGTTGAGGTGCAATCCATACTGAAGGTGCTTGATCTTCATCAGTGTTTCAAATTTTCTTCACTTCCAGCAAGTTGGTGGTGTCATTTGCATAACACACGTTGTTAATGAATTGTCCTCCAATCCTGATGCTTCTTTCTTCTCCATATAACCCAGTTTCTCAGATTACTTGCTCTGCCTACAGATTGAAAAGGTGTGGTGAAAGGATACAACCCTGATGCATACCTTCCCTGACTTTAAACCAAGCAGAGCCCCCTTGTTCTGTTTGCATGACTGCCTCTTGACTCATACACAGATTCTTTAATAGCACAGTTAAGTGTTCTGGAATTCCCATTTTAAGCAATGTTTGCCATAATTTGTTACAATCCACAAAGTCGAACGCCCTGCACAGTCAATAAAACACAGGCAAGCATCTTTCTGGTCTTCTCTGCTTTCAGCCAACATCCATCTGACGTCAGCAATGATATGCATGATTCCACATCCTCTTCTGCAACCAGCTTGACTTTCTGGCAGTTCCTTGTCAATATGTTTACTGTTGCAGTCGCTTTTGTGATCTTAAGCAAAATTTTATTTGTATGTGGTATTCATGAAATTGTTCAGTGATCTCTGCATTCAGTTGGAACCCCTTTCTTTGGAATGGGCATAAATATGGATCTCTTCCAGTCAGCTGGCCAGGTAGCTGTCTTCCAAATTTCTTGGCATAGATGACTGAGCACTTCCAGCACTGCATCTGTGTGTTGAAATACTTCAGTGGATATTTCTTCAACTCCTGCTAGCTTGTTTTGGGCCAGTGCCTTCAATGAAGCTTCAACTTCTTTCTTCAGGGCCATCAGTTCCTGATCATATGTTACCTCTTCCAATGGCTGAACATCAACCAGGTCTTTCTGGTATAATGACTCTGTGTACTCCTTCCATCTTCTTTTGATGCTCCCTTAGTCATTTAACATCAGTGTCAAAGAATATTAAACTTAACTGCTTTAGTGCAGGTATTTCTCATCAGCAAAAACACAGAGTGGAAAAGAAGAATGCACTGTCACAGGGTGAGGACAGCCGAGTTGCACAGACGGGTGCTTGCAGTTTCATATGGCAAACTGACTTGCATTGTAAACTTTCACCTAATCACAATAAAAAGAAATTACATATATGGCCACTAACTGGTCTCTCTGCCCCTGCTCTTAATAAAGTATCCCTCAAAAACTGTTAATTGTGGTAATCCCTATCTTAAGATCTGTCAATGGTTCTCTATAGCACTTGATATAAAATCCAAATATCATGTGATCTCACTAGCTGCATCTTGCTTTGGATTCTGTTATTTTGCTGACTCACGACTGTCTCAAAATGCCAGCCCCAGCATCACCTCTTCTACCTCTGCTGCCTCCACTGCAGATCAGATGCTCTTTGCCTATGCTCCCACATCATTTTCTGCATGACCGATGGATTGCAGGTTCATTTCCTCCACGATCAGGGTTCCTTAAGCATAGAGACTATCTTTCATCTCAGAATTCATGGTACTTCATGGTACCAAGCACATAGGAGGTTCTCCAAGCATGAGTGACACAAAAATGAACATAGCTCTTACCCTTGAAAACTACAAAAGTAACTGTAATACAAGTGATATGACAGATATGTGATCAAAATGCTGTGTAAGCATCTGCCATTTCCATAATTCCATCATGGCCTGCATCTCGCTCTAGTCTAAGCTAAATTTTTGCTACAACTGTGAGCCCCACACAGGGGAGTCAGAAGGTACAGACAAGGATGGTGTCGTCTTCATCACTGAAACCTCAGCATGTCACACAGACTTTGACATTCATGTACTGTATTAAATATACGGAGTAATTAATGGCACCCTTCCTGGGGAGCGGCAGCAACAGTAGAGTCATAGTAAAGCTCTGGCCTTCCATGCAGGAGACCCAGGTTCCACTCTTGGCTCACGTATGACACATAGCAGCCACCACCCACCCATAGCGTGTTGCTATGCTGATGGACAGGTTTCAGTGGTACTTGCAGACTAAGGCAGACCTGGAGGAAAGGCCTGATGATCTACTTAGGAAAATCAGCCAATGAAAAACTCCTATGGACCACAGCAGTCTGATCCACAACCCATTACAGGGATGGTACAGGACAGGGCAGCACTTCCCTCTGCTGTGCGTGGGGCCACCATGAGTTAGGGTCGACCCAGTACCTCCTACCATCAATAGGAGGAGGTGACAGGGGAAAGCTAAAAAGAGGAAACAGACAGTATCAGTGAACGTGCAAGTCATCTCTCAGAAGGAAAGAGAAAGGTATTCCAAGTAGACTGGCAGCATGGCAAAGGCATAAAACAGTGCAGTTGGGCGAGCGGGAGCAGGGGCCTGACAAGCACATCTGATTTTAGGAAGATGCCCCAAATATCCTTAAACTCAATGATACACTGCCATTCTACTCCATCTGCTTGGTGATTCTCAGATGTCTTATGAGACTCACAGTGAAGAAGCCACTATCCTAGGTCCCCTATTATGAAATAAACTGGAGGGTTCAACCTGCCAAAGACAGCAATAAAACCTCAGACATAACTCAGAGGTGCTCACAAGACTCACAACATTGAATGCTGAGGTTTTTCACTTGAGACTACAGACCAGGCACTAGCCTGCCCCAGACTCTAACTGAACTAGAGTGAGACTCTACTGGTTATTCTCCTTGTCTTAAGTGAAAATATAAGAGTCCTTTATTTCGCGATTATAATCTGTAGTTATTTAGCAGAGTTCAATAGAAGTGGCTATACGAACATATCCAAGGAGGGGGGGCAACAAAAAAGACCCAGTAATTTCAAGTAATAGAACTGCATAGTTAACAGTGGTTCTGCAGAATATTTTATGTCAAATGGACCAAGCTTTTTAGCTGACAGAATCATGACCAATTTCAGGCCATGTTCTAAACCAAACTCTTTCAAGTGTATGGAAAGCAAAGAATGAAGTCAAATGAGAATATTTTGGTTTATATTTTTAATTTATGAAAACTTGCTTCAGGGCATTCACACACACCACAGATACACTTAGCAAGCTGAATTTTCATGCTTCTCTAATTAGTAACTCACATTTGTCTATTTCTCTAATCTCTGCACCAAAACCAGGCCATCATACACTGGAGAGGGATCATCACGTGCCGGAGAGAGTCATGCTTCCCTACTCAGTTTATTCTATAAAAGGACTTACAACTGGGCTTCATATGCTCAGTGTTAGTGACATGACACATTGCCTTGCCTCACAGAAAAAGGGATGGGTCCTGCTAGTCATTTTTATTTTAATAAACTGTCTAAAATCTAAGAAGTATAATTTCAAGATTAAAACTAGCAGATTCTGTGTTCTAGACTGTCTGAAACTTTGAAAATAAGGGGCTTTCAGATGAAAATATCCTTGCAATTAAATGTAGGTATGTAACTTTGTAGCCCATTATAAGTAAACATACTTTACATCAAGAAGACAGGGGTGAATGGAAGAAATTATGAACAAGGACTTGAGAAATGCCAAGGTAGGCATTCCCACATGGAGGAAAAACTCTTGTAACAAGCAAGTAATACAAGGTTACAACAAATTTCTGGGGACATAAAATTGCTTTTAGTGTCTTTGGAGTTTGAAAAAAAGTCCACCATGAGGAAGAGGTGACCACATTATAACTCCATCCTCATCAAAATTCAAAAAAATCATTCTATAAAACAGAAAATCTGGCTACATAATGGGTAAGAAAAATGACTTTATAAAAACTCCTTGACATGTAGTATTTACAGATAAATGTATGAAACCCACAGCTGTCTGGCTGATTCGACTCACAGCAAACCCTACAAGAAAGTAAAACTCTCCCAGAGGGTTTCCAAGGCTGCAAGTCTTCACAGAAGCAGGCTGCCACATCCTTCTCCCCTGGAGCAGCCAGTGGGTTCAAACTGCTGACCTTGTGGTCAGTAGATGAGCACTTCTTTAACCACTGTACTACCTAGGTAGATAGTAGAGAGATGAAGAAAGAAAAACTCTTCTTTGCAGTAGAAAGTTAACTAATAAATGCAAATAGAACTAGAAAAACCATTTGCCAACCTGAATGATGCTTATGCCCAAATGCTCCAAGACCAGACTTCGATTTTTGTATGGAAAAGCATTAAAAAGAGGGGTGACTGCTAATTTGCTAACAAATCTGTTGACGTGAACATACAAGTGATAAAATCACACATTAGTTATTACTCTTTGAGGGTGGCCGCATTAATCTGGATGGAAAATCACAGAAAACTTGCAAACGATGGCCACAAGTTTGCCCTTCATTTGTTTCAGACCGCCAAACACATAACTGGCCCTAACCAGGAAACTATTCTTCTGATGAGCAATAGAAAGAAACTTAAAAATCCACAGCTGCCATGACAGAGTGACATAAAAGAGGAGGCTGCTATGTGCCCAGGAGAACAAAAAAAAGAGAAAAAGGAATAGTTTCTGTTAAGATTTTCAACATAACAAATGAAATAAGCCAAGTATTTATGTATTTTCTTTATGCCATGTGAATGTAAATAACCAATACTATTTAAACTAGAGCTGTGTGATTGAGCAGATTTTGATTCAGAGTAAACTGTATTCCTCTTTAGGGTGACTGCTTTAAATCCAGCAAAAGCGATTCATCATCGTCTACTTTCACCTGAGGTTTAAAAGTAACTTTTACAGGCTCAGGGGTTGGGATTTCCCCTCCTTCGTGGGAAGGATAGACCGCCGCTCTCGCCCGGTCCTGTTCTGTTTCACTGAGTTCCTCGGAATGGAGCTCACTGATGGGGCCCAGAGACTCATTCCTGGCAATGATGTCCATGCCCAGTTCCTGGACACCCTCTTGGCCTTCAGCCACAGTCCGATCTTTAGCTTTTCTAAGGCCACGCATCTTAAAAGCCTCCCTTGAAGGAGTGGCATTAGAAATGGATTTCTTAAATCTTTCACCAGACTGCCGGAGCCTCTCTCCTGACTGCCGGAGCCTCTCTCTCCTCTCGGGAGTCACTATTCTTGTTCTAATTCTGCTTACTTTCTTGTCAAGATTCTGCCGTGTCTTCTGCATGTTCTCTTTGGAAAAGGCCTTTTTGATATTGTCAATGCGCTCCTTGCCTGACTTTCTAAGCCTAGCAGATCTGCTTTCTTCAATGTAATACTCTTCATCAGAGGAAAGATCAATGGGAGGGTCAAAGACAACATCCTCCTCCTCTTGAGTCTCAGTCAGGTTTTGGTCTTTAACAATAGACAGGGATGTCGGACATGGGACCTTCTCCTGAAGAAGAGAAAAACAAGTCATGTTAGTGTTCGTTTGCATTGGAGTTCAGTTCTTTCACCTTCCAACTGCATCTTTTGAATTTCCCCCACAGGGCTCTATAGCCTCTTCATGCCCCTTAAATGTTGGTGTTTCTCAGGGTTTCTCTCTCCTTGGCCCTTTTCTCTTCCTCTCCCAAGCCTACCCTGAGCATCCTGATTCATTTCCACATCTTCAAATCCAAGTGTGAACTAGCCCATTGATACTTTGTCTTCACCTCTTCCCTTCACCTAAGACGAAGACACTTTTCCAAATGGTGGCAAGACTTCCCCACTTGAAGGTAACACAGACACCTCCTTCTTAATATGCCTCCATATCAAAGCCCACCCATCATCCTCTCCACATCTGCTGCTTTTCCTATAAATGCCGGCACCAACAGCCATCCAGCAGCCACCCAGGACAAAAATCTCAAAATCATCTTAAATAACTCCTCTCCTTTTCCTTCCATAGGTTGCCAAGCCCTTTCAATAAGACTGCTTCGTATTTTGTTTTCTTCCCCTGCTCCTCCTTCTCTCTACAAATGTCTTTGTTCAGGTTCTTGTCATCTCTGGATTGAGCTAATACAATACCTTCTCACTGATCTCTCTACCTCCAGAACATCACGTAAGCATTTCTAAATACTTCTAAACATAGTTGTGATCATGTCCCTCCTCTGCTTCAAAACTTTTAAGAGCTCATCAACACTTAAAGGACAGAGTTCAAATTCTTTAAGATGATCCTAAGACTCTTCTCAGTTTGACGTGAACCAACTTTCCCACTCCTGGGGTCCATCAACACACAATCACTCTCAACTACGCAAACCTGTTTTCAACCCTTTATGCTCTCGTATATGTGCTTTTTGCTCCCTCAAACGCCCTTTTGCCTTTTTTTATTATGATTAAGTGAAAGTATACAATCCAAACCAATTCTGCATGTCCGCCTATTTGCAGCTGCATCTGCTCTCCTCAGCCTGGGACAGCACACTCCTCCTTTCCACTCTATACTTCTAGTATCCACTTACCTTTCACCTCTTTTTAACTTTGTGAATTAAATCTTTCTTCAAGACTCAATTCACATATCCCTAACTTCCCTAAGTGGCTAATTCTGTACCCAATTTAAACCAAAATGATTTCTAACGGAAACCTGCAATTACAACACCTACCACACACTGAATGGGAACTCTACTTTTACACATCTCCCTGAAGCCTTCATTAAAGGGACTCTTTGAAACCAGAGATAGTCTGTCCTACCTATCACAGTGCCTTTTCTATAGCAGATATACATGTTTTCGCATAAGATAAGCAGGCTATTTCTTCATTTAACAAATAGTTACTAAGCAACCACCATGCACCAGTTTACATTCAAACAACTGGGAAACTTCTGTAAAGAAAACAGCCAAGATGTCACAATAAGGTGACATCTGAGCCTGTATCTGAAGGTAATGTACATATGTGTTGGGAAAGGAGAAACAGCAAGGAGGAAGGCACGGCTAGAGGAGAGTCATCAAGTGTAAGAGAGATAGTGGGAAGACCAAATCACACATGTAATGTATGTAACTAATTAGAAGAAGTTCTTATTCTGAGCATGACAGGAAGACACTACAAGGTTTTGAGGACAGTAGTGACATGATTTGACCTATGCTGTACAAGGACCTCTCTACTGAAAACACATGACAGGGCTAAGCTCAGCAGTAGGTACACTGGAAAGAAACCACTGTGAGAAGCAAGTAAAAACGGATCAAAGTGCTGGCATTGGTAATGGTGCAAAGTAGCCTGATTCCAATCTACTCTGAAAGTAGAGCCAACTAGATTTGTTGCCAGATTTGGTATAGTGTTAAAGAACAACTCTCAAGTACGTGGCCTGAGCAAATGCAAGATCGACCTGCCATTAACTGACATGGTAAGACAGCAAAAGGAACAGACCACCGGGGAAGGACAGGATCTGAATGTGTCTTTCAGATACCCAATGGACATCTAAGCACAGATGATGAATAAGCAGCTTGGCATAGGAACTTGTAGTTCAGGAGAGACAGCTGGGCTAGATAAGTAAATTTAGGAGTCATCAATATAAAGACAAAATTCAAATAAGAGAGATCATCAAAAGTTTGAGTGAATGGGTTAACAATTCACTATAGAAAACTTCTTAGGGTCGAAGTTATGTTTCAGAACTTGGAATTGCTTCAATTTTGGAAAAATAATACAAAGTATTGCATACCATTCCCAGTAAGATATAGGGAAGAAACATTTCTAAACAAAACTATGAATATTCACACCAAGTGGGAAAAAGACCATAAACAGCTTCACACTATTTGAGGTCAGGTATTACCATCAAATGAATTCAGGTCAAGCTAGGTTTTGATGCCAAATAAGTCGTGGAAAAGCTTTATATTTTAGATATTTTTGGATTTTAGAATTATAGATTAAGAGGTTTGAGATACCAAAGGAAGAAATGAGAAGGAAAACAAAAAAAAAAGTCAGAGCAATATCAGTCAGTGGAACAGGAGAAGGTTGTGCCTCCAGGAACTAAGAGGAATCTAGTCTCAAGGAGGGAGGAATCAACTATGTCAAATGTATCAAAATAATGAGAACTGAATTTGGGAACATGATACACACTGGTGACCTTGAGAGCTAGCCCAGCCTCAGCTGCTAATTGAACCCCACTCACATTTAGTGTTTATTTCTAAAAATAAGTGGACAAACTAAAGATTATAGGATTTTTAACTGAACCACAAGTTAAAATTTCTAAAAGAAACTGCTCCTACTTGAGATCCAGATTATATCCATTCAGTGAAAAAATAAGTTTGTAAGAAACACATTTATGTGTGTCCCAAAACTTACCGACCAGACAGTCAAGAAGGTATTCCTGGAACCTTTGGATACTTATTTAAAATTAAATTCTTTGGCTACAATACTGAAGAGTCTAGGAGCTAAAAAAAGGCCGGGGTGGGTGTCTCATAACTCTCTGATGAATCAGTTAAAAGCAGCAGAATTATTCCTCTCCTTTCCTGACACCTGCTACAGGGAGTAGCTTCAGTACCCTGTGGGCTGGCATGGCCTGAGAAGGTATAATTAGAAAAGGGAGGCACCAAAAGATAACTGCTTGATAGGGAAAAAAAATCCTCACAACCCTGCTATGAAGAATTCCGATACAGTTCAACTTAACAGTCACATACTACTCATCACTTGTACAAATAATACAACAAATAATACAAAACCAAGCTTTAAAACAAAACAGAGGTAGTCAGAGAAAGTATTTGTACGGCTCTATGTATTACAATTCCTGAGTCAGAGATATCGTGAGTTCATAGTGAATGCACAGTAAAAATAACTGGCAATTACAAGCTTTAATTATAGTTGACTTCCAAGTACAATTATTATGTATCATTTTATGTAAGAGCTGAGGTTAAAAGATGATTTTTGTAACAAGATGAATATTAATGATCACAGTAGTCTTGACTGAATATCAAAGTAATATAGTTAGTGAAACTTTGAATATATGAAAGTTAGGGACTTATTAGGGAATGTATCTTCTCTGGTAACCACAGGCACCGTAGCCAATCACCAAAACCGGTGGAAGATACAGTAACATTCCTGGCTTGAATGATGAACAGGGTCATTGAGGTGAACATATGTTCAAAGAGAAGTCATAATCGCATAAGAAATAGCAGATAAATGACTTTTAAATGTCAGTGTCCAGGATTTGGTGCAAGTTTGGCCACATAACAACTATAAGAGAACACTTCTAGTAAGGATTACCACCAAAAGATATCCCCTGGGAAAATTCTTGGTGGAAGAACCGAAATGGAAATGAATAAACTGTAGTTGGATTGCTCAGCTTCAAGTTAATTTTAGTGTAAGAGGCGATCTCAATATAACCACTTATACATATTAACTATAAGAATTAATTCTAACCCAGAATAACCACATGAATATTGTATATAGTGTTCTAACATCTAATGAATCACTGAATCTATGTTCTGTGTCCAATGTTAAATTAGAAGACAGCAACTGCTTGCTACTTACTCTGGACCACTTAATTTCACACAGTCTTCGCAATATCTTATCTTACAAAGAAAAAGATCTTGACTTACAGCAGCATCTCATGAGTTGCTTTTTAATACTGTCTTCTATCTACTCAAATATAGGGGCTCCAAGAAAGAAAAGAAGTAAATTAAGGGATTAGGCAAATACTGGCACATTTTGACTTAAAAAAATAGTTGTATCAATGGACAAAAAATAGAGCAAATTAGAACTTTTCAGACATTGCTTGGCTCTAACCCACTGCCACTGAGTCCATTATGACTCACAGCAACCCTATAAGACACAGCAGAACTCCCCACAGGGTTTCCAAGGAGTGCCTAGTGGATTTGAACTGCCAACCTTTTAGTTAGCAATCATAGCACTTAACCACTATACCACCAAATTTTCCTTGCTTTGCTGTATGTAGCCTTTGTAGATCCTGATTGACACCTAGTCCACTCTTTTGCACAAAGGTTCTCAGGAGAAAGGAATGGACACCAAGGACATTTCTTCACATGCCCCATGCAGGCGGAGGATAAGGTATGGCCACCATTGGTAATGTCCTTGAAAGGCAAATTGAAGAATGGATACTACCTTCTCCAACGCCAAATCTAGATCTCATTATTTATGCCCACACTGGGACTGGCCTCTGAAGGTGACTAAATTTTTTCCAAATTTCTAAGCCTGGAGAAGGACATCCAGGGACCCAGAAGGAAAGAGAAATGGTAAAGGACTTCCAAATGGTAAAGTCCAACCTGTCTACCTTTGAAATAAACAACTCTTCTCTTTCCTCTGTCCCTATTCTCCTTCCTAAATAATTAACAGGCTCCTGAAAATACAGTTAAAATGCCCCTTTGCTCATCCCAGTGTAACTTTATCAGTCAACACAGAGGTAAGGTGAATTGTGCAAAGACCACTGTGGAGAGTAATGTCTACATCTCTTAATATCTCACAAATACTTGTCTACGTAATACAACTATGTCCCCATTTCATTTCGGTTCTTGATGTTTTCCCTATGCATATATTCATTTAAAAATACACTTATAAGAACACTATATATACATACTAGTGAACATCCTTCCATTCATTCCTAATTTTCTGCTTAGAATAAGTTCTTTGACATGAAATGTTTGGATCAAAAGGTTTGTGAATTTTTAATTCTTAACATATACTGCCAAAACTGCCCTCCAGAAATACTGTACAAATTAACACTCCTAAAAGCAGAATGTGAAAATGCAGAGTTACAACTCTGTAACTCCAGGCATACAATATCTGCCAATATTTAAAAAGATAAAAGTGGAATTCTATTTTTATTTATTTTGTGTTTTGCAAATTGCCTAATAATGACTTTCCTCTTTTTCTATTGTGGAATGAGAGTTCAATTTTTTCTTTTGAACTGTAAGTTTTACAAATATAAATATCATACATTTGTCATAGATGTGTTCCTGTTTCAAAAATGTGAGTGTCGGGTGCAGGAAAATGATTGTATTAAATCAGTTAAGGTAAAAAGGCTTTATAATCACATATAAGAAATTATATATGTAATGCTTACATCTATATTACAATGAAAATAATAAAAACTAATTGATTGTTCACTTAGGAAACAGATGGTTTTTCTATTGATGATTTATAGGTAAAAAGATTCAATAGGCAAATTATACTCTGAAGAGCTTTCCATGCTCTCCATAAAACGAAAAAAAAAAAAAAAAAAAAACCTATACTGTGGAATCTCTGGTCCTCAGTTCCCTCTTCTAGATAGTCAAGAAGCTAAACTAGGGTTAACCAGTACTTAAACTGGGAGACAACACATGGCCCAGCTAATACACCACAGGAGCCGTTCTGATATTAAGTTTCAAAGACAAGAAATAGCCTAAGCTATGATCCACAGGTCACATTACACCAATTGGTTGAGAAGCTCAAAATACTGACAGTACATTAGTTAACACAAAAATGGTTACATCCTGGGATCTCTGCTGAGAATTCTCTCTCATTAATCTATACAATCTCTGCAGAGATTTCTACCTCATTAATATACACAGTAGTTAAAAAGTCACATCAGAAACCTGATATGACTTGTTGGCAACTGCTAGGATGTAAGAGATTATAAAAACCAGTTAAATACGAGGTCAAGTTTACCTGGAATATTACCACACGGAATTTATTTTTCTTCATTATCTCCTCTTGCTTGGATTCCACTTTTGTAACGTGTATTTGTTGCTTCTCCACACGGGTCTTCACGTCTCTAATGTGAGCACTGACTTTTCGGGTTTTCTCAAACAACTTGTTAACAATATAACTTGTATTGCTGTGTGCCTGTGAGAACTTTAAGAGGTCAATCTGGACCGACTTGATAGCATCTTCCATTTCCCTGTGTCTCTCTTCTATTCTCTTCTGGCTTGCCTGCACACCATCCACGATGGAGGCTACTTTGTCCAGCACAGTCACAATGGTGAGAGCTGCGTCTTGGTCTTCATCTTCGGTAACACTCGACAAGCGATTCTGGTGGATTTTATCAACATTTGAAGCAGACCCATTATGCTCCATTTTATTTATTTCTCAGTGAAAGAAGTCCTACCCAATCAATTCTGGCACTCAGAGCAAAGAGTTCGCTTGATAACAGGCAACAGGGTTGTTTAAAGGGTTGGAAACTCCACCCCTGGAGGCTGGTCAAGTATTTGTAACTACAAATATTCAGACGTGACTGTTCTGCAACATGAGCCCTTGTAAAGCACTGGGTACTGTTCCAAACATGCTTGGTGACTGACTAAGGGACTCAAATAAGAAGAGGAATGCACTTTTTAAAAAGCTCACTAAAACTACCATATTACTCATATTAAACAAAAAGTAAACTTTGACTCACATAAAGGTTTTTCCTTTAAATATTTTCAAGCAGCCTTTGTAAAAAAAAAAGGGAAACTATGAACTAAAATCAACTTTTTCTCTTAATTTTACTAATTAAATATACTAATAAAGCAATATGTAGTAAAGAAACACACCAAAACAGAGGCCATACAGTGAAAACATTATATTATAACATGCTTTTCCAAATCAAATATTTAATTTTGAACATATTCTTAAATTCTACATGCATACTTTTGAATCTCTAGACAACTACATGATAGCTGAATACATCTGATTCACACTTCAGATCTTTAAACAACAATCTAGTTGATACAGCTCTAACTACAGGACAATTTGGATAGAGGTCTTAGATAATTTTTCTTAAGCTCCCTTTAAGAGCACCAATCTTTCACAGTCATTTCTGTATTTTATTCACAAACACTGATACAATTTCTTTATTTATGTTAAAGCAAGTATTTTCTTTAAAAATGAATGCATATTAAAGTAGTTCAACTGACAGAGGAGGCTTGATTCCAATCTGTTAAGTAGCCTATTTTCTCAATATCTAAAGTAATTGGCCCCATCATTACTATCAGGTACACCTTCAAATTGTTAGAATTATTTTTCAAAAAGAATAATCAAACTCTAGTCCATACATCTTACAAATATTTCACATCTAACACATACAATTTTACAGTTCATGCAATAGGCAGTGTCTAAAAAATCAGTTACTAAATCTCCAAAACATGTAAATATCTATTTAAACACAGTGTCTTCTAGATTTTTTTTTCTTGTAAGAAAAGTAATCTGTAAACATCTTTACCTTTAGTTCATGCTTTGTCAATGCTGTGGTCATTGCAGAAGCAGTGAGTATAACTATATAACCATTTGTGAAGTGGTCCATCTTTGTAAAAATATTACATTCCATGGGTAAAGAACAAGTCTTAGAATTACCATGTGGTACAAACACATGAAACAAATTTCTGTATTTAAAAACATAAAACCAAGACTACTAAACAGTCCAAAACTGTTGTAGCTGAATATTTCTAAATACAAGCCAAGAGTACTACACTAAAAATGTCCAAAAATAAGGCCTCTGAAATAAATATTTCCATTCTTTAAAAAAAGACATAATAAATGTACATCACATGGCCAGTGTATATATAAAAGTCATCATTTTAAACCATCCTGGATGACGTATCTGAAGGAAAATGACCTAGGTTTTGCTTCTGTCGACGTCCTCTGTTGTTTTTAGGACACTTTCTGTTTCATTGTTTTAAAAAAAGAAAAAACAGGAAATACATTATTTCATTTAGGGTATATCAATGTTTCCAAAGCAATATACACTTCATAAGTAGAGCCCTACTGCCTGCAACCACATGAACAGGAAATAGGATACTATTTGATGAGAGACAAGGCGAGGATCAGCACACTGTCAGGGGGCTACCTTCCCTAGCAAGACAGTGTGGGTGACAGAATTAGACACAGGTAAAGGTCTGGGCACAAGCAGAACTCATTCCCAGGGTCTACTCTGCTGCGAATACATCCCCAAGAGGAAGCCCCATCCTCTGGCCCAGCAAACTCCTATCCACAGCAACTGACCCCATGTGACGCCTGTAGCAGTAGAAAGGACCATGACCTATGTATGTACTTTCCCTGAGTATCATGACAACCACAGAGTCTCAGGGTAGTGCAAGTGGGGAGAGTATTCAGCTGCTAACCACAATGCTGGAGGTTTCATCTACCCAGGGTACCTCAGAAGGAAGACCTGCCAACTTCCTTCCAAACAGTCGGCCCCAGAAGCCCTATGAAGCACAGTTCTGACACAATGCCTGGGCTTTCCACGAGTCACAGTCGACTCACAGAAACTTCAAGGGATAAAGCAGAACTGCCCCACCGGGTTTTCATCGCTGTTATTTTTCCAGAAACAGATCGTCAGGTCTTTCCCCAGCAGAGCTGATGTATAGGCTCCAACTGCCAACCTTCTGGTCAGCAGCCAAGCATTTCACTGTTGCAGTACCCATAATCACTCCCAAAATGACAAAAATAGCTCAGAGGGAGGGGATTCAGGAAGAAAGGTACTTATTAAGCTCAGAGACTCATATGAACAAACCGCCTGATGGTATTAGACAAATGACTCACAAGAATGAGAAGCAGTCGTTCCACACCACGCCCAGGCAATCCACAGAATGCAATGACGAAATGCCATGCTGGGGACAGGAGACAGTCCCTGCCTAGACTCCAATTTGACTGCACACACTTCTCCATGGTGACCTAAACCTCACTGTACTCTTAACAGCTCTTGGGCCTGTTCACTCACTAGACTGCAAACACAGGAGCTCTCACTACGTCCAGGGTGCTGTGCTGTCTGTGCACACAGGGTAAGGAGACTGAAGTGTACACTAAGCTTTGGGTTGAGTTTGGACTCTGCTATCAATGAGCTCTGTGACCTCAATTTCCCTATATGTAAAACATGAAATTAGGAGTTGCGCTGACCACTAAAGTCACTGCCAGCAAGGAATTTAAAATCTTGACTATCCAGTGGGAAAAGAAAGGGTTTGGGAATCAGGCAGCAGTGAGTTCAAATCCAATCATTTCCACTTATTAGTTGGATGACCACAGGGAAATTCCCTCATCTCTGAGCCTGTATGAAATGGCCACAGGCAGCCCTGTGGCTATGTATTTTGTTTTGGTTTTTCTCCTCTCTTTTCTTTTTTCCAACATTATCTGTTCTATCACGGTGTCCCTGCTTTTCATCTATTGCCGGATTTTATAATCAGTAGTCTTGCCTAAAGGCAGATCATGTGTTTTGTGAAATACATACCACCTGCAGTCTCTAATGCACTGACTATGAATTCTATCTGTTACAAAGACAACTTTAAAAAAAAAATCATTTCTAGATTGAAAGCAGCTCCAGATGGCTGAAATTACTGAAGGCCTGGCTTCTAGATGAATGGGCCAGGAATGCGCTCGGGCCTACCAATAAGTGTATTTGATACATCCACTACTCTACCTAGAACAATGAATGAGAATAAAGAGATGATCTGGGGGGATTTCTTAACCAAACTTTAAAAGAGCCAGAAGAGATATACGACTAAAGAAGCTAGCAAATGGATTTGGAGTATAAACCAGAGGCTTCAAGAAGTAGCACAGAGACAACATGAGTTCAATTTGCTCTGACTTCTCTCACACCCAATTCTGTTCTTACTTACGTATTTCTGCTCAGCTTAGAAAACTCCTTTGATGTCCATCATACTCCAAGTGATTCCTTTTATTTACAATGAAAGGACTTTTTTCAACACAGAATTTTAAAGCTTAGTACATGTCTCTGTGACCCAAAATATGAAGTAATACTAAAACAGTGACAGAATGAGAGAAGTGTTTTTGTTTGACCTCTAATTTCTTCCTTTCTTATTATATTTAGTAATATAATAAAGTATATAATATAATATACTAAATTATTATAATATAATAAAGTATATTCTTGGGGCTTAAAGCACCTTGTAGTTCTGCAGTGCTTTAAAAAAAAAATCTACATGGCCCTCCTACACATGGACAGATTGTTCTAGGATATCCATTGCTACCACAATTTCCCTGAATGAAGTGCTCAATGACAGTCCACAGTGGTAAGGTCCCCACATCTCAATTTGCCACTGACTCCTCCCATGTTCCCTCTGCATGCAGCCCACAAATAACTGCAGCCCTAGAAATGCATTCTCATCTACATTCTAAAGCAGAAACACAGGGAGAGGTCAGACCGACAAATAAACTTCTTCCTAGAGTTCCTTCTTGGCGGGTGGATTTTCCAAGTCCCTTTGACTCTTGAGTATGCGTCAAAGCTAAGAATCTCCAATTTAAAGTTGGTATTTTTAAGGCATTACCTACCTTGTTATACACATGACAATTGCTACTATGATGGCGATTTGTACAGCTCCAATAATCGCTGCAATAAGAACATGCGTAAGCTTTTGCCTACTTGGCACTACATAGAGAATACTAAAGTCTGTCTTTTCACAGTGCTGTCCAGTATAACCAGATTCACATCTGAAAGGGAAAAAAGTATCCATATAAGAATCACAAGTTTCAGTAATTCTAGGCTTTTAAATTAAAAGATACAAAAGGATGACAAAAGAACTGGAACAGAAATCAGGCACTCTCCTACCATCTGAAAAAAAACATTTGTGATTTCCTGAGACTTTTTGATATGTCTATCTTATATAATCCACCAGGCGCTCCTTGAATACTCTGGGGGTCAGTTCTACCCTGGCCCCTAGGGTCGCCACGAGTCGGATCCAACTCGACGGCACTTGGCTTGGCATCTTATATAGTATTTCTATCACCTCTGCTACCACCATGTTAATTTTTAAGTTATTAAATAGCCCTTAGTATCATTATTTTAAAATGGGTGCGTAACATTTTGTCCAACAGCTATAGTACAGTTAATGTATCCATTCCCCACCCTAAGACATATAAACCTAAAAAAGAAAAAAAATCTAACTGCCATTGAGTCAACTGCAACTCACAGCAACCCTACAGGACAGATCAGAACTATCCTATAGGGTTTCCAAGGAGCACCTGGTAGATTCAAACGGCTGACTTTTTTGGTTAGCACTACACCACCAGGGGTCCCATAAGACATATCAGTTAGTGTCAATTTTTCACAGTAAGTACGGTGAACATCTTGGCAAATGTGAACTTTTCCATATTTAGTATTTTTTCTTACACTAGATATCTGAATACGGTATGGCTGAATAAATAGGTATGAACATTTACAGTTGTCTGAACATAGTGCCAAATATATTCACCACACTTTTCAGTGTACAAAATATAACCATTTAACATGCAGGGTGAAATGAAAATAAGTTATTAATGAAAGTAATAGAGCAAAGCAGTCAAGGAGGTACTAATCTCAGAAATTATCTGAATTCCAACTAACAGTAAATAAATAAAAAAAGTGGCAATATCTGCTGATGGTAATATGACAAACATTTATGATATTTAACAGAAAATACTTTTCAGCTGAAGATGTGAAATGTATTAATTAGTCAAGCTTTAGCTGAAACTGATTAATAAAACATCTCAAGTACAGGGACAGTATATATATTAATGTCATAGATCTCATTATATAAAGAATTTGAGGCAGCTTAGAACAACACACATAAAACAATAACAACAGAAAGATTGCTGGAAGAAGAGAAATCAGGGGAAACCAGGGATGAGACAAGCCCACTAACTCAGACCTTGAGTTTCCTAGACCCCCACCAATAAGTCTCAGACTGAGCTCTAAGCTTCCTAGCCAACAAGCAAGTAGTAAGGTAGATACACAGACCAATGGGATAGAACCTCGTCCAGAAATAATCCCATACATCTGCAGTCAAATGATTTTCAACAAGGTGCCAAGACATTCAAAAGAGAAAGAACAGTCTCTTCAACAAATGGTGCCAAGACAACTCAATCACTACCTGCAAAACAGCTAAGTTGGACCCCTACCTTACAGCCAAGCCAATAGTGGAAGAGAAGGCTAGAAATTTTCCATTCATGCTTTAAACATCTCAGCCCTACAGCCTTTTTCAAGTGTCCCGCCACGGGGTAAAATCTGGAAAAGACAGCCGGATCACGGGACCTGTAGGTGCTCTGATTGAGCTCCCAGTCTCCCACAGCAGGATACATATGGTCTCTGAGACGGTGCCATCCTCTTTGCACTTCTGCCTGCTCTTTTGTTTTGAAGGGCAGAGAGTTGATTCCGCTACTATCAGTACTCACTGCTGTGGTGAGGCTAACTACATCTGCAGTTGGTAGGGTCAGTGTTCGCCTCAAGCCAAAGCAAAGCCAAGTGCCTACCTTACAACATATACAAAAATTAACTCCAAATGGATCACAGATCTAAATTAAGAGCTAATATTATAAAATTCTTAGAAGAAAACATAGGGTAAAATGACCTTAAAGTAGAAAATGGCATATTCCAACTCCCTAGTGCTAGAGAGGCAAAAGAAAAATACAGATAAATTGGACATCATCAAAATCTGAAGTCTCTGTAGTTCAAAGAACACTATCCAGAAAATGAAAAGACAATTCATAGAATGATAGAACAATTTTGCAAATCATATATATAACAAGGGACTTGTATCTAGAACATACAAAGAACTATAACCCAATAATAAAGATTTTTTTTTTAATTTTTAACAAAGGACCTGAATAGGCATTTCCTCAAAGATTTACACATGACCACCAAATTCCTTAAAAGATAGTCAACATCATTAAGCCATCAGGGAAACGCAAATCAAAACCACAGTGGGATACTACTTCATAATCACTAGGATGGTCAGGATCAAAAAAGTCAGATAATAACAAATGTTGACAAAAATATGGAGAAACTGAACTCCACACAGATTGCTGGAAGGAATACTGTTGTTAGCAGAACAAACAGTCCTTGACCTACAGGAACAGTGTAGCCACTTTGGAAAAGTCTGGCAGTTCCTCAAAGAATTTAAACATGGAGTTGCCATTCGACCCAGAAATTCCATTCCCTGGAATTTACCCAACCCAAGAAAAGTGATTATATCCACACACAAAACTGTACACAAATGATCATAGCAGTATTATTTATAACAGCTAAAAACAACCCAAATGTTGATCTACTGATGAACAAACTGTGGTATCATCTATAAATGGAATAGTATTCAACCATAAAAAGGAATGCAATCCTGATATATACTACAGCATGGATGAACCTGGAAAATATTACACTAAGTGAAAGAAGCCAGTAACAAAGGACTACACATCACACGATTCTATTATTATAACAAGTCCAGAATAGGCAGCTCTATACAGTCAATGAAAAAATTAGGCATATTCCAATTGCCTAGAGCTAGGGAGAATGAGGGCATTCAGGAGTGATAACTAAGGGTATAGGGTTTCTTCTTGGGGTAATAATATATTCCAAAGTTGATTGTGGTAACGGTTACACAACTCCCTGAAAATACCAAAAACCACTGCATTGTAAGACAGAATGCAGTACAATCAGTGATACAAAATACAATCTTCATAAAATAAAATCTAACCAGTTGTTCAGAAGAAGTCACTGTTCTACTGCTGTTATTACACCCATGGGAACTTTTGTTGGTCCTCATTTAAAAAGAATACTATCTGATATAGAGCACACCATCCTCAACAACAGAGCTGCTATAAATTCAATAACAAAGTCTCAAAAGATTTTTTTAAAAAATAATGTCCCTCATGGTAGGTTAATGGCCAAAACTCAAAGCACAGTAATATAAAAATAGTTCCATAGGGACCTCTAAAATACCCCAGACACGCAACTCTCTCATGACTGAGCTTAAAGCAAAGATCAGAATCAGAATGTCAAGAAGAATGTATAGGCCATATATTGTTCAAGCAATCCTACCCTGGGTATTATTTCCTGCAAACTACCTTTTTGATTATACTATCCAAATATTTCAAGTTAACCTTCTCTATCACCGATCAAAGTCAGACCCAGGGATTTGATCCTCTACCCTCTACTTCTTTCATCCGACACATCCTACACAGATAATCTTATCCACTCCCATGCCCTCCCGCATGGACTCATTCACACAGTCATTTAACACATTTAATGAGCACTTGTTATGTGCCAGGTACAGCAGTAGGTTTTTGGAACATGTCAGTGCATAAAACAGATTAAAGATTCCTGGCCTGCTTACCCTCTGTGCTCTTCATTCTACCTGGAATGCTTCTCACTATTGTCTTTTCCTAACTTCGAAGGAGCATTTTCAATCTGATCCTACCACACCCTTCACCTCCAACAATGTCTCCCATTCCTCTTAAAGCTGAAGCCCCAAATCATTTCATGTATATCTTTGTATTTATCACATTACATTTTAATTATTATTTAATTACATTTAATTATTATTTGTCTCTTCTACTAAAGCGTACACTTTTTTGAAAGCAAGATCCCTGGATTCCTATCACATTCCAATTTCAACCACAGAAGTAAATACTCAACTGCTGCCCAAACACATGCACCTGATTAACAGTGGCCTGTTTCTTCTAGACACTGTAAAAATACTCAAGGAAAAGAAGATCAACTACTTTTTAGGAGCTCTAAGTGTGCAGGAAAGATACCCTTTAACATCAAAGAAAATTCTCTAATCTAAAAAAGAAGGAAAAGTTGATAATCATCACATGTCATTCAACATTTACTGAGGATACACTGTCCTTTGCTAGCCACTGAGAAGACGTTGTTGGCAAAACACATAGTCCTTAACCTACGGTGTTTACAATCGATAAATATCAATTGTTATTTATTAAACATACCTTACACACCAGGTTTATGCTAAACATTTTACATAAACATTTAACTTTAGCTTATTTTAATAACCCTATGATTTAAAAAAGAAAAAACTAGTTGCCATTCACTTGATTCTGACTCACAGCAACCTCATGTATCTCAGAGTAGAACTGTGCTCAGAGTGTCTGCAATGGCTGACTTCTGGGAAGTCGACAGCCAAATCTTTTTTTCCAAAGTACCCGAGTGGAATCAAATACCCAACCTCTATGTTAGCAGCCAAGTGCGTTAACCATTTATTATATCCAAGGACTAACACTATGATAATAATACAGTTATTACAATTTTAAAAGCATGGAAAATGAGGCTTAGGAATATTAAGTAACTTGCCCAAAGACACACAGCCAGTAACTGGCCAAGCAGCTGTACCTGATTCTAACTACTATAATCACTCTACCCAGTCAATCTTCTTACTGACCCCTCCTGGCAGCCCCTGGTATTACATCATGATCACTGTCACATCATGCTCTCTCATGCTCACTTAGTGAATCAAGAAAGATGCCCTATCCTAAGACAACGTGGTCTGAACTTCTACCAAGGTAAGCACGCCACTGCGGGGCAGCCTTAAGGAATCCACTGTATGATACTGTTTAAAAACTGGTCTGTCTTCTTTTCTACATTCACATTTTTAAATGTTCAGGAAAAAAAACATCAGAGTCTAGCTCCTTCAAAGACAAGGAGCGCAGTCCATCAGGAAAAGCCAAAGGCTCAACAAAGAACTACTCAACCATTAACAGCATATAGTGTTTTGTTACATTTTTTTAAATGAGAGGAAAGAGGAACAGGATCAGAGATCTAAAGGGATAGCGGGAATCAGGAAGCACATTTTCCAATACTTCTCTTTTTCTGAGCGGAAAGAAAGACTTGGTGACTCCCATAGAAAGGGAACAAAAGTACAGTGGAACATTTCTCTGTGTTTTTGTAGTTTAACTAGGAGAACAGAAAAAGAGAGTCAGGTCAAACTCTAGGAGGCAGGAATGAGCAGAATGATAGCAGTCTCCTCTTGTCTCTGGAGACACTGCCAGCTAAGTAGAGCAACCCCAGGAGGCGAAGGCAGGCCAACTCCTGGTAGCAGGAAGAGACATTAGCAGACAGACACAGCAGCAAGAAGCACTGTGCTCGGGTGAAAGAGCTTTAGGTCAAGATCAGGAAATCTGATGTCTACTTGGTCCCATCTCTATTTCAAACTTGCTGCTGAGCTTGAACAAGTCACTTAACCCCTCTGGAACTTGGCAGGTGAAGATTTGTGACCTTTGCCTTCCTACGGCCCACCTCACCCTTAGTTCTAGAGATCCATCACCTTTCTTTTAGAACTCTAATTTGTCATGTGTTTTATTTCATCAAAATGTTTTCTGTTGTTGATGAATTCATCAGCCATTCTGAAGCAACCTGTGACAGACTGCCAAAAATGCAAGAGGGTTATAATATGGCATATTTAGGTTTCATATTAAAAGATAATATAATTGAACATTAAAAGACTTTAGACCCTAAAATAACATCTACTTTAGTGTTTGTATAGTATTTGCAGACTCTTTCCAAATGATGCTTATTTACCTTTTACTTCCCCATGCAAATATGCAATATTTTAAATAATATTTGATCCATATTACATAAAAAGCCACTTTAGGACAGTGACTATGTAATGGGAAAATCTCTTACCACTGACCTGGAAGTACTGACTTACCTACAAGAAGCCTTCTGAGTAGAATAGATGAATTCACATTTCCCATGGATGCAGTACCCATTGAGATTTTCAGGGCAAGGCATGTGCTTTCCAATATAAACATCTTCTCTTTGATCACTAGCATCTTAAAAGAACACAGACCAAGTCACTAAATAGTAAAAAGCAAATAGAAAAATACAGACTTTTTCAAAATAAATAAATTTATTTCTGGTCCCTGTAGGGTAATTTGAAAGGAAATTTATTAGCTAGCAGGTTAAATAAGATTTAAGTCTTCTGAAATTCCCATTATTCCACAAACACAGAAGATTTAGACTCAAAGCATTTAAAAGCACCTAAAACAATTAAAATTAATTATTTGCAGGACATGACCACTATGAACTACTGTTTAAAACTAATCTGTCAAAGAAATCTAAACTTTGTGAAATAAATTCTAGCTCTATAAGAAAGATCACTTCATGGCAAAAGATGACATATCTCGCATTAGCTACCGGGAAACTGACTTACTCTTCCCACTCACCTGGGGGCTATGAAATTGAGGTCACAGAACACTGGAATGGCAGAGAACAAGTTATGGGATTCTGAAATTTGGTGGCGAAGGGTTTATTTTTGGAATGAAAACAATCAAGTATACTGATACATTTTTCCAAATGAAAGCAGCTTTATGTTCTTTTCATTTAGCTTTTTACATAGTTTTGTGTGGGTATACAGGCTTACTTAATAATTTTCAACTTCTAACCAGACTATTTGAATGATAACCAGTTGCTGTCAAGTTTATTCCAATTCACATTAACCCTGGGTGTGTCAGAGTAGAATCGTGTTCCATGGAGTTTTCCAGTTTTTTAATTTTTTATCATAAGGTAAAAGTATACATAGCACAAATTAGGTTTCCATTTAATAATTTCTACACAAATTATCCACTGATATTCATCACATTTTTCAGAATGCATCATTGTTTTCATTCATTCCATTTCATATACTTTTTTAATATTCATTGTCAAAACTTTCAAATAATATAGAGAACATACAAAAAATAAATTTAAAATCACCTGAAATCTCTTGAGCCAGTAGAGGCACAGTTACCATAGTTGTTCAGACTTACGCACACTGATTTGAGCTAAACTGAGCTGAACTGAAGCCTGGAGCATGCTGAGTCCTATCACTCTCAGAAATGGGGATCAGAGGAAGGCCAGAGAGAAGGTGACAAGACCCAGTTTTCAAAATCAATCATGTTCACCCAAGTAGACTACTTGCACACACACAGTTATACACCCATACGTTTTGGAACGATTTTTGAGCTTCTTTAAGTATATATATATGTATGTATGTATGTATACACACATACCAATAATTGAAGCCTTAGGAAAAAGCCCCAGGATTCTAGCTTGCAGTGATTCTGTACAGTATTATCTGTGTGACCTTCAGCATACTACCCTCTCTAAACCTGAAATTTCCTATCCATAAAGCCAGGATCATAACAGGACCTATACCTGATGGGGTTTTGAGAGTACTGCACGAGATGATGCATATAAAAGGCTACTAAAACAACTAGTTAACTATACAGCACATCACATAACAACAAAGAACTTATCACCCCAAAATACACACTGAGGTGCTATCATGGTCTGAACTGTATTCCCCCATAAAAAAAAAGTGTGTAGCAATTTGGCTGGGCCATGATTCCCAGTATTGTGTGACTGTGCTCCATTTTGTGATTTTCCGAGGTTATGAATCTTCATCTCTGCCTGTGGTTAACACAGCAAGATTGAATTATGTTAATGAGGATTATGGTAGGACTGTAACACCCCTACCAAGGCAGCAGCCCTGAAGTGTGACTGGCACCATCTTTTATCCTGCAAGAAATAAAAGCAAGCAGAGCACTGGGGACCTCATCCCATCAAGACAGCAGCACTGGGAGCACAGTACATCCTTTGGACCTGAGGTTCCTATACTGAGATGCTCCCAGACCAAGGAAAGACTGGTACATAACAAGGGCCTTTTTCTAGAGAGAAAGTCTTCCCTGGAGCCAGCACCCTGCATTCAGACTGGCAGCCTATCAAGCTGTGAGAGAATAAGCTTCTCTGCTAAAGCAATCCACTTGTGGTATTTCTGTTAGAGCAGTACTAGATGACTGACACACATGCTAATTAAATTTAAAGAATGCTGATGTAAACAAATCGAGAAGGAATAAAACAGGAGGCTGTGTGTACATCATGCATCGCGTAACATCCATCCAACCAGCTCACATCCTTTTCTGCTTTCTCATCCTGCCTCTAGACAGCAGCTGCCCCTTTAGTCTTGTGTATCTGCTTGAGCTAAGATGCACACTCTTCACGAATATGGTTTTATGTCTTACGAAACCAAACCAAACCAAACCCAGTGCCATCAAGTCAATTCTGACTCACGGCAACCTCACAGGACAGAGCAGAACTGCTCCACAGTTTTCAAGGCGTGCTTGGTGGACTGCCGACCCTTTGGTTAGCAGGCATAGCACTTAACCACTACCACACCAAGACTTCGTTACGTCTTAAAGTCCAGTCTCTTTATTGTCTGAAGAGATGGGTTCAGGAATAGTTTTAGTTCTGGATTAACAGAGAGGGGGCCATGTCCAAGGGCCACACCTTCTAGGGTCCCTCCAGTCTCAGTTAGACCATTCAATGCTGTCTTTCTACTAGACTTTGAGTCGTGTACTCCACTTTCATCCTGCTCTGTCAGGGACTCTGTTGTGATAAATACATTTTTCATTTATTTATACGTGTGATCAAAGCAGAAAACTTTCCTAAAGCAACTGGTTTTAATGAGAAATAATTTAACAGAGGTCAAGTTAATAGAATCAAACATACATTTTAAGCTACAGTTTCAAACTACAAATGCTATTGTACCTTCCCAATCAGCCCACGAGTGAAGAAAAGCTTCTGTCTCCCATAGCACTCATCACCTTACAACTTCTCAGAACATGACACTTTGCTGGTGTGACACACCAGGGAAGTATACAACTATGGGATTACAGAGGCTGAGGTTATGAAACAGCCTACAGTAATAAAGTACAATAATGGGTATAACAATAGGATTACACAGGTTTACAGAGACTGCAGTGATGAGTTAATCTACCATAAGACAAGTTTGTCAGTAACAGGACATTTCAAAAATAATTTACAGCTTTCTGAGAAAAAGTTAACTAAATTAAGAACAGAGTTTTGCACATCAGTCAACATTTGGTGAATGAATTAATGAAAAAAATGTGACCTCTGCTCTCGACAAAATGCGTCCATATAAAACATAGGCGTGTCTGGTAAAGCTACGAAATCTACAGCTGTCAGAGTCTGAGCTCAGCATTCTGTTCAGTTCCAACATTTTTCATTCCATCATGCTCACATACATTTTTGTGCATAACCAAATACTCATGTAAGCCACAGAGGATATAAGAAAAAAGTATATACGGTCCCCACCCTCAAGAAGCTTATAATCAATTTAGGAAATCAACCTATACACATGAAGTCCTGAAAGACACAACAGAGAAGTGTCCCATTTGGTAGTTTACAATTAAATAGCAAAGAAGGTTTTACAAATACCAGACACTATAGAAGGAAACTCAAATCCAAAGGAGAACTAATTCATAAAGAGGGTAGGACCCAAGTTAGGCCTCAAAGCTCAGGGGGCAGCTAAAGGGAAGGAAACATGCACTCAGCATTCCAAGAAAAAGGAGTGGGTCAGTCTAGCAAGAGCTATACATTTAGACTGGGGGAGGGTCCACATTGGAAAAGTCGGCTGCAATCAGGCTACGGAAAAATTCCAATTCCAAATGAGAAATGTCTTCTCAATCATATGGACAGAAAGACACCGAAAGTGTTTTAGCTGGAAAGCAGCTCAATAAAAACAATGCTTTACATAAATAACAAGAGTGGCTGTCTGAGGCTGGGAGTTAGGGGGAATGGGGGTGATTGCTAACGGGTATGAGACTTTCTTCTGGGGATGCCGAAAATGTTCTCAAATCAGATTATAGCAATGGTTGCAAAAATATAAATACACTAAAAATTACTAAACTGTACCCTCAATAAAGCTGCTAAAAACATCAATAAAGCTGTTAAAAGTTAACTGGATACCAGTGTACACGGTTTACAAAGATGAGAAAGGACTGGCACCAATTATGAGATTCTTACATAACCTAAGTTTGTAGCAACGAAAAGCTAAGCTAGGGCACGCCAGTGGAATAGAAAGAAAAGAACAGATACCACAGATATAGAATATATTAATTACATACATTGAGAAATTACATACATACATTGAGAAATGCTTTGCAAAGTGAATGATCTCATAAACTGAGATCTGGAAGGGTCCTTGGATTCCATCCAGTCAAACGAAGGAATAGCTTCAGTTATATCCCCAAGGGCCCATTTCTACTTCAATACTCCCAGAGATGAAGAATTCATCACAACATAGCTCACTCCATTGTTTGTCAGATTTTCCTTACACTGAATGAATCTGCTCTCTAACTCTGGGCAGATTCCTCCATGCCTTTGCAACCTCTACTGCCTCCCCCAACAGTCTTTTTGTCTTAAGGCTAAACTTCTTTTTAGAACAAGTTTAGTTTGCAACACCTGTCTGTAAGAATGGTGCCCAGCACTAACCTCAGCACACGTAGGTCTCCAGCAGAAGAGACCTGCCTTCCTTACTAAAGATGCTCTTAAAGTACAGAATGATGTAAAGTGACACTAAATCTGAATAGGATATTCAATAGACAGACTGGAGCAAACTGTTTTCAAATTTTGACCTTTGATCATTCACAAAGTACAAAGTACTTCCTACATTCCAGGCAGTATGGTAGTTGCTCAAATTTGAGGTAATCACAGGCTAAATAAAAAGTCAGCAGAAAGACTCACTAGACAACTGATTACATGAAACTTGCGCTTGGATGAAAAATCGTTAGAGAACATACCTGAAAGTTCACTAAAGTGACGGTTCAGAGTAGATCAATATTCTAGACGAAATTAAAATCCACTGTTGTCAATTCAGACTCATAAGGACCCTATGGACAGAGTAGAACTGCTCCATAAAGTTTCCAAGGAGCAAGGGGAAATAAAGTAGAGGTAAAAAGCAAGGAAGCATAACAAACTTCTGGAAGAGCTGTGATAGAACGAGAAGAGCCCTAGGATTTAGCTCCTGCTTTGCCACTGTGCGTAAGCCTCACACTGTCATGGTTTGTTTCATCTCTAAAGTAAGGATAACACGATTGCTATGAGGATTATATAGCAAAGATATGTGGAACTGTATCAAATATATTTATCTGGGTACTCAGTAAGTAAATGTTCACTGACTCAAATACTCTGCTAATTGTACTCATGCGCTATGATAGACAGAAAGATAGGCACTGTCACCACTGGTGACACCTTGGAGCACAGCCAAGATACCAACAATCAAACAAGAAAACAAAAGTATCAACAATCCTCATAGTAATACCTACAATAAATTCAGCTATATATTATTTATATTCAGAGTAATCCTACACATTACACACTGCTGCCTCCACTTTATAGATATGATAGATGAGGCAGAGAAAAGAGGCCATGCAGCTTTTAAGTGGCAAAGCAAGCTCAATGGGGACCTCAAGCCCTTAGCCGCCATCACTTCTCCCAATTACAAGGAGATTATGTACAGGGAGGTGACAGAAATGGAATGTCCAAGTACCCGCGCTCTAAACCAAATAAATGGAGACAGCCTGCAAAACAAAAGAGAAAAAGGTTCTAAAGATAGAATAAAGTATGGTTTCAGAAACCACAGCAGAGATGAATCCACCACATAGCACATACTGGGCATAGAACGGTCCCTAAACAATGTCCTCAGGCAAGCGTTAGCAGGCTTCCTGCACAGCAGCTGCAGCTGCTAATCTCTGAACAATGTCTCTATGTGTGTAATATAAAAAGGACACTTGGTCATCCAGTGCCTCTGTCCACTCACAGAAGCATTCGTTAAAAGAAAATACCACTACCAGCAGCAGTTTCAACACAAAGGACAGTATGGTTCTAAGTGATGATATCATAACAAAACCCAGTACCAGAATGGCTTGTCTGCAAGGGCTTGCTCCACTGCTATTTGTTGTGGATCTTCAGCATAGCACCAAAACAAATCATGAGGAACTGCTTTTAGTAACTGAGACACATACCTGGAAGGTAAGCTACTAAGGCCACAAATGCACTCACACTGCTTTTGTAACTCAAGAGTCCATTGTTTCTGCAAACTCCTCCCATTAAAAAAGGCAAAATACGCATTATTTCACCCTCACCCCACATCTATAACTTATTCTTTTTCACATCCTTCCCTAACCCCAGTCTCCTCTAACCCCATGACCAAGAATCATCCACCTAGGTATAAATTTCCATCCACCCTCTCATTTCTAACCCCCGCTGTTCTCCATAGCAAATCTAGCTCTTCCTCTGCTAGCCTTTCTACTGTGGCTAGCAAAATACCTTTCTAATTTGAAAAGCCCATTGACATCCTCAACTATTCCCTTAGGACACAGCTCTTTCAACTCAGCGATACAAAAGGACCAGAGTACTTTCCAGACCTCATCTCTTCCACTTTCCTCTGATGTGTCTATTACTGTCACCTCCAGACTAGCATTCCTCTCTCATCTCCCAATAACCTTCCTCTCTTAAGACCCATGCCACCTACCTGGGCAGCCACGTAACCATCCTCATCATGGTGCTCTACCATGCTGCCTGACACACCCACTCCAACTCTGTTCAATGATTTTTCCATCTGGCTTACAGTCTTGCCTGCAACAAGCATTTTATTAAAGCTAATCTGTCAACACCATTTTTAAAAGGGCAGATCAAGAGCTGTATAAAATATGAACAAAAGTTATCAACTGACGGACATAATGATCCAGCAGTTCAAATCTGCCAGGCACTCCTTGGAAACTCTATGGAGCAGTTCTACTGTGTCCTATAGGGGCTCTATGAGTTGGAATTGACTCAGTGCCAGCATTTTTTTTTCCTTTTTTTGGTTCTACACATTTTAAGCTGCTAGACATCCTTTCCCTCGTGACATATTCTCTTACAACTCCTGTGCCACTGCTCTCTGTTCCTCTGGTTCCTCTTTCTACTTCATCTCAAGTTGAGCCTTCTCTCCTTTCTGAATAGGAGTGCTGTCCAACTGAACTTTCAGCCACACAAGAAATGTTGTATATCTACACCATCCAATATGGCAGCCAGTAGGTGCATGTGGGTAATGAACCCCTGAAATACAGCTAATGAACTGAGACACTGAACGTTTCAGTAACTGAAATTTAAATAGTCATATGAGGCCAGCGGCTACAGTACCAGGCAGTGTAGCTCTGCAATCTCTCTCACCCATTCTCATGGTTTCCATTGTCACCTCTATAACCAAGGTCTGACTCGTTAAGTCACGCTGAACAGGTCATCAGGGTGAGTTTCACAGGCACCACAAATGCTGGAATAAAATTAATCACTTCCATGATCAAGTTCTCTCCTATCTTACTCCAAATACCTTTCCCTGCACAACAGCCTAATTTCTATAAACACACTGCATCGTCCAAGTCATCTAAGCCTAAAATCTTAAGGCATTTTCAACTCTCTCAGCCCTGTTGGACTCAAGTCCAACGATTTCATGTGTTTTTACCATGAATCATTCATTCAAATAGTTAACTGTAGACTTGCTTTTTGTTTTCAAAAATAATAATGTTTCCCCACTGCCTGCAAATAAAATCTATCTTTCCTAGAAAGCCTTCAGGACATAACACAATCTTTCCCAAGCTATCTTTCTAGCTTTATCTTCCATTTCTACCACTCAGGCACCCTACTCTCCAGCAAGAAAAACTTCCTTATCACTGTCAAACACATCCTATCATAATGTTTTTTTCCATGCCTTTCCTCAGGATCTTCCATCCTCCTTAAATATTCTTTTGACCCCTGTTCAAATCCTAACCATTCCTCAAGGTTCAGCTCAAATTTCACCACTTCCATGATGCTCCCTGGAGCCCTGGTGA
The DNA here is from genome assembly GCA_028571685.1 of Heterohyrax brucei. Taxonomy (NCBI): domain Eukaryota; kingdom Metazoa; phylum Chordata; class Mammalia; order Hyracoidea; family Procaviidae; genus Heterohyrax; species Heterohyrax brucei. Next base: position 48,358,190 of record CM053150.1, on the reverse strand, counting down.
CGCAGTTATTAAGCACTAACCAGAAGGTCAGCAGTTTGAACCCAGGAGTTAGTCTGCAGGAGAAAGATGTGGCATTTTGCTTCTGTAAAGATTTACAGCCTTAGAAACTCTATGGGGCAGTTCTACTCTGTTCTATAAGAATATGAGTTGAAATCAACTAGACAGGAGCAAGTTTAGATTTTTTTGTTTGGTCGATAAAGCTAAACATAGAGTTACCATATAACCAGCAATTTCAAACAGAAATTTGTCTACCAATGTTCAGTGTAGCATTATTCATAAAAGCCAAAAGATGGAAATAACCCAAATGTACATCAACAGATGACAGCATAAACAAATTTTGGTGTGTATATATATATGTGTATATATATATATAAAATGAAATATTATGCAGTCATACTGACAGATGCTACAATTGGCCTCAACTTTGAAAATACGCAAGTGAAAGAAGCTAGACACAAAATGTCACAGATTATATTACTCCTTTTTTATGGAATATCCAGAATAGGCAATGCAGATTAGTGGGTGCTAGAAGGAAAAGGGAATGGAAATGATTACTTAAAGAGCATGGGGTGTTTAGGTATGTTTTGAGGTGATGAAAAAGTTTTGAATCTAAAGCAAGGTGGTAATTGAACAGCATTGTAAATACACTAAATGCCAATGAATTGTAAACTTTAAGGTCCTTAAGTAAATATTCATGAGTCCCTGAATAATGCAAATAGTCAGGCTCTCAACTACTAGCCAAAAGGATGGTAGTTTGAACCCACCCAGAAGCACCTTGGAAGACAGTTCTGGTGATCTGCTTCCAAAAGGTCATAGCCTTAAAAATCCTATGGAGCTGTTCTGCTCTGCACACACAGGATCACCATGAGTTGGAATCAACTACATGCCAACTAACAACATTATGTGAAGTTCATCTCTATTTTTTTTTAATTATTTGGTAATTATAAATACTCTGAGAATAACAGGAACATTCTTTTAAAACTAAACACAACACCTGGCCAGGCAGCCTTGATCATATCAAGGACAGGCAAGTATTTTTGGCATACACAACTTCCCAAAATGCCTTAAGTGTGAGCTGACTGAAAAATGCCCTTCTTAATCATATCAGGTACTCTAAGTACAGGGAATAAAAAATCAGGACTAATCTATTATGTTTCCTATGGGAATAAAAGCAATTTCCTATCTTAAAGGATACAACATTTTGTATCAACACAAGAAACTAATATTGCAGGGGCTCCAGGGTTGTAACTCATCAAGGTTTGATATGATTCAAGTAAGAGAAGTAACAAATTATGAAATGCTAATGAAAGCTACCATTTATAGAGCACTTAGAGGATGTCAGACACTGTTCTAATGATTTAACATGCATTATTTCATTTAATCTTTATGAAACTCTATAAGACAGGGACCATTATTATGTCCACCTTACATAAATTTTTAGAAATTAGACAGAAGAGATAGATCGTGTATCTTAAAAAAAGTCATTAGCCAAGGTACTGCAAAAAATCAACAAGAAACAGGTAAATAACCCAATTAAGCAATGGGCAAAGGAGATGGACAGACACCTCATCAAAGAAGACATCCAGGCAGCCAAACACACACGAGGAAATGCTCATGATCATTAGCTATTAAAGAAATCCAAATCAAAACTACAACAAGCTACCATCTCACCCCAGCAAGGTTGACAATAATCAAAAAAACACAAAACAACAGAGGCTGTGGAGAGACTGGAACTCTCCTACACTGCTGGTGAGAATGCAAAATGATACAGCCTCTTTGGAACACATTTTAGTGCTTCCTTAAAAAGCCAGAAATAGAAATACCATATGATCCAGCAATCCCACTGCTCAGAATATATCCTAAAGAAATAAAGGCAGTCACACAAACAGACACATGCACACAAATGCTTATTGCAGCACACTGTCCACAACAGCAAAAAGATGGAATCAACCTAGATGCCCACCAACAGATGAATGGATAAATAAACTATGATATATATACTCAGTGGAACACTATGCAATGATAAAGAACAATGATGATTTTAGCAAGCATCTCATAACCTGGTTTCACCTAGAGGACATTATGCTGGTCAGCTGCAAAAGGACAAGTATAGTATGAGACCTTGGCTATAAGGACTTAAAAAATGAATTTAAGTACAGAAGAAAATATTCTTTGACAGCTACATGGGTAGGGATGGAGGGAGAGGGATGTCCACACATTAGACAGTCAACAGGAATTTGGTTAGGTGAACAGAATGACAGCATGCAGTAGACAGCAGATCAGCATAACTGGACTACACCATAAACTGAAAGGTTTTCTAAACTCAACCCATTATTTCAAAGGATAGAGTAGCAGGGACAGGGGTCTAAGGACGATGTTTTCAGGGGACACTGAGGTCAATTGGTATAACTAGTCTTTAGCTAAAAAGTCTTCTGCAGCCTACACTGGTGAGTGGCTAGCAAGCTGCATCCGAAGAACACCAAATGGTCCTGACCCATCTATAAGAGACTACAATCGAGAAAATCAAAGACACAAAGGAAAATTAACTCAGGAGACAGAAAGACCCATATGAATGGGAGACTGCATCAGCATGAGACCAGAAGAACCAGATGGTACCCAGCCACCATCAAAGGCAGCCACGGTAAGGGACACAGTGTAGCGTCCCTGATGTAGCACAAAAAAAAGAGGTGTGCAGTTCAGGAACTCTACTAAAAGATAGGCATTGATGGTTCAACAGCCTGGAGGGTCTCCTGGAAACACGGCCAGTAGACTTGCTGCTGGCCCTGACCTGAAACTAGTACTGAGGTCAACTCTTCAGACAAGAATGGACTGGACTCGGAGACACAGTATGAGCATATGGTGTGTGTACTTTTTTTTTTATACATTTTTTATACATTTTTTATACATTTTTTATACATTTTTATACATTTTATACATTTTTATACATTTTATACATTTACAGGAGGCTGTCCTACTGGATACTTTCTGGATGGGAGAGATGAGGGTGCAGAGAGTGGGCAAGTGCTCAGTAAGAAGGTACTAGAAGTACACAGTGAAAAGGAAGAATCTGCTCTCAGAGGATAAGGAGAGCAAATGTAGTTGCAAATATGTGGGCATGAAAAATTGATTTGGATTATATACTATCACTTAATCACAATAATAATAAATAAATAATGTCACTAACATCACCAACTACATGGGAAGAAGACACACTTGTGATAGTCAAGTTATCTGGAAATCCTGGTCTAGGAGTCCAAAGATCTGAACCTGATTTTGTTAATTAGAGATAACCTTAATGAGACTCAGTTTTTCTATTTGTCTTTCTAAGAAGAGACATAAGACTACAGAAAATAAAAGGTGTTAAAAAAAGTGTAAAAGACCACTCCCTGACTTGAGGTCAAAGGATCTAGAGGTGAGACTTCATACAAAAAAATCTTAAGGCTTCTATGAGTCACATCCATTCTTTCAACGAACATGTAGTACCTACCTAGGTGACACACATCACGCTAGGTTTTAGGGATACAGAAGTGAACATGACAGATACCATTCTCTGTCCTCACAGACTCACAGCCTAGAGGGGTACAGACATGAGTATAAACAATTACCACGGGTTATGTGCTTCCTGTTGTGTGCCACAAAGTTGATTGTGAGTCATAGGAACCCTACAGGACTCAACAGAACTGCCCTACAGGGTGTTGAAACCTGTGTACAGGATTGCTGTGAGTCAGAAACAACTTGACAACAACAAATTTGTTTGTTATGGTTTTAATTTTTACAGGAGCAGAGCTGCACACCTTTTCTCCCATGGAGCAGCTGCAGGGTTCAAATCACTTCTCAGTTAGGAGCTAGTAATTAACTAGTGCGCTCCTGAGCACCTGGTGAAACACTATTGTTGTTGTTAGGTGCCTTGAGTGGGTTTCAACTCATAACTACTCTATGTACCACAGAATGAAACACAGTCCTGTGCCATGTTCACAACCATTGTTATGGTCGAGCCCACTGCTGCAGCCACTGCGTCAACCCATCTTGTTGAGGGTCTTCCTCTTTTTCTCTGACCCTCTACCTTAGCCAGTATGATGTCCTTCTCCTGGAATTGAATCGTCCTGACAACATGTCCACAAAACCCTGCTGGTAAGTGCTATGGTTGCTAACCAAAAGGTCACCAGTTCAAATCAACCAGCTGTTCCTTTGAAACTCTATGGGGCAGTTCTACTCTTACCTATAGGGTAACTATGAGTCAGATTCAACTCGATGGCAGTGGGTTTGGGTGGACAACATGCCCAAAGCATGTGAGACATGGTCATACCATCCTTGCTTCTAAGGAGCACTCTGGCTGTACTTCTTTCCAGACAAATCTTTTCCTTCTTTTGGTAATCCATGATATATACCATACTTTTTTCCAGCACCACAATTCAAAGCCATCATTTCTTCAGTCTCTGTAATCACTGTCCAGCTTTTGCACGTCTATGATGCAGTGAAAAATATCATGGCTTGGGTCAAGTGCACCTCAGTCTTCAAGATGCCATTTTTGCTTTTCAGCACTTTAAAGAGGTCTTTTGCAGCCGATTTGCCTAGTGCAATGTGTCTTTTGATTTCTGGACTGCTGCTTCCATGGGTATTGATTGTAGATCCAAGGAAAATGAAATCCTTGATAACCTTAGTCTTCTCTCACTTTATCATGATGTTGCTTATTGGTCCAGTTGTGAGGATTTTTGTTTTCTTGATGTGGAGGTATGATCTATACAGAAGGCTGTGGTCTTTGATCTTTATCACTGTTTCAAGTCCTCTTCACCTTCAGCAAGCAAGGTTGTATCATCTGCTAACACAGGATGTCAATGAGTCTTCCTGATGCTCTGTTCTTCGTAAAGTCCAGTTTTTCAGATTATTTGCTCAGCATACAGATTGAAAAAGTATAGTGAAAAGATACAACCCTGATGCACACTTTCCTGACTTTAGACCATGCAGTGTCCCCTTGTTCTGTTCAAACTACTGTCTCTTGATCCATGTACAGATTCCTCATGAACACAGCTGAGTGTTCTGGAATTATTATTCTCTGCAGTGTTATGATCCACATAGTCAAATGCCTCTGTATAGTCACTAAAACAAGAGTAAACATCTTGCTGGTATTCTCTGTTTTCAGCCAAGATCCATATGACATCAGCAATAATATTCCTTATTCCACATCCTCTTCTGAATCCTGCTTGAATTTCTTACAGTTCCCTGTCAATACACTGCTACAGACCACTTCTGAATGCTCTTTAGCAAAGTTTCACTTGCATGTAATATTAATTTTCACATTTGGGTGGATCACCTTTCTTGGCAATAGGCATAAATATGGATCTGTTCCACTCTGCTGGTCACATAGCTGTCTTCCAGATTTCTTGGCATAGACTAGGGAGCACTTCTAGAGCTGTGTTCATTTATTGAAATATCTCAATTAGTATTCCATCGATTCCTGGAGCCTTGTTTTGCAACAATACCTGTAATATAACTTTGACTTTTTCCTTCAGTGCCACTGGTTCCAGATCATATGCTAACTCTTGAAATGGTTGAACATTGACTTTCTTTTTTTTGGTATACTGACTTTCTGTATTCCTCTTATCTTCTGAGGTTTCCTAAGGCATTTAAAATTTTCCCTGTAGAATTCTTTACTACTGCAACTCCAGGTTTGAATTCTTTCTTCAGTTCCTTAACACTGAGCAATGCACAGCATGTTTTTCCCTTCTGGTTTTCTATCCCCAGCTCTTTGCATATGTCACTGTAATACTTATCTTCCCAAGTCACCCTCTGAAATCTTTTGTTCAGTGCTTTTACTTCATCATTTCTTCCACTTGCTTTAGTACTTATCATTTAAGCGCAAGTTTCAGAGTCTGTTCTATCATCCCATTTGGTCTCATCTCTCATTTCTGTTTTTCTTTTTCACGATTGAATGAAAACATACATTCCCATATAAATTTGCATGCCCAGCTATATGCAGTTCCCACTGCTCTCCCTGCCGAGGGACAGCACACTCTTCTTTTCTGCTCCATACATATCTTGTCTTTTCTGTCTTTTTTAATGGCCTCTTGCTTTCTTCACATATGAAGACTTTAATGTCATTTCACAAGCTTCCCAGACTTTGGCCACTAGTATTAAACGAATTGTACCTATTTTTGACATGGTCTCTAAACTAAGATGGAATATATTCAAGCTCATATCTTGGCTCATGAACTTTTTTGATTTTCTTCAGTTTGAATTTGAATCTTCATATGAGCGATTGATGGTCTGTGCTACAACAGGCAACTGATCTTGTTCTGAATGATAATACTGAGTTTTTCCATTATTTCCTTCCACAGACATAGTCTATTTGATTCCTGTGTATTCCATTTGGTGAAGTCCTTATGTATGAATGTCATTTATGTTGGTGAAAACAGGTATTTGCAATGACGAAGTCACTGGACTTACAAAATTCTATTCCAGCATCATTTTCTAACATCAAGGCCTTATTTTTCCAACTACCAATCCTTCTTCTCTGTTTCCAACTTTCACATTCTAACCACTAGAAATTATCAATGCATCCTGACTGCATGTTTGATCAATTTCAGATTGCAAAAGCTGGTAAAAATTATCAATTTCTTTATCTTTGACCTTAGTGATTAGTGCAAAAATTTGAGTTACAGTCATATTAACTAGTCCTCCTTTTAAGGCATATGGATATTACCCCATCACTGGCAGCACTGTTCTTCAGGATGGATACTGAAATGTTCTTTTTCACGAGGAATACAATAGCATTCCTCTTCAAGATGTCACTTCTGGCATAGTAGACCACATGATTATCAGATTCTAAATGGCCAATATCAGTCTATTTTGGCTCACTAATGCCTAGAATATCAATGTTTATGCTTTCCATTTCAATTTTGACACTTTCCAATTTTCCTAGATTCATTACTTTATATATATTCCATGTTCTGATTAATAATAGATGTTTGCAGCTGTTTCTTCTCACTCTGAGTCACTGCCACATCAGCAAATGAATGTCCCGAAAGCTTGACTCCATCCCCATCATTAAGGTCGACTCTATTTTGAGGAGGCATTTCTTCTCCACTTGTCTGCTGAGTGCCTTTAACCTCGGGGGCTCATTTCCCAGCACTACGTCAGACAATGTTCCACTGCTATTCTTACGGTTTTCAACAGCTAATTCTTTTCGGAAGCATACTGCCAGGTCCTTCTCCCTAGTCGGTCTTGGTCTAGAAACTTAGCTGAAGTCTGTCTGCCATGGGTGACCCTACCGGCACCTCAATACCAGTGGCACAGCTTCCAGCATCACAGCAACATGCAACCCCCTATTGTATGACAAACTGACAGACACCTGGGGATACTAAATGCTGGGATACAGAAATATTTAAGAAGCAATCCTAATCAAGACTTGTTGTCAGCAGCTGTGAAGTTGGCCCATGACTCACGGCGACCCTACGCACAACATAAGGAGACAGTGCTTAGACCAGCAGCACTGCCACCAGTGGTTGCAGACCAGACCACTGTGACCCATAGGGTTTCAGTGGCTGATTTTCAGAACTACACTGCCAGGCCTTCCTTCCTAGTCCATTTTAGCCTGGAAGCTCCAATGACAGCTGCTCAGTATCACAGCAACAAACCACTGATGAAGGTTCGGCTGAACACGGAGTACAATGGCCAGGAATGACAACCAGCCTCCTGCAGGGAAGGCAGAATTCTATCACTAAACTACCAGTAATACTTCCCAAAAGGAAACAACTTTTAAGCTGAGACTAGAAGGATGAATAAGAGGCAAAGAATGAAGAAGCTTCCGACAGACGTGAACAAATTTCAAAGACCTGGGCACTGAGAGTAAACATTAAGAGTAAATTCCAAAGAAATAAAGGGTATTAAAACAGCATTTATAAGTTATCTTTCTGTACAATTTCTTACAACTGCAAATGAATCTATAATTATCTCAACAGAATTTCTATTAAAAATGCATGCATGAGTGTACTCTATAAGCTGAGAAGGCTTTAGATGTTTTTGCTAATATATTACTACAAATCAACTGCATAATGTGTATTTGTACAGAGAGAAAAGTTGGGAAGTTATTATAATGGAAATAAAACTACAGAGGGCAGTTAGTGACCATATTTTAATAGTCTGGCCCAAAATTAGGATTCAGTACCTTTCACATCTGGTCGATACTGTAGTCCATCATCCTTCTTGCCCAACAAACTAGTGTCATCTGTGTCTGTAAGAAAAAATAAATTTCGGATTAAAGATATATAAATATTTCATGCATATCACAAAACTCCTAGGAATTCCAAACACATCATGTCCTCCTCAATCTGTCTCTACTTATTCTGATCACATTTCCCAGCACTCCCTTGATCAAGCATGCCACTTCTGTTTCAGAACTCAAGGTATCCCAGGTACAAACACTGCACAATTTATAGGTTTCCCCCAAATAAAAAATTTAACTGTTTGACAACTAATTAAAGTTTTTTTTAAAAAACACTGTAGGAGCTCAACAAACATCTGTGGACCACCTCAGCTGTATAATCAAGATGCACAGAGGATAAAAGATACTTATTAAAGGATTTCTGCAGGTAATACCACAACAGCCATTTTCAAAATAGTATAATGCATACAGAAGACAGTTTATTGGGTAGCTGAAGAAGCAGTTTAAATTGTCCTTGTTCATTTAAAAATGTCTGGTCTCCTGGGAAAAGTAAGGCACTCATACAGATTTAAGTAAGATGAACTGATATGATATCTTTAAAACAAAAAGCTAAACCCACTTCCATGGAGCAACTAAACCTATTTCCAAGGCACTCGTACAGATTTAAGTAAGGTGAACTGATACAATACCTTTAAAACAAAAAACTAAACCCACTTCCAAGGAGCAATTGGATGTGTACTGCCAACCTTCTTGTTAGCTGCCAAGGTCTTAACAACTATACCACCAGGGCTCCTTGATACCCTTAACTGCTTGCTATCTAGGAGGATTTCCCTCTACCAACCCACCTCCCACAGCCCACTCCCTCTTAATGTAAAAACAAATTTACAATTTAAAACTTTAGCTAGTGTCTGATGTCCTAGACACGCCTTACTTTTTAGAAATTAAAACAGTTCATTCATAAAATCAACCCTGTTTAAGTTCTAAAGAACCTTCTCTATGCCAAGGACAATGTTCCAACATGCTAAGTGATTTGAATATGAAGAAACAGAATCTAGATTACATGGTGAACTGTTACATGTACAGTATACACAAAACAATAATTTTGTTTTATTCTTTTCTCTCCTGCCCAGGTAACCCAATTGTTTCATCTTAAATTCAATGAAGCTTCACGTATGACAATTTTGTGATTTTTTTTTTTCTCACTACCAAGTCTCATTTGGAAAGCTTTCTCTTTTTTAGCTCTTTTATTTGTTTTCAAAGAAAGATACTTCTGGGAGGTAAATGAAAGGTACAGTCAGATGTGAATGAAAACATAGAGGGAACTAAGACAAAACCTAAGGAAAACCTCGGAAATTTCTCAAGTTTGGCCAATTACTCTATAAGTTTGAAATTCCAGGGAGCCCCATTCATGCATGCAACAGTTTCTCACTGGAGATATTCTCTCTTTAAGCTACTCCTCCTAGGCTCTAGATGTCATCCCACAAAAGAAAAAAAAAAATGATACTCCTTCCAGATCAAAGCTGTGTAACAGTGACCTGCAAAGGATTCCTATCAACAAACGATTTCCTATATTATTCCCCCACCTAACTCCCACCTGGAAATCCTCTGATGGCTTGAGAGGTAATCAGTGGTACAGTGTCATAAATAATCTGCTAACTATATCAAGTACCAAACTTTGGCTTGTAACATATTTTCCCTTAGCATATGTAAAAACACAGCCCCTTAGAATGTCCACATTGGGTGGGAGGGGAGTGGTGAGATCTAGAAAGTAGGGAAGATGTCCAGTCTTAGCCCATGTGTGCTATGACGAGATGATGCACTATTCCAGCCCATATTCACACTACTGAAGAAAGATCCCAAACCTGTAGCTTTAATGACTATAAATATTTCTCCTACAGGTGGAAAATTAAAACCCATTCTTAGTAGTATCATGGTTTCTAAAGTAGGACAAAAGCAAGAAGGGCAAACATAATTTTAAACATAAGGTAAGAATTTTTCCTTACATTCTGTAACTTCATACCAAAATCTGTAGTGGAACATACTACATCTGGATAAAAACTACAAAGAGATAATGTAAAAACTACTATGCTGTATTAAGAAAAGAGGCAGAGAAATATATGGTAACATTTTATACACAGTATTACTGTAAGTAAAATAAACTAAGCCAAATCTGTTGCTATCAAGTTGATTCTGACTCATAGTGACCCTTCAGGAAAAGGTAGAACTGCCCCGATGAGTCTCCAAGGAGCAGCTAGTGGAATCACACTGCTGACATTTTGGTCAGCAGCCAAGCTCTTCATCACTGTGCCACCAAGGCTCTGTAATTAAAATAAGTTGAATAATTCTTAAACCTTTAAGAATTATAAATTTATCTACAATTCTATGCTAGAATCAGCTTAATAACTAAATGACCAAGAAACATGGTTTTATTTCTTGAGATGAAAACAAGAAGACATAAACTATTAATGGTTAAAAGACATTCTAAAATACGTAATAACAAGACAAAATTTCAAGGATTTTCATTTTCCAGATCTGTAATAGTACCAAAATCTACAAATATGATTTCAGATATATAATATTAAGTAGGTCTTTGAATGAGTAAGATAAATTTTACCTGTGCAATGACCAAGATGCCTTATATCAATTTGTTCTTGCTTTATACAAGATGCTTCTCGAACAAAACAGGGATTGTTATACGAACTCCCATCAGAAGCACACACAGGATTAAAACTGTATCCACTGCAATCTATATTACATACACACCTGTTGGAAAAGACAAAATTTATCTAATCTTTACAGCAAAAATGTCACAAGGCTACAACACCAAGAAAGAGGCAATTTTTTAACTTGCCTCCTTCCTGCAACAGAAATTTATACATGGTTTTAAGTCACTGATGAAAGTGTAAGTGAAAACGCAGCTAAAAATTTGTTTCAGGTAAGAACTTAAGAGATAATTTCAGATAGATACTTTTAATCCAGTGGTTTCTCTAGAATTTTCGTTATGACATTTTCATAATCAGAATATGTCAGATGTCAACATTTCTTAAAAAGTAACATGGCATAGAGAAAAGGAAACAGAAGTGTGAATCAAGGTCATTAAACTAAATTCTAGCCATGCAGTTAACGTCCTGATACTTCCAGCAAGTCTTAGCTTATTGACTGTAAAGCAGACGTGATAACAACATACAAACCTCACCAAATAACAGGAAGAAGGTTGAAAAGTATAACAGACATAAAATATGTTCATTAGAAGCCCTGGAAAGGTGGTTTCAAGCTACCTATCTAAGTGTTTAATTAAGTGTCCACTGAAAAATGAGCCTGTCCCTCTAAAGAAGGCCAAGGTAGTCCACAGCACAGTCACTCCTCTCACGGACTATACACTGTAGTTGAGAAAATGAAAAAAAGAGAAACATGCTCCTGTTCCCAGCAACATGCTGGCTTAGACATCTAAAGTAAACCTCTCCATAAAGACAACAAGATATGCTGCATAAAATATTTGAAACATTCTCTTAGACATATGCATAAGTTAGCAAGAAAGCAAGGAATATCGAGGTCAAAAGTTAAATGAAGACAGGAATAGAAGAAAACTCAGTTGAGCTGACTAAAGATTTTTACTTTGAAAACATCTGACAAACTGTAAAATCAGTCATCAACTTCTGGGAATAGGAGACAGAAGACCAGCACACGCCCGGCAGGGGGTCTGGAAACCCCTCATAAAGCTAGGACCTCAACAAAGCTAGCACTCTGAGCACAGGAGTAAACAAGTCCTTTTCCAAAAGGGCTGTTGGGGAGGGAAGGGAGAGGAAAAAGCCTGCCTCAAGTCATGCACTGAAGAGAGGGAAGAAAAAATCTCCCCTGATAATTCATCATCATGAGCTAGTTTTCACATGGATAGCTGCAACTGAATACACCACCCGGTTGTTCTGAAAAACGTCGAGGACCACACTGAGTTGAAAGCATCAAGGACTGAAAGCGCCCCTAGACAACGGGCAGAAGTCAATGAAACGCTTTCTGGAGTACCCAACTTTACACTCGACATGGAAGATTTTCCACTGATAAAATTCTGACAAGAATAAGCAGCTCACACAAGCTACCATGTACATACATACACACGGATGCACACTCACAACATACAAGAAAATAAAACACCATCAGCAAAGAGTAATGAGACAAGCAACCTGTATAAATAAACATTAATAAGAATCAGAAATTCAATAAACAGACTTAACAGGTTAGACGAGCCAAAGGAAAATTAGTAGGCTAGAAGACAAGTTATAGGAAGCTACCCAGACTATAGCACACAATTTATCAAGGTATAGACTCACTTCTCTTCAATTTTTTCTGCTTTCTCAGTTTCTTCTCCTCAGGGTTCAATATAAAGGAAAAAAGAATCATACAGTACTTCCTTTTAACAAACTTTTTAAAGTCTTACAACATGATGCAAAGTCTACAAAAAACCCCAGGACACTGTCCCTAGAAATGGTCTTTCTAAAATTCAATGTGCTTTTTCAATTAAGGAACAGTGTTTCAGCTTCTCTCTATAAAATCTTGACACACATATACTACTGGTTTCACATTTTCACTTTTTGGCACAAATAACTATAACCTGATATGCATTTTAGAAAGGCCATGTTCATTTTCATAAAAAATATTTCTACTGTCTAACACGTGGTGGTCACTATGAGGCAGAAGTGACTTGATGGTAACAGGTTTGGTTATTTCGTTTGAGTGATACAATAAAAACATAATTTGAGAAAAATGATTATGTGAATGCTGCTACGAAACACATCTATGCTCTCCCTTATTGACTATCTCATTATCCAACATTTTGCATTTCGGTCAATACTAAAAATCTACTATCTGACTATTCTGTGCACTAACAACATACATCTAACAGTAAAGAATCTCAAGGTGTCAGGCAAGAGTAACGCAGGCTATGATGGTTCAGGTTAACATTAACTTGGCCGGGCCACGATTCTCAGTGGTTTGGAAGTTGTGCAATGAAGTAATTGAGCAGTAATGTCATGACATAATTTGGTGTTATGTAATAACGCAGTCATCTATTTTCACATAACATCAATTTTCACATAATAACCTGGCTTTTGGAATCTAATAATGTTGACAAGTGAGGAGTCACATAATGTGAAAAAGAAACTTGAAGAATAGGGAGAAGATCCCATCTAATCTGGCAAGGGAAAAGACAAAATTAATGTCAAAAAGAAATACAGTAAAACTGATAGACTTTCTAGTATGTTCCTACTGAACAAGGAAAATGAGAGAAAGATGAGATACAGGATGATCCAAGAAAGAGTTTCCCTCTCTTCCTGTCCCCTCCCCTCTACTTCCCTCCCCACCTCTCCCCTCCTCTCCCGTTTTCTTTCCAGGGATGGGGAAAGTCATTAACCCACTGTCATCCAGTCGATTCCTACAGCGACCCTGTAGGACAAAGTATAACTGTCACACAGGGTTTCCAAGGTTTAAATCCTTAGGGAAGCAGACTGCCACATCCTTCTCCCATGAAGCAGCTAGGGGAGTCAAACTGACAACTTTTCAGTTAGCAGCTGAGTGATGACCCTCTGTGCTGCCAACGTTCCTGAGAGTCAGTGAGGGTAGGACTAAAGCCAAAGCCTTTGTTAAATGAAACAGATTTCTCATCTGTAGAAGCAATTAATGGAGAACAGAGATAAAGACACAAAGGTGAAGACAACAGAGAAAGAAGATGAAAAAATAAGGTGAGGAAAAGCACAGTTCAACCTAGAATAAAGGCATGATTTGCTGTTACTTTATTTTATATATAAAAACTTAATGATGGATGGTTTCAAGCAGAAACTGGCAGAATACAGGCACAGGCCAACGCAGCCAGAGGCCTGTTTTTGTACATTCATGAGCTAAGAATGGTTTATACATTTTTAAAAGGTTGGGGAGGCAAAAATAGAAGAATATGTGACAAAACCGCATGTGACCTGTAAAGCCTAAAATATTTACCATCTGGCAGTTTACAGAAAAAAAAATTGCTGACCTGTGATTTAAATGATAAAAGTGGACAAGATTGCGATGGCAATCAACTAGAAACTGTGACTAACAAAAGGGAACATTTTAGGACTGTTTCCAGAATAAAAAAGTGTTAGCCTACAAAGGCAGGACAAAGCACACCGCTTCCGTAGGGAGGAACAAGTGACTTAACAGTGGGATTTACAGCTTAATGAGGAAACAGGTATATGAAAAAGATACTGCCTTCAAAGGGATGGTGCCACAACGCACTCATCTAGGACAAAGAACTATGAGAACAAACCACTAACTACTGTTCAGTGGCATTTCATATGCTACTGAAAAGTGAAGTAAGTCTGTGAAACAACGAGCAGTGGAGGAGAATATCAGCCTGCAGAGGTCGCTGATGCTGCTGACGAGTGATTATGGGTCTTCTCCAACTGGTGACAGCAACAGAGGGTAAGATGCCCAAAGCACATTAGTGTACACTAAAAAAGTCACTCCTTAGCAACTACGTCAGTTGAAAATACTTAACACTCATTTACTCTGCACCTACGATGCAGGTTATCATTACTTTTGTCACAGTGAATCCTGACAACAACAAATTACCAATAGGGAAACCGATGAAGGAAATTAAAAAGCTCAGGTCACAAAAATAAGGAGTGGCTGAGACAGCCTTCTTTCTATGAATGACAGCTGTTAGATAAAATAAACATCTTGGCATTGCCGTGGTTGTTAACTGGCATCAAGTCGACTCCAACTCATGGCAACTCTGTGCGTGCACAGTAGAATTGCTTCACACAGTTTTCTAGACTGTGATCTTTCAGAAGCAGATTCCCAGAAAGATTGTTAGTTTCAAGCAGAATGCCAGATTCAAGGCGTCTCTGTGTGGGATGGAATCTCCAACCTTATGGCTAATACAGTCAAGTACTTAGACCCTGGCAACACTATTTTCCACATTTATATCATAAAGAGTCTGTTCACTAAACCGGGTTTTTCTCTCTAATACACCAGGCACACTCCCGCTTCAGGGCTTTCTCCTTCCTCTAGACATCCACATGGTCCAGTCTCTCACCTTCTGGAAGTGTTTTCTCAAACCTTACCTTTTCAGGCAGGTAACCTGACCACTCTTATATTTAAAAAATGGAAATCCCTCTCCTCTTCCTCAGCATCCTATCTACCTTACTATTATATTTTTCTCTACTGCTAGACTTCATTCTAGACATAAAGGAGCAGGTACTATCAGACTGACCTTTTCACCACAAAAGCTCAATTTTGGGCAGACCACAAATGCTTTAAGGCACTGGTCAGCAGCCTTAAACAAGAGAAAAGAAACACCCAGTAAGCTCCACATTCACCTCAACTATGTCCCTGAGGATGTTGTCTAAACCACAGTGCGGAAAATTCGTGCTCAGGCTGCGGGTAAGGTACAAGAGTAAATAGATACACCCTCGTAAATACTTCCTTTGGGTCCATGGCCAACCCCTAACTTGCACACCCATAAGACAAGACTTCAGGATATAAACCAGAGAAGAGTTGTTGGGAGATAAAAGGCTAAGCAGACATTTCAAGGGCAAGAAGCACTACGGAGATTTTTAACTAGGGACCCAGTCAGCTGAAACCCTTGAAAAGCCAATCCCAAATAGAGGCTTTGAATGCTAAAAGGAACAGTTACACTCTAGGTGTAAGGTCAAAACTGAAACAGAGTTACCCTAATAAAGTCTAAAAATGTAGGCCTATTCAATAAGATCAAGAAAATCCACTGGCAATTTACTGTCAGAACAAAGCTTCCCTGCTTTGGAGGATTTAAAAATGGCTTCAGAGCAGTGTTCGACCTCCTCTAGCCGCACAACGGGGAAGGAGAATCAAGATCAACAGATAACCAAACAAGCTTCTCTGCCACCTTTACTAATTATGACACCCGTCCTTTGCACAGCACCCTCTACTAGGTTCCATAATTCACTGCAGTGGTGACACAGAACTCACAGACCACGCTCACAATTTTTGGAGTTTATTAAAGAACTAACAGTTACAATTCAGGCCCAAGCACACTCAGGACAGACTCTTCCATCAGGATTGCCTCTCCCCATGAGAGGCTCGCCTCTCCCTGGCCCTCAATCTTGGCCCAAAGGCACTCAGTGTTCTCTCCCCACGGGCCAGGGAACCCACCCTGTCATCTACTGTGTCCAGGTCTCTCCTGCAGGCCCCTCCTTCCTTGGTGGTGGTGGGCTCCTCCTCTCTGCTATGGAATTGGCTCTCTTTTAAGGCAAAACTGACCAATCCCCTTAGTAAGCCACCTTTACCCAATCACAAAACCACCTGGGTGGCCATTACAAATCCATGGGTAGAAAGGCCACACACAAAAATAATTAACTGCATTGCACAGGAACATGTAATAATCCAGAGACCCTACAACATATCATGCATAATATCCAGCATACATTAAGAAATTACTACACACAAAAAACAGAAAAAAGCGACTGAAAATCAAGGAGTAAAACAGTCACTCAGAGATGGAAATCCAGAAGCAAACAGGATACAGGAGTTAGCAAAGACTTCAAAATAACTATGATTAATATATTTCTTAAAATAGCAAAGGCAAAGATTAACAAAACAGATAAGAAGATAAGTATTTCAATAGAGAACTAGAATATATTCTTCATCATAGCCCTTCTTATACCATTATACACTATAAATTATGTATTACTTTTAAAGTGTGTCTTCCTTAGAGCACAAGTCCCAAGAGGACAGGTATTTTTGACTGTTGTGATCACTGGTCTATTCACTGACATATATATATTTGCTGAATAAAGCAAAAAAAAACAACATATCTCTCTCTCTCTCTCTATATATATAAGCAACAAATTACCAAAGACTAGTACGTTTCTCATATGTTCAAACTCACTCCAAGTTAAAGAAATGCAAAAGAAAACAAGACACTATATTTTATCTACTACAAAACACTAAAATTTCTAGTTTGGGAAGAGTCAGTGTTGGTGACATATAAACAAGCTGTCTCACAACTGTTGATAGTTATGCACCTGGCACAATGATTTGGAGGACAAATGGCAACATCAAAATCTTTTAAAAATACCCATTGCCATGGATTGAATTGTGTCCCTCCAAAAAATGTGTGTAATAATCTGGCTAGGCCATAATTCCCAGTATTTTGTGATTGTCCTCTATTTTGTGATTTTTCTGTGCTGTAAATCCTAATCTCTACCTGTGGTTAACAGACTGAATTATGTTCAAGAGGATTGAGATGGGAC
This sequence comes from Heterohyrax brucei, assembly GCA_028571685.1. Taxonomy (NCBI): domain Eukaryota; kingdom Metazoa; phylum Chordata; class Mammalia; order Hyracoidea; family Procaviidae; genus Heterohyrax; species Heterohyrax brucei. The sequence goes on along the minus strand of CM053150.1, from coordinate 48,340,772 downwards.
TGTAACACCTTTTCTAAGGTCACCTCCTTGCTCCAATGGAAAGGGAGCTCCCCTAGAATTTGGCCTCAACCACCTTATATGCCATAAGAGATGAAATGAAAGAGAAGCAAGTAGAGAGTTGGGGACCTCATACCATCAAGAAAGCAGTGCTGAGAGCAGACAGCATCCTTCAGATCTGAGGTTCCTATGCCAAGATGCTCTCAGAGCAAAGAAAGACTGATGCAATACAGACTTTCCTCCAGACCCAAAAGAGAGAGAGTGCCTTCCCTGGAGCCAGCACCCTGAATTCAGACTTCCAGCCTACTGGACTGTGTAAGAATAAATTTTTCCTTATTAAAGCCATCCACTTGCATTTCTATAAGAGCGGTACCAGATGACTAAGACACTTATATTCCCTCCAAGAGTCCTAGTGGCAAAGCAGTTAAACTGCTAGGCTGTTAACCCAAAGGTAGGTGGTTCAAACCCACCAGCCACTCAGTGAGACAAAGATGTGGCAGTCTGCTCCCGAAAAGATTGACAGCCTTGGAAACTGCATGAGGCAATTCGGCTCTGCCCTATAGGGTCATATCAATCAGAATTGACTCAACAGCAAGGTTTGGTTTTTCTGATTATCTTTCACCCAGCAACTGCACTGCAAGGAACTTATCCTACAGACATACTAAACAATATTCATATAGAGGACATATGCTGCTCATTGAAATAACAAAACTATAACTAATAACACATCACAGTAGGGCACTTACTAAGTAAACTATAATCTATTCACACATACAATGCTATGATATATTTTAAAAATGAGGTAGCTCTGTATATACTGATATTACTACATGAAAAAAGATGCAAAACAACCAGTATAACAGAATTATAACAATATAAACAATTGTGTATTTTTAAAAATATACCTATACTTGCAGGGATGGGCAATAATTTCAAAAACTTTCATGACTTAGATGTACAATTTTAGCAATTAATGAGTCTTGAGTCTTTAAACTAGGGATAACATTACTAAAAGATTAAACAGGATTTTGTAATAAGCCCTCTGAAATTCAGCAAACACTATACATAGGTTAAAGATATTAGACGTCATGGTAGTTGTAGTGTTGTTGTCAGGTGCTGTCCAGTGGATTCCCACTCACAGCGGCCCCACATGACAGAGCATAACTAACCCATACACTATTCTTGGCTGTAACCCTGAAAGAAGCAGATCACCAAGTCTTTCTCCTGCTGAGCCACTCGGTGAGTTCAAACCACCAATCTGTCAGTTATCAGTTATTGAGCACTTAACTGATCGTGCCACCACACGAGTGACCTAAAAATAACCTTCCTTTCCTTCCCTTTCTTCTTATTCTACATAGAAATAGCCTTTCCTTCCCAATACAGTATTTTTTTTAGCACTTAGGAAAACAATTGGCTTAAACTAATTCATGTGAAGTTATTAAATTTAACAAACAGCAAATTAAGCCTGCAACAAGTTTAGTAAAACACTATCTTTCAGACATACAAAATCCTCACAACAACCTGTCAGCAGCTCCAACTGAATTATAAAGACCTAGTGGCGAGTATCATGAACTCAAAACACAGCCATAAACATACCCTAAGACCAACCTTTATGGCAAGATAGAGCTCCTGCCCTGAAAAGCCTAGAATCTGCTGGTGATCCTAACAGCAAGCTAAATGCTTGCTATATGCAGAGATTGTTCCCCAAGATGAAGAAAGAACACAGAGGGCACCTATTCATAGAACTGTAGGAAGAGGGCAAAGCAGGCTTCCAAGAAGAGGTGGTGACATTTGATCTAAATCATGCTTCATCTAAGTCTAAAAGAAAGAGTAGGGGTTAAACACACAGGGAAAGGATTCAGCACAGGAAATAACAGGTCCAAAGCATTGAGAAAGTGTGAGAGTAATAGTGCATTCAAAAAACAGTAAAAGCTGTGGGGATGTGGAGTTTTGCATTTAAAAAGACAAAATCTCTCAAAGAAAACTTCTACTGGCAGCTGTTAGAGAACTGTAGAAAGACAGTTCTGAACAAAGAAGCCTATCGTTGCTCACATCCAGACTATACACATATAAAACAATGTTTAATAGTGCTAGTTTCTTGTTCATTATCAGAAGAAACAGAACAGCATAAGATTATTTTCCATTACTAATTTAAGAAGCCAAAAGTAGGAATTTATCAAACCAGAATAGTTTTTTTTTAAATCCAGTATTCCATATATTCAGAGTAATGCAATGCTAAATAACAAAAGTTAGTGTCAACTCTGATCACAGGACCAGTAGGAGAAAATATACTGTGCAAAAACGTACTCTCACGGTTCGTTTTTTTAAAAACTATATGCAGCTTCCAGACAGCAGGATACAAATAGTACAGGATTACTGGTAAACTACAGAAAAGACCTCACTGCCTTTTTTGAGGGACAGAATCACCACCTCATGACCCTGACCACCAATCTGTCAAAACAGAAAACGGCACCACATATGACAAAAATGTCTAGGAGGTGGAATGAAGTGCCCATCAGTGTTGACAGTCATACTGCACACCTCTATGATTCCCTGAGAAACTAAGAATTTGTATCACTCAGGGAAAAAAAACAATAGAAACAGCATCTCCAAATACCCAAAAGACAGACAAGCATGGACTGACCATGTCCAAAAAGCACATCACAGACCAAGTTCAAAGAGAAGAAATTATTGAGGACTTTTATAACTCACCTGTATTGACATTATGCCTGATGATTCTACAGACTCCTCAAACCATTCTTGGGCAGGAATTTAGGTCAGGTATTTAAAAGATACTGAAGTGAAGGAGGTTTATGATTATTGGCCTCACTGTCCAGAGAAACAGCTCATGGCTATCTTGCAGCAATCACTTCAGCCTTGGGCAGATTAGAAATACTGTTTAGAAAAAGAGGGAGTGTGGCACTAAGAACATAGGACTTTGGAAATATAATACGCTGTAAAGGAGGTGCTGTTCTTAAGACCAGGTAAAAACTTTATTTGCTATGCTCTACAATGGTTGTACAAAACCCTAAAATATACTTAGGTGGCCGTCAATTTTCTAGAAACCTCAACTACTTGAGCTCTCCTGTTGCAATGGTTAAGTGTTCAGCTGCTAACCAAAAGGTCAGCAGTTTGAATCTACCAGCCATTCCTTGGAAACCTTACAGAGCAGTTCTACTCTGCCCTATAGGGTTGCTATGAGTCAGATCAACTCAACAGAAATGGGTTTGGTTTTTTTTGGATTGCCAACTACTTAACTACAGGCATAAATTTGAAAGGTAAGCATTAGTAAAGAAATCATCACAAACCCACAGAAAGTCCACAATTTCACTAAAGAAACACAATGTGCTTCAAGAAGGAAAGGGCGATAAAAAGCCTCATAGAAGCAAAATAATTTATAAGACACTGAACAGATGACAGAAAGTACATGCCACCAAGTTCACGCACTTCACTTGCAAGGACCTATTTGCTCTTCCACATTAACAGCCTCCCCCTGCGTGACACACAGCCCTTCTAGCATACTGTTTCCTACTCCAAGGAAGCAAAGAAGGAAATTAAAAGTTGGGGCACCTGAACTCTCAGCCTCACTGACAAGGCCCACTGACAGCACCCAGAGCAGCAGCAAAGAACATAACAAAGGAGAAGAAAATGACTTTTAGAGACAGATCTAAGAACCCAAAAGACAAAGCAAAACGGAGCCTTAAGTGCAGGGGTAAAACAGCTCCCCAATCAGTGGTCTGTGAGAATCTCTCAGTGTCACGTGTGTGCACACAATACAGTGGACAAAATCCTCGTGGTCATAGACCTGTATGCCGCTTCTGTTGCTCAAAAGTGAGCCACTCAACCTCTTCGGAGCCTCATCTTCATCTGTAAAACCAGGAAAATACATCTTTCCCCTACCTACAAGACAAAGCTACCATGACGAGCTGATAAAATAACTGCTGCAAGAATGCTCCAACAACTGCAACACACGCTACAATGCCAACACCAAGGACACATTAAATTACGTTCTCTATGCTCAGCTGAAGAAAGCAAGGAAGTGTGTAATAAATTTGAATCAATTTCCATGTAAATGGCTAAATGAAAAATTAACACTTCTCTTAATGCAGAAAATTAACATAGATGGTAACATTTATCCTCACCCCAAAAACACCTCATCTTTTTTCAACTCAACTATCAGCAAGAAAAAATGTTTCTAGGCAAGAGAACAATTTTAAATACCCTTTGGAAATCTTGACAGGTCATACAGCCTTTTCTTCTGACAAGAAAGACACTTGAAAATGAGCAACGACAACATAGTTTTAAGTAAATACCAATATCTGAAAATATGAAATAAAATATCTATTTCAGAGTTAGAATGCAAGGTAGTATTTTTCAGACTATAGGTCACAATCATTAGATTACAACATCAATACAGTGGGTCACTATTAAGAAAACGGGTTAGAAAATATTATAGTGCGTTACATTTAATAAAAGTAAGCATTATTTTTGTGCAATTTCCTTTTGCTTAACTTTATGTGTTAGCACCCCATGCATATGTACATAAGTGCTGGATCACAATATAAATGTGAGACTGGGGTCAAAAAAGCCTGAAAGCCACCGGTAAGAAAACTAAAAAACAGACATTCAGGCTTCCAGCTAGAGTTAAGACCACACAGGAAACTTGTCACAAGTAGCTAGCACTCAGAAGGAACAAGAGATACTACGGAAACAAAGAAATTACAACTGAGACACATTCTTTCTGCAAGTCATGGGACATCAGTCCTCAAAGGAAAGAAAGATAAAAGCTTTCCTTTGGGGAATAAAGAAGGTAAATATAGAAAGGCAGGTGTTAAGAAAAGCCCTGTATTAGAATTCAGGATATGCCACCCTTATCAAACACTGATCATCAGTCCTTTGTTTTCTCATCTGTAAAGTGAGAGGATTAGGCTAAAATTAAATCTCAAGATTCTATTCAATGTTAACATTCTCTGATTCTGCTAAACTGAGTCTATAATAAATTATGACATGAGTACTTAACATACAACTAAGTTTTTATTTTCAACAACTAAAACTTTATCTCTTAATAAGAAAAGTAAATAATAACTTCTTAATAAACATTCTTATAGAAAAATCAAAGCTTATTGACTTGTCATTTCTTGCATTTTTCTGTTTCCTGCACCTGAAGGGTCTAGATGACTGTGTGAAAATTACATTCAGACAAACATATTACTCTTTATCTGGTGGTAACCATGAAAAGCACCTAGAGGGAGTTACAGAATTTCCATATAGCTTTTTCTGGTACTATGAGTTACTTAAAAGCAAAACAAAAACATTTGTAGTGTCCAATGAGACACATTTAAAACTGTTAAACTCCACTGCAATTAGTCATGTCTTTTACAGACTCAAAGACTCTTAAGATTGTATCAGTTTCTTTGCCTGGACCTGGCTGTTTGCCCCAGTCTAAGTGTATCTGAGCCTGCTGCTGACAGCCTTTCCTTGGTCTCTACCCATTTCCTTGTGCTTAGATACTGTATCTGCAATAACAGCGGTTTCCATGCTCTCAAATAAACAGACACATACATAATTAATTTATCACATAGCACAATGGTGTTCTGGTTGACAGGAGGTGACAATTTATATTATGAGGAGGTGTTCATGGAAAGGTGTGTATGGCACAATATAGATATGTCTTGTACAATATAGATGCCATATTTGGGGTCACTTCTGAATAAAATGGAGTGTGCTCGACTTCCAACAAAGATTTCTATCTCATTAAGTTTAGACATGACAAATGATAGCAGAAAGCAAAATACTCACATGGGACTAAATGGAGGTCCTGTCAAAGGAACAAAAAAGTCCAAACAGACCAAGCCAATCAATTACTCACTCACAGCTATTCTGACCCTAGGGACTATTAGAGAATAGTGCTGAGGAAACACACTGAAAAGAACTATATCTCTACTAAAATACACATAAACGCACATGGTTGTATTCACTTCTACCACATAATCAGTACAAAGTGAGTCAGTATAATATCTACTATCCGCTCTCTCTGCAAGTTCACAGTGTTCATCTTTTCTCATATTCTTGACAGAACAATGTCTGCTTTAGAAAACGTGTTCTCTCAAATCAAACCCCTCTGGCTGAAATGAGTAGACAGGTGTCAATCCAAGTGATCAACATGCAGAAACCAATTCTGACATTTCACATTTTGCTGACTTCACTTCTTACTGAACTAACTTGTCTTTCACCAACACTCAGCTACTTTGAAATACATGCCAACTAAACTGTCAGATACTTAACTTTATCAAGAAATACCCAAATGATTGATTTTATACAACATCAAAAACAGGGTGACCCTGACTTGTAAAAGTCACTTGGGGCATAAATATTCATTAAATTCTACCAGTACTATTTATTCAAAGGCTCCAATTATGCATTTGGAGCCCTGGTGGTGCAGTGGCTAAGAGTCTGGCTGCTAACCAAAAGGTCAACAGTTTGAATCCACCAGCTGCTCCTTGGAAACCCTACAAGGAGGTTCTACTCTGTCCTATACGGTCACTGGGAGTCCAAACCGACAGCAATCAGTTTGGTTTATGAATATGAATTAAATGGCTGAATAAAACATGGAACTAGAAAAAGCATACTGAAAATGTGTAATCAATGAGGAAGAAAACACAAGGCTCCAGAAAATAAGTGTTTTAAAATCTGCACAAAGGGGAAGTTAAGTGAAGAACATCCATTTGTTCTAAAAGGTCTTGAAATCACTACTAAAGATTTTAGAATCAAATACACAAACACAAGCACCATAGGAAAATGAAAGAAGTGTGAGCCTGGGAACGAACAGTATGCTGATGAAAGGAAGAACAAACCTGACTGTGCTAAGAAACGTCAGTGCTGCTCCTTTTCTACCAAACACCACCATTCCTTACAGACAGTGAATGGGAAATGGGGCAGACGATGCTCTCCAGATGTAAATCCACCTTAACAAAGGCTGAACATGGATGAGACTGACTAAAATAATACGCCAGTCAATGCAATGTGGGGTTTCTGGAAATAATTTTTACTCATTATATAAGCGATAAAACCGAAAAGCTGAAAAAAAACTGGATTCCATTCTCAATACTATAAAACGTATTAAAAGTTTTTGAAAAAAACTGCAAGTTAAGAAAAACAGAAGCTGTTTATTATAGCTATCAATTGAAAATATAAGATCAGGTGACTCAAAATATTAGTATTTCTGATTTAAAAAATTAAGAGCTGATATTAAACAATAACCCTATTAATTCTTATTCTAAAATAGAGCATTTAAAGTGATTTAAGCAGTCACAGTATTACAAAAAATTCAGAGAAAAGTCACTGATGGGGTACCATTAAACACACAAAATATATATATAACCCTGTCAAATGATACCCTTTTTTCAATACCATAACACTGATGATTAACCTCCAAGTGAGTTTATCCCTTTCATTCAGTCAACTCACCCAACATTTTCTGCATCTTCATCACACTCAGCTTTATATTTGCAAGGTCCACATTTGGAGTGTTTTCTGTGAACTTCTGTCCCAGACCCTTCCTCCTCTGTTTGAAAAGAAAAATTAGATTTTGATCTTTCATCACTAGAAAATTACATAATGCCATGACATACACTGAAGTCACCTCATTTCTGAAATATAAGTAAATCACTTATGTTGCCCAAACAAAATTCTTTCTACTAAGAAAAGAAAAATTAGATTTTCAACACATTAGATTTTTCAACACATCTCTTCCAGATGTGTTAGCCATTATCCTGCTTCTGGAGAAAATGGTACCGAAGTTCTTGAAAACATTTATTTCCAAAATTTATCACTGCTTTAATACAAAAATACAGTATTGCCAATATAGAGTACTGCATATTCTCAAAGGAAAAACAAAGTGGTGCTAGAAAAATAATTTCTTAAACTCTGTCCAAACCAAGCCACAGCTGTTGCCTCTGAGTGGATTCCAACTCACAGAAAACCTGTCAGACAGAGTAGAGCTGCCCACAGGGTTTCCAAGGAACACTTGGTAGATTCAAATTGCCAACCTTTTAGTCAGCAGTCAAACTCTTAACCACTACATCACCAGAGTTTCCCTTCAACTGTGTACACAGGGAATAATTTAGTAGCTTTTGGTAACTATTTCTTTTAAAAGAATTAACATATAATATTAAATAAGAGAAAAAAGAATGAGCAATAAATATAGTCCAGTGAGCACCTTATTGATACGTCTGTGGAATTCTGGTTAGCGGATAAATGCTTGAACACAGTAGAATATAACCATCGCCCTTTGCTCACATCAGTTTCACAGTTGTCTTTTAACTAAGAATTAGCAGCAGAGTTAAAAGAAATACTTATCTCAAAATTTAAAAGGAAAGGGGTCTCTCTCTCTGAAAGTATTTGTTCCTTTTTGTACTGCACCACTTACCACAGCCAAAAATACCTCCATGCAGACATGTGAAGGTCTCTTATGATCCAGCATGAAAATCAGTGCACACTATGAGCTCCCATCTCAGGTCACATCCCACACCTAAGAAGCCCACACTGGTGGATCTTGACCAGCTCAGATTTCAGAGATCAGTTCTTTTGGATTTGCAGAGATCAGTTCTGAGGCCAATTTAGGAATTTCTGTTTACTCAAGGGATTTCCCAATTTCGTTATGGAGGGAATACCATTCAGGGGTTCTCAATCAGTAAAGAAGGTGTTAAAGATAAAGACACAAACCTAACATTCCTGTTTGGGAATGATTCCATACTTCTAATTTTTGGAGTGTGTACTTGAAGTGGAAATCATGCCCAAGCACTCATGAATACCCCTAAATGGATTCCACAGATCATAACCCCAGATTATTTCTGAGGACTCAGCAACATAATAGGATCCAGGAGTACCAAAGTCACCAGAAGCTCACTAGTGTGGATCGTAATCTTATCATACCACTTAGCCCTGTAAACACATACTCCTTGAAAAAAGGGTCCACCTATATCCTTGGGGCAAGGCATCCTGAGACCAATTTTCACTTTCTTAAAACATGAATAATGATGGCTTCCTAACTGAATATCCTACCACAGGGGCTAGATCAAAGGATCTCTTAAAACCCTTTCCAGTTCTGAGAATTTATGATCTGACCTGCACATGCGCTCATGAAAGTTCTGCTAGAACATGTCAGCTTTAAATTCTATTTTTAAAGTCTGTTGTTTTTAACTGACTCTGCCATCCTTAAATATCTTCCTCATGGCAGTTCTCCTGTCCTCTAAAACCCAAACAACACGGGTGACCGTCAGGTCAATGCCAACTTGTTGCCACCCACTCCACGTGTTTCAGGGGAGAACTGCATCCCACAGGGTTTTCAACAGCTGTGATCTTTGCAAAGCAGCTGGCCAGGCCTCTCTCCAGAGGCACCTGTGAGTGTATTTGAACTGCCAATCATTCAGGTAGGAGCAGAATCTTTAACCATTTGTGCCACCCTAGGTGACCCTAATGTCCTTCCTGACTCCGCATTTGATGAAATCCACTGTAAGGTTACAAATAGTGTTGAAAGGACAGCAACTATAATTTTCACTTGTGTTAAGTGTGAATTTTACTATACTTGAGTCTTATTTTAGTGTACAGTCACAATTATCTCAACATTATTTTGTATACAATGAATGCTCATTTAGAACGACAGTCTCAACAGACTACGGAATGATCATTTTCAATTCTAATAGTTTACATTTTAAAGTCTATTATACACTATCACCAAATAATGTTTTTAATATCCAAAATATTTAATTCATTTATTTGTAAAATAGAAACACAACCAGGAAAACTTAAATTCTAGATACCACTAGAGCTGTTCTGCGTGTCGTCTCTTTTCCATGCACAACTCACTCGAGGGCCTTGCTAAACCCCATGCCCTATAAACTCCTTCTGAGCAAACCCCTTGAAAGAAGGCACAGGGCAGAGTTCAAACACTTTGGTTTGAACTCTAAAATCACTTACAGGTGATGATCCGAAATACAAATCACTTTGGTGCAACCTAATTTTAAAATGAACTACAACATTTTCGTGGTAGCTTAACAACAAACCTTGGAGGGGACAGGGAGCAACTTCATGATAAAAGAACGCCTAGCGCTGAGGTGGACAGACAGATTAGGGGGTAAGAGCTAACAAGGTTTCTTTCTGGGATAATGAAAATGTTCTAAAATTGATTGTGGTTATTGATGTACAACTCTGTAATAAACAAACCTACTGCAATATAATGTAGTAAACCATACTATGCTGAATATACTAAAAGCTACTTACTCAACTATATACTTTAAATGAGTGACGTGTATGGTTATGTGAATTACATCTCCATAAACCTGCTAAAAAAAGAAAACAAATGTCCTTTAAAAAGTACTTGAAGCTTACCTCCTTCTCCAGATCCAGAGCCATTATCTGAGAATAAAAACAAAGAATGAATAGAAACAATTTTCCTGGAAATTTCACCTTATCAAATAGAAAAAAATCACTATCAAGTGTCCATCTGTAATACCCCTTGTCTTTTTCTGATATCTGACAGCTTATTCTAACATACCTATTTCACACATCTCTCAGAACATGAATGGCAGAATACATCATCATCCATGGCTCATTCAGAAAATACTGAAGTGACTTACACAGAAAAAAAAGCATCCTTAAGTAAATGGCTAAATATAATTTTAATTTACTTGTTTAAGAGGTAAAAATATTTTAATTTTGTTAAAGCTTGAAGGAAATAATGAATAAACTTTTTATTTTTATTAGTGGGGAAGGAAAAAAAACCTTCAGGTCTTGCTACAAAAATCTTAATGAAATCTGTGGATAAACACCAAAAAGACCAAGAGGTAAAAAAAGTCCCAAGGCTTAGAAGGACAGAACCTCTGGAATGAGGTCTTTTGAAAGTAACCTCCTCTCAGAAACCAATCCAAAAGGAATCTCACCAAGATAGACTTCAGTACTATTGAAACTGAAGAACATCACTCAAAGTTACCAGGAAAAAAGGCAGCCTGAAATGTCATTAGTGTAAAATACTCATGTTAATAACCCCGGAGAAAAAGCAAATGTACTGCAGAACATGCTGAAACGAAGCAAGAGTGGCTGTACTATCACATGAAGATGCAAAAAAAGCAGAGATGACCCATGAAATACTTGATGCTTGCTTTATCCAGCACTTGTCAGGGGACAGGATAACCTGACCCCAGCGGACCCATTCCAATTTTTCAAACAACTCTCTGCACTGGGAGACACACCTTGGGTAACACTACTCCCTTCTGGTCATGGCTCTGCAGATGACAGTCAAGGTCCCAGATACAGCAGAAACAGCAGGAACTGGAAAAATGTATTTCTTATGTATTACCATTTGCAAAATCCTCCTGGGGTTTTATGGTTACTTTATGTTCAAAAGTTGTAATTATAATTTTTTAAAATTATACCTTATAAGTTTTCTTCATTATGAACCTATCATTCCAGATTGAAAAGACTTAACTAAGAATTACACAATATGATTTATTAAAAATAAATGGGCACTGGTAAGAAGAAATGTGACAGAGACAGATGCATCTGTAAGCCCAGGAACGTACAAGGGAGACTTCTAGCCTCCCTAACTGTGAAAAAATAAATTTCTATTCTTTATGGCTTGGCATTCTTTAAAGATCCACCCTCCCAAACCAACCAAAAAAAAAAAAAAGGGGAGAGGGTGGAGCAGCCTTTGGTCTCACACTTGGCTTTCGGCTTTGGAGTCAAATGAACTTGGCATTAACCTTTGATCCTGCCGTGGATCCAGAGACAACATATTTAGATACCGCCCCAAATCACGGTGTCTTCGTGCATTTTTAAAAAAGAAGAAGTGCCTAACTGGCAAATTTATACTTGAGGTTAAATGAGAAAAAACCATGTGAAAGCCCCTACGAAGGTGCTCAGTACACTTCCAGTCCTCGATGCTCATTTACTGACTGCTAAATAGTGCCAGATAGAAAATTCCTTTCTTCAAGTATGGATCTCATCATGCCTTTGCTTAAGCATTGCCTGAGCCACACAACTCACTACTTACCGAAACCTCCTCTTCCACATTTCAGCAGCTCTATTTAGTAGAACATTCCTTCTTAAAACAAAGTGAAATCCACCTCCCTGGAACACCTGCTCATCACTCCTATTCTATCCTCTGAAAAGCCCTATCAGCTCTCCTTCTCTTTGTCGTCTTCTAAGCATCCCACTTGGCTTTGGCTTAGCTAAGCATCCCATTATTGTTGCAGAATTAACATAAAAGAAAAAACATCGAAAACAGAATGCTAAGTGAAAGGAGTCAATCAAGGAACCATCAAGCTCGTACATGATTCCATTTACAACGAAGGACCAGAATAGGCAAATCAGAGAGACAGAAAGCAGACTGGTGCTTACTGAGGGGTGAAGGGATGCGAGGAAACATAAAGTGGGTGTCAACGGGTGCTGAGTTCATTTCTGAAGTGATGAAAATGTCCTAAAATTGACTGTGGTCATTACGTAATTCTACAAATACACTAAACCTTTAACTGAGTGAAATGTATCTCAAGCTGTTCCATATTTAAAAAACAAAGAGAAAATAGCAGAAAGTGATGACAGATTGATACTAAGATATCACAATCTTCCCTTCCAGGAACCTAATGTCTCAGTATCAAAATGTGAAGTGCTATCCAATCAGTTCTGACTCACAGTGACCCCAAGGACGACAGAACAGAACACTGCCCAGTCGTACTCCATATTTCATAATCAGCGCTACGTTTGAGCCCCCTGCTGCAGCTACTGTGTCAATCCGTCTTGTTGAGGTACCTCCTCTTTTTCAAGGACCCTCCACTTTACCAAGCATGGTGTCCTTCTTCAGGGACTAGTCCCTCCTAACGACACATCCAAAATATGTGAGGCAAAGTCTTGCTATTCTCTCTTCTAAGGAGCATTCTGGCTGTACTTTTTCCAAGATAGATTTGTTCATTCTTCTGGCACTCCATGGTAATATTCAATGTTTTTCACCATCACCATAATTCAGAAGTATTAGCTGGTATTCCTTATTCAACGTCCAACTTTTACATGCATACAAGGAGACTGAAAATATCATGGCTTAGGGTAGACAACTTTAGATCTCCTCAAGGTGACATCTTTGTTTTTTAATACTTTAAAGAGGTCTTTCAGGGAAGATTCGCTCAAAGCAATGTGTTGCTTGAGTTCTTGTCTGTTGCTTCCAAGTGCGCTGATTGTGGTTCCAACTAAGATGAAATTCCTGACAACTTTCATCTTCTCTCCATTTATCATAACGTTACTTACTGTTACAGTTGTGAGGATTTTTGCTTTCTTTATGCTGAGGTATAATCAATACTGAGGGCTGATGTCTGTTATCTTCATCTGTAAGTGCTTCAAGGCCTCTTCACTTTCAGCAAGCAAATTTGTCACATGCATAATGCAGGTTGTTAATGAGTCTTCCTCCAATCTTCATGCCCTGTTCTTCTTCATAAGCCCAGTCTCTCCAATTATGTACTCTGCACACAGATTGACTAAGTATGGTGAAAGGACACAACCCTGACTTATAGGGTTGTGCCTTGACTTGAAACCATACAACATCCTCTTGTTCGGTTCAAATGACTGTTTCTTGGTTCATGTATAGATTCCTCGGGAGCACAATCAAGTGTTCCGGAATTCCTATTCTTCGCAATGATATCCATAATTTGTTATGATCCACACAGTGAATGCCTCTGCATGGTCAATAAAACTCACATAAACATCATTCCGGTATTCCCTGCTTTCAGCCAGGATCCATCTGACAGCAGCAATGATATTTCATGTTCCACATCCTCTTCTGAATCCAGCCTGAATTTCTGGAGGTTCTCCATCAATGTACAGCTGCAACCAATTCTAAATTCCCTTCAGCATTGTTCTACCTCCATATAACACAAATGACATTGTTCAATAATCTCCCCATGCTGCTGGATTACCTTTCCTTAGAAGAAGCAAGTACAAGGATCTCTTTCGGCTGCTTCATCAAGTAGCTGTCTTCCAAATTTAATGGCATACATAAGTGAGTGCCTACAGTGTTGCATCTGTTTGTTGAAACATCTCACTTGGTATTGTCAATTCCTGGAGCCTTCTTTTTCACCAGTGCCTTCAGTGCAACTCAGACTTCCTTCAGTACCACTGGTTCTTAATCAACACTGCTACCTCTCGAAACGGCTGAATGTCAACCAGTTCTTTTTAGTATAGTATCTCTGTGTATTCCTTTCATCTTCTTTTGATGGTTCCTATGTTGTTCAATTTCTTACGCACAGAACACTTCAGTATTGCAACTCAAGGCTTGAAGAAATTAAAGATTTTTACTAACTTCTACAGTCTGAAATTAAACATGAAATCAAGATGCACTGATAATTACTGGTGACTGGACTGCAATAGCTGCAAACAAAGAGAAGGATCAGTAGTTGGAAAGCATGGGCTTAGTGATAGAAATGACATGGAAGATCTCATAACAGAATTCTGCAAGGCCAATGACTTATTCACAGCAAATATCTTTTTACAACAATATAAGTGGTGACTATATACACGAAAGTCACTGGGTAGAATACACAGGAATCAAACTGACTACATCTGTAGAAAGAAGAAATGGAAAAACTCTGTATCATTAGTTAGAACAGATCATCAGTTGTTCATATGCAAATTCAAGTGGAAACTGAAAAAAATTATAACAAGTCTACATGAACCAAAGCATGACTTCCAGTATATCCCATCTGAGGTTAAAAACCATCTCAAGAATAAATTTGATGCACTGAACACTAATGACTGAAGGCCAGATGAACTGTGGGGATGACATCAAGGACATGGAACAAAAGTTATTAAAAAGACAAAAAAAAAAAAAAAGACCAAAATGGATATCAGAAGAAACTCTGAAACTTGCTGTTGAATGTGGAATAGATAAAAAGAAAAGAAGAAATGATGAAGAAAAAGAGCTAAACAGCATACTTCAACATGTGGCTCAAGAAGACAAAGTAGAATAACGAAATGTGCAAAGACCTGGAGTTAGATAACCAAAAGGGAAAAACACACTTGGTATTTCTCTAAATGAAAGAACTGAAAAAAAAATTCAAGACTCAAGTTGCCATAGAACAGGCAACACAAATCTTCTTAATTTTCCCGTGTATGCAGTTAGACAGCTCAGTGTAATTGATTCTGCCCTTTTATCTATGCCTAGTTAAAGTTCAAACTGTTTAGAGTCTAATTTAGCCCTGTCCTCACAACCCTACACTGTGCAAGAGACCAGGCATGAGGAGCTTGGGGGTTCAGTATGAATTTTGACTGATCAACCATAAAATAACACCTTTTATGAGCAGGAAATCAAAAAAATCTAAACCCAGTGCTATCAAGTTGATTCTGACTCACAGAAACTCTACAAGACAGAGTAGAACTGCCCCGGAGTTTCCAAGGAGTACCTGGAGGACTTGAACTGTGGACGTTTTAGTTAGCCAACACAGCACTTTACTACTATACCACCAGGTTTTCCAAGAGTAAGGAAGACAACTTGAAAGAAGAGTACAAGAGCAGGAAAAGAAAGGAGGCAGGAAACACAATTTAAAATTATTTTCATGGTCAAACTTTTTTTAAGAGAAGAACATTTCCTTCTTACTTTCATCTTACATTCATTGATTGGGTATATAACAAATGTCATGCACTGTGGTAAATGTCTGGAATACAATAATAAGACAAGTTCTAGCCAATGAGATACGCCCAAACATCTTTTCCCTAATTCATGTGCAATTTTAATGGGCATAAAAATTTTATGTCTTCATTTCAGATCATTTCAAATTCCTAAATATTGTGACTACTTTGATAATGAGGTTGAGTTCTACCTATAGATTACATTTTAGCTGCACACATGCCTTGCCCAGCCCATACAATCCCACCCCAATTCTAAGATTATGATATAGCTCCCTAAGCTGAGCATACTACCCTTCCTGCTGAGACTTACTGGTCTGGCTGAAGAGAGATTTGTCAAATAAATAAAACACAGTATGGTGCACAGACAGAAATATGTATAAAAACCCCTATGACAAAGACAGAGTAAACAGCTCTGCTGGGAGAAAAGAGGAGCTGTCATGGAAGAAAGCATTCACAGAGAAAAGGTGTTTAAACCCCACTGTAAAGCCTAAGATAGGAGTTTTCAAGTAATCAAAAAGAGAATCGTATCCCAGGTACAGGGATTATCACACCTAAAAGCCCAAAGGACATGAAATTGACTAGCCCATTCAGCAAATAACAAGAAGTCAATCAATACTGCACTTGACTGCTTAACTCATTCATTCATTATACAACAACTCTTGGAGATGATGATATCCACTTAACATCTGGGACACGGGGGCTCAGAGAGGTTAAGTGACTTATCTAAGGTCATACAGACACAACAGATGGAGTATTTTACAGTCAGATCTTTTAACCCCACTGTAGTGCTCCTTCTAGTCTACAACCTTGTCTCCTGATGCTTAACATTCACTGTCTATCACAGTGGCTGGTGTCTTAAACATGTGCTGCTCCTAGATGATGCCCAATTAATTTGAGATTGTAAAGAACTCCATGTTTCTCTTCAATTTCTAGGTCAACCCTATGAAACACAACTAATTCACTTGGAGAAGTATATAAGACTCACACCAAATGACAGTCTACAGGCCTTATACTATAATTACGAGAGAACTTCAGAGCACTGTAACACAGACATAAAAAGAAAGTAAATGGAATAGATAATCGTCTCCACCTTTACACTAAACCTTCACACAATAATTCTAGCTAAAATATAAGAACTTCACTTGCTTCTCTGCCCTCACTAAAATGTAACTTCACTTGCTTCTCTGCCCTCAAATACAAAAATAAGAAAGCAACATTAACATCTTCTAAAACCAACCACTACCAATTCAAAAAAGAAAATAGATAAAAGTAAATACAATCAACTGTGGCAAGGGAGAGTAAGTGTGGGGGTGGGGAAGAAGACACAAAAAGAGTCTGGAAAGAAACAACATCCCAGAATAAATAACACTAGTGGTTTTCTGAAGATAGTTCACATCTATTCCCCAAAAAAGACATCAGTAAAACAGAGTCCGTATCATTACCCACATTAAATTTTATTCCATGTAGTATCAAACCATCAGAAAAGGACATGCAAAGTCCTCACACTCACACACACACACACACACACACACACACACACACACAAATTAAGCCTGAAAGATGCACCCACAAGTAACACAGCACAAAAATGACCACGGGTTAAAAAGCACAAACACGAAAAGGGGCAAAACAGAGTTTCCCTCAATTCCCACGTAACCACCACCAATCGAAGCAGTGGTTTTCTCTCCGGAAACTCTATTCCAGCTGGAAACGTCCCTTTAGGAAATACAGTGAAACCATATCTAACATTTATTCAGAAAAATATCATACACATACCAGAGTAGCACGGTCCTCCTGCTACTACTGTTATCTCTCTCTGGTGTTTACAAGCAGCTCTTCTGAGAAAGCACTCATTTTGATAAGTGTCCCCATTTGATCCACAGACAGGAATGTAATTTGTATGGCACTACAAAAGAAACAAAAATAAATTCTCAGAACTAGGCATGAATATTAATAGTTCATTCCATATTCATGAATGTAATACCATAGTATTATGACATACTTCTACTACAGAATAATTTATTCTTTTCTTTGGTTCAATAAACAAAGAGTTCAGCTACTTCTTCACACATTTTTTCACATTCATAATGAAAATAACTATCAACTATCCACAAAAATAAGAATGAAAATTCCTATCCTGTCTATATGATTGGCTTGAAGACCCAGTGAAATAAGAGGATGCTTGGTAATGTTGGTAATGTTTATAAAGTTTAATTATTTATAATGTCACTTTATTGCTACCAAAACGTATTTACTCAATACCTCGAGCATGCAAATTCTCAAGATAAATGATACAGAAAACACAAGTAAATGTAAGACATGATATTTGTTCTCAAAGACCTTAAAATCTTGCTAAAGAAACAAATAGGGAGAAAAATATATTGTAAAGCTAAATCATGTACCAAATCAACTGTATAACATAATGCCTAATACCTATTACTGCAAGTTGGATTATTCAAGAAAAGCCTCCTTAGAAAAAGCGGAAAGTCCAAAAAAGACCAGACTTACTGGTCTGAGACTGAAGGATTCTCGGAGGCTATGGTCCCCAGATACTCTGCTAACTCAAAATGAACCACTCCTGAAGCCTATGTTTCAGACAAGATTAGAGAAGCCTACAGAACAAACAGAAACTCAGGTGACACAGTGGTTAAGTGCTATAGCTGCTAATCAAAAGGCTGGAAGTTCAAATCCACTAGGTGCTCCTTGTAAACTCTATGGGGCAGGTATACTCTGTCCCATAGGGTCACTATGGGTCAGAATCCACTCGAAAGTAGTGGGTTTGGTTTGGCTGGAAAAAATAGACAGTAATACAGGTGAGGAACATGATTCTTCATTTAATCAAATATACAATATCAAATAGGCAACTCCTACCCAAAGGCAAGACAAGAAGTTAGAAAGGCTCAGGAACTGGATGAATGGACACAAGGAACATGGGCTGCAAAGGTCAAGCAAGCTGTCACACTGTGGAGACTGCAATCAATGCCACAAAACACTATGTGTACGAAGGACTGAATGAGAAACTAGCTGGAGCTGTAAACTTTCACCAGAATAAAAAGTGGAATGTGAACTGGGCCTTGAAGAATGAAAAATACGAAGAACAGAAAAAAGAAAAAGGTGATACAGGTTTGATAAACAGCACTAGTACAGCATGTTTAAAACTGTTAAGCATACAGACACTGGTAACCATATTTTATCATTTGTTGTGGCTGTGGCTGAAAATATACACAGCAGAACATACACCAAGTCAACAATTTTTACAATGTAGTGATATTGATTACATTACCATTCTTACCCTCCTTTCCTGAGTTATTGCTCCCCCATTAACATAAAATCACTGCTCCCTAAAGCTCGTACTAAATCTTTCGAGTTGCTGTGGTAAATTTAGCCACATATAGGAGGTCTACAACTATGTCTGTGAACTCATCCTAGAAAAAGTGCTGAATACCTCACTGCTGAGTATCACTACAGTCACCGTCAAAGTATCCCCCCTTGGGAAGCTATGCACCAACATCAGTGCCTAGTCCACCCTTCAAAGCAATTTTGGAACTCCTTTTCCGGAATGGCCATCAGAGTATTACCCTTGATGTCCTGAAAGTCACCAAAATGTCTTCCTTTCAATATTTCCTTTATCTTTGGATAAAGAAGAAAATCACTGGGGGCTAGATCAGGTGAGTAGAGAGGGTGTTCCAATACAGTTGTTTATTGACTAAACACTCCTTCACAGAAAAACATACAGTTAAATTTGCAAACTTGCTACCATGCCACCATGTACAATGGCCATTCCAGAAAGAGTTCCAAAATTGCCTTGAAGAGTAGACTAGGCACTGGCACTAATATATAGCTTCCCAGGTGGAATACTTCAAAGGTGACCATAGTGATCTTCAGCTACGAGGTATATAGCACATAGAAAAATTAAGTTCACAGACTTCATATTCAGATCTTACAAATCTTTAAAAAATACAATGCTCAAAGCAAACAATCTTTACTAGTTAAGCTAATCTATCATTTAGTTAAAAGAGACATCAGGGGATATTTCTGGCTTCAGATTTAAATACTAACTGGGAGCAATAGTTGCAGGGGTTCTCCAGCTTCCATGGCTCCAGAAAGCCTTGTGTCCATGAAAATCTGAAATTCTGTTCCACATATTCTCCCTTTTGATAGATTCTTCTGTTGAATCTTTGATCAAAACATTCAGTAATGGAAGCTGGGTACCATCAAGTTCCTCCAGTCTCATGGCAAAGTAGCTGGGTACCACCCAGTCCTTCTGATCTCATGGAAAAGGAGGTGGTCACTTATAGAGGCAATTAGGCACATATTCAATTTCTTTATCCTATTCCTAACTCTCTTCTTCTTGCTGTAAAACATGGGTAGACTTTAAAACTGGTTCATATAGAAATACAAAGTTCTAAAACCAGTTGGTTTGAGAGGAACAACAATCATAATGTAAGATGAGGATGGAAAAGTAAGCAAGAGCCAGCATGACAGTTTTTTTGTTTTGTTTCACTTTAGTACCATACCAAGGAACTTACACGTCATCTCATGGAGAATAAAAACTATTGAGAATTTTTGAGCAAAGGAGTGACATCATCAACATTATCCTCATTAGTTACGCTTACATTCAAAAGTTTTCTATTATCTACAGCTGGTTTTAGTCATAACAGATGTCTTATTTTTGACACTATAAACACATCAAACCAAACTCACTGCCATTAAATTGATTCTAATCCCATAGCAACCCTAAAAGACAGAGCAGAACTGCCCCACAGACTATCCGAGGAGCACCTGGTAGATTCAAGCTGTTGACCTTTTAGTCAGTAAGCATAACATTTAACCACTATGTCATCAGGGTTTCTGGTGGCATAGTGTTTAAGAGCCATGGGTGCTAACCAAAAGGTCTGTAGGTCAAATTCACCAGGTGCTCCTTAGAAGCCCTATGGGGCAGTTCTACTTGGTCCTATATGGTCACTACAAGTTGGAACTGATTCAGTGGCAACCAGTATAAATACATATATATACACAAACATATATTCGAAAAATTATCTACTGTGCTTTAAAAAAGGAAGCTCCCCTCAATGTGGAGTTTAGCCATTTTCCAGATATTACCATTCTGGCTGCAGCAGCAATAGCAAGTCTGGCTGGAGTACCCGTCAGGAACTGTCTTCCTCTGTGGGCTAGATCATTTGCTGTTTTATTCTAGGCACACTATGGCCATAATCAGAACCTGGATAATGGGTCCGCAAATTAAAATAAGAAGCACATTTTTTTTTTTAAATATACAGCATGACCAAGTAGGATTTACTCCATAAATACAAGAATAGTATTATGTTAGATTGTAGGGGAAAACCTATATAATTAAATTTGAGTCCTAAAAGTCATTTAATGAATAAGCTGTTAATTGCATTGGTTTCCTGTGGCTGCTATAAAAAATTAGCAAATCTGATGGTTTAAACAACAGAAACTTATTCTCTTACAACTGTGGAGGCCACAAGTTCAACATCAGTATCATTGGTTGTGTTTCCTCTGGAGAGTCTAGGGGAGAACCCACTTTGTTTCTTCTAGTCTGTGGCTGTTGTCAGCATTCCTTGACTTGTGAACACATCACTCTAATCTCTGGCCTCATGGTCACCTTCTGTAGATCAAACCTTCCTCTATTAAAATGAAACTTTTGATAGCATATACAGTCCACTCATATAATTCAGGATAAGATCCTTCACTCAAAATCACTAACTTAATCACATCTGGTGACACGTAGAGGTTCCAGGGATTAGGATGTAACCCTATCTATGAAATCAACATTTACCCCACTATACTAAGCATGAACCCTTTTTCATCTTTTTTTATTTTATTGAAATACACCATACATAAAAATTACAAAAAGGATAAGAATTCAGTTAAATTAACTTTCCACCAAGTAGACACACACATAATTCAACCTCCTGACCAATAAATAGAACATTACCAATGTTTGAAGTAGTCTCCCCACTTCTTCCCAAAGATTACCTCCTCCCCAAAAAAATCTACTACCCTAACTTCTAATACAGTACATTAGCTATGCTTGTTTTGAATTTTATGTAAATAGAATCACACTTTACGCCCTTCTGAAGTCTGCCTTTTCACTCAGTGTTGTTTTCCAACTGATTTGTGTTGCTGCATATAGCAGTAGCTCCATCCTCACCACTGTACAGTATTCACTCACTGAAATGTAACACCATTCACCTCTGTTCTTCTGGTGATGTTTCCAGTTTCAAGTTCTTTCAAATAATGCGAGTAAGATCATCCTGTACGTCTTTTAGTGAATACACATGTAGATACATATGTATCTAAATGTATAAAATATCAAAAAGCAATATGTATTACACCTCAACATAAAGAAAACAAATAAGCAACACCAAGATAAATGGAGAAAAGACTGAAGTTGTCCAGAATTTCATTTTACTTTAGATCCACAATCAATACCCAGGAAAGCAGCAGTCAAGAAATCAAAAGATGGATTGCACTGGGCAAACCTGCTGCAAAAAACCTCTTTTAAGTGTTAAATAGCAAAGGTGTCACCCTGAAGAGTAAGGGGCACCTCACCCAAGCCATGGTGTTTTCAACCACCTTATAGATGTGCAAAAGCTGGATGATGAATAAAGAAGACTGAAGAAGAACTGACATCTTTGAATTGTGGCGCTGGCAATGAATACTGAGTATACACAAATTGCCAAAAGAATGAACAAATCTGTCTTGGCAAAAGCACAACTAGAATGCTCCCTAGAAGCAAGGATTGAGAGACTATGGCTCACATACTTTGAACACATCATCAGGAGGGATCAGTCCCTGGAGAAGGGCACGATGCTTGGTGGAGGGTCAGCGAAAAAGAAAATGATCCTCAATGAGATGGCCTGATACAGAGGCTGACAGGGGGCTCAGTCATAACAACGATTGTGAGGATGGCACAAGATCAGGCAGTGCTTCATTCTGTTGTATACAGGGTAACTACAAGTCGGAACCAACTCAACAGCTCCTAACAACAACAAAATATACATTCATACACACAGGCAGAAAGACAGACACACACACACTTATTCATTTGTTTGTTTGTTTCTGTTAGGTATATATTCAGGAATTTACAGATCAAAGAATTTAATAGTTTTAGAATACACTAATAGTCTTTTAAAATGGTTCTGCTAATTTACACATCTGTCAGCAGTATTTCAGCTGCTTCACATCCTCACCAACACTGTATTTTCCATTTTAGTCATTCTTACAGGTATAAGTAGGATATCCCTCAATTTATACTCCTCTGATGAAATATTTTCTTGTTTATAATTTTATGTATTTCTCAATATTTCTTTAATGAACACAACTTCTATCATTTATCTGCTTCCTCAAACACAGTCAAGATTTACTTCGCAAAGCATCAATATGGCATGCCACCACATGCCAAGCACTGGTGAAACAACTT
This sequence comes from Heterohyrax brucei, assembly GCA_028571685.1. Lineage (NCBI taxonomy): Eukaryota > Metazoa > Chordata > Mammalia > Hyracoidea > Procaviidae > Heterohyrax > Heterohyrax brucei. Next base: position 48,317,662 of record CM053150.1, on the reverse strand, counting down.
TTAGCTAATAAAATATTTTATAAACAAGTTGATTTTGCTTTGCATTTGGCATTTGCAGAATGTTACATCAACTTTAGTCAAAGCTGGTGTTTTTTTTTTTTCCTTTAGGGATCCTTCCTGTATTTCTCCAGTTTTTCATGGATCATATTTCTTTCTTCCTCTTCCCTTTAAATTTACGCAATAACTTGTATAATGTCTGCCCAAGCCAACAGTACTTACTACAAAGGACCATAAGCAAAGGAGACCATAAGCCTAAGTCAACAAGCATTTAGTCTACATACTCTTCCATTAAACTCTTCTTTCAACAAAGGCTTAATGATAAGTCTATGCAGTATTCTCAAAAATGCCAATATTGCTCCCTAGGGTGCCCCTCTGGAGGCATTTTTGATTGTCACAATAATAAAACTACAACCAACAAGTTGATGTCAAATCAATTCAGTCTCATGGCAATTGACAATGACAGGGACATTCTAAGGATGTCAGATGTACTGCAAAGGAATGAGCAGTTCCACCCAACAAAGACTTCTGGGTATGCCACAATTTGTGAATGTCCTTCTGGATATTCACGCAGTTATGGCAGCACCATATACAAAGAAGTCTGTTCTGACTTACTGCCATACTTGTTCTTAATCTACCATCAACTGAACCTCTACTTTTTTTCTTTCAAGTGTTTTCAGCTATGAAATTGCTTCTGATCTTTTCTTAAATCCAAACACTCATTATGTGTAAATATATGTATCTGATTACTGTATTCTAGTATAATCATTCCATTTACATTATGAAATACACATTATTTTATTATAAATTACTTTTATTTCTCCAGAATACAATCACATATTACACTGACTTATTTAATCATATGTTTATGTAGGTTACATTATCTATAAATTACCTTAAGGATAGTAAACCAAAAAAACCAAACCCACGGCTGTCAAGTCAATTCCAACTCACTGAGATCCTATAGCATAAAGAAATGAAAAATAAATTACTGGTTATTAAAAATGGAACATTGAAGTTATTTAGAATAGGCAGATACATAGAAACAAAAGTAGATTAGTGATTACCAGAGGTAGGTTATGGGAAGAGAGGAATCGGGAGCTATTATTTATTGGGTACTGATTTTTTGCTTAGGGTGATGAACAAATTTTGGAAATAGAGGTAATGGTTGCATACTATTGTTAATATAATTAATGTCACTGGATTTTACACTTAAAATAGTTGAAATGCCAAATTCTATGCTATGTATCAATTAAACTTTAACAGCAGGAAATAGTAAATCTGATAGGGTCAAGATTCTCGATAACCACCACCATTTATTAAACAATTTTTATTTATCATGCACTGCTCTGCAAGTTTTAATGTCGTGTCTAAGTACCATAACAACTCTATGAAGACATGGTTTATCACTTAGAGCTAGGGCTCTGGAGTTTAAATTCTGAGTCTAAGGCAGCCAAAAAACACATGGGGACATGTTCACGATCTTTAGCTATTAAAGAAATTCAAATCAAGACAACAATGAGATACCATCTCACCACAACAAGATTGGCCATGATCCAGAAAACACAAAACAACAAATGATGGAGAGGCTGTGGAGAAAGTGGAACCCTCCTACACTGTTGGTGGGGTTGCAAAATGGTCCAGCCTCTTTGGAAGGCAATCTGGCGCTTCCTTAAAAAAATGGATATCAATATATCATTTGACCCAGTAATTCCACTACTTGCAATATATCCTACAGATTCAAGGCCTTTCACACCAACGGACACATGCACCAGAATGTTTATCGCGGCACAGTCCACGATAGCAAAAAGGTGGAATCAACCTAGATGCCCAACAATAGAAGAATGGATAGGTAAACTGTGGTACATATACTCAATGGAGCACTACGCAATGATAAAGAATAACGATGATTCCAGGAAACATCTCCTAACCTGGTTTCAACTGGAAGACATTATGTTGAGTGAGAGTAGTCAGCGACAAAAGGACAAATACTGTATGAGACCTCTACGATAAGATCTCAAAAACAGACTTGTGTATAGAAGAAAAGACTCTTTGACAGCTGCAAGGGAGGGGAGGGAGGGAGGGAGGGCAAGGGGGGGAGGGTTTAGTTTAGGTAGTTACTAGAAATCTAGTTGGGAGAAAGCGGTGACAGCACACATTAGGAACAAGAACAACATTAAGTGGACTTCAGCATAACTTGAGTACTCCTTCCATCTTAACTCAATACCTCAAGGATAGAGTAGCTGGGGCTGGCGGCGGGGGACCATGCTCTTAGGCGAATTCCAGGCCAATTGGCACAACTAGCGTTTTGCTAAGAGAGCTCTCTGCACCCCACATTGGTGAGTGGCGTCTGGGGTTTTAAAAGCTGCCAAGCTGCCATCCGAGGACACAGCAAATGGTCCCAACTCAGCAGGAACGGATGCTCACCGAGGGCCAAAATGGCATGCGGTAAAGACAACCGAGAAGACAGAGAGACCCACAAGAGTGGGTGCCTACATCGACCTGGGACCGGAAGAACCGGATGGTGCCCGGCCACCACCAGTGATAGCCATGACGGAGCTCACAGAGAGGAGCCTCACTGGCAACACAAGAATAAAAAGAGGTGCATCATAAGATCTCCACTAAAAGACCTCAAGTGATGGTCCAGCGGTTTTGGGGTTCCTCTGAGAGCATGGCCCCCGGCCCTGATGCTGCCCGTTCCCATAAATTATAACAAAGGTCCACTTTTTGGACAGGAATGGAATGGACTTGGCAATGCAGAGTAACCATATGTTGGAAGCACTTTATGGTTCTATACATCTATAGGATATCATCTTGCTGACCTCTGGCTGGAGGAAGGGGAGTGGACGGAGAGGAGGGGAAAGGAGACTGTTGGGAGGATGAGACATGTATAGAGCAGAGAGGAATAGTGTGCAGTCACCAGACAGGGAGAGCAGTGGAAGCTGCATATAGGGGGGCATGTAAATTTACATGTGAATGTACATTTTTACTCAGTTATGTTAAATAAAAAATAAAAAAAATTCTGAGTCTATCATCCACGTGCCTATGGGCTAGCACCGGCACCTGCACCATTTCACCATCTGTAAAATGGTTAATTATAATCATACCTACCTAATAAAACCAATATAAGGTCTAAATAAGAGAAATCCAGGTTTAGCATTTATATCTGGGCATAAAAATTCTCAATAAACATTATCTACTTTTGCTATTGCTATTATCATTTCAGAGTCTTAAGTACTAACACAGGGTCATACTAATAAGAGAAAGATCCACAGAAGTGGTATGATTTAACCACTCCACACGGAAGTTACTCAACAGGGTTTCACCGTGTGTACACTTAATTTCAAGTAGGGCACTTGGCAGTAGTGAGCAGGTAGTGATACTTAAATGGTGCAGGCAACAGACCTGAAATTCAACTTAACAAGCCTGTACCTAGGAGTGAGAACAAAACGGGAGGAGTAAACCTACTGTTCCTACGTCTGCTTCCAGGTATCTCTCTTTTAAGAGCTTCTTACTATGCTTATATGCAAATTAAGGAATCTGTGACATTTTAACACCATGCTAGGTTCTGACTTATGCACTGACATTAGTACCTACCTCCAAACCAAGGTTTGACTTCTCTGTCATTCTGACTGGGAGAATGAACTCACCCCTCCCTATACCTTCCTTAAACTAGAAGAAGGTGATAATACTATCAACTACATTAAGTAGCTTCGAAAGATGAACTACATCCTTTAGAGCATTATGTGTGTCCTGACTGTGTGTCTGGCGCTATGTTAAATAAAGTAAGTAAGAAAATAAGAACAAGGTCTAATAAGATGTCATAGGATGCAAAGAAAACAGACATGCTAATTCAGGAAGACACACAGATCAGAAAACTCAAGAAAGAAGAACAAAATGAAAAAAACAGGATGAAACAAAATGTATGGGCTAGTCTTTGTATGTTATCCAAGTTTTAAGCAGAAGATTTTAGCATTTTTGCACAAAATTAATAAAGTGGCTTTACTTACATGACAGCAAACAATTAGGTTTGCAAACTTAATTGTTCTAAGTGCTACATACCTCAATGCTGGATATTACCAGTTACCTTTGAAGTACTACCCTTGGGAAACTATATACCGATGCCAGCATCCAGTCTACCCTTTAAAGCAATTTTGGAACTCTTCCTGGAATGGGCATTGAACACAGCGGCACAGTAGCAAGTATGCAAACTTAACTGTATAGTTTTCTATGAGGGAGTTTTTAGTCAGGAAGCAAATAACTGTATTGGAATGTCCTTCCTACTCACCTAATTTACCCCCAATGACTTTTTTCTTTACTTGAAGATAAAAGGAAATATTGAAAGTAAGACATTTTGATGACATTCAGGACATCAAGGGTAATACAATGACAGCTCTGATGGCCATTTCAGAAGAAAAGCTCCAAAATTGCTCTGATGGGTAGACTACGCGTTGGTATTGGTGCATAGCTTCCCAAGTAGAGTACTTCGAAGGTGACCATAGTGATATTCAGCAATGAGGTACGTATCACTTTTTCTAAGATGAGTTCATGAACTTAACTGGCAGTCATCATATATGTGGCAAGAAGATATAACAGCTATTATTAGCAAACAGGAAAAAAAACTTACCAGATTTTATTTAAATTCCTGTTTTCTGTTAAAACATGTTTAAATTGTGTCCCAGAAAGCTTTTAATAAACCTAAAACCATGTTAAACCACTGTCCAGTTCTAAAAATGAGTTGAAAGATATTGCTAAAATATCCTGCAGAGAAGTTTTTAATGGGCATCCCAGGTCACTGTTTTTAAACTAGCTAGCGGTAGCTTTAGTCTAACTTGAACAGATTTATATGAAGTCAATATGGACACAAGGAAGCTCACTCAGTAGCAGGATAAAACCACACTGAAACCCCTGAGGGCAGTTTGCTCTCCCATAAGGTAAGGAAACTGACTTTAAATGTCTACATCCTTGGCTTCCAGCTTAGGATCTAGCACAAAGAAAGCACTGAGGAACATCTACTGATCTCAAGTCCTAATTTTTATTTCCCTTTTATGTTTTGTCAGAAAGAGAGAATATAAGGGATTCAAGAAAATCCCAAAGATTCCAAAAGAAAGCTACTGGAATTAATAGGAGGATTCAGCAAAGCAGCAAAATATACGATTAACACAAAAATTGGTTGGATTCCTACACACGAACAAAGAGAACTTCAAAAAGGAAATTAGGAAAACATTACCATTTACAATAGCCCCTCATAAGATGAAATACTCAGGAATAGATCTAACCTGGAACATAAAAGACCTACACAAAAAAAAAACTACATAACACTATTGTAAGAGACCGACACAAACAGAAAAACATACCATGCTCATGGATACAAAGACTCAACTCTGTGAAAATGTCCATCCTACGCAAAGTGATCTACATATATGTTGCAATCCAAATCCAAATTCCAGCATCATTCTTTACCAAGATGGAGAAACTAATCACCAACTTCCCATGGAAAGGACAGAGTTCCCATGTAAGTAAAGCAATAACGAAGAAGCAGAACACAGTAGGAGGTCTCACACTATCTGATCTCCAAAAGTAGGATACAGCCACAGTAGTCAAACCAGCCTGGAACAACAACAGACACACAGACTAGAGGAACAGAACTGATAACCTAGTCATAAACTTATCCACATATGATCAGCTATCTTCAACAAAGGGCCAATGACTTTTAAATGAGGAAGAGACAGTGTCTTCGACAAATGGTGCTGGCAAAACCAGATGTCCATCTGTGAAAAAATTAAACAGGACCCCATACCTCAAAGTATACATAAAAACTAAATCAAACTGGATCAAGGACCTAAATATAAAACATAAAATTATAGAGATCATGGAGGATCTTTATACTCCCTATTTTTTATAGGGACGATGCTAGAGGTCCTAATTCATAGCATACATACCAAACCCAACTAAGAATGCACGCACGGCACACAGTGAACTAGGCAAATGGGAATTCCTAAAAATTAAACGCTGATGCTCAACAAAAGACTTCCCCAAAACAATCAAAAGAGAATCTACAGACTAAGAAGAAAGTTTGGGCAATGATACATCTGACACACAACTAGTATCTAAAAATTTATAGAAAACGTCAATATCTAAATAATAAAAGATAAACAAGACAATTAAGAAATGGGCAGAAGATATGAAAAGACAATTCACCAAAGAAAATATGTAGGAGATTAACAAACACATTAAGAATTGCCTGAAGTCATTAGCTATTTAAAAAAAATTGTTATTGTTGATTTCAACTGCCCCATAAGACTTCCAAGGAGCAGCTGGTGGATTCCAACTGCCAACCGTTTGATAAGCACCCAAATTTTTAAGCACTGCACCCTCCAGGGCTTCCATTACCTATTATGCCAAAGCCAAAAGCCCTATTATAGATGTAAATAAAAACTACAATGAGATACTATTTTCCTTGACATTACTAGCACTAATCAAAAACCAGAAAAGAAATGTTGGCAAGGTTGGGGGGAGACTGGAAACATTATACAATGCTGGTGGGAACATAAAATGGTACAACCACTTTGGAAAATGATACGATATTCCTTAACGTGCTAGAAACAGAACTACATGATTCCATAATCCCACTCCTCAGAACATACCCTACAGAAATAAGACCTGTGACATGAATAGACATCCATATCTATGTTCAGTGCATTATTTACAACAGCAAAAAGAGAGAAACAACCTAAATGCCCATCAACACATTAATGGATTAACAAACTCTGGTTCATACATATAATGGAATACTATGCAACAATAGAGAGTAATGATGGATCTGAAAAATAGCTCACTACACGGTTAAACGTGGAAGATTCTACGGCAAGTAAAATGAGTCAATCACAAAAGGGTAAATGTTGCATGAGGCCACCAGCATAAAGTAACAAAAAAGATTTACACACAGAAAAAAAGAAAAAAACATTCTTTGATGGTTACCGGTGATGGGAAAGGAGGGAGCAAAAAGTATCAGTCAGACAGAAGACATGAAGTAATATAAGCAAAGAGAAAGACAACACATAATAAGGGGGATGTCAGTACAACATGACCAAGGCAAGAGAGGGCACTGAGAGGGATGCAAGAATAAAGGGCTCCTATAGTAACTATTACAGCTCAGATAAGCCTGTAGCAATGGTGTTAACAGACAGTAATTTACAAAAGGACAAACAGGCAGACAGGTATGCCAATAGATACAGCACTTAGCGGTTTGATGATGGATATTTCTACACACCAGACTATAGGTATGACTCATATAGAGCACCCAACAGGTATAGTGAAGGAAGCCTCTTAAACATAATCAACCATTTCACAAGATGAAGTTTCTAGGCTAGAAGATAAAAGATCATAGGCTCAGCAAACATCGGCATCACCTGCACAACACAGTATATAAACACTATGTTCCACGTCATATTTTGATGAGTAGCATCTAGGGTCTTCAAAGCTTGTGAGTAGCCATACAACTACTTGACTCTTCCCTGCCAGAGCAAGGCAGAGTGAAGAAAACCAAAGACTCAAGGAAGCAATTAGTCCAAATCACTAGTGGACCACACGAACCACAGACTATGTGACTCCAAGACCAAAGTATTACACTACTTAGGATATGAACAGACAATTCACCAAAGAAAACATTCAGGAGGCTAACAAACATATGAAGACATGCCTGTGATCATTAGCCATGAAAAAGCAAAGCCAAATCCAGTGCTGTGGTGCCCAGCTACCACTCTGACTGGGGTCACAACACAGGGTACTGCACAGAGCAGGAGAAAACTGTGAAACAAACAATCAAATTCACCAAAAAAAAAAGTACCTGGCTTACAAGTCTGACAGAGACTGGATGAACTCTTAAGACAACAGCCCTCAGCCAAGCTTATTACCTGGAACTAAAAATATATAAGATACACAATAATACCTGAGAGGAACTTACTCCTTAGAACAATGAATTACATGAGACGAAAAGGCTTTTAAAACGCTATACACTTGCATTATCTGCCCAAAAGCAAAGATGAGAAGGTGGGAAAGGACAGAAAATCAGGAACAAATAAAAGGGGAACCCAGAGCAGGAATGAGAAGAGTACTGACACACTACAGAGACGGAAACCAACGTCTCGAAACAATGTACACACTGTCAAATGGGAAACTAATTTTCTCTGAAAACTTTCACCTAATGTATAATTTTCAAAAAGAATGTTAAGGGATTCAGACAGATCATGAGAGGACCTCCTAACTGTTTAAGTATGTTAAAAAGGTCAAAAAGACTATTTCTTTATACTCTTAGTTACAGGAAAAAACTTTCAAAGACTAAAGAAAAGCAAAGCCATACAGACAAAACAGATAAACACAAAATCAAAATTTAACACTTCTTCATACCAAAAAATATAAACAAAATGACAATAGGATAATTTCCTTAAAATATAGAATTATTTTGATACTCTATATATATGTAGTAAACATTGGTGGCATAGTGGTTAAGTGCTACATCTATTAACCAAAAGGTCAGCAGTTCAAGTTAGCCAGGCACTCCTTGAAAACACTATGGGCAGTTCTACTCTGACCTATAGGGTTGCTATGAGTTGGACCTGACTAGATGGCAATGGGTTGGTTTTTTTTTGTTTGTTTGTTTTTATGTAAGCGGAGAAAGAACAATCCCTAAAAACAAAACTGACTAAGTGATTTATGTACTTTAAAATGGAATTAAAACTTTACGTGTGTGTGTGTGTGTGTGTGTGTGTGTATGGATATGTGTATTTAGTATGTTTCTGAAAGAAAATCCCAGAAGTCACTAATAGATGTTGCCTCTAAGAAGAGCAACTGGAGGCTAGACTAGAAGGCGGACATTGTTCATTATTATCTATCTTATTATATTGTTCAAGTTGTTTGCTGTAAGCATGTATTACTCTTTATAAAAACATCAAAACAGTACCTACAGTGCAGGCTCTCTTGAGAGTTTAAGAGCTAATGGACATAAAATTCTTACAACAGTGTTCTGCAGAGTATATATATATTCATACATGCTCCTTTACAACTCAACACATCAGAACAATAATATATCCTAGAATATGGTAAAATATGAAACATTAACTCACAAAAAGACTGGTCAAATATACGGCTTTTTTCAATTTCTCTAGTAGTCATATACAAACAAAAACTTTTTTTTGGCATCTATTGGAGTTAAAATGTTAAAAGGGTTGACAAAATCCACTACCAAGTGGCTGAAGAGAAACACACTATCTGATGCACTCTTGGTGAGAATATTAATCTATACATAAGCATCCCATTGGCCCATCCATCCACACCAAAAGACTTAATGTAGAGGAACAATAAGACATTTAGAAGAAGAGCACAGCCCCAGGCTTATCATGTAGGATGGCTAAAATCCAAATCAAAACCCACATTCTTTGCAGCTTGAAAGGCCAGAGGACAGAATTCAGGAAAACTACAGCCCACTGGAAAGTAAAAGAGAAAATCCCTAACGTGGGAATGTCAGAGACAAGGTCTAGTTCTTTGCACAAAGTGAGGCCAAATTCTGGCTGACTGCTGAATCACACATGTGCAGGCCAATTCCACATAACCAGCCCATCTAAAGCTAAAAGAGATGAATTGATATTTGTGTGGCCACCACCACTGGGAAAACACAATCTGCAGTCTGAGTTCAACCAACAACTGTTTCAAAAATAAAAATACTCTTCAAAGGGCCATAACAGAACTTAGACATTCTAAAATACATTATTTGCAATGTATAGAATAAATTCAGAATGATTCTAATATGAAGAAACAGTAAAAGAGGATCTATTTGCAAAAAGACAATCAATAAAAACAATCTTTAAAATGTCCCAGATGTTGAAAACAGCAAAGATTTTACCGTAGCAATAACCTCTATGGTCAAGGAAAGCATGTTTGTAATGAATTAAAAGATAGAAAATCTCAGGAATGCATAAAAACTGAAATTCTACATATAAAATATGTCAAAGACTCAATGGATGACAAAAGAGGGTTGGTAAGCCAGAGGCAAATGAATAAAAATTATCCACTGTGAAAAACAGAAAGAAAAAAAACTGGGGGAAAAAAAAGTGAACAGAGCTTCAGGTACCTAGAGATAGTATCAAAAGGTCTAACAGATGACACTGAAGTCCCAGATTACAGGAAACACAGAATAGGTACAAAAACCTTTTCACTTTTAAACAATGACCATGTATTTTCCAAATGACCCAAATGATGTAATTTGACAGATTTAAGCTTAGCCAGCCTCAAGCAAGATAAACCCATACCACACGAACAGACACAATGACTGCCAATTAAGTTCATGAACTCATCCTAGAAAAAGTGCTACAGACCTCACTGTTGAATATCATCACTATGGTCACCTTTGAAGTACACCCCTTGAGAAGCTATGCACCAATGAGACAACGTGGTCCACCCTTCAAAGGAATTTTGGAACTCTTTTTCTGAAATTGCCATCAGAGCTGCAGTCATATTACTCTTGACGACATGGATGTCATCAAAATATATTCTTTTCAATATTACCTATATCTTCAGGTAAAGAAAAAGGTTATTGGTGGCCAGATTAGGTGAGTAGGGAGGGTGTTCCAATACCATTATTTGTTCACTAGTTAAAAACTCCCTCATAGACAACTACACAATTAAGTTCACAAACTTACTACCATGCCACGGTGAGCAATGGCCATTCCAGAAGAGTTCCAAAATTGCTTTGAAGGGTGGATGAGGCACTGGTGTCAGTGCACAGCTTCCCAAGGGAAGGACTTCAAAGGTGACTGCAGTGATATTCAGCAATGAGGTATGTAGCACATACAACAATTAAGTTTGCAAGCTTAATTGTGGGCCCTTGTATATGCATGCCCGTGTTCATGGTAGCACCGTACACAGTAGCAAAAAGATGGAAACAAGCTAAGTACCTATCAACAGATGAATGGATACACAAATTACAGAACATTCACATTCGGCAGCAATTTTCCCAACGCAGTATGTTGTTAGTTTTCTCAACTGCTACTTCCAGGGGCACTGACTGTGGATCGCAATGAAACAAAGTCCTTAACAACGGCAGTATTCTTGCGATTTCGCATGATGTTGTTTTCTTGTCCATTTGTGAGGATTTTTGTTTTCGTTATGTTGAGACGTAATCCATACTGAAGGCTTTAGTTTGACTTTCAGCAGCATGAAGTGAGTCCTCTTCACTTTCTACAAGTAAGGTCTTGTCATCCATATATTGCATTTTATCAGTGAGTCTTTCCCAATCTTGATGCCTCGTTCTACGTAGAGTCCAGCTTCTCAGATTATTTGCTCAGCATACACACTGAATAACTATGGTGAAAGGATACAACCCTGATGCCCACATTTCCTGATATTAAAATTTCGTATCATCTCCTCTTTCTGTTTGAACCACCTCTACTATCTATGTACACAGATATCTTCTTTTTATGATTAAGTGAAAGTATGCAACCCAAATGAATTTTGCATGTCCCCCTATCTGCAGCTCCATGTGCTCTCCTCATCCAGTGACAGTACAATCCCTCTTTTCACTCTATATTTCTAGTATCTTCTTAATGAGGACCTATCTCTTCCTTTCCACACTCTTCTCTCTCATGTAGGAAGAAACCAGTAGAACAGTCTCATACAAATGTACAGAACCATGAAGTACACATACTATATGGTTACACTGTATGTACACAGACATCTTTTAAGGAGAGAAGCCCATTTTAGTTGCTATTACTTTTTAAGAAGATTTGAGTAGAGGTCATGGCAGCCATTCACAACAGACTGGCCGGCTTATTATATGAGTAACCATACAAGGATGGACAGAAGGTCAGCTCAGCCACATCTAAGGCAACTATCATGCAATGGCCCAAGAGAAACCCTCCTATCACTGAAGGTAATTGGTTGTAAAGTCTCTTTTGACCAAGAAGAACCTGACTTCATAAATAACAGTACACTCATAGACCCTTCCTCCTTTACCCAAACTCTCCACTGTAATGAAAATGAAGGCATGTGGTTTATGATTTTCAAATGCAAACTCTCTTTGATTTTGATTCTCATTGCACAGCCTTCTCCTTACAGATGGAATACTGATGCAGAGAAAATTACCTGAGATCATATATAAATTTGCTTGACGTCATAGGCTTACCAAAAATACTTACCCTCCTGATTTCTGTACCCTTTCCTCCCCTTACATTTCAAAATGGTAGGTTAAGTTTAGAACAAAATCCTTAAATGAAAAAAGTTACAGTCCCCTCTATATCTCATTTCAAACTGTGCACTGAGGACCATCTTATAAGAAACATCTTGATGCCAGATTATGATCACGGAAAATAAAAAAGAATTGACTGTAACATATTTTGCTTCCTTTAGTCTATATTTTTTAGGCAATAGAATTACAACTAAAAGTCTGAAAAGACAAAACATTCAGAGACACTCCTAGCCTAGGAGGGTTCCTTTTCTAGTCCACCTTTAGCCTGCATCCAACCTCAGATTTCAAGTCAGTCACAGTCTTTGGCTTAAAGACATAAGGCAACAACAAATAAAACTCAAAGCGAGAGAAAGAGATCAAGACAAGGAAAGAAAAAACTGACATTTCAAATAACAGAGTCTATTGCAAACAATACCTTATTTTCCTTTCAGTGACAATAACATCTTACATGAGTCAATTTCTTAAGGCATTTTCACACCTATTATCACCAGTGTACCCTCTCTAGTTCACAAAAGATGCATGACAAAGATACATCACCCAAAAAAGGAGAATTGGTGGATTGTGACTCTAACTTCCTTGTAGGATTCCAGTGTTTTAGGCTTGAAGAATGTAGACTTATAAAGAATTTAAAATATTAAAAATACACGTTTGGTGTCCTCACCTGAAATTGGCATGCACACTGCACACCATCTCCATCTTCTTTACAGACACCTCCATATTTACATGACGATTCATCACAGACTCGTACATCAGACTCCCTCACACTTAATTCTGGAAAAGAGGAAAAACTGTCTCACATATATATTCAGATTTTTTATATGAATGTACATCTATAAATAAAAGAAGGAAAATCTTTAAAACATTATTCAGCATGCTACTCCCAATTTTAATAGTGACACACAATATACAAAAAGGATGTTCTGTAGGACACAAAATGTTCCATACTCTTCAAAGAGAATTCTGCATAATATGACTAAAAGTAACTCATACCAAAGTAAAACTCAAAATTTCAGGATTTCTCATAATTTCTAAATATAAATCTGTGAAAATTTTCTGTTTTGGCCTGCTAAGACTTTAAGATACTTTTCTTGTCATTGTCTTACTTAATAGTTCATATTACTTTTCTAGCAGCTAAGTCATTTTCTAAGGATAACTTACATAAGGATAACTAAAATAAATTTTAATAATTTAGATATCCAGAATAAATTATGGGTGATCATATTCACCCAAGACAAACCATTTTCAATATAAAATTATTATAAAGTAAACCTGAATTGCATTATATATATTATACATATATTGCATTATACACATATGTATATAGTACATTAAAGTAGACAGAATTAAGGAGATTCAAAATCTTACTAGACATATAAGATTTTTAACGACTGATTTAATTTTACTCTACCACTGGAAGTACCAAAAACCCACTGCCGTCAAGTTGGGTCCAACTCATAGCAACCCTAGAGGTCAGGGTAGAACTGCCCCATAGAGTTTCCAAGGAGTGCCTGCTGGATTTGAACTGTCAACCTTTTGGTGAGCAGATGTAGCATTTAACCCACTACACCACCAGGGTTTCCTACTGGAAGCACAGTCAACACTAACATCCTGTGGTTATTTTGCTCTAAGTTTTTGTCTGTCTCGCGCTGGAAGCATCAAATTAACTTTCTAAGGAATCAACCAAGTTGTTTCAAAATGAGAGCTCAATAAAGCTGCCAATCACGTAAGGCTGAGTGAAAGCCACTGCAACACACTTCTCATATCTTCATACTGGGAATGGGAGCTAGAACAAATGCATTTATCCAAACAACAAATGACTTTAAAAAAAAAAAAAAACCAACACAGTGGTGAACACACGAATCTGGGAGCAAACAGGTCCAAATGAACTTCTAGCTCTGCCACTGAGTGACTATGAGAAGAGCAATCCACCTCCTTAGCTCTCAGACTCCCCAACTTCTGAGATAAGACAAGGTCTCCTGCATCTCTACAAGTCTATTCCAAGGTTATTATGAACTCTCGGCAAAAATATCAAGAAGCATCTTTCTAGGTAATCTCGCATCCCTGGCTGTTTTCTACTTCTAGATTGCAAAATAGGACTTGGTGGACTGTCTTAAGCAGATTATACATCTCGTTACATCTGCTCTGGGTGATATTCCATTGCCTCTCTCTGCCCTACTTGTTCTCACTGTTCTGTGATGGCATGTTGGTTCTCCTACTCCGAGACCGACCATCCAAAGCACTTTTCTTTTCCTTAAATGCATCTCAGGTATGCATTCCTCCCAAATACAGGCATATACACACCAAAAAAATGATATGGGTGAAATTTTAAGAGGAACCTAATACAGCTGTTTTGTTGTTTCACTTTTTCACAAACTACTGTAAGCACCAATGACTATCTTTCAATTCCTTCTCGTCCTGGCTGTGGAGGTTTTAAGTTCCCAGTTCACTTCATCCTACACTTTTTGCTTACTTTTTCTTTCCATTTTGATCATTTGCTTTAGCTCTTGAGGTTCAATTCTAAGTGTAGAGTTTTTCTGTTATCCACCTACCCTCCTACTGGGAATGTGCACAAGGTCTAGTTCTAATTACTGTCAACTATACATCTTCACACTCGAAGAAGATATCTAAAAACTAAGAAAGAACCACCCAGGGAGAGGGTTAGAATACATAATATCTTACTCAACTACAGGCTTAAACAAGTTCAGTGACATAGAAATAAGAATTACAGAATTTGAGAAATACAAATTTAGTGTATGTCTCTTCTTTCTCTTCTTGTAGCCTTAAAGTTCACACTAGGTTTT
Source organism: Heterohyrax brucei (assembly GCA_028571685.1). Taxonomy (NCBI): domain Eukaryota; kingdom Metazoa; phylum Chordata; class Mammalia; order Hyracoidea; family Procaviidae; genus Heterohyrax; species Heterohyrax brucei. The sequence continues at coordinate 48,302,623 of CM053150.1, read as the reverse complement.
ATTATAATCTATAATACAGTAGAAGTCGCTGGTAACTACAAAAGGTTAACACACTCAGCTGTTAACCAAAAGGCCAAAGGTCCAAGTTTACCCAGAAGTGCCTTGGAAGAAAGGCCTGGCAATCTACTTCCAAAGACTCAGCCACTGGAAACTATATGGAGCACAGCTCTACGCTGACACACATAGGTTAGAATCAAGTCAATAGCAACTGGTTTATAATACAATCAGTTAATTTAAAAAAACAAAACAAAACACAAGAACACGTTTTTATTTATCTGTGGGCTGAGGTCATGCTCTAAGTTTCCACTTGCTACCATGGCTTGAGATTAAATTCAGCTATAATATGCTCTACCTGACTTTGTTTTGCTTTTGTAAGTACAGTGGCAGTCCCAGCTAGAACCTAAACCATCTCTCCACTCCAGTTCACATTTCTGGTGACCTAAACTCATCAGGATCCAACTCGACGACATTTGGCTTAAACTCATCAGGGCAACTGTTTGCACGAGGACTAAGGAATATTTGGGGAGAATAAATCTCCTTACAGAAGTGAGGCAGAAAAGCTTGGCCCAATAAACAAGCCTTAATCCCAAGCACAATGTGGCGTTCATCACTTGGACTGTCCCCCAGCACAGTCCCAAGAGCTCATCATGACAGAGACAGAGGGACAACAATAAAAAAGTGAAAGAATGACTTTCACTAAAAATTATGAAGTCATGAGATGCAAAGGGCCCTGCTCTCTAACGCCCAAAAGAGAAGAAGAAAGAGGTCAGACCTGTTTCCCACCTCAACAGCCAGGAAATTAGAGGCGGAGCCAAGATGGCAGACTAAGCACACGTCTCCTTATGTCCCTCTGGAAACCAAGACCTGAACTGATAATCAAACGGAGGCTTCTGGTCACCCAGTTAGCCCCAGGACATGACATAGGGCTGTTAATGTGGACTTCATACCACTCAACAAAAAAAACACCTCTCTTTCGCTGACTCCGGCTCCTGGCTAGCTCTGACCTCTCACGGACTGAACGTAAATGCATCATTTTGACTTTTTTTCCTCTGCCTTGGCCGGTGGGGGGAGCTAAGTCTTGCCTAGCAGATAGTCTCTGATGCACTGCTGGTGGGATAGGCAGGTGAAATGGCCATATTTTGACAGCCAGGCTTAGGACTCTGTACACGTACACAATTTGGGCCTCTCTTTTTATCTCTGCCATAGCACAGTTTGTGCAGAACCGCGGGGCCTATGTGCAGGATACCATGCTGGATATGGAGATTTTAGTGGGACCTAATTCTTAGCCTGGGAGCCAGCACCTGCAAACAGGACAGCACCTCTCCGACAGAAAAGCAGTAGTTTATACAGTGTCACCTATGGTGGTGGCCCAGCAACAGAGGTGGAGGACTTTCTACTTCTCGGCACCTTCAGCCCCTCTATCTGCCGATTGTGTGGACGGTGCCATCTTAGATACGGTGGCCACAGCTGGACCTAATTCTTAGCTTGGGAGCCAGAGCCTGCCCACAGGAGAGGCTTTTCTACTAGAAAAGCAGTAGTTTACACAATGTCGACCAAGGCTGGGCCCTGTCAGCAGAGGCCAACAGGGCAGTAGCATTGCTGTATTTTGAACTGGTTTGTATCATCTGGAGTTGGATATAGAGGTGCTTACTTTGCCAGCTGGGAAGAGGGACCTCTACACCTGAAAACCTGACTGACTTGGGAAGTGGTCAAATACCTTTTATTTTACATTTTAAGACAGCTTAGAGAAATATCTGCAGTCCATCCTCACAGTATCTCTCCCAGCCTCTACTTACTCACATGGGACCCAAAAGAAACAGACACTTGTGGCAAACAAGAAATCACCCATGGCTTCAGAAGGCTCCCAAACAAAATGACCAAGGAGTTTTCCAGATGAAGAAACTTTTCTGAAATCATCGGAAGATGAATACAAAAGGATTACATACAGAGCCCTTCTAGACTTTATTCAAAATGCAGCACAACAAAATGGAAAATTAAGCAAACTGTTCAATCTGATGGAACAACAATACTCTGAAATTCAACGGATCAAGAACAAAATCAAAGACATAGAAACTTTCATTCAAAGCCAAGAAAACAGAATGGAACAAATGGAAAAAAGAATTTCTGACTTGGATGATAGAGCTACTGATGCCAGTGTCTATGAGGACAAATCAGAAAAACGAAACAGCCCAGGAAATCAGCCGAAGAAACACACCTGGCAGGACAGCACGAGGCCAAGCAGGAGGGAGCAGAGCCGGGCAAGAAGCCCTGTCTCTGAAATCTGGAGGGAGGAACCAGTGCACAGCTGCAGGTGCTGCACATGTCAAAGAAAGAACAAGACAGGTGCCATGTGGCAGCTGCCAGAATATATCAGAGAAGCTGCACGAAACACCCCTTGGGGAGAAGGGGTCATTAAGAGGGAGCTAGAGGTTCTGCATTAATAAGTGAGGGTAAAGATCATGAAATTCTGATTTCACTAGTTATTAGTCACATTTTATGCCTATCTTTCTATCAAATCTATGCTTTTTCATGAGTACCTGTATTAAATATGACAATTTAGTTCATCAGGAAGCAATTACTGGAAACCCTGGTGCATAATGGTTAAGCGCTACAGCTGCTAACCAAAAGGTCAAGAGTTCAGGTCCACCAGGTGCTCCCTGGAAACTCTATGGGGCAACTCTGCTCTGTCCTATACGGTCGCTATGAGTCTGAATCTACTCGATGACAACGGGTCTGTTTTTTTTATAGGATTGGAGCCATGGTGGCTCAGTGGTTAAAGACTCTGCAGCTAACCAAAAGGTTAGCAGTTCAAATCCACTAGTTGCTCCTCAGAAACGTGATGAGGCAGTTCTACTCACTCCCATTAAGAGCTCTGAGTTGGAACTGACTCAACAGCAACAGATTTAGTTTAGTTCTACACAGCCATCACATATTAGAATCAACTCAAAGTAAAATAGGTTTTGTAGGGTTGCTATGAGTCAGAATTAATGGTAATGGATTTGGTTTCAGTTTATATGTTTAATACTACAGTAAGGCTTTGGGACATAGAAAAACACCTAGCAGGGAGGTTATAATCCTACTAGCATATACAATAATAAGTGAAAAATTCAATCTAGTCTATAATTAAAGAACTTATTATGTTGCACAGGCTATGCTTGCTCTAGGAGTTTCATGAATTAGGATTTAAAAATGGATTTGAAATGCAGGCTACAGTGTTAGAAAAGGTAAGACTTACAATGGCCTTCAAAAATAAGTAAGATTTTTTTCTGATCATAAAACTAACATAGTATCATTGTAAAGAATTTAGAAAAGACATTTAAAAATAATGTTAGTTGCCCACAATATGTAATACAAACAAATGAAAAAGACAGTGTTGTTATTTAGGTAAACAATATCTAAACAAGCAACAGAAGTGAAAGCAGAGACACAGTTAAATAGTATCCACAAACAGTATTAATTATCAATGGTTCCCAAACTGTATTCCTTAGGAAAACTGGTGCTAGGATGTGTCTTCATTAAAATCAAATGTGTTATTTTATTTCCTCATTGCAAGGGTGAAAAAAGTCAACAGAACTTTCTCAGTTGTAAAATTCTTTTAAATCTGTATTTCTTAGACCATCAGTATGAGATTTAATTTCTTGCTAGCTATCAACAAAACTAATGTTCAACAGATAAGCAAAGAATATTACCAGACAAATCCATCAGATAACCATGCTCAGTGTGACTGTGTTTTAAGAGGACACAAAAGCATCAAAGTCACAAGCTTATGAATTTACATTTTAACTCGTTTTGTTATTGTTGTATGCACTAACTGCCTACCTTGTATCCAGTCTTCCCTTCTTATCTAGTAAGGCAATCTCAACTTCCTTCAGAAGGCAGGAAAGTAGCTGAACAACCTGTATTTTCCTGCCTCCTGTGTTCTGTGCCACAGTTCAAACACAGTCACTGTCATTTCTTCATTCTTCCATTCACATTCCTGCCTAAGGATGTAGCAGCCGTCTTACAGGCATGAAAATGAAAGCCACAAGCTACAGGTGACAGGGTATAAAGACAGTACTGAGACAGCAGAAAGACAGACTTCCTGGATTTCATCCCTCCAGGTTCAGTGTTACAGGAAATAAACACATAAAGTCCTTATGATTTAAGCCATTACTGGTCAAGTCGCTGACACACACAGTTAAAAACAAAATCCTAGTACAACTGCATGTAAATTTAGTTAAATATTTCCAAGCAAAAGCCATAAAACAAGTAATTTTGTGCCATATCACAGTTCACATGATACATTCATTTATCAAGAGCCTCAAACTTTCCTGGTGCTCAGAGAACCAGTGCCTCAGCTCAAACGATAGAGAAGGAATCCATTTTTGGATCATCTGAATGTTCTTTCTTTTCATGTATTCTGCACAGTCTGAGGCATCAAGAGGGCACTCTACTACCTGTCAGTGACGACAATGATTACAGACCTGCCTTACTGAGCCCAAAATGGAAATTTAGCAAAATGGATGAGCCATTACTAAGGTCCTTGAAAAATCAATTCTCCAAGTAGAAATGTTTTACACAAAGAAGCACTCAGAAGAGTGCCTCAAAATAAAAATATTTTGCTCCGGTTACTAATCAGTCTGCCACACAGTTATCTAAATGTCTCAACCTTCATTAGCATTTCAAAGCTGGGAGATAATACATAACCAGAGGAAGGAATCCTACTCACTAAGAACTTGAGCTGCCAAAATCCCCACCTTCTGACACCACTAAACGGGGTGAGTCGGATTTGACTAGATGGCAGTGGGTTTGGTTTTCGGTTCCTGCGTAAACACGTGCAGGTGGGAGTTTAAAGCGAGACTTACCACCCATCCAGGACAACATGCATCTCCTACCACTCTTCTACAAGGAAATTCTGGAGTTCTTATGAGTCACCTAACATTTACGGGTGGTCAAAAGTGAAGTGAAAACTTTCCAGTATGTTCCGATAGAATCTGGGATTTCTTAACCTCAGCACTACTGATCTTTGGGCCAGTTGTTGCGGGATGCTTCCTGTGCATGGCAAGGTGAGTAGTAGCACTCCTGGCCTCTGTCCACTAGACAATGAAAAATGTCTCTAGATATTGCCAAATGTCCCATGGGGGTAAAACTGTCCCCATTTGAGAACCACCATGAAAGTTGAAACTGAACACTTTACAGTAATTTTGTAACATAATCACTTCAAGGAAAATGTGTCAAATAAGCAGTAATCTCCAAGATCTCCACACAACTTCCCAGTTGACATCAGTCCTAGCTCACAGAGAGCAGGAGGGCCATTCTTTAACAATGCCTTAACCGGGTGTAAGCCTGACTAGACTTCTTCCTCCATCCTATCAAAACTCTTCAAGATCAATACAGCCTCCTGTGCTAAACATCCAATAGCTTTTTTCTTAATCTTCCAATTCTTTCCTGGAATTTTCTACAAGAACTGACACTCCTGACCTCCCCCTCCAACTTAACAATTTATCTTGACTATTCCCCAACTCTCTTCATTCTCCTTCCCCCACTGCCCAATCCAAACCTACAGTAACCTTGTAAATTATCTCCAATTTAATTAACTCTCCAGATTCACCTTTGTGTTTTATTCTTTCTAAACCACACACCAACTGATGCCTGTGACATTAATATGCAAGGCTGCCGGGACATTCTCTAGGACACCCAGGGAGGAGTCTTTTAGCTCCAACCAGGAGCTGCTCTTGTACTTAAAAGAGTCAGTTCCATGTGTTGCCCAGCCCGTACAATTGTCACTCTAATTACATGACTTCAACAAAGTAAGACTTAGAAAATATTAGTTGCTTAGAAAATTGCTGCTGTACTGAGTTAGACAAAATAAAAAATCTAGAACTCTGTATCCACAAGTCTCTAAGTGCCTTTATAAAGGGATTCAAACTGGAGTTTGTAATCAATGCATTATCGGTGTGGAAAAGGGAAACTGTAACTATTCTCTAAGAAATTCTTGGCCCTCTCTCAAAATACTGGTTAATATATAGTTAAGGGTTCCTATTCATTGTCTAGATATTAATAGGTAAGTATTTGGGAAAACCTCCCATTTTTCATAAAAACACACCTATCCAACCTGACAGGACCCTTAATGAATGGTTTTACTCCCTAACAAATCCAGGCTGTCTGTGCCCTAATATCCAACAGCCTACAAGAAAATTCCATGATTCCTGCACTACAAAGAGTAGAAACAGTTTGAAAATTTAAAGTGTCCCATACCAGGAAAATGGTTAAGGACATGATTATACATACACTAGGATTATTAAGTAAAAATTTTTAAAAAATACAGGAAATGCCCAGTTAAGGAAAAGCAAACATTAACAGTGATAGTGCTATATCAGTTGAACGATGGATGATTATTTTTCCCCCGTCCAAGTATCTATACTAGTTATATTTAACACGGAGAAACAACAAACACAAGCCCAGAGACAGTTTGCTACATAACAGGACAAAGCACTACCAGATTCACATGCTAGGTCTTCAGCTTTTATAACAGAAATACCTGAGCTGGATACCAACAACCAGATGTGAGAATGTATTCTAAAGCAACTCACTAGAACAAGCAGGTCTGCAACAAAAATTCATTTTCTTTCCCTAGACGTGACATTAATCCCAGCCAGTCTGAGGCTGGGACACATCATCAGTGATACATTTCAGTACAAAGACACATTGGGATAAAAGAAAAGAACAGATTTAGTCAATGCTAATTTCAGTCCCTGCAAATCAGAAGAATTAAAAATTAAATTTTCTTCAACATGTTTACTAAATTAACCATATTATATCTATAACTTCTACTTTGATATAACAGGGAATATTTTATTATATTAAAGCAAAAGCAATTTACATTAATATTAAAAACCGTGAACAGCAGATGACTATAACTTTCCCAAGCTATATTTAACAAGAGATATTTCACATATGCCTCACCATTATCTGACTCTGATATTCTTCCATTCCAGTCTGTACAGTACTCTCAAACCATCCTTTGTTAAGTAACACTTTAATCAGTCAGTCATCTACCCCCACATCTACAATCATTCCCTGTTGCCTACTTCAATTATAAATGGCTCTGTGTCAAGGCACTTCAGACGAGGTGATAGGGAGGACAATACGCAGTAGAATCAGACATAAAAAAAGATCTTGCTCCCCATTTTCATTCAACCATGATAAAAAAAAAATGATCTTGCTCCAGAATCAAGTAACAGGGGCACCCTGGATTTCTCTAGCCTTTCCAGTCCTAGCCAAATAGCCCAAAGTGTTTCTAGTCTCTGGGGTTCTGACATCAACCTGGCAAAGCTGTGTTTCCTTCTCGCAGATCATAATGATGAGAAAACTCTACATCTCCTGACATGATACCTTAAGGTTTTCTTTTTTAAACGGGCTGACTGAAAATAAATGTTCATTGTTATTGTTGGCTGTTACTCAGTCAATTCTAACTCATGCCAACCCTATGTGATACAACTTATTTTTGCAATACCTACAAAAAAAATCTGGAACTTACATAGCAAAATATGAACCACAGTTACTGCTTGGAATTCATTCTTTATTCAGTATCTTTCTGAATTGTTTGACATTTTACAATGGCCTTATAAATGGCTTTTAAGAAGTCAGCAACTACATACCGCGTACTACAACATGGAATAACCTTGAAAATATACTAAATGAAAGAAGCTAGCCACAAAAGGCTTCATATTGTATGACTCTACCTACTGTGTATGAAATATCCAGAATAGGTAAATCCATAGAAACAGGACAGATAGTGGTACTACCTGCTAGTACGTACAGGGTCTCCTTATAGGATGATAGGAATATTGCAGAATTAAATACTGATGATAGTATACAAACACAGTGAATCCACTCAAAACTACTGAACTGTATACTTTTAAATGGACAACTTTGTTATGTGAATTGTATCGTAATTTAAAAATGAAAAATAAAATTTTTAAGTAAGATAAAACAATCATGCTGCTTAAATTTAGGGAAAACTGGAACAAAGATAAACAAGCACTGTAATGTAGTGTGGGGTTTAAGAAGGAAGAGCCTCACACCAGACCACCTAGATCAGTATCCTGACTCTGCCACTTATGTGCTGTGTGATGCTGGTCATCTTCCACCTCTGTAAAATGGGAATTTTATGAATATGTATCCCATAATGTTGACGAAGGATTAAACGAAAATATGGAAGGCACTTAAATCACTGCACAGTACATAGTAACTATTAAGTATTAGCGTTTTGAAAAATTATTATTAGCTTCATTGCTAGAGAAGGCACAGAAAACTAGCACTGAAACCAACTGTGACAGCCTTTTAAGGAATAATGTGGAAGTATACACTGAAAAGGTAACTGTCTTTATCCTTTAACCCAGCAATTCTATTTCTAGGAAATTATAATAAGGTTAAAGGAAAAACCATACACTATATGTACGAGGTTGCTAACTTCAGCATTCTTATTATAGCAACAAAGTGGAAAAAACTGAACTATTCACTTGCTTGAAATTACTTACATTACTGATCTAATACCATGCAGGTCATGAAAGCATGTGGTAGATCTAAGAATTATTCGTCTCTACTCATCAGGAGCAAAAGAGAAAGAAACCAGTGTCTCAAAGAAGAAACTAGTTCACAGGGCTGATGACCTATGTGAGCCACAGACTCATCTACCCTGAGACCAGAAGGACTAGATGGTGCCCAGCTACCACCACTTACCATTCTGATCAGGGGACACATAGATGGACTTTGATAAAGTGGGAGAAAATGCAGACTACAACTCAAATTCTTAAAAAAGTACAGACTTACTAAATCAGTTGAAACTACAGAACTCCTTAATAATAATCCCTGAGATACTCTTTAAATCTTAAACCAAAACCATCTCCAAGTATCACCTTTTAGTAAAATAAGTATATGGCATGCAAGATAAAGGATATTACCCATAAGTATAATGCTCCATTAAAAAATCATTAAACCATTTAAAAAATCATCTATATGAGACCAAAAGGTCAACAATCAATCTAAAGCAAAGATGAGAAGATAAGGGAGTAGGGAAATCACAGCCCTGGAAACAGAAAAACCACAATGCAGAGCACTGGAAAGAGGAAAATCAGAATGCAAGGAAAGAGAACGTTGACTCACTGTGAAAAACGTAACTAATGTCACTGAACAATTTGTATAGAAACTGGCAAATGAGAACCTAACTTGCTGTATAAACTTTCATTGAAAACACAATAAACTATTATACCAAAAAAAACCTGCATTGCTATTGAAAGACCATTGTGAAGCGGAAAAAACAAATCAAAATATAAATCTACCAACAAGAATAACACGTCCTGCTTTTATTTATAACACTAAGTGGAACAGCAGATATCCAGAACCCAGGAAGTTACCTATAAAGACAAAGATCTGCAAAACAACCTGCAAACTGGCACTGGAGAATCTGATTTAATACACTAAAAGAGAATTTTAAAAGGACTATACAAAACTCTAGTGTTTTAGAACAAATTCCAAACTTGGAGCTCCAATTACTTGATTATATAACTACATGACCTCGGCCAAGTACTAAATGTCTGAAAAATCCCAGTCTCCTAAAGCAAAAATGGGCAAGATAATCCTTCATCAGATTTTAAGGATTAAATGACATCATTACAGAGAGCACTAAAAACTTTGGCTGAATCACCAAAACCCAAACTTAAAAGACACATCCATAGCCTCAAACTCCACTAATTTGTTCTTCACAGTGAAGATTTTTTTTTTAATGTTTTTGAATTTTAAATTTCAAACCTAGGTTTAATATAATAGGAATTACATGGGAAGCACTTGTGGACCAGACATAAAAGAAAATAACGGTAAACACAATTCTAAACCTAAAAACATACCTCAAAAAAAAAAGTAAACATATCACAAGCTAGTATTTATGAATTTGAAGTTATTTTAACAGAGATAAAGAAACTATGAAAAATTAACACAAGACTGAGCTAACTTGTGAACAATAAAACCCCACTGCAATCAGATTCCAATTTTTAGTGACCCTACAGGGCAGACAGAACTGCCCCACAGAGAGTCCAAGGAGCCCCTGATGGATTCAGACTAGACTTTAGCAGTCACAGCTCTTAACCACTATGCCACTAGGGTCTCCTTGTGAATAACAGAGAATCTAAATATATTAATTAGGCTATGAACAACGTAAGTGATAGCATTACCAGCATTTAGATTTACTTGTAAAACATTAGACAAGAGAAATGATTCCAACACCAGCAATTTAGATTCACTGGACGCTGTGAGTCAGAACCGACTCAATGGCAGTGGGTTTTGTAAAACATTAGATGAGTAGCTGACAAGGCAAAAGAAATTGAACTTAAAAATCCCAAAAGGAGAGCTAACCTGTGAACAACAGGGTCTCCAATTAAATAGAAAATTCCAAAGCAAACGCTATTGTCAAGAACAGAGTTGAAAGATTTTTCTGGTATAAAATCAAATAAACTCAGCAGGAACAACACAAGACTACATAGAAAAATGGCTACCATCAAAGATTTCTTCTTCATATTTTTCCATCATCATCAAATTTTCCACATCAAACAAACACTGCTTTTATAACAAGGAAAGGTGGTGTGGTTGTTTTTTTTTTTTTTTTCTTCCCTCCAACTCAGAATATTTGCACAAAATGACAGAAAAGGAGCTACGGTTGAAAACATAATACCTGCCAAAGTTTTTCAAAGTAGAATACATTAAGAACTTTAAAACCTGAAAAGACTTTTCAAAAATGACAAGACAACTGAGACATGAAAACTACATGACATTTTTGAAAAGCAAATGGTTTTGAATATTAACAAAGGATTAATAATAAATTAAATCACCTAATAAATTAAAAGCATATACTAGAGAATTTTAAAATTTAAACATAGAATCTTAAAGCTTACAAGCAGTATGCCAAGCCACTAAATGCCTCATTTCTCCCAAGAGAACATAATAATGGTAGCAATAATGGGAATAATGAAAACAGTTCTCTTAAAACAATTTTCCTGATAATGGTAGGAAAAAAAAGAGAAGAGTAAATTAGTTGAAGTTATCTCCCAGCCCAGCATAAAAGAAATTAAAAATCTAAATTCCATTAAAGAAACAACATAAATAGGGAAAATATGGGCCCAACTGACAGAAAGGACCACATAAATCAGAGACCATCGGTATGAGACCAGAAGAACTAGATGGTGCCTGGCTATCACCAATGACTGTCCTTACTGGGAACTCAACAGAGAGTCCCTGAGTAGGAAAAATGTGGCATGCAGACTTCAGACTTTAGTAAAAACACCAGACTTGATGGTCTGACAGACTCAAAGTCAGACAGTCTGACTGTCTGGGGTGTCCCCTGTTAGCCCAGAACCAAAACCATTCCCAAAGCCAACTCATCAGACAAAGCCTCAACTGGTATGAAAAAAACAAAACAAAACCCACTGGCGTCGAGTCAATTCTGACTCATAACAACCCTATAGGTCAGAGTAGAACTGCCTCATGGAGTTTCTACGGAGCATCTGATAGATCTGAACTGCTGAACTTTTTTGGTTAGCAGACATAGCACTTAACAGGCCTCCAGCATTTCGATGAACTGATACGTAAGATACAAAATGATACCAGCGAAGAGTGTGCTTCTTGGTATAAGTAGATACAGGAGGCCCACTGGGCAGATCTTATCTGAAGCCAAGATGAGAGGGCAGAGGAGAACAGGAGTTGGTTAAATGGACACGGGAAATACAGGGTGGAAGGGAGGAGTACACTGTCACAGCGTGGAGAAAGCAGCTAGAGTCACATGACAAAGTGTGTGTACATGAGAATTTTGTACATGAGAAACAGACTTAAACTGGACATTTTCACTTAAAAACAACAAAAAGAAAATATATACTTTGAAAATGTTCAGCTATAACAGAACTGCAAATTTTCATGGACTCCAAGCTCCCTACAGTCATGAAAGCTGGATGAATCCCTGAAGCTACAACCCTGAGACAACCTCTGAAACTTAAAGCAAAAATTTGCCTGAAGTCTTCTTAAAATTAAACTAGTAAAGTTATGTTTACCTTAAGACTTATGGTCTTGTAAGTAAATGTTTATAACAGCATCACTCATGTTAGCCAAAAAAGCAGAAACAACCCAAAAGGACGTCCACTGATAATGAATAAACAAGACCTGATATATCTATACACCACATTTTAGAGTATCATTTAATCATAAGAAGGAATGAAGTTCTAATACATGCTACCACATAGATGAACCTTGCAAATATTACCCGAAGGCAAAGAAGGTAGTCATTACACACACACACACAGATTGTGAATCTACCTATATAAGATATCCAGAATAGGCAAATCCGTAGGCAGAAAGTAGATTAGGGTTTACCTCTAGGGCTGGGAGCGCAGAGGTTATGGAGTAGACAGTGACTGCTGGTGAGTGACTCTCCATCCCACTGGATTATACACTTAAAAAATGGAGGATATCCCAAATCATGTCAATGGGAGGGAGTGTTGACTGCTTATGAGAGTTATCTTGACTGGGGAACAAATGCTACCGCTTAAAAACTAAAAGACAAAATACAAACCAGAAAAAAAAGGGGGTTAGCTCTACTCTGTTCTACAGGATCACTATGAGTCAGAATTAACCCGACAGCAACAGATTTGTTAGCTTACCGTGATTTCAGAGATACTTTAAATTCACTATGAACAAAAGTCAAACTCCAACAAATAATGAAATAATATTGACTATATGTCTTCCAAATAGAGTTACAAAAGTATAACAAAAACAAACACCTGTAAAAAATAAACTTGTATCTCTGGAATTGGAGGCCTCAGTATTTCATTAACAGAATATGACAAAACAAATCAACAAAGAATTAAAAGTACAAGGTCTGACAATTAAGTTCATGAGATCATCCTAGAAAAAGTGTTACATACCTCACTACTGACTATCACCTTCAAAGTACTCCTCCCAGGAAGCTAAGTACTGCCGCCAGCATCTAATCTACCTTGCAAAGCAATTTTGGAACTCTTTTTCTTGACGACACTTGGCTGGCTGGCTTTTCTAGAAAGGCCATCAGAGCTGTTGTCATATTACTCAGGTATTAAGTATTACCTGTCGTCATACTGATGACTAGCATCAAAATGTCTTACTTTCAATATTTCCTTCATCTTCAGAAAGAAAAAAGTCACTAGGGGCAAGATCAGGTGAGTAGGGAGGGAGTTCCAATACAGTTACTTGTTTCCTGGCTAGAAGGTCCCTTACCGACAGTGCCGTGTGAACTGGTGCACTGTCATGACGCAAGAGCCATCAGCTGTTGGCAAAAAGTTTGGATCGCTTTTGTCCAACTTTTTCACACAGCTTTTTCAACACTTCCAAATGGTAACGGTTTGTCCAGTTGGTACAAATTCATAATGAACAATCTCTCTGATATCAAAAAAGGTGAGCAACATCATTGTCACTCCTGATTTGGAATGATACAACTTCTTTGTTCACAGAGAATTGGCTGATTTCCAGTGTACACTCTGACACTTTGTTTCAGGGTTGTATTGATAAGCCCATGTTTCATCACCAGTGATAACACAGCCCAAAATATCATCTTGCCTCTCCAAAAGGGCTTGTCCTTTGCTTTTGTTCATTGGTGAGCTCCTTCAGGACCACTTTTGCACATACCTTTCTGACTCCAAGATTTTCCATTAAACGGTGTCTCTATATATGTTTACTTGGTCTGCCATGCTTCTCACAGTCAGCCAAGAATTTTGACACACAATTTGACAAATTTTTGCAATGTTTTCATCAGTTCTGCTCATTACTGGCAGCTCTGACCTCTCTTCATCAGTGACACTTCCTCTTTCCTCAGAAAAATGTTTAATCCATTTGACACTGCCATTTTCTTCATAAACTTGGACTAGCATGTCCCTGATTTCACTTCCACTCTTGTCAAGTTGAACAAGAAATACAATGTTTGTTCATTGCTCTAATTGAAGCTCTGACAGTCTTGCGATGGAATGCAAAAATGCACAAGAATGAATGCCACTCAAGAAGACACTGCCACTCGTTGACACTAACACAGTTGTCAGACACTGATATACCAAGGTTACTGGGTTGTTTGTACAGTGCTGCCAACATAAGCACATGGTGGCAAGTTTGTGAACTTAGTTGTCATACCTCATATAAACTGCTACAAACATAAAATTAAACCTTGTTTGTTGGTCAGAGCCAACCTGCCAAGTCAGGTTGAGGGATAAACAGAGGGGCAAAAAAAACAAACCAACCAAACAACAAACCACACACACACACACACACATCAGATACAGAAAAAGAATAAAGTGAGACAAATGTAGTTAAATTTCAATAACCGAGGAATCAGGGTACACTCTTGTAACCTTTCTCTAAGTTCATGTAATTTGAGGTCTGGAACTGTTCTGAGTAAAAATTAATAGTTATGCAGTATCAAGACTAAGAAAGCACGGAAAGACAGTTTCTTTTCAGGAGTACAAGGACTATTCACAAATTTGTTCTTATGCTGGGACACATCCAGTTAAATCAAGTAGCTACAGATTTTATATAACACATTCTTAGACCACATGCAAAACCACAAAATTGTCTATAACACAGTCAAATTCAAGTTTTTATAAAAATGGTTAGAGGAATTTCAACATAATATACCTGTAATGTTAAGGAAAAAGAAACAATGATCTGTTTCCACCTAAAGAATTGAGAATGAAAAAAAAAAGGAAAGGTTGTAAAGATGAAAACCTTACTTAACAAAGTAAGGGAAAACATATTTGATTTAAAAAAAAAAAAGCCACTACAGAAGGTTTCAAGGAAAATGGTAGAATCAGAGATAGCAGGTGAGGTTATACATATGCAGTAGGAGGTGAATTTAAAAACAAAAGAAAAGGATTGAGGAAGATTACAGGAATACAGTGGGGCAATGTAGAAATAAGAATCTGTATTCAATTTGGTGGCTGTGTTATAAAAGGAACAAGGGAAGGAAAAATCCATCAACTGCACTCTTCTCCTAAACTGCTTTGTCTCTTATAACAGGAGATCCAGATCTTACGGTGTAAAAGATGAACGAAAGAGGCAGGATGGGTGGGGACTCCAAAACCTGAAGAGCTCCAGGTTTCAGCAGACAGTGTGAGCTGACATCTGCTCTGTGGAAATGAGAGCCCAATGCTGTCAGATCCTCCAACTTCAGAACGACAACAGAAACTCAGATTTTTACAAGAAATCTCCATTCTTTAAATGATTAACAACCATGCCATTTTTTTTAATTCTATACAGTCTAAACAAGTCCACTCAACTCTTCCCACTGTTGTTAGCTTTCTCCATGCTCCCAACTGCTTCCCTCTACCGTTCCAATTCCAGATTTTGCTTTCTAAAACCATGTCACTCAAACTCTAAAAACATTTCTTTACCTGTAGAGCAAGTATCAGCCCCACAGATCAGTCTTCATGGGTTTCCATTAAAGCAGCCATACATGTCTGTGACTTATCTTCTGCCTAAGTCTCCAGCCTTAAACCTCTCATCACTATAATAAATAAATAAATAAATAAACCTGTTGCCCTTGAGTCCATTCCAACTCACAACCAATTGCCTACTAAGGTAAAGGTTGGTGGTTCAAGCCCACCCAGAAGTTCTGCAGAAGAAAGCCCTGGAGAGCTGCTTCTGTAGAGGTTACAGCAACAAAACCCTATGGCGTAGTTCTACTCTTTAACCCAGAACTGCCACGAGCTCCACACATCATAGTAATCCCAAAATACTCCCTTCATGGGAAACATCTCGTTCAACTGGCATAACACAGTTCATAAAGAACATGTTCTACATTCTACTTAAATGAGTTGTGTCTGGGGTCTTCAAAGCCTGTGAACAGCCATCCAGGATACTCCATGGGTCTCACCCCTTCAGGAACAAGGAAGTATGAAGAAAACTGAGGATATGAGTGAGAGATCAGTCCAAAGGACTAATGGACCACATTTACAACTGTCTTCACCAGACTGAGTCCAATTCAACTATATGGTACCTGGCTACCACCACCAACTGCTCTGCCAAGGATCACAACAGAGGGGTGGTCCCAGATAGAGCTGGAAAAAAATGGGGAAAACTCCAAATCAAAAGGAAAAACCAGACTTACTGGCCTGACAGAGACTGAAGAAACCCTGACAGCATCGCTCCCGGACGTCCTTTCAGCTCAGCCACAGACTGGACACGCTGATAAAATACACTTGAGGGGCACACCAGCCCGGGGGCAAGGGTTAGAAGGCAGGAAGGGGCAGGAAAGCTGGTCATAGGGAACCCAAGGCTGAGAAGGGAGAGTGTTCACATGCCACGGGGTTGTTAATCAATGTCATAAAAGAGTATTTGGACTATTTAATGAGAAGCTAGTTTATACTGTAAACCTTCATTTAAAGTACAATTAAAAAATTACAAAAGAAAACTCCCTTGATTTTCTCATTGTTGTGCGTTATCTAAAATCATTCCCTCGACTTAGAATGCTCACTCCAACTTCCCTGAGCTTCTCAGGTTCATTCCATCATCACTGTGTGAGACCTGACAATTAAGTTCACAAACTCCATCCTAGAAAAAATGCTACATATCTCAGTGATGAATATAACTAGGGTCACCTTCGAAGTATTCCCTTTGGGAAGCCATGCACCAACACCAGCACCTAGCCAACCCTTCAAATCAATTCTGGAACTCTTTTTCCGGAATGGCCATCAGAGCTATTGTGGTACTACACTTGATGTTCTGGATGTCATCAAAATGTCTCCCTTTCAATATTTCCTTTATGTTTGGGTACAGAAAAAAGTCACTGGGGCCAGATAGTGCTGCAGTACAGTTATTTGTTTGCTGGCTAAAAACTCCCTCACAGATAACCATACAATTAAGTTTGCAAACTTGCCACCACGCCACAGTGTGTAATGGCCATTCTAGAAAGAGTTCCAAAATTGCTTTGAAGAGTAGATTAGGTGTTGGTGTTGGTGCATAACATCCCAAGGAGAGTGCTTTGAAAATGACTGTAGAGATATTCAGCAATGAGGTATGTAGCATGTAGAATAATTAAGTTCACAGACTTAATTGTCAGACCTCCTATACTGGGCACCTAACTTTGTATCAGACACAGTTCTAGGCACTGATGACACAGCAGCAAACAAAAGATAAAAATCTCTACCTTCATGGAGTTTATATGAGGAGAAAAAGAGGGCAGGCAGAATGTATACAGTAAGTCACACTGTTTATCCATTCATCTGACTGATGGACACTTAATTTGTTTCCATTTACTGGCTACTGCCAATAATGCTGCCATGAACATCCACGTATAAGTTTTGGTAGAATGTATACAGCCAGAGGAAATCATGAAGGAAGTCTGGGGA
This sequence comes from Heterohyrax brucei, assembly GCA_028571685.1. Taxonomy (NCBI): domain Eukaryota; kingdom Metazoa; phylum Chordata; class Mammalia; order Hyracoidea; family Procaviidae; genus Heterohyrax; species Heterohyrax brucei. The sequence goes on along the minus strand of CM053150.1, from coordinate 48,285,233 downwards.
GAGGCAAAATGAATGGGAGGTGGGAAAGGCTGCATTTTCAAAGCATCACTTTGAAGGTGACATTTAAGGAAAGAATTGAAAAAGTTACGGAGATAAACAACAGGGATAAGAGAGTTCTGGGCAAAAGGAATATCAACAGCAAAGGATTCAGGCAGAAGCATACCTGCTATTTCAAGCTGACATTCTACTCTCCATTTAAAACCTAGTTTCAGTGTCATTTACTCAATGAACCTGTTCTTAATTGTCTAAGTCAGAATTACTGATTCTTTCCACACTGTATCTTCCTTCAGTTACCTTGTGCAATATAAGCCTTCTTCTCAGACATACTCAAGACTGACAGTTGGTCAGTTAATTTAAAAAAATAAATCAGTTAAAGCAAGAAAATTTTTAAAATGACATATACATGTTACCCATTTTAACTGCAAACATGCAACTGTACATTCATTTCCCAATTCAGAGCCAAGACCTTCTGAGTACAGGTCTGCTGAATACAGTTCTCTACCTTCTTGGATAAGTCAAACCCAAACTCCATCATCTACAGTGCCCATTTTCCTTTCTTAAAAGATGCAGGAACAGTTTTCTGGGAGCAGAATCCTTCGAGGGATTTCCTACTCTCTTTCAGTTGTTTTGATCACATTCTAATTCATTCGAAGACTAGTCTTTCATTTGGCCCATTGTCTACCACATCTTTCCACAACATTTGATAAAAACAACCTTTTGAGCTCTTAGTTCATTTACGTGAGTAATATTTATTCCATTTTCATTACAAGTACCACTAGTAGAAACAAGTTTGAGAACACGAATGACTTTTGGGCACAAAGAACTCAAATGGTGCTCAGACAAACCCACCAGCTGTGTGCTGGGAATGGGTGCAGGTGTTTCACTGAAGTAATGTCAAAATCAAGCCCAGTAAAGGATACAAAGAGGCATTTTTTCAAACAAGATAAACAAATGGCCAATAAGTATACTGCAAGATGCTCAGTATCATTAGTTTTAGGGAAACACAAACTAAAACCACTTCTTATTAAGGATGGTTATAATCAAAAAGACAATACCAAGTGTTGTGAAATAAATGGAGAAATTAAAAGCCCTTAGACATTGCTGACGGAAATGTAAAATGGTATAGCCACTTTGCAAAACTGTTGGGCAGTTCCTTAAAATGTTAAGCACAAATGATCCCAACTTATCTGGAAAAGATGACAACTGAAAACAAAGACATGAGGAAAAAAGGGCCCAGGAGACAGAACGACTCATATGAAAGGGTGACTGTTTCAATATGGGACCAGAAGAACCAGATGGTGCCTGGCTACCACCCAAGACAGCCGTGATGGGGCACACAATGTTGAGCCCCTGAGGCAACCTGAGAAAAAGAGGTGTGCAGTTCAAGAACTCTACTAAAAGACCAGAAATGATGGTCCACCAGTCTGGAGGGTCCCCTGGGAACATGGCCCCTAGACATGTTTCTGGTCCTGTCAAGAAACTAGTACTGAGGTTAACTCTTCAGACTAGAATGGACCGGACTCGTGGACACAGTGTGACCATACGGCGTGTGTACTTTATGGTTTTATATATTTACAGGCTGCTGTCCTGCTGGTTGCTTTATAGATAGGAGAGAAGTGGGTGAAAAACAAGGGACAGGTGCTCGTTAAGAGGATACTAGAAGTATAGAATGAAAAGGAGGAATGTGTTGTCACTGGATGGGGAGAGCAGATGGAGGCTGCAGATAGGCAGGCATGCAAAATAGATCTGGACTCTATACTTCCACTTAATCACATACACACAGAAAAAAAATTAAAAAAAAAAAGTTAAGCACAGAGTTTCCATAAAGCCCAACCAACTCCACTGCCACTGAGTTGATTCTGACTCACAGTGACCTTACAGGACAGAGTAGAACTGCCCCAGAGAGCTTCCAAGGAGCAGCTGGTAGATTCAAACTGCCAACCTTTTGGTTAGCAGCCATAGCATTTAACCACTACACAACCAGGGCTTCCAGAATTCCCATATGACCCAGCAATTCCACTGCTAGGTATATACTCAAGCAAAATAAAAGCATATGTCCACACAAAAACTTGCACATGGATATACACAACAGCATTATTTATAGTAGTCAACAAGTGGAAACAACCTAAGTGTCCATCAACTGATTAATGGATAAACAAATGGTGTCACAGACATAAAATTTGGCCATAAAAATGAAGTTCTGATACATATTACAACATGCATGAATATGGAAACCATTATGTTCAGCGAAAGGAGAAAACAAAACCCGCTGCTGTTGAGTCAAATCCAACTTATGGCAACCCCATGTGTTACACAGGCTTTCCTGGCTCCATAGGATTTTCTTGGCTGTAATGTTTACAGAGGCAGATGGCCAGACCTTTCTTCCACAGCTCTGTTAGGTGGGTTCAAACCACCAACTTTTAGGTTAGTAGCTAAATACAAACTGTCTGTACCACTATAAAAACAGCATGACAGCAGTGTCAAACGGCTTTTAACTTCACAAGGTTGAAGACAAAGACTCACCATCAACATCAGCCCAAGGCTGGTCCCAATGAAGTGGAGGTCAAACACATCTCCACCCTTCAATCTTCATAGCAAGTCTGACACCAGCCATCCTTCCCACAGCACTGTCTACTTCTCTGCTGGGTTTGATACTTCGCTGCAACGGGCACACAGAACTCACAAAATATACTTGCAGTTATGGGATTTATTTTAGGAAAGTAACAAGCTACCATTCAAGATCAGACATAATTCAGGATATACTTCTACCATCAGGGCACCTCCTCAGCCACGCTCACATGTAGGCCCCTACCCTGGCCCTGGGCCCCTAAGGGCTGGCCTCTGTCCTGTTCAGGACAAAGCTCTTCATCTTCATGGACAAGTGTCCATAGGACCTTGCTCCAACCAGGAGCCTCCTGCCCAAGACACCCAGCTCTCTCCCTCTGTACGTAGGCAACTCTATTGTAACTGCCTTGCTCTGGGGACCAGAAAGCCCACCATACTGTGTCACACTAGTTTCCTGGTTCGGCTGCGACCATTTCTCTGTTACTGCTTCTTGCCATCTGTGTCCAGTGTTATTGCTCTCTCACTGTCTCCTGGGTCCAGGAGGGTCTCACACTGGTCTCCCCATTCTGATGCTGCTTTTTTTTTTTGCTGCTGCTGCTTCTTGCCTGATGCTGCTTCCCACCATGATGTCTCTGGGGTTATAGCTGTCTGTCTCTGAGGTCTAGAAGGTTCTCTATACAGAGATCACGGTTCCAAAGGATGAGTTCTACTCCTGGTTCTTCTTCTTGGAGGTAACGAGGTACCACTATTCACCTCTCAAATGACTCCTTCTAACCCTAGCAGTATAACTAAACTGACCAATCCCCTCATCAGGGCTCCATGCAACTTATTTGCATGGTTCTACCCCTATAAGGGTGCCATGCACCTTATCTGCTTTATTGGCAAGCTGTCCAATCCATTTTGGGGCCACAAGCACCTTATTTGCATAGTCCCACCCAGTCATTTGGTAGGAGTTACAAGACCACGGCTGAAAAGCCATATAAAAGTGATCCATCACACCACAGCCATGCAGGGCCCTTAAGTGAAGGAAGCTTGACAACATACTGTATGATTCCATTTACTGTACTTTAACACAAATGATGAAAACCTTCTATATTTGTTCTCCAACTGTGCTCTCCTTCTCCCCTCCCATGAATGAAGTTTTTGCGTAAGCACTTTTATGTCAATTTTATTTTATATGTTGCTATAAAAAATAAATAGCATAGTGCATTTACAAAAATATCTTGCAGAGGAAGGACACAGTTGGCAAACAACATAGCAGGGTGCATATTTGTGTAAAAATATGGTACACACCAAATGGTAAAAACAGGCAAATTCACTGAGACATAAAGTAGATTAGTGGTCACCAAGGGATTAGAGCAGGGAAGGGAACAAGGAGAAGTGACTGCTATTGGGTAAGATGCTTCTTTTGGAAATGATAAAAATGCTCTGGAATTAGATAGTAGTCACAGTTGTAAAGGAGCCCTGGTGGCAGAGTGCTTAAAGAGCTCATCTGCTAACCCAAAGATTGGAGGTTTGAACCCACCAGCCACACTCCACATGAGAAAGACGTGGGAGTATGCTTCCATAATGATTTACAGCCTTTGAGACCCTATAAGGCAGTTCCACACTGTCCCATAGGGTAGCTGAGTTGAACTTAACTCCACAACAGTAGGCTTGGTTTTTTGGTCTTTGATAGTTATAAACCTTGTGAACCATTTAGTTGTACACTTAAAAAAAAATTCCAGTGCTATTAATGTTCAATAAATGCTTGCTGGTAGGGGGTGAAAAATCAAGCCCAGATACACTAAACAGAAATTTCCACTACATATATTTGTAAGAGGTTGACCTCCCCTATTGGAGCATAAAGTCCTTGAGGGCAGGGATGGCCTCTCCATACATTTCCTATTAACATCTACTGTATCAGATTACAGTAAGCACTTATTAAATAAATACCCACGTCTTACTACCTGGGACTTAGAAGTAAAGTGTCTCAACCAGGATCTCATAACTAGGAAAACTCAGTTTTCATTCTCCAGAGTCCTAAACTGTCATTAATATGGCAGTTTTCTTCATCCCTTTATGTCATCCTTATCACCATCCAGGATGATGGAGTAGTTAAGAGGTCAGGCTACTAACCAAAGGTTGGCAGTTCAAATTCACCAGCTGTTCCCTGAAAACTCTGTAAGGCAATTCTACTCTGTCCTACAGCGTTATGAGTCAGAATCAATTTGACGGCAATAGATTTTTTTCTTTAATCACCACCCTCAGAACCTACTTCCAATTTCCATGATACTTAAAATCTAGTTCAAATTCTTCCTCTTATCCTATCACCAAATTATACTTACTGGCCTCTCAATATGTTTTTCTACCTCTTTAACAGCAGAAAGAAACGTCTCATATTCTTCGTTTTATTAATTCTTTTCAAACACCATGAAGCCAGAAAGGACTACCATTACTGTAATTTAAAAAATGAGAAAAAGTGTCATCTTGAGGGTCATATGGTCTTCTGACCCCCAAATTCACCTTTATTCGTATATATGTATCATATGTTTTTCAAACGTTTTTATTTTGGGTAAGTCAGATTTTAAGAGTAAGTGCAAATGATAAAATGATACAAAAGAAAAAAACTGTAATTGAATGAGTGGATACCTTAGAGGCAAGGGGACAACAAAGAAAGGTTTGTTTACAACAAGAAGAGCTAAACAATGGGCCCAATGCTTAGGAAAGATGTCACAGCATGAGATGACAGGGACAATGAAGAATCATTCAGCTTCTTCTTTGCTTTGGTAATCTTCATCAAGAGCATGATCTCCAAGCTGGAAAGGGTAGAAAGAGTTATCAAAAGGAACTAACATTTGTGGTAAATGACACAGATAATGTCTAGTAACAGAATACAAAGTAACTTCCAAAGAATTTGCTTGCTGATCCACATCCCAAGACAGTGAAAGAACTTTTAGATCTAGCTTAAACGCTACTGCGACTGATCTAAGATATCAGAAGTTTAGCAATTAAAGAACAAAGTCTCAATTAAAAAAAAAAAGAGAGAAATGTAGACCCAGTAAACTTGTCACGTTATCTCTTGAAAAATTCTAGAATAGACAGATAACAGTTTAAAACTCACTAAAAAGAGAAAGCCACCACGGACTCTTTATTAAAGCAGGCAATACAACATTTGCTTTTTGGTGCAACAAACAACAACAATCCACTGCCATCGAGCAGATTCCGACGCACAGCGACCCTACCGGACTGAACAGAACTGCTCCATAGGGTTTCTAAGGAGAGCCCAGCGGCTCCAAGCTGCAGACATTCAGATCAGCAGCTGCAGCTCCTAACCACTGCACCACCAGGGTTGCTTTTTACTGAAATGGAAAAAGTAAGGATGTTACAGACATATACATAACTGATTCTAACAAGGCCACCTGACTGGATCTTTTGATGACAGGCCGATAAAACAAGGAAGTGCAGAACAGCAAAAGCTGAAAAGTCTGCTAAACTGAACCAAGATGATATATGGCTATTTGAACACCTGGTTGATTAATGTATCAACATCAACTTGTAAAGGGTCTCCAGTGAAATATCACAGGGTTCCATCTTTTACTATTATCCAGACAAGTCATTTACAAGCACCACAAAGCTAAGAGTGACCAAATGACAGAATCAGGCTAGAAAAGGCTAAAATCATAGTTCAAGACCAAAAGTGGAAAACAACACAGAGTCAAGGTCAGTATTTAGATTTTAAAACTCAAATAAATGATGGAGAGAATTTCCTGTTTGTGCAAAAAATACCCAGGTAATACAAGTCACTAAAAAAATCTACACCCAGTCATCGCTTCAGACTGGATTGCTATAGTTCTTCTGTAAATCATTTTTTCAAAAGATGTTTTCCACAAAAATTGTTCCCAGATCCTCATCTAACAATCAGTTATAACATGAATCTACAAATATCATTTAGTCAAAACTTTAGTTTTAGACTTGGCATTACTCAACCGTATCTTAGAGTTAAAAAATATCTTATCAGACTAATTTATTGATATTTCTATCAGTGATGGAATTGATTCAACAGCAAAGAGAGTATCAGTGTCAATCTCTTGAAAAAAGTCTGACTAAATGGGCACGACAACCCACGAACAAGAACTAGAAGGCAAGCCGTGATAGGAAAGCTAGTAGCAGGGAACCCAAAGTTGAGAAGGAAGAGTGTTGATCTGTCATGGGGTTGTTAACCAATGTCATACAACAGTATGTGTACTATTTAATGAGAAACTAGTTTGTTCTGTAAACATCATCTAAAGTACAACAACTACAAAAAGAAGTCTGAGATATGATTACATCCAATCCCCTTTTTTAGTAGATGAGGAAACTAAGAAAACGAAGAAATTAAGTGACTTGCCCCAAATTAGCGAGGGTCACAACCCACTGATCAGCACTTTCTGCCTACACCACATGGGTTTCTAGTCCTATTTTCTTTCTTAAAACTTGTAACTTGTACTCTGCACTAAAGAGTTAGAAATACATCTACCACTGTATCTGGCTCAGAACAAATCAGCTTAGCAAAAACAAATAACCACAGCACATTAGTCTGCAAAATATTTTGACAGTGTGATCACTACAAGTTTGATAACCAATATGTGTTGCAAAAAGGCACTGCAATACACAAATGTTTATTCGCAAATAAAGTATGATGACTTATTAAAGCACATCCCATAACCTATTAACACTAGAAAAATAAAAGCTATTACATGGATGGAAAGCTTTTAATGGATATGCCATTTCCTGCTGTGTTCAAAATCCCACCTCCCTCATAAAATACACCATTAAGCAAATTATTAAAAGATTTTAGGGTGGCATAGCATTTAAGCTAAAGTCCTTTGGCTCTCTTCTTACTTTTCAAAACAATGTCCCTTCAAGAGCCCAAAGGCACAAACGGTGTTCAGGGGAATTAACCAGTGGAGTCCCCAGTGGCCTGATATTTAGCCTCCCTCCCCCATCCCTTTGGTTTAAATAAGAGTGGAGATCCGAGAATTGACAAAGGAGCAAGTTGGCAAGGTTGCAGCTTGTTATTGCTAGAATCTGCTAGGCCAGCTCCCAGAAAGACCCATCCACCCCCAACCAGACCTGGGTACCTCTCCCTATGCAGGGGGTGAATCCCCTGGCTCCTCTGGGATCGCTTTTGAAAGGAACAGGGAACTTGACTGTCCGGATGGCCTCCTCCCCCTAGTCTCACCCATTAAAACCCTAGCACGCTCTTTGTTTCAACAGCTGGGGGGGCGGGCAGCCGGCCTAGGAGAGAGGGGAGAGGTCACTCTCTCCGCTCCAGGGGTTGCCAATCTCCAGGCCTTGGGGGGGGGGGGGGAAGACAAACACACGCACTGGGAAGCAGTTCCGTCTTCACATCACCTTAATAACCCGGGTCACGCTTTGCTACTGCCACACAGAGGCACTCCCTGGGACCTAATTACTTCTGTACGTCCAAACCCTACACAGTAAGACTCCGTAGTCCCCTCCTTCTGAACCGACACAAACGGAGTATACTCCAAGGCCCCTACTCTTGCCCCTCAACACATACCCCAAGGTGGCTTCCAGATCCCTAGGCTTTAACACGCACAACACACAAAAATACGGGTAACTTTTGGCCGTACCTAGTTTCCCTGCCCACATACACACCGGGGTCCCTCCGAGTCCCCAGAGCCCACCTCTGAACCAAAGGACACACAGACACACACAGTCACTTCACATCACCTATCCACCTTATCTGGGCCACTCTTTCCCTTTACCCCCAAGACCCCTTGGACGCCCCAGTGCCCCGAGGAAGAACCTCTGCAGCACATGGTCACTCCCTCGGCCCTCAGCCTTGGTCCCCTGCTCCTCACCGTCTCCCGCCTACAGCGCTCGCACACGCGCGCACACACACACAACCCGTCTGGGGCGACCCTGAGCCTTCACAACACAAACATACACTCCCGCGTGCACACCCACGATCACACCGGGGCTCCAGCCAGCTGCCTCCGCCTCGCCGGGTCCCGGCGCCACCACCTCACAACACGTCCGGGTGGTTCTCATCCAGCCATTCGACACACACGGACGCACGCACGGCCACTCCCCATCCCCAACGACCGTCCCCAAGCCAGCACCGCTCGCTCGCGCCCAGCCCTCAATCACCCTCTTGCCCAGCTCCCCGGGATCCCCAAGCCGAGGCCTTTCCCAGGTCCGCCACAGGGACCCAGAGGGAGGCGGCGGCGACGGCGGCGGTGGCGGGAGGGAGGGGCCCAGGGGGCGGGCTCGGGCCAGTCCTACCTGAGCAGTTGATGCTCTTGCCTTTGCCGCCGGGACAGTCCCCGCCGCCGCCTCCGCTGCTGCTGCCGCCACCCGGGGGCTGGTTGGACGCGCGGCTCCCGGGCAGAGAGAAGGCGAAGAGCAGGAGCATCGACGTGTAGCAGCAGAAGGCGAGCGGGGGCGCAGCAGGCAGCCGAAGCGGCGCCTCAGCAGCCGCGGCGCCCATGGCTGGCGCCCCTGGACGGCGGGAAGCGCAGGCAGCCGCAGGCCGGGGGCATCCAGCCGCGCGCCAGAGCCCCGCCACTGCCGCGAAGCCTCCTAGCAGCCTCGCCGCTGCAGCCGGCAGCAGAACCTCAGCATCCCCGGCCCCACCTGCAGCGTCCGCAAGGCCGCGGCCCGCTGCTTCCGCACGGAGTTAGTGGGTCCGGGGGCGTGCGAAGGTAGCGGGAGCGCGAGGGTGCGCGCGAGGGTGCGAGCCCGCCTGGGGGAGACGGAGATTGAGGCGGCGAGTGCGCGCGCGCGGTGGGCGGGGGTCGCGGGGCGGGGGCAGGCCCAGCCCCTCGCCTCCTCGCCTTCCCTTTGTGTCCGCGGCTGTCGCCACCGCGTCACAAAGACCCCGGCCCTCCCGGCGAGGGGCGCGTGACGGAGCCGCCGGCGGGAGGGGTGGCCGCGACCCCGCCCCGTGCACACCCCCAGCGCCCGCGCCAACAGCTCCGCCCCCGCCCGCGGCCGGCGCCGCCTCCGGGGGAGCTATTGTTCCTGCGGCGGGGTGGGAACGCAAGAGGCTGGGGTCTCTGTCACCCTATGCTCCGGCCAGCCTGGGCTGGCCAGCGCCGAGGATGCACCTTATGCATTACAGTAACAGACATTTTTGCCACTCTTTGTAAGCATTCTGAAGCATGATCTTTGCCCCAGCAGCTGAGCTGGGAAAGAAGGGCAGGTGGTCTATTATGTATCTTTTTTCTAGGTGATCAAAGTAAGCCTGAGAGATGTAGAGGTGACTTGTCCAAGGTCACATTCAGATTAGAACCCAAGTTCTGAATCCATCCCTGCAGTTTTTAGAGACACAGGTTAATGGCTGAATTTCTAAGATCCTTGCCCCCACCTCCATTCCACTGTCATACTCACAGACCAGACCAAACCAACGCAAACCCACTGCCGTCCCGTAGATTCCAACTCATAACGACCCTACAGGATAGAGTAGAACTGCCCCATAGAGTTTCCAAGGAGGTCCTGGTGAATCTGAACTGCTAACCTTTTGGTTAACAGCCACAGCCGTTAACCAATACTTAGACACCATACTCAGACACCAACTGAGTTTGAAGTCTCATTTAAAAAATATACTGTGTTGACCTCTTCAACTAATTATAGCCAGTATTCGGAGAGGGTTTGCTATGGGCAAGAGCCTGATTAGACTCTGCCTACCTTCTCTCCAATTCTTATTTACACACAGCCCTATGAGGTAGTTTTTCTTTTTATTCCCATTCTACAGATGAGGAAGTTGGGACCCAGAGAGGTAAAGTTACAAGCCTGAGGTGACACAAATTAAGACGCTGATCTGATTCCCAGTCTGTTGTTATTCCTGCTGTGTCTTGGTGGGTTAGACCCAGATAAGGAAGGCAGTATGATCATAAAACTATTTAAAGTCCACTGTTGTTTTCATTCTACCATACTGCTTCCCATCTCAGAAAGAATTTCAGCATCTCATTGAAGAACTAATACATTTGACTGTAAAATTAAAAATGTCTGAGGAAAAAGCCACAAGCAAGCCACATGAGAAAAATATTTTCAATATAAATAAGAGGCAATATAGATAACATAAATCAAAAAAGTTACAATAACAGAAAAATGGGAAACTACATTGTCTTACGAACAACAACAACAACAACAAAAAAGGTTGTCAATAAATACATGAAAGAAATTTAACTCCACTAGTAATCTGCTGAAAACCCTGGTGGTGTAGTGGGTTAAGTGCTACAGCTGCTAACCAAAAGTTTGGCAGTACAAATCTGCCAGGGGCTCCTTGGAAACTCTATGGGGCAGTTCTACTCTGACCTCTAGGGTTGCTATGAGTATGAGTCGGACCCAACTCAACAGCAGTGGTTAGCAACCTAATAGTCAAAAAAGTCAGCAGTTCAAATCCGCCAAGTGCTCCTTGGAAACTCTGTGGGGCAGTTCTACTCTGTCCTGTAGGGTCACTATGAGTTATAATCGACTTGATGGCAGTGAGTTTGGTTTGGTTTGGTTTAATAAAATATAAAACAAAAATGCTCACAACTAGACCAATAAGCAACATCATGGTAAACAGAGAAAAGATTAACATTGTCAAGGATTTCATTTTACTTAGATCCACAATCAACACCAATGGAAGCAGCCGTCAAGAAATCAAAAGACACACTGCATTGGGCAAATCTGCTGCAAAAGACCTTTTTAAAGTGTTGAAAAGCAAAAATGTCACTTTGAGGACTAAGGTATGCCTGACCCATGTCACTGTGTTTTCAATCACCTGATATGTATATGAATCCTGGGCAGTGAACAAGGAAGACAGAAGAAGAATTGGCACCTTTGAACTGAAGTGTTGGCAAAGAATATTGAATATAGCACGGGCAGCCAAAAGAACAAACAAATCTGTCTTGGAAGAATTAACAACCAGAAGGCTCCTTAGAAGCAAGAATGTGAAGATTACATCTCACATACTTTGGACATGTTATCAGGAAGGATCAGTCCCTGGAGAAGTAAAGTAGGGGGCATAGCTGGTATTTACCAAATGCTTGATAAAATAGAGGATTATTGAAAAAAAGTAAGACCCTCAAAGACATAGGTTAATAAACAGTGGCTGCAACAATGGGCACAAGCATAGCAACAATTGTGATGGTACAGAACCAGGCGGTGTTTTGTACTGTTGTGCATCAGGTCACTATGACTCAGAACCAACTCAACAGCACCTAAAGGCAACAGGAAAAAGGCAAGAGCCCCTGGTAGCTCAACAGTCAAACTGCTTGACTACTAATCCAAAGTTCTACTGTTCAAAACCACTTGCTGCTCCGTGGGAGAAAGTTTAGCCTAGGAAACCCTAGGGACCCCTGTGAGTCACAGTTGGTTCTAGAGTGGTGGGTTGGCTTTTGAATTTAATAAAAAGGTGGATTAAAAACACAAAATTCTTCTTTTTTTGGCTACTTTACAGTAGTTGAAAGGGTTGACAAAACCTAACATTATTAATTTCCATATTGGAGAAGCCAATTTCACTTTGTATTAAAAACCTTTAAAATGTGTTTACCTTTTAATCTACCAATTCTATTTACGGAGTATTTATCCTAAAGAAACAACTGGACATGCACACAAAAATATGCATAAGGATGTTTGTCACAGTATTACTATAAATAGTAAAATATAGCCTAAATGTCCATCACCAAGAACTAGTTAAATAAATAACGGCACCCCTCTATACAATAAAGGTCCCTGGGGTTTGCAGTTGACTAATAACCTAAACGTTGATGGTATGAGCCTACCCAGCATTTGAAAAGATCACAGCCATCGAAAACCCTGTGGAGCAGTTCTACTTTGTCACACATGAGGTGGCCATGAGTCAGAATCTACTCAACAGAAACAAGTTTTGATTGTTGTTTTGTTTCCCCCTCTGTACAATGGAATATTATGCAGCTTTAACAATGATGATCATTAAAACCCACTGCCATGGAGTCGGGTCCAACTCATAGCAACCCTAGAGGTCAGAGTAGAACTGCTCTGTAAAGTTTCCGAGGAGCACCTGATGGATTTGAACTGCCAACCTTTCAGTTAGCAGATGTAAGTAACACTTAACCCACTATGCCACCACAGTTTATGATGATCATTACGTTATGCATATATGAAAAAAGCAGGATACTTGTGAGTACATAACAAAATCCTATTCTAAAATACATGCATGTGTATGTGTGTACATATCTATGGTAAAAAAGTCAAAAAGGATATATAGCATAGATTAGCAATGGTTGCATCTTAAAAATGGGCTTAAGAACAATTGATACTTGTTTATATATTTTTCTGTATTGTCTGAATTTTTTCAGTGAACTTTTTATAATTTAAAAAATCATATTTCTTTTTTAATTATGATTTCATTATGCTTTTTATATAAATTCATATTTTTAACATTTAACATTAAGATGCACCTCAAACCTTTAAACTGTTAGCAGTGGCATGGAAATCATTACAACCAACTTCTGCTCTGGCTTAACTGAATCACAGTGATTTCAGGTTCATGACCGCTAAACACAGCTGGCTGGGCAGCTTCTCTGCTAAGTTTGACCTGTCCTTTGCATCTATCCAGACTTGTGCCTTGACTCTTCCAGCCCCAGGATTCTGCCTTTACTTTTCATTAGCTACTCACCATAGCTCACACCAAAATGCTGAGACAACTCTTAAATAAAAAATAAAAGTCCTAAAAAAAAAACAAACACAACAAAAGCCCTGTGGCCACAATCACAAATGAATTTACAACTGTGTCTCAAATGAGGTAAGAAAAACAATAAAATTTCTCCAAAGCCTTAAAATTGAAAAGGATTTTTCTTCAGAAACAAGATCTCTCTGTCTTAAAAAATTATACCGTGTCAGAGAGGAAAAAGACTCTTAGAAACCATCTAATACAGCCGTAATCACACGCTTTAATATCAGTGACCCCAAAATGCTGAGTAGCAAAAGGGTGTGTGAGTCGCTATGCAAAAAACCACCCAGAGGTCTTAAAAGCCAGCAAGCTGCCATCTAAGGAACATCAGTTGGTCCCAACTCACCTGGAACAGATGAAAACTGAGAACATCAAAGACACGAGGAAAAATAAGCCCAGGAGTCAGAAGGACCCATATAATTGGGAGAGTGTATCAGCAAGAGAACAGAAGAACTAGATGGTACCTAGCCACCACCAAAGATGACCCTGACAGGGAACACAATGTAGAGTCCCTGACATAGCATGAGAGAAAGGGGTATGCAGATCTACCACTCCATTCAAAGACCAGACTTTATGGTCCAGCAACCTCGAGGGTCCCTTGACAACACAGACCCTAGACTTGCTGCTAGCCCAGAGCTGGAACCAGTACTGAAGCCAACACTTTAGAGAAAGAATGAACTGGATTTGGGGACACAGAGTGATGCAGGTGGTATGTGTACTGTATGATTTAATATATATAGAAGGCTGTCCTAGTGTCTTCTTTTTAGAGGGGAGGTGGAGAGGCGAGAGTAGAGAGGAGGGGACAGGTATTGGTTGAGTGGATACTGGAAGTAAAGAGTGGAAAAGTAGAGTGCGCTGTCACGAGGTGAGGAGGGCAGATAGAGTTGCAGAGAGGCAAGTGCTTGGGGTTTTATATGGGAAATTGACTTGGATTGAAAACTTCCCCTTAATCACAATAAAAATATTAGATGGCAGCCCAGGGTGGGGAGTGGGAGGAGCAATGCCCAGAGAGTTTAAAAATAATGTAGATTTTGAACTCCAGTCCTGAAATCTTGATTGCATACTTCTTGATGAAGCTCAGGAATCGTCAGGTCATTCAGATGTGATGCAAAGCTGGAAGCTCCTGGACTAACCATAATCAGTCAGCTACTGCTACATAGCAAATGAACACAAAATCAGCAGGATGCCACAATAAAAATTAATTTCTCATAAGTCTAGGGGTTGGCTGATGTGGCTAGGCTTAGCTAAGTGGCTCTGCTTCAAGCCAGGGATTCAACGAGGCAGAGCTCCACTCCCAGGAGTATTCTGTCTGGGACCCAGGCTGACGGGGCAGCTGCTACCAAGAGGGAAGCTCTTCTCATAGAGGAGCAGTGATGCTAAAGGGCACACCCCCCTATGAAAGCACTTCTCATACTCCTGCTTATATATGTCTGCTAACAGTCCTTTGGCTAAATCAGTCCCACAGCTAAGCCCAAAGGCAAAAGAAAGTAGGAACTGACTTGATGACAATGGGTTTGGTTTTTGAGACCAAAGACAAAGAGTATGGAAATCTGTTCTGTGAGGTGAGCAGCAGTGAGTGAATAGAGAGTGAATATTTTTTAACAATAATCTAGCAGAGATCCTGTAATTGAACACTGTGAGTTACAGTTTATCACACTTTCCAGTTCTAAGGAAGAGAACCCAAGTTTACTTAAACAGCAAAAGAGAGTTATTGGCTCATGTTAAAAAAAAAAAGATGGCAGAGATAGTACCCTCTTCTGTGAGTTGGTTTTTGTCTTCAATAAAGCTATGCTCATGGAGAACATTTCATCCCTTCCAGAAACACTTACTGAGCATTTGCCACATGCTAGGAAACACAGGAGCCTCTGGGGACAAGAGATAATCCTGCCCTCTCTGTCTGGAGGAGGAATACATCTGAAAATTGACAATTAGAGCTGAGTGTGATAAATATTAAATAGAATTGGAACAAGAGTAAGAATGGTAAGTTCTACCCAATACCCCCAGCCCAGCTGATATTCTGGCTTTTCTAAGTCACCTGCTGAGTGAGGGTCTAACTGCATAAGGAATTCCGAATAAGCAGTAGTGAGACAGCTTGGGACTGGCGAATGGGGCTGGTAACAGTGCTTGGGCTCAGTCCAGAAACAGTCAGTGGAAAGGCATGATATAGGGAGCAGCACTGGCACAAGCCTAGGACTGACTTGTGACCCAACCTGAGAAACTGGACCCCACTTCCTAGAGAGAGGGGCCAATGAAAAAATTGGACAGAATGAATAAAGTCATTCATTCAATGACTACTGAATGCCTGTTTCTGGTCCCTACGAATACAGTGGTGAGTACAGATTTATGAAGTATACAGTCCTTATAAGTGTATATCTTATAAATGTATACCTTATAAGTGTATACCCATTGCTGTCAAGTCGATTCTGACTCACAGTGGTGCTACAGAACAGAGTAGAACTGCCCCATAATTTCTAAGGAACACCTGGTGGATTCAGACTGCCAACCCTTTTTGTTAGCAGCTGTAACACTTAACCACTGTGCAATCAAAATTAATCAATCACACAAATAAAAGTAAAATTTCAGCAGTTTTACAAAGGCTATGAAGGGGAAGGTCAGAGAAAGTTTTCCTGAAGGGATGACACTTATACTGTGGTCAGAAGGATCAGCAGAAGCCAGCCAGATGAAAAGGAAAGGGAAATGTGTTCCAGGTAGAGGGAACTTCAGGGTCAAAGGGCCTCTGAGGAACAGGGTTGGAAAGAAGTGTGTTCAAGAGCTGAGAGAGCCAGGGCAACTGGCTTAGCACTTCATTCACCGAAATCCTGAGTATTTATTGAGCACCTACTATTATTTAGGCACTGTTTTAGATTCTAGGAAACAGCAGTGAAAAAAACAAAGTCCTTGCTTCTGACAGACGGTGCAGTCTCATAAGGGAGACCTGATAATAATATTGATGAGAGAATAATTGCTGGACCAATCCATATAATTCACTGAGAATCAGCCACATCTCATGTACTTCCAAAGCATGTCATATTTGCTGTCACTAATATTCCTCCTACCCCCTTTGTTGATAGATATTATTTCCATTTTACATATGAGAAAGCTGAGACTGAGTGAGGTTAAATGACCGACCCAAGGCTATACAGCAAGGAAACTGGAGTCACTCAAAATCTCACCTGATTCCATCTGATTTCCAAATCCCACCACATCACTGTCATAGAAGGAGGAGAAGCATCATCACCTATCAGCGGAGCCAAGATTGGCACCACCAAGACTGTTAGTCAGCAAGGACTCTGCGTGAGTCATCCTGAGTACTCTGCCAGGGTGTCAAGACACATTCTGGGGACTTGGAGAAATATAATCTCACGATGACATTGGTGGGAACTCCATTCAAAGGCACTACAATTGTTCCCCACATCTTAATTGTGCTCAGTTATGTGGATCATAGGCAGACGCCAAGGAAGCAAGAGTTGTAGACATCGGAACAAAAAGTGATACAGGAATCCAGAAAGCTAGCCTACGCTGCTGAACGAACACGCTTCACCACTATAATTCTGTCAATTTGAAAGTCTTCTCACCCAAACAGTCTCCGTGAGTGGGTAGAAAGACTGAGTGGGGATATTGCTGGGTTTTTCCTCCAGGTCTGCTTGTCATTCAGTTGTTCAGCACTACTCTGAATACAGAATTAAGATTTTTCTTGATCTTCCAGAAAATGGGAAATTTCAACTGCAATTCAAAATTTTCTCCAAGGTTTTTAACTCACAAAGGACTGTACCAAAGAAATAGCTTCTTTGACAAAGACAGTCACATATAAATGGTAGTAGGAGACATGGCGTGGTAATTAAGGGTGCAGGCTCTGGAGCTGAACCTGGCTTTGTATCTTACCTCTATCAATTTCTAGCTATACGACCTTGAGCAAGTTGCTTATCTTCTCTATGCCTCAATTTCATAATCTGTAACATGGAGATAAAAATATGCATGTATTTTGTGGGGTTGTTGTAAGGATTAGATGAGTTCATATATGTCGAGAGCTCAGAACCTTGCTTAATGCCAGCCAAGCCAAATCATGTGATGACCTATATATGTGTGTCAGAGTAAAACTATGTTCCATAGTGTTTGCAATGGCTGATTTTTCAGAAGCAAATTGCCATGCCTTTCTCCTGAGGCACCTCTGGGTGGACTCAAACCTCTCAAGTTTCCTTTAGGTTAGCAGCCAAGCAACTGCTTGTCTCATCCAAGGACTTCAAACAGCATCAGTCGCTGTAGAGTCAGCTTGATATCATGCCAACCCCATGTGTGTCAGAGTGTGCTCAGCAGGGTTGTCAAAAGTATACCATATATAACTGGCTAGAAAAGACACCAAAAACCCAAAACCGAACCCACCACCATCAAGTCAATTCAAGCTCGTGGCAACCCTATAGGACAGAGTAGAACTGCTCCATAGAGTTTCCAAGGAGCACCTGGTAGATTTGAACTGCTGACCTTGTGGTTAGCAGATGTAACATTTAACCACTATGCCACCAGTGTTTCCAGAAATGGCATCGTAAGCATTTAATATTAATGTTATCAGTGTATTTACTATTATTTGGCAGAGTTATATATATATATATATATATATATATGTATATATTATCTAATACATTTATCCCACAAACTTAACAGGACACTCTTATTATCCTATTTTTACAGGTGAAAAAAAACAGAAGTTTGAAAGTGCAAGGCATTTACTTAAGATATCACAGGTAATAAGCAGCAGGACTGGGATTCAATTCCAGGTCTGTCTGACTCCACAGTCTGTGCTCTGAATCAGAACTCAAAGGGTTACAGCCAACAACAGTCCAAGGGCTCATCTGTGCTGGCAGACTACTAAAGAGACCCGTAGGAGGGCAGGGTGGTGACTGGCAGGGGCAGTCAAAATGCTGAGAGGAAGAGTTCTGACAGCCAGCCAGGGTTAAAGAGGAGAATCAGAAGTTACAGCCAAGCGTCTGGGAAGTTGAGAGTGGCATCCACTGACCTAGAGTCATGAACAGTGTACAAAGCAATAAGCCCCGGACGTGCAGGGACTGCTGTTGGTAGTCGTTCTCACTGAGTCGGCTCCAACTCATACTCACCTTATGTATTATGAAGCAAAACATTCTGGTCCTGCATCAGCTCCATGACTGCTGCTATGTTACAGTCCATTGTTTTGCTATTGGTGGATAGATCAGAGTCAGTCACATGGAGCTCAAACATTGTCTTTTACCACTGTGTGTGTTTGAGAATGTCAGTTTGCCTGTGTATGTAGACATACATATTGAGCGTGTCATTTTGCCTGTGTCTATACATATGTAATGAGTGTTTCAATTTGCCTCTGTACATATGCATAAGCACCCAGCATATGTCATTTTACTCTCTGTTTACATATGTAGGGAATGAAGATAGATCACGTTACCTTCTTGAGTGTATGTGTGCATGCATATTTGAACATGACAGCTGGGTCCTATGTTTCCACATGTACATTTACATTTCTACATGGATGTGTATATCATAATACACAGCTGTATGTATCAATCTGTCTGCATATGTACAAGTGAACCTGAATTGAGTCAGCAGTTTTCTAAGCTTTCTCCCTTGGCTCCCTTTAAATAAATTATTCTCTATAATCTGATAGCCTTGAAGGCTCAGCATCAGGGTCAGTACAGTGGGAGTTAGCACTTAGTCTGGGTCCCTAATGAAGGGAGCTGTAAATATAAAGCAGCAAGACCACATTCCGAAGCTATTTCTCTCAGCACAGAACAACAGTGATAATAAGATCTGAGACAGCTTTGGTAGTGGTGGCTTCAACAAGGACGAGAGCAGGGGTCACAACAGGGCACAGAAAGTGATTGCAGCAGTGCCATTCACTCAGCCTTTTTCCAACAGTGCTTAGACATTGCTCATTATGTGCCAGGAAAGTGTGTTAGGCAGTAAGGATGCAGAAGTCAACAAGAAAGACACAGTTTCTGTCCAAATGGAACCCATAGTCTAACAGACAGCCAGACTTCAAATAACTAGTCAGGTACAGTTGTGAAAGGTTTTACAAAGAATGTGTGAAAGTGTCAGACTGGGACCTCTGACCTGTTGGTGGGACATAACCAAGGAAAGTTTCCCTGAGAAAGTGATATTTAAGCGAAGGCTGGAAGACTGATAAGAGTTAGAAGAAGATAAAGAGGGAACAGTCTTCTATGAAGAAAGTTCAATTATCAAGAGAGAATATAGCAAGTTCAGGAAATACAGAAAAAGCAGCTGTAGCCAAAGCCTGGAGAGTGAGGAGGTGAATGACAGAGAATGACGTTAAGACTTCAGTGTGTGATTTTCCCTAGCATGGCCCAGAGGCTGACACCAGGCAGCCAGGCTAGAGCTGGGATGTTTAGGAGAAGGAAGTTATGAACCTTTTCTCTCAGGTGGGCATTCCACAGGATAGGAAAGTAACTATTCCTCATACAGTCCCTCCCCCTAGGAGTTCTGATGGAGATGGCCAATAAAGATGCAGCAAAGTGAAGGCTTTGCTTTCTGAGAAGCCAGGGTGATTTGACGTGATCTAAATTGAGATTTTTCTCAAATCCTGGCACACCTTTCCCTACAAGGGCTAAAAAATGGTCAGCACTGGTTTAATTGTAAACCATTTTGATAGAACTAATTAAGGTATGGATCATCAATGGATGGTAACACCACTGGACAGAACATGGTTAGGGGACAAGATAGTCACATGGTCATGAAATATGAAACTACAAATAACTTACTAACTATAAGCGAGAGAAAACAGCATTATAAGTGAGAAATTTGGCAGGTACCACCTTTACCAAGTGATCAAAAGTACCTGTTAAAAAAAAACCTTGTCAAACTAAAGCCATTCCTGAAGCCAACTCTTCCAACAAAGATTAGACTGGACTATAAGATGCAAAGGAAACCCTGCTGGTGTAGTGGGGTATGACTGCTAATCAAAGGACAGCAATTTGAATCTACCCGGTACTCCTTAGAAAACCTATCGGACAGTTCTCTGCTGTCCTGTAGGGTCACTAAGAGTTGGAGTTGACCCAAGGCAACAGGTTTCAGTTTGTTGGTTTGTTTATAAGACATGAAATGATAATTTTAAAGGGTGTGCTTCTTAGTTCAAATAACATGCTACTAAATGGAGAGCTCCTGTCCAGAGGTAGGATGAAAAGGCAGAAATGGACAGGAGTAGGTTTAATGAACACAGGAAATGCAGAGTGGAAAGGAAGAGCATGCTGTCACATTACAGGGAGAACAACTAGGGTCACATAATAATGTGTGTATAAACTTTTGTATGAGAAACTAACTTAAACTGGAAACAGTCACCGAAAGCCATAAAAATGTACAGAACTGTGTTGCTGTGTAGTAGTTTTCAACCCATAATGATCCTATAGGGCAGAGTAGAACTTCCCCAGGGCTTCCAAGGACTAGCTGGTGGATTTGAACTGCCAGCCTTTCGATTAGCAGAGATACCACTTCACCAATGCTACCAGGGCTAGCCTCACCAGTAATGGGACAGCCTGGCGTCATATACCTCCTGCAAGGCTACTGTGAGGGAACAGGACAACAGCTATGTGGTACTTTTGCCTAAGAAGTTTAACCAAAATCTAATCCATGAGTCGGATCCAACTCAACGGCACTTGACTTGGCTGGCAATCATAAAGATGTTATCAGATAAATCCAGAATATGAGGCACTTTAGAAACCTGGGCTTTAAAAACTAACTAAATAAATAAACAGTAATGTCACATAAAACAAGAGACAAAGGGAGAAGAACTCTGGATCCAGAAAAAATAAATAGCAATGAATTTTTAACGCAACTGGAAAAATATGAATGTGAATTACCTATTAGATCGTATGATTGAATTAATATTACTTTTAGGTATGGTACTGGGATCTTGGTAAAGTAGAATGCTGTTTCCTTAGAAGGTGCTTGCTGAAGTGTTTGGGGGTGAAAAATCTGATGTCGGCAACTTTCAAATGCTTTGAAAAGTTAACAGCAAATTTGAAAAGCTAACAGCAAACTGCTAGCAATTGGTAAATCTAGGTGAAAGGCAAAAAAAAAACACCTCAATGCAGTCTACTTCCTAATTACTTCACCAAACATTTCTGCCATGACCTTGGATAGCTTTATGCTTATAAGCATAAACTGTGCTGCTTAATGTGCTAAATTAGATTGAAATTTTTAAAAGCCTCATAGCACGAAAACTGCTTGGCAAAGCTTTTTAGACATAAAAGTACTTCTAATTCATGTAGGAGTGTGAATGAAGGTATGGTAAAGTGGGAGACAGCCATGAAATAATAGAAAGAATGCTTTTCTGGGAGTCAGAAGACCTTTGGGCTGAGCACTCAACCACTGGAGAGGTCAGTATCCTCTTCTGCAAAGTGGGGTTAATACTATGGGCTTCTTCAAGGCTGGACGGGTACAGGAGAAATATGATATGAAAGGACTTTATGAACTAGAAATTGTTATACAAGTGAAATGATTCTAGTTGTCCTGACATGTCCTAATAGCAGTGGTTCTCTGTAAGAAGCAACTGGGAAGCTTGTTAAAAATGTAGATTGAAAGGTTCCATCCTCAGAAGTTCTGAGGTCTGTGGGGGGCCCAGGATTTGCTTTGGGCAAGCACCATAGATTCAAGTGATGCTTGTGCTGCACATCTCTGAAGACCACATTTAGAGAGCTGCCTTGCAAGTTGTTGGGTGACACAGTCAGTTCTGACTCACAGTGACCCGGTGTGACACAGTAGAACTGCTGCAAAGCAGCTGGGTGTCTTTGAACTGCCAATCTTCTAGATAGCAACCAAGGCATTTAACTGTTGAACCACCAGAGTTTCTCCTTGGAGGTGGTAGTGATGGCTGTTAAGTGCCCTTGTGCCAATTCTGACTCTTAGCAACCCCATATGACAGGACAGAACTAGCCGATAGAGTTTTCTAGGCTGTAGTCTTTACAGGAACAGATCACCAGCACATTTCCCCTAAAGAGATGTTGGGTGGGTTCAAGCCTCCGACCTCTGAGTTAGCAGCTGAGCACTTAACTGTTGTGCCACCAACCACCAAATCAAACTTGTTGCTGTCTAGTTGATTCTGACTCACACTAGAAAACGGCCCTAGATGGTTTTCAAGGCTGTACGTCTTTATGGAAGTTGACTGCCACACCTTTCACCCTAGGAACACCTGGTGGGTTCAAACCACCAACCTTATGGTTAGTAGCTGAGCACTTAACCGCTGCACCACCAGGGCTACCTGTTAATGCCAAACCTATTGGCCATCGTGTCGATTCCGACTCACAGCAACTACACAGGACAGAGTAGAACTGCCTCGTAGAGTTTCCAAGGAGCACCTAGTGAATGTGACTGCCAGCCTTTCGGTTAGCAGCTGCTTGTGCCAGCAGGGTGCTCTAAATCCTTTTTACTCAGTGGTTTGATTGGTGAACCAAGGAGCCCTGGCAGCACAGTGGTTAATCATTGCTAAGAGAAAGGTTGGCAGTTTCAAACCAACAGCAGCGCTGTGAGAGAAAGATGTGGCAGTTGGCTTCTGTAGCTTTACAGCACTGGCAGCCCTATGGGGGAGCTCTGAGCCAGAATTGACTCAGTAGGTGGTGGTCATGGTGGCCAGTGGACTCAGCATCGTCACTATGGCTGAGTGCTGGAAATGCAAAACTTGGCCCCACCCTAGATTGACTGAATGAGAATCTACCTTTTAATAAGGTCTCCATGTGATTGCTGTGCATTTTAAAATTTGAGGAAAAGCCAAACCCATTACTGTGGAGTTGATTCCGCCTCCTGGAGACTCTATAGGATGAAGCAGAAATGCTCCATAGGGTTTCCAAGAAGCACCTCGTGGATTGCAACTGCCAACCTTTTGGTTAGCACTTAACCAGTATGCCCTCAGGGTTTCCAGTTTGAGGGAAAAAAAATAACCAAAAAACCAAACCCAGTGCCATCCAGTTGATGCCGACCAATAGCAAACCTATAGATCAGAGTAGAACTGCTCCATAGAGTTTCCAAGGAGTCCTGGTGGATTTGAACTGTACGCCACCAGGGTTTCCAGTTGGAAAAACACAAATTTAAATGGCATCACTGGTTGCCGTCTCTTAGCCCATCACTGGCTGTCAGCTTTGCTGTCAGATTTGAAGTTGCCACTTCTGCCACTACTGAGACATTTAACCCCTTAGCTCTTCTGTCTGCTTCTTTTCATCTCTGCCTCCTCAGTCTCCTGAAAGATCTCTAGTAGGCTTTTATCAGTCAGTCAAAATTCTTATTTTCTACCGTCAGTAAACAGACCAATTTTTAGCCTATTGACATGGGTTTCACATCTAGCTAAGCCACTTCTTAGCTTTGTAATCTTGAACAAGTCATTTAACCTCTCCAAGCCTCATTTCTTCATCTGTAAAATATGGATAATATTACCTACACCTACAGAATATTTTTAATGTTAAATAAGATATGAAAGTGATTAGGGCCCATACGGAGTCCTGGTGGTGCAATGGTTAAGCGACAGGGCTGTTAACCAAAATGTCAGACCTTCAGGTCCACCAGCCGTGCCTTGGAAATCTGGTGGGGCAGTCCTACTGTATCCTCCCACATCACAATGAGTTGAAATCAACTTGAGACTACAGGTTTGTTCGTTTGGTTGGTGGGACCCATTTGAGATGTTCAGTAGGTGCTGACTTCCATGTGAAGTAGGTTTTTAGGCAGTCCCAGTTTATGATAGGTATCTACTGAAATCAACTGATAAAGAAAAATGTTTATACAGAAATCTAGACAATCTGGACATACAAAGTTAAATATACAAATATGCCAGGGACTACAAAACAGGACAATTTATTAAAAAATATTATATTTTCTGTAGAATTGGGCAATTGGGAAAAGTTTAATAGCTTGCAATTACATTTAAGGTAAAATGACATTTTGAGAAGTGTTACAGATTGAACACATCTCCCTATCTGCAATTACGTGTAAACTCTTACCCCTAGACTTATGGATGTAATACTGTAGAGTAGGGATTTCTTTGTAATGTTAATGAGAACATCTTGGTATCTGGTATTTTAAACCAATCACCTTTTGAGACATGAAAGAGCAGATAAGGCACAAGAGAGCCAACAGGAATGAGGAAAAAACATATGCCAGGCCACATGAAGACTGCCAAGGAACGCAGGACAAGAAGCTGAAAAGACAAGGACCTTCCCCAAGAGCTGCTGGTACCTTGAATCCAGACTTCTAGCCACCTAAACTGTGAGAGAATAAATTTCTGTGTGGTATTTCTGTTATAGCAGCACTAGATAACTAAGACAGGAAGGAAACCCATTACAACTGAGTTGATTTCAGCACACAGTGACCCTACAAGACAGAGTAGAGTTGCCCCATGGAGTTTCCAGGGAGTACCTAGTGGATTTGAACTGCCAACCATTGAGTTAGCAGCCATAGCACTTAATCACTACACCACCGAGGTTTCCAAGAACATCAACCTTTTTATTCCTATTATACAGGAATGCTTGTATCAACCATATTTAAATTGCTTTATTAAAAAGTGTAAGTACACTGGAGGGTCCCCTGGAATCATGGCTCCTATACTTGCTGCTGGCCCTGACCTGAAGTCAGTACCGAGGTCAACTCTTCAGACAATAATGGACTGGACTCGGGGACACAGCGTGAGCAGGTAGTGTATGTACTTATGATTTTAAACATTTACAGGAGGCTGTCCTACTGGTGGAAACCCTGGTGGCATAGTGGGTTAAGCGCTATGTCTTCTAACCAAAAAGTCAGCAGTTTAAATCTGCCAGGCACCCCTTGGAAACTCTACGGGGCAGTTCTACTCTCACCTCTAGGGTTACTGTGAGTCAGACCCTACTCGACAGCAGTGGGTGGGTGAGTGGTCCTACTGGTTTCCTTCTAGATGGGAGAGGAGAGGGTGGAGAAGAGAGGGTGAGAGGAGGGAAAAGATGTTCTTTAAGAGGATACCAGAAGAGTGAAAAGGAGGAAAGTGCTGTCACAGGGTGAGGGGAACAGATGGAGATGCAGATAGGCAGGCATGCAAAATTGATCTGGATTGTATACTTGCACTTAATCACAATGTAAAAAAAATTCAAAAAAAAAAGTTTAGGTACAATCAATATCCGAATATTACTAACAATTCATGAATTGTGCTTTTAACCTTGGGACTGATCCACCTGGACATAATATTTTAATTCCATCTATGTATACATTATCTTTTAAGGAGAAGACTAATTAGAACACAGGAAGGGAGTCTAGAAATCCTCTTCTCTAACACTCGTATCCCACAGACAAGAAACCCAGAAAGATGTAGTAACTTTCCAACAATCATTTTTAAGTTCCTGGCAAAGCTGGGACTGGAGCCCAAGTTCCAGTACTGTGTTTTGATGTCACTTGACCTTGAAAAATGGCTAACACTTCAGCAGCATGGGTGATGGGAGGAGGGACAAGCAGCTGAGAGCTCTTCAGGTGTAGGGATCAAGGGGAGTAATTTCACAGAACCTAGTTCTGTGAAAGTGAAGAGAGACTGATGAGTGTGTTCAGGGAGTTTCACTTGATAAAGCTGGAGAGAGAGACTGAGAAGAGGTTTTTATGATGGGAGAAGAGAAAGCCTTGGACTCTGTTGTGGCAGAAATCAAAAGAGAAGTTTGGGGTTATTTTGGGGTTTTTATTTTATAGTTCACAAGGCTCTTCTTTGTAGAGTCCCTGGGTGGCAAAAATGGTTAACACACTCAACTGCTACACAAAAGGTTGGAGGGTCCAGCTGACTCAGAAGTACCTCAGAAGAAAGGCCTGGTGATCTTCTAAAAAACAGCTATTGGAAAATCAAGAGTACAGTTCTATTCTGACACACACAAGGGGTTGCCATGGCCAGAACTGAGTCAACTGCAACTGGTTTTTGGTTTGGGTTTTTTTGTTGTTGTCTTTTTATTGCCATGTAATTTGTTACAGCAATCTTGGAAGGTAGGTATATTACAGATGATGGTCTGACGTTCATTAGTTCAAGCTCTTTGAAAGGCTGTGATTTAAACACAGGTTGCAAATAGGCTGTATTTGGCCACTTGGGTTTGAATTTCCCCTTTTCCCTTTAGAAACCATATAATCTTAGAAAAAGAAAAAAAGGATAAAGGCTAAAACTTAGTGTTTCTTATGTGCCAAGTAGTATTCTAAATACAGGTACTGCCCACTTAATCCAGCAACTCTATAAAGTATAATCTACTATCATCATTTTATAGCCTCCCCTACTCCAAAAAAAAAAAAAAAAAAAAAGTTTGCAAGAGGAAGGATGCCAAGAATGGTGTCTCAATGAAAAATAAGAAATAGGGGTGCATTTTAACCTCTGGATTCCCTGTTCCTTGATTTACAATATGAACTCTTTAGTATTCCCCTAGTTCTTTTGCTACTTGTGATACTACAGATTAGGTTAGGGTCCAAAATATTCACCTTCTCCCCTTACCTCAACGAGAAGTCGGCTACCCTCCCATGGACTTTGGGCTCAGCTGTGTGACTTCCTTTAGCCAAGGCGATGTTAGCAGACAGGACATTGAACCCTGAGATGTGCTTCTGCTATAGCCACCAGAAGAGCTTCCCCTGGATGGCTCTTGCCCTTTGATGTGGGCCCCAGAGTGACCCACAGATCTGCGCCCACCATACTCCAGATGGCCAAAGACTGAATGACTGCCCTAACAGCCCTGCATAAAACCTAATAGTAACCCATTTAAAGAAATTTGGAGACTCCAAGTAAGACTTCAGATTCATACCCACCTCCCAAAAGAGCACCAGCTGCTTTCCGTTTTGGTTACTCTGGAGGCTGAATGAAGTGATGAGGCAGCAGTGACAGAAAAGGAACAGGGACCTTACCTTCTGCTGCTGCTTGTGGTGTCTCCACTATAACAAGTATCTTTTTGATTAAAAATAAGCAGTCTCTTAAATAACAGGATTGGGAATTTTTTCTCCAATCTAATTAAACCTCTTAGCGATTACCAAGAGTTAAGAAGAGAAGCTCATGTTTATGGAAATGGGCCCTTCACTCTGAAGCCTCTAATGAACAGATGTGCTTAGTCTTTTTCCCCCAAATTTGGTGAGGACATTTTGCATGTGGAAGAAGACCTTCGGATCTGCTCATTTAAGAGTACTGGGATCGCCACTCTGTGTATCCATTCAGCGTTAACATCAAAAAAACCCTTGCACCTACTCTGCACGTCTGGATAATGTAAAAACAGGTTTTTCGCCTAATGATGATGAACTGCACTGTCAGGTTAAGAATCAACCTGGACACCCAACAATTATATTGGGTAATAGATATTCTTTAAAAATCTCATGTAAATCACACTTATAGAAATTAAATTTAGTTCTAAATATACCAAAGGGCTATTTAAAGAAATGCTCTGTCAAAAATTTTCATAAAGAATATAATCACATTCACATATGTGTTGTTGAGGTTTTATATAGTAGGTGTTCTTAAACCATTGTACCCTTGGGGTACTGCCCCTACAGGGCACCATCTCTACACGAGGGCACCCACATCACAATGAAAACAATAAGGGTAAAATGCTTTACATCGCTCTTTATTTTAAAAGTGATTTACCAACACAAACTCATCTTCACAACATTCCAGGGAGGTAGATAAGTATTACAGCACTTTCACAGATGGAGAAACTGA
Organism: Heterohyrax brucei; assembly: GCA_028571685.1. Lineage (NCBI taxonomy): Eukaryota > Metazoa > Chordata > Mammalia > Hyracoidea > Procaviidae > Heterohyrax > Heterohyrax brucei. The sequence continues at coordinate 48,257,313 of CM053150.1, read as the reverse complement.
GGCAGAGATTAATAGGTTGTGTTGAAGGGCGTACTATACGGCCCAGTTAGAAACCTGTTTCAGATACAGTTCATTGGTGAGCTCACCCATGACTTCTCTCCCACCAACACAAAAGGAGCAGATGCAGCACGGAAGCAAGACATCATCTGTCAGGCTAGTCTGGCGCTAAGCTTTAGCTTGCTGATAACCAATGTTGCAGGTGCTGTCCTGGCAAGCATTCCCTTCACACACTCTCACCTGATTCCACCTTGAAAACAGGGAAGGTGGAGGCTGTTGTGAGTGCAGAAGGAGGGGCCAGAAAACAGGACTGGGAAGGGGAAAGACAGAAGAGAAAACATGAACCGACGTGAAAGCAAGGGCAAGGAAGAAGAGAGGGCCAGCTGGGCACCAGCCCAGAGAGGAAAGCCATCCTAGGAAAGAATGTCATTCCACTTGAAAAGCTCAGACATCTAGAAATGCTATTAAAAGGGTAATTCTTAGCAATGTCATTATAGAGCTACTCCTCATGGCTTTGCCAAATGTAATTATCAAGTCCTCTGACATTCCCAGGAGGCAGAACAATTCCTTTCCTCTTCTCCAGATCAAATGGTGATGTAATTGACCTGACACTGTGGAGGGTGTTGACAACTCCAATGCATCTTCCCTCCATGCCACCTATCTTCCCTTGACCATCTATGCTCTTTAATTGAAAAAGTGGGGCAGGGAGATACATTTCAGAATTCTCCCCACAAAAATCCTAAAATACTTCATAAATCTTTGATGCATTAGAGTAGGATTCCAGGTTTGTTTTTTATAAAAAGGCCAAGACAGTTACATACCAGGCTTAGTATCCCTTTTAGCCAATGCTTCTGTAACATGGGACATTAAAAACAAACAAAAAAAAACTAACACTGACTCTTACCGGAAGCGGGGGAGCAGGTGGAAAGGAGGGAATAGGAAATTGTTAGGTGGATAAGACATGCATGGAGCAGAGAGGAAGAGTGTGCTGTCACCGGGCAGGGAGAGCAGTAGGAGCTGCATATAGGTGGACATGCACATTTATATGGGAATGTACATTTTCATTCAATCATAATAAAATAAAATTAAAAAAAAAAAAACTGAAATGTGCAGGTGCCAAGAGTGTCTGGAGAGATATTAGAGACCGTGGTAAAAAGTCTTTCTGCTATTTCTAGTGCTAAAGCAATATGAGATGATGACTGAAGCACCCCCAGCTGCCATGAAGGTCTGGTGGCAGAGGCAGCACCAAATGAGCAGGGTGGCCACGGATCTACCAGGGAAGGGCTCAAATGTCAGGTGAACACGGGAAGTGGCAACAGAAGCAGCTGAAGAAGCAGAAGTCAGTACAAAGATGTGACGGCCAAAGAGGAGGTGGGTGGAGGTGCTGGCATTTGAGTCCAAATGGGAAGCAGCAACACTTCTTTGTGCCAAGACCTCTCCTAGGGCAGTTCAGAGCAACAAAGGCATCCTTTTTCCTCAGTCAGTTGGCAGCCTCATTATTCCAGACATCTGGTTCAAAACCTTACCCCCCCTCACCAATGGAAGCAATCAACTGCCAAGCCCTTCTGATACCACTTTGGCAGTATCTCTCACATTGGTCTCTCTTGTCTGGGTCCTCAGGGCCAAACTCTTCTACCTGATCTTCTTGACTACAGTCTTCCCTCCACTCAGTTCCCTCTCCTAATCTTCTACCTGGAGCACAGTTCTGATCACACCCAATTTGGAAATGTCCCATGGTGTGTCTGCCTCCCACTTACATGTCTCATCATCTTGAATCTTCAACAGGACTTTGCATCCAGTGAAGGCCATCTTGTTTTCTAACCTCCACTGACAAAATGCTAACTCTAAAGATGCAGTTTGACTGCCACCTCCTCTATTAGGCCTTCAAGCTTCTTAGTGAAAAGTAACCTAACTGCTTTGAGCTACAAACAGACTTGAAGACATGCACTGATCACCGACATTATAGTTATATATACGTCTTATCTCCCCAAGTGGGCTGTGTCTGTGATTATGCAGGATGGTGCATGGTGAACAATGTCTTTATATATATATATCTATTCCCTACAGCACCTACCAGTGAATGGTTATTGCATCTACCTCAGGAAGGAACTGCCAAAAAGAGAAATGAATTGGGATATGCTTGTTCATGAATGCAAACATTGCAACAAGTACCCTGTAGACGTGATCTGGCTCTCAAGATAAACAAATTGATGGCATGGTTCAGGGACAGACAGGCACACCTCTATGTTTTGAAGTCAGGAGACCTAGGTTTGAAGCAGGGCTTCCAAGCAGTTCTTTCCAGTTGAAACCCTTGCTGAGAATCTGCATTTCTAGTAAGTTTCCAGGCAGTTTAATTAAGGACCAATTCTGAGAATTACTACCCAAATCCACTGCCCTGGAGTCAATTCTGACCCATAGTGACCCTACACGATAGAACTGCTCCCTAGTTTCCAAGAAGCACCTGGCAGATTTAAACTACCAACCATTTGGTTAGCAGATTTGACACTTAACCACTATGCCACTTAGGTTTCCCTGAGAACCACTAGTACAGCCAAAACCAAGCATGCCTGTTGCCACTGCATTGATTCCAACTCATAGCAACCCTATAGGACAGAGTAGAACTGCTCCTTAGGGTTTCCAAGAAGCGGCTGATGGATTTGAACTGCTGGTCTTTTGGTTAGCAGTCAAGCTCTTCAACTACTGTGCCAACAGGGCTCCACCAGTACAGCTATGGTTCTCAAAATTTATTATACAAAAGAATGCCTGGGGATATTATTAAACTTTAGATTCTGATTCAGTATATCTGGGAGTGGAAATTTAAATTCTTAGCAGGGGTTCACATAAGAATAAACAGGAGCCCTGGTTTAAGCTTTAAGGCTCTACTTTGCCATTCACTAGCTACAGGGCTCATGCCAGCTGGTTCTCCATATCATTTCCTCGCTTCTCCCTACCATTATAGGGTTGTTAAGAGTTCACTGAGACACATTTGTGAACCTCTACACCGGTGGTCCTCACCCACAATTACACATCATAATCACCTACAAAGCTTCCAAAAAATACAGAGGATCATGGTCCAGTGCAGGCCAACTGAATCTGGATCCTCCAGGAGTGGGCCCCAGTACTGATTATCTATAGAATCTAATGCACAGTCAACGTTCCAAACAGTTATAAACTCATAAATACCATTAACATTACAGCAAGGTGTCTTAGGCTGCTGGTGTAACAGCCCTTTGTATGTTCGGTTCAGAATTCGTTCAATGCTTTCACAGTTACATTTAAGTGCACTACCATGTGGGGGCCTTTCCTGTGTTGTTCCACAGTGTTGTTCATGCACATAAGTCTTATGCTCTGAGAGTATCTAGCACACTGTACCTAATCCAGTTTTTTTACAACAGTAAGTAAAAGCTTCACCAAAGCCAACCAAAATCAAATCCAGTGCTGCTAAGTACATTCCAACTCATAGCAACCATATATATATACACGGCAGAGCACAGCCATAGGGTTTCCAAGAAGCAGCTGGTGGATGTGAACTGCTGACTTTTTGGTTAGCAGCTCTAGCTCTTAACCACTGCACCACCAGAGCTCCATAAACCTCACAGGGTCCTCTAAAACCTCACTACTCAGAAGTGTGGTTGCCAGACAAGCAGAACTGGCATTACCTGGAAGCTTGCAAAAATGCAAAAGGTCAGGTCCCTCTCCAGAACAACTCAACTCAGATCTGCCTATTAACATAAGATCCAGGTGGATCAACAGGTGAAGAAAAGGCAACCTTTCTCTGTTCACATCTCTGTGTGGGGCTTGCTGTACCAATGTGCTCACCCTGAAGAGGAGGGAGGGCATGAAGTCCAGGTCAGTCTTACAGAAATCATTTAAGCTTGAACTTTCACACAGGTGCTCTATTCCCTAATGATTCCATCCGGCAAAAATTAAACACAGAACACAAATCTTACAAAAGGATTCTTCCTTTCAAGGAAGTCTAATCTTCCCAGAGTTCATCAAATAGCCAGCTTCTCTAAAGTTATTTAAAATATGATTCTGTGTATAAAATAAATTGATTTCCATTTCAGTTTTACATAGTCTATAAATAGCAACTATATCTGAACCTTAATGAACTTACAATCCCCAAGATGCAAAATTCAAAATTATGAAGGAGGTAAGCTTAGCCAATACAGTCAACAATTGCTCCCTACAAACCCATGTTCCCCAGATGACTGATGTTAGCAGTGCCTATCTACAACCATGCACAGTAGTCAAGGAGTTGCAGTAGACAATGAACATTATCTAGCCCAAGTTCCTTGTTTTATGAAAAGGGAACACCAAGGATTAAAGGTTGTCGCCCAAGGTCATACAGCAACTTAAGGCAGGACTGGGCTTAGAACTCAGGCCCCTGTACTCCCTAATATGTCCTCTGTCACATGTGCTCTTCCTTCCCCACCATGAGCTCTTGACATTTCATTCTCAGAAACTGCTGCTCAGCCTTGGCACGAAAGCGTCCCTTTGCTTCTTCCAGTGACTACTATCCCCAGCTTCCTGGGGCTATTTGTAACGTTAAGCCACAGGAGAAGCTGTTCAATCAAAGTACCCATCTTATCAATCCCTATGCCAGTAACAGATTTTTGAAAAGCCCAGAACTAACTATGTAATGCATGCCACAGAGCATCACTCTGAGCCAGCACTGTCAGCGTGGTGAGGGAAGAGCCTTTCTTCAGGTGGCAGGAGGCCGACAACAAGGGCAGCCCTAACGCACTCATACACAGGTGGGAGGCAAACCCGAGGAAAGACAAAAACCAGAGCACAGGTTGGGGGAAGGCAGCACCTTTAAGAAACACACGCACTGTGACTGTAAAATTGTCATTTTTTTAATAAAACAAACAATGTATTAATCTAACTCAACAGTCTTCCCTCAAAGTAGTAACATCATTAGTTCCAACAAAGCTACCCCTGTCAGAGGCGTTACTTGGAACTATACTTTGGGGGAAACGACTTAAAAGGCTGTTTATAGGCCCCATTAGAAAATCTCCTTCCAAATGATGGGCTGTTACAAAACAGAAACAAAATACCCTGGGAAAGAAAAAAATAAATAAACTAAAAAAAACACTGCAGCTCTCATGGAGGCTCCCTAAGGGCCTCCAGCAAGTTCTGAGCAACAGCATCACAACTGGAGAAAACATGTGGCCTCCAAGGGCAGCTACTTTCAACAGGATAGGATCCATTTGGATAGAAAAGTTTTGCAGTTTAAAAAAGGCAGTCAGCCACACTCCTCTAGAGTCATATGTGCATTTGATTTAAAAAAAAAAAAAAATACAACACTCTCACATGGTTCTTGTATGAATTCTAATTAAGGAGATATTACATTCAGAATTGTAGCACTCAGTGATTAATTTCAGAAGACTAAAACAGCTTCTTAGCCACTTAGAAGGTACATAGGGTGCAGCTGTTTACCTGAATGTATTCTTAAATAAGTGACTACCACCACTCTAATTTTCCTAGTTGTAGCTCTGTTGCAGGTTACTGACCGCATGTTCATGTCCCAGACTTTGCCAGTACACATTAATCACAAGTGAGCCACCCCCAAAGTCTTAGGGTGAATTGGGAAAGGGCCGGTTAAATGAGGAAACAGGCCATTCCTTGGTAAAAGTTTGCAGTTTTCTTTCCCAATACATCTTCTTTTTATTGAGAACTTCCATTTTTATCCTGTGTTCCTCCTCTGCCATCTCACACTCCCGCTCTATCTGCTGGATTTTGGCCACATGAACCTCATTCATTTGTATCAGCTGCAGTTGTAAGATGGACATTTGTTGATGGTGTTCTTCCTCATGCATCTTTTTTAAAGCACCTTCCTGAGAGGTTTTGCTCCTGTAGTTTTTATTGGCTGTTATTCTGACAGCTGAACACGAGGGTTCAGGTTGAGAAGTCCCCTCACATACTGGAAAATGTATCAACTCTTTCTCATCATCGCACAGTTCTCTATTTGAAACAGCAAATGATTCTGAAAAACAGTAGCAGAAAACATATGTTCAAAGATTTTACAGGCAGAGAGCAAATAAATCCTATTTTAAATGAGAGGGGCCCCCAAGCATGGTATATATATAAAAACAGTTACTTTTGCCATAACTGACTTTTCAAAACCCACAAATCAAAAGCAATTTTCCCTTAAGAAATAAGGATAAAGGGCTTATTATGTCATTCTAGAACTGTGAACGCAATGGTCAAAGATTGCAGTTACTAAGAATCAGAGACCTTGTAATGGTAATACTAGTTCTCAGCAGAAATGTGCACAGTCTGAATGAGCGTAAAATCTCGCCAACAGTGCAGATTTTCTAGATTAAGTTCTCCATCAGTCTGATCACTGTCAGATTTTCATTCAGCCATGAACAAAAACTTATGCTCAGTCTCCACGTGGGTGCTGTTCATTGCTGTTTCCTGGTCACAGGTCTTTAACCCTTAGACTAGACAGCCGCCTTAGAAATGTCCTGCATTGAAAGGACTTTGCATCTCAGGACACTATTTCTCTTCAACCTCCTGCCACTTGGCTATTCCTCCAGCACTGCCATCTGCAGTCAACATTCATGTACCAAGGACACTTTCCAGTGCCCCTCTTATTTAACCTCCCTAGCACCAGACAACAGTGGTTAAGTGCTATGGTTGCTAACCATAAGGATGGCAGTCCAAATGCACCGGGTGCTCCCTGGAAACTATGGAACAGTTCTACTCTGTCCTGTAGGGTTGCTACGAGTTGGAATCGTCTCAGCAGCAGTGAGTTTGGCTTTGGTTCTAGCATTTGACAATCACAATTTCTTTCCTCCATTTGCCTCTGACCCATCACTCCCTCCAGGTTTCTCTGCAGCCCCCTCTCCAACTTCTCCTTCTCAGTCCTCTTTTAAGGATTCAGTCTCTTGCTCTACCCATCTCTCTCCTCTTAATCTTCTCCTGGGGTTTCTGGTTTGGGCTCTCACTCTACCCTGACTAATGCTCATAATCTACTTCTAACCTTGCTTTATCTGGCTTGCCTTCTTCAAAAATACCATCTGCACCCTTGAAGCCTACCACAAACTACTCACTTTCTTTAAAAGGTGGATCCGACTTGACGGCACTTGGCTTGGCTTCTTTAAAAGGTCATGCTTTTTTCCTTTTTCAGCCTTCCCCGTAACTCCTACTCTATGTAGGACCAATCCACTTCTCTGAACCTGAGCTCTCTCTCTCTCTGTGTACTCTTCTGTTACTGCACTTGACACATACTAGTCATGCATAGTGGGTAACCGCTATCTCTGCTAACTAAAAGGTAAAATGTTCAAACACACCAGACACTCCTTGGAAACTCTCCAGGGCAGCTCTACTCTGTTTCATTGACTTCCTGTGAGTTGGAATCACTTCAACAGCAGTGAGAGTTTTTTTAAGTTTTATTTGGGGACCGTGCCCTATTCATTTTTTTATTCTTAGGTAAAAATTACTTTGCCTATACATTACTGTGTATAGTAGATACCTAAAAAGTATTTACTGGCTGAACCAATGAGAGAAGAACATGTGGATGCAAAAAGATGCCACCTTTGGTAGGTGTCCTCTTTGCACTGATGTTTTTCATAGAAGAATGATACCAGCATCAATTTAAAGTTTCAGTAAGGAAACCACTAAGTCCACAACGCATAGTGTCTTCTAGCTGTGACTTCAAGGCTTTCTTGATAAGCTTTATTTTTCCACTAATAAGCAGCTTCTCCTTGGAGAAAAACAATATATGTTTATTAGCAGATTTCATTACATTATTATGTCCACGCTATTATTCTGGAAGCTGGGAAGCTGGGAAGGTTAATGGCTATTGAGAGAAGCGGCAGTTGTAATCTTCTGTTGATAAAAGAAAAATGGCTGCTGTTTGGAGTATTTCACTCCAAGGGCTCAGGTAACAATCCTAACTAGCCCCTAATTAAGATTAAAGGTAAAATCTTACTTTTGGAAGAGAAAGTTTTAAAAAGTGTATCTCAGTGCCATCTGGAGATAATGAAAATGCCTCCCTAGAAATGGTTCCCAACCCCGACAACTCCTTGCCTCAATCAGGTTGCTGCCCTTCCTTCATGTTCCCACTGCCTCCTGGGCCCACAGCGACCACAGAGGGACTCATTTCGCTTTGTAAATGCATCCCCTTCAAGTCTGAGTACTTTGGAGACAGAAACAGCCTCTTTTTCAACCTCCTGTAGCACCTAGCTCAGGCTGTGGTTTAGGCCTGGCATGTAGGGAATGTGCAGGGGCTGAGTTGACTGTGGGGGGGGCACACTTCCCTCAACACAGCACAACTGTACAGAAAGAACAGTATTCTGAGTACCTGAGGTACAGGACAGAAGGATGCGAAAGGGTGAACACTGAGAAAAGGATCTCTGAGAAGTCAACCTCAAATGCATACAGAATCAACTCACCCACTTCCTTTCTAGTCTTCGATCTGAAAATATTTCCTTTGAAGACTAGGCACATTAGGTATTTTTTAGTATATTTTGCCTCTTTTTCATTCTAGGGGACAGTTCTAGGTATTTTACGTCTATCAAGTTTACACATTTACAGTGCTTCTTGTCTCTTTCCAATTTCTAACATGGCTCCCTTTCATCTCAACAATTCTAAGTTTCAGGAACTTGAGGATGATGACAGTAATAATAACTCTGACAGTGACTGACGATAGTCATGATGGTGACGGTGGTGATAATGAAGATGACAGGAGCCACATCTTCTAAGTCGGTAACCGAGCACTAAACTAGTGCTTTACAGCATTCCTTCATTTAATCCTCACAACAACCCTCTAAGGAAGGTATTCTTAGAGAAAACCAAGTACAGATACCCAAGGTCATTTTGCTGAAAGAACCAGGATTCCAATCCCAGTCTGTCTGACTTCAAAATCCAAGAACTACTACAATACCCAGACTTCTACTACTCCACTTGCTCAGCTGATCACTTGGGTATCTTGAAACACAGCCTCTATATCTTGTATCCAATACAAAACTTCTATTATCAAGAATATGACGTGTTTCTTCCAAATTCTGCTCTCCAACTTTCTTTCAAGAGCTGTGAACATTAAGACAGTCTGCTCATGTCTGGAAACAGAAAAATGACTCCACTTTAAAACTACAGTTTTCGGTTTCAATGTGTGAACATAAATTTTAAAGAAAAAAAAAGCCAGGCTTGTTTAGAAGACCTTGGGAGAAGCTAGGGCTTGGAAGAGGATGGAGCAGGTAATTAACTCACACACATACTAGCTCCAATGAGTAGAACGTAGTACTCAGATGGGAAGAATCTTAATCGGACAAAGATTATCTTGGGAATGGCAAAGAAACACCATGTAATCTCCTTCCTAGGTAAAACAAAGCCACCAAAGTAGAAAATAACTCAATCTTTTGCAAAAAGGGTAGAAAGGCTCTCTCAGGACTGGGAAATACAGCCAAAGCCTGTTCCTTTGCTCAGGATTCAGATATCCCAGCAGGAAAAGCCTCCTATGGTGGTACAAACACAAAAATCAAACCCCAGTTCTACTCAACAGAATAAATAAAACAGGACTGACTAGAAAAATGGATACACAACACATGGTCGATTTACACACTGCAATAGGAACAGATCTTAAAAACATTTTTCTAAGTTCTCAAAGCAACAAAAAAAAAAAGGCACCTATAGCACAAACTTTAATTTACTTAAATTAAAAATATGTGAGAGGCAATAGAACATGTGAAAGAATACACAAACACATTCAAATGAACATAATGCAGAAGAGAATGGAGGTGGGCAATGGGAACAAACATACATAAATAACACAAATGAGGGGCTTTGCATGGACCAATGATGCTCGTTTGCCATGACTGGAAATATAACTCAGCCTCTTGTATGCAAATTCTCATCCCAAAAGAAATGGGCTGAATTAAGCAGTTGATTATAATGTAATTTATTAAGATTTCTAATGTGATCCCATGTTTGCATTATTCCATTATAGCTTTATAGTACAGAAATAATGGCATATAAAATTAAATATATATTATCCTAAAACGTTTGAGTGTTACTTGGAAACTTAGTTTTCTTAAATGTATTTGACCTTTGGTCCTCTTACTTCCCAACCACCCTAGCAAGCTGTACTGGCTTCCTTAGTTTCTTCTGCAAACTTGTTCTCCAAAGACAAGAAAGATAAGTGTCAAAGCTAAATTATCACAGATCATAAATCTTCAGGCTGTAAATTGTTTAATATAGTTAAGGGGAAATACTAGGAGTTTTTGGCAAATGCATTCCTACTTAAAATTTTAAGAGTCCTGTCATCCAATCCAGACATAAATATTAAAGTCCTTTAAAAAGCTGAGACTATCCAGAGGACAATGATCAAAATTACACAGTCAAAGACAGTCTCACACAAAAAACAGTTGAAGAAGGGCCTCTAGTGGAATACTACTAGGCTTCATTCTGTTAAACATTTTTATAACAAACTCCAACAAATCTCTGAGCACTTAATTCTCTGAAAGGCACTCTGTAAAGTGTCAGAACAGGGCTATGCAACAGAAATACAATGTGTAATTTTAAATATTCTAGAAGCCACGTTAAAAAATAATTTTAAAATATTAATTTTAAGAATATATTTCAGTTTGTCCATATATCTAAAATATTATCAAGTCAACATATAATCCATATAAAAATATTAATCACATATTTTGCATTCTTTTTAGTATATGGGTGTACACACTTATAACACATCTCAACTCAGTCTGACCATATTTCAAGTGCTAATAAAGCATATATGGCCACTATACAGGACAGCACTGTGTTAAAGATATAAAAGTAAAACACACACACACACATACAGAGTCCGTGTGTCAAAAAACTCATCATCTAATGAGGGCCCAAAACTGCACAGTAAGTTTTCAACCTTTCGCCCACCAAGGCCTGGAAGGGCTAATCAACAATTCTACCCTTCTCTTTCTTTCTTGAAAGCAAACTGAAATACAGAATGACTGAGATCACCTCTAAGCCATTTTAATGTTTAAAAAGTGTTTCAATACCTTATTTGCAGATTACTTTGGACAGACTTCCTAGCTGACAGAGTGTAATGGTTCTCCACTGCTCTCCAAATCTGCCCTGGGCACAGGAGCTGGCACCTCTGACCTGACTAATGATCACCAGCAAAAAGGCAAGTCTCACAAACTGTGTATGTGTAAACACCCAATTTTTCAAACAAGTCTCTAGCAAACGTCACTACAGTAAGGAAACCAAGAATCCATATTTATCCCTTTTTTTGCAGGAATGTATAAATTATGTTTATAATTAGCTGCATCATTACTTCCAAAAATTTTTAAAAACCATATGAATTTGACAATAGAGAAATCCTCCCTAAAATTTGAAAACAGAGAAATAAGACTGTCCCCTAAAAATAACCCTATGAAATCAATACACAATGATCCAAATTAGAGATCCGTGGAGTGAATTGAAAGCAGTTCCTATCACCCTCTTCCTCAGTAACATCTCCCAGGAACAAAAGCAGCACCACCCACAATTCTGACTCACTTCTCTCCCACCTTTACCAATATCAACCCCTCCAGTGACTCACAGACCAAGTGGCTCAAATGCCAGCAAGATGGAGCATAACTAGCTGAAACTGTAAACATCTCCAAAGCAAGAACACTGTCAATGAGCAGCAGGGCCTACCCCTAAGAAGTGTAACCAAGATGAGAGTTAAGGAGAGAGCTGGCAGTGCCCATTATATAAACACTGTCTGCTGTGAGGTACCTTGGCTTGGAGGTACCTTGGCTTGGGAATTCAGGAATCCAATCCGAGACACAGGAGCCCTACAGTGGGAAATTATGCCTGATGCTTATGATATTAACCATCATGGTTATCCAACTGGCTCCTTGGCCTTAACCTTAGTCAAGATCAGCAAGCAAACTCTGGATCCTAATTTGGCACCTCAGGCGGACATGCCTACAGGAGAAAAAAACATGCTAATCAAAACTGCACACTGTCAGTTCATCTAGCAATTATCTTTTTTACTCTACATGGGTAACATTTGCTATTCTTGGTTCTAGACAGTGTCTTGTGATTTTCAGTTAACAAAAGTTAGACCCTCAGAGCTCAGTCTATTCGGAGGGCACTAACAAGTGAACTTTGCATTCTACAGGGCAAAACCAATTTCCTTGGGCAAGTGCTTGCTGGGTCCTTAGGCTTTAACAGACCATGAGCAGCCTCCTGGTCTCCCCAAGAACCTTCCTCTGCCTCAAGTCATGTCCTCTACAAACTGCACTGAACCTTTATATAAACTAGTCACTTCCTGTCCTGAAAGACGCAAAATTTACTGACAATTAACCTATATGCATTTCGACCCTCTCTCTGCCTGGAGATACTTCAGCAGCCCCTTAATTCCAAGGTTTTGAAGCTATGACACATTGTCATTATATCCCTGATTACATGACAGTCTTCCTAAGAGTTATAGTTGAGATTTTTTTTCTTTTCAATGGGAATATATTAAAAATAAAATTAATTTTTTCTAGAATTTGTCAAGGTCCCCAGAAGTGACACAAACCAAAATTGTGGATCACAGTGTTGTAACAGACTGAAATTTTTAATCTCACTTTAATCTCTGTGAATGCTAAATATACTTTTTTTATGTTTTAAGTATTTTGTTTTTCTAACTGTGGGCTTCTGAGTGGCTTCATGCAACACTTTGACATAACAAGTCCTGAAAGATTTTTTTTCTAAAAATATAGTAAGATTGAGTGAATGAATATAAATCCTCACCAAAGAGATTCTCTTTAATGTGAGACTGGTTGAGATAACCCACAGAAGTAGCTCATTAATAACAACTATATTAACACACCCTCTTCCTTTTCCTTACTGACAAGCAGTAACAGAGTCCCTAAGACAGCACAGGGATGTCAACAAGCCCTTTTTGTTCTGGCACTAGGTGAGTTAGATATCCTATATACTCCAGAGAATTTGGATCAGGAAAATCAACTTGATGCGAAAATTTCATTTTTGTAAATTTCCTCAACAATTGAGGATTTTAAAATTAAAATGTCCAGCAGGTACCCAAGGAGAACATTCAAACCGGCCCCAGGAGCCAATACCTGGGGCTGCAGCGTCTGCGCGGTACTCGGGCTCTTCTTCCGGAGGGCTCTGCAGGAAGTAGAGCTGCTCCGGCAGCATGGTGGCAATCTTCTCCTTCCCAAGGACGTGGGTACTCAGGAGTGGACTGACACTCCGCTTCACTTTTTCTCTCCTTTCATGGGCCATAATTTTTTTGGTCCGAGCCTTGATGTTTTCCCAGCACTTCTTCAGCTGTTTGAAGTCCCGCAGTGACACGCTGGGCTGAGAGTTGTATTCATGAGCCAGTGCTTGCCAGGTACGTTGCTTGAGTGCAATAGTTCGCGCATCACTTTTTTTACATTCAAGCACATATTTGTACTTTTCCACTAAAGCAAGCAAGATGCTCTTTTCCAATTCTGAGAAGTATTTGGCAGGTTTTATAATTTCGTTGTTTTGCATTTTCCACTATATTTCTCCTGGCCGTTAGCTATCCTGTAAAAGGAAGTTTGAAACAATAATTACCAACTCCAGCAATAAACATGTCATGAAATCATGTGTGTTTTAAACCTTGATTTGATTTTCTTGTTTGAAATAAAGTAGCTCTTTTTTTATTAACACTGAATAATGCTATTTCCAGGAAAGCATTTAGGAATGTAACTAGGAATGAGGCTTTCCTTTAAAGTAGATTTTGAAGTAGGTCCTTTGTTCTAGGTCTTGGCCATATTAACGTTTAGTATATTAACAGCTCAAAAAACAGAACTGGGAACATGTATCCGCAAGTGCCCTTTATTTATTTCTGCTGAATATTATGGGGCTGAGTATTCCCCAAATTCTTACAGCTCTTGAACTGAACAGCTTTCTCATGGTTTCATCAGAGGTTCAGAGAAGTCACTATGTTATCAAATCTAACAGGTAGCATAAACACTATCAAGATATTAGTATCATCAAGAAGAGATCTGGCATTTCCATCACTATTTGTAACTTTGGATAGGTCACACTCCTTTCTGGACCTTAGTATCTGAAACTTTGAAACAAGTGGTTGCAGTCTGTGATCCTAAGATCTGAGGGGCACTTTTAAAAGTGAAAAATTCTGTGTAAATAATTTATGTAATTTCATAAGTGAAAGTATCTGGCACACAGAGTTGAGTCTTCGGAGCTCAGTTGGAGTCTGCACATGTTGGGTTGCCGTGAGTCACAAATCAACTCCACAGCAACTGGATGGTTTTTGTTTTAGTATTTACAAACTATGCCTGGGGAGACATTACGGTAGTTAAAAATAGCTCTATATTCAGTTAGCCCCAAGACTGGAGGGGATAATCAGAGAGCCCTGAAACTGAGGCCAAAGAATGTATGTAGATTTTATGTGAGGGCCGTGGAACCTGACCAGTGTCTTACACTGCCCGCTGCTTCACCACAGAAGAAGGAAGGACTTGTGTGATCAGCACCTCTACTTATCAGGTACCTGCTTCCCATTCATACAGAGACATGTGAAGTATCAGAGATCAAGACACTTAAAAGAAGTTTATTTGGGGGGACTGTCATGGAGTGAATTGTGTCTTCCCCAAACTATCCGTTTGGCTGGACCATGATTTCCAGTATTGGGTGATTTTCCTGTATTTTGTAAAAAAGGCCTCTGTGATGTTAATGAGGTAGGGTGAGAGGCAGTAGTGAGGCAGGACTCAATCTACAGGATTGTACTGTGTCATGAAGCAGTCTCTTGGGAGATAAAAAGAAAGGGAAGCAAGAAATGAGCACATGGAGCAGAGTGTACCCTCTGCACTGGGGTCCCTGCACCTGAGAAGTTCAACAACCAGGGGAAGACTGATGAGCACAAACTTCCGCCAGACCAACAGACAGAAAGCCCTCTTCTAGAGCCGATGCCCTGGATTTGAACTTACAGCCCACTTTACTGTGAGGAAACAAACTTCTCTTTGTTAAAGCCATCTACATGAGGTATTTTCTATTACAGCAATACCAGATGACTGAGACAGGGACTTTTCCCTGCACCCCTAAATACCTATGCCTGTGTTTCAACTACTCTTATGCTACTCTGATATTAATACAATGACACCCAAGCCAAGCCTCTTCTCCAAAGGTCTACACGGAATTTTTCACCTCCATCAACACTCCTATTCCTCATAAATCAACATCCTCCAACCTGAAAGTTATTAACCCATGTCCCCTACAACGCTATCTCTTCTGTATTATCTCTCTGCCAAGATGTCTGTGTCCAAGTTTACCTTCTGTAGTTTTTATTATGCAATCAATAAGTACACTGCAGATTCTTAAACTACACAGTCCTTAGAGTAGAATCAGATCTGCTTCACTCCCCACCTCACTCCATTCATCTGTTCTAGAAGTTGTCAACATGCCTACCTTCTTCCCATACTTCCACTTTTTTAAAGAGTCCCTGAGAAATATGAGTCGTGAATGAAAAATAAGCTGTTTTCCATTTTGTACTATTAGAGGTGTTTTAGTTATCTAGTGCTCTTTAACAGAAATACCACAAGTACATGGCTTTAAAAAGAGAAATTTTATTTTGTCACAGTCCAGTAGGCTAACAGTCCAAATTCAGAGTGTCGGCTCTAGGGGAAGGCTTTTTCTGCCAGCACTGGAGGAAAGTCCTTGTCATAAATCTTTCCCTGGACTGGAAGCTTCTGCAGCACAGGGACCCTGGTCCTTTCCAAAGGATGTGCTCAGCTCCCAACACTGCTCTCTTCTTTGATAGTATGACAAGTCCCCAAATCTCAGCTTGCCTTCCTTTCTTTTTATATCTCAAGGGACAAAACAATTTCACACACGGAGCTGTGCCCCACCAACACAACAGCACCCACCCACCTTCATTAACATCATGGAGGCAGGAATTCCACCATGGAGGAACATCGCGCAGTACCAGCAACCATGACCTACCAAGCTGCCACACAGACTTTGGGGGGAACACAATTTAATCCATGACATCCTACCCTCTGTTCTCTGAAAAATCACATTTTGTAACATGTACAGCATATTCACCCCATCACAGCAAAAGTCCAAGTCCAAAATCCTGACGTTCCTCTTCGGCTGCGAAATCTACAACACAGGTTATCTGCTTCCAAAATACTCTGGCAGAACAGGCAAGCATAAGTAAGACAATTCCATTACAAATCAGAGAAACTGTAGAGAAAGAAGGCATTTAACAGGCACCAAGCAAATTAACAGAACCTATCACACTAGCTCTCAAGGCTTTGAAAATAATTTTCTATTCTCTGGGACACTTTATACAATGGCCCCACACTCCAGAATCCAGGGTTCAGCCACCCTCTCTAGATTCTGAGTGGAAGCCTCCCAGTCCTATACTACAGCTCTGCCTTCCAGGTCTACTGGGACAGCAATTCTTGCTCTCTTGGCTTCAGGTGCAAAATTTTCTGAGTCCAAGTCCAAAATTTTCCAAGTCCACAGTTAGAAACATCAGGGTCCATGGCTCCACCCTTTCGAACCCCTCAGGTCATGGCCATACCTTTGAGACTCAAGTGGCTCCATTTCTCATGCTTAGCTTCTGCTTTCTATTGCCTCATGGCCCAGGCATCTGCCCTGCAGGGGCAAGTGTTGCAAAGCCCTGTAGCTCCATAGATTCAAGTGCCCAGAGGCACTCCACTCCACCAGGAAGCCTCCTGTACACAGGCACTCAACTCTGCCACTCCGTGGGTCAGCAAGCCTAGCTCCACTGATTCAAGTGCCCAGAGGCACCCCACTCTGCCAAGAAATCTCTGTGCACAGGCACTTAGCTCTCTCACTCTATGGGTCGGCTGCAGCGTTGTCTCATGCTGGTTGTTCTGCTGATGTCATTTCTCACCATCTGCACCTTCTTTGCTGTTAACAGTTTTCCTCAGTTCCTTCTGAGTCTTCTATCCATTCACAGTTTTAAAACCGCTTCCACACTTTCGGTATTTGTTAAAGCACCAACCCACTCCCTTGGTACCAAATTATGTTTTAGTTATCTAGCGCTGCTTTAACAGAAATACTGCAAATGGATGGCTTTAAAAAGAGAAATTTTATTCTGTCATAGGCCAGTAGGCTAAAAGTCCAAATTCAGGGTGTCAGCTCCAGGGGAAGGTACTGGAGGAAGGTCCTTGTAGTCAGTCTCCACCTGACTGGAAGTTTCTGAGGTATAGGGACCCCAGATCTTTCCAAAGGATGCTCTCAGCTCCTAGCAGTGTATTCTTCCTTGATGGTCAGAGATCCCCAAATCTCAGCTTGCCTTCCTTTCTTTTTGTATCTCAAGGCACAAGGCCTCAAGGCACAAAACAATTTCACATATTAAGTTCTGTCTCACCAATAAAAAAGCACCCAGCTACCTTTATTAACATCATAGAGGAAGGAATTCCAACATGGAGGAACATCGCACAATACCAGGAACCATGGCCTAGCCAAATTACCATAGGTTTTGGGGGGACACAACTCAATCCATGACAAGAGATAATGATGCTATTTCTAAGTAAATTTTTCCTTTTCTATTTGATTATTTCATCAAGATAAATTTCTAGCAGTGGAGCAGTTGCCACAAAAGGTGAAAACACTTTTGTTATGTCAGCAGCATGCTCTCCAGAAATGGTACAGTAATTCACATACCTCCTAACAGCATATGAGCATTCCCATTTATACTTCACTCACTTTTGGCTGTTGATGTATTTTTTTATTTGATGCCAATCGTGGAGGTACAAAATGTCACTTCATGGTTTTAATGATATATGAATTCTACAACTCAGACAAATATTCTATATTCTGACTGAAAGAAGCCTCCATGATATTAGGTAGAAATAAAATTACATGTAGTAATAATTAATTCCAAGCAATCTAGTAATTTTTCCTCACCATGTGTGCAGTACTGGTTGCTACCACCAGGTGGTGATAAATGCATGGGAGGCTCTTAACAAAGAGGCTCTTGCCCTTTGTGTGGCAGTTGAGTCTCAAAGTAATATAGCAATTATAACAATTAAAAAAAAAAACCTACAGTTGTCGAATACATGCCAACTCATACAACTCATAGCAACCCTACAGATCTAAGTAGAACTGCCCTATAGACTTCCCAAGGAGCACCTGGCAGCTTTGAACCACCAACATTTTTTGGTTAACAGACATAGCACTAACCACTATAACACAATAGCAGATAACTTTTACTGAGCTGTTACTGTGGGCCACGCACTATATTAAGTGCTTAACATGCACTATATTATTTAGTCCTTGCATAAACAGTCCCTGAGTGCATCATTTGTTACACTTCAACATTTTGTTCAAAAAAATAATAAAAATCTTTATTAAAATACCAGAAGAAATTATACTACTGGTCTCAAAAGCAAATACACAAAATTACCAACACCTGGGGACCATTAATTGCCTATTAACTAAACTGTTATTTAATCACTAGCTAAGTGAATCTAGAGTTACTAATTTATTTTGCTTAATTTTCTAGAACAGCAGGCCTTCCTGGGCCATGTGGATGCATTCTGTACGCCTATAAAGGAATCCCAGGACAAGGTGATATATTCTAAGGCTCTCCTATGGATTCTCAACAACCTCATGAAATAGGCTGTTTCTCTCCATTAACCAATTGTAATTCCCATTTCACAGATAAGAAAACTGAGACTCAGTGTATTTCTCAGTCACACATAAGCTAAGTGACAGAACCAAGATTCCAACCCAGGTTTGATTCTAACACCTATGCAACTTTCAGGTTAGCTGTACTCTTTCAGACCCAGGGGTGACTTCCAGCTAGCTCCTCAGCTCAAATTACATGTCACTTAGCAATCTCACATTCACACACATTCAGACACACACACTGCCATTGAGTCGAATCTGACTCATAGCGACCCAATAGACATGAAAGAACTGCCCCATAGTTTCCAAGGAGCACCTGGTGGATTTGAACAGCCAACCTCCTGGTTAACAGATGTAGCACTCAACCACATAGCTAGAAAAGGCCATTGGATAAGAGCTACTAGGTAGAGCTGTGCTTGAGAACTGTAAGGGTCAGTTCTACTGTCTTACAACGTGGGAATCTACTCAACTGGGAATGGGTTTAATTTTTTTTTAATGAGTCTTTGCCTACCCTAAGAGGAATCTTTCTTGAACTTGGATTTTGCTATTTCATTTGATCGTGCTTGCTTTAATGCAGCTTTTAGTAAACTCTTGCCATCTATGACACTCACTCTATGAAAGGTGAGCAGTTTTACACTTACATCAAAACATACTAATTCACTAGAAACCCTGGTGGCATGGCGGTTAAGATCTACAGCTGCTAACCAAAAGGTCAGCAGTTCAAATCCACCAAGCGCTCCTTGGAAACGCTTTGGGGCAGTTCTACTCTGCCTATGGGGTAACTGTGAGTTGGAACTGGGTCAGTAATGAATGCCCTGGTAAGGAGCTCTGATGGCATAATAGTTAAGCACTGGGCTGCCAACCCAAACATTGTCAGTTTGAACCAACCTGCTGTTCTGTGGGAGAAAGTGGTGGAGTGTGCTTCCATAAACCATGAAAACCCTACGGGACAGGTTTTACTCGGTCTTACAGGGTTGCTATGAATCAGAATAGACCCAATGGCAATGAGTTTGAGTTGAAATCAACTGGACGGCAACCAGCTGTATTTGGCTGGGTGGCACACTGGGAAGTGCACCACATTAACCTCCCAGTTAATGCACTGGGAAGGCTGGAGGTTCCAGTCTATGAAAAGGTGCCAGGGAAACAAGACCTGGCAATCTACTTTCAAAAACTCAGCTCCTGAAAACCCTACAGAGCACAGTTCTACTATGACACACATGGAGTTATCATAAGTTAGAGTCAACTTGATGACACCTGGGACCTACTTTTGTCCATTTCTGTTTGTTGGCTCCTTCTTGCCCTCATCTGCTTCCATCACCACCTCCCTCTATCTGAGATGAGGGCCTGCAACCCATCCACTCCAGATATACCTCCCACTCTAACCGGAATCCTGAAATAATCTCCACTGCTGTTCTAAGAAGAACATGTGTTTGAAAAGTTTAACATCTGGAGATTTCAAGTCATCCACACCTCAGGGAAATGCTGACATTCTGCTTTAGCACCTGACTGACAGTCCTAAGCAAGCAAGCTTCCCAAAATAAGAGATCTCCCCAGCAAAGCTTATTAATAGAAACTTCCAGGTACATAACGAGAATTACAACACATAGGGGCAAACTCTAACTTGCACCCACATACCCATTTCAAAATGAACAGACATTAATAACAGCTTCATGTCATCAGAAACACCTTTTCCCTTTTGTCTGGCTGCCTCAGTCAGGTACCTTTCATATTTGTGATGCCTCCACAAGTCATTCTATGCTTCATCTGGTGCCCCTTGGACTTGTACCCACAGCCAGTGCCCTTTCCCTCTCATTGCACCTCTGAAAACTTCAAGGCCCAAAAGCATGCGCCAGCTTAAAAACACTTGTCATTGTCTTTGTTACAGATGTCACTGCAGCAACAGCTTTTATCAGAGATGGACCAGCCTTCCCTGCCCAGTACCGCCACCTTTTCGTCTGTGGTTCTGCTAGAAGATATGCTACTTTTTCTTATGCATGTGACCTCCATATAGTAAGCCACTGGTAAGCACTTAACAAATGAGTAAATTTTGATATACTTGTAAAACTGTCTACCATTCACAGAACCAGTATCATAGATGGCAACAGTATCCAGAAAGTGCAAGAAAGTAAGCATGACTAAATGAAATAGCAACATCCAAACACAAGGAAAGGTCCCCTTGAGGTAGGCAGGGACCCACAAAAAAATAAAATGATCAAGCCCATTTCCAGTTGACAGGACTCTGTCTCTGTAAACAGAGTAAAACTGCCCCATAGTGTTTCCGAGGCTATAATCTTGAAGGAAGCAAACTGCTACACTGTTCTCCCACAGAGTTCCAACCACTGGGATCCAACCACTGACATTTTCAATTAGCAGCTGAACACTTAACTGCCTTATCCAAACTGAATTAGCGTCCAGACTAAATAACACAATCCTACAGAGACAAATACAATACAAATACAATAACAATACCCTTCAAAGAGGAAACAAGTCTCAAAACACTAAAATATTATTGGTTAAACCACCAGGATACAAAATTAAACACATTTAACACCTACCTTAAAAAAAAACCTCTAATATATATTTTTTTAAGTCCACTAATGGTCCAACTAAGTCTTAGAAGTCTCATCATGATGATCAGAGGCACTTGGCCAGGTTTTACTTTTTATTGTCTGTCATGGAAAAGGGAGTTCTGTGAACCAGGGCTCAGTATAGGCACCAGGACCTAGGAGCTGTGGTGCTAGGACCCTGGTTAACTACTTCCCTTAGAGTGAAGTGAAACGAACAGACTATGGATGCTAATAAACCTGGAGTCCTATCCTGACCTCAGCATCACCTAGAGGTGTGCCTTTGGACAGTTCGATTATCCTTCGTCTATGGGCTCTTTGGGTGATGCAAACAGTTATGCACTTTACTACTGGCAAAAAAAGACTACATTTCCAATCTACCCAGAGGCACCTGGAAGAAAACCTGGAAGATTTGCTTCCAAAACATCCTGTCCTTGAAAACCCCATAGAGTGCAGTTTTACTCTGCACACATGGGGTTGCCATGAGTCACAATCACCTCAACAGCAACTAACGGCAGCTTCATCTGTAAGACAGTTAATACCTGACCCTGTCTCCTTCCATCTGCACAACAGTCCTGGAGTATAAGTAAAGAAGAAGTGTAGACTTCTTGTTAGGTGCTGTCAAGTAGGTTCTGACTCATAGCAACCCTATGTAAAAGAGAACAAAATATTGCCTTGCTCCTACATCAGCCTCACAGTCATTGTTATGTCTAAGCCCATCACTGTAACCACTTTCAATCCATCTTGTTGAGGCCCTTCCCATTTTTTGCTGATCCTCTACCAAGCATGACATTGTTCTGCAGCTGCTGCTCCCTCCTGATAACATATCCCAAGTATGTGAGATAAAGCTTTGCCACTGTCATTTCTGAGGCACATTCTTTCCAGACAGATTTGTTTGTTTTTCTGACAGTACACGGTATATTCAATATTCTTCACTAACACTGTAATTCAAAGGCATCAATTCTTCTTCAGTCTTCCTTATTCACTGTTAAGCTTTGTTAAGCACAGAGTAGATCTCCAATAAATTTTAGTTCTTCCTGCTCCTCCCACCCACAGTAAGTCACCTCTAAAAGCGGAAATGCAGTATATATACAATATATACTCAAATACTGACTGTTATTTTATATACACACAATTTAACAAAGATGTAATGAATGCCTCCCAAAGACTCAGCACTGTCTTAGAGTATGTGGGAGATGCCAAGACAAGCTGACCTCTCAATCCTACAAAGACCACTGGCCAGCACAAACAGCTGAAATGGAAGGTACACTAACAACTTCATGACAGAGTTCAGAGCAAGGAGGAGGTTAACTTACATTCTTTGTGAAGCAGGATATCTGTACTAGATCTTTAAGAACGTACAGGAACTTAAGGCCAACATGTCATCACAGACAAAAGCATGATGCTGTCCCTCCACAGCAAAGACCCCAAACCCTAAACAAAATGGAACTGGAAGTGTCAAAGGAAGAGATAAAGATCTCACCCTGACACTGAATGGAAAGAAACTGACAGACAACGGAGAGAGACAAGAGATATAAGAGGGAGTTCCCAGTCAGCTAACCCACCACGGATTCATCATCCTGGACTACTGTAAGGGATCAGCAGACAAGAGAGCACAGGAAACCAGCTTCACAGGAATCTTAGCAGCAGACAGAGTAACTGGTAACCAGCAATACACGCCTTCCCACACCCATCTTCCTCCCAGTGCTCCACCTTGGACGCCTCCTAGCTAACTGCAGTGGCTCTGCTGACCAGGAAGCGCAGCATCCATGCTGTTTGGATTCAAAACTCAGCCAGAGGACACAGAACACTGGGTAACCAGCAATGGACGCTTTCCTAAACTTATCGTTCTCACCTACCGCCCCCTTCCTTTGATTCCCACCAGCTGCATTCTCTTGAACAGCAGCAAACTCCTTCAACCCCAGTCGCTTAGATTTGCCCTCCTGCATATACACCGGCCAGCTCCTTGAGCACCATTTGTCTGCAGCTGATATTGTTCTTTTCTGTTTCTTTTAGTTTCCTTTGTGCCTCCCACCACCTCTACATCTATTCTCTTGAATACTTGACTCTGTGTGACATTTCTGCCTCACCTGGAAAAGCTGTGAAGCACTGCACAGCTGGGGAACCATTCAACTGGCCCGTGACATCACATGGACGGAATCCTGCAATTTTTTTTCTCCCCCTGATTGATTTTGTTTTGCTTTGTTGTCTTTTGTCTATTTTTCATTTTTATCTTTATGGCTTGGAACTCCCTGCTACCCACGCTATACTGCACCACTTAGGACCCATGTCCCCAGCCTACCCAGAGGAATTTCTTTTTTTTATCCTTTGTTCCCTTTTTTTTTCTCTTTTTTTGCTTTCTGTCTTTATTCATTTCCAGTTCTTATCTTTCTATACTTGTCTTCTTTACCTGTCTCCTGAATACTTGACACTGTGACATCTCCACCCCTGTGAGCTAAGCTATTTGGCACCGTCTGGTCAGCCCTTCCCCAGTGTTTGCAGCAACACTGGTGGGAACTCTAAGAGCCTTTCATTTTGTTTTTAGTTTTCTTTCTCTCAAATTGAACTAGTTTTTTTTCTTCTTCTTCTTTTTCTCTATTTCATGTTTCCTCATCTTTCCACTTCAACAGCATGGTTCGTTAACATTCTTTTTGTTTTGTTTTTGCTTCTGGCTCCTGTTTTACTCTCCTCTCTCCCATACCCATTTTACATCCACACATCACAACCTCTCGCTCCTTCCTGCCTAGTGTTGTGTGCTCAACATCACATCCCCAAGGAGCACAAGGCTGGCTTACAGGAAGCTGCCCAGCACTAATTCCTGGCTTGCCCTGTCAGCCTGAGTATGTGACCCAAAGAACTAATCCCAGTCCCTTCCCTTCAGCTTGACCTGCCCTGCTGCACCACAGATGACTCACTGGCCCTGCACCTTGGACAAGGAGGTAAAAGGCACTGTGACCATACCACAAACCAAACCAAATCCACTGTTTTCAAGTTGATTCCAATTCACAGTGACCCCATAGGTCAAGGCAGAAATGCCCCACACAGTTTTCAAAGAGTGCCTGGCAGATCTGAACTGCCAACCTTTTGGATAGCCCTTAACCATTACAACACCAGAATTTCCAACCATAGACAACAAAAAAACATACAGCCTGCGTACTCTGATGTAACCAAATCAAACAAAAAAGCAGAACAAACTAAACAGATCTACAATCAATAAATGAAGAAATTAACTGCTAGATGTGCTGAAGACAGCAGACAATGTCAAAACTTTATAAAACAAAAATAAAAAACAGGAAAGGATGGTTCCCAGGTGTCCAAACTAAAAACATTATATGACTTTTCAGCAGAATAAAAGCCACTAGAATTATCTGCAGGCAATTCAAATTTCCAATATTCAGAGCTAGTCAAGAGTTGAAGCAAAAAGCATGCAAAAATGAGGGAAAAAATAGACAAATTAATGGAAAAGGCAGACAAATGCACAGAATTCAGGAAAACATTAGCAGAATGAAATGCCAAAAATAAACTCACAACTATAAATCATACCAAACAACAATTAGAAATCCAAAAAATAAATGATTTCAGAAATGGGTAGAGCCACAGAAGGGCTGAGAAGGATGGAAGACAGGGTTGGTTAAATCCAAGACAAACACTTGCACAGAACTGTTTGAGAAAATATCAGAAAAAAGAACAGAGAAATTAAGAAACCCTGAGAATTACACAGAACACAATCAAAAGCAAAAATACGTGAGTGATCAGAGTTCCAGAACAGGAGGAGAAAACAGAAAGTACACAGAGGATCACTGAAGACTGCTGACAGAAGATTTCCTACTACCATGAAAGACGAAAATCAGACCACCCCAGAAGCTCAAGAAACCTCATATTGGATAGGCTCTAAAAGAAAATCACTAAGGCACATCATAGTCAGACTCACTAAAACTAAAGACAAAAAATTCTGAAAGCAGCTCAAGAAAAATCAGAAGTCACATACAGCAGATAAACAAAAAGAATATACACTGATTATACGGTAAAAACTATGCAGGCAAGGAGGCAATAGGATAATAATATATAAAAACGTGAAAAAAAATGCCAACCAAGAATATTACATCCTGCAAAATTCTCATTCAAATATGATGGTGAAACTACAACATTTCCAGATGAATAAAATTAAAGGAATATGTAAAAAACGAATCAAATTTAAAATAATTATTAAAAGGAGTCATTCAGTCTCAGAACAAACAACATCAGACCACCATGAGAACCAAGAATACAAGATTATACCAGCCAAATACCAGCCTAGGAAATGAACTCTCTCAAGAACTGTCCAAAACCAATAGAATTACAACAAGGAACCAGAAAAGTTAATCTGTAAATTACAACACTGTCAGAACAATAAAAAAGGGAATAAATGATGTACGTATAGAACTTCCTAATGAAGTGGAAGATAAGGTAATACCAAATAATAAGAGACTGGTTCAAACCTACAAAGATAAGGGAAAATTTCAAGGTAACTACAAAAACAGTTAACACACCTACTCATCAAAATGAGAAAGAAAAACAAAGTCTCAGTAACAACAAAATCTGCAAAAATCAAAATGGCAAAGAAATCTACAAACCAAAGGAATTCAGCACAAGAGAGTAAAAAGAACAAAGAAAATGTCAGTACTGCCCCCCAAAAAAGCACTACAAAATGAAAACAGTAAACTCATACCTATCTATAAGGAACTTGCCACTGTGTACCTCCATTGGCTGCACTGTACAAACAACTCAGTAAGGTTTCACAACTCTGGTATATCAGTGTCTCACAGCTGTGTTCGTGTTGATGTGTGGCAGTGTCTTGCTGTGTGGTGTTCATTATCATTGCATGCCTTTTGTGTGCTGTCATGAGAATGTCAGAGCGTGAATTACAGCAATGAACAAACAAATTTCTTGTTAAACTTGGCAAGAGAGGCAGTGAAATCGGGGGTGTGTTAGTCCAAGTTTATTGGGATAATGTCATGAAGAAAACTGCACGTACAAATCATTTAAAAGTTTTTCTGAGGGCAGAGAAAACATCACTTATGAAGAGAGGTCAGGGTGGCTGGTAATGAGCAAAACTGATGAAAACATTGCAAACATTTGTGCTAACTGGACAAACAGTTAACCAAGTTTACTATTTGGAAGTGCTGAAAAGGCTGCATAAAGAAGTCAGACAAAATCAAGTTGAACTTTTTGCCAACAACTCATGGCTCTTCCATCAAGACCATGTACCAGCTCACACAGCACTGTCTGTGAGGAAGTTTTTAGCCAGTAAACAAATAACTGTATTGGGATGCCTGTCTTACTCACCTAATCTGGCCCCCAAAGAATTTTTTCTTTATCCAAAGATAAAGGAAATACTGACGGGATGACATTTAGGACATCAGGGGTAATACAATGACAGGTCTGATGGCCATTTCAGGAGAAGAGTTCCAAAACTGCTTTGAAGGGGTGGGTGAGGTGCTGGCATCAGTGCACAGCTTCCCAAGGGGTGTACTTTAAAGGTGACCTGTAGTGATGTTAACAATGAGGTATGTAGCACTTGCAAACTTAATTCTCAGACTTCGTATAATTACACTGAATATAAATGGCCTATATACACCCATTAAGAGACGAAGAATGACAGAATGGATTACAAAAACAAAAAACATAATCCATCAATATGCTCTTTACAAGAGACACACCTTAGAAACAAAGACATAAATGTATTAAAAATCAAAGGATGGGAAAAAATACATCAAGCAACTAGCTAACAAAAAAAGATCAGTAGTGGCAATCCTAATTTTGGATAAAATGACTTTAAAGCAAAATTCACCATAAAGGACAAAGAAGGACACTATATACAATGATTAAAGGGATGATCCATCATGAAGACTTAACCATAAAAAAATATCATGTGCTCAATGACAAGGCTCCAAAATACATAAACTCTATGACAATACTAAAAGTAGACATTTATAGTCCCACAATTACAATAAGAGACTTCAACACACCAATCTTGGTAAAAGACAAAACATCTATAAAGAAACTCAATAAAGATACAGAAGAGCAAAAGGACACAATCAGCCAACTTGACCTCAAAGACATATAGGGAACCTTCCACCCAACAGCTGCAAACTAGACATTCTCTTCCAAGGCACTTTCTCCAGAAGAGACCACATTTTAGGCCACACAGCAACCTTAACAAAATCCAGAACACTGAGATACTACAAAATACCTTCTCTAACCACAACATCATCATAGCAGGAATTAACAACAGGAAGAACAAGGGGGAAATCAACTAAATTGAAATTCAGTAACACCCTATTTGAAAATCACCGGATAATAGAAGACATCATAGATGGAGTACGAGAAAGCCCTAGAATCAGACGAGAATGAAAACATCTTACCAAAACCTCTGGGACACAGATAACTCAGTCCTCAGAGGTCAATTTATAGCGACAGCTGCACACATCAAAAAACAAGAGACAAAAAACATTAGCTACACAACTCAAACAAATAGAGACAGCAAAAGAAGCCCACTGTCACCAAAAGAAAGGAAATAGTTAACAGCAGAAATAAACAAAGTCAAAGTAGCTCCTTGAAAGGATCAATAAAACTGAAGACAAACATTTGGTTACAACTCTGTTTGAGAAAAAATCAGAAGAAAACAGTGACCAAACTGACAAAAGAAAAACTGCAGAAGACTCAAATAATAGGGGACATTACAACAGATGCAACTGAAATCAGAAGAATCATAACAGAGCATTATGAAAAACTACAGACTAGCATGTTTGAAACCCTAGAGGAAATGGATAAATTTCTAGAATCACACTGTCTACCCAAACACAAAACAATAGTGAAAGTCTGAACAGACTCATAACAAGAGATTGAAAGCCAGCCAAGTGACATCAAGTTGGATCTGACTCATGGCGACCCTAGACCTGGCCCTGATGGCTTCACTGGAAAAGTGTACCACGCTCATGGAAGAGAGCTTACACCAATAAATAAATAAAAACCCAGTGCCGTTAATTCTGACTCACGGCAACCCTACAGGTCAGAGTAGAACTGACCCACAGAGCTTCCAAGGAGCACCTGGCAGATGTGTACTGCTGACCTTTTGGTTCACAGATGTAGCACTTAACAACTATACCATCCTACATCAGTACTACTAAAATTATTTCAAAACACAGAAAACAAAAGGATAATCCCAAATCCATTCTATGAAGCCAGCATAATTCTGATCCCAAAACCAGGCAAAGACACAATAAAAAAAAGACAACTACAATATCTCTCATGAATATAGATAAAAAAAAATTCTCAACAAAATCTAAACCAACAAAATTTAGCACCACAGCAAATAAATAACACACCATGACCAAACAGGATGAATATCAGGTATTCAACAATGGTTCAACATTAGCAAATCGATATCGTAATCTACTAAATAAATAACATGATCATCTCCATTGACAGAAAAAGCACCTGATAAAGTCCAACACTCATTCCTGATAAAAACTTTCAATAAAACACGTACAGGAGGGAAATTTCTTAACATAATAAAGTGCATGTATGCAAAACTGACAGCCAACATCATTCTTACTTGAAACAGGCTGAAAACATTCCCCTTGAGAACACGAACGAGGCAAACACACCCTTCATCACCACTCTTCCTTAACATTGTGCTGGAAGTTCTAGCTACAGCCGTAAGGCAAGGGAAAGAAATAAAGGGCATCTGAATTGGTAACAAAGAGGTTAAACCGTCCCTATTTGCAAAAGACTCCATGAGAAAACTACTGGAACTAATATAAAAATTGAGCAGAGCAGCAAGATACTAGATAAATATACAAAAATCACTTGGATTCCTTATAAACCAATAAAGAGAGTAATGAAAAGGAAATCAGGAAAACAATTCCATTTAAAATAGCCCCTGTCAACATGGGAACATCTAGGGGAAATTATGTTGAGCGAAATTAGCCAGACACACAAGGACAAATTTTGTATGAGACCATTATTACAAGGACACAACTAATCATTTCAGGACAGCAGAAATCAATACTTGATGATTACAAGAGTAGGGATCATGGAAGGAGAAGGATTTTTTTACAAATCAGATAGTGCTTAGGATTAGGGATGAGTATAGGATGTGTCAGCAGGCACTAGAAGTGGGGTACCTGTGGGAAGCCAAGACTTCCTGAATCAAGGCCAGAATATAGTCAAGCTAACTCTTGTATTAACAAGATCTAAATTAAGCACATTCCAAGTATTGCACACCCAGCATTGTCCTCAGAATAAGCAGACGTCAGCATGCCCCCGATCTGGCTAGCAAAGAATGACTAGCAAAAGAATGCTTGGGAAAAGGGAACAAGAAAGTGTGTGGAATATATATGTAACTGAAAAATAAAGCTCGAGGTCTCAGCTTGACTGAGTCCCCCCTGATGTGATCATTTTGGTCTTATTCA
Source organism: Heterohyrax brucei (assembly GCA_028571685.1). Lineage (NCBI taxonomy): Eukaryota > Metazoa > Chordata > Mammalia > Hyracoidea > Procaviidae > Heterohyrax > Heterohyrax brucei. The sequence continues at coordinate 48,227,696 of CM053150.1, read as the reverse complement.
GTTCCCGTGCTTTCCCCTCAGCTCTGTTCGTTTTGTGACGGCTGGTACCGTCAAGTGGCACCCGAACAAGGAACCTGAGGTACGAAAGAATACCTCGACAAGCTGCCGCGAGTTATAAGGTGTGCACACGAGGTAAGTAAAGGGGCGGCGATATTAGAAAAACATCAGGGGAAGAATGGGAACTACCAGCCATAGAGTCCTATTCGCACAAATGCTCTGACACATGCTAAAAGGTCGGGGTATGAAGGTTGGGCACAATCAACTTTTAAGGTTTCTTGAATTTGTTGAGAAAATATATCCCTGTTTTCCTGAAGAAGGCAGTGTTGATTTAGCAACATGGATGAAAGTAGGAGAAAAAATGAAAGCTTATTTTTCTGCCCATGGGCCAGAAAAAAAATGCCTGTAGATGCCTTTAGCCTTTGGGCATTAGACAGGGATTGTTTGGATCCCCGTCATGAAATAGAGAAGGTTCCTCCCTCCTCCGTAACAGAAAATGAAAGGGAAAGCAACGGCACTGGTAATGGAATTCTCCCCAGCACACCTCTTTTGGAGGAAGAGAATGAGGAAAATGAGGAGTTAGATCCCACGTCCGCAGCCGACTTAGAGGAGGCAGCTGCTTTATATTAATACAGAGACTGAAAATTTTTCCTCCCCCTCCTTGCTGCCCCCGTCAACGCCCCTTCGCCCAGACTCCCCGCCTAACCCCCCCTTCACCGCAGCTCTCGCCGGACAAGGACACTCCCCTCCGGAGCTCGGCATCACTCGAATCACTCCCATCTCCCTTTGCCTGACAAGATATTTCCCTTTGATAAGCCCGGCGCCTGCTTGCTCCCTTTAAAAGTTTCACACCCACCTGATAAAGATGGAGCTGCTCCCCATCAAAGCCTCCCATCTGCCTAGCAGGATGCACCCCCTTCTCAGAACCCTGCCCACTCACCCCATTTGTCTCAACCAGGACATCCTCAAACTGCACTATAACTAGCAGCTAGAAACTTGACTCAGGGCCATTTTGTTGGAACCTGCAAAGGTCCCTGGCCCGCCGGCGTAATAAACAGCCTCTTGCCTCCTCCTGGGTGTCATTCACTTCCTTACTTTCTGTAACATTCATGGTTCCCTGATTGGGGAAGCGAAAGGAATGAAGCGAATGGACTGACCGCTTGTCGTCACCGGCCTCTCAGGACCTCGTCCATCAGCCGGGGCGGACAGGCCAGGAGGGAACAGGCGCCACTTGTTTTCCGGTTAACGAGGTCTCTCCACCTCTCCGCCTCGTACCCACCGGAAAGGTTTCCGAAGACGCAGGACCCTCAAAGGATCAGGTAACAGGCATCAGGCACCAGAAAACTTCAGTTCAGGTAAGGGCTCCCCCAGCTCAGTCAGGACCGTCCTCAAGAAAAAAAAAGGGCAAAGGGGAGACTGATCACCTCCCGGCCTTCAGGCCTCAGCTCAGGGACCCCTCCGGGTGGGAATCTCTGTCTGAATGAGTGCACACATTCTGTGCTGTGTGACTGTATCTGTGCCTCCAAGTTCATGAGGAGGCTGATTGGGCCCTTTTCTGTGGTTCCGTGTGGACTCATAAGGCATAATGGTGTGAGCCAAGCCTCCTCTGCCCCAGGGTTTATATGGGGACACCTTAGCCAAGAGCCCACCTAAGTCCCCGCAAGGGGAATGGCCAGAGGGGCATCTGAATGGTCCTCAGGACAAGTCTTTCATCTCACTTGCGGCACCGTCAGCATGGGTGGGACACACAGCAAACCTACTTTTAAAAAGTTCATGAGCCGTAAAGAGTTCTAAAAATAAGGGGGAATTCTCTATAGTTATTGAAGTGTGAAGACTGTGCCGTAAGGAGTCTAAAAAAAGAGAAGACTCCTTATAGAAACCTCCCTGTAAATATCTTTTCTTACTGGAATCTAATCTGTTATTCTCTGACTGATATGGGAGATTCTCTTCCCGAGTCTTTTTCCTCTTCTTCCTAAATATCCACGGCTCCTTTAAGAAGCCAGCCGCCAGCAGTGGCTGCTCTGCCACGCAGAGATTTCAAAAGAACAGGCTACACATTTTTTTTTCTCCTTTTGCTGCTCACTGCCAGCTGCAGCTGCCGCTGCTGCTGGGCAGGAGAATTTAAAGGGGCAGGCTACCTGTTCTCTTTCTGTTCTCAGTCTCATGGGTTCTCGCGGTGTCCCCCGCCAGGCATTTCTCCAGGAGGGAACCTCTTCACTGTGCTGGTCGGTAGTAAGAGACAATTCAATCCACAGTCAATACCTGAAGCCATTTGGGAACCCTTCTTTTTAAATCTATTAACAAATAAAGCTTATGTACCCTAAAGAGTTCTAAAGAAGGAAATTCTTTATAGATATTTGATAACCAAGAATGATGAGCCGCAAAGAGTTAAAGCAAAAAAAAAAAAAAACTCTTTGTGAAAGTGATTAAGAATCTTTTATGTCAATGAAGAGTTAAGGTTTCCACTAAAGATTTAACAGCCTTTATGGATTTCGTTCAGGAACTTTGCCCCTTGCTTCCCCACAGAAGGGACACTGAAAAAAGAATTTGGGGGACATATTGGTCACAATATACAGAAATTTTACCATAAAAAGGGGCCTGATAATATCCCTATAAGTGCCTTTTCTTATTGGAAATTAATCTGTTACTCTCTGACTGGTATGGGAGAGTCTCCTCCAAAGTCTTTTCCCTCAGCACCTAAGACTTCTTTAAAACTGGCTGCGCCTTTTAAGCCCGAACCACCTTTACAGCTTCAGCCAGCGGAGAATTTAAAAGGTCAGGTTACTCATTTTTTTTTCCCTGCTAGCGCCCACCTCAGCCACTTTGTGGCTTCAGCCAGCAGAAAATTGGAAAAGAAGAAACAAAAAAACAGACCACCCATTTCCTCTCTACGCTTGGTCACTCCCCCCAGGGCTTCTGTGCCTGGTACATTTGTTGCCTAGGGACAGTCAGTACAGCAATAGAAGTGCGGGAACTTTCTGTAGCTTAAATTCCCTCCTCTAAAACTGAATTGATTTATAAAAATACCTCTTTACATTTTGCTTTTGGTTTTGCTTTTAGCTTGCCATCAGAGAATTTTAAGCAGCCTTTCCAGTGATATCAGTGGGGGCACAGATGCTGCAGGGAGTAAAAAAACCATCCCCCTTTTGTCAAAAATTTGTGGATGCTGTGACAAAGAATGTGTAATTGCTCCAGATAAAGTTCAGGCTTGGCCTCAATGTCCTGCTTAAGCTGCATGTTGGGTGACACCACAGTGGCTCATGTTCCCTTTGTCTTTGGAACCACCCACTTAAAAACTTTGGGTGACTTTCAAAGGCTGCTTGATGATATCAATTGGCTGTTGGGGCTGGTCCAAGTACAGCGTGCGACTTACAACTAATTGATCACAGCCAGTTGCAGATTCCTTTGTTCCTTCTCCTTAAATCTTTAAAAAAAAAATAGCCTTCAGACTAGAGAACAGAAACTACATTTTATATATTCACAGAGCAATTTCTTTGGGTTTTGGGCTTCGCCTGATATAAACAGTCTAGCTGGAGTTTCCTGTGACTACTTTATGATGTGCACAATTGTCTGTGGAACCCCAAGTGTGACAAATATGAAGGGAATATAAAGAGGGTATGAGCAAGTGAAAAAGGCTGGGTAGCTAAAGAAAATATAGGAAAAGGCTGGATAGCTAATAAGAAGGAAAGCTGAAGGAGAGAGAAATAGAAAGAAAAGTGTCACACAGATAAAAACTGAAAAAGGAAAAGGCAAAGGTTGGCGACAAAAGAAGTCAGAAAATAAGACTGTGGGGAGTCCCTAAACTGGTTTTAGTAAATGCAGTTCTCAGTAGTCTTGATTTTACAGTCCACCGAGACTAAATTTGTCTCAAAAACTCTTGCCTGGCTAAGATGATTGTATGTATCATGAAAGTACGTGTTTTTGACAAACGGGCCCTTGCAGCGCTTATATTCGCTTTCATTGTCTTGTAGAATAGTTGTTAATCGTCTGGCCTCAATAGCCTCTCTCTCAATAAAAGAAAGGCAAAGCTAAAAAAGCCACGCCTTACACCATCGGAAAGCCACAGCGGTTTCAGTTAACTAGAGAAACAGGCTCATTTCATTATGAGGAGTTGCAGTATTTGTCCCACTCAGCAGCCCTCCTTATCAATGAAAATTAACCCACGGGGTTTAAAGGCTGGACAATTATGGCAAATGAATATTACTTACATACCTTCCTTTGGAAAACTCTGTTAGGTCCAGGTATACATTAACAGTTATTCTCACTCAATTATGGCTTCAGCCTGCACAGGAAAAGCTTACAAGGATGTAATTCGACACCTCTTTTACTGTTCTGCAAATTGCCAGATTCGCTCACATCTTAAAACAGACAATACTCCAGCTTATACTTCTAAAAGCTTTCAGGAATTTTACACCTTCTAAATTATAAACACAGTTCACCATATCATTTAATAAAATACCCTTTTGTTATCAATCACTTGCTATTAGCCAGACTATAGAGATAGAAATTATGTTTTCACAGGATGCTGACTTCCCTATCTAAATTCTTGAGAGGTTAATTCGAGTCACAGGTGCAACCTGACACTATTCCCTCTGGGAGATCTCCCCAGCAACAGTGAAGTCGCCGCTGAGATGTCGTGTGATTGGTGCCCGCCGACTCCTCCGTCCCTTCCTCCTCATTAACCCTTTTCAGATACTACAGCTGCTCTCTCCCAAGATTCCTCTCCTATAGCCAGCTCATCACGGTGCGATTGCCAACAAGCTTGCCATACCCAATTCCCCCCCACCAACTTAAAATGACTCAGGGGGCTATGCTGCCAATGGTCGAGATGGAGAGAACTCTGGACTTGGACATCAAATAACCCAATCTCTCCTGAATAAAACAGTCACCACTTGTGTAACAGGGACCAACATAATACTTAAAGGAAATCCCAGTGGAAAAAAATGTGAACATGACTTGAAAAAAGGTGACTGTCACACAGGGCAATGAAACCTGCCAATGTAACCTGTTTTGACATAATATGCTTTAACTGTAATCTTGCTAATCGTGTGGGCCCCCTTGGGGAAGGGAAACTTATGACTGTTCTACATCAGCCTCCCTTAGGGCGACAGTGTGGCTGTGGCTCCTCCTGATGCCCCGTCGGCTGAAGGGGCACTATACTGGGCATATGTTCCGAGTCCTCCAGTGCTGCATGCCAGTGTTTGGGGTCGGGAGATGCGCATCACTTACAATCAAACAACAATTCACCAAGTGTGGAATTACACGGGTCTAGGAACAGGGCGAGTACTCTGCCTAGGAAACAACATCCCTACAGTGTACAGCGGCTGCTACAACATCACCAACCTAAATAACACAGGGGGCAATGTTGCCAATGGCCAAAATGGAGAAAACTCTGAACTTGGACATAAATTAGCCCAATCTCTCCTGAATAAAACAGTCACCAACTGTGTGGCAGGGACCAACGTAATACTTAAAAGAAACTTCAGTAAGAAAAATATGAACATCACTTGGACAAAGGTGACTGTCACACAGGGCAATAAAACCCGCCACAGTGTAACCCATTTCAACATAACATGCTTTAACTGCAATCTTACTAATTGTGTAGACCCCTTTGGGGAAGGGGAACTCATGATTGTTCTACATCAGCCTCCTCTTGTGGTACTGCCTGTAAACTTGTTGGGACCCTGGTATCAGGACAGAGGTCTCCAAGTAATAGAAAAACTGCAAGAGTTGATTAGGCCTAAGCGGGCTGTGGGATTAGTTGTTACGGGAATAACTACACTTGTATCCACTATAATTGCAACCACTATGGCCGCCGTGGCTCTTACCCCAAATGTACAACCTGCACAATTTGCATAAGAGGTGACACATAACATATCATGACTCATGGATACCCAAGAAATATTTGACATGAAAGTAGAACAAAAATTAAACTTACTATTTCAAACTATAGAGTATCTAGGGAACCAGGTTCAAATCCTACAACACCAGATTAAATTGGCTTGTCATGCTGAGTTTACTTGGATTTGTGTGAAAGCACCGATCCATGGGAGAGAGTTAAACAACATTTAGAAGGTATGTAGGAACATACTAATGAAACTCTGGACCTAGCAGTTACACTCAGAAATTTTGGCACTAAGTCATGTCCACTTGCTCTTTAATGCTGCTGCGACAGCTGAAAATCTTCTAAATAATCTTAAAAACATGTTTTCCGGGCCTCTTGACCAAATCTGGCACCTATTGATCCTCATGATTATGATGGGGGAATGGTCCTCTTGATAATACTCTGCGCACCTTGTCTGCTTAAACAAGTTTGCAAAACTCTGTAGCAACTATTAATAGATGTGCACCGTCTCAAACTACAGACTCGGTGAGAACCCCCCACCTTCACCTTCTAACCCTCTGTGGTAGTCAATGATGGGTAAGACATTTAACTGAACTATCTCAACCTAAGACAGGACCCAATCGCAAAGAGCTTGGACTCCAATGACGGGTAAGAGATAGAGTCAGTAAGTGCAACCTAAGTCAGGCACGCAGATGGGACAGCTGGGAGCCAGCTGACTTAGAGAACAAATAAGGGGGAGATGTGGGAAGCTGAGACTTCTCGAATCAAGAATATGGTCAAGCTAACTCTTGTATTCACAAGATCTAAATTAAGCACATTCCAAGTATTGTACACCCAGCATTGTCCCCAGAATAAGCAAAGATCAGCATGCCCCCGATCTGGTTTCGATATGACTAGCAAAAGAATGCTTGGGAAAAGGGAACAAGGAAGTGTGTGGAATATATATGTAACTGAAAAATAAAGCTCGAGGTCTCAGCTTGACTGAGTGTCATGGTTGGAATTGTGTCCCCCCCAAAATGTGTGCAGCCGCATGGCTGGGATATGGTTCCCAGTATCTTGGAAATTTCCTCCATTGTGTGGCTTTGCTAACTGTGTGTTACAAGATTAGGGTGGAGCTACAAATTCTGCATAGGATTACTTCCCTGTCCTGCTGCAGGGGGAGTTTCTCCGGAGTGTGGCTTGTCCCACCCTTAATGCTTTCAGATAAAAAGGAAAAAGAAACAAAGGACAATTGAGAACCTCGCTACCATCAAGCAAGCAGCACCGGGAGCAGAGCGTGTCATTCAGATCAGAGGTTCTTGCGTGAGGACGCTCCCTGGACAAAGATTGATGCAATACCAGACTTTCCTCCAGAGCCGACAAGGGGAAAGTCTTTCCCTGGAGCGGACACCCTGAATATGGACTTGCAACCTACCGGACTGTGTAAGAATAAATCTTTCTTTGTTAAAGCCATCCACTCTGTGGTATTTCTGTTAGAGCAGCCTAGCTGACTAAAACACTGAGTCCCCCCTGATGTGATCGTTTTGGTCTTATTCAACTCCCACGCTTTCCCCTCAGTTCTGTTCGTTTTGTGACGGCTAGTACCATCAGGTACCCATGAATACTTCACTTCAAAACTAAATTGTCCTCTTAAAGTGAAGGAAGAACAGAAAAATAGAGTCTGGGATCAGAGACCACACTCTCAGGGGACATCCAGACTAAATGGCATACCCAAGGTTTTTCTCTCTCCCTCTCTCAAGATGTCACTCCACATACCCACCTGGGTGAGGGATGACTGGGGTCTTAAAAGCTAGCAAGCTGCCATCTAAATAGCACCAAATGGTCCCAATCCACATGGACCTGAGGCAAATGGAGGACATTGAGGACAGGAGAAAAATATGAGCCCACCAGACAGAAAAGGCCATATGAGCCATAGCCTGCTTCAGCATGGGAGCAGAAGAACTACATGGTGCCTAGCCACCACCAATGGCAACCCAGATGAGGTATGCAGAACAGAGCTCTGGACACAGCAGGTGACGGAGTAGAAGGGAGAGCAAGAACTCTATCAAAAGACCACACTTGAAGGCCCTTCTGAACGGAGGGCCCCCGGGAGTGTGGCCCCTAGACTCTCTAGCCCCAAACCATATCCAGCACTGGGGCCATGTCCCCAACGAAGACTGACATGAACCATATAAAACACACAGTAATACTGGAGGCAAACAAACCTTTAAAAATGTACACAGGGTTGTCTGAGGGACACTTTGCTGGAGACGAGTCAACTGGGTGAGGATGGCCAGAACCTGGTCAAAAGGGTCATAGGAAGTTCCTAACAAAAGGGGAAGCATGCTGTCACAGAGAGGGGGTAAGGGGAGGCAGCTAGAATAGAACAGAGGTGAAAGCTCTGGGTGTTATACAGCAACATGATATAGACTGTAAAACTGTTCTTAATTCACAATTAAAGGGGGGGCGGAGTTAAGATGGCAGACTAAGCACACGTCTCCTTATGTCCCTCTGGAAACCAAGACCTGAACTGACAATCAAACAGAGTCTTCTGATCACCTAATCAGCCTCAAGACATGGCTCAGAGCTATTAACTGGGACTTCATACCACTCAGCGAAAAACCTCCTCTCTTTCGCTGACTCCCGCTCTTGGCTAGCCCCGGCTCTCACGGACAGAAGGTAAACGCACCACTTTGACTTTTTTTTTCCTGGGTCTCGGCTGGCGGGCGGAGCTGGGTCTTGCCTAGAGGCTAGACTCAGACACACCGCTGGGGGTATAGGCAGACGAAATTCTCATATTCTAAGAGCCAGGCTCGGGACTCTGTTAATCTAGCCACTTTGAGCCTTTCGTTTTGTAGCTGCCTCAGCGGGGTTGTGCGGAGCTTAGTGGTCAGGGTGCGGGACGCCATGTTGGTACCGAGATTTTAGCGGGACCTCATTCTTAGCCTGGGAGACAGCGCCTGCAAACGGGACAGCACGTCTTTGACAGAAAAGTAGTGATTTTGCACAGTGCTGCCTACATTGGGAGCCCTGCAACAGAAGCAGAGGAATCACTACCTCTGGGCGCCTTTAGCCCCTCTGTCTGCTGCCTGGGTGGAGGACACCATCTTGGATACGGTGGCCGCAGGTGGACCTAATTCTTAGCTTGGGAGCCAGAGCTGCCCACAGGAAAGCGCTTTTCTATCACAAAACCTGTACTCGACGCAGTGCTGGCTAAGGCTAGGCCCTGTCAGCAGAGGCCAACAGGGCAGTAGTATTGCTGCATTCTGAACTAGTTTGTTATCATCTGGGGTTGGATATAGTGGCGCTTATTTTGTCAGTTGAGAAGAGGGACCTCTACACCTGAAAACCTAACTGACTTGTGAACTGGTCAGATACCTTTTGCTTTACACTTGAAGACAGCCTAGAGAAACATTTCCAATCCATTCTCACAGTACCTCTTCAAGCCTCTATATACTCACATGGGACCCAAAAAGCAACAGACAATTGTGGCATACAAGCAATCACTCATGGCTTCAGAAGGCTCCCAAACAAAGCAACCAAGGAGTTTTCCAGATGAAGAAACTTTTATCAAAGCACCAGGAAGTGAATACAAATTGATTATACAGAGAGCCTTTCTAGACCTTATACAAAATGCAGAACAAAATGAAAAATTAAGCAAGTTGTTCGATCTGATGGAACACCAGTATTCTGAAATCCAACAGATCAAGAAGAAAATCAAAGACACAGAAACTTCCATGCAAAGCCAAGAAAACAGAATGGAACAAATGGAAAAAAGAATTTCTGACTTGGAAGACAGAGCTACTGATGCCAGCATCTATGAGCCGAAATCAGAAAAAAGAAACAAGAAAAATGAAGAAACATTACGAAGCAAAAGAGGAACAACCTTTGATTAATTGGAGTCCCTGAACAGGGTGAGACATCTGAGAACACAAAGAGTATTGTTGCTAAGATGCTGAAAGAAAACTTCCCAGAAATCATGAAGGAAGAGAATACAGACATTTCAGATGCATATCGTACACCACCCAATATAGATCTCAAAAGAAAGACTCCAAGACATATTATAATCAAGCTTAACAAAATGAAACATAAGCAGCAACTCTTAAAGGCAGCAAGACTCAAGGCAAAGCTAAAATTCAGAAGGAAACCCTGTAGGCTCTCGTCAGATTTCTCAGCAGAAACCATGCTGGCACGGAGACAGTGGCACGACACATTCAAAGTCTTGAAGGAGAAGAACTTCCAACCAAGAATTATATATCCTGCAAAACTATCTTTCAAATACAAAAATGAAATGAAGACATTCCCAGATAAACAGAAACTCAGAGACTTTGTAAAAAACAAACCGAAGCTACAAGAAATACTGAAAGAAGTTCTTGGCTTTGGCTTAGAAGAACGAAACCACTAACTTTATATTTTAGAACGACACACTACTCAATACTCTACTCATTTAGGGAAGGCTCCAAAGTAAATCACAGCTTTGATATGGAAAGAAGCAATCCAGTGATCATCATGAAAACTATGGTGTCATCATAATAAAAAGAGGGATGTACGACAGTTGTTATAGTCCTTCCAGATGGAGAGGAAGATGACAAGGCTGGTAGTAATTAAAATTGGGTTTATAAATAATTTATTAAGGGGGTTCATAGGGGCAGCTTTAAAGCACAACAAAGATGTATCATACCATTTCAAGAAATCTAACACACGAGTCTCAACAACTATAAAGCCAGCTCTGAAAAAGGTGAGAAATCAACTCACAAAACAGAGCGTCCCAGAACAGACTAATAAGAACAACAGAGAAAACATCACCATAAAAATAAACATATCACAATGGCAGCAGTGAACACATACCTATCAATAATTACATTGAATGTGAATGGACTGAATGCTCCAGTAAAGAGACACTGAGTGTCATCTTGGATCAAAAGACATGACCCATCCATATGTTGTCTACAAGAAACTCATTTGAGACCTAAAAACAGGAACAAACTGAAAATTAAAGGATGGAAGAATATATATCAAGCTAACAATGAACAAAGAAGAGCAGGGGTGGCAATTCTAATCTCAGACAAAATCAATTTTAATGTCAAATCCACCATCGTGGACAAAGATGGACACTATTTATTGCTGAAAGATTCAGTACACAAACAAGACTTAACTATACTAAATATTTACACATCTAATGTCAGAGCACCTAAATATGTTGAAGAAACACCGACTATGCTCAAAAGAGAGTTAGATGACTCCACAATAATAGTGAGAGACTTTAACACTCCACTCTCATCACTAGACAGATCATCTAGAAAAAAGCTCAGTAAAGATACAGAAGACCTCATTGACACAATTAACCAACTAAACCTCATTGATATATACAGAACTTTCCACCCATCAACAGACAACTACACTTTCTTCTCCAGTGCACATGGAACATTCTCCAGAATTGACCACGTGATAGGCCATAATGCAATGCTCAACAAAATCCATACCATTGAATTATTGCAAAGCATCTTCTCAGATTAATTCACAATTAAAAATTTTTTTAAAAAAATAAGAATAAATCCAACCATGAACATAAAAGAACTATACAAAGAAAACTACAAAACACTACTGCAAGAAACCACAAGAGATCTACATAAATTGAAAAAACATACCATACTTATGACCATACTTATGGGTAGGTAGATGCAACATTGTGAAAATGACAGTCCTGCCCAAAGTGATTTACAAATACAATGAAATCCGAGTCCAAATTATCAGTAATATTCTTTAAAGAGATGGAAAAACTTATCAATAACCCTGTATGGGAAGGGAAGAAGCCCTGGATAAGTAAAGTACTACTGAAGAAGGATAAAGTACAGGGACAAGGGTCCAAATTCCATCAAATGTCAGAAAAGAGTCTTTTTAACAAATACCCACTGCCATCGATTCTGACTCACAGCAACCCTATAGGACATTGCAGAACTGCCCCACAGGGTTTCCAAGAAGCACCTGGTGGATCTGAACTGCAGACCTTATGGTTAGCAGCCACAGCACTCAACCACTACTCCACCAATGTTTCCTTTTGACAAATGGTACTGGCAAAACTGGATGTCCACCTGCAAAAAACCGAAACAGAATCCATACCACACTCCAAAGACTAATGCAAAACGAATCAAAATCTTAAATAAAAAGCCAAGAGGTGGGACCATAATGGTTGAATAGACTCTTCCCACAACCCCTCTAACAACAAAGATTCAAAAGAATAAACAAAACTAGTACATATGACATCCTAGGAGCCAAGAACATCAAAGTGAAAGATGAGAAATTGGACTAAGCTTCAAGGAAGGGAAAGTTGTGCCAGAAATACATACGATTCCACAGACCTGACCTGCCAGGGAAATGCCAGCAGCCTCCACATGGTGAGCTGAGCAGGAGTCATTGTGCAGAGAGTCTGCCCACACCTCCAAAATCAGTAAGAAACAGCAAGAGATCACTGAAAGCTAAGTCTTTGCATACAACTGGCTGCACAGATAGATCTGAAACTTCTCTATGAAATGAGCCTATCTCCCTTCTCCCAGCACTCCCTGCTCCCTACCCTGCACTTTGCCCAGTGCAACGGTCTGATGCCTTTAACTAAACCAGAAGTAGGACTCCTCAAATATGCCTTAAGCCATTCTCTCCCTCCCTTCCCTGCACTGTGCCCAGTTCTGCAGTCTGATGCTACTAAGTGAGCTGGAAGTAGGACTCTTTAAGCCTTCCCTGAGCCATTCTCCAAGATTCAGAGTGGGAACAACTTAATAAATTCAGGGAAGCGAGGGCGGGGATTCTGCTGACTTCCCTAACCCAGAAAATCAGGGCAGAAATTGTTCTTTCACCTAGATTCAGACATAAGGGGATACACTACCCTCACAGACACTCAGGGACAGCTGTTAGCCCCCTGCCTTTCTCAGCAGTAGCAGCCAGATACCTGTGCCTGTACCAATCACCCTTCTCCATCTGGGACAATATGCAAGAGACGGCACCACATACTTGATGACTGACTACCTAGACACTGGAGCCAAACCCATATAAGAAACTAAATTTCATAAGAAGAAACTAAAACAAAATTTACTGATGGCTCAGAAACAGCAGCCCATATCAAATACAAAGCCAAAAAACTGTGAAGTTCATAGAAGAAAAAATAGGGTCAACATTAAAAGCCCTAGTACATGGCATTAACAGAATATGGATTATAACTAACAACACACGAACTCCAGAAGATAAGCTAGATAACTGGGATCTTCTAAAAATTAAATACTTAATGCTCATCAAAAGACTTCATCAAATGAGTAAAAAGAGAACCCACAGTCTGGGGGAAAAAACTGCCTATTATATATCAGACAAAGACCTAATCTCTAAAACCTGCAAGAAAATCCAATACTTCTACAACAGAAAGACAAACTACCCAATTAAAAAGTAGGCAAAGGAAATGAACAGATACTTCATCAAAGAAGACTGTCATGGACTGAACTGTGTCCACCAAAAAATGTGTGTAGCTGTTTGGTTGGGCCATGATTCTCAGTGCTGGGTAACTGACTTCAATTCTGTGACTTTCCCATGCTGTAAATCCTAATCTCTGCCTATGGTTAATACAGTGGATTATGTTAAAGAGGATTAGAGTGGTACTATAACACCCTTCCTAAGGTTACCTCCCTACTCCAATGTAAAGAGTTTCCCTGGAGTATGGCCTGCACTATCTTTTATCCTATAAAACATAAAACGAAAGGGAAGCAAGAACAGAGTTGGCAACCTGATGCCACCAAGAAAGCAGAACCAGGCGCAGAGCATGTCCTTCAGACCTGAGGTTCCTGTGCCAAGATGCTCCCTGAAGAAAGACTAATGCAACCCAAGGGCTTTCTTCAGAGCCTACAAAGGAGAAAACTTTCCTCTGGAGTGGACACCCTGAATTTGGACTTGTAGCCTAATGAACTATGTCAGAATAAACTTTTTTTTTCTTAAAGCCATCCCGTCATGGTATTTCTGTTACAGCAGTACCAAATGACAAAAACAAAGATTTTCAAGTGGCAAACAGGGATGTGAGGAAATGCTTGAGATCACTAGCCATTAGAGAGATGCAAATCAAAACTACAATGAGCTGCATTTCACTCTAGCACTACTGGCACAAATCACCAAAACAGAAATAACAAATGTTGGAGGGGCTGTGGGGAGAATGGAACTCTTACACACTACTGGGTGGGAATGCAAAGAGAACCAACCATTTTGGAAAACAATATAGTGTTTCCTTAGAAAATTAAACACAAAACATATGATCCAGCAAACCACTGCTAAGAATACATCCTAAAAAAATAAGAATCATCATATGAATAGATACATGCACTTCCATTTTGACTGCAGTACTGTTCACAATAGCAAGAAGCTGGAAACAACCTAGATGGTCATCAACAGATGAATGGATAAACAAACTGGTACATACACACAATGGAGTATTATAGAACAATAAACAACAATGATGACCCTGTTAAGTGTCTCATAATACGGAGGAAACTAGAGGACATTATACTGAGTGAAATAAGTCAATGAGAAAAGGACAAATATTGTATGAGATCATTACTGTAAAACCTCATGAAAAGGTTCACACACAAAAAGCAACAATCTTTAACTTTTACCAGGGAGAGGGGGATGGGGATGGAAAAACACTAAACAGGTAATAGATACATGGTAACTTTGGTGAATGGTAAGACTGTACACAACACTGAGGAAGACAGCATAACTTGTACAAGACAAGGTCACAGAGCTCCACAGACATACCCCAACTCCCTGAGGGACTCACCTGCTAGGCTGAGGGGACGTGGGGACCACGATCTCAGGGAACATCTATTTCAACTGGCATTAACAGTTTACAAAGAAAATGTTCTATGTTCTACTCTGGCAAGCAGCATCTCAGTCTTAAAAGCCTGTTAGAGGCCATCTTAGGATATTCCACTGGCACTGTTCTTACTCCTTTGGGAACAAGAAGAATGAAGAAAACTAAAGGACCAAAGGAAAGAGTCCAAAGGACTAATGGACCACATCTACAGTGGTCTCCACTAGGCTGAGTCCACTGCAACTAGATGGTGCCCAGCTACCATCACTGACGACGGTCTCGGACAGAGCTGCAGAAAAACGCAGAACAAAATTCTAACTCAAAAAGGAAAACTAGACTTACTGGCCTGACAGAGACTGTAGAAACCCTGACAGTATGGTCCCCAGACACGCCTTCAGCTCAGCAATGAAGTCACTCCTCAGGTTCATCCTTCAGCCAAAGACTGGACAGGCCCATAAAACAAAATGTGACTAAAGGGGCCCCCAGCCCAGGGGCAAGAACTGGAAGGCAGGAGGGTACAGGAAAGCTGGTAATAGGGAACCCAAGTTTGAGAAGGAGTAAGTGCTGACATATTGTGGGGTTAATAATTATTGTCAGAAAATAATATATACTATTTAATGAAAAACTATTTTATAAGCCTTCATCTAAAGTACAATTTAAAAAAAGACTGTACAAGACATAAAAAGAGTTGAAAGAAGACATTCATATAATACATAATAAAGGGCCTGAATGTTGAGTGGTGACAATGTTAAAAGGAGACACGCACACAGAGTCTGTGTCATTGAAGGAACTGACCAAGACACGCCATGTATCCACATTCAGAGGGTGTTTTAATAAACCTCTACTCTGTTGGTGAGAGGAACCATTTGGCAATTTGCTCCTATAAAGATCACAGCCTAGGAAACTCTATGGGACAGTTCCACTCTGTTACATTGTGTCTCTATAAATTGGAATGCAACAGCACTTAATTAACAAGTCTGTTCCGGTGACAGAGTACTCTTTTGGATCCTGTCCTTGCCTTTGAGAAGATCTCAGCCCAAGGCTGACATAACATAACACAGTATATTATTACAAGACAGGCTGGTGATTCACACAATCAATGTGTAAGTACAGTTAAAGAGATGTGCCCAAGGACAATACTCCAGAAATGGGGGTCTAGAATAGGAACCTTATTGACAGCACTGGGTAGAACAGGAAACTTAATTCCCATTAGAGTAGATGGGAGTTTAGAACAAAGCAAGGTCATGACTCGGAAAAAGACCTAAAGGATGCATATACAAATGGTCCCTCGTTTGTCAGTTTGTCATACCGTGGGGGCTTGAAAGTGGCTGTGATGTTAGTGGCTATGACACTGGTATTCAGATACCAGCAGAGTCACCCATGGTGAACAGGGTTCAGCTGAGCTTCCAGAGTAAGACAGACTAGGAAGAAGGATCCAGCAGCCTACTCCTGAAAAGTAGCCAGTGAAAGCCTTAGGAATAGCAGCAGAACAGTCATATATAGTGCTGGAAAAGGAGCACCACTGGTGGAAGGCACTCATAAGATGATTGTGAAAGAGCTGCCTCTTCAAAGCAGGGTTGGCCTGAATGACACGGGGACAGTCAAACTTTTGAGACCTTCATCTGCTGACATGGCATGATTCAAAGTGAGAAAAAAACAGCTGCAAATATCCATTAATAATCGGGGCATGTAATGTACAAAGTATGAACCTTGGAAAATTGGAAACCACTGAAAAGGAAATGCAACACATAACCATCGATATCCTAGACATGAGTGAGCTGAAATGGACAGGCACTGACCACTCTGAATCAGACAGTCATATTGTCTACTATGCCAGGAATGAAAACTTGAAGAAGAATGGTGTTGCATTCATCATCAAAAAGGACATTTCGAGATCTGTCCTGAAGTACAATACTGTCAGTGCTAAGATAATAACCACACACCTACAAGAAGGCCAGTTAACATGATTATTATTCAAATTTACACACGAACCACTAAGGCCAAAGATGAAGAAACTGAAGACTTTTACAAGCCTCTGCAGTCCAAAATTCAGCCAGCATGCACTCAGGATGTATTGATAATTACTGGTGATAGGAATGCAAAAGTTGGAAATGAAGACAATTGATAGGTAGTTAGATGCATTGAACAATACGGAATGCAGACCAGATGAGTTCTGGAATGACATCAAAGACATCATACACGAAGAAAACAAGAGGCCCTTAAAAAGACAGGAAAGAAAGAAAAGACCAAATTGGATGTCAGAAGAGACTCTGAAACTTGCTCTCGAATACAGAGCAGCAAAAGCAAAGAAAGGAATGGTGAAGTAAAAGACCTAAACAGAAGATTTCAAAGGGTGGCTCAAGAACACAAAGTACTATAATCATATGTGCAAAGAGTTGGAGACAGAAAAGCAAAACGAAAGAACATGTTCTGCATTTCACAACCCGAAAGATCTGAAAAAATATTCAAGCCTTGAGTTTTAATAATGACAGATTCTACAGGGAAAATTTAGATTCAGGAAGCCTCAAAAGATGGAAGAGTCAGAATAACAGGGTCATTCCACAGAAAGAATTAGTCGATATTCAACCATTTCACGAGGCAGCGTATGATCAGGAGCTGATGGTACTGAGGCAAGAGTTCAAAGCTGCACTGAAGCCACTGGCGACAAAGAAGGTTCCAGGAATTGACAGAATATCAACTGAGATGTTTCGACAAATGGATGAAGCACTGGAAGTGCTCACTCATCTATGCCAAGAAATTTGGAGGACAGATACCTGGCCAGCCAACTAGAAGAGATCCATATTTATGCCTATTCCCAAGAAAAGTGATAACAAATGCAAAAATTATTGAAAAGTAATATCAGTATCAGACACAAGCAAAATGTGCTAAATCATTCAAAAACAACTGCAACAGTATGTTGATAGAGAACAGACAGAGATTCAAGCCAGATTCAGAAGAGGACATGGAACCAGGGATATGACTGCTGATACTAGGAGGATCTTGGCTGAAAGCATAGAATACCAGAACGATGTTTACCTGTGTTTTACTGAGTATGCAAAGGCATTTGACCACGTGGAAACTGTATGGATCATTACAAATTATGGATAACATAGCACAGAATGGAAATTCCTGAGCACTTGATTGTGCTCATGAAGAATCTGTACATGGATCAAGAGGGAGTAGTGCAAACATAACAAGGGAACATGGCATGGTTTAAAGTCAGGAAAGGTATGTGTCAGGGTCCTATCTTTTCACCACACCTATTCAATCTGTATGCTGAACAAATAATCCAAGAAACTGGATTACAAGAAGAAGACTGAATCATCAGGATTGGAGGAAGACTCATTAACAACCTGCGTTACGCAAATGACACAACCTTGCTTGCTGACAGGAAAGAAAATTTGAAACACTCACTGTTGAAAATCAAGACCACATTCTTCAGTATGGATTCCACTTCAACATCAAGAAAACTCCTCAAAACTGGACCACTAAGCAACATCATGATAAATGGAGAATGGACTGAGGTTGTCAAGAATTTTACATCACTTGGTTTCACAATCAACATCCATGGAAGCAGCTGTCAAGAAATTAAAAGATACACTGCACTGGGAAAATGTACTGCAAAGAACCTCTTTCAAGTGTTGAAAAGTAAAGATGTCACCTTGAACATTAAGGTGTGCCTGATCCAAGTCATGGTACTTCCAATCAGCTCAAATTGCTGGGCAATGAATAAGGAGGACAGAAGAACTGGCACCTTTGAATTATGATGTTGGAGAACAATACTGAATGCATCAAGGACTGCCAAAAGATATGTTCTGGAAGAAGTGCAACCAGAGTGCTCCTTGGAAACAAAGACAGTGAGACTGTATCTAATATGCTTTGGATATATTTTTAGGAGGGAGAAGTCCCTGGAGAAGGACATCATGCTTGGTAAAGTGGAGTCAGGGAAAAAGAGGAAGACCCTCAACAAGATGGATTGACACAGTGGCTGCAACAATGGGCTTAAGTATAAAAATGATTGTGGGCATGGCGCAAGACCAGGCAGTGTTTATTTCTGCCGTGCATAGGGTCGATGTCATAGTTTGAATTGTGTCACCCCAAAAATATGTGTAGCAATTTGGCCAGTGTCACGTGACTGTCCTCCATTTTGTGATTTTCGTTATGTTGTAAATCTAACCTCTCCCTCTGTCTAATAGACATGATTATGTTAAAAGAGGATTCGGGTGGGACTATGACAACCCTAGTAAGGGAGTTTCCCTAGAGTGTGGCTCACACCACCTTTTATCC
This sequence comes from Heterohyrax brucei, assembly GCA_028571685.1. Taxonomy (NCBI): domain Eukaryota; kingdom Metazoa; phylum Chordata; class Mammalia; order Hyracoidea; family Procaviidae; genus Heterohyrax; species Heterohyrax brucei. The sequence goes on along the minus strand of CM053150.1, from coordinate 48,208,749 downwards.
CACAAGAGATAAAGTAAATGTAAACCTCATACCATCAAGAAAACAGTACAAGGAGCAGTGTGTCTTGCAGACCTGTGGTTCCTGCACCAAGATGCTCCCTGACCAAGGACTGAGGCAACACAAGGACCTTCCTCTAGAGCCATCAAAGACGGAAAGCCTTCCCCAGTGCAGACACCCTGAATTCGGACTTGTAGCTTACTAGACAGTGTAAGAATCAACTGTTCTTTGTTAAAGCCATCCATCTGTGTTATTTCTGTTAGGGCAGTACCAGACAACCACGACATCTGCCACCATGAGTCAAAACAGACTCGCCAAAACCTAACAACAACAGAGAAGTGGTGGTCGAGATAAAGGAACCGGCACCCCTCTGCTCAAGGGCAGCCTGGCAACAAGTTATGGGTGAGCTTTTGCTCTAAAGAGAGGCTATTTCCTACCCTGGCATGTTGCTCTCTGTCTCCTGACTCGACATCTCCAAAGCAGCCTTTCTTTTTTTGAAGCAGTATAAATCCTCACATGTTAAAACTAAAAAAGGACACAGTCCAGTCCTTATACTGAGCCTCAGAACAAAGGGGACTTCCAGTGGCCAGTCGGTGGAAGAGGAACTGAAAATTATATCTTTTTTTTTTTTAATAATTAAATATCTGCCCCCACCCTACATCTCTTCTTTTGGAAGCCTCTCCTCCTGAAGATGCCCATCTGGCTAGGCACCCTCAAACCTTCCCCACTAACCCATCTGAAAACTACAAGAACTCTGCTCTCAACTCTGCCACTCATTTTGTCACTTTAGGCAAGTTCCCTTTCTTCCCTTTTAATTCCTCAACTTTAAATTATACAGCTAAAGAGAATGTTCTCTTAAGTCCCACCCAGGGCTGGCTGCCTATATCAGCACTACCAATTTTCAGTGGAGCCTTAGCGGCACAGTTAAGTGCTTGGCTGCAAACCACAAGGCTGACAGTTCAAACCTACCCAGCACTCTGCAGGAGTAAAACCTGGTGATCTGCTTCCATAAAGAAAATTCCATGAGGCACTCTACTCTGTCATAGGCAGTCACTATAAGTCAAAATCAACTTGATGACACCTAACAACAAAAAGGTTTTTTGACAACGAATTTTTACAGTTCACCACCAAATATGCATAGACGGCATTTTCTGATTATTTCTGAGATTACTACACAACTGGTAATATGCTTGACGCTGAAGAGAGGATGGGAGAAAGTTCTCTTGAACAAACTTGAGAATCCACCGTGTGCTAAAGATACAACAAACGGTAGTCCCAAGTTTTGGGAGCTCACACTCACATACAGGAGACCCACAAGGATATGGAGAGACTGCGATACAACGTAATTCTCACAGGTGCTGCAGTAAGAGGTGAATACCTGGTACTCCCGGTCCAGAGGTCTGAGTGCCCATGGCTGTAGCTGAAGTGGTGTGAGGAGACTGTACCTGGACAAGAAGTAGCCTGGGGTGGGAAACAGCTACATAAGGAAACTTTCTGTATTTTAAAAGAGCTTTCTGTGGAGAGCACTTTGATAATGATTCCAAAGGCATTTTAGGGAAGCTGGGGGCGTGGGGGAGATGGCTGAGGGCCAAGGTATGGGGGGGGTTAGTTATCAGGACTTCAAAAAACTCATCTGGTCCACAGAGGACCTGTGGGGTGGGGGGACTCTTGTCTTAAACACAAAGCTGGTTCTGCTCACAATCATGCTCAGACCCAGATGGTAAAAATAAACACTTCCAAGTTACACAGCTGCGGGGGCGTGGGGGTGACAAGGGCAGAAAATGACAGCATTAGAGAAAGCAAGTTCACTATAACGTTTAAGACAGGAAAGCCCTCAGAAAGGAGAGAAAGGAGAGGTTGGAGAGGGCATCCAATGAGTGGCCATCCTACCCAGACAAGTCTGAACACGTGAAGGCAGGTACAGGAAGGTATACACAGGAGTCTTGACACTCTTGCCTCTGCATAAAATGAAACCATTAAAGCATCACAGTCACAGCAAAGTTGTTAAAAACTGGGCATTTCTGGCTTCTTTTAACTGCAGTAGGATTTAAAACAGCAAGCCAGGAAAACGATTTTTTTTTTTTTATAATTCCTTTGTAAAAGGAGAAATTTAGGTGGTAAGACATCTAGATAGGCAGTTGTTGTTCTTGTATGCTATCCAGCTGCTGCCCTCTTAGGGACCCTATGGGACAGAGCGGAACTGCCCCAGAAGGTTTCCTAGGCTGTAAACCTTACGAGAGCATATCACCAGGTCTTTTCTCCTGCAGAACTGCTGAAGGGTTAGAATCACCATCCTTTAGGTTAGCAGCTAATTATTTAACCCTGCACCACCACAGCTCCTTATCTAGACAGAATTAAATTTTTTAAAAATGCAAATAGTGAGCAGGTTAATTTCAACACACGTTCTACAGGTATTTACGCAGTGCCTACCGTGTATCAGGTACTCTTCAAGGAGCTGAGGATACAGTAGTGAACAAAAGACTGGATTACCCAGTTTAACCATTTCCCCTCTCACCTAGTTAACATAAAGAGTTAAACCAAAGGAGGTTTAGGGGCAGTGCAAATGGTTTGTGCTTGATTACTAACCTAAAGGTTTGTGGTTGGAACCCACCCCGCTGTACCACAGAAGTAAGGCCCTGTGGCCTGTTTCCAAAAAGATTACAGCCAAGAAAACCCTTTGGGGCACGGTCACTCTGTAACACATGGGGTTGCCATGATTTCAGATTGATTCTATGGCAATGAGTTTGGTTTGGTTTTTTTATGGGTCTTGAAATAGTACGACTGTAAGTACTGAGATCACTTTATTCCTGTTGCAGCATTCTCTTCTACTGACGTTTTGTTGGTTCTCTTTAATTGACTTCTACCTAGCTATCCATTATGAGCACCTCAGAAAGCTCCAATTCTTCACAGCCAAAAGCAAACTAATTATTCCCCCACCCAAAAAACTCCTGATTTCTGCTGATTTCAACCACATCAACTGGTTTCCCTGAGCAGAAACCTCAAAGTGCTCTTCAAACCACATGTTAACTAACCAGCTATCAAGTCCTAGATGTTTTACCTCCCAGAGGTCTCTAAGTGTCTAGTCCCTCCTCTCCTATCACCACTGAAGTCTCAGGGTAGTACTTAGCTCCAAAGTGGTCTTCTCCCAAACCTCCAGCCTCTCTTCCACACATCCAGTGGTGGCTTGTCCTAAAATACAGCAAACATGTTGCAGCTTCCCTGCTGCCTACAAGATAAAGTCCAGACTCCTTCATGTCACTTTAGGCCTGGATCTGGTCACAACTGAAGTACCCATCCCACTCCATTGCCCATCCTGTACCTGCACTTTCCAACCCAGCCAGACCATACTCACCTCCATTCTCTTGGACCTGCCATGTTTTCATGCCTCTGAGCTCAAGTGGCTTTCTCTAGCTGGAACCCTTTACTCCATAGTCCACCAAAAGCCCATCTGCATCCTTCAGGGTCCAACTCCCATGTCATTTTTGGGACATCTCCCTCAACTAATGCCCATGGCACTGTTTTTATGTTATCTATTCCAGTTTCTTTCTAAAATTGGTTCAAGGCAGTTTACAAACTATACACACACTGTGACTAGATTTTCTTTTTAAGAGAGAACACCAGGGCAAAACATAACAATGTAAGAAGCTAGGAGGTGGTGAGCATTTAAAGTCTTGATCATAAAGGCTCATATTCACCTTATTAGAGTAGGTATTATGAATTATATCCCTTAAAAATATATGTTATAAATCCTAACCTCAATGCTTGTGGTTATAGTCCCATTTGGGAATGGGTTTTCTCAGTATGTTAATGAGGCAGGATAAGTGTAGGATGTGTCTTGAGTCAATGTCTTTTGAGATACTAAACTCAAGCTGACAGGACAGACTGGAGGGAAAAAAGCACACGAAACATGATGCCTGCCCAGGAAGAGAAGCCCAAAGGAGACAAGGCTTTCCTCCATAGCTGACAGAGACAAAAAGCCTTCCCCTAGAGCTAGCCCCTTGAATTTTGATGTCTTAATTGCAAGAAAATAAATTTCTGTTTATTAAAACCATCTACTTGCAGTATTTGTTAAAGTAGCACTACATAACTCAGACAGTAGGCCACAAGACTGGCCCAGCATTTTCTCTCCAGGATGAGTTGGCTACTCCTCTGCGAGCTCACTGCCAATCAGATATGGCTATGCTAAAGCATTGCCCCTGTTTTTTGTTATTTGCTCTGAGTCCATCCCTCTCTAGGCTGGGAAGAGTGCATAATTTCTGATTCCTCTCTGTGTCCCCCACAGGTACTCTTCAAGGAGCTGAGGATACAGTAGTGAACAGAAGACTGGATTACCCAGTTTAACCATTTCCCCTCTCACCTAGTTAACATAAAGAGTTAAACCAAAGGAGGTTTAGGCAGTGCAAATGGTTTGTGCTTGATTACTAACCTAAAGGTTTGTGGTTGGAACCCACCCTGCTGTACCACAGAAGTAAGGCCCCGTGGCCTGTTTCCAAAAAGATTACAGCCAAGAAAACCCTTTGGGGCACGGTCACTCTGTAACACATGGGGTTGCCATGATTTCAGATTGATTCTATGGCAATGAGTTTGGTTTGGTTTTTTTACGGGTCTTGAAATAGTACGACTGTAAGTACTGAGATCACTTTATTCCTGTTGCAACATTCTCATGGGTAATTGTCCTTGTTGAATAATGCTCTGAAAAACTATTTTATCTGCAGAAGAAACTAAATGGCTACAACCACTGTCATAAAACGGGTATACAAATTTTTGAATGAGAAATTAATTTGCACTGTAAACTTTCACCTAAAGCACAATGTTTTATTTAATTACATGTCTAAAAAATGACAGAGCTAGGATTCAAACCCCAAACTGTCTGTCCCCTCCAAAGCCACTGTTCCTTCTACTGTGCATGCCACTCCCTACCTTACCATCACTGTGTGCTCAAAGAACTTCTCTTTCAAGGCATAGTCTAAAGAATCCTCCAAAAATCCTTTCCTGATCACTCAGGAGAGAAGTGAGCTAGTGTGGCCCCTGACCTTCCACATCACTTAGGAAAGCAATCTGGAAAAGAGATGGTGCCCTCCTTAGTAAATGAGAATTGAATGGTCCGTGCAGATATACTGCAGATGGTACTATGAAATCCACAACTTCCTCTTTCCACTCTCTTTCCCTGTAGGCATAGTCTTAAGGTCTTCCCTGGCTTTTTCCTCCTTCTCTAGGACCCACCCCTTCCAGTAGTCCCCATTCCAAGCTGAAACCGAAAATAATCTCCTCAGTCCTACTGCTTCTCTAACCAAATCAACTGTGTTCAAAACGCACTCTTCTGTTACACTGGTTACCCAAAACTAAATCTACTGCCTTCAAGTTGAACTGCAGATGATTTCAACTCATTGTGGCCCTACTGGTTAGTTACATCAATTGTTGGGCTTAGCTAAAAAGAATTTCAGTCATCATTTTCATAGGTGGAGAAAACAACATTTTGGAAGGCTTAACCATCTTGCAAGGAGCCCCAGTGGTGCATCTGTTGAGTACTTTACTGCCAATCAAAAAGGTGGGGATTTAAATCCACCAGTGGGACCAGTGGGTTCTGTGGAAAAAATACCTGGCAATCTGCTCTTGTAATACTGTTGTTAGTTGATGTTGTTGGGTGCCATGGAGTGAGTTCTAACTCATAGCATACCTATGTTCAGCACAACAGAACATTACCCGGTGCTGCCCCACACTCACGATCATTGCTATGTTTGGGCCCAGTAAACATTACAGCCTAGAAAACTTTATGGGGCAGTTGTACTCCATCATACAAGGTCACTTTGCATCAGAATAGACTCAACAGACCACCACCACCACCACAACAAATCACCTGGCTCTCAATCTATGGGATTACTTTTGGGGAGGCCTGGAAATTCAAAGATAAAACCATAATCTACCCCCGTATCCCCACACCTAACCAGACAAAACACATGGTCTCTAAGCCCATGACAGAGTTCCAGTCCAAAACACTGCCCAGATTCCTTCCTTTACACCTTCTGCCAGGGCTTTGGAATTCTTTCCCTGTCTCAAATTCACCCCTTGTCATGCCTTGTCTCTCTCTGACTTGAAGCTCCCCTAGCAGTGTTCAATCCTAACACAGAAACAGTTTTTTTGAATTAGTATTGAACAATTTCCTCATTAACACAACCATCTTATCTGACATGCTGAAATGCACTCCAGTATCCTACCTTCAGTTTTAAACATGTAACACAGTGTCAGCAAAACATATCCTTGCACCTACAACCCCTCATTTAAGTATTCCAAGAATGTGCAATCTAAGTAAGAAACAGCCAGTTTCCTGAGTCAGAATAAAAAAACAAACCAGCTGAAGTCTGTTCTAACTCATACCAACCCATAGGACTTGGTAAATTGCCCATGCTTGGACTTCCAAGGCTGTAATCTTTAGGAAGCAGACTGCCATAACTTGTCACTCAGAGCACATGGTGGATTTGAACAACTGACCTTTGGGTTTGCAATAGACCGCTTAATCCCTGCTGTAATACTACTCCTTTGAGTTAGAATAAAACCAACCAAATCCATTGCTGTCAAGTGGATTCTGACTCAAAGTGACCCTATAGGGTAGAGTAGAATTATTCCTTAGGGTTTCCAAGGAGCTGCTGGTGGACTTGAACTACTGATCTTTGGTTAGCGGTGGAGCCCTTAATCACTGTACTATCAGGACTCCTGAGTCACAATAATAACCCAAATCTGCTGCCATCAAGTGGATTCTGACTCATAGTAACCCTACAGGGCAGAGTAGAACTGCTCCATTAGGTTTCCAAGCAGTGCTTGGTGCATTTGAATTGCCAATCTTTTGGTTTGTTAACCACTATGCCACTAGGATTTCCAGAACAGAGAGATCAAATTCTTCCATTTCCAGAACTGGATGGTGATGGTACCCCGTGATCACCAGTGATAGCTGTGATGGAGCTCACAAAGTTCAGTCTCACTGGCAACACAAGAATAAAAAGGGGCGCACCCTGAGATCTCCACTACAAGATTGTAATTGATAGCCCAAGGGCCTCAGAGTGCCCCTGCAAGCATGGCCCCTGGCCCTGATGCTGCCCCTGTTCATAAATCATAATAGAGGTCAACTCTTCGGACAGGAATGGATTGGACTTGGCGACACAGAGTGATCATATCATGTGTGCACTTTATGGTTCCATGCGTCCATAGGATGTCATCCCGCTGACCTTTTACTGGAGGTGCGGGAGTGGGTGGAGAGGAGGGAATAGGAGACTGTTGGGAGGACAAGTACGGATCGGAGAGGAAGAGTGTACTATCACCGGGCAGGGAGAGCAGTGGGAGCTGCATATAGGTGGGCATACAAATTATATGGGCATGTACATTTTCATTCAATCATAATAAAAAAAATTCTTCCGTTTCCTGCTCCTAAAGATTATTCATTCATTTTACAGTAGCTACCTCACAGTGCTACCGTGATGAATTAAATAATTCATGCCAACTGTTTAGTACCTAGGGCCTAGCACATAGTAAGTGTGCAAAATTTAGCAATTATCATTTACATACATAACCTTCTTAACTCTCACAATAGTCCCATGGGGTAGATATTACACCTCGCACCCCTCCCCTTCTTACACCTTTCCCCCTTCTCATACCCCTTTCGTGCCCCCACCCCCGCCCCGTCCCGTCTACGGAAGCAGCAGTCCAGACTCTCTGGAAGTATTAGAGCCATCCCAAGATCAGTTGGTCAGGGATGTGATACTTTGCCCTGGGCCTCTAGATGAAGGACCCCTTCCCCTGACACCCTAGGACCGGGCAAATGAAGTCTTAAGAAGGCAAGTACAGAAAAGCACCCAGTACAGTGCTCTGTATACAGTGGGGGCCCCAAGATGGGGATAGCGTGGCACTGCGGGTCACTTGACTGCCTCCCAAGCAGTCCCGCTGGGTCGGGGGTCCCTATCCCTGGGGAGCGCTGAACAGTAACCCCGAGGCCCGCGCCCTGGGGTTTTGTACGCAGCAGGCCAGGGCCCACTCCAAGAGTCCCATCACAGCGCGCGGAGGCAGCCGCCTCGCCTGCGGCCTGCAAAGCAGGGGTCGCCGCCGCGGCTGGGCGCCGAGGCCCGCCACTCGCCCGGGAAGCCCGCCATGCCGGTCTGCAGACCACGCACGCCTGGCCCGCGTCTCCGCCCGCGCCCCTGCCCCGCTGCGGCCCAGCTGACGAGGAAGCTCCCTACCTGCAGCTGCGGCGCAGCGGCCGCGGCAACCGGGGAAGCGGCCGGTGAGGCGCGGGAGCGGGCGGCCTCAGCTCCTGCCGCGGGCGGGGCGGCCGGAAGGGCCGTGGGCTCTGGAGCGCCGGGCGGGCGGCAGCGGCGCGCCCCCGGCCGGCCAGGCCCCGCCGCGCGCGCCGCGGCCACAAAGCCCCGGAGCCGCCGCCGCCCCCTCGCGGACCGCCAGCCACCTGCGGGCCCGTCAGCGGCGCGGCCGGAGCCGAGGTGGCGCAGAGGAGGGCGGGAGCGCGGCCCCGCGCAGCCCCCACCTCCCGCGGCCGGCCCCCCAGCCTCCCCGAGGGGGCGGGGCGGGTTCCGGGTGCCCTCCGCCGTCTTCCTCGGTGCTGGCATCCTTGGGCCGATTCAATTCCTTTTTTCCACCTTTGTGAAGGACCCTCGGAAGCTCCCCGGAAACCTGTTTCGTTTCCATGAAAAACAACAAACAAACAAATAAAGAATGCGTTTATCACAAGGGATTTGGCGATGAAAGATACGAGTTAGTTCAATCCAAGACCCCTGACTAAACTAGGTCCCTTTTAAGACTCCGTGATATTTGTAACAGGCATTCCTGTATACTGGAATCATCCCTAAATTTTGTGTGTTAATTTGCGGGATGTGTCTCCTAGGTTCTGTGCTTCCCAAGGACAGGGACTGTGCCCACTAGACGGGGCCAGGACCTGGCTCAGACACTTAAGCTCTGAGTGAGTGGGAATTAATGCGTGGATGTGGATGAATGAATGCACAACATGTCAAACATGTGTCAGTCTTGGCATCTTTCTTTGCCCCTCCCACAAGGAGGGGTCTGGGTATTTCTTATGCCATGGATCCATTAGGAAGATTTCAAGCCCGGGTATCTTAGTCTGGGCTCTTTCAGAGAAGCAAAAGCAATGTACTGTAATATACTAATGTAAATTTATCTCAAGGGAAGGGCTGGCAAGTACCAAATCCGTGGATCAGGCATGAGTATGGAAGACTTACCCCTAACAACATGGTTGCAGGGGCTGATAAATTACAATCCCATAATCTTCGGGACAGATGGTAGGCTGGTGGCTAACAGAAGTCGGCAAATCCCAGAATATGCAGGTCAGAAAATAAGCTCAAGGCCAATGAACCAGAAGTCAGGTGATGATGATGCCGGATTTAGAGCAAGTTTTTTTACAGCGTTGAAGGAAAATTCCTGATACATCGTATACTTGAGTAAAGTAGTGAGCTGAGAAAAGGCCTGACTTGAGTAAGGATGTGGCTTGTATAAGGCTATGACTTGAGTCACACCACTTAATAAGGGTATGACTCAAGATAGACCCCACACTAATCCTCCCTCTTTGACATACTTTGTTGTTAGGTCCCCTCCAGTAGGTTCCAACTCGTAATGATCATACGTACTACAGAACAAAACACTACTCAGTTCTGTGCCATCTTCACAATCATTGTTATGCTTGAACCCATTGTGGCAGCCACTGGATTGATCCATCTCACTGAGGGTCTTCCTATAGAGAAGCTATAGAGAGCTGTAAAGCAGACCCTCTACCAAGTATGAAGTTCTTTTCCAGGGATTGATACCTCCTGATAAGATGTCCGAAGTATGTGAGACATAGAGTTGCCAGCCTTGCTTTTAAGGAACATTCTGGTAATCACTAACATACAGAGGTTTACAATTCCCGTACATAAAACGGAAGATAATTATACAGTACCACAAAATGGAGGACAATTACACAACACTCACAATTACAACATAGCCCAGTTGACACATAGCGTTAACTATCACACCACATAAAAGCAGGGAGGGCCACTGAACATTCTTGAGGTTATTCCCTGCTTTTCCAGCTCCCCATACCCAGAGCCCCAGGGCAGTTTGTTTTTTAGGGGAGAGGGATGGAAAACCTGTCGGCATACTGGGTTAAGTGCTATGCTTGGTAATCCAAAGGTCGGTAGTTCGAATCTACCCGGTGCTCCTTGGAAACTCTATGGGGCAGTTCTACTCTGACCTATAGCTTCACTACAGGTTGGATCTGACTCAGTGGCAGTGGATGGGTTTTTTGTTCATTTTTTTAGCAATAACTTATTTGCTGTCCAGCAGGCTTTGAAATTGTCCAGAGATTCCAGAAACTAAGACTACCTCAAGGGTATTGCTATCAGCAAGCAAGCCGGAAGCTAAGGCTACAAGCCATTTCCACTTCCGGTTTTCCGTTGAGTGCTCCCTTAGAAGTATATTAAGATTTCCTTCTTAAGGTAGGACACAGTCAAGGATAAACTATTGGGGTATGAAAATAGATAGTCAACTCGGTACTGAAATTTGTGGGAAAACACTGGATTTAAGAGGCCAACCTGAGTCTGAATCCTGACTTTACAGTTTATAAAAAAAATCCAAACCCAAACCCAAACCCACTGCCACGAGTCAGCTCCAACTCGTACAGACTCTATAGCTGCAAGTAATTTAACCTGCATGAATATCAGTTTTGCTTTTTGTTTGTTTTACGTGTGTAAAGTGGGGAAAATGAAACCTTCCAGACAGGGTAGATTAAAGCTTCTAGCTTTTAACTTAATAAATGATAGGTGTTATTATTATTATTTTGTTGTTAATATTTATTAAACATAATGATGATTGACATTAGCCACAGGTAGAAATGCTGCTAAGAAGACATGGAGAACTCGCATTTAATCATATACCTCACATCAGAAGAATAGATTATCTCGAAAAGTAATAGTGACCAGTATTTGCTCACATTTAAAACGTGGTGCTGCCCTCCTAGCTGCCTCCTGCCTGGCTAACTTAGCAAGGCAAGTTGCTTTCGACAAGCTTCTTACCCTCTCTGAGTCTTGTTGGAAAGGTGGATTAACAACCTACTTAATAGGTTATGTGGAGATTGAATAAGATATTATATGTAAAAGATTTAACACAGTGTAAGGTACATAGGAAATATTCAATAAACTTCAGCTATTATTTTTGTTCTTAATAATAAAACCATTAGAATTCCTCTGTAAAAAGAAAGGACAGGATCTACACAGTCTAGCAAAAGAGAGCCAGAGAAAGAACTTCTCGGTAACCTGTCGGTTCCCTAAGAGTGTGAGAACCACCCGCACAATGGAAATGCGTAGAAGGTGGAAGTGAAGCAGGAGGCATATCTTTTACGCTCTGAAGGTCATCCCAGGCACGAAACATCAGGACAGCTCACCTATCTTGTCACTGGTTTACTAGCTTATCTTATTGACATGGAGCAGGCAGCTCCTTCAGCGGCAGTCCTGCACCATCATGAAGAGCATCAGCATCAGGGATGGAGTTGATGAGAGACAGGGGCAAGTTCCAGTTTGTCCTTGTGGGCTGCAGTTTTCCTCGTGGGTTCCAGTTTGTCCTCACAGGTTCTAGTTTGTCCTTGTTCTTGTCTACATCTAGTTTTCCTTCCCAACTGCCAATCTGGCTGATCTATAGCAACTGCAAGCTCAACACTAGATGCAGAAGCCACAGCCTGAATAGACTATCCCACCGGTATCACAGCCAAAAAGGCTGGAGGTTCAAGTCCACCCAGAGGCACCTTGGAACAAAGGACTGACAGTCTATTTCTGAAAAACTAGCAATCAAAAACCCTGTGAAGCACAGTTCTATTCTGTGCTCCACATGGAGCTGCCATAGGTCCAAGTTGACTTCACAACAACTGGTAACCCTTTAAAAAGCCTAAAAGCCTAGCTGCAAGCCTGTTTAGTCACTTCTAAGGAAGTTGCCTGAAACTGCTGTACATTTCTATATCTGCTTTGCCACTAGGACACTGTAAAACCTTAGGGAAGGTATTTAATATCTGAAAAATTACAGTTTAGTTAACATCCTTAACTTCTTTTTCAACTAAGACAGTTCTTCTGTGACCGCTAGGGTCACTAGAATTGGACCCGACTCGATGGCAATGGGGTTTTATTGTCCTTCTCAGCATCAAACTTCTAACTCAGCAATGCTACTTCGAGACATCTCTCCTAGAAAAACACTTGCCTATCATACAAAGTGGAAACCCTGGTGGTATAGTGGTTAAGTGCTACGCCTGCTAACATGGTAGCAGTCTTGAATCCTCTAGTGGCTCCTTGGAAACACTATAGGGCAGTTCTACTGTGTCCTATAGGATCTCTATGAGTTGGAATCAGCTGAACGGCAATGGGTTTGGGTTTGGGTTTAACATACAAAGGGGTGTGTTCTTTGCAATGTTTGGTAATGAGGGGTTGGGAGAAAAGGAGTGATGGAAAGAGGAAGAAAGAAAGGGAAGGAGAGGAATGAGACATTGGAAATAGCTTGAAGGTTTCTCAATAGCAGCACACTCCCCACTTCATCATAGAGATGAGATGAGATGTCATCATATCAGATGACAAAATGGTGGACAAACACAATACTGGGAATTATGGCCTAGCCAAGTAGACAGATGTTTGGGACAGGTGGGGAGGGCACACAGATCAATCCATGACGGCAATGAATATTGAAGATTACCATGGACTGCTAAAGAAACAAACAAATTTGCCTTGGAAGAAGTATAGCCAGAATGCTACTTAGAAGCAAGGATAGTGAGACTTCCTCTCCTGTACTTTGGACATACTGTTTCAGGAAGGATCAAGTCACTGGAGAAAGACGTCATACTTGGTAAAGCAGTGGTTCAGCAGAAAAAGAGGAAGACATTCAACAACAGACTGAAACAATGGCTGCGACAATGGGCTCATGCATGACAATGATCATGAGGATGGTGCAGGGCTGGGCACTGTTTTTTTCTGTTGTATATAGGGTCATTGTGAGTCAGAACCAACTTAAGAGCACCTAAGAACAAATCTGATGGTAGTGGGGACACAACACTGGATGTGACTTGCCAGAAATACTAACCACTTAATAGAAATGAAAATGGTAGTAATTCTAAGCAAATAAAATTCAAAACAAATTTCATAGAGAAGAATTTATTCTACTTACTCCATTAGTTATAGTTTCAGTGAAACCATTTGTATGCTGTTTTTCACAGATTCACCAACATTAAAAATTAAGCGGCAAAATGGGTCTTTTGGTGGGCTGTAAATTGGTAAGATCTTTTTGAAAGACAATTACTATTAGAATTTTAAAATCTCCTAGGGAAATATCTCCTAGGGAAATACTACTTGCACATGTGGGGAAAAAAAGCATAAACAAAGGTTTACTGATGCATTGTTTTTATAATACAAGATAAAGGTTAATGTGTATTGATAGGGAAATGATTAAATAAACTATGGAATAATCAAAAGGTAGAACATCATATTCTATTGACTCTAAGAAGGCATTAGTTACAGATATTGTTATTTTTGTATCATTAAAAAGAAAACTGCTACCAATTATACCACAAAGCTTTCTTAATATTTATAAAGTTAATTTTATATTCATTTAAAAACTTAGTTGAGACTTAAAACAGATTTTTAATTCCCTATCATCTTTGAAAATACATTTAAAAGAAAAAATATATGAAATAAATTGATTAATGTATATCCAAATCTTCTCATTCAGACCCTGATCCTTCGGAATCAAATTTAGATTCTGCATCATCAATATTCCAGGCTGCTAACATCTATTCCACAAGTTACGATGCATATCTGGCAGACAGTGACAACTACATCATTATTACAATGACAGCAATTACAAGATGCATACCAACTTTAGAGATTATAAAATATGAACAAAAAGTGTGCTTCATACCAATGTTCATTGCAACACTGTTCACAATGACAAAAAGATAGAATTAGCCTAGGTGACCATCAACAGATAAATGATGTCTTAGTCATCTAGTACTGCTATAACAGAAAAGCACATGGGGAAAATTACACAACACTGGGAATCATGGCCCAGCCAAACTGATATACAGATTTTGGGGAACACAATCCAATCTGTGACATTCCACCCTTTGACTCCCCAAAACACACATCCTTGGAATATGCGAAGCCTATTCATCCCATCATATCACAGTTCAAGCGCAAAATTCAAAAACTCCTCTTCATTTGTGAAATCTAGGATACAAATTATCTGCTTCCAAAGATGCAGTGGCATAACAGGCACAAGTCAGACATTTCCTTTACAAATGGGAAAAAGTTCAGGGAAAGGAGTCATAACAGATACCCAGCAAGTCAGCAGAACACATTACTTTAGCTCTCATAGCTCTGAAAATAATCCTCCATTTCCTATGACATTTTACACAATGGCCCTGCTCTCCGGACTCTAGGTATTGGCCACACTCTACAGATTCTGAGTGGAGGCTTCTGGGCCCTGAGCTTCAGCTCTACCTTCTGGGTACACTGGGACAGCAACTTTGCTATCTCAGCTGTAGGCACCCCTCTTCGAGGCCCCAGAGGCCAAGCATCCACACTTTGAAACCCCTGAGATCATGGACATACCTTCTGAGACTGAGGCAGCTCAGCTTCTCATGCTCCTTGTCTTACCAGCTTCTGCTTCCTGTGGACTCTTAGCCCTGGCCTCATGCCTGCGTCTGCTCTGCTGTGGCAACTGTTCCACACCTCTATAGCTCCACGAATAATTTCGCAGTGGTTCCTCCCTTTACCAGGAAGACTCTTGTGCGTAGGCACTCAACTCTCTAACTCCATGGAGTGGCTCCAGAACTGTCTAGGGTTGTTCACTACTGCTACGGATCCTTAGTTGCTGTTTCTTACCATCTGCACTTTCTTTCGTGTTAACAGTTCTTTCTAGTTCCCTCTGAGTTTTCTATACATTGAGTTTCCTGATCTCTTCCATATTCCAGGTATCTGTTAGCACAGCACCCCATCATTCTTGTTACCAAATTCTGTCATAGCCTTCTAGTGCTGCTATAACAGAATTGCCACAAGCGGATGACTTTAAAAGAGAGAAATTTATATTGGCACAAAAAATGTAGGCTAAAGTCCAAACTCAAGGTGTCAGCTTCAGGGGTAGGCTTTCTCTGTTGGCTGTAGAATAAGGTCCTTGTTGTCAATGTTTCCCTGGACTGGGGGCTTTCATGCATTGGAACCATGAGTGTAAACAATATGCTGTGCTCCTAGCACTATTTTCTTGATGGTATGAGGTCTGCTTTTGATTGTCTCCCTGCTCACTTACTACTTTTATGTCCTGAGTCTTGCCTTGCTAACACTAATGCCCCTCCCCCATTCTCTCTCATTAACATCATAGAGGCAAGATTCGCAACACACAGGAAAAATCAAACAATATCAGGAATCATGGGCCAGACAAATTGATAGACACATATTTTAGGAGACACAATTCAATCCATGACAAATGAATAAACAAATTATGATATATTTGCACAATGGCTTACTACGTAATGATAAAGAACAGTGATAAACTGGTGAAATATAAGGAGTCTGGAAGACATTATGATGAATTAAATTAGACACAAAAGGACAAATATTTTACGAAATTGCTATTATAAGAAATTGAGAATAGGTTTAAACACAAAAGAAAACATTTTTTGGAGGTTATGAGGAAAGGGAGAGGAGTCATTTACTAACTAGACAGTAGACAAGAATTATTTTAGGTGAAGGAAAGAACAACATACAGTACAAGGAAAGTCACTGCAATTAGACTAAACTAAAAGCTAAGAAGCTTCCTGAATACAACCAAACACCTCAAGGGACAGAGTAGCAGTCGCAGGGAATCTGGGACCATGGCTTCAGGGGACATGTAGGTCAACTGGAGTAACAAAACTTATTAAGAAAATGTTCTGCATCCCACTTTGATGAGTGGTATCTGGGTTCTTAAAAGCTAACAAATGGCCATTTAAGAAGTATCTTATTGTCCCAGTCAGTCTGGAGCGAGGGAGAATGAAGAACATCAAAGACAAAAAGCAAAAGCTGAGCCAAAGAGACAGAAAGGGTCATGTAACCGAAGACTACATCAGCATGAGACCAGAACTAGATAGTGACCAGCTATAACCGATGACTGCTCTGACAGAAAACACAACAAAGAGCCCCTGATGTGTCAGGAGAAAAATCGGGTGCAGAACTCAAACTCTAGAAAGAAGGTCCAACTTGACAATCTGACAGACTGGAATATCCCTAGAAGATATGGCCTCCAGACTCTCTGTTAGCCCAGAACTGAAACCTTACCCAAAGACAACTCCTCAGACAAAGATTAGACTAGATTCTTATATAAGACATCAAATGACACTGGTGAAGAGTGTACTTCTTGGCTTAAGTAGATACATGAGCCTAACTGGGCAGCTCCTGTCCAGAGGCGAGATGAGATGGCAGTGGGCTGGGGACAGAAGCTGGTTGAATGGACACAGGAAATACAGGGTGGAGAAGAGGAGTGTGCTGTCAGTGTGAGAAGAGCAACCTGGGTAACATAACAATGTGTAAGTTTTTGTGTGACAAATTAACCTGGGTTGTAAACTTCCACTTTAAAGCACAAAAAAAATTTTTTTTAAATAATGTACCTTAGGGTAATGAAGCAAGAGTATTATGCAACAGTTAAAGCAGACAAGGAAGCATCATACCTGCTATGACAGAAAGTTCTAATTTATATTGTTAAGAAAAAAAAAACAGAAAAAAGAGAAAATATATTAAGTATGAGCTCATTTATAGAAAAAACAAAACACATACATGTATTTCTGTGACAGATACTGGAATTTGGCTACTAAAAGATGCTCACAACTTTTTTTATTTTATCATGCCACATTTTAGATACTTGAAAAGTAAATTGTTCACTTTCTCAGGCTCTCTTATTGATAGTTACAGGGCAATACATGTGCCACCAATTTGTAGGCAAATGTTCCAGTATGACTCTTTTCCTGAATAAAAATATATAATCTCACAGTTAGATGACTTTCTTTCTTTCCTATCTAGTACATGGACACAATTCCTAGAGCAGCAACAATCACTCTGTGACCACGAGGACAAAAACAAAAACTGGGAATGGTGAAACTGAAAGATAGAAACAGTCTGGAAAAGTGTGAAACAGAAGTGCAAACTCATGTGCAAATTCTGCTTGTTAGAACCACTGCATCTTAGTCATCTAGCATTGCTGTAACAGAATTACAACAAGTGAATGATGAACAATGAAAACTTTATTCTCTTGCAGTCCAGTAGGCGACAAGTCCAAATCCAGGGCACTGGCTCCAGGGAAGGCTTTCTTTCTCTGTAGACTCTGGAAGAAGGTCCTTATTTTCTATCAGTCTTCCTTTGATCTCAAGCATCTCTACACAGGAAACTGAGTTCCATGGGACTCACTCTGCTCTCAGCACTACTTTGTCAAGGGTATGAGGTCCCCGACTCTCTGCTTGCTTCCCTTTCCTTTAATCTCTTGTAGGATAAAATGTGATCCAAGCCACACCCCAGGGAAATCCCCTTTATGTTACATCAGATAGGTGACCTAAGTAAAGATATTACAGTCACACTCTAATCCTCCTCGATATAATCCAACCTTGCCCTATTAACCACAGGCAGAGTTTAGGATTTACAGCACAGCAAAATCACAGTGGACAATCACACAACACTGTGAATCATGGCTCAGCCACATTACAACACACATTTTGGGTGGGACACAGTTCAATCCATGATACTTTGGGACTGGGGAACCCCTAAATCTGATCTCCAGAAATAATCTTTAAATCCTGAGGTAAAACTATCCCATGAAGCTACTCTTTTTTTTCTTTAATATGACTGAGTGAAAATGTATATTCCCAAAGCTATTCTTAAATGAAACAACTAAACTAAACATTTTAAGCAAAGCTACAAGAAATACTTAAAGAATCTCGTGGCTTTGGCTTAGAAGAACAAAACCACTAAATTCATGTTGTAGAAGGAGACATCATCCAGAATCCTACTCAGTTAGGGAAGGCTCCAAACTCAATCAAAGCTATAACAGTGAAAGAAATAATCCAGTGATCATATCATGAAAACTATGATGTCATCATATTAAAAAGAGGGATTTACAATAGTTGTTATAGTCCTTCCAGATGGAGAGAAAGTTGACAAGACTGGTAGCAATTAAAATTGGGTTTATACATAGTTTATTAAGCGGGATCATAGGGGCAGCCATAAAGCACAATAAAGAGGCAACATACCATATCAAGAAACGTAATACAGGAATCTCAACAATCACAAAACCAACCCTGAAAAAGGTGAAAAATCACCTCACAAAGAAAAATGTCTCAGAACAGGTTAATAAGAACAACAGAGAAAACATCAATACAAAAATAAGCATATCACAATGGCAGCGCAGAACACATACCTATGAATAATTACACTGAATGTGAATGGACTGAATGCTCCACTAAAGAGACATCGAGTGACTCAAATGACATGACCCATCCACATGTTGCCTATAAGAAACTTGCCTTAGACTTAAAGGTGTGAGCAAACTGAAAATTAAAGGATGGAAGAATATATATCAAGGTAATGATGAACAAAGAAGAGCAGGTGTGGCAATTCTAATCTAAGATAAAATACATTTTAATGTAAAATCCACCATCGTGGACAAGGATGGACACTATTTATTGATGAAAGGTTCAATACACAAGCAGGACTTAACAATATTAAATATTTATGCACCTAATATTAGAGCATCTAAATACATTGAAGAAACACTGACTACACTCAAAAAGAAGATAGATCACTCCACAATAATAGTTGGAGACTTCAACACTCCACTCTCAATATTGGACAGATCATCTAGAAAAAAGCTCAGTAAAGACACAGAAGACCTTATTGCCACAATTAACCAACTAGACATCATTAGCATATACAGAACTTTCTATCCATCAGCAGACAACTACACCTTCTTCTCCGGTGCACATGGAACATTCTCCAGAATAGACCATATGTTAGGACATAAAGCAATTCTCAACAAAATCCATACATTGAATTAATGCAAAGAATCTTCTCAGATCATAAAGCCATGAAAGTCAAAATCAATAGCAGAAAAAAACATAAATAGAAACTGGAGCTCACGGAAACTAAACGACACCTTGCTCAAAAAGCCATGGGTTATAGAAGAAATCCAGGATGAAATAAAGAAATTTATGGATTCCAATGAGGATGAAAACACTTCATACCAGAACCTATGGGATACAGCCAAAGCAATGCTCAGAGGTCAGTTTATCTCCATAAATGCACACATCTGGAAGGAAGAAACAACCAAGTCAAAGAACTAGCCCCACAGCTTGAACAAGTGAGAGAGAACAACAGAGGAATGCCTCAGTCATCAGAAGAAAACAGATCATAAAGATCAGAGCAGAACTAAATGAATTAGAGAACAGAAGACCAAAAGCTGGTTTTTTGAACAGATAAACCAAACTGACAAACCACTGGCTAAACTTACTAAAGAAAAACAGGAAATAACCCAAATAACAAATGAGAGGGGAGTTGTCACAACAGATCCAACAGAAATTAAAAATACCATAACAGAATACTATGAAAGACTGTATTCTAACAAATTCAAAAACCTCGTGGAAATGGACAAATTCCTTGATTCATATCACCTATCCAAATTATCACAAGGTGAAGCAGAACAACTTAATAAACCCATCACAAAGGAAGAGATTGAAAAAGTCATCAAAAAACTGCCAACCAAAAAAAAACCTTTGGCCCAGATGGCTTCACCGCAGAATTCTACCAAGCTTTTAGAGAAGAGTTATCTCCAATATGACTGAGACTATTTCACAGTATAGAAAGGGATGGAATACTCCCAAATTCATTCAATGAAGCCAGCATAAGCCTGATACCAAAGCCAGGGAAAGATCCAACCAAAAAAGAAACTACAGACCGATACCACTCATGAGTTTAGATGCAAAAATCTTCAACAAAATTCTAGCCAACAGAATACAACATATCAAACAAATAATCCATCATAACCAAGTTGGATTCATACCAGGGATGCAAGCCTTGTTCAACATCAGAAAAACAATGCGATCATCCACATAAATAACACATAAGACAAGAATCACCTGATCTTGTCTATTGATGTAGAAAAAGCATTTGATAAAGTCCAACAGCTATTCATGCTAAAAACTCTCAGCAAAATAGGAATAGATGGCAAATTCCTCAATGCAGTAAGGGCCATTTATACAAAGCCAATTACCTATGTCATCCTGAATGGACAAAGACTGAAACAGTTTCCCTTGAGAACAGGAACTAGACAAGGATGCCCATTCTCACTTCTCCTATTCAACATTGTACTAGAAGCTCTAGCCAGAGCAATTAGGCAAGACCAAGAAATAAATGGTATCTGCATTGACAAAGAGGTAAAAATCTCCCTATTTGCAAATAATATGTTTGCATATGCAGAGAATCCCAAGGAATTCATCAGTAAACTACTCAAACTGATAGAAGAGTTCAGCAAAGTCTCAGGATACAAGATAAACATAAGTAAATAAGTAAGATTCCTTTATATAAACAACAAGATTATTACGGGAGAAAGCACCAAGTCAACACCACCTGCTATAGCCCCTAAGAAGATGAAGTACCTAGTAATCAACCTAACCAGAGAAATAACAGACCTCTACAAAGAAAACTACAAACCCTTACTTCAAGAAATTAAAAGAGACTTACATAAATGGAGAGACCTACCCTGCTCATGGATAGGAAGACTTAACATTGTGAAAATGTCTATTTTACCCAAAGCAATCTACTTATATAATGCAATCCCTGTACAAGTTCCACTGACATGTTTTAATGAGATGGAGAAATAAATTACCAACTTTGTCCGGAAAGGGAAGAAACATCGGACAAGTAAAGCACTACTACAGCAGAAGAACACACTGGGAGGCCTCTCGTTACCAGATTTTAGAACCTATCACACTGCCATGGTAGTCAAAACAGCCTGATACTGGTACAAAAAGAGACAGATTGATCAATGGAACAAAATCAAGACCCCAGAGATGATACCATCTGCCTATGAACAGTTGATATTCAACAAAGGCCTTAAGACATTAAAGTGGGGTAAAAACAATATCTTCAACAAATGGTGCTGGCAAAATTGGCTGTCTATCTGCAATAAACTGAAACAAGACCCATATCTCACACTTTATACAAAAACCAACTCAAACTGTATACAACACCTAAATATCAAATGTAAAACAATAAAGCTCAGCCAAGAAAAAGTAGGAACAACAATGGAAGTTCTAATACACAACATAGACAGATTTCAAAATCTGTCAAACAAATGACAATCAACAGAAAATAGATAAATAGGAACTATTAAGAATCAAACACTTTTGCTCATCCAAAGACTTTATTACTAGAATTAAAAGACCTCCTACAGAATGGGAAAAAATATTAGGCAACTATACATCAGACGGATGCCTGATCTCCATAATATATAATGTACTACAAAATATCAATAAGAAAAAGATAAATCATCCAATTAAGCAATGGGCAAATGAGATGGACAGACACTTCTCTAAAGACGAGATCCAGGCAGCCAAAAAATACATGTGGACATGCTCACGATCATTAGCTATTAAAGAAAGTCAAATCAAAACTACACTGAGATACCACCTCACCCCAACAAGGTTGGCCATGATCCAAAAACCAAAACAAAAAATGCTGGAGAGGTTGTGGGGAGATAGGAACTCTCCCACACTGTTGGTGGGATTGCAAAATGGTGCACCCTCTTTGGAAAGCAATCTGGTGCTTCGTTAAAACAATGGATATAGACATACCATTTGACCCAGTAATTCCACTGCTTGGAATATATCCTACAGAATCAAGGCCATTCACACCAACTGATACATGCACACAAATGTTCATCACAGTACAGTCCACAATAGCAAAAAGATGGAATCAACCCAGATGCCCAACAACAGAAGAATGGATAGGTAAACTATGGTATATATACTCAACGGAACACTATGCAATGATAAGGAACAACGATGATTTCAGAAAACATCTCATAAACTGGTTTCAACTGGAGGACATCATGTAGAGGAAACTAGTCAACGACAGGAGGACAAACATTGTGTGAGACCTCTATGTTGAGGACTTAAAATCAGACTCATGCATAGAAGAAGAGACTCTTGGACAGCTGCAAGTGTAGAAAGGGCAGGAGGGTGAGGGGGAGAGGGTTTAGATTAGATAGTTGTTAGAAATTTGGTTGGGTGCAATCGGTGACAGCCCACATTAGTAAGATGATCAATATTAACTGGACTTCAACACAACTTGTGTGCTCCTCCCATCTTAACCCAATATTGCAAGGACAGAGTAGCTGGGCCGAGGGGCCAAGGACCGTGATCTCAGGGGAAATTGAAGCCAACTGGCGCAACTAGCGTTTTGCTAATGAGGACTCTCTGCATCCCACATTGGTCAGTGGAGTCCGGGGTCTTAAAAGCTGCCAAGCTGCCCTCTAAGGGTACAGCAAATGATCCCAACTCAGCAGGAATGGATGATCACCGAGGTCCATAACAACATGGGGGAAAGGGAACCCAGAAGACAGAGAGACCCACATGAGTGAGTGTCTACATCAACTTGTGACTGGAAGAATCAGATGGTGCCCAGACACCACCAATGATAGCCACAACGGAGCTCACAAAGTTGAGTCTCACTGGCGACACAAGAATAAATAGGGGTGCACCCTGAGATCTCCACTAAAAGACAATTGATAGTCCAGGGGCTTCAGGGTTCCCCTGGGAGCATGGCCCCTGGCCTTAATGCTGTCTCTGTCCATAAATTGTAATGAAGGTCAACTCTTCGGACAGCAATGGATTGGACTTGGCGATGCAGAGTGACCATATTTTGTGGGCACTTTATGGTTCTAGACATCTATAGGATGTTGTCGTCCTGCTAACCTCATGCTGGAGGAAGGGGAGTGGGTGGAGAGGAGGAGATAGAAGACTGTTGGGAGGATAGGACATGTATGGAGCAGAGAGGAGGAGTGTGCTGTCACCATGCAGAGATAGCAGTGGAAGCTGCACATAGGTAAGCCTGCAAATTTATATAAGAATGTACATTTTCATTCAATCACAATGAAAAAAAGAAAATCTTACAATATCCTTCACAAGCAAAAAAAAAAAAAAAAAGAGTAATGTCAGAAATGAAGAAAAAAGGCAAAAATTGGCTTTCACTGAGATAGTTTAATACCTAATCCAAAGAATCAAGCTGGCTTGAGTAATTTATTTGTAGGGAATGAATAATGTATCACTTTGTCAACATTCACAAATTCTTTCCTGTAATCCATCCTAGTACTCAGCAAAGATTAAGATTACTTGCATGTGATGATATGGTTTGATCGTGTCCACATTCTGTTGGATTACCTTTCTTTAGAATAGTCACAAATACGGAACTCTTTCAGTCAGTTGGCCAAGTAGCTGTCTTCCAAATTCCTTGGCATAGACAAATGAGGACTTCCACTGTTGCATGCATTTGTTAAAGACAAAGTATTTAATGAAATGTGCAAAGACCTGGAGTTGGAACATCAAAAGTAAGAACATGCTCAGCATTTCTAGAGCTGAAAGAACTAAGAAAAAAGATTCAAGCCTTGAGTTGCAATACTGAAAGTTTCTATTAGGAAAATAATAAACAATGTAGGAAGTATCAAAAGAAAGTGGAAAGAATACACAGAGACACTATACCAAAAAAGAACTTGTTGACATTTAACTACTTCAGGAGGTAGCATATAATAAAGAATTCATGGTACTAAAGCAAGAGAATAGGGAAAAACAAGATTCTAGGAATTCACTGGATGCTAGTTAAGATGTTTACAGCACTGGAGGTGCTGACTCATCTATGCCATGAAATTTGGAAAACAGTTACCTGGCCAACTGATTGGACAAGATCCATGCTTGTGCTCATTCCAAAGAAAAGCAATACAATGGAACATGCAAATTATTGAACATTATTATTAACACACATAGCCTCATTTTTTAAAATAGTTTTTTACGAGAAAGCTTTTAGTTCAAGTCAATTTCTAATACAAAAATTTACACATATATTGTTATGTGACACTAGGTGCAATCACAATAATGAGACTCCACCTCAGTCTTCCTGTGTCCTTCTAACCAGCTCCTGTTCTTTTCTGCGTTCTGATCCTGCCTCCACACAGAAGCTGCCCACTTAGCCTTGTGTATTTGCTTGAATTAAGAATCACACTCTTCATGAGTATTGTTTTGTGTTTCATAGTCCAGTTCAAAATTTTTGTCTCAGGAGCGGGCTTCAGAAATGGTTTTAGTTCAAGATTAAGAGAGTCTGGGGGCCAGGCCGTGTCTTCTGGGGTTTCTGTAGTCTTAGATCATTAAGTCTGGTCTTTTTATGTTAATTTTAGTTCTGCACCACACCTTCCTTATGTTCCACCAGGGACTCTCTGTTGTACTCCATGCAAGGGTGGTCATTGGTCATAGCTGGGCACTGCCTAGTTCTGCTCTCAGGCTGGTGGAGTCTCTGGTTTATGTGGCCCTTTCCTCTCTTGGGCTAATGTTTTTCTTGTGTCTTTGGTGTTTCTCATTTTCCTTTCCTCCAGTTGAGTTGGGACCAGTTGATGCGTGTTAAATGGGCACTCACTACCTTTTAAGACCCCATTCACTAAAGTGGGGTATAGAACATTTTCTAATAAACGTTGTCACACCAGTTGACCTCGATGTCTCCCGAAATCATGGTTCCCAGATCCCAGCCCCAGCTACTCTATGCCTGGAAATATTTGTGTTCAGGAAACTTCTTGGCTTCTGGTTTAATTCAGTTCTCCTGACTTTTGTATTGTGTGTTGCCCTTCCCTTCACCTAAAATAATTCCTGTCTACACAGTCTCATGTAATCTTCACAAAAGCCCTGTGAGGGAACCACTGTTATCTGTTCAATTTCGTACAGCCAGATATAGAATCTCAGGTTAATTAACCTAACTCTGGCCGGAAGGAAACCCTAGTGACATAATGGTTAAGTGCTATGGCTGCTAACCAAACGTTCAAATCTGCCAGGCACTCCTTAGAAAAGCTATGGAGCAATTCTACTTGTTCTCTAGGGTCCCTACGGTCATAAGAGTCCAACACGAATAGGAACCTGGGTCAGCCTCATCACAGAGCCTGCTGGAAAGAGGACAAAATCAACTGACAGTGATGTAAGCAGTGAAAGGCATGTCTTGCGTAAACTCAGGTCAGACGCTGATCCTGATAACTTCTCTTTGAGTACCGGCTTAATGCCCACTGAGGAACTCTACCTGCGCAGAGCAAGAGGAGCCACAGTCGATTCCTTTCGGATTCCATTCCGTATTTTCCCTCTCAACACACACACACACACACACACACACACACACACACACACACGCACGCACGCACGCACGCGCGCGCGCTGGGGTGCTGAGGCAACCTGTGAGCCCAGTGGGAGCTGGCCCGCGGGTGGGTGGGGTCTTCGTATAAGCTGCTTGGTGGCCCCGACTTCCGAAGGAGCAGTGAGAAGTTTTAGTTGCGCTTGTGTTTCATTCATCTATCCAGAAATATGTATTAGTGACTGCTGTGAGCGGACACCCACCTGACATGAAGACTGTCCTCCTGGGTTCCCGCACTTGTAGGGGACCTAATGGGCACACCAAAACAAAAAAATTAGTTCCACTGCACTGAGACAGACAGTGGATTTAGGGTAGGGAAGGAGGAGTGCTCCCTGTAACCGCCCGCACAATCCATGCTCCAGAAAATGAAATGCAGCCAGAGAGGGGAAAAAAAAAATCCTAAACCAGAGTCTATGTCTCCATGTGCCAAGAAAATGACACTTGGTGTCCCTAAGCCTGTGATTCCGTTCTGTTCTTCACTGCACCTTTACTTACCCCATCGGCACTTATCTCAGGAACGTGTAATTGTTTTGATATTAGTGTCTTCCCCAAGACTTTATGATCTTGGAGGTCAGGAACCGTATGTTGGTCACAGTTCAATGCCTAGTTCCTAATCCTAGTTCCCGGCCCAAAGTAAAGCCTATCTCAGTCAATGATAACTGAACCATTGGTCTGTACGGCGTGTTATGTAATGTGTAGCATACAAAGACAAACCGACTCAGCTATATTTTCTAGCAGCTCACAGCTCTAATGGAGTTGCAACACTCTATCGCAATACAACATGAGAAAAGCAGCACTCGACAGAAAGGTAAATAGCCAGGAATGCTTCTGCAAAAAGCAGACAATTCCTATGCTAGTCACGGGACTTTCACTGTGCTCCAAAGTAACTAAATAGTAAGAAACACAAAGTAATGGGTGTTTTTGAGAAAGTGAGGACGCTCCCTCAGGAATCTCACAATCTTAAAAAAAAAAAAAAAGATTTAAAGAGAGTAGAAACAATAACTATGCTGTTAATGAAAAGAAAAAATAACCATAATTTTTTTAAAAAGCAATAATTTTGCATGTTTATAATTTTTGTTTCAAAATATTTGTATTACAATTCTATTTTCTTACAAATTGAAGTTTCTGATACTTGCAACAACCTGCACCATTTTTACATAAACTCCTCTTTCTTTAAAGTCTGCTTTATGTCACCCCTCTGCCATTCCCAGGTTCTTGCTTGGCATAATGTGTATCGGCTGACAAACTAGAGACCTCAGTGAGAGAACAGGAAAGGCACCTTTATTTCATGGTACAAGGACGGAGAGGCAGTAGGAGCTGCTGCTGCTAAGACTGTCCCCCAAGGGTGAGCAGACAGGTCACTTTTAAGGGGTGTACAAACAGAGTTCGCACAAATTACGTAAGCAACATTCTTGATTATGCTTATGCAGGCACAAAGGAGTTTACAGATAACCTCCAAGCAAAAGCAGGATTTAAATGCAAAGCTACTGGGGAGGAAGCCCAGCAAAGAAAGCAAGATTTCTAATGCAACCGTGTGGGGTAGGAAGCAAGCAAAGAAAGCAAGATTTGTAAAACAACACTCTCCGGGTTCTGTCTCAAGCACGCAAAGATGAATCGGCTCAGCTACACTTTCCAGGAGCTCACATTCTAGTGAAGTTACAACACTATCACCATACAAGGTGAGGAAAGGGGCATCCAGCAGAGAGGTAAATAGCTAGGAATGCTTCTGCAGAAGGCAGAGATCCCTGTGCTAGTCCCTCAGATTATCAGTGTGTTTCAGAGTAACTAAGTACTAAACTCAAAGTATCTACAGTATTTGGGAAAGTAAGACCTCTCCTTCAGGACCCCCATGGTCTTTAAAAAAAAAGGGGGGGGGGAACGAACTAACGATAGTGGAAATAGTAGGCTATGCTGTTATTTAAAAGAAAAAAATTTAAGTTTTGAAAGAGAAAAGCAAAAATTTTGGTTTCCTTGCTTTTGAAAACCCTAGTGGTACCATGGTTAGGTGCTGCATCTGCTAATCAAAAGGTCGGCAGTTCAACAAGCTGCCGTCTGAGGACACAGCAAATGGTCCCAACTCAGCAGGAACAGATGCTCACCGAGGACCAAAATGACATGCGGTAAAGAAAATCAAGAGGACAGAGAGACCCACAGAGTGGGTGCCTATATCGACTTGGGTCCGGAAGAACCAGATGGTGCCTGGCCACCACCAGTGATAGCCATGGTGGAGCTCACAGAGAGGAGTCTCACTGGCAACACAAGAATAAAAAGGGGGGGCGGAGTTAAGATGGCAGACTAAGCACACGTCTCCTTATATCCCTCTGGAAACCAAGACCTGAATTGACAATCAAACAGAGCCTTCTGATCACCTAATCAGCCTCAGGACACGGCACAGAGCTGTTAACTGGGACTTTATACCACTCAGCGAAAAACCTCCTCTCTTTCACTGACTCCCGCTCCTGGCTAGCCCCGGCTCTCACGGATGGAAGGTAAACGCACCAGTTTGACTTTTTTTTTCCTCTGTCTCGGCTGGCGGGTGGAGCTGGGTCCTGCCTAGCGGCTGGACTCAGACGCGCTGCTGAGGGGATAGGCAGGCAAAATTCCCATATTCTGAGAGCCAGGCTCAGGACTCTGTTAATTTAGCCATTTTGAGCCTTTCGTTTAGTAGCTGCCTCAGTGGGGTTTGCGCGGAGCTTTGCAGTCAGTATGCGGGACGCCATGTTGGTACCGAGATTTTAGCGGGACCTTGTTCTTAGCCTGGGAGCCAGCGCCTGCAAACAGGACAGCGCATCTCCGACAGAAAAGTAGTGATTTTGCACAGTGCTGCCTACGTTGGGGGCCCTGCAACAGAATCAGAGGAATCACTACCTCTGGGCGCCTTTAGCCCCTCTGTCTGCTGCCTGTGTGTAGGATGCCATCTTGGATATGGTGGCCGCAGCTGGACCTAATTCTTAGCCTGGGAGCCAGAGTTTGCCACAGGAGAGCGCTTTCCTATCACACAAAACCAGTACTCGACACAGTGTTGGCTAAGGCTAGGCCCTGTCAGCAGAGGTCACCAGGGCAGTAGCATTGCTATATTCTGAACTAGTTTGTTATCATCTGGGGTTGGATATAGTGGCGCTTACTTTGTCAGGTGAGAAGAGGGACCTCTACACCTGAAAACCTAACTGACTTGTGAACTGGTCAGGTACCTTTTGCTTTACATTTGAAGACAGCCTAGAGAAACATTTCCAATCCATCCTCACAGTACCTCTTCCAGCCTCTATATACTCACATGGGACCCAAAAAGCAACAGACAATTGTGGCATACAAGCAATCACTCATGGCTTCAGAAGGCTCCCAAACAAAGCAACCAAGGAGTTTTCCAGATGAAGAAACTTTTATGAAAGCGTCAGGAAGTGAATACAAATTGATTATATACAGAGCCCTTCTACACCTTATACAAAATGCAGCAGAACAAAGTGAAAAATTAAACAAGTTGTTCAATCTGATGGAACACCAGTACTCTGAAATCCAACAGATCAAGAAGAAAATCAAAGACATAGAAACTTACATGCAAAGCCAAGAAAACAGAATGGAACAAATGGAAAAAAGAATTTCTGACTTGGAAGACAGAGCTACTGATGCCAGCGTCTATGAGCAGAAATTAGAAAAAAGAAACAAGAAAAATGAAGAAACATTAATAAGCATGTGGGACTCTATTAAGAGGAACAACCTTCGATTAATTGGAGTCCCTGAAAAGGGTGAGACATCTGAGAACACAGAGAGTATTGTTGCTGAGCTGCTGAAAGAAAACTTCCCACGAGAATATAGACATCTCAGATTCATATCGTATGCCACCCAATATAGATCTCAAAAGAAAGACTCCAAGACATAATTATAATCAAGCTTAACAAAAAGAAACACAAGCAGCAAGACTCAAGGCAAAGCTAACATTCAGAGGGAAAACCTGTAGGCTCTCATCAGATTTCTCAGCAGAAACCATGCTGGCACGGAGACAGTGGCACGACACATTCAAAGTCTTGAAGGAGAAGAACTTCCAACCAAGAATTATATATCCTGCAAAACTGTCTTTCAAATACGAAAATGAAATTAAGACATTCCCAGATAAACAGAAACTCAGAGTCTTTGTAAAAACCAAACCCAAACTACAAGAAATACTGAAAGAAGTTCTTGGCTTTGGCTTAGAAGAACAAAACCACTAACTTTATATTTTAGAATGACACACTACTCAATACTCATTTAGGGAAGGCTCCAAAGTAAATCACAGCTTTGATATGAAAAGAAGCAATCCAGTTATCATCATGAAAACTATGGTGTCATCATAATAAAAAGAGGGATGTACTACAGTCGTTATAGTCCTTCCAGATGGAGAGGAAGATGACAAGACTGGTAGTAATTAAAATTGGGTTTAGAAATCGTTTATTAAGGGGGTTCATGGGGCAGCTTTAAAGCACAACAAAGATGTATCATACCATTTCAAGAAATCTAACACACGAGTCTCAACAACTATAAAACCAGCTCTGAAAAACGTGAAAAATGAACTCACAAAAAAGAGTGTCCCAGAACAGACTAATAAGATCAACAGAGAAAACATCAACATAAAAATAAACATATCACAATGGCAGCCGTGAACACACACCTATCAATAATTACATTGAATGTGAATGGACTGAATGCTCCAGTAAAGAGACATCGACTGTCATCTTGGATCAAAAGACACGACCCATCTGTATGTTGTCTACAAGAAACTCATTTGAGACCTAAAGACAGAAACAAACTGAAAATTAAAGGATGGAAGAATATATATCAAGCTAACAATGAACAAAGAAGAGCAGGGGTGGCAATTCTAATCTCAGACAAAATCAATTTTAATGTCAAATCCACCGTCGTGGACAAAGATGGTCACTATTTATTGCTGAAAGGTTCAGTACACAAGCAAGACTTAACTTAAGAATCAAACACTTTTTCTCATCCGAAGACTTTATTAATAGAATTAAAACAACACCCACAGAGTGGGAAAAAATATTTGGCAACTCTATGTCAGATCGACGCCTGATCTCCATAATCTATAAGATACTACAAAATATCAATAAGAAGAAGATAATCCATCCAATTAAGCAATGGGCAAAGGAGATGGACAGACACCTCACTAAAGAGGAGATTCAGGCAGCCAAAAAACACATGGGGACATGTTTACGATCTTTAGTTATTAAAGAAATTCAAATCAAGACAACAATGAGATACCATCTCACCACAACAAGATTGGCCATGATCCAGAAAACACAAAACAACAAATGCTGGAGAGGCTGTGGAGAAAGTGGAACCCTCCTACACTGTTGGTGGGGTTGCAAAATGGTCCAGCCTCTTTGGAAGGCAATCTGGCGCTTCCTTAAAAAAATGGATATCGATATACCATTTGACCCAGTAATTCCACTACTTGGAATATATCCTACAGATTCAAGGCCTTTCACACCAACGGACACATGCACCAGAATGTTTACCGCAGCACAGCCCACGATAGCAAAAAGATGGAATCAACCCAGATGCCCAACAATAGAAGAATGGATAGGTAAACTATGGTACATATACTCAATGGAGCACTACACACTGATAAAGAATAACAATGATTCCAGGAAACATCTCCTAACCTGGTTTCAACTGGAAGACATTATGTTGAGTGAGAGTAGTCAGCGACAAAGGGACAAATACTGTATGAGACCTCTACGATAAGACCTCAAAAACAGACTTATGTATAGAAGAAAAGACTCTTTGACAGATGCAAGGGAGGGCAGGGGGGAGAGGGAGAGGGGAGGGTTTAGTTTAGATAGTTACTAGAAATCTAGTTGGGAGAAAGCGGTGATAGCACATATTAGAAACAAGAACAACATTAAGTGGACTTCAGCATAACTTGAGTAGTCCTTCCATCTTAACTCAATACTGCAAGGATAGAGTAGCTGGGGCAGGGGGCGGGGGACCATGCTCTTAGGTGAATTCCAGGCCAATTGGCACAACTAGCGTTTTGCTAAGAGAGCTCTCTGCACCCTGCATTGGTGAGTGGCATCTGGGGTCTTAAAAGCTGCCAAGCTGCCATCCGAGGACACAGCAAATGGTCCCAACTCAGCAGGAATGGATGCTCAAACCGAGGACCAAAATGACATGTGGTAAAGACAACCGAGAAGACAGAGAGATCCACAAGAGTGGGTGCCTACATCAACTTGGGACTGGAAGAACCGGATGGTGCCCGGCCACCACCAGTGATAGCCACAATGGAGCTCACAGAGAGGAGTCTCACTGGCAACACAAGAATAAAAAGGAGTGTATCATGAGATCTCCACTAAAAGACCTCAAGTGATGGTCCAGCGGTTTTGGGGTTCCTCTGAGAGCATGGCCCCCAGCCCTGATGCTGCCCTTTCCCATAAATTATAACAAAGGTCCACTCTTTGGACAGGAATGGATTGGACTTGGCAATGCAGAGTGACCACATATTGGAAGCACTTTTTGGTTATAAACATCTACAGGATTTCATCTTGCTGACCTCTGGCTGGAGGAAGGGGAGTGGACGGAGAGGAGGGGAAAGGAGGTTGTTGGGAGGATGAGACATGTATGGAGCAAAGAGGAATAGTGTGCAGTCACTGGACAGAGAGAGCAGTGGAAGCTGCATATAGGTGGGCATGTATATTTATATGTGAATGTACATTTTCACTCAGTTATGTTAAAAAAAAAAGAATAAAAAGGGGTGCATCATGAGATCTCCACTAAAAGAGCTCAATTGATGGTCCAGCGGTTTTGGGGTTCCTCTGAGAGCAAGGCCCCCAGCCCTGATGCTGCCCTTTCCCATAAATTATAACAAAGGTCCACTCTTTGGACAGGAATGGATTGGACTTGGCAATGCAGAGTGACCATATATTGGAAGCACTTTATGGTTCTATACATCTATAGGATATCATCTTGCTGACCTCTGGCTGGAGGAAGGGGTGTGGACGGAGAGGAGGGGAAAGGAGGCTGTTGGGAGGATGAGACATGTATGGAGCAGAGAGGAATAGTGTGCAGTCACCGGACAGGGAGAGCAGTGGAAGCTGCATATAGGTGGGCATGTAAATTTATACGTGAATGTACATTTTCACTGAGTCATGTTAAATAAAAATAAAAAAATAAAAAAAAACGGTCGGCAGTTCAAATCCACCAAGTGCTCTTTGGAAACTCTATGGGGCAGTTCTACTCTGACCTATAGGGTCTCTCTAAGTCAGAACTGACTTAACAGCAATGGGTTTGTTTGTATTTTTTGTGCCAAAATATTTGTATTACAATTCTGTTTTCTCAAAAATTGAGCAGTTTCTGGTGTCTGCAGCAATTTGGGCCATTTTTGGATAAACCCTTTCTTCTTTAACGCCTGCTTCATGTCATCCCTCTGCGCTTCCTCCCAGCTCATCCTCCCCCTACCTACCAAAACCAAACCTACTGCCCATAGAGTTGATTCTGAGTCACAGCAACCATATAGAACAGAGTAGAACAGCCCCATACAGCTTCCAGGGAGCACCTAGCAGATCTGAACTGCTGACTTTCGGGTTAGCACTTCACCACTATACCACCAGGATTTCCCCCTGCCTACCACCTCCTCCTGATAATTGTTTAGCAAATGCAATGTTAGAGTATAGAAAGAGCTTCTGTCCCCATTGTTCAGCTTCTCAAGAATCTTTTGTTCGGAAATCCACAGTTTTGACTTGACAGGACTCGGCTTTGCTTTAAAAAAAAATGAAAGTTTTCCTTTTTTCTCAACTGTATACACTATTTTATAATTTCCTGATTTCAGAATAGCTTTTCATCTGTCTAGTCAAGCAAGTAATCTGGTAGATTTCCTGACAATGCCCTTACAACCATATCCAGTCTATCACCAAGTCTTGTCAATTTTAGGTCTGGAAAATTTATCAAGCCTATCTATGGCCCAGTATCCCCACTGGGCACCTTAGTACAAGTGTCACCTGGATTACTGCTATACCCACCTCCTTTTCACTTTATCTTCCTACCAATCCATTCTCCCAGAGCAGAATGATTTTCTTAATGTGCTAGAGAGAGTGGACAAGAGGCAGTTTGCTAAAAATGACCTGAACTTCATGTCCACATTCTTGTTTCTTAGCACACATCAGTGAACCTATTAGTAACAAGTTCTTCATTTGTTCCTTCCTTGTTCCTGTTAAGTTGTTCTTCCAAGAAACTAATTGCCAACTATGCGCAGTTTGAACAAGAGGTGATCGTTGCTTGACCTTGTGGGGGGTGTGGGCAGAAGCAAGCTGCGACCCACTCCAGGGATTAGAACCAACATGCCAGACACAAGGCCAGTCCAGTCAATACTGAACATGCTCAACAGTGCTAAAGTAACGCCAGCTTTCGGAAGCTACATGTGCCTCTCATGAATATCTATAAGGTGATTGTCGTAGTCCCAAAAATTTAAGCTCCTGTTTACTACTGCAGAGGAATTCAGTCTTTTGGAGAGGCTTAGTCCCTCAGTGACTCCTTTTACTTATTACAAGTAAAATAAAATTGCCAAAATTACGAACATCCAACTTTGTCTTCTTCCTGTATTCTTACTCAGAGAAAGACAAGGACCCTTTGTGTCTACTAGAAACTGGTAACATTAATACACAAATCTAGTCTGTCCATTCTATGCCTAATACCTATCAATGACTTATTTTTGTTTTAAGGACAGGCTGAAATCTTGAAATGGGACCAACTGTAGGCCTCTGGCTTCACGTTGGGTCTGGCCAGTGGAGAGCACAGGTGGGAGTTCAGATAAGGAAGGGGATGTTTATTCTCTGCCCCCTCCTGCAGAGGTGCTATAAGGTGGCTGCTTCCCTTCTGTCAGATCTCTCTCTTTCTGTCATTTGTATTCTCTTCCATGCTTTCTGTCTCTAGGTTCCATCGCTCCTTGCTCCTTCAGGCCATGGAGTGATGCAGGCAGTAGTGTTACACATTACAGTATTAACTTTCTGTGTCTGTTGGTAAATCCTGCTTACTCCTTTGTAAATAGTCCTTTTATTAAATATTCCTCAAATTACCCTCTTAAAGTGGGCCATCTGTTTCCCTCAGGGACCCTGGCTGATACATGGCAACAGGGAGTTTTTCATTAACTAAAACTTACATCATTGGTGTCAAAATGTTTCCTTATGAACAACAATAAGGTATTATCTAATACTTTATGCTTACAAAATGAAATGGTGTATAGTTATTGAAAAGTCATGTTTTGTAAAAATATATAGAAGCAGGATGCAAAGAATATGCTCAATTTGATCTTAATTTTCTATGACAAGAGAAATTAAAACAAGTGTAAATACAGCAGCCCTGGTGGTGCAGTGATTACAATCTTGGCTGTTAACCAAAAGGTCAGCAGTTTGAATTCACCAGTCATTCCTTAAAAACCCAGTGGGGCAGTCCTGTTCTGCTCTACAAGGTTGCTGTGAGTTAGAATTGACTTGACTGCAGTAGGTTTGGTTGGTTTGGTGTTATGTATATACATAAAAACTCTGTGGATGTGCTCTGAAATATTAACAGTCTATCTCTAAGTGATGGCATTATTTTTTATTTGTAATTTTCTACATCATAATTGTTTACTGTAATGATACTACATTGTTATAATGTGGCAAATACCTACATTATTCTAAACATTTTTATTTGATTTAATTATGAAACTATAAAATAAAATAATTACTAATTAAAGTGTAAGTTAAACAAGACAATAAAGATAATGTATATTGCCTAGGATATTACTTGGCACAGGGTAGGCACACAGTATGTTAATAATAATTTGCTACAAGTCAGTGTTTTATATACTCCTCCTCCTTACCCAAAGGAAATGCAGAGAACACAAATTGGCCCTTTCTGAATCTCAGGGGTATTACTTATATTGTATTGTAGTAGCACAATGTTCTGAGCTTATTTAGTCCAATCCTATCATTTAATAGACAAGAAATATATAAAATGGAATCATCTCCAGAGAAGACAGTGACTTCCCTGGGGTTATATACAACTAATTAATACTCTCGGTTCACCTCTTCTCTCTGAAGACTTTCTCCAAGATTTCCTTCCTTCTCTCTGGGAAATACTTCTTTTCTTGTATTCTCACTGTGAATGACTTAGTTAATTCTGTTGCAGACTTTTCCTCTAAGTGATTAACCCAGCCCAAACAAACAAACAAGCTCACTGCAGTCATCTGGTTAATTCCAACTTGAGGCAACCCTGGAGGTCAGAGTAGAACTGTCCCACAGAATTTCCAAGGAGTGCCTGGTAGATTGGAACTGCCAACCTGTTGCTTAGTGCTGTAGCACTTAGCTATAATGCCTCCAGGATTTCCATAATTAACCTAGCCCTTATTTTGTCACACTATGTTGTCTGTACAATTTGTTCCTCCTTTCCCGCCTCTCAATTCTTTGTGATCCTAGAATTAGACCTCATTGGGTGAAATGAGTATCAGTAGAAGATTCAGTAAAAGATAACTAAAAAGTTTCACAGTAAAATGAAAGCCATCAACTTGCAGTGCCTATTAACGTGTCTGATATTCCCTTCGATAATCACACAAGTATCTATCTTCACTTTTCTCTAAATCTTTATCCTTAGAGTACTTTATTAGGGTTTAAGGAAAAAAAAAGAACCAGTTTAAGTGTAAAGATAGATGAATTTTAACTAATATATGCACCTATGTAGTCTTCATCCAGATCAAGAAAAAGAATGTTTTCTTCACCTCAAAAGATTCCCTGATGTCTCCTTCCTGCCATCCTGGGCTCCACCCCATACAACCACTATTCTGATTTCTATCACTGTAGCTTAATTTTCTATGTTATTGAACTCCTTCCCTATAAATGGAATTATACAGTGTATGATCTTTTATTTGGTATATCCTTCATACTGCCATATAGTACTCAACTATATGAAAATCCCCAAATTAATTTTATCTGTTCTTCTA
The DNA here is from genome assembly GCA_028571685.1 of Heterohyrax brucei. Classification (NCBI taxonomy): domain Eukaryota; kingdom Metazoa; phylum Chordata; class Mammalia; order Hyracoidea; family Procaviidae; genus Heterohyrax; species Heterohyrax brucei. The sequence continues at coordinate 48,172,323 of CM053150.1, read as the reverse complement.
CTGATGGACAATTGGGTTGATTCCGGTGAGGGAGATGCTATGAGCATTCCTGGACAAGTCTTTTTATGACACATAAACTCATTTCTTGTGCATATATGCCTACAAGTAAGTACATGCTGTATTGTGGGATTAAATATAAATTTTAAAAGAAATGACCAAACAGTTTTCTAAAAATAGTTGAACTGTTTTACACTTTATCTCCAAACCTATGCATCCTCACCAATACTTAGAATTTACCAGTTTTCAATGTGCTTGTTGGTCACTTGTTTATCTTCTTTGGTGACATGTCTATTCAAGTCCTTTGCTCATTTTTAAATTGTTTTTTTTGTTGCTGCTATAGTTTTGTTGTTGAGTTGTAGGTTGTTTATGTACTCCGATATTAAACTTTTTTCTGATGTATGGTTCCAAATATTTTTTTTAGCCAGCATTGGCATAGGGAATTATACCTAGCGCAGGGTTTCTCAATCTCAGCATTACTGCTGCCTGGGAGGAGTTAGGAAACTAGGGTTATTCTTCCTCACTTATGTAAGGCCTTCCTGGAGGATGTTAACTTTTGACACTTCTAGTGCCTGTGGTCAAAGAGAGCCCTTAGAAAGACAGACTGACTTGTGTGTTTGTGGCAGGCAGCCATGGAGAACTGTTCACTGAAGCTGCAGGTAACCTCCAAGGTGGATTCAGGAGATATGGGCAGGGCACTAACTGGGTTCGCTACGTTAATCCTCTCTTCTGCTCTAAGCTTCTGTTCAATCTGCTGTAAACTTTTTCACTTCTGTAGTTAATAGTTTAAAAATTTCATTTGATCCTTATTCATAAATTCCATTCTCTGATGAAATCTCTTGTAATTTTTGTTGAGTGTTAGACATGATGTTTGAACAATTATAGTGAGTGTGGGTGATGCTGTCTTTCTTGAGAGGGAAGGTTCCTTAGCTTTGGGTAGGCAGGTAGCGTGCAGGTAGATCATCTTAAACCCAATCAGATGGAGCTGATTCAAGACTGAGTTTTGGTCTGCTGTAAGTTTTGGTCTTTACCAGTTTGCCTTATTCCTGCGGCATAGTTCTCTGGAAATACTAGCTGAAAGTCTGGGATGGTAATGGGGATCCTCCATCTTGGGGGGGCTCTGAGCTTTGATCTTCCCTTCCGTACATTGAGGAGAGCTCTCCTTAGCACGTTAGCCTTTGTGCACTTTCTACTTCTTCACTTCTCAGCCTGCCCCTTGCTGATCACTGATGTCATCACAAATGTCTAAGCAGCCCTCTGTCTCCTGTTTTCTTCCTGCCAGCCTTGGTAGCTCTTCAATGCTGTCTACCAAGTTTTTAGAACTTATCCAGACATTCTAATTACCTTTATTGGAGGGATTAGTACATTATATGCTGATCTGCCATAGCCAAAAGGAGATGTCTTGCCTTTAAAAATTTTAACAAACAACAATACGGTATAAATAGATACAGTATCACTGAGAAAAGATTGAAGTCATCAAGGATTTCATTTAACTTGGATCCATAATCAACATTCATGGAAACAGCAGTCAAACCAGCTGATGCAGTACACTGGGCAAATCCACTGTGCTTTAAAGACCTTTGCAAAGTGCTGAAAGGCAAAGATGTCACTTTGAAGACTAAAGTATTCTTGACCCAAGTCAGGGTGTTTTCAATTGCCTCATAGGCAAGTAAAAGCTGAACAATGAATAAGAAAGACTAAAGAAGAATTGACACCTCTGAGTTGTGTTTGGTGAAAAGCGTTGAGCCTACCACAGATGGCCAGAAGAATTAACAGACTTGGTTTGTAAGAAGTACGGCCAGAATGCTCCTTAGGAGCAAAGATGGTGACACTTTGTCTCACATCTTTTTAACAGGTTATCAGGAGAAATCAGTTCTTGGAGAAGGACATAAGGCTGGTAAAGTAGAGGGTCAGTGAAAGAAAAAAAGAGAAACACCCTCAATGAGACAAACTAACGCAGCGGCTGCGACAACTGCTCAAGCGCAGCAATGAGGAGGAGGAGGGCGCAGCACCGGTCAGTGCTTCGTTCCATTGTACGTGGGTCACCGTGCGTCTGAACTGACTGAATGGCACCCAGTGACAGCAAGAACTAAGTAAAATTTTACCCTGTGCAAATATTTTTCACAGGCATGCTTTCACAGTAATTTCATGGAAATAAGAAAGAATATTATTATCCCCATTTTATAATCAGGAAATTGGAGAGCAGAAGAGGAGGGACTTGCCTCATTTCACTATAACTATTTACTGGGAAACCAGAACTAGCACAAGATTGTTACCAGAAAAATGCAGGTTGCAGACTTGTGCTGCCTGTCACTACCAAGCTGATTAGGCAAAGACAGGGACTGAATTTTTTAAAAGCGGTTTACTCAGTTTGCTGGCCACCTGAGAAGAAGGTGGACTAGTGCCCTAAAAACCACCTTAACATCTCAGTGCAGGCTGGCAAGTTTTATAGAAGGGTTTAGGGAAGTGAAGGAGGGCAGGCATGTGGGTATTCAGAGCTGTCCTTGATATCTGGAGTCTCCTTATCTTTTCTTAGGAACTGTGTTGCTTTTCTATCTACAGGGCTGCAAATTGGTGTCATTCTGTTCTATCAGTGCTCAAGAACAGCCTGGGAAAGTAAACTCAAAATCTTCACGAGTAGCAGACAGAAAGGAAGTTACAATTTTCTTCAGGTGTCAGCATTCTTGGGGTAGGGTATTAAGTATTAAAAAAAAGCTAGCTAAGAATTTTTCTATAGCTGTTGACCCTATCAGTATAACCACATGTTAACTGATAACATCTTGAAAGATTCTATTTCCAAACTAATTCATGTTGATAGGTACCATTGGTTATAACTTCAGGATATGTTTTGGGAGGACACAGTTCAACACATTGTGGTCCCTCACTCAAGTTCATGTCCTTCCCGTGTTGTAATAGAATCATTTTAAGATTGTTAAACACGTTCCTTATTTACTTAATAACTTGGAAATCTTTCCATATTAAACCCATTGCCATCAAGTCAATTCCAACACATAATGCCCTATAGGTCGGAGTAGAACTGCCCCACAGTGCTTCCAAGGAGTGCCTGATGGATTCAAACTGTCAACCTTAGCAGCCATAGCACTTAACTATTACTACGCCACCACTATTTCCATATTAGTACATAGAAAACCATAAGATTCACCGCTTTTTAATGGAACTGTGATACTCTATAACATGTAGTACATTGTACGTAAGTATAGTCATTCACTACATGCTATATATTGCAACCACATCAGTTACATCCTGCTTCTTTAATGTTCTGCTTCTGTAAGTATTGTCCCCAGTGAACATCCTTGTTTATGTATCTTTATGATGCATATGAATCATTTTGTTGGACATATTTCTAGATTTAGAATTTCTGAATGATGAATACTGGTCATTTCCTTCCTAAAAAGCTCCACCAGTTTACATTTCCTGTTAACAAAATATTTGAGTACTTCTGTCTCCGCCTCCCACCAATACTAACTGACTCCTTGGGGTTAAGTCAATTCTAACTCGTGACTCGAACTCAGAGTTTCAAAGGCTGTAATCTTTACTGAAGCATCTCATCTGGTCTTTCTTCTGGGGTGCATATGCATGGGATCAGATTGCCAACTTTTAAATTAGTAGTGACTTGCAAACCATTTGTACCATCTAGGGATGTCACCAGTACTAACCATCAAACCAAACCCACTGCCGTCAAGTCGATTTCAACTCATAGTGACCCTATAGAACTGAGTAGAACTGCTCCATAGAGTTTCCAAGGAGCACCTGGAGGATTCAAACTGTGGAGCTTTTGGTTAGGACTCGTAGCACTTAACCATTATGCCCATCAAGCATTCTGTCACTAGTACTAGATGTCTTCAATTTAAAATATTTGCCTGCATGGACAGTTAAAAATGATATCCCATTAGTTAAAATTGTGTTTTCCTAATGAATAATGAGAAAGACATTACTTCATAGGTTTACTGTTTGTTTCAGTTTCCTTTTCTGAAGATTGCCTACCAATCTTTCCTGGGGCTGAGACCTGCAATTGTTGTCTGACAGCTGTGCAAGTCTCCTCCACTCTTTTCCCATTTTTCCTCACAGAAATTTGTCCTGACAAATCTCTTGCACATTTAATTCCTTCTTGGCAACTGCATCTTGGAGGATCTGGATGAGCACAATAGATATAAGGGTTTCTTTTGTCTCATCATCTATTTATGCATTCCATTACAGTTTTAATTGCTGTGGTTTTGAAATTTGGTTGACTAAGTCCCTTATCTTCTTTCTCAGAGTATTTATGGCTATTCTTGCATGTCTACCTTTCCAGCTGAACTTGTTTCATACAGTTCTTTTTTTCTTTTTAATTATTGCATGCACAGGATGACAAGCATACAGAGGATACAGAAGAATGAGCTTCCCTCCCACACATAACCCTGGTTACCACAGCTTCTCTTCTCAGGAGAAACCACCTTTACAAGCTTATTCTGTGTTATTCCAGAAACAGCATACACAGATAAATACATCCCTTCCTTCCTTGGTGAAGATAGTAGCACATTGTACACCTTGTTCTGTGCTGTGCTTTTTTTTTTTCTACTTAGCAATAGATCTTAGAGTATTTTAATGTTGACATTTATAGTTCTACCTCATTGGTTTAAGCAGCTACATAGTATCCTGTTATTCCCTATGAACGCACATTTAAGTATTTCCCAGTTGTTTGCTGTAACAATGCTGCAGTGAATCAAAGAAACTTTTGAATCTTCTCAAGTTCTGCTAAAAAAAAAAAATCCTTTAAGATATGGAGTGGTGTCACCTTGAAATGTAAAGACTTAGTTTGTGTAAAAGGAAAGTTATTACGTTGTAGTTTTCTCCACCACATCAGAAAGAACGTCTCTCTATTCAATTAGAAGGATAAACTTTTAAAACCTTTGGTCAAAGTTTTGCTTGTTTTTAAATACAGGTCTTGCACACTCATTTAAATTTATTACTGAGTTATTTGTTTTTGTTGTTACGTAAATGGGAATTTCTTGTTACATAATATTTTCTTGTTTTTGTTGATTTTCGAGAAACTATTGATTTTCACTGCAGTACTTTTATCCAGTAACCTACTAAGCTTTCATACGTGTTCTAACAGGTTTTCAATTGATTTTCTTGGGATGGGGCATTCTAGGTATAGGGAACACCATTTGTGAGGATTAGAAGGAAAAGGAAATCTTCATGTGGTTGAGAAGCTGAAAGAAATTTGTCACTGGCACTAGCAAGAGTGAGGCAGTGATGGAGTGTGGTTGTATGCTTATTACATTTTGCTGTACTTGGTGGTAGGGGCAGTAAGTATGGTTTTAGCTTTCTAGGTGATACGAGAGGGAAGTGAGACAGGGGGATACTGAAAAGAAAAGTTATATAGGACAGAGAAAGAGAAAAAGGAATAATGGAAAAGCAGACTGTCTAATGAGGAAATGAAGAACAGTGGAAGCAGACTGAAAGGTAGCCAACCCCTTTTACTACGTTTTTATGGAAATACCAATCACATGCACTATATGGAAGTGCCGCCCGTGACATATTGTTGTACATTTCTTCTACATTAATGGAAATTCTAATTTTAATAGGTCCAGTAATGTAGGTAGCCCAAAATTATACATTCTAGCCTCCTTTTCAGATAGTGGTAACCATGCGACACCCATTGGGCAGACAACTATCTATCTCTGACATGACCAACAGATACACTACAAAACATGACTGCAAGAGATTGAAAGAGATCTACATAAATGGAAAAACATACCATCGTCATGGCTAGGAAGATTTAACATTGTGAAAATGTCGATACTACCCAAAGTGATCTGCAGATAATAATGCAATCTTGATGCAAATTCGAACAACATTCTTGAATGAAATGGAAAAACTAATCTCCAACTTTATATAGACAGGAAAGAAACCCCACATACTGAAGCATTATTTCAGAAGGAGAAAAAAGTAGGAGGCCCCACGCTTCTCGACGTCAGAACCTACTATACAGCTACAGTAGTCAAAACAGCTTGGTACTGGTTCAATGACAGGCACATAGACTGACAAAACAAAATGGGAACCCAGAAATAAAGTCATTCACCTATGGACAGCTGATCTTAGACAAAGAGTTGAAGTCCATTAAACAAGAAGATGCAGTCTAACAAATGGTGCTGGCAAAACACAATAGCCATTTGCAGAAAAATGAAACAGGATCCATTCCTCGCATCATACACAAAACCTAACACAAAATGGATCAAAGACCTAAATGTAAAACCTAAGACTATGAAGCTTAAGGAAGAAAGCATAGGGACAAAACTAGGGTCCCTAGTTTGTGGCATAAACAGACTACAAACATAAATAATAAATAAGGATACACAAACAGCAGAAGATAACTGGGACTTCCTAAAAATTAATTATTTAATCTTATTTAAAGACTACCAAAAGAATAAAAAGAAATCTATAGACTGGGAAAAATTTTTTGACAATGACATAACTGACAATGATCTGATCTCTAAAATGTGTGGAAAACTTCAACATCTCAACAGCAAAAATACAAATAATCCAATTAAAAATGGTCAAAGGATGTAAACAGACATTTCTCCAAAGAAGACATTCAGGCAGCTAACAAACATGAAAAACTGCTTGCGATGCTTAGCTGTTCACCAAAATCAAACCCACTGCTGTTGAGTCAATTCCGACTCATAGACACCCTATAGGACGGAGTAGAACTGCTCCATAGAGTTTTCAAGGGAACTGTAGTCCAACTCCCAGTCCACCCTTCAGAGCAATTTTGGAACTCTCTTCCTGGGGATGGCCATCAGAGCTGTCGTCGTATTGCCCTTGGTGTCCTGAATGTCATCAAAATGTCTTCCTTTCAACATTTCCTTTATCTTCGTGTAAAGAAAGAAGTCACTGGAGGCCAGATCAGGTGAGTAGGGAAGGTGTTCCAATACAATTGTTTACTGGTTAAAAATTCCCTCACAGATAACTATAAAATTAAGTACACAAACTTGCCACCATTCCACTGCGTTCAATGGCTATTGCAGAAAGAGTTCCAAAATTGCTTTGAAGGGTGAACTAAGTGCTGGCATTGGTGCATAACTTCTTAAGGGGAGTACTTCGAAGGTGATTCTAGTGATATTTAGCAATTAGATATGTAGCACTTAGAACAATCAAGTTCATGGACTGAATTGTTGGACCTCACACACACCCCCATGTTCATTGCAGCATTATTCAAAATAGCAAAGAGATGGAAACAACCTGTGTCCCTCAACAGATCAATGGGTAAAAAAGTTGTAATGCACACATACAGTGGAACACTATGCAATAATAAATAATAATGAGGAACACCTCACAACATGGGCGAAATCTGGAGGACATTATGCAGAGTTAACTATTAAAAAAGGGCAGGCATTGTATGAGACCACCATTATGAAAAGTCAGGAATAGGTTTATACACAGAAAGAAATATTCTTTGATGGTTATCAGAGATGGGAGGAGGAGTGAGGCAGAATCACAGACTAAGTAGTAGATACATGTTAACTCTGATGAAGGGAAAGGCAGCATATAATACAGGGATAGTTGGGATAACATGACCAAAACAGAGGAAGACACTGCCAGGTGTGCAAGAATAAAGGGCAATGACAGCAATGGGTTGGGTGTTCTTTTGGTATGATACATGCTATAACTTGCACAATCCTGCAACAATAACAACGAACAATTGTGATTGGACACATCAGTAAATATGTATGCTAAACAGGTGTGGAAAATCATAGAGGAGTACACCCACATGCAGAAATAATTGTGGGTATTTCTACATACGTATTTGTATGTGCTACATGTATATTCACATATGTAATACATCACAGAAGGCATAGCTATGGAAACTTCTTAGACACAACCAAACATTTTGAGGGGCTGAGTAACTGGGCTTGAAGGTTAAGGACCATAATCTTGGGTATTATATAGGTAGATTGGCAAGACCATAGTTGATAAAGATAATGTTCTACATTCTAGTTTGATGGGTAGCATTTGGGTCTTAAGGGCTTGAGGGTTGCCATCTATGATATAACTATCCATCTAGGGCAAAGGAGAGTGAAGAAAATCAATGATTCAAGGAAGTGTTTAGTCCAAAGTTCTAACAGACCATAGGAACTACAGCCTCCACTACCTCTGAGACCAGAAGAATTAGATAGTGCCTGGCTACCACTACCCACTGCTCTGACCATGAACACAACAGAAGGTCCCCATTAGAATTTGAGAAAAATGTAGAACTAAATTCAAGTTCATAAAAAAGACAAGACTTACTGATCCAATAGAGACTGGGGGAGCTCCGAAGACTGTTATCCTAACTCAGAACTAAAGCCGCTCATGGAGGTCACCTTTCAGGTAAATAAAAGACTGGCCTATGAAATAGATAACACCTGTGAAGAATGTGCTCCTGAGAGCAATCAACTGTATAAGACCAAAAGGGCAACATTGGCTCAACAGCGAAGATTAGAAGTCAGGGAGTAGAACGGAAACCAGACAAATGGAAAAGGGGAAACCAGGGTGGAAACGGGGAGAGTGTTCACACGTTATGGGGGTTGTAACTAATGTAAAAAAATAACTTGTGTGAATCACTGAATGAGAAATTAATTTGCTGTATAAACTTTCACCTGAAGCACAATAAAATGTTTGAAACAAAAAGAAAAAATACACATTACAAAGCAATAGAGTAGAGGATGCTACTGTGTTTTTAAAAATTTGTGTTTGCCTATTTCTTACAGAAAAAAGATTAAAATGCTGTACATAAAAATAGTAATATGACATCTTGATAGGAAAGTTATGGTTAATTTTAATGTTCTTTTTACTTATTTGCATTTTTCTAGCTTATCTGAAATGGACAAAGTCATGTAATGCAGAAAAATAAAAGTGAAAACAATGAGAAAATTGGAAATAACAGATGGTTATTAATCAGTTGATCTTCAAAACTTTAGCAGATTATCAGGCTGGAATGATCCCATAAACAGATAGATAACTCAGTTAAGAAAAGGGCAAAGGATCTGAGTAGATATTTTCTGCCATGAAAGCACAGGAAAAGATGTTCAACATCATTACTCATTAGGAAAATGCAAATCAGGACCACAATGATATCCCATTTTACATCTACTAGGATGGGCATAATAAAAAATGTCCTGAATTAACATATCTAAAGAGACAGAAAATTTGTTATCTGCCTAGGGTTTGAATTAGGAGTGAGGGGATTGACAGTATAGCCAGTTTTATAGGATTTCATTGTGGGATGATGAAAATAATCTAAACTTTTGTTGATAGCCGCAAAACTCTGTGACTATACTAAAAAAATTAATTTTACATTTTAAATGTGTAAATTGTATGTTACGTGAATTATATTTTAATGAAGCTGTTACCATCCCTTACCCCTCAAAAAGTTGTGGCCACCTTTGATAGAAATATTCATTAAGGTCATCCTTTCTCCTTTTCGTTGTCCCACAGATCTTACATAATTTCATTACAAACTTCTTTATCATCTTGTTATTTCATTGCCATGATACCTCAGTCACTGTGAAAGAAGTCAGTATAACTTTTTATACATCCAGGCAATAAAAATGCATTATACATATCTGTTAATTTTACTTATCCAAAGGAAAAATAAAACTTCCCATATCTTTTCAAAGAGCAGAATGTCACATCTTGAAGCCAAGTACCTCGGGTTAAATATTCACTTTTCAAATAAGTGGCTCCGAGAAGCCTGAGATAAAAAATTGGCAAGAGACTCATTTTGCTTCCAAAAAGCCTATGAGAAGTGTCTTCCAATAAGGTTGTCCTATCTTTGAACTCGAATACAGTTGTGTACAAGATAGTTTTAATTGTTGTATTATTTTGAAGTACATTTGGTAGCATTATGTGTGGAAAAGAACTTGGGGTAAGTGGCTACTGTGGCACCTTACAAATGGGGCCCAAAATAATCAGTTATAATAGCCTGATATCTTTCGCCACGGACAGGCGCCGGTTCTCCTCATCCATCTTGGGAAAAATAAGGGCCAGTGATTCCGCTAGACCAAAATCCACACCAAGTGGGAACTTTGGAGGGATGAAGTGGACATTCTTGCATCTCCACTGGATTCTTATTGCTCCAAATCCCTACAGTTTTGTTTGTTAACAAAACCATTCATCCTAAAATGAGCCTTGTCACTGAAGATTTGTCCATCAGAAGCAAGGTCAACTTCCAGTTGCTCTAGAGCCCAGCCAGCTCAAATGCAGTGCAATCTATGTTCGTTGGACTTCAGTTTTTGTGTTAAAACAATTTTATAAGAGTAAAGCTTCAAGTCCAGATGCAAAATCTGCCAAACTGCAGTCGACAAAAGGCCCGATTCTTATGCTTTGGGAGAAAGTGGTAGGGATGGATTCTCCCGTACACTCTGAAGAATGGTGGCCATGTTTTCACTGGAACGTGTGGTTCATTGCTGCACAGATGTTGCCTGATTGGCAACAGACCCACTCATCTCAAATTTTTTGATTAAACATGGAACTCTTCTCTCTGTGGGATGATTATGCGCATCAGAAATTTCACATGATGCATGGAATATATGGCGAACAAAATACCCACTTTAATAACAAGCTTTAATAATTTTTACCTGCGTGGAATCATGTAAATTTTCACAAACATTCGTCAAGACTAATGGGAAAAAAAACTGACAAATATGGCTGCTGGGAGCTGTCAAAAATAGGACATCCTTGTTAGAAGACCCTTTATACCTCAAAGAGCCAGAGAGGCATTTATAACTTCAGGTTTTCTAAGGCAAATACTAAGAAGAGAAAAGGGAAAAATTCTCTTTCCCATTTGGCACATAGAAAATATAAATCCTATTACATATTTTTTAAAAACTTGTATTTAGCCTTCCATGAGCAGAGGTAATATGTACCTCCTCCAGGTCTGTCTCATAAAAATGTCTCAAATGGTTCTTCACATTCTGTTTCCTTCTAACACCTTAATAACAAAGGAGCAGAGATGCCCTGTTTGATAATGACCAGTCAGGAGATTAAACCAGCTTTAGTCCCTTAATCAAATTGTTACCTGGAGAATAGCCACAGGCTGATCAGGAACACTCCTTCTATTCTTTTTGTAAGCAAGAACTAAACTTCTATCATGTTTGAGACATACATTTAGGGGTTTTTTCCTAGCCTATCAGCTGGCATTAAATTAATAAAAAATACATTGTGTCAATTCTGGCTCACAATGACATAAGTAGAAAGGATTTCCAGGGAAATTTTCCAGGGAAATCCTATTTATTTCCAAAGTGCGGAAAGAGGTTAGCAGATGAGGTCTTAACAACTGCATAACTAAGGCTCTGCAGCTAGCATTAACCTGTTGCTTGTTAAGTGCTTTTGAGTCAGTTCCAACTCACAGCAACCCAATGTACAACAGAACAAAACACTGCCCAGTCCTTGTACCATGCCCATAACTGTTGTTACATGTAAGCATTGTGGCGGTGTGTCAATCCATATCATTAGGGTCTCCCTCTTTTTTGCTGACCCTCTACTTTATTAAGCATGATGTCCCTCTCCGGGGACTGATTCTTTCTGACAACATGTCCAAAGTATGTAAGACGTAGTCTCGCCATCCTTGCTCCTTAAAGCACCCTGATTGTACTTCATCCTAGACAGATCTGTTGGTTCTTTTGGTAGTCTATGGTACATTCAATATTCTTCTCCAACATCACAGTTTAAAGGCATCAATTCTTCTTCTGTCTTCCTTATTCATTAGCCAGCTTTTGAGATGGAGAAGAGACCACTTGGTAATAAAAACCTGAACCTCGTGCTCACACTCTTGCTTCTTAGCACACATCGGTGATTTTATTAGCAACAAGTTCATTTGTTCCTCCTAAATTGTTCTTTCAAAAAACTGGTTGGCAGGTGTGCACAGTTTGAAGAAGAGATGATCGTTACCTGACCTGCCATTGGGGGCAGAAGCAAGCTGAAACCCACTATGGGGATTTGAACCAAGAGCCAGGACACAAGGCCAATAATAAGTATGATCAACAATGCTAAAATGACCCCATCACCAAGGAGATAAGTGTATGTGCCTCATGAATATGTATAACCTGATTACCATGCTGTTGTCATTAGGCTCAGTGAAGTCAGTTTTGACTCAGTTTGTACAACAAAACAAAATACTGCCCAGTCCTGTGCCGTGCCCACAAACATTGTTATGCTTGAGCCCATGGTGGCAGCCACTCTGTCAGTCTGTCTTTTTGAGGGTCTTCCTCTTTTTTGCTGACCCTGTACTTTACCAAGCATGATGTCCTTCTCCAGGAACAGAACTCACCTGACAACATATGTATATGACATGTATATGACATGTATTCTTGGTATCCTTGCTTCTAAGGAGTGCTCTGGTTATTCTTCCTCCAAAACAGATTTGTTTGCTCTTTTGGCAGCCCATAGTAATTTATACTCAATATTCTTCTCCCATACCACAATTCAAAGGTGTCAGTTCTTCTTTGGTCTTCCTTGTTTATCGCCCAGATTTCATATGCATATGAGGTGACTGAAAATACCAAGGCTTGGAGCAGGCACATTAATCTTCAAGGTGACAACTTCACTTTTCAGCACTTTGAAGAAGTGTTTTGCAGAATACTTGGCCAGTAGAAAGCATCTTTTGATTTCTTGACCACTGTTTCCATAGGCGTTGATTGTGGATCCAAGTAAGATGAAATTCCTGACAACCTCAGCTTTTCTCTGTTTATCATGATGTTGCTTATTAGTCCAGTTGTGAAAACTTGTGTTCTCTTGATGTTGATGTGTGATCCATACTGAAGGCTGTGTGATCTTTGGTCTTCATCACTGAGTATTTCAAGTCCTCTTCACTTTCAGCAGGTGTCATGGACTGAATTGTGTCCCCCCAAAAGTATGTGTAGACATCTGCCCAGGCCATGATTCCCTGTATTCTGTGGATGTCCTCATCTTGTGATTTTCCTAAACTGTATGGATTAGGGTGAGACTGTAAATCCCTTCATACTATCACCTCCCTGCTCCACTGTCAAGGGAGTTTCTCTGGAGAATGGCTTGTACTACCCTTAATCCCTTCATACTACAAGAGATAAAAGGAAAGAGATGCAGGCATCAAGAAAGCAGCCATCAAGAAAGCAGCACCGGTAGAAAAGTGCATCTTTCAGACCTGAGGTTCCTGGGCAAAGACTGATGCAATACTGGACTTTCCTCCACAGCCGATAAGGGGGAAAGCCTTCCCCTGGAGTGGACATCCTGAATTTGGACTTGTAGCCTACCGGACTGTGTCAGAAAAACTTTCCTTTGTTAAAGCCATCACTCTGTGGTATTTCTGTTACAGCAGCACTAGCTGACTAAAACAGCAAGCAAAACTATGTCATCTGCATAATGCAGGTTGTTAATGACTCTTCCTCCAATCCTCATGCCACATTCTTCTTCATACAGGCCAGATTCTCATTGTTTGCTACGCATACAACTCTGATAGGTGTGGCCAAAGGCTATAACCCTGATACACACCCTTCCTAACTTTAAACCATACAGTTTCCCCTTGTTCTGCTGGAACAACTACCTCGCTCCAAGTACAGATTCCTCGTGAACACAATTAAGGGACTTGGAATTCCCGTTCTTTTAAAGTTATACATAATTTCTTACCATCCATGCAGTCAAATGCCTTTGTCTAGTCAATAAAATGAAGGTGTACAGCAGTCTCTGTTTTCAGCCATGCTGTATCTGACATCAGCAATGATGTCCCTTGTTCGGCATCCACTTATGGATTTGGCCTGAATTTTTGAAAGTCCCATGTCAATCAATATACTGCTGAAGCCTCTTTTGAATGATCTTTACCAAAATTTTACTTGTATCTGATATTAATGATACTGTTTGATAATTTCTACTCTGCATTGGATCACCTTTCTTGGGAATTTCTTCCAGTTGCTAGGTCAGGTAGCTGTCTTCCCTATTTCTTAACATAGACTAGTGATCACTTCCAGTGCTGCATCCATTTGTTGAAACATCAGTTGGTAGTCCATCAGTTCCTGGAGCCTTGCTGTTCTCCAATGTCTTTAGTATAGCTTCAACTTCTTCCTTCAGTGCCATCAGTTCCTAATAATATGCTATCTCTTTAAATGGTTGAATATTGACCACTTTTTGGTATAATGACTGTGTATTCTTTCCATCTTCTTTTTATGCTTCCTGCATCATTTAATATTTTCCCCATAGAATCCTTCACTATTGAAACCTGAGGCTCGAATTTTTTCTTCAGCTCTTTCTGATTGAGAAATGTCAAGTGGGTCCTATCTTCCCTTTCAGTTCTCTTATCTCCAACTCTTTGCAAATATCATTACAACACTTTGTCTTCTAAAGCTGTACTTTGAAATCTTCTGTTCAGCTCTTTTACTTCATTATTTGTTCCTTATGCTTTAGCTACTTGAAATTCAAAAGCAAGTTTCAGAGTCTCTTCTGACACCCATTTAGTCTTTCTTTCCTGTCTTTTTAATGACCTCACGCTTTCTTCATGTATGGTGTCTGTCGTGGATTAAATTGTGTCCCCTAAAATACATACGTAGTAAATTGGCTGAGTCATGATTCCCAGTATTGTATAATTGTCCACCATTTTGTCATTTGATGGGATTTTCTTATGTGTGGTAAATTCTGTTACTACTATTTAATAAGATGGTTTGGCAACAGTTATATTGATGAGGTCTACAGAATTGGATAGTGTCTTAAGCCAAGTTCTTTTAAGACATGAAAGAGAAAAGCAAGTAGACAGACGTGGAGACTTCATACCACCGAGAAAGCAGTTCTGGGAGCAGAGCACATCCTTTCTTCATGAGGTTCCTGGGCTGAAATGCTTCCAGACCAAGGGAAGCTGGATGATAAGGGCCTTCCTCCAAAATCAACAGAGAGAAAGAGAGAGCCTTCACCTGGAGCTGATTCCCTGCATTTGGACGTGTAGCCTTCCGGACTGTGAGAGGATAACTTTCTTTTTATTAAAGCCATCTACCGGTGATATTTCTGTTGTGGTAACACTAGATGACTAAGACAATGTCCTTGATGTCATTCCACAATTCATCTGGTCTTCAGTCTTTAGTGTACAAAATGTCAAATCTATTCTAAACTAAGTGGGGATATAGGCATTGTTATACTTGGCTTTTCTCCAGTAGTCTTTTGAGTGCTTTCCAACCTGGTAGGGTTCATCTTTGGGAATTATATCAGATAATGTCCCAGTGGTATTCATAAGGCTTTCACAGGCTAATTATTTTCTGATGTAGACTGCCTGGTCTTTTTTCCTAAACTGTGTTAGGAAGCTCAGCTAAACCCTGTCTGTCATGGATGACCCTGCTGGTATCTGAAATCTACCGGTATAGCTTCTACCATCACAGCAACTCACAAGCCCCCATAGTATGACAAGCTGACAGACACATGGGATCTAGATAATACAAATGTCCTTTGTATTGTAACCTGAGCATTGGTCTACACGCTTTGGGTTTTCTGCCAGCTGACTCTGTATGAGTTTGGTGAATATTGAGAGATTCTGACTTTAGGGCAGGTGAAACACACTGTAAAACCAAATAAAATACAGATATTTGGTTTTGTTTGTTTCTTTTTGCATAATCAAATTGTTGTCTAAATTTTGCTTTTTACTATATGCCTTGATCAGATAAATATATACATATATGAGAACTTAGGTTTCTATGGCTTATATGACTTTCTTAGTCATCTAGTGCTGTTTTAACAGAAATATTGCAAATGGATGGCTTTAGAAGAGAAATTTTATTCTGTCACAGTCCAGTAGGCTACAAGTTCAAATTCAGGGCATCAACTCTAGGCTTTTTCTGTTTGCTCTGGAGGAAGTTCCTTGTTGTCAATCTTCCCCTGCACTGGGTGGTGCAGTGGCTTCAGGTTCTTTCTAAAGGATGCCCTCTGCTCTGGGCACTGCTTTCTTAGTGGCATGAGGTCTCCAAATCTCCACCTGCCTCCCTTTCCTTCACATCTAAAGAGGCTGCTCCAAGACACAAAAGAATTTCACACATGAGTCCTGCCCCACCAACAGAACAGCCACCCATCCTTCTTTATTACCATCATAAAGCAGGGTTTACGGCATAAATAAATATCACCCAATACGAGGAATTACAGCCCAGCCACTCTGGTCACACACATTTCTAGACTCATTTTGGGGGAAACACAATTCAGTCTGTGACAATTGTTTTAAAATGTACAGTGTATGTAAATATTTTCTGATTTTCTATTATTCTTATCCAGAAATACAGGTCAAAAGTGTTTGAGAGAAGGAGATAAGTACAAGAGAACCTTTAGAAAATATTTGGAGATTCTTCGGTCGCCATGAGTCGGATCCAACTCGAAGGCACTTGGCTGGCTTCTTTACAAAAATTTGAAATAGAGACTTAAACCTCTAATGAAGTAATTTCCACTACGGTAGAAGGAGAGAACTATTATTATTCCAGACTAAGACAGACTACTTCTTAAATGAATTAGCCAGCAAAAATCTCATGAATAGCACTGGAACACTGCCTAATATGCTTCCAGAATATGAGCCCACACAGATTAGAAAGTATTCGAAAGATGACTGAGGAAGGGCTTAAAGCAGAGTAGACTTTAATATCATGGGTGTGGTCAAGCTTTCAGATTTTTCATTTGCTGATGTAGCACAATTCAAAATGAGAATAAATAGCTACGAGCATCTATTAACAAACAAAATGTGCAGTATATGAAGTATAAATTTAGGAAAATTAGAGATTGTCAAAAATGGGTATATTAGGCATTAGTGAGTTCGAATGGACTAGCGTTGGCCATTCTGAGTTGGAAAATCATATGGCCTGGAATGCCAGAAATAACAACTGGAAAAGGAATGATGTTGCATCCATTGTCAAAAATAACATTAAAGGATTTATCTTGAAATACAATGCTGTCAGTGATAGAATAATAACATCCATATGCCTACAAGGAAGACCAGTTAATATGATTATTATTCAAATTTGCACATCAACCACTAACGCCAAAGATGAAGAAGCTGAAGATTTTTTCCAATTTCTTCAGTCTGAAAGAGATCAAACACACAATCAGGATGCATTGATAATTACGGATGATTGGAATGCAGAGGTTTGAAACAAAGAAGGATTAATAGTTGGAAAATACAGTGTGGGTGATAGAAGTGATACTGGAAATTGCATAATAGAATTTTGCAAGACCAACAACTTATTCATGGCAGATATGTTTTTTTCACCATCACAAAAGATGACTAGACACATGGATCTCGCTAGATGGAATATATAGAAATCAAATCCAGTACATCTGTGCAAAGAGATGATGAAAAAGCTCAATATCTTCAGTCGAGACAACGTGACATGCTGATTGCAGCACAGACCATTAACTGGTCAAAAGCAAGTTCAAACTAAAACTAAAGAAAATGAGAACAAGTCCAAGAGAGCCATCTGAGTTTAGAGGCTATCTGAAGAATGGATTTCATTCATTGAATACTAATGGCTGAAGACCAGATGAGTTGTGGAACGACATCAAAGTCATTACACATGAAGAAAGCAAGAGGTCATTAAAAAGACAAGAAAGAAAGATAAGACCAAATTAGATGTCAGAAGACACTCTAAAATTTGCTCTTGAACATTCAGCAGCTAAAGCAAAAGGAAGAAATAATGACACATCGGAGCTGAATGAAAGATTTCAAAGGATGGCATGAGAAGACACAGTAAAGTATGACAGTGACATGTGCAAAGAGCTGGAGATAGAAAACCAAATGGGAAGAACATGCTTTGTGTTTCTCAAGCTGAAAGAACTGAAGGAAAAATTGAAGCCCCAAGTTGCAATAGTGAAAGATTCTATAGGGAAAGTATTAAATAACACAGGAAGCATCAAAAGAATATGAAAGGAATACACAGAGTCATTATACTAAAAAGAAATGTTAGAAGTCCAATCATTTCAAGAGGTAATGTATGATCAGGAACTGATGGTACTGAAGAAAGAAGCTGAAGCTGCATTGAAGGCACCAGTGAAAAGCAAGGTTCCAGGAAATGATGGAATATCAATTGAGGTATTTCAACAAATGGGTGTGGCACTCATCTCTACTAAGAAATGTGGAGGACAGCTACCCGGCAAACTGACTGGAGTGTATCCACATTTATGCCTATTCTCAAGTAAGGTGATCCAAATGAATGTGGAAATTATCAAACATTTGTCATTAGTATCTCACACATTTAGAGTTTTGCTAAAGGTCTTTCAAAAGTGGCTTCAGCAGTTTATTGATACACAACTGCCAGAAATTCAAGCCGGGTTCTGAAGATGGTGTAGAACCAAGGCTATTACAGATGTCGGACGGATCGTAGCTGAAAGCAGAAAATACCAGAGAGGTATCTACCTGTGTTTTATTGACCATGCAAAGACATTCAACTGCATGGATTACGACAAGTTTATGGATAACATTGCAGAGACTAGGAATTCCGGAACACTTAATTGTGCTCATGAGGAATCTGTACATGAGCAAGAGGCAGTTATTTGAACAGAATGAGGGGACTCTGCATGTTTTAAAGTCAAGACAGGTTTGCGTCAGAGTGGTATCTTTCACCATACCTGTTCACTCTGTATGCCAAGCAAATAATCTGAGAAACTGGACTACATGAAGAAGAGCATGGCATCCGAACTGGAGGAAGACTCATTAGTAATGTGCATTATGCAGGTGACACAGCCTTGCTTGCTGGAAGTGAAGAGGAATTGAGACACTTTCTGATGAAGATCAAAGAACACAGCCTTCAGTATGGATTGCCCCTCAGCATCAAGAAAACAAAAATCCTCACAGCTGGACCCATAAGAAACATCACCATAAACTGAGAAAAACTGAGGTTGTCAAGGATTTCCTTTTACTTGGGTCCACAATCAATACCCGTGGAAGCAACAGTCAAGAAATCAAAAGACACATTGGGTTGGGAAAATCTGCCATCAGGGACCTCCATCAAGTATTGAAAAGTAAAGACATCACTATGCAGACTAAGGTGTGTCTCACCAAAGCCATGGTATTTTCAATCGCATCATATACATGCAAAAGCTGGACAATGAACAAAGAAGACAGAAGAAGAATTGATGCCTTTGAATTGTGGTGTTGGAGAAAAATGGTGAACGTATGATGGACCACCAAAAGAACAAACAGATCTGTTCTAGAAGTACAACAAGCGTGATCCTTGGAAGCAAAGATGGCAAGACTGTGTCTTACATACTTCGGATGTGTTGTCAGGAAGGATCAGTCCCTGTAGAAGGACATCATGCTTGGTAGAGTGGAGAGTCAACAAGAAAGAGGAAGAGCCTCAACAAGATGGATTAACACAGTGGCTTCAACAACGGGTTTAAGCATAAAAACAACCGTGGACATGGCACAAAATTGGGCAGTGTTTCATTCTGTTGTTCACAGGGTCACTGAGTCAGAACCAACTTGAGGGCACCTAACAATCACAACAGTGAAATTTCATAATTTCTAGTGAAAGTGCTCACTACAATGAGCTGGTAAGCAAGGAAAGCTTACCAGTTAGCTAATCTATCCATGAGAGAGGGTAGGACTCTGCTTTCCTATCATTTTAATGTTACCTTTTTCTTCATTCAAAATCCCTTTGGCTACTGTAACACTTTGACAGGTTTCCAGAGTTCTGACAAAGCTGATTCTGCCTATTTTTTTTTTTTTTTTTTTTTTTGAGGCTTGTAAGGAGACCTAGGAAACGCTGGTGGCATAGTGGGTTAAGTACTACATCTGCTAACCAAAAGGTTGGCAGTTCAAATCTGCCAGGCACTCCTTAGAAACTCTATGGGGCAGTTCTACTCTGACCTCTAGGGTTGCTACGAGTTGGACCCAACTCAACAGCAGTGGGTGGTGGGTAGGGATATCTGAGGAATGAGCTTCTTTATTATGCTGCCGTCTTTCTCTGAATCCTGTGTAATTTATTCACTTGTTTTCGTTACATATCCTCCACTTTTATACTATTGAGTTTTTTCTTTTTAACTACGTGTATGTGCATATTACCACTTTTGTATCATATCCTTAATCAAACACTTACTGATGAAGATCAAAGATCACAGCCTTCAGTATAGATTACATCTCAACATAAACAAAATAAAAATCCTTACAACTGGACCAATAAGCAACATCATGATAAGTGGAGAAAATAACAAAGTTGTCACGGATTTCATTTTATTTGTATCCACAATGAATGTCCATGAAAGTAACAGTAAAGAAATCAAACAATATATTGCAATGGGAAATTTTGCTGCAAGAGACCTCTTTAAATAATTAAAAGTAAAGATGTCATCATGAGGACTTGACAGGCTTGACCCAAGATATGGTATTTTCAGTTGGTTTGTCATGGATTGAACTGTTTCTCCCCAAAACTGTGTGTAGCAATTTGGCTAGACATGGTTCCTGATATTGTGTGATGTTCCTGTATGTTGTAAACCCTTTGTCTATGATTTTAATGAAACAGGATGAGAAGCAGTTGTGTTGGTGGGCAGGATTCGGTGTATAAGATTGTATTGTGCCTTGAGTCAATCTCTTGGCATAAAAGGAAAGGAAAACAAGCAGAAAGCTGAGGACCTCATACTACTAAGAAAGCAGTGTGGGGAGCAGACAGCATCATTTGAACCCTGGATCCCTGTGCCTCAAAAACTTCTAGTCCAGGGGAAGATTGGCAACAAGGACCTTCCTCCAGGGCCAGTAGAGAAAGACTTCCTCTGGAGCTGATGCCCTGAATTTGGACTTGTAGCCTACTGGACTGTAACAACATAAACTTTCCGTTTTTACAGCCATTCATTTGTGGTATTTCTGTTATAACAGTACTAAACCCACTGCCATTGAGTTGGGTTCGACTCATAGCCACTCTGGAGGTCGGAGTAGAACTGCCCCATAAAGTTTCCAAGGATCACATGGAGGGATTCGAACTGCCCACCTTTTGGTTAGCAGACATAGAGCAGTACTAGATGACTAAAATATACCTCCACATGCATGTGAAAGCTGGACAATGAATTAAGAAAGGCTGAAGAAGAGCTGATGACTTAGAATTATGGTGCTGGCAAAGAACAGTGAGTATACTACGAACTGGTAAAAGAAAGAAGTCTGTCTTACAGGAAATACAACCAGAAAGCTCCTTAGAAGCAAGGATGATGAGATTTCATGTCACATATTTTGGACACATTATCAGGAGGGACCAGTCCCAGGAGAAGGAAATCACACTTGGTAAAGTGGAGGATTATTCAAAAAAGAGGAAAACTGTTGGTGAGATAAATTGACACAGTGACTACAACAATGCACTCAAATATAGCAATGATTGGGAGGGTGGTACAGGACTGCGCAGAGTTTGATTCTGTTGTACATAGGATTATCATGAATTGAGTGGACAAAATGGTACCTAACAACAACAAAAACCATCAGTGTGTGAGAATTCTAGTTACTCCATTAGCCTTTTTACAGTCTCACTGTTAGTTCAGGTCCCTTTCATGTTATACAAAATGAGTTAATGGGTGAAAAATTAAATTGCCTGGTTCCCAAGAGAAACCCTAAAGAACTTAGGATGCTATTATCTTATAGATGTGCTAATGTGGCCATTATAATGTCTGAGGAGGGAGATCCTGGAAAACTATTGTTTCAATAGTTTACATTTCTCAGTGTTTTTTTTTTAGCTGCATTTTAAATTCCACCAGGGTGAGCATTTCACTGTAACCCAATAATCTACTACATTGGCACTAGCATACCCCAGATAACACCTAATTGCTAGATAAATTTTATGGAGATATTATCCTCCTACTTCATTAGCATACTTTTTATAAGAATACTTGAAATGGTGCTACAGCTGCTAAATAACAATTTCAATCCACCAGGCATTCCTTGGAATCTTTATGGGGCAGCACTATTCTGATAATTTTCTTCTTAGGTTCATTGGCCCCTAAAATCCATCTTTCAATTTTTCAGTCTTGCTTTACTAGTTTTCCAAGAACGATTTGAGAGAGGTTGCCAGAACCCATGCCAGTTCACTGTCTTTACAAGAACCTTATCCTATCAATCAGCATCCTAGCAGATATTGATAATAATTAGAGGACAATTTAAGAGAATAATCAGAATGGTGTGAACAGGATGTAGGGAACCTACAGAGGAATATGCAGGATACTAAGGCTTGTAGCAGTGGGGCGGACACCCTGCATGAGGCCCGATGGGGCAGGAAACGGAGGCAAGCAAACGGCAAAGGAGAGATTGTAAAGGAGATGCCTTAAGACGAACTCATTAAAAATGCTTACCTCTGGTAGAAGAACAAAGCCAACTTGAGGTGACTCGCAAATCAGGAACCTAGGGAATAAATGCCCCAAACTGACTGTCTTCCTCCCCTCAGTTTCCTCCTAGGACTCCACTGAGCAAATGTAACTGGAAGTCAGAGAGCATGGATACTCAATGGTCTATTTATGTCTTTTCTCAAGGCAGAGGACAGAACAGAGAATGGACCTTAAATGTAAACAAATTATCAACACACCATTTATTTATTGTCTCTCTGTCCACCATCTAAAACGTAAACTTTATGGGGATAGGGTTTCTGTCTCTGTCTTTAACTACTTGTTTTCTTATTCTGGAGCAGCATCTGACACATAGTAGGAATTCAATAAATATTGGTTGAATACAGAAGTAAAGGAATCTTATTTGAGTCACTGTTAATGTTGAAATTTCCAGTATATGCAGGTGAATTTAATTCCAATGAAATCAACCTTCATTCTTAACTTCATTTCAGTTCATCAGCTATTCCCTGAAAGCTAGCTCTCGGCCAGCTGTTGTGTTAGGTGAGTCCATACCCTTACAAAATAATATTTGTTCCCAGTTGGTGATGGTGGGTGTGAGATATAACTTAGAGAGAATGCCTTCCCTTGGAGCCACTGCCCTGAATTAGGACTTGTAGCCTACTGGACTGTGAGAGAATAAACTTCTCTTTGTAAAAGTCATTCACTTGTGGAATTTCATTTATAGCAGCAGTAGGTGACTAAGACAGATGGCTACAGTGGTAGAAAAATGAAGGACTCCAAAACTCAGTGGTTTAAAGAAAAAGAAATTAATTTCTTGTCTCACCCAGAGTAGATACCAGATCAGCATGTGGCTCTCTTCCATACAGTGATTCAGGTACCCAAGTTCCTTCTCTCTTGTGCAGCTGCCATGTGTTGGACCTCCTCCTCCTTTGTATAGTTGCGGCAGGGTCACCATGTCCAGATGTCAGCTGGAGAGATAAGAAAGAGAGTAGAGAAGGTCTTTTATTTTATTTTATATTAAAAATTTTTTTAATTACGATTGAATGAAAATGTACAATCCCATATAAATTTGCATGCCCACCTATGTGCAGTTTCCCCTGCTCTCCCTGCCTGGTGACAGCATACTCCTCCTCTCTGCTCTATACACATCATATCCTCCTAACAATCTCCTATTCCCCTCCTCTCCACCCTTCCCCCTACCTCCAGTAAAAGATCAGCAGGATGACATCCTGCAGACGCGTGAAACCATAAATTGCACGCACGATATGGTCACTCTGTGTTGCCAAGTCCGATCCATTCCTGTCCAAAGAGTTGACCTCCATTATGATTTATGGACGGGGCAGCATCAGGGCCGGGGTCCATGCTCCCAGGGAAACCCTGAGGCCCCTGGACCATCAATTGCAGTCTTTTAGTGGAGATCTCAGGGTGTGCACTTTTTATTCTCGTGTTGCCAGTGAGACTCAATTTTGTGAGCCCCATCATGGCTATCACTGGTGGTGGCTGAGCACCATCCGGTTCTTCTGGTCATATGTTGATGTAGTCATCCACTCACGTGGATCTTTCTGTCTTCTGGGTTCTCTTTCCCCCATGTTGTTTTGGTTCCTGCTGGGTTGGGAGAATTTGGTATACCTCAGATGGCAGCTTGGCAGCTTTTAAGACCCCAGATGCCACACACCAATGTGGGGTGCAGAAGACTCTCTTAGCAAAATGCTAGCTATGCCACCTGGCCTTGATATCCCCTGAGAGGGTGGTCCCTGGACCCCCACCCCAGTTACTCTGTCCTTGCAATATTGGGTTAAGATGAGAGGAGCACACAAGTTGTGTTGAAGTCCAATTAATACTGATCTTCCTACTAATGTGTGCTGTCACCAACTGCACCCAACCAAATTTCTAACAACTATCTAATCTAAACCCTCCCCTTCTTGCCCTCCCGCTCTCTGCACCCTTGCAGCTATCCAACAGTCTTTTCTTCTATGTGTGAGTCTGTTTTTAAGTTCTCATTGTAGGGGTCTCATACAGTATTTGTCCTTTTGCCGCTGACTACTTTCTCTCAACATAATGTTCTCCAGTTGAAACCAGGTTATGAGATGCTTCCTAAAATCATCATTGTTCGTATCATTGCATAGTGTTCCATTGAGTATATATACTATAGTTTACCTATTCATTCCTTTGTTGTTAGGCATCCACATTGATTCCATCTTTTTGCTATTGTGGACTGTGCTACAATAAACATTCGTGTGCATGTATCTGTTGGTGTGAATGCCCTTGATTCTGCAGGGTATATTCCAAGCAGTGGAATTATAGGGTCAAACGGTATATCTATTTCCAGCTTTTTAAGGAAGTGGCAGATTGCTTTTGCAGAGAGGTAGTACCATTTTGCATTTCCACCAACAGTGTAGGAAAGTTCTGATTTCTCCACAGCCACTCCAGTATTTGCTGTTTTGGATTTTCTGGGTCATGGCCAACCTTGTTGGGGTGAGATGGTATCTCATCACAGTTTTGATTTGAATTTCTTTAATAGCTAGTGATCTTGAGCATTTCCACATGTGATTTTTGGCTGCCTGTATAACCTCTTTAGAGAAGTGTCTGTCCATCTCCTTCACTTATTACTTAACTGGATTATTTATCTTTTTCTTATTGACATTTTGTAGTGTCTTCTGGATTATAGAGAGCAGACATTGGCCAGACATATAGTTGCCAAATATTTTTTCTCATTTTGTAGGTGGTCTTTTAATTCTTTTGATAGTCTTTTTATGAGCAAAAGTGTTTGATTCTCAGTAGTTCCCATCTGTCTATGTTCTCTTCTGTTAGTTGTGCTGTTTGTCAAATTTGAAAGTCTGTCTACATTGTGTACTAAAACTTTCATTGTTGAGAGAAGGTCTTAGGGTGCTGGTGTGAAAGAGTTGCACATCACTGCCATCTCACGTTCCACTGGGTAAAACATAGTCACATGGTCATATATGACTTAAGGAAAGGTGGGAAATCTGCTCAGGACTAGAGAGTGGATTTTGATGGACAGCTCTCAGTCTCTGCCACATAATCTCAGTCTTACTCATTTTCCACACTGCTGTCAAAGCTAGCTATCCAAATCCCATATCTGATCAAACAGCCTCCCACTAAAAAAAGTATCCAGTAGTTTTTATATCATTCAATAATAAACATTTTTATTGAGTATCTGCTGTGTGGTGAACCCTGAAGATGCAGTGGTGAGCAAAACAAAGATTTTGTATTTATCCTCCTGAAATTTACAGGGAACCCCTGGTAATGTAGTGATTAAGGCCTTTAAGCTGCTAACCAAAAGATCAGCAGTTCCCATCCACCGGTGGCTTCTTAGAAACTCAGTTCTACTCTGTCTTATAAGATCACTATGAGTTGGAATTGATTCTATGGGAATGGGGAGTTGGGAGCTTACATATGAGTTAGAACTCGGATTCATACGTGGTTCCTCTTTCTCACCCCTACACCCAATCCATCACAAAGCCTTATGCATTCTACTTTTATTCAAAGTACTGCTCTGTACCTCTTCTCTCCTGTTTTTCACCATTGTCACTGCTCTAGATATTAAAAAAAAAAAAAAAAAAAACCTAAATTACGTAGTCCTACATAACCAGGCTTATATAGACTTTATCAGATGAGCCATAAATATGCAGATCATGGGGGGAAATGGAGCATTTAATTTTAAGAAGTGTGCTGACATTATCTATCCCCATGTGTATTCTCAAACTGCTCTTGCTTGAAGCTGTGAAAGAACTCTTTTCCGGGAAAGCTATCTGATCCCCTTCTCCTTGGGTGGTAACTAGATCAATTAAGTAGGCTGGTGATCCATGAGACTTCCTCTTGTATTCTTAAAACAAATTTCCTTTATTTGAGTTGCTTGAATGGGTTTCTATTCCTGGATACCAAGAGATCCTCCACTAACAAATTAATTTTATTTTATTTTATCTATGTTTTTTCTGCTATTGATTTGTATTTTTATGGCTTTATAATCTGAGAATATGCTTTGCATTAATTCAGTGGTATGGATTTTCTTGAGAATTGCTTTATGTCCTAACACATGGTCTATTCTGGAGAATGCTACATGTGCACTGGAGAAGAAGGTGTAGTTGTTCGCTGATGGATAGAAAGTTCTGTATATGTTGATGAGTCCTAGTTGGTTAATTGTGACATTAAGGTCTTCTGTGTCTTTATTGAGCTTTTTTCTAGGCGATTTGTACAATATTGAGAGTGGAGTGTCAAAGTCTCCCACTATTGTTATGGAGTGATCTATTTCCTTTTTGAGTGTAGTCAGTGTTTCTTTGACGTATTTCTAATATTTGGCAGATAAATATTTAACATTGTTAAGTCCTGCTTGTGTATTGAAACTTTGAGCAATAGTGTCCATCCTTGTCCACAATGGTGGATTTTACACTAAAATGTCTTTTATCTGACATTAGAATTGCCACACCTGCTCTCCTTTGTTCCTTGTTAGCCTGATATATATTCTTCCATCCTTTGATTTTCAGTTTGTTCATATCTTTAAGGCTAAGGTGAGTTTCTTGTAGGCAACATATAGACGGGTCATGTCTTTTGATCCAAGATGTCACTCGATGTCTCTTTAGTGGAGCATTCAGTCCATTCACATTCAGTGTAATTATTCATAGGTATGTGTTCTGTGCTGCCATTGTGACTTGTTTGTTTTTGCGTTGATGTTTTCTCTGTTGTTCTTATTAATCTGTTCTGCGACATTGTTCTTTGTGATTTGATTTTTCACCTTTTTCAGGGTGGGTTTTGTGGTTGTTGAGACTCCTGTATTACATTTCTTGATACGTTATGTTGCTTCTTTATTGTGCTTTATGGCTGCCCCTATGATCCTGCTTAATAAACTATATATAAACCGAATTTTGATTGCTACCAGTCTTGTCAACTTCCTCTCCATCTGGAAGGACTGTAATGACTGTAGTACATCCCTCTTTTTTAATATGATGATATCCTAGTTTACATGATATGATCACTAGATAGTTTCTTTCACTATTATAGCTTTGATTGTGCTTGGAGCTTCCCTACCTGAGTAGGATTCTGGATAATGTGTCCTTCTAAAATACAAAGTTAGCAGTTTTGTTCTTCCAAGCCAAGAGATTCTTTCAGTATTTCTTGTAGCTTTGGTTTGGTTTTTACAAAGTCTCTGAGTTTCTGTTTATCTGTGAATGTCTTAATTTCATTTTCATATTTGAAAGAATTTTGCAGGATATGTAATTCTTGGTTGGAAGTTCTTCTCCTTCAAGGCTTTGAATGTGTCATGCCACTGTCTGCGTGCCAGCATCATTTGTGCTGAGAAATCTGACAAAAGCCTACAGGGTTTCCCTCTGAATGTTAGCTTTGCTTTGAGTTTTGCTGCCTTTAAGAGTTCTGCTTATGTTTCATTTTGTTGTGCTGGATTATACTATGTCTTGGAGTCTTTCTATTGAGAACTATATTGAGTGGTGTTCAATATGTATCTTGGACAGCTATATCCTCTTCTTTTGTAATTTCTGGGACGTTTTCTGTCAGCAGCTCAGCAACAATACTCTCTGTGTTCTCAGTTGTCTCGCCCTGTTCAGGAACTCCAATTAGTCATAGATTGTTCTTCTTAACAGAGTCTCACATGTTTCTTAATGCTTCTTCATTTTTCTTGTTTCTTTTTTCTGATTTCTCCTCATAGATGCTGGAGTCAGTGGCTCTGTCTTCCATATCAGAAATTCTCTTTTCCATTTGTTCCATTCTGTTTTTTTTGGCTTTGAATTGAAATTTCTATGTCTTTGATTTTGTTTTTGCTCTGTTGGATTTCTGAGTACTGATGTTCCATCAGATCAGACAGCTTGCTTGATTTTTTGTTTTGCTCTGCTGCATTTTGTATAAGGTCTAGGCTAGCCAGGTGCCATTGAGTCTAGGAGGGCTCTGTATATAATCCTTTTGTATTCATCTTTTGATCGTTTCAGAAAAGCTTCTTCATCTGGGAAGTTTTGAGGTGATTTCTTTTGGGGGCCTTCTGATGCCATGAGTGACTTCTGGGTTACCGTCTTCTCCAACGTTTGTTGCTTTTTGGGCTTCAAGTGGGTCAATAGAGACTGGGAGAAATGTTAAGGTCTGTGCAAGCCTGTGCTCGCCAAGAGTAGGATCAGTGAAAGAGAGGAGGTTTGGCATTCAGTAGTACAAAGTCCAAATTAACAGCCCTATGTGGCATCCCAGGGCTGACTAGGTGTCCAGAAGTCTCCATTTAATTATCATTTTAGATCTTTGTTTCCAGAGGGATTTAGGGAGATGTGCATTTAGTCTGCCATCTTGACTCTGCCCCCAATTTTATTTTATTTTAATTGTATTTAATATCTAATGTGAGCACTGCGTAATAGTAGATGTTTGGGCGTTTCCTTAGCATCCCTCATGGCAAGTGCTTTCGGAATGGCTAGTGCCCAGTCAGAAAAGAAGCACAAGGCATCTGTATCAGTTTTCTGTAGCTGCTGTAAAAAAAAATCCCAAACTTAGGGGCTTAAAAAAAATTTAAAAAGAAAAACACTTATTACCTCATAGTTCTATAGGTCAGAGTTCTGAAATTACATAAAAATAAACAAATAATAATTTTTAAAAGCACACACAACCAAAAAAATTTTTAATAAACATAATTTTTTCTAGTTATGGAATTAAGTTTTAAACTCAGTCTGAAGAAAGACAGGACAGTGATGGTAAGTAATAAGACCTCAGACCCAGTGATCTCACTTACTAGTTATATGACTTTAAGTTATTAATCTCTCCTAGCAATACAGAATACATTTCTGTATAATAATAATAACTGTCATAGAGTTATTATAAGAATATATGAAACATTGCATGTAGCAATGTATATGTAAAAGCTGCTTGGTATAAAGTAAATGATTAACGAATGCTAAATAAATAGATACTTTTAACAAATAAATGACACAAAATAGCTGCTGCTTCCAATAAAGCTATAGCTCTTTATAGCTTTTTAAATAGTGAAATGCACAGATCTTAAGACTGTCTGATGAGCTTTGACAAATACATTTCTTCTATGTAACCTATATAACCCAATGAAGGTATAGAACATTTCTGTCACCCCAGAAATTTCTCTTGTTCCCCTTTCCAGTCATTTCCTCCTGCCCCATCCCCACACAAAGAAACCAAATCCATGGCAGTTAAGTAGACTCCAACTCATAGACTGTCTTAGTCACCTAGTGCTGCTATTATGCAGAAATATCTCAAGTGGATCGCTTTCAAAAGAGCAATTTTATTCTGTCACAGTCCAGTAAGCTAAAAGTCCAAATTCAGGGTATCAGTTTCAGGTAAAGGCTCTGGAGGAAAGTTCTTGTCAATCTTCCCCTGGACTGGGAGCTTCTGAGGCACAGGGACCTTGGGTCCTTTCCATTTTTTGCTCCTGTCATTGCTTCTTGGTGGTATGAGGGCCACTACTCTGCTAGCTTCTTTCTTCTGCATCTCAAGAGACTGCCTCAAGGCCCAATACAGTCTTACACATTGAGTGCTGCCGCCCCGAACAAGTGCTGCCCATTCTCCCTCACTAATATACAGGTAGAGGCAGGCTTTACAGCATAGGAGAATATCACACAATTCCAGGAATCATGGCCCACTCAAATTGGTACACAGATTTTTTGAGGGACACAGTTCAGTCCATAACAGAGACCCTATAGGACAGAGTAGAATTGCCTCTCAGTGTTTAGCTGGTGAATTTGAATTGCCGACTTTTAGTTAGCAGCTGTAACTCTTAATCACTGCACCACAGGGCTCCTAAAAATTAGTTTTGCCTACTGATGAAATTCAGGTAAATAAACTACACTGTGTATGCTCCTGGAAACCCTGGTGGCGTAGTGGGTTAAGTGCTGCGTCTGCTAACCAAAAGGTCAGCAGTTCAAAACCACTAGCTGCTCCTTGGAAACTCTATGGGGGCAGTTCTCTGACCTCTAGGGTCACTATGAGTCAGACAGGACTCGATGGCAGTAGGTTTGGTTTTGGTTTTGGTACGTAACTCTTCAGCATTTGGCTTCTTTTGATAAAGATAATGTCAGTTAGATGTATTCATATTGTTGTGTGTTTCAGTTCATTTCTTTTTTTTATTTTTATTTAACATAACTGAGTGAAAATGTACATTCAAATGTAAATTTACATGCCCCCCTATGTGCAGCTTCCACTGCTCTCCCTGTCCGGTGACTGCACACTGTTCCTCTCTGCTCCATACATGTCTCATCCTCCCAACAGTCTCCTTTCCCCTCCTCTCCGTCCACTCCCCTTCCTCCAGCCAGAGGTCAGCAAGATGATATCCTATAGATGTATAGAACCATAAGTGTTTCCAATATATGGTTACTCTGCATTGACAAGTCCATTCCATTCCTGTCCAAAGAGTGGACCTTTGTTATATCACTTCATTTCTTGATATTGCTGAGTAGTATTCCATCACATAAACATACCACAGTTTGCTGACTCATTCTCCTGTTGGTGGACGTTGGGGTAGTTTCCAGTCATGAATAAAATTGCTATTGACCCAAACATCTTGTGAGCATATATTTTCATTTCTCTTGGTTAATACCTGAGAGTAGAATTATTGGATCATATATTAAGTATAGAAACCCTGATGGTGTAGTAGTTAAGTGCTGTGGTTGCTAACCAGAAGGTTGGCAGTTCAGATCCACTCAGAGCTCTTTGGAAACGCTGTGGGGCAGTTCTACTTTGTCATGCAGGGTCACTGTCAGTTGGAATTGACTCCATAGCAGTGGGTTTGGTTTTGGTTTTTAAATATGCGTTCAGCTTTATAACAAACTGAAAATAGTTTTCAGAAGTGAGAGTACCATTTTATACTTCCACAAGTACAGTATGAGAGTGCCTGTTACTCTACTTCTTTGCCACCATTTGATGTCGTCATATATATATCAGAAATTGTGCCCGGTACTTCATGTAGAAATTGACTCATTTTGTTCCCAGAAAAACCAGCAACCTGACAAAACGGTGGGTTAGCACACTAAAAACCAACTTACCATCTCAGTGCAGGCTAGCAAGTTTTATAGCATGGTTTGGGGAGGTGAAGTGCATTGAGAGGAGGAGAGGTTGGTGGAGAAATACAGTTTCTTTGTTTCAAAACCAGTTGTCCTTGATATCTGGAGTCTCCTTCTCTTTTCTCAGAAACTGGGTTGCTTATCTTCATACTGGACTGCAAATGGGTGTCACTCTGTCCCTTTGGCGTTCAACAACAGCCTGGGAAGACAATCTCAAAATCTTTATGAGTACCAGTCAGAAGGGAGGTTACAGTTTTCTTTAGGTGTCAGCACTCCTTGGTGGGGGAGAGGGAGTGGTTTAAGTGTTAAAAAAGCTAGCTAAGAATTTTTCTACAGCTATTAACTATATCAATTTCATTCTCAAAATGACCGAGTAGATACTAAAATCACTCAGATTTTATAGATGAGGAATCTAAAGTACAGAAATGATAATTTGCCCAAAGTCGTACAGCTTTCAAGTTGTGATACGGTGAATTTTATCAAGCAGCTTGCCTCTGGTACAGTTCTTACTAATTATATATTTTCCAGTTATATAAAGAGAGCTATATGTTATTAACATATTTTATATGTATTTTATGTAATTCAATTACATCATCCTAATGAATTACAAATGAAAAGGGTTGTCCTGAATGCATGAGCACATAAATTTGGCACCTGCAGTCTTTGCCCTTCCAAAATTCCCCAGTTATTTTTCAAAGTTTTCGGTGCTTAGGTGTATTATTTTTCCACCCTAGGCCATAGGGATTGATTCTAAAGGAGATTCTAGTGTGTTAGGGCAGAGTGACAACACCCAGAGGTCTCTCACCGCCAATCACCATTGATTGTTTTGGTAAGAAAGTTGCTGCTATGTTTGTGGTAGAAAAATATTTCTTCTGTGAGCCTTTTGGTGAGATACAAATTAACTCTCTTATTTCACATGGTACAAAGTATTCACCTGCTGGGCTGGCAGACAAAAGGCTGAGGGTTCAAGTTCACTCTGGAGGTTCAAGTTCACCCAGAGGCACTCCAGAAGAAAGACCTGGAGATCTACTAAAAAAAAAAAAAAAAAAAACAGCCATCAAAAGCCCTATAAAGCAAATTTCTCCTCTAATTCACCTGGGGTCTCAATGAATCAGAATTGACTCAACAGCATCTGGTTTTATCTTGCATTTTCTAGTTGGTGCAATCATAGTTCACACAGCAAGGATGAGAGTGGTACAGAGAGAGAAAAACATGAGTTTGAACTATTTTTCAGGTTTTAGATCACCAATGATAAGGTGTGTGTGTCTCTGTGTGACAAATTTAATGAATTTAAAAATACATTTTGCTAGATTTTTCTTTTTTCCTTCTGTCATGGATTGAATTGTGTTCCCCCAAAAATGCATGCAGCAATTTGGCTACGGCGTGATTCCCAGTATTGGGTCATATTCCTATATGGTGTACATCCTGCCTTGTTAATGAGGGAGGTTAGGCAGCAGTTCTGTAGGTTGGGGAGCACTCAAAGTGTAAGATTACATTGTGATTTGAGGTAGTCTCTTGAGATATAAAGGAGAAGTAAGCAAGAAGAGGGTTGGGGACCTAATACTACCACCAAGAAGCAGTGCTGGGAGCAGAACACGTCCTTTGGAAAAGATCCAGGGTCCCTGCACCTCTGAAGCTCCAAGTCCACGGGAATGTTGCAACAAGGACCTTCCTCCAGAGCTAACGGAGAAAGTCTTTCCCTGGAGGTGATGCCCTGAATTTTGGGCTTTTAGTCCACTGGACTGGGATAGAACAATTTGCTCTTTGTTAAAGCCATCCACTTGTGGTATCTCTGTTTTGGCAGCACTGGATGACCAAGACATATTTCCCATGCTTTGCTAAGAAGAATGAGAGCATTGGTGTTTTCTGCTATCTGAGGTCCACATTGAAACAATGCCAGAATTTATCAGAATTTGAGTTTAGTGATGATGGAATAAAAATATTAAGGTTCAAACATAATAAAGATTACTTTTAAAAAATATTTTATTGGGCTGTAAATGAAAGTTTATAATCCAAATCAATTTGCCATATGATCCCCACATACACACCATTATGCAATCCTAACTGCTCTCCCCCATCACCTATGACAGCCCAGTTCTCCTTTCCAACCTGCTTTTCTAGTAGCCATTCAACCAACTCATGTCCCCTTTACCCTCTTATCTCACCTCTGTTTTCACAGAGCTGCTTGGATAGCCTCGTGTGTGTGTGTGTGTGTGTATAAAGATGATGTTTTTATAAGGCTTCAGCAGCTCTGTGAAAACTTTATCTCTCACAGTAAATTCACATTGTTTTGTAGGAGCTTTCAAGAGGAAACATTTGATTCCCAGTTCTAATTTCTTACAGTTGTATAGTTAATGGTGATGATCACATCATAGGGGGATTTGTATGTGGATAGGAAGTAATGGAGACAGAGAGACCCAAACAGAGATTAAAAATAAGGGGCATAATACTGGTTTTTTTAGAGTTAAAATACGGAAAAGAATGTTTAACAGTTTTGCGTAGGGATGTGTCACTTAAAATGAAAGACAGTCTTCCAGATCTGTGAGACTGAATCTTAATTGAATTTATTTTTACAGCTTCAGAAAAACGTCAGTCAGAAGAAGAACTGATCAGACTTTTAAACAAAGGAGAAAAATTCCTAAGAAAATATTGACTGTGTTCATTCAGGTGCTTCTCAGAAAGAATAGACTTATTTGGAGCACTTTAGAAATCACCTTCTTGTTGGCAAAAATCTAACCAACTTTGGAAGTGGCTTTTGATGGTTAAGGTCATGTGTCACTTTGGCTGAGCAATGATTTTTAGTGATTTGGCAGTTGTATGATGCGATCACTTCCATGATGAGATTCGGTATAATTTGATCACCTCCATGAATGGACCTACTGCAAGTAATCAGTCAGTTGAAAGGAAATTTCCTTGGGCACATGGTTTGCATCCAACAGAGGTACACTTTCTGGCAGGGGTCATGGGCTTTTGCTCATTATGGATCCTGGAGGCAGCTCCTGTTCATCTAACCTCCAGTTCTTGGTACTTGAGCTAGCAGATTATCTGAAATCTTTCCTGCTGATTTTGGGATTTGTCAGTCTTCTCAGCTTATGAGCAAGCGCCCTGCTTTCTGACCTGCCAATCTTGGATTTACCAGCTCCTGTGGCTATGTAAAATCAGGGGAAGCCTCTATTCTGATCCTTAGACTTGGGACATTCCAGCTTCTACAACCTCATTAGCCATTTCTTTGATACATATGTGTGTGTGTGTTGCACATATATATACATATGTGTATTACATATATATACATACATATATGGAAACGCTGGTGGCATATTGGTTAACAACCTCAGCTGCTAACCAAAATGTCAGCAGTTTGAACCTACGAGGCACTCCTTGGAAACTCCATGTGGCAGTCCTGTCCATAATGTTGCTATGAATCAGAGTTGACTCGATGGCAGTGGGTTTGTGTTTTTTGGAGGGGATTATGTATATGTATACATATATGGGTGTGTATACATATATGTATGTATGTATATACATAATTCCCCCAAACATACATATGTATGTATGTATATACATGTATACATACATATATATATGTGTGTGTGTATTTAAAATCAGGTATCTTACCAGTAACCATTCAGGTTATATATTGTATTCCTTTTGTTCTGTTTGTATGTCCACTATCCGACCATGTGTTAATAATTTTTCTTCCTTCCCATGGAATTTCCTCTTCTACAGGGAGAGTGTGTGCTAGACTTACTGACTTGAATATTTTGGTCCACGTAACTAGTATATTTTTATTACAGATTCAAACATTGTCACTTAGTATTTCTGTACTAACACCCTTGAGCTTCATTATTGTGCGCTTACTCTAAGCCTATGAAGTTTATCTTTAAGGCTTCAGGGGGTGAAAGCTCAATGCAACAGGTACTCTAGTAAAGTGATCAGCAAATTACTGACATCTTATCCAGGAAATTCTCTGAAACACCGGGCACAGTTTTATTTCAAAACATCAACAGTGCAGTTCCTGTTCATCTCAAGAGTCCATTGAAAGATCACATAATAATATTTATAGACAGCTTCACTTTCCTAAGAAAGAAAAAAGATTGCCGTTTGTTAATTTACAGAATCAAATTAATAGAATAAATATGAATGGGCCTTGAACACAGGACACAAGTAATTCTTGTTCTGCTGTTTTTCATTTTGTTTTGTTCTGTTCTTACAAAATAACTATTTTGTGAATATAATAACTTCTAATATCGAAAAGGAAAACAGTATCTCTCTAAGAGCTTCGAAAGTTCGATGAAGACACAACTAGTGAAATATTCAAACCAGGGCTGTATATGTACATCCCCAAGGTTAATAGCAAAATGTTGTATAAAAAAAATTCATTTAGGATGAATTTGTATAATAAATAATACCTGCAATAGGTTTGTTCATTGGGAAAAAAAGTAAATTTATCAGAAGTTACTTGGAAGCACAGCAGTAATTTTAAGTAAATCAAAAGAAATAATAATAATGACAGCCAACATTTAAAATTGATGCTGTCTTTGTGTCTCAGACATTTGATCTTCCTATTAGTCCTTATTTACAAATGAGAAACCAGAGTTCTACAGAGGTTGAGCCACAATGTCAAAAAGTAGTATGATACGGATTTTGACCCAGACAGCTTGACTCCAGAGCTTATATTCTTAATTACTACAATATGTCCCCGATAAACTGACAATTTTTTAAAGGCAGCTTTATTTTTTTTTGTGGTAAAAAAATATGTCTAAATAAAACATTTGCCAGTTTGTTTTTACATGCACAGTTCAGTGACATGGATTATGTTCATCATGCTGTGCAACCGTCGCACTACTATTTCCAAATTATTCCACTACCATTAACAGAAATTCAGTGACCCATAAGCAATGACACCCACCTTTTCTTTTTCTCCCATGCCTGGTGATTGCTAATAAACTTTGATCTGCATTCATTCATGTATTCTAGATATTTCATGTAAGTGGAATCATGCAGTGTTTTCCTTTTGTGACTGTCTTATATCACTCAGCATAATACCAAATCCCCCCGTGTCTGCCAATTGTCGCTTTGCAGAGGCTTGCATGTTGCTGTGAAGCTGGAAGCTATGCCATGAGTATTCAGATACCAGCAGGGTCACCCATGGCACACAGGTTTCAGCTGAGCTTCCAGACTAAGACAGACTAGGAAGAAGGACACACCATCCCTCTGAAAAGAATTAGCCAATGTAGACCTTATGAATGGCAGCAGAAGATTGTCTGATATGGTGCTAAAAGATGAGCCCCCAAGGTTGAAAGGCACTCAGAAGATGACTGGGGAGAGGTGCCTCTTTGAAGTAGAGTCAGCCTTAATGACATGGATAATGTCAAGATTTCAGGACCTTCGTTTGCTGATGTGGCACAACTCAAAATGAGAAGAAACAGCTGCCAACATCCATTAATAATCAGAATATGGAATGTACAAAGTATGAGTTTAGGGACACTGGAAATCATCAGACATTAAACAGAATGCATAAAGATTGATATTCTAGGCATTAGTGAGCTGAAATTGGCCACTTTGAATTGGATGCTTATATGGTCTACAGTGCTGGGCATGACAACTGGAAGAGGAATTGCTTTGCGTTCATCATCAAGAAGAGCATTTCAAGATCTATTCTGAAGCACCACTCTGTCAGTGACAGGATAATTTTCATATGCCTAGAAGGAAGACCAGTTAATATGACTATTATTCAAATTTACACACTGAGAGTGGGGTGCTGCTCTAACAAATACCTGAAATGTGGAAGCCACTTTCAAACTGTGAATGGATAGAAGATTCATAAGGAACTGAGACCTGTTAACACCAAAGAAGGCGCAGATGGTGAGAAATAAGCAGCAGAGGACTGGTGGTGGCAGCAGTGGCCACAGCAGAATCAGAGGCAGTGCTGGAACTGACCCATGGAGCAAGAGATCTAAATGCCTGTGCACAGAGGCTTCCTGGTGAAGCAGGGTGCCCCCAGGCACTTGAATCGGTAGAGCTAACCTTGCTGACCCAGAGAGCAAGGGAGCTGAGAGCCTTTGTTCAGGAGTCTTCCTAGCTGAGTGTGGTGCCTCTGGGCATGTGAATCAGTGGAGGTAAAGAGCCTTG
The DNA here is from genome assembly GCA_028571685.1 of Heterohyrax brucei. NCBI lineage: Eukaryota > Metazoa > Chordata > Mammalia > Hyracoidea > Procaviidae > Heterohyrax > Heterohyrax brucei. The sequence continues at coordinate 48,134,884 of CM053150.1, read as the reverse complement.
GAACACTTGCCCCCGCGGGGCAGATGCCTTGGCCATGAGGCAATAGGAAGCAGAAGCTAAGCACGAGAAATGGAGCTACCTCAGCTTTGAAGGTATGGCCATGACCTCAAGGGTTTGATAGGGTGGAACCAGGGCTTTCTGTGTTTTGTCAGAATGGAATTGCCACTCAGGTGGCCTTAGGGTGCACATAAAGCCAACAGAGCAGAGCTTCTGTCCAAGTGGGCCTTGAAGGCAGAGAGTTGTAGCACAGGGTTGTTGGTCTCCAATCAGAATCCAGAGAGCATGGCCAACACCTAGACTCTGGAGGGTGGAGCCAATGTGTAGAATGTCCCAGAAAATGTAAGAGTATTTTCAAAGCTTTGAGGGCTAATGTAATGTGTTCTGCTGACTCACTTGTTGCCTTGTTTCCCTGCAGTTTCTCCCACCTGTAATGGAATGTCTAACTTGTGCCTGTTCTGCTGTTGTATCTTTGGAAGCTGACAGCTTGTGCTCTAGTTTTCACAGACATAGAAGAGTTTCTCTATTTTGGACTTGAAACTGATTTAAGACTTCTGTCATATGGGATGGACATGATTTTGCTATAATGGGGTGAATGTGTTACATGTTTCAAAGGTGTGATTTTTGGGGTGCCAAAGGGTGGGATGTCATGGATTGAATTGTGTCCCCCCAGAAATATGTGGTGTGGCTGGGCCATGATTCCCAATATTTTATGATTATCCTCCAGTTTGTAATTTTCCTATGCTGTATGTTAAAGGATTAGGATGGGACTGCAAATCTCTTTATAAGATCATCTCCCTGCTCCACTGTAAAGGGAGTTTTCCTGGAGTATGGCTTGCACCACCCTTAATCCTGTCATACTTCAAGAGATAAAAGGAAAGGGAAGCAAGCAGAGAATTGGGAACCTCTAACTGTCAAGAAAGTTGCACTGGGAGAAGAGCATGTCCTTCAGACCTGAGGTTCCTGTGCCAAGATGCTCCCTGGGCAAAGACTGATACAATACTTCCCTTCAGAGCCGACAAAGGGAAAAGCTTTCCCCTGGAGCAGACATCCTGAATTTGGACTAGTAGCCTACCAGACTGTGTAAGAACAAACTTTCCTTTGTTAAAGCCATCCACTCTGTGGTATTTCTGTTAGAATAGCACTGGCTAACTAAAACACACACCAACTGCTAAGGCCAAAGATGAAAAAACTGAAGATTTTTATCTGCTTCTGCAGTCTGAAATTGATGAAACATGCATCAGGATACATTGATAGTTACCACTGATTGGAATGTGAAAGCTGGAAACAAAAAAAGAATCTGTAGTTGGAAAATACAGCTATGGTGACAGAAATGATGTTAGATGTTGCATAGTAGAATTTTGCAAGACCAACAGCTCCTTCATTGCAAATGCATTTTCTCATCAACAGAAAAGGAGACTGTACTCATGGACCTTGCCTGTTAGGATACACAGAAATCAAATTCATTACATCTGTGGACAGAGACAATGGAAAAGCTCAATACAGTTAGTCACAACAAAGCTGATTGTGGAACAGACTGTCAATTGTTTATATGCAAGTTCAAGTTGAAACTGAAGACAATTAGACCAAGAGATTGAGAGCCAAAATATGACCTTGAGTATATTCCACCTAAGCTGGAGACCATCTTAAGAATAGATTTGACCTGCTTCATCAGAGTTTGTATTTTTAAGAGAAGATAATGTGATTATTGTGTACACCAAATTCTGAGAGTCAATGCATTGTGAATACAGTATAAATCTTTTAGAAATGGCTTCAGACTTGTTCCCTGTTGTACTGTCAGAGATGCATTGTCTCTGAAAAGCTCCTTGTGCTGAAACAAAAAGAATAAAACTGAAATGAAAATGTTTAAAAACAATGTTTCAGAACTACCTAGAGGGAGCATCACTATGATTGAAAGAAGAGTCGCAGTTGTGCTTTCCTCATCCCTAGCACCAGAGGTAGTATGCACATTTGACAAGTGGTATGGCAATGGGCAGAGCCCTGGAGATGGGGTGGTTTAAGAGTTCTCTTGCAAACTAAACGGTTGCAGTTCAAGTCCACCAGCTGCTTCTTGGAAACCCTATGGGGCAGTTCTACTCTGTCCTACAAAGTCACTGTGAGTTGAAGTCCACTCAGTGACTGCAGTGGACTGAAAGGGTTATATGCACGGGCATCACCCAACCAGAACCTGCCAGTTTGCAGAAAGAGTGACTCTCTTCCTGCACATACCAGCCCATGAATAACAACCTCCATGGCTAGTACACGCGTTCCACAAAACCAAAACCAATTGCCGTCGAGTTGATTCTGACTCACTGTGACCATACAGGACAGGGCAGAACTGCCCTATAGAGTTTCAAGTCATAACTTTTCAAAAAAACATTAAGGAAATGATTTAATTTTTGTTTATACTGTACTTGTTCTGGCAGAACAATTACAGGTATTTATTTTCTATTCTTCCACTCTTACCTTTTTTTTTTAATTGTGTTTTAGGTAAGAGTTTACAGAAGAAATTCATTTCTCATTTGAAAATTTATACACAAATTATTTTGTGACATTGGTTGCAACCCTTGCAATGTGTCATCACACCCTTTACCTTTATAATTCAGGTTCCTCATTCCCATTTGTTCAATTTTCCTGTCCCTTTTCACCTTGTCATAAGTCTTTGCTTTGGGGCAGGTGTTGCCCATTTGGTCTTGTATACCTGACTGAACTATGGTGCACATGCCTCACTGTTGCTTTACAGGTCTATCTAATCTTGAGCTGCAATGGGGACTTCAGGAGTAGCTTCAGTTCTGAACACTTGGGGCCATAGTCTTGGGGGTTCCTTCCGTCTCTCTCAGACCAGTAAGCTTGGTGTTTTTTTTTTGTGAATTTGAATTTTGTTCTGTATTTTTCTCCTATTCTGTCTAGGACTCTCAACTGTGATCCTCATCAGAGCAGTGGGTGGTGATAGTTGAGCCCCATCTAGATGTTCTGGACTCAGGCTGGTAAGATTGTGGTTCATGAATCCTTTGGGCTAATATTTACCTGGTGTATTTGGTTATCGCTTGGCAACATTTGTTTGCTCTGGATGGAATGGGACCAATAGATATATCTTTGATGGCCACTCAAAAGCTTTTGAGACTCAGATGCTACTCACCAAAGCAGGGACCTAGAACATTTTCTCTAGGAGCTATGTTATGTCAATTGACCAACATGTCCCTCAAGACAGTAGTCCACAGCTCTTACCCCAGTAACTCAGTCCCTCAAGGTGTTTGATATGTCTACAAAGCTTCTATGGTTTTGCCTTGGTCAAGTTGAGCTAACTTCCCCTATATTGTGCATTATCTTTTCTTTCACCAAAGCTAACACTTGTCTACTATCTAGTCTGTGATTTCCCCACCTCACTCCACCCTTCCCACATTCTACAAAGATTGGATTTTTCCTGCACGTAAATCTTTCCTTAGGTTTGTGGTGTCATGCAATATTTGTTCTTTTGAAATTGACTTATTTAACTTAGCAAGATGCCCTCCTGATCCATCCATGTTTTGGATGTTTTGCAGAGTCATCATTGTTCTTTATCATTGCGTAGTATTTATTCCATTGTGTACATCTGCCATAGTTTATCCATTCAGCTGTTGATGAGTTACTTAGTTGTCTCCACTCTTTTGCTATTTTGAGTAAGGCTGAACAGGGGTATGCCTATGTTTATGCATATGACGGCTCCTATTTCTCTAGCATATATCCCTAGGAGTTGAGTTGCTGAATCACATAGTGTTATTTTTAGCTTTTTAAGGAAAAGCCTGTTGTGAATTAAATTGTGCCCCACCAAAAATGTGTATAGCAATTTGGCTGGGCTATGATTCCCTGTATTGGATGATGTTCCTATATACTGTAAATCCTGCCTGTATGATGTTAATGAGGTAGAAGAGACCGTGGTTGTGTTAGTGAGGCAGGACTCAATCTACAAGATTTTATTGTGCCTTGAGGCAATATCTTCGGCTATAAAGGAAAGGGAAGCAGTGAGTTGGGATCTCATACCACCAGGAAAGAAGTACAAGGAGCACTGTGTCCTTTGGGTTCAGGGTCTCTGTACTTCAGAAGCTCCCAGTCCAGGGGAAGATTGACAAGAAGGACCCTCCTCCAGAGCCAACAGGGAAAGCCTTCTCACGCTAAATTTGTACTTGTAGCCTACACCATTGTTATGGATTGAATTGCATCCCCTCAAAAATGTGTGCCAATGTGGGTAGTCGAGGATTCCCAGTATTGTGGAATTGTTCACTATTTGGTCATCTGTTGCAACTTTCCTTTGTGTTGTAAATGCTACTTCTATGATGTTAATAAAGTGGGATTAGCAGCAGTTATGTTAAGGAGGCAGAACTAATCTACTAGATTAGGTTGTGTTTTAAGTTCATCTTTTTGGGGATGTGAGAGAAGTGAGCAGAGAGACATGGGAACTTCATGCCACCAAGAAAGCAGTGCCAGGAGAAGACTGCATCATTTGGACCTGGGTTCTTGAGCTGAGAAGCAACTAGTCTAGGGGAAGACTGATGAAAAGGACCTTCCCTCAGAGCCAGCAGAGACAGAAACTTCCCCTGGAGCTGGTACCCAGAATTAGGACTTCTTGTCTCCTAAACCATGAGCAAATAAATTGCTGTTTGTTAAAGCCATCCATTTGTGCCATTTTTTGCTATAGTAGCAACAGGTAACTAAGATAACCATAATTCAAAGGCATCAGTTTTTCCTCCATCTTACTTATTCATTGTACATCTTTTGCATGCAATAAAGCAAGTGAAAATAACATTGCTTGGGTCATGTGCACCTTAGCTCTCAAAGCAACATCTTTGCTTTTTAGCACTTTAAAGGGGTCTTTTGCAACAGATTTGCCCAATGCAGTGTGGGCTTTGAATTCTTGACTGCTGCTTACATGGGTGTTGATTGCAGATACAAGTAAAATGGAATTCTTGACAACTTCCATCTTTTCTCAGTTTATTATGATATTGCTTACTATTCTAGTTGTGAAGATTTTTGTTTTCTTTATGTTGAGGTGTAATCCATGCCAAAGGCTGTGATCTTCAATCATCATCAGCAGGTGCCTTACTTTGAGTCTTCTTCACTTTCTACAAGCAAGGTTGTGTTACCTGCATATCACAGGTTGTAATTTTTTGTTTTATGTAGTCTAGCTTTTCAGATTATTTGCTCAGCATATAAATTGAATAAATGTAGTGAGAGGACCAGACATACATCTTTCCTGACTTTAAACCAGGCAGTATCCGCTTGTTGTGTTCATACAACTGTGTCTTGATTTACGTACAGGTTCTCATGAGCACAATTCAGTGTTCTGGAATTCCCATTGTTTGCAGTGTTATCCATAATTTGCCACGAGCCACAAACATACGTTTTCATTTATCTTGGATGAATATACACGAGTGGAATTGCTAGGCCCTACAGTAAATACATAGTGTTACACATACATTAGTATTAACATAGCATTATAAAAACGTTCCTATTTTTCGAAACCATCACATCGTTTTTACTCTTATCACTAACGTGAAAATTCTAGATGCTCTACCTCCTTGCCAATATTTGGAGATGCTATTTTTTTTAGTTTTAACTACTTAGTGGAATGAGATAGTGTTTTATAATTTTTTATTTTTAACTTTTTAGTTTTTGTACTATCCTTGCAACTTTTTTCAGAGTTTGAGAGTGCCCTATGCCCTTTACCCATAACTGGCAAATGTTACCGTTTTACCATGCTAACCTTGCAGACCGTATTCAGAATCATCAACTTTGCCCACTAGGTTCTTGGTATCAAAAGAAAGGCAGGAATCATGTGTTATATTCAGCTACAGTGACCCTTCAGATTCTTAGTAGAGTCATTTTCCTTAGTTTTCAAATTGTATGAGGAACGATTGACCCTGTGACCCTGATCCCACTCTCTCTTTTTAGGCATTGTGATCCCCATTTTAGTCTTATTTTAAATTAATTAATTAATTTTACAAGTAAAACATTCACAAGTCTCAAAATTCAAACAGCATATGATATTCACAGAGAGAAATCTCCTGTCCACTGTCGTCTCCCAGCTCCCCATTCCCTCCATAAAAGCAAACAACATTTCTAGTTTCATGTGTACACCTCCACAGATATTTTATGTACACAGAATCAGAAACATAAAACATTACCACCTCCCCTTCAAGTAGTTAAATTTTTTAATGGAAGATAATACAGTTTTCATGATAAGAAAAAGAGGCAGATAATGTAGTTGATTTCTACATGTGTTTTGAACACCAATAGCAAGAAAAGCTAATCTCCACTTTTTGATCTAATTCTGTTATGCCCAAATCTTTCTTCTAAACCCAGTTGGTTTCAGGATTGATTTCTGCTGTTATGCTAATTACTCATCACTGCCAACTTCTACCTACTCTAAGGATTTTTCTACTTAAAAAAAAAATTCAGACCACCCATAGGTAGGAATTTATAAACATTTCCCTATGGTGTATACATATTCTTTTTGTCCCCTCAGATCTGCTCATATTGCTTGGCAAACACTTGAGGTAGCAGTTAGTTGTCTTTCAAAGCAATTATGTAATCCACCAATTAGGTTAGTTTTCTTTTTCAAATTAAATAAACCATATTCCTGTCAAGGTATTCACTACTTGCCTCTTCATTTCTTTTCTATCTTCCCCCGGTAGACAATTACTTCTCAGGGATTGTATCACCAAGACCTAACACAGAAGTTAGCATGTATCATGCTCTTAGGCGAAAGCGAGGCCAATTGGCACAACTAGCATTTTGCTAAGAGGGCTCTCTGCACCCCATGTTGGTGAGTGGCATCTGGGGTCTTAAAAGCTTCGAAGCTGCCATCTGAGGGCACAGCAAATGGTCCCAACTCAGCAGGAATGGATGCTCACCGAGGACCAAAATGACATGGGGGAAAGACAACCCAGAAGACAGAGAGACCCACAAGAGTGGGTGCCTACATCGACTTGGGACCGGAAGAACCACATGGTGCCTGGCCACCACCAGTGATAGCCGCGATGGAGCTCACTAAGTTAAGTCTCACTGGCAACACAAGAATAAAAAGTGGTGCACCCTGAGATCCCTACTAAAAGACTTCAATTGATGGTCCACTGGTTTCGGGGTTCCCCTGGGAGCATGGCCCCTCGCCCTGATGCTGCCCTTGCCCATAAATCATAATGAAGGTCCACGCTTCAAACAGGAATGGATTGGACTTGGCGATGCAGTGACCATATATTGGATGCAGTTTATGGTTCTGCTGACCTCTGGCTGGAGGAAAGAGAGTGGGTGGAGAGGAGGGAAAAAAGAGACTGTTGGGAGAACGAGACATGTATGGAGCAGAGAGGAATAGTGTGCTGTCACTGGGCAGGGAGAGCAGTGGAAGCTGCATATAGGTGGGTATGTAAATTTATATGGGAATGTACATTTTCACTCAGTTATATTAAATAAAAAATTAAAAAGAAAGAAGTTAGCATGTATCAGAAGTTTAATAAATATACATTAAATGAAAGAATATATAAATTCAGGTGTCCAGGTGGTTCTAAAAAACCAGAAATTCTCATCATTTATCCTCTTTGACTTGAGTTCTTTGGGAGAAAGATCCCGGAAGACTGAACTCACTTTATCTAATTCTTTTCAATTTGAAGAAAATTCTAAACTATTATTTTGTATTATCATTTCATCTATAAATATTTCAGTATTGATAAAATCATTCTGATTCTGCTGGAATCCAGATTTCTAGGTGCATAAAATTGGGGTAACCCACACAGACCATCTACCCTTAGATTTCCTTTTGATGACCCACCAAGCTCACTTAGTTATCTGAGCTAACTGGCTTCCCAAAGTCATCTTCAAGGCAAACTAACAGCTTAGTAACAAGTAAGGAGTGAATGGCATTTGCGTTAGGCACTGGGTTCCCATGGAAAATTATTTATACACAGCCAGCCTTGAGAAGCATGAACTCTAGGATGTGACCAAACCAAAGAAACAAAACCCATTGTTGAGTTGATGCTGATTTACAGTAACCCTATAGGACAGATCAGAACTACCTTGCAGAGTTTCCAGGCAGCACTTGGTAAATTTGAACTGCTAACATTCCAGTTAGCAGCCACAGCACTTATACACTATACCACCAGAGTTTCCAGTATGTGACTAGAGATTGTTTTAAGACATATGGCATGACCTTGGTGACTGTAACCTGCCCTGTGCTTTGGTGTTAACTGTCTGATAAATTGACATAACAAGGACATATATAACTGGCTCTCACTGTCCCTTCTTCACAGTGCTTTCCCAATGTGTTCAGGTAGCCCTTCATAATATGAATCATATTTACTCTCAATAAATATATTGTTGCACTAATTTTTAGGGTTTCTTTAAGCAATTTAGGTTTTTGATAGTATGAAAAAACCCAAAACCTGCTGCCATCGAGTCAATTCTGACTCATAGCAACCTTATAGGACAGAGCAGAACTGCCCTGTGGAGTTTCCAAGGAGTGGCTGTTGGATTTGAACTGCCGACATTGTGGTTAGCAGGTGAGCTCTTAACCACTGTGCCACCAGGATGCCTTTGACAGTATGTATCTTTATAATATAGGTATTCTTTGAAAAAAACCACAGTGCCTATATCATTATCCATAATTCCACAGTTTCATCTGTTACCTGACTAGGGTTTGTGCTCAGTCAAGCCAATGAAACTTACTCCAAGTCAGAAAGAGAGAAACTTTATTAGGCAGTGATGCCAACGGGGAGTCCCACAGCAATGTGGGCTATTTTTATGGAGTCCTGAAAAGCAATTTTTATACCAGGGTTATGTATACTTTGGCAAGGATTACCTAACTTTTTTAAGCATGTAACCCACAAATGGTAGTATACGTCAGAAAACAACTACAACCTAAATAATGCCTGCCTGGCATCTGGACTCTAAAAATCTTACGTAAAAATTTCTCAGCCAGTGGAACTGACTTGCCAAGTCCACTCTGTCTGAGCCAAGGAGCGAGAAAGAAAGTTGCAGACCAAATGCCTCAGGCAGCCTTCCTGGTTGCCGTCTTGCAGGCTGAAGGCCGTCTCCCCAGAGACTAAAGAAGAGGAGGAAGATGAAGGCTGAAAGAACTGAGAATATCCTGAACCCTTTGGAAAGAGGCTCTTAAAGCTGGTGCAATAAAAAAAAAAAAACCTTGAAGATTACTTAGAATATCATTATGGTTCTGGTTATGTCAAGCTCTCATTCACCCATTTTGAAAGGTGTCAGTCACATATGTAATATCTAGGGTTCACATGGTTTTGAGATGTATAGTACACACCCCCCCCACACTGCCACACCCACACCCCCACACACAGTCAGGAGCAGTAAACATTTCTACCATTCAGGGACTGACTCGCTCTCTAAAAATATACAAGCATCTATTTAGAGAGAGTGTATTTGTGGAAACAAAGAGCAGAAGATCATGGCCAAGTGCATTAAACGTCGTGCCATCCAGGAATATTTATGGAAGGACCTTTAGATCCACATTTGATCAGACTTGGTTTTGATTTTTTTCTTTGTGAAGTCTTTTTTAAAAGGTAGTGCTTTAGCCATCTACTGCTGCTGTAACAGAAATGCCACAAGTAGATCACTTCACAAAGAGAGATTCTATTTTGTCACAGTCCGGCAGGCTACAAGTCCAAATTCAGGGTACTGGCTTCAGGGAAAGTCTTTCTCTGTTGGCTGTGGGGGAAGGTTGTTGTTGTCATTCTTCCCCTGGACTGGGAGCTTCTTAAGTGCTTAAGGATGCACTCTGCTCCTGGCCCTGCTTCTTGGTGGTATGAGGTCCCCAACTCTCTGCTTGCTTCCCTTTTCTTTATATCCCAAGAGATTACCTCATGGCAAAATACAATCTTACACATTGGGTTCTGCCCCACCAACACAACTGCCGCCCATCCTCTCTCACTAACATCACAGAAGCAGGGTTTACAGCATATAATAACATCACACAATATCAGGAATCATGGCCAAGTCAAATGGCTACACACGTTTTTGGCAGCACACGATCCAACCTATGACAGGTAGCACTGTGTACTTTAAGAAGATGTCTATAACATCTGCTTGACTTTGAGATTTAATCAGCCATGTCAAGTTACTTAACCTAGAATGTGGAATGTAGAAGGAATGGTTGTTTAGATGATGAAATTTGAGGTCTAATATTTAAGTCTTTGTACTTACTTGTTCTAAGTGTTACATATTTCACTGCCAAATATCACCGTGGTCACCTTCCAAGTACTCCCCTTGGGAAGCTACACACCAATGCCAGAGCCTAGTCCACCTTCAAAGCAATTTTGGAACACCTCCTGAAATGGCCATTGCACAATGGCAAGCAGGCAGTTGTGCACACATTTTTCACGTCTTAAATCACGATTGTACACTAGCAATCTGTATATAAGTATATAATTTTGACCTATACAGGGTTAAAAAAAGTACTTAGCAATGTTTGAAGATCAGATTTCTCATGTAAATGTCTGAATTTTTAGTTTTCCTTAGGAATGGGAAGTTTCCCTTTCCCCCCATGGCAACAGTTTGCTCTTGTTGAAGACTAAGCCACCACAACCAACAGGGCCACTTACTCATCTGAGTCTGTAACTCCTGTCTTAACATGAAGTAGGGCAACAAAAAGAACTACTGTTTGTTAAGCACTACTCTGTAGCAGGTCTTTCCTAGACATTCATTTGACAATTAATTATTGAGGGCATACTATATGCAAGGCACTGCTTTAGGTATTTGGATTACATCAGTGAAAAAAATGAAGTTCAAATTTCAATCCCACATTCCAGTGGTGGTTGGGGGACAGAAACAAATAATAAATATTGGTAAATCACTTACCACATTACATAGTAACACTAAACCCATTGCCATACAGTTGATTCGGACTCACAGTAACCCTATAGGACACACTAGTGTGGCTCCATAGGGTTTCCCAGGCTGTGATTCTTTACAAAACCAGACTGCTACATCTTTCTACCATGGAGCAGCTGGTAGGTTTGAACTGTAGATCTTTTCGTTAGCAGCTGGGCACTTTAGCCTCTCAGCCAGTAGTGCTCTTTATTAGAAGGTGGTAAGTTCTAACAAAGAAACAAACAGAGGAGCAGAGCAAGGGAATTCCAACTCCTGGGGAGTAAGTCAACTGTGATTTTAAATGAGGCAGTCCTGATTGGCCTCCCTGAATGGGCCCTGGAGCAGACCTAGGACAGGGGAGGGAGTTAGTCGTGTCACTGGTGAGGTTTCAGGGGGGAAAATTAGCACTTTTAAACATATCATCTTGAGATGCCTATTAAATATACAAAGGAAATGTTGAATGCGCCGTTAGTTACGAGTCTAGAATTCAGGGGTGATGTTTGGATAGCGATAAACGTTTCCTCTTCTGACCCAGTTTTGTTTTTTTAAATACCATGTAATATCAATGACTCCCAACTATTTGTGTGTATATGTGGCACTCAAGGCTGTACTGGTAGTTATGGTGGTATTGCTTGCGGGGCAGTGTGTTTCTGAGGCCACCTCTTCATCTCTGATAATGAAATAGGTATGTTCTCCTCCTGGTTTTCCTGGTTTTTCCAGACATTAGAAATCACTGCTCTGAAACTCTGAACCAGTAATCTAAGCCCCAGCAATGTTACCAGTTTTATTAAGTCTTAGAACTTGTAAATATGGAGACGAACCAAAGTCTAAACTCCACACCTGATGCTTTTTCTTTTGATACAATGCTAGTTTTTTATAATGCTATATTTCAAAGGCTCATTCTCCCTTCTTTTCCCCTGTCTGAGCATTTCATTTCTCCCCTAGTTTTCTTGGGCCCATTCTATTTCTAGCAAATATCTTAGTGTTGAGAAACTGAAAGATTAGTAAAAACGCTAGAATAAGACTTCCCAATTTCTTGCTACTAGGTATATTTTGTCTTATGCAAAAACCAAACCCACTCCAGTTGAGTCAATTCCGACTCACTGTGACCCTATAGGTCAGAGTGAACTACCCCATAGCGCTTCCAAGGAGGGCCTGACACATCTGAATTGCAGATCTTGCGGTTAGCAGACCTAGTACTTAACTACAATGCCACCAGGGTTTCCGCCTTACGCAAAATAATCTTGATTAGCTCCATCTTACTCCAGGTTCATGTCCCCAGTATTTCTACTTTCCTTGCAGTCCGCTAGTGTAATAGTTAACCACCCAGTTTGCAGTTCCAATCCACTAGGGGCTCCTTGGAAACCCTGTGGTGCAGTTCTGCTCTGTCCTTTACGGTCCTTAGGAGTTGAAATCGACTTGAAGGTAAGGGTTGGTTTCGTAGTCCCAAACTTTTCCCTTTCTCTGTTCAGTTCAATACATATTCTTCCCTGAATGCAGTCTGTTGGTGACTAGGGGTAATGCTTTCAGTTAGCTACAGCCAGGGAGACCGCCCAAGAGACCCAAGTCTGGGAAGCTGTGAAGTAGACTCAAGAGCCCAGCTTTACCGCTGTCGTCCGAGACCCCATTCTCCCTTCCCAGACCTTCAGAGGCTTCCGGCGCAGGCCCCCTGCTCCTGGGGGCGGGGCCTACCGGTCCTGCTCCGCCTCCCGGGCTGCGCGCGGCTGCCGGCCGCGGTCACGTGAGTGCGGCGCGGAGCGGGAGGAGCTCTGGTTTCCGGGCGGCGGAAGGAGACGCGGCCGCGTGAAGACGAGGCGATTTGAAAACACGCTTTGGGAGCGAGAGTCTGAGGTCGGTGGCACACGCTGTCACACCTTGGGTTGAGCTCGGACGCTCTCTGCCTCAGCTTCCGCGCCCCGGCTCTGGCCGGGCTTTCAGGTGAGCGATGGCTGCCTCCTCCGGGCGGGCCCTCCCAGGGCGCGGGGCGGCGCGCGGGGCCGTCGCCCCCCGGTCCGCGGCCCTGGCCAGTTGGGCCAGCTCTGGTCGTTCTGCAGTCCCCGTCGTCCCGTTCGCTGCGCCCCTTTCCAGCTAGGCCTTGCTGTGGAGCGGGCGGTGCGGGGGCGGGGCGCCCGAGAGCATTTGAAGCGCCTTAAGTGCTTGGGCGGGTTGGCGCGGTTTCGGGTCTGGGAGACTTTTAGGCCGGTGTATGTTGATTCGGGCCCTACTCCCCTCTCAAGGACCTGAGCGCTTCCAGTGGACCAGGAGGAGTGGTAGTCCGCTTAAAACCTACGGGGTCCTTACTTTCGGGGTGCTGGACGGAAAACGCGGGTGGGAGTGATCAATCGTCTCGGCATCTCGCCAACCAGGCGTAGAGGTTTAAGTGTCCAGCATCGAACTGAATGGGACCGTTGGTTATCTCTTGTTGCCCCATCTGCGGCATTGGCTCTGTTGGAAGTCTGGCGCCTTGAATTTTTGATCCCAGCTGTAGAGTTTGGAGGAACTCATAAGTATAGGGGGTTGCGGAGGAAATTCACAAAGTCCGAGTACGTTGTGCTAACTCCTTCACTTTCTGGGGTAAAGAAATTTGGGAATTCGAGAGGGTTAAGACAGGACAAGCTAATTAGAATTAGGTTGAAATTTTACTGTGCTAGGATCTGCTTTTTGTCACAATTACCGAGAAAGTTCGCAGTTCAGTTTCAAAGCTATTGGGACTCCCAGATACGAGAAGACCAGTGAGGTGAGAGTTAGCCACTGAAACCGGAGTTCTCAGCTTGTACTCAGTACCGGTTGTAGCAAAAGTAGCTTAGTCGAACTAGTTTCTGTTTGCTGTGCCATGGAAACCTATTTTAAATGAAAATAATAATTTGTTAGTAGAACTTTAAGAGCACCTAGTATAAAAGTGTTCTCTATGTACCGGAAAAATAATCTTACCAGCTCTAAAATTTTAAGGATAGTCAGCCCTCCTAATTTTCCTAACGGAGAGAAAAGCATCAGTGTGACCAGACATTGGAGACATAACCTGGTAGTTGCCAGAAGGAGCTTCAGAGGATTGGCGGGTGGGCATTGGTAGGTTTAATTATTTACTGTGTATGTCGTTTATTTTTTCTTCTTAGCTTTGGTATCTGCTAGTAGTAAAATTGTAGGAGAAGCCCATCGGGTGTGCTCGCTTAGTAAATTTAAAGGGGCCAGGTGAGTATCATCATCTTTTTTAGGCCTCACTTCTTTGCCCATTTTTTTAGACTAGGATAACTGGAAGTGAGGGTGGGAAGAAAACTTGGAGTTAGGGTAAGTGAAATAAGGCAAGCCATTTTTCTGTTTTGTCTCGCAGTCTGTAAGTTGATTTTGGAGAGTTCAGTCCTGTGTATGAGTTCTTCTCCAACTCCCTAACAACTTCAGGTTGCATACCTTTCTGAGCCACATCTTTAAAATGGATTTAGTACCACCTTTCTCCCCGGGCTTTGTGAGGATTGTATACTTGGTATGTAATAGACACTTAGTATCAGTAGCTGTTTAAGTATTTGGTTTTCCATTACTTGGTGTGGCTTTGAGACTTTTAAGAGATGTGTTTATTTAGAAAACTTACATGCCTGTGCTTATTAGCAAGTAAGTTCAACAGTGAGCCAGGCACAGTTCTGATGGTTTACAGACATGAACTCGTCTAGAGGCAGTCCCCAGTTATGAATGAGTTCTGTTCCTAAATCCATCTTTAAGTTGAATTTGTGTATAACTCAAAACCGTTAGGTCTGTTTATATCTAATGTGAGTTAGTAGTATGTTTGTCACAGTGTTTAGTGTACCTTTTCCTAAACACTAAACATAGAACATTTGTAGCTGTATTAAAATATCTTTAACATAATGATATAGTGATAATAGTGTTTTGATGCTTACAGCAAAGTAGCTAATGTTTTGTTATTACAAACTGTTGTATGTACCTCAGATTTTTAATATAATAAGCTTGTGGGCATTGTTGGTTTATAACTAGGGGTTGTAAGTCTGACACTTATAACCCTGGCACTGCCTCTTTTCCTTATTCAGCTTACCTCATATCTCTCTGAACTAGTTATTGTTGGTCCTTGTTTTGTAGATTAAAAACTGAGGCACAGTAGTTAAATGTACCAGTCATACAGTAGCAGAGTCTGGGTGAGATCTTAGTTCTGCGGTCTGCTAGTAACCTCTGTAACCAAGTGTTAGTCACAGAGATCTAATATAATAAAATGATGCAATTATATATGAATTTGGGTATACTATCATAGCCCACTGGATTCTGAGCTCCGGCTTGGTTAGTCTTGTACCAGCCGTTTCATTAATCTTGCAGTAATGCAAACTTGAAAATTTTGGACCCCATGAATATTGTGACTTTTTAAATAGCTAGGCATAGGATTATTATGATGGACAAGAAGTTTTACCTTTTCCCAATATTCTTACCTACTCCAATGAGTGTATAGTGGAAGGCAGGATTTAGTATACTTGTAGTGGGTAGAAGAAGGTTCAAGAAGTGCTGAGCCGGTCCCAGGCAGCAGAGCAGGCTATTGTTCTGAGAGAAGATTACCTTGTGGAGAGATAAAGCTGGAGAGGAAGAATGGGGCTACATTGCAGAGGGCCTAGTGTGTTGTGGTGGTAAAGAGTTTTTACTGTGTGTAGGGAATAGGGAGCAACTGACAGCTCCCGGATCTGCGATCATATCAGAAGGAGCTCTCTGGTGACTCTACCACATGAACTAGGAAATAGACACTGGAATTGGGACAGACACACCAGTTGAGTGAAAAGAAAGGACTTCTTTCGAATCCTGGCATTGGGAATGGGTGGAAAGGCACAGATGAAAAGTTCTGTGTGTTAGGGAGAGTTGAAAAGGGATGTGGTGAAGAGGAGGAAGTACAAGGTGACATGGTAATTTTAATGGGCTTATTATAGTTACCTACTTGGTCTTTGCTCCTTATCAGAAATGGCTTACTCTATGTTTTGTGTTATGCTGCTTTATATCGTGTTTTGGGGGGAGTGGATACTGTTTCCTGTTCATCTGTAGTCTGAACTTTCCTTGAATTAAGCTGCTGATATGTTCACTTTAGCCTATACGGTATTTCCACAAAATGCCCCTTACTTTTCATGCTGTGTGTTTGAATCTTACCTGTTTTTCAGGCATCAAGCTCAAGTATCCAAACTTTTTGTAACCATTCTAGATTGCATTAAGTAATGCTTTGGTATTCAAACTTTGCTTTGTGTTTTGCTGACAGTTCCTCAGGGCCTTCTAGAAGGTTCCCGCTAGGAGGTTCCTAGCAGATAGACACTGGGTGTATTTCTGTCAAGTTTTTCTACCCTCATGCCCTTCCCCTCACGAAAGAAGGAGGAAGAAGAAACACACCAAAAACTGTGCTTTTGTTTGTCATTGTGTTGTGTTTGCATTTAACACATCATTTGACAAAAGGCTTCATGGCTGAAACACCGTAAAAAAACCAGCGGCAAGATTGTTGATATATTAGTAATATCTCTTACAGTATTTTTTTGACTGAACTAGTTTTTCTGGTACTTAAACTTCCCATTTAATAGTTACTGAGAGTCATAATTAACTTGGCAGCAGGTTTGAGTTTGGTTTCTAGATGTATTCACTGTTGGCCTAGTTTAAAATAAGCATCGGTAGCTGCCATCGTGTTAGCTTCTCACTCATTGCAACCCCGGGTACCATGGAACAAAACAGTGTCCTGTCTTGAGCCCTCCCTTATGATCACTTACGGATTGGACCATTGTGATGCGTAGGGTATTCATGACTGATTTTTGGAAGTTAATTGCAAGGCTTTTCTTCCCAGTTTGTGTTAGTGTGAGAACTGCTGAAGTCTGTTCTTTATAGCAACATGCCAGCCTCTAGAGACAGACAGATGGCAGCTGCGCAAGAGAGGCATTGACCAGGAATCGAATCTGGGTCTTCCCACGTGAAAGGCGAGAATTTTTTTCATTATTCTTTTATTGATCATTCTCATCTTTATTATATTATTTTTTTTCGTTTGTAGCAATCAAGAATGACCAAAAAGAGAAAACGTCAAGATGATTTTCAAAAAGTGAAGCTAAAAGTTGGTAAAAAGAAACCCAAGTTAGAGAATGCTACCAATACAAACTTTAGAACGAAGACTATACATCTACCTGAGCAGCTCAAAGATGATGGAACACTACCAACAAACAATAGAAAACTCAACATAAAGGTAAATCTTATATCTTGTTTGGGTAAAGTAATGTTCTTTTTTTTAAATCACCTGTACCATTCATTTTTGTGAAAAGTTATTTTAACTCTTAAAATGAGTGGTTTGCTGAGGACCTAAGGTTTGGAGTCCGTCTGTGTGCCACATCTCTTCTTGTCACTGTACTGTGTCTTTCCTACGTCTTCTAGGAGGTGGAAAAATAGACTAAACCCACGGTACATTTATTTCATGATGTGCTGTATCATCTGGAAATAATTTCTTTTGTTTACCTATTTCAGATGTGTTATCTCAGTTTTATAGCTGTTTTAATAGCTTTTTGAGGACCAGAACCTTAGCTTGAAAAAGGCAAGATCTTGTTTTATTCATTCTTAATCCTTACAACACTTGCTTATTGTAAGCTCATAGTAGAGCTTCAAGTTAATGGAAGTTTGAACAGTAGTTTTGCTTATTTTTTTAGCTTTATAGAGATTTATGCATTATGAAATTTACCCATTCAAAGTATACAATGAATGGTTTTTAGTATATTTTCAGAATTATGCTGTCGTCATAATAATCTAATTTTAGAACATTTTTGTCTCTCTAAAAAAAACCTTGTTCTCAATAAGTCACTCCCTGTTCTCTCCCCTGCCCCCAGTGAACCACTAATCTACTGTTTAACTATGTAGCTTTGCCTTTGTTGGATGTATTACATAAATGAAACATAACATATATGGTCGTTTGTCACTAGTCTTTCACTTAACACAATGTTTTTGAGGTTCTTCCACATTGGATTGTGTATCACAGTAGTAATGTCTTTCAAAGTTAGTGTAAAATAGTCCACAAATAAAGTGATTGCATGTTATGCTGTAAATAACTAGCAAACACACATAGAAAGACCATTTTAAGTAGGCAGTAGGAGCCTATTAAGTTAAGAATTTGTAAGTTCACCTATGGTAATTTTGGTATATAGTAGGTATTCAGTAAATGGTGATGATGATTTTTTTTTTTCCAATTACATAGTTCCTGAATACACATGCAGGTTAATTTAAAAAAAAGAAAATTATGACTTAAAGTTGTTTTCATTAAATTAAAGTTGTTAAACATAAAATGAGTTTTCTGATCTTAGTGATGTTTTTAAAGTATTTATTTAAGCAGTTTTCCTGGAGAACTTCAGATAGTTTTAATTGGCATGTGTATTTGAAGATGATTATTGTGTACATACATATATGTATATATACACACACCTAAAAACCTGTGTATTTATTTTTATTTATAGGATTTACTGTCACAGATGCATCACTACAATGCTGGGGTTAAACAAAGTGCTCTTCTTGGACTTAAAGACCTTTTGTCTCAGTACCCATTTATAATTGATGCACACCTTTCAAACATATTAAGTGAAGTGGCTGCTGTGTTTACAGATAAAGATGCTAATGTACGATTAGCAGCAGTTCAACTTCTTCAATTCCTGGCCCCCAAAATACGAGCTGAACAAATTTCTCCATTTTTTCCTTTGGTAAGTGCCCATCTCTCTAGTGCCATGACTCACATTACTGAAGGAATTCAGGAGGACTCTTTGAAAGTTTTGGACATTCTGCTGGAACAGTACCCAGCTCTAATTACGGACCGTAGCAGTATATTGCTTAAGAATTTTGTAGAACTTATTTCTCATCAGCAGCTGTCCAAAGGACTGATAAATAGAGACAGATCCCAATCCTGGATACTTTCTGTAAACCCTAATCGGAGACTCACTTCTCAGCAATGGAGGCTGAAAGTTTTAGTGAGACTCAGTAAATTCCTTCAGGCCTTGGCAGATGGATCCAGTAGGTTGAGAGAAAGTGAAGGACTTCAGGAACAAAAAGAAAATCCCCATGCCACTAGCAACTCCATTTTTATCAACTGGAAGGAACATGCCAACGACCAGCAACACATCCAGGTTTATGAAAATGGGGGTTCACAGCCAAATGTCAGTTCACAGTTCAGGCTACGGTAAGAAGGATTTCAGTTATGTCCACACTCAAGTTTTCCTTTATTGAATTGTAACTGCTGACCATTGGTGGCTAATGGTGGGAAGACGTGCAGTTGGCTTTCATACTCTTACTCATAATTTGATTTTTTTATTTACTTATGGGAAGAGTCATGTAAAAGTATATTAATGCATTCATTTATAGCAAAGCCTAATGAGAAGTAAATCTTGATAACCTCTGTTGGCTTTGTCCTCTTAGAATTACATTTTCCTTACTAATCTTGATCAATGTAATAATCAGTTCATGGTGATACTTTATATACTCAATACTTTGTATTAAGATTTAAATTAAGAAAGGAATAATATTTTTTAATCATTAATTTTTTTCATTATTAGGTACCAGGTTGGAGGACTAGGTGGTGTGGATGAGGGCCTGTCATCTACTGAAAACCTGAAAGGATTTATTGAGATAATAATACCACTGCTCATTGAATGCTGGATTGAAGCAGTGCCTGCACAAGTAGTTGCTTCTGTTGGAAATGGTATAGAACGAGAATCTCTTCAGGTTATGCAGCAAGTTCTTAATATTATTTCCCTTTTGTGGCAACTGTCTAAACAACATGATGAAACCCACAAATTGGTGAGAACTAATAGGTTCTGTGTTTTCTTAGTCAAACATTGTATCATTTAGAAATCAACTTAATTGGCTATGCATTCCCCCTTCCCCCCATAGTTCCAGGTTTTAGCTGGAAACTTGTATCCTGTTTTTGCCTCAGGAACATTCTACTTTCTGGAGGCCTCTTACAGGATTTTACAAAATATGTTAGTGTCTTTCAGTTTGTGCCGCGTTCCGAATTTCCGAAGTTTGGCAGAAATGGACCAAACTGCAGACTTCAGATGTTTTAAACTGCAGCTTTTTCAGAGAAAAAATTATATACAAACTTACTATTTGTACACGTGCTTTTTTGTTTTTGCTTGATAAGGGGTATGAAGTCAGAAAATATTTCTAAAAGCTTCCTTTATTCTAGCTGAGCTGTTGTTATTGGTAGGGTGTGAGTGAAGTTAATCTAGTGAGTTCCAGGTTATCTTTTTGCTGGAAAACTGGCAGTAAAGATGGAATTTTTTTGTTGTTTGGCTTCTTTTTTTAAATCATGGTTTAGATTTCCACGCATACGTACTTTATGGTTCTGTGCATTTATAGGAGGCTGTCTTACTGGTCTCTTTCTAGATGTGAGAGAATAGGGTTTAAAGGAGGGGACAGGAGCTTGTGAAGAGGATATGACAAGTATGGAATGAAAAGGAGAAGTGTGCTGTCACTGCGCCGGGAGAGCAGAGGCAGCTGCAGATACGCAGGCATGCAAAACTGATTTGGATTGTATACTTTCACTTTATCACAATAAAGAAAAAAAAATTCCACACGTAATGTTCACTGCAGTCTGTATGACAGCATACTCTCCCTTTCCACTGTTTCTTGTGTCCTTTCTGCCTTCTCATCCTGCTTGTGTACTGCAGCTGCCCATTTAGTCTTCTGTGTCTTGAACTAAGAAGCATGCTTTATGGAAGTATTATCGTATGTTTTATAGTCCGTTCTAATCTTTGAAGAGTTGACTATGAGAATAGTTTTAGTTCTGGGTTAACAAAGAGTCTGGGGGCTGTGTCTTCTGGGGTACCTCTGGTCTCTCTTAGATGATTGAGTCTGGTCTTTTTTACATGAATGCAAGTTTTGCACCACACTTTTCTTCTGCTCCATCCAGGACTCTGTTATGTTTGTTGTCACAGCTACCATTGGTTACTGCTAGTGGGTACCATCTAGTTCTACTGGTTTCAGGTTGAAGGAGTCTGTTTTATGTGGTCTGTTTGTGTCTTAGTATTTTGATTGTTTTGGTGTTCTTCTGCCTTGCTTTGGGTTAGTTGGGACCAGCTGATACATCTTAAATAGCTACTTGCAGACATCACTCGCTAAAGTGGATTGCAGAACATTTTAATAAACTTTGTTGTGCTAGTTGACTTAAATGTCCCCTGAAACTGTGGTCCCCAGACCCTTGGCCTTGCTACTCTGTACCTTGAAGTGTTTGATTGTGTTCAGGAAACGTCTGAGCTTTTGGTTTAGTCCAGTTGTGCTGATTTCTCCTGTATTGTATGTTTTTCTCTCTACTTAAGATTAAGTCTTGTTTATTACCTAGTTAGTGAATTCCCCTTGCCTTCCTTCCTCAAACTCATAACCATCCAAGAATGTTTTCTTCTGTGTTGAGACCTTTCTTCAGTTCCCATAATGCTGGTCTTGTACAAGAGTTGTCGTTTTGAGACTAAACTAATTTCACTAAGCATAAGCCTTTCAGATTTATCCATGCTGTGAGATGTTTCATGTAGTCATTCTTTTTTTTTTTTTTTGGGGTAGTGGTCTGTTGTGTGACTGTAGCATAATTTCATCCATGTATGGGCACCTAGGTTGTTTCCATCGTTTTGCAAGTGTGAACATGGGTATGTTATGTTTCTGTCTATTCATGTGATGATTCTTATTTCTCTAGGATGTATTTTAAGAAGTGACATTGCTGGATCGTACGGTACTACTATTTCTAGCTTTTAAAGGAAGCACCAAATCAATTTCCAAAGTGGTTCTGCCATTTTACATTTCCACCAGCAGGGTAGAAGAGTTCCAGTCTCTCTACAGACTACATGACATTATTTTGCGCTTTATGGATTAATGCTAGGCTTGTTGTATCTCACTGTAGTTTTGATTTGCATTTCTCTTAATGGCTAATGATCATGAACATTTCCTCCTGTATGTATTAGCTGGCTGAGTTAAAGACATACTTAATGAGTCAGTTTACTTTCTTCTGGGGGGAGAGTTGAACGCTGTATAGTTATCTGTAGTTGGTTTTGCTTCTGCTCTGCAGCTAAGGAAAAATAAGCTCTGAGACTAACTGATCTAAATTAATTTGGTGGCCAACTTCAAGGGCAAACTGCTGTAGCAGGACTTTTTGCAGACTTCCTTCAAGGTCTTGAGGCAGGTGTGAATTCTTGGACTTGGCTGTGTATATACAAAACTGTGATGACAGTGTTTTGTTTTTCTTTTGTATTTTATGCTGAAGCTTAGAATGAGTTAATATGCTTCCCAAGATAAGATAAAGAGTACTGATGATAGCTTTTTAATCCTGAAAAGCATTATGGACTCACATATGTATTTTTTTAGAGTTTGCTCTGTCACTGCTTACCCTTTTTCTGTCATCTGTAGGGATGCTTTATAGATTGGTTTTTCAAATAGGATGACGTTTTATTGACGATGATTTTGAGCCTTTCTGTCTTATTGTTGATTGCATTGCCCACATTGGCAACAAGCTGGTAATGGTTGGGATATAGGGTGATTCTGAGAAAGCAAAGCTTGTTGTGCACCACAGTTAATCTGGGTTTTTGCATTCGTTAAGCACAAAAGTTTTAAACACTTATTTTTTGTCTTTTCCCCCATCTTAAACAGCAGATGAGTATTAACTAAAAATAATTATTAAGCATCAAAAAAAAAAAATCTATGGGTGAAAATTGTGTACCATAATAGCTTATTATAATTTTAAAATATATCTACGTTTTGTATATAATGAGGGGAAGTTTATAGTTAATAAGTTGTCAAGTTCCTCTGTAAAGCTTTCTGGTTATTTTAGACTAATTTCTAATAGGTGTTTTGATCTTATTTTAATAGGAGTCATGGCTTCGAAAGAATTACCTTGTTGATTTCAAACACCATTTTATGAGTCATTTTCCTTATGCCTTACAAGAAATAACCAAGCACAAAAGGAAAGAGACAAATAAAAGGTATTATAATTCTTTTCCACTGTATAAACTTGAAAAGTGCATACACAGTTTTGACTGAACTTTGAACTGTTTACAAGAAAGAAAATCAAACTAATGGTGGGATGGCTGATCTTGAGCAAGTCATTTAATCCTTAGGATATCAGGTTTTTGTTTTTAAACTGTGAAGTTAGTATGTTGTGGTACATTAATACGAAGTTATCAAGTTACATAAATTTAAACGTTAAAATTGGCTAAGGTAAAGTGTAGTTTCTTTGGATGAGGTACTGTGTATTATTGACTCTAAATAATATTGGAAGTTATTTAGTTTTCTTGTTTGTACAGGAGGAAAATGATAATGAAACTAGTATCAGGATTCTGGAGGAGGTGGGACGACTGTTCTAGGTGCAACACACACTCTCCCCTTTCCCCATCTCTTCCCTCCCCCTCGTTTCTCCTCCTTCTCTACCCTTTTTCTCTCTCCTCCCTCCCCACCTGTGGAAATTATTTTAAATGTTTACCTGAAGTGAGAATAGATAACGTGAGAACAAGTTATCTAATGAAATGTGACATGTCAGGTACCAAGGAGAGCATTAAAAATATAGTTGTCCCAAATGAGCAAAAACATCTGCAAGTGATCTTAAAGTATTTTAGACATGCCAAAGGGAAGATCTTGGCTATAGATTGTTGAAACTCTTTGAGCACATTCTGAAGGTAAGGAATATAGCAGATGGAGAATTTTTTCATTCCATTCACCAGCATTTATTTTGGTTGCTTCCTGTGAACAAAATGTGGAGATAATCATGTATCTTAGGATCCTTCATCTCCTAAGCAATTTCATTCTGGTGAAAATGTGTGTCAGGGTTCACTCAGAAGACAGAAACTACATTGGTTTTAACAGAATTTAGTATAAAGAATTGTTCACTAGGTACTGAAGAGTTGAAAAGACAAAAGGCAATATAAGGCAGTATGGAGTAGCAACAGCAAGGAAGCAGCTACTATATCTAGCACTTGAAGAACAAAAAGAAAAAGGGAAGAGGCAGAAGAAGCTTTGTGGAGTCACAACTCAAACCTCCAAAAAGGGTGTGACATGTCTGGTGCTAAAGTGCTATGGGACTGGGCCTCTGAACTCTAAAGGCATTCCAGCTGACCGGTGCAGGTTTTTCTGAGGGGCATGATCTGGCTCTTTGTCCGGGAAAAAAACTCCTGCAAGCTGGAATCACCTGTGACTACCAGAATGAACTGCTGCTGACCTGAAGAGTTGCTGCATTGATGCTGTCAGTAATAACCCAGACCAGAAAGCAGACAGATAAGAGGGTGTCCTATCTTCATCCTGCAGCTTTCCACTCTCTTTCTAGTGCCCATTTATTGGCAGACCTAAAAAGAAAAAATTCCCAGTCCCAGCATCACAGATACAGAATTTGAAGGTGAAAAATAATAGCTCAGTAACTGACAGGAGACATGAATTTACATGTGGCACAAAGCAGTGTGTAAAGATCATTTATCTACCCACTGCCATCAAGTCGACTCATAGCAACTTGTAGGACACATTAGAACTGCCCCATAGGACTTCCAGTGCTGTAAATCGTCATGGAAGCAGAGTGCCACATCTTTCATCTATGGAACTGCTGTTGGTTTGAACGTGTCACCTTTTGGTTAGCAGCCAATCTCTTAACCACATAGCCATGAGGTGTCTTAACTATCATGTCAAACCAACCAACCAACCCGTTGCCTTTGAGTTGATTCTGACCCATAGCAACCCTGTATGACAGCATAGAACTTAGAGTTTCCAGGGAGTGCCTGGGGGATTCAGACTGCTGACTCTGGTTAGCAGCTGTAGTACATAACTACCATACCACCAGAATTTCCAAAGTATGAGCTGTGCAGTTATGAGCTATAGGAATTCACAGAAGGGAGAAACCATTTCTCGTTAGGCTAAACAAAGTTATATTAAGAGTAGCATTTGAACATGAATATGGTTTTCTGCAGGCAGAAATGGCACAGAAGATGGGAGCTCAGACTAACTGGAGACGGTGACAACATACAAGGCAGATACAGGATCAGGTCGTGCAGCGCCTAGGACACACTTAGGTCAGACTTGGTTTCTGCTCCTCACTAGTCTTGATCCTGGAAGCCAGCTTCTGAAGTTCTATTTTCAGTCATGATCCTTTTGGCATAAGAATTTGTGTTGGAATGAAACTATTTTAGAAGGATTAATTTAGGAAGTATTTAGAGATGGAATCAGAGGAGACACTGTTTTGACTAAAATGTTAGATGTTTTCCCCTCACATAAGTTTTTTACTAGCACAGAAGTTTTCAGTGTGATGTCCATGGGCAAATTTCGGAAAGTCCTAGGACTCTTGAAATAATGTGCAACTGTATGCACCTGTATTTTTTTGTAATAGAGGGTCCATATAAAGTCATGAAAATGAGATTAAGTAATGGTTAGGATTTTGTGAGTTTAGTAGAACATTAAGTAAATTTTCCAAGACTTGAGTTATGCTACCATCATTCAACGAATTTGTTGAATACTGAATACATTTCAAGCTACTGTACTATGTGTGAAACATTCACTGGTGAAGGAAATTGGGTACTGGTTCTCTGCAGCCTGGTGAAGGGCCAAGAGTTATTTCCACAATTCTTTAATCAGTGTGTGATTCTGATAAATGTAAAGAAAGAAGAGCTTAATATAAGAGTATATAATTCAGTGAAGAGCTGATCCTGGTCTTCGTAAGGGGAGGAGGGTCCCCAGTAAGGCTGCCCTGATGAAGTGACATTTTTTGCTGGGATATGAAATGTATAAAGGAGTTAAATTTGAAGAGGCTGAGGTGGCCAAAGGGTGAAAAAGAAAATCTTTTTTTTTCTTTAAAAGAAAGGTAGATGGCCAGTTATTCTTCATAAGGTTCCCCAGGGATTTGCTTTTAGGGACTACAGATTACTCTTAACTTCAGCAAGGAAGTTCATCAGATATTTAGCAAATAATCTGAGGGTGAGGTGGGTTGGGTAGAGGGGCCAACACAAGTTGAAGTTAGGGAATCTGGGTCGAGAAGTCAGTAGTCTTGAGATGTTTTATTCATGGCATGTTTTTAAGCTGTCTCAGTACTTTTGTCTTAGGTTGAAACACAGTTGCAAAGGATGTAATTCTGGCATTATTGAAAATACTGACATTTTAAAAATTCAGTGTAATTGAGTTGTCTTTAAGAAAACTTTGTATTCAGAGTTTGTTGGTTTATGGTGGTTATTTTTTTTTTATTGCAATTAAGTGAAAGTATACAATCCAAATCAGTTTGGCATGCACACCTATCTACAGCTCCTTCCCTGGTTGCCCCATGACAGCACACTCCTTTTCATTTTATATGTGTCTTATCCTCTTAACAAGCTGCTGTCCCCGCTTCTCCACCCTCTTCTCTCCGATCTGGAAAGAGGCCAGTAGGACAGCCTCTTACACATGCGTAGAACCATAAAGTACACACATGTGGTCATGTTGTGTCCTGAGTCTAGTCCATTTTTGTCTGAAGAGTAGGCCTCAGTAATGTTTCCTAGACAGGACTAGCAGAAAGTTTAGGGGTCATGCTCTCAGGGGATCCCCCAGGCTGTCAGACCATCAGTTGGGGTCTTTTAGTGGAGTTCTTGAGCTGCATCCGTCTTTTTCTCCTGTTGCCACAAGCAGTCAACATTGTGTGCCTGTAGTGGTTATTTTAACAAGGTGGGTTGCTATGGGTTGGAACCGACTCTACAGCACACAACCGCAGTTTTAATAACTATAGTTACATAGAAAGAGAACAAGTGCAACTAAATCTTACTTTGGCCTCCAAATCAACTTGGGAGTTGATTGGAACATAATTTCACTGCTGACTAGCCTATCAAATGGGAAGAACTTCAGTAGACTGGAAGGGATAGAGAATTTTGGTTGATTTAGTAAGTTGAGGTTTTTTCTCACAATTAAGTGTAATGTTAGCTGTCCTCTATCTGTTTTTTTAGTTGGGTTATTTTATATTATTGTAAGAGTTTTTTATGTATTTTAGGTACAAGTCCCTCAGACATTTGACTTACAGATACTTTCTCACATTCTCTTGGTTGCTTTTTCACTTAGTCGATGGTATCCTTTGAATTATCACTTTGGATCCTGAGGCAGTAGGCTGAGGGCCTTGAGTCTCTAGTAACTTTCTGAGACGTTTGTTCTAGTCCTGGACTGCGTGATGTCAGACTGCAGTTACGTGAGAGAAGAAACTTACAGAGACACTGTTAACTAAAATTTCTACCACATGGAGCTATGTAGCTTAAAAATAAAGCCCTAAAGACTTTAACAGCATATTATTAGTAATTATTGGCCATTCTTATGAGTAGCATTATTGAAAACTAAACATTATCCTAGTCTTTGCTTGAGAATGATGTGTCTGAATCCGGAAGCTTAGAATTTTGTTTGAGTATTTGGGAAAGCTCTTTATTGGTTTGCAAGTTCTCTAGAATATGAGGGGTCATGTCTGATTAACTTAGTCTTTAAACTCCTTTGGTACAATTATTATGAGCACAAATATATAGTAGTAATTCATAGATATTGGTTGGATAAATGAACACATGAAACATATTTAAAAAATATAACAACCTGGAGATTGTGTAGACACCTCAAGGGATCAAGGTACTAATGAGATTGGTGTGTGATAACAGCTCACTCACTGCTGTCAAGTCGGATGACAAATAATGTTATTAACAGCTGTAAAGTAGGGGCTGGTATATGTATCAGTCTCAATTAGTAGCATGTGGCTTTTTTGTAACTGGACTGTGGGGTACATCTTGTGCTGTAGGTGAGGTTTGGTGTTGCATTCTTACCCTGTAGTTTTTCCTAGTGAATGTTTTCAGCGTTCTAGTTGAATAGCACTGCAAAGGCAAGGCTTATTGCAAAATGAAGGCTGGACATTGCACCAGTTAATCTGTAAAGGAAAATATTCTAAAGATACTACTCAGTTTCTGGGGAAATATTGGTAATGCTGGCATTAATATGGTAAACTGTTTTCTGTATCTTTTTTGTAAAATATTTCCTTGTGCTTTAAGTGAAAGTTTATAATCTGAGTCCATTTGTCTTCTAGACACTTGTGCTATGTAACTGTTGTCTGCTCTCCCCACCGTGTGACAGCACATTCCTCTTTTCCACTATGTATTTCTCATGTACCAGCTTCTCTCCCCTCCACCGTCTCATCTCGTCTCTGGACAGGAGCTGCCCAGTTAGCCTCATGTGTCTTCTTAGGCCAAGAAGTACACTCTTCACCAGTGTCATTTGATGTTTTACGGTCTAGTCCAGTCTTTGAAGAGTTGGCTTCGGGAACGGTTTCAGTTCCGGGCTAACAGGTTCTCAAGCCCAAGTCTTCTGGGGACTCTCCAGTCTGTTGGACCACCAATTCTGGTCAGTAATAGTAAACTCTTAGAAAATCTTGATAACGACATTCATATTCTTGTAACAAATGATACTCATGATTTGTGAAAAGATCTTGCATAAGAATAATTATTCCACCACCATACTTGACAGATTGGTGCCTCCAGTCTGACTCAGATTTTTTTTGTGTGTATGGTTTTTTAAAAAAATTTTCATTGTATTTAGGTGAAAGTTTATGGAACAGCTACTTTCTAATTACCCGGTACACGTACTGTTTTATGACATTGGTTAACAACCTCGCAGCAGGTCAGTACTCTGCCTTCTCAGTCTTGAGTTCTGTATTACCAGCTTTCCTATCCCTCCTGTGTTCTAGTCCTTGCATCTGGGCTGGTGTACACTTGTAGTTTCACTTTGTTTTATTGGCCTGACCACTCTGGTTGAAGGGTCACCCTGTGGAGTTACTTATTACTGATCTGAAAGGGTGTCTCGAGGGGACATACTGTCAGGGTTTTTCCATTCTCTGTCAGGCTAGCAATTCTCATCCTTTTTTTTGAGTAAGAATTTTGTTCTGCATTTTTCTCTAGCACTGTTTGGGGGACCCTCTCTTGTGATCCTGTCAGAACATTGGATTCATATATTTTGAGGTAGTCCAGATGTTCGTGAAATTGTGTCTTATTTATGAAGAAATGAAAATAAAGGTACTTCTTTTCTTTAGTGTACCAGTCAGAATGGATTTGCTTATTGAGGTGGATCCTGTAATAACAGTTTACTTAGGGTTCTGGAAAGACTGAGCAGTGGCTCCTATTCTGTACCTATTACTACATTTTAGGCAGCTGGTCATCCTTTTTTTTTTTGACATGATAGAACATTGAAACAGGTTGCAGAGTGAACTGGTTAGTTCCTGAGAGAGAGACTTTAAAAAGTGAAGTGTCACTGCTTATAAGTGACAAGTTTGTGTTTTCGGTAATTGGAGCTTTTAGAAGGGCTTTGTCTAGCTGTGAGGGAGCCCCATGATAAAAGGAAAAGGCCATTCATTCTTTTACCTCATGGCTTTTGTTTTTATGCTTGGCAGTAAGGTTCGCTATCTTTTTCAGAAAAATAAATGATAGTTCTTTTCATAGCTTTACTACTTACACTCTTGATTTCATTCTTTTTTTGTACTGGGACCTTGATTTACCTTTCAGTGTGTTTTTCTAGCTGTAGCCCTTTCTTTATTCCACCAGATTTCTGAAACTTGCGTACAATAACATCTCCTCCAGTTCATTCCTCAATCTGCTGGCTTAGCTTTCTCTTAATCTACTACACTTAAAATTGTCCACTGCCAATGATAATATGGAGGCGTGTGGCTGCTAACCAGAAGGTCAGTGGTTTGAATCCACAAGCTGTTGTGCAGGAAAAGATGTAGCAGTCTACTTCTGTAAAGATTAACTGCCTTATTGGACAATTCTCTCCTGTCCTGTGGGGTCACTGTGAGTTGGAATCCACTCAGTGGCAGAAGGGTAATGATAATGATCAGATGCCAGTAATTTTAAAAAAAAGGCTTCCCATGTTGATTAGTAGAATTAGTAGAATACACATGTTCATGGAGAGGATTTTAAAAAAGAGAACTTTAAACTTATTAACCATTCTGTCACTTAGTGACTATTACCGTTTCAGGAGATACTGTATACTGTTAAAACCAGAAAACCAAACACACTGCTGTTGAGTGGATTCTGAATCATAGTGACAGCTCTAGAGAGCAGAGTAGAACTGCCCCATAGAGTTTCCAGGGAGTGTCTGGTGGATTTGAGCTGCTGACCTTTTGGTTAGCAGCCATAGCATTTAACCACTGTATTACCAGGGTTTCCACATACTGTTAGAAATACAGTACAATGTTTCATGATATTTTAATACTTTCTGTCAACATCTTACACTGCTAGGAGACGTTTGTGCTCTGTTTTATGTTTCTAACCTCTTCCTTGTGCTTATTTATGGTCTAATGTTTTTCTCTTACCTCTCGATGTGTTTATTTTTTTAGGATTGTATCATCTACTTTTCCCATACAACGTATTTGTGATTTCATACACTTGTAGGATTTTTCCTGTCTCTTCTGTATTGATAACTTGTGAATGTTTATATAGCTCACACTTCCTCCTCCAGTGTTACAGGGAGTTGTCGTTTGGCGATCTCCCTCTGAAATTAGAGCAGAAACACTAAGCTGCTTAAATGCCCTCTTCTGCAGACCATACTGTGGCCTGGGTTCTTACACTTGTTATCTCCTGCCCTTGATTGCTACAGTAGCCACATGTCTGCTGCTTTGTTGATGACCTTGCCTTGCAAGTAGATCCCTTTTTTGTCTGTGGCATCATCCACTTGAAAGAAGTTGTTGACCATGTTAATCCCTTTCCTGTAGAATTCTTTTTCGTGTTCTTAGCCTCTACCTCTTTATAACCTGGCCCCATTTTACCTTTGCAGCCACATCTGTCGTTCTAGGCGTAGATTTGATGTGCAGGTAGCTCAGAACGGCTTTTAGTGCCCTCGTGTTTGTGGCTCCTGACGTCTGCGTCCTCGCTCAAGCTTTTAATGTGGGAATAACTGGTTTTCTTGAAAATTGGTTTCTTTCAAACGTATGATTTTAATCAACCTTACATTTTTCTGAAGATTAAACAACAGACTCTGCTCTTGTATGTGCCATAGTATTTAAAATGAGTATTTGTACACTGAACCTCAAATGTTTTTTATTGAAATACTCTGTTTGAGTTTTTGAAATTTCTTTCGAGCTTTGAACAGAATGTTTCATCTGGGTAGTGTAAACTGATTCCAATGTTAATCAAAAATTCACATCATTTCAGGCATGTATTTAGCTGAAATGGTTTAATTATTCCGACGTGGGAAAACTGTGGTCAGGAAAAATTTGGAGATTCTTTTAAATTAGATGATTAGTTAGAAGCAGAGCTATAATGTGCCGTGGCCTCCATCAAAATAAAAGAATCTGCATAAAAAAAAGTCTTCACATATGTTAAGGTTTACTCTTAAGATTACCAGGCAAGGGTGTAAGGTCCTTTACTCTTTGTATGCCCCAAAACTTGGGTGATGAACTGAACAGTAGGCAGTCTAGACTCATGCCTCATTAACAGCCGATTTCCATAATGAGTGGATTATTTACAGGAGTATGCCTAAATTTCGCCTACCTACCTATTTTAGCAATTCGTTAATTCTGGAAGAAAATTACTGTTAATTGATCCACTGATTAAGTATTGTGAACAGAACAGGCATGGTAGATGTGACACTTTATAGATGTGTTTGTTTTGTTTGTTTTTAGCATCAAGCATTGCACGAGTCTCTCAAATAATGTAGATCATCTCTTACTGAATTTAACTCTGTCTGATGTCATGGTCTCCCTGGCAAATGCCTCAACTTTGCAGAAGGATTCCAGTTGGATAGAGATGATAAGGAAATTTGTGACAGAGACTCTTCAAGATGGCTGTAAGCTAACTAGTAAGCAGCTGAATAGATTGCTTGAGGTGTCGTGGAGGTTAATGCAGATACAGCCAAACCGAGGTAGGTGATGCGGCCTTGCCCTTGCTTAAGAGAGGAGCTGTGTATGCATGCTGCTTACGATCTGGTTTTGAAATGTTGACTTTTAGACACTGCTTGTAATCAGGTTGATTACTCTTAAGCCAAAAAAGGACAGTAGGAACAGCTTACAGCGACCTCAGTGTTGTCTTTTGCACCCCCTTGGTTACAGAGGAATGTTTACTTGAATGCTGGAATCTCCTAGGTCTTAGAACATTCCTTTTTCCCTTGCATAGGTCCACTCTGAAGCAAATTGTTAAGATCTAGTAGAATGTAGAGCTGGAGTTGAAGAAGTATTACTAACAGAGTGCTACTGAGCCTGATAATGAAGAGATTCTTATGCTCTGTTTGGAAATAGAGAGCTTTTTCCTTTTGTCTGTTTAGAATGAGTCTTGTCTGTGCTCTTTTAGCTTGAAGTAACTTCCATTAAGTTGGTTTTTAATGACTTACTAATTCTAGCTAAATTTCATTCAGAAATAGTGCATTCCTGTTTGAGTCCCATCTAGTTTACCTTTCTTGTATTCTGGCCTTTATTCTCCCTACTTAAATTTGTGGTCTCTTAGGAAAATGTATACTGTCTTCTTTGTTAGTTTGACTTTTGTATTTGTTAGGCAATGCTGTAAGATTTTGATGGTAGTTATTAGTTTGCCATGGGAACAAAGTGAAGAACTTCTGTGTTTATAGAGGAATCGGGCTATGGAGAAAAGTATTTTTTGATTCATATCTTCCCTCTGTTTTTAGAGGCTACAGAAGCTCTCATCAAGGCAGTTTATACTTTATATCAGCAGAGGGGTCTTCTCCTGCCAGTTCGGACTTCATTACTGAAGTTTTTCAGTAAGATCTATCAAAAAGAAGCATTGAGCTCTTATAGAGTCAGGTAAAGTTCCATTTGTTATTTTTCCTTTCTTGTGCTGAGGTATCTTATAGTCCATCTAAATGTTCAAATAAGAGATTAACTCATTGGAGAGTTTACGTTTTTTTTTTTTTCCTATTTGAGTTTTAGAAAAGGTCTGGAACCTAAACAGCATACAGTACAGTGTGGGTAAACTTGATAATGTGTACCTGAACAGGTAAAAACTTTTTGGCATATGTTCTGTTCGTCCATGTGTAGCTAAAGGACAATAGGAATAACTTACAGTGACCTCAGCGTTGTCTTTTGCACGCCCCATCTCCCCAGTAAGTATTATGGTGTTATATCACAGCCCTTAGAGACATCCTGGGGCATGTCGAATAAGAATGAGAGCAGTAGAAAATAAGGTTTCTGGTTCAGTTTGGTGCTGTCATCTGAGACAGTCAGTATAGATTATAGGACTGAGGAAGTTTTTGATGTGTTGAGTTTGAAATTAATTTGGGATAGTCAGGAGGAGATGTTTGAGTAGAAGTTGCATCTTTGGGGTACTGTCACATGGGTAGGTCGTTAGAACCTATTTGAGTCTTTACTGACTGAATCAGGTACTTGTTACAGTTTTCTCAACAGTTGTAACGCAGTAATGAGGTAGACACTGTTACTCTCGTTTTAGAGAAGGAAACTGAAGTTTAGGTTAACTAAATTGGCTAGTCCCATGCAGCTAGTAGGTAGCAGAGCTAGGACTTGAGTTCAGATCAAAAACATGTAGGTGTTGAGTTAATACTATCTCATAGCGACCCTATAGGATAGATTAGAACTGTCTCAGAGGAATTCCAAGGAGTGACTGGTGTATTTGAACTGCTTACCGTTTCATTAGCAGCTGAGCTCTTAACTGCTGAGCTACAAGGATGCTGTGATAAAAAAGGCTATACTTAAATCACTAAACTCTTGGCGGATAGCAGGGAACATTTGTCACGACAGTTAGGTGACATTAGAGTTTCAGAAAGTCTCCTAGAGAGCTAATATAACATATGAGTTTAAAGCCATTAATGTAAGGGCAACCTCTACTAAATGCATTTATGTTAATATATAATAAGTAACATTCATTAGCATAAATAATTCACAGAGTTCCCTGTGTATATGTTATTTAAGAGAAAAATACCATTTAGATGGTGCCTCAGTAATGTATAAACTTTATATAATTTAGTGGGTGTTGTGGTTTATATTGTGTCTGTTCATAATATGTATTGGAATCCTAATAATGGTAATTGTAATCAAAGCAATGTAGTCACCCCCATAATGCAGTCTAATACAGTGTACTCAGTTGAAGGCATACCAGTTGTAGCATGGATGAAAAACCTTATTGCTTTTGAGTAATATAAAGAGCAGAATAGACACAGATAGATGTAAACAACAGAGATGCCAGGAAAGGTAGGTGTTAGCTGATGAGGGAGGCAAATGAATCTACAAACTCAGAACACCAAGGAATGCTGGCTGCTAGAAGCTGAAATAAGAAAAAGGACTACTCTGTAAAGCTTTACTCTGAATTTAGGATTCTAGCCTCCTAAACTGGGAGAAAGTAAATTTGTGTCCTTAGAGCCAGCAACGACTTGTGATACTTGTGTTACAGCAGCACAGGGAAACTAAGACAGTGGTTGAAACCGTGGAAAATGTATGTAAATGAGCTCGTGACTTAATGCTGCTGCTTAATAAATGATACTGTTATCTTGTAGGCTTTCAAATGTGTCAGTGAATAAATTTGGTGTTACTGGTAGATGGTTGTGTAGTGAATTTGTAGTGTACTTCAGTTAAAACAAACTTTTGTTTGAATTTGTTTTTCGTGTCTTTGAGTTTAAATTTGTTTTTCGTGTCTTTGATGCATATACTTTGTTCTTTGACCTTTCACAGATACCGTAGTAAAGTGCTATCCCGCTGGCTGGCTGGTTTACCATTGCAGCTTGCTCATCTTGGCTCTCGAAATCCTGAGCTGTCGACACAGCTTATTGATATCATTCATACTGCTGCAGCACGAGCAAATAAAGACTTGCTAAAGAGTTTACAAGCTAATGCTCTCCGCATCTATGGTGAGAGTTGGGTTGTTTAATGCTGTAGGGAGTCATTGTGGTACCTGGATTTAGGAAAGACGTTTTTAAGGGGAGCTCTTGAGGTTTGCTTTTCGTACAGTCTGAGTTAGTTAAATTACCAAAGCAAAATATCAAATAGTGTATTTCCATAGGAAGCATTTATTAGAATAGCTTTGAAAGAGTAATGGCTGTGTATGGTTATGATAATTAAATTATCTTTTAAACCACTCGCTAGTCACAAACTCAAAATTAATCAGATACTTAAAAATTATTTTGAAGTTTGGATGGCAAGACAGTACCTTTATTTTACCTGTTTACTTACAGTGCCGATTTTGAATGAATTCCATATATTAATGGAATTAATTGCGGGGAATCGCCAACTTACAGTGAAGTTCCATTTTAGTGACTCCATTGTAAGTTCTAATGGAAGTTGAATAACTTTTTTTAAAAGAAAGTTTAATGTTGCCTTTTACTATCAGTATTTTTTATAAATCATATACTTGAGCATTTGAAAATGATAACATCAGCAGATTATGACCTGCAACACTGTATGTAGTACATATTATTAACAGTAAGATATACCAAAAAAAGGACTAATACAGGTGAGATTCATCGTTACTAAGATACATCATAATTTGGGAACTATCTGTATCTGCTTTATTGGTATCTAGAGCTGGCTTAGTGTTTAATACTTAAGGAAAAATATCAAAGCACAAATTAAAAAAAAAAAACCTACACCACTGAGTCAATTTCAACTCATAGTGACCCTATAGGACAAAGCAAAACTGCCTCATTAGGCTTTCCAAGCTTGTAAGTCTTTAGAGACAGAATGCCACATCTTTCTCCCATGGAACAGCTAGTGTGTTTCAACCATCACCCTTTAGTTGGCAGCTGAGCACTTTTACCACTGCATCACCAGGGCTCTTTTCTTTCTGTTTAAAGGCACCTTATATAACATTGTTACTCGTTAATGTTGAATTTATGGCCAGCAGCACTGTATCTCATGAATATCTTTTATGAATTCTGCTTCTTAATGAAATTAGTATTTTGCTTATCTGACATGTACATTCCCATGACAGCCTTCCTGTGGTTAAGAAACTATGCAGCATTTTAGGACTGTGTGTGGAGGCCATATGAAACAGTGAAATCATGAACAAAAAGCACAAGAATGAGAAAAATTTGGCACCAAATAAACCACAGAAATACTTACAGTGTAAGAGCTGAAACAAGAAGGCAGAGCGTTGGCTTTATCTACCTCAGCTAGGAACGTTCACATTGGGAAACTCAAAGTTTTTGACACTGTGCACATGTCTGTAAGTCATTGTGAAAGTGCCATGAGTGTGTTGCATTGATTTTGGGATTACAAAGAAATTTGAGCAAGTAGGTAAATTTGTTAATACAAAACTGGAGCATAATGAGAATTGACGTAATTCTTTTTTGTTGCTGAATATTCTCCTGTGTTGATGTACCATTTGCGTTTATGCATTCATCAGTTGATGTGCATTTGTGGTGTTGCCACTTGCGGGATATGTTTTAAAATCTGTATTTTTCGAATAGTGCCCAGATACACATGTGAGAACTCTTTGCTATAAGTTAGGTTGATAATGTAATTGTTAGTCATTAGCAAGCAGTGATATATGTCTGATCTGCTCAGCGCTTCATCCTTATCCAGAGTTTTTATTCATAAAAGACACTTGGATGATACATAATTATTACAGTGTTAGATATATTATTAAGTAAATGTTTAGTGTTTTATGTTAAAAAAAGCTTCGTAAGAAATGTGGGTATATACTTTATTTAAAATTTATTTCTGTGTATGTCTGCTTACCCTTCTAGATCCACAAGAAGGCACTGTGGTGGTTCTACCAGCAGAGTCTCAGCAACGTTTGGTTCAACTTGTCTATTTTCTGCCCAGCCTGCCTGTTGATTTGCTTTCTCGGTTAAGTCGTTGCTGTATTATGGGAAGACTTAGTTCAAGTTTGGCTGCCATGCTTATTGGGATACTGCACATGAGGTAGCGTACTGAAGTGATCTATATTTTGCATGTATTTAAGCTTTTTCCCCTCTCCTTTTGCTGGTAATTGGTGAACACAGGAGGCATTAAAAGTTACAAATGGCCCCATCACCCATTACCATCATGTTGATTGCAACTGTGGTGACCTGTAGAACATAGTAGAACTGCCCCTGGGGTTTCCAAGGCTGCAATCCTTAGGGAAGCCAACTGCCACATCTCTTCAGAACACTTGGTAGATTTGAACTGCAGACTTCCAGTTAGCAGATGACCTCTTAACCACTGTGCCACCAAGGCTGTTTCACACATTGCTACTGTCTTTATTTATGCCCTTTTTGTTGGGGTGAAAAT
Source organism: Heterohyrax brucei (assembly GCA_028571685.1). NCBI lineage: Eukaryota > Metazoa > Chordata > Mammalia > Hyracoidea > Procaviidae > Heterohyrax > Heterohyrax brucei. The sequence continues at coordinate 48,097,893 of CM053150.1, read as the reverse complement.
GTACACAAGTCAACTCGGCAATTCGTGTATGTGTAATTGTGTAATGTTGATCACGTTTTTGATGTTCTGCAACTACTAATGCTGTCTGTTTCTGAATGTTTCTACCCCTTTAACATATGCTCAGTGCCCCCTAAGCATCAGGTTTCCCTTTCCCCTTCACTTTACCCCTGGTCACCACTAATAATCTGTAGTTTCTCTATATTGACTTAATTTAAGTGAGCTCATACAGTATTTGTCTTTTTGTGACTTAATTTGTGGCATGCATTAGGACTGCATTTTTCTTCATGGCTGAGTAGTATCCTTTTGTGTGTATATGCTACATTTTCTTTGTTCATTTATCTTTTAATGGACATTTGGATTGTTACCATATTTTGGTGAGTATGGCAAGTGCTGCGGTGAACATGGGTGTACAGGATTCTGCTTGTGTTACTGCTGTTACTTCTGGGTATATACTATACCTAGGAACTGCCCCATAGAGTTTTCTAGGAGGACATGGTGAATTTGAACTGCCAACCTTTTGATTAACAGACATAGCACTTAACCACTGTGCAAGCAGGGTTTTCCCAGTGCTTAAGGTTTTATATTTAGTAGTTTCCAGTAGAGGGCAGTGCATTCCTTTGGTTTAACTCTGATAGGCGGTGTGTTTTAACATTCCTTTGAAAGCGCCTTTTGAATGTTTCTTGAAGTTGATTGCTTTCAAAACTGCCATTAATCTCTTTATCAGTGACCGTTATAATTGACTTATGTTTAGTTACTTTTGGCAAGGGTATTTTCAAATTCTTGCTTTGTGTTTTTCTTTCTGTGGAGATTTGTGATAAATTTTAGAAAATATGTTTAATGTACAAATAATGGTAATGCGAGTTTGTAATCATTAAATTAAAAGCGGACTGCTGTTGTTGTTAAAAAGTTCACCAAGTTAAATTTTCCATGTTAGTATTTGTACAGAGTGTATTAATAGGATTTCCTCCTTATAAATGTGAGTCCATTCAAACCTAGCTTTTAAAAGAGACTATAGAATCACAACTTTTCTGGACACTGTCACTACTATTTTGTTACTTTCCCTGGGTTTAGAATTGATTGTTTAGTTCCAACAGATGTACATTGAGTTACTTCACATCTTGATTTTCTCCTCCAGATACCCGTTTGTATTGTAGACATAGAGTAGCCAGTTTTTTTCCTCCAGTCTATACTGTTACTTTAGTCTTGCACCTCAGTCTCACTCATCTGTGTACTGTTGCTGTATTAATTTTCCTGAGTTCTTTCATCATTTTTGAATTTTGTTAATGTTAATTGACCTTTGAAATCAAATTCAGCTCAATTTTTTTTAATTCAAGCATCCTGCTCTCTTTGTTAGAAAGGTTGTATGTAAGAGCAGGCTGTCAACATTGAATGTAGGTCTGCTACATGTTTGAAAAGCCCATTAGCTAGAAAGTGTTTGTGTTAACTTTCCCTTATACATATTGTTAGATAAAATATCCAAGGAGGGAGAAATTGCATAAACTGAGAAGTTTCTTTTGAGTTTTGAGTGATTATATAACCTTAGTTCGTCAGGAACAGTTCCAGTTTACTCCTTTTGTGTCAGTGTAATTAGTAATAGGACCTCTGTTCACTTTCAGAAGTAGTCTGGTTTGGACAGGATATATAGTCATACTCTTTAAGGACAGTGTGATACATTGCTTGTCATTAGTTCTAAACTGTTGAAATGAATTTGCTAACAATTTTAGTCACTGGATGGCATACTTGCATCTTGTATTCACTGAGTTCAAGAGAGTATCAGTTGGTCTGATCACTGTTTTATACTCCTTTTCTACTGAGTTTTTTATAACCTCTTAGCCTATGATAGTCTCTCAGTATGCCTTTGCTTTTTGGGTAGGGATGATACTCATAAAGATATTTCCACTAGTTTTTAATCCCCCAATTTTAAGAATATTGGTAAATAAAAATACAATCAATAGAATGGTAAAAAGTTATTTATTGTGATTGAGTGAAAGTGTACAATCTGGTTTAAATTTGCATGCCTGCTTATGTGCAGTCCTACTGCTCTCCTTGCCTGGTGACAGCACACTCCTCCTTTCTGTGCTACATATGTCATGTCCCCTTAACAGTCTTCTGTCCCCTCTTCTCCACCCTCTCCACTCCCCTCTAGAGGCCAGTATGATGACATCTTATAGATAGCTACAACCATAAAGTGCCCACACACGACATGGCTACTCCCTCTTGCCGAGTCCAGTCCATTCCTGTTCAAGGAGTTGACCTCAGTAAAGCTTTATAATCAGGAGCAGCATCGGGTCTAGGGGCCATGTTCCCAGGGGAAACCCCCCGGCCTTCGGACCATCAGTTACGGTCTTTCAGTGGACTTCTAGGGGTGCGCCCCTTCTTATTCTTGTATTGCCACTGGGACTTAATTTTGTGAGCCCTATCACAGCTGTCACTGGAGATGGCCAGGCATGATCTAGTTCTTCTGGTCCCTTGTTGATATAGTCACCCATTCATGTGGGTCTTTCTTTTTGCTGGGTTCTCTTTCCCCCATGTCATTTTTGTCCTTGATGATCATCTGTTCCTGCTGAGTTGGTACCATTTTGTGTACCTCAGATGGCACTTGCTAGCTTTTAAGACCCCAGATGCCACTCACCAATGTGGGATGGAGAAGACTCCCTTAGAAATTAGGCTAGTTATGCCAGTTGGCATCGATGTCCCCTGAGAGCATGGTCTCTGGATCCCCGCTCCTGCTACTCTGTCCTTTCCATATTGAGTTAAGATTGGAAGAGTTTTCAGGTTATATTAAAGTCCAGTAAAATTGATCTTCTTTCTAATGTTTGCTGTTACAGACTTCACCCAACAAAATTTCTATCAGCTATCTATAACCAGCCCTCCCTGTCTCTCCCTCCCCTCTCTTGCAGCCATCAAAGAATCTTTTTTTCTGTACATAAGTCTGTTTTCAAGTCCTTATAGTAGGGGTCTCATACAATATTTGTTCTTGTGCCACTGACTGATTTCACTTAGCGTGTCTTCCGTTTGAAACCAGGTTATGAGATGCTTCCTAAAATCATCATTGTTCTTTATCATTGCATAGTGTTCCATTGAGTATGTATAACATAGTTTATCCATTCATCTGTTGTTGGGCCTCTGGTTTGATGCCATCTTTTTGCTATTGTAGACTATGCTACAATAAACATTCATGTGCATGTATCTGTTCATGTGACTGCCCTTGCATCTGTAGGATATATTCCAGGCAGGGGATTACTGGGTCAAATGGTACGTCTATGTCTAACTTCTTAAGGAAGTGCCAGATTGCTTTCCAAAGAGATTGTACCATTTTGCAATCCCACCAGCAGTGTAGGACAGTTTCAGTTTCTTCACAGCCTCTCTGGCATTTGTTATTTTGTGTTTTTTGGATCATGGCCAACTTTGTTGGGGTGAGATGGTACCTCATCATTGTTTTGATGTGAATTTCTTTAATAGCTAATTATTGTGAGCATTTCCGCATGTGTCTTTTGGCTACCTGGATGTCCTCTTCAGAGAAGTGTCTGTCCATCACCTTTGCCCATCACGTAATTGGATTATTTATCCTTTTCTTGTTGATATTTTGTAGTATCTTGTAGATTATAGAGATCAGACGTCGGTCTGACATACAGTTGCCAAATATTTTTTCCCATTCTGTGGGTAGTCTTTTAATTCTTTGATAAAGTCTTCGGATGAGCAGAAGTGTGTGATTCTTAGTAGTTGCCACTTATCTGTCTTCTGTTTTTTGAAGTCTGTCTGTGTTGTGTATTAAAACTTCCACTGTTGATTCTGTTTTTTTTGGAGAGCTTTATTGTTTTAGATTTGATATTTAGGTCTTTTATCCAATTTGAGTTGGTTTTTGTATAAGGTGTGAGATATGGGTCTTGTGTCAATTTTTTTGCAGATGGATATCCAATTTTGCCAGCACCATTTATTAGAGACTGTTTTTACCCCAATTTAAAATCTTCGGGCCTTTGTTGAATATCAGCTGTTATAGGAGGATGGTGGCATCTCGGGGGTCTCAACTCTATTCCTTTGGTTTATAAGTCTTTTTGGTAAAAAGTTTAAGTGCTTACAAGTTGAATTAGAAACTTTTATATTTTCTGCTACACTGAAGACATTGGCACAAACCCATGCTCCAGGAAGTGATGAGATACAAATTGAGATGTTTCAACAAACAGATGAGCGCTGGAAGTACTCATCTATGTCAAGAAATTAGGAAGACGGCTACCTGACCAACTGGCTGTGAGAAACCCGTATTTATGCCTAGTGCCAAGTAGGTGATCCAACTGAATATGGAAGTTATAGAATTACATCATTAGTATCACACGAAAGTAAGATTTTGTTGACGATCATTCAGAAGCAGGCACAGCAATACCCTAATAATAGGGAACTGCTAGAAATTCAAGCCAGCATCAGAAGAGGACGTGAAACACAGCGTTACCATTGTTGGCATCAGATGGATCTTGGCTGAAATCAGCGTGTCGGAAAGATGTTTACCTGTGTTTTATGGACTGTGGAGAGGCATTCGACTGTGTAGATGATAACAAATTATGGATAACATTGGGAAGAATGGGATTTCTGGACCATGTAATTATGCTTATGGGGAACCTGTGTATAGACCAGAGCAGAGGAATACTGAGTGTTTTAAAGTCAGGAAAAGTGTGCGTCAGTCAGGTTGTTTCCTTTCCCCATACTTACTCAGTCTATATATGCTGAACAAATAATTGAATAAGCTGGATTATATGAAGAAGAACATCAGAATTGGAGGAAGACACATGAACAATCTGTGTTATGCAGATGGCACAGCTTGTGTACTGAAAGGGAAGAGGATTTGAGGCACTTACTAATGAAAATCAAAGATCACAGCCTTCATTATGGATTACAACTCAACATAAGGAAAAAAGAAATGATCACAACTGGACCAATAAGCAGTATCATTGTAACAGAAAAGACTGAAATTGTGAAGGATTTCATTTTACTTCATAATCAACACCATGGGAGTAGCAGTCAGGAAATCAGAAGACACACTGTGTTGAGCAAATGTGCTCCAAAAGACCTCTTTAGAATGTTGGAAAGCAAAGGTGTCACTTTGAGAACTAAGGTGCACCTGACCCAAACCAGAGGGTTTCCAGTTTCCTCATCTGCATGTGCAAGCTGGATAATGAATAAGGAAGACCAAAGAAAAATTACTGCCTTTGAGTTCTGGTGTTGGAGAAGAATATTGAATATGCAAGAAAACCAAACAAATCTGTCCTGGAAGAAGTACCAGGTACCAGAATGCTCCTTAAAAATAAGGATGGCCAGCCTTTGTGTTTCATGTACTTTGAAAATGTGATCTGGAGGGACCAGTTCCTGAAGAAGGACGTGCTTGGTAAAGCCTGATGGTCAGCAGTAAAGAGGAAATCATCAACAAAATGGCTGCAACAGTAGGCTAAAATAGAACAGGAATTCTGAAGATGGTGCAAGAGTGGACAGGGTTTCATTCTGTTGTAAACACGATCACTGTGAGTCATAACTGACGTGACGGCAACTAATAGTAACAGTTGTGTCTAACCTTTTCTCAGATGGCTGTGATGAAATTTGTTAGCTTGTTGAATCTCATGATTCTCAGCCTTTTTGCTCTATCTGTAGTAACACTTGCTGTCTTTATTCTCAGCCTTAAAGGAATCGCTGGAAACTAATCTTAAAGCAGAAAGCAGATCATCCTCATTTAATGAAAATTGTTTTACATTTACCTATTCCCTTGAGTCCCCCACTTTAGCTGCACTGTTGTGCAAGTAGACCCAGCCAAGTACAGGAGGAACACAGTTCTTTGGCTTACAGTAGCTTTAAACAGAACTATTCTTTGCCTAATTAAGTTCGTTTTGCTTAGTTAGATAAAAAGGTAGAACTTATTTACCCGTAACTCCTTTGCTGAGATACGACTATAATAATTAAAGTGGTAAGAACATAGCAACTGTATATATAATTGAAAAATAAAACTTCATTTTGGGTTCTTGGTATCTGTTTTCAAATAAGGAGGAGATTTCTAACTTATACTGTATATGTAAACCAGTTATGTTTTTTAACTAAAACTATATAAGTACCAGGTCTTGTTGAAAGTCAGAAGTTTATGTTAAAAGTTTTCATACTGCGCTACTTAAGTTCTTTTATATAAAAATAAACCACTATGCACTATGGATTTTAAACTGTTAAATCAGACTTGTTTTCAATGTAGAAAAATGGTCATATACAGTTATTCTTGAGTCTTAGTTGATCACTTCTAGTAACAGTTCTCTCATTGTTCTGTTATAGATCATCATTTTCTGGATGGAAATACTCAGTTAAAGACAACTTAGTGAGTGATGTGGACTATTTCAGCTTCTTGTTTTCAACACTTACAGGTAACCATATTCACTTGACAGATGACTTTAAGAAAAGAAAAAAAAAAAAACAAAGCTCTAGGTTGGAGATTCCTAAGATTTTCTGTCTTGTCTGTTTGGTGGTCAGTTTTGAAGATGATGAATAATTATCTTGCAATGATTTTTATTATGCTTCGTATGTAGAAATCTTTGAAGAAATATTTGTACCTTCAGTGTTGAGAATCCCGAGGCAGGTTGATGCCTGATTCATCTTTAAATCTCTTACTACTGAATGTGTCAAAACTTGAGAATTATTCCAATGTTTACATAATTATGTTCTCATTCTCTCCTTTAGTCTTATTTCTAAACTTGTCTTTTCTCCTCATTGTTTACAGGGAGCTAGATCCACTTGGTTTTCTTAAAACTAGCCGGGGATAATCTGTTACATTCTTAAAAACTTTGGTTAACAGGATATCTATTTTAAATATGCTTACAATTTTCAAGTTAAATGAAGAACATCAAACTTCCATTAACCATGTTTTATATTCCATTAATGGGAAAAGCAAAATTAGTAAAATAGGTGTAGACATTTTATGTTAAATGTATATTTTTACTGTTGTTTCAAATGATGTACTGCTTGACATTTCCACTTTTACTTGATTTTTTTATTTTTAATTTCTGGTAGTCTGAAATTAAGAAAGCAAATTAATGAGACTCCAAAAGAGAACTTGACAAGTTCTTATACATTAAGCTAAGTGTAGAAAGGTAGGTTTTTTTTTAAAAAAAACATAACCTACTGTATGTTTATTTAAGTTTCTTTTTTTTTTGTATTGTTATGATTGATGAAAATGTACGTTCCCATATAAATTTGCGTACTGACCTACATGCAGCTTCCACTGCTCTCCCTGCATGGTGACAGCACAGTCTTCCTCTCTGCTCCATACATGTCTTATCTTCCCAGAAGTCTCCTATCTTCTCCTCTCCATGCATTCTGCTTCCTCCAGTATGAGGTCAACAGGGCAACCTGTAGATGCCTAGAACCATAAAATGCCCACAGAATGTGGTCACTCTGCGTCACCAAGTCCAATCCACTGGTGTCTGAAAAGTTGACCTTCATTATGATTTACGGACAGGGGCAGCATCAGGGCCAGGAGACCTGCTCCCTGGAGAACTCTGAGGCCCCTGGACCATCAGTTGCGGTCTTTTAGTGGAGATCTCAGGGTACACTCTTATTTATACTTGTGTTGCCAGCGAGACTGAACTTTGTGAGCTCCATCATGGCTGGTATTTCTGGTCATAAGTTGATGTAGACATTCATTCACGTGGGTCTCTCTGTCTTCTGGATTCTCTTTCCTGCATGTCGTTATGGGTCTTGGTGATCATCCGTTCCTGCTAAGTTGGGACCATTTGCTATACCCTCAGATGGCAGCTTGACAGCTTTTAAGACCCCAGACGCCACTCATCAAATGTGGGGTGTGAAGATACCTCATTAGCAAAACTCTAGTTGTGCCAGTTGGCCTTGATTTCCCCTGACAGCGCGGTCCCCGGCCCTCTGCCCCAGCTCCTCTGTCCTTGCAATATTGGGTTAAGATAGGAGGAGTACACAAGTTGTGTTGAAGTCTTGTTAATATGATCTTGTTACTAATGTATGCTGTCACCAATTTCACCCAACCAAATTTCTCACAGCTGTCTAATCTAAACTCTCCCCTCTCCTTTCTGCCCTCCCTACCCTTGCAGCTGTCAAAGAGTCTTTTCTGTTATGTGTGAGTCTGCTTTAATTTCTCATTGTAGGGGTCTCATACAATATTTGTCCTTTATTTAAGTTTTTGGTGTATACATTTGAGAAGAGGTGGGAGGGAACTTGAGTTTAGTGCTTGTCTGAAGGTTTACAGGTTTTAAGGAGCTCATTTGGAGTTAGTGGTGTGTTACGTTTATCAAACTAGAAGATGCCACTTAGACTGTGTTCGTGAAAGTAGGGTGACCTAAATTTCAAAGCACCTAGCTGGAATCAGATCACAGCAATAAGTTGCCTTTCAGGAAGGACTTGGGCAAATTGATTGTGTAGATTAGAACAGGAGTCAGGGGTGGCAGAGGAGTCAAAACTTTGGATGAATAAACTAGTTGTAGAACTGTAAGTATAATGTCAAAAAAGTTTTAAAATATTTGAAACTTAGAGCTCAAGTGTGTGTATGAAGAGCATATTACCACTTCTACTGATTTATTTGCTTTTAAACTTTCTGTTAATTGGAAAGATGGCTTTCACACTTTTTAAGTATGTGAAAAGTAGGAAAAAAACCTCCGTACCTTTTTTGTTGTTTTAGTGATTGAGTCAGATTACATTCTTTTTGTACAGAATTATGAAACTAATGGCATCTGTTGCTAGTATTGTATGTTAGAAATAATGAAAAGCAGAAAGTCAGAGAAGACAAGGTAGTTTAAAAAAGTTTCATTTGACACAAAGTTTTACTTGGTGTTCACTGGTTTGTGGCTGTATTCACTCCACCTTGGCCTGTGTCATCATATGTCTGTTTTTTAAAAATTAAGAAGAATGTAAAAATAATTGTTAAGGATTGGTTTTCTTTGTGCTTGCTCTAGGGTTTTCGAAAGAGGAGTTGACCTGGCTTCAGAGCCTTCGAGGAGTCCCTCATGTCCTCCAGACCCAGCTTTCTCCTGTGCTTCTCTACCTTACGGATTGGGATCAGTTTTTACATCATTGGGATGTAACGGAGGTAATGCCACAGTTAGGAACTAACAGACAATTATTAAAATTCACTTGATCAGCCATCAGATAGTTAATTACATATTAAGATTGCCTTGAGTAAGATATCTTTAGAGTAATGTAAGACATGATTCTTGTTCTAGAAGAGCATATAGTATTAGGTAACGTACTGTATTTTTATGCAAAGAACACATACCTGCCACATTTTTTTGCCACCTATACTCTTCCTGCTAACCTCCTGCCCATGATACATTTTCATAAGTGCTTGTTATGCCAGTTTTTTTTGAACATGTTTCTGTAAAAAAAAAAAAAAATGTATAACACGCTTGTGAAAATACCTTGTGTAGGGGGAGGTGCAGGTGTCAGACAAGCATAGAAGATGTGCATTATTTGTATAAATGCGGTGTGTTCAAAGAGAGCCTTTTGTTTAAGCTGTACAATGAGAAGAAAACAAATCAGTTATCTGAATGACAGTTTCTAAAAATCTATCATAGGACAAATCCTTTCGTTTAAAAAAGGAAGGGCTTCGTGGAAAAGAAAATTTCGTGATCTTAAAAGGATGAGTAGAGTTACACAGCAGTCCATGGAATCTATTCGTTTCTAGGGCTGCTGTAACAGAGTACCAAAAACAAAGTAAATTTCTCTGTTTTGGAGACTAGAAGCCCAATATGAAAATGTACATTCCCATTGGCAGGGTTGGTTCCTTAGAGCAGCTCTGAAGGAGACACGGTTGTTGGTGTATCTGTTAGCTTCTCATGGTGGCTGGCAATTCTTTGCTGTCATTGGTTTGTAGTTGAATAACTCCAGTATTTACTTCTGTTGTTACATGACCTTCTTCCCTGTATATCTCTCTCTGCTTAAAAGGACTTCAGTCACTGGATTTAGGGCCTACATAATCCAGAGTGTTGAGGTATAATTTATACTGAGGCTGTGGTATTCAGTATGGATTACACCTCAACATCAAGGAAACAGAAATTCTTATAACTGGACCAGTAAGCAACATCTTGATAAATGGAGAAAGGATTGAGGTTGTCAAGAATTTCATTTTACTTGGTTCCATAGTCAGTGCCCATGGAAGCAGCAGTCAAGAAATCAAAAGACTCATTGCATTGGGAATATCTGCTGCAAAGGATCTCTTTAAAGTATTGAAAGGTAATGGTGTGGCTTTGAAGAATAAGCCTGATTCAAGATGTGCCTGATCCAAGCCATGGTATTTTCAATCACATCATACGCATGCAAAAGCTGGACCAAGGAATAAGGACGACAGAAAAACTGATGCCTTTAAATTGTGGTGTTAGAGAAGAACATTAAATGTATTGCGGACTGCTGACAGAACAAACATCTATTCTGGAAAAAGTACCACCAAAGCACTCCTTGAAAGCAGATATGGTGAGACTGGGCTTCATATACTTTGAACATGTTGTCAGGAGGGATCAGTCTCTGGAGAAGGACACACTTGGTAGAGTGGAGGGTTGGCAAAAAAGAGGAAAAACCCTCAACGAGATGGCTATAACAGTGGATTTAAAAAAAAAAAATTGGAAAAACCCTCAACAGTGGCTACAACCATAGATTTAAGCATAATAACAATTGTGGGCATGGTACCAGGCTGGGTAGTGTTCTGCTGTGTTGTGCACAGCGTCAGTATGAGTCACAGCTGACGTCATGGCATCCAACACAAGAAGAAGTAATCCAGTATTAATTTGATTGCATCCACAGAGACCCTAATTCCAATTAGGTTACTTAGGTTACATTCACAAATACTAGAGTGGTCCTGAGTTTTAGAAGGGATTCAACACATTGTTTAACCTGCTGAAGTTAATCGTGAAGGTTTTTGTGAATAGGAAATATTATCTAGCAGTTCCTTTGGTTTTAAGAATTAATACACATCGTATTAAAGTTAAAAATGTAATTCTTTAAGTTCTAAAATTCAGCTTACAGATCTTATTTTTTTAAATATTATAAATTTAAGCAGTAATTTTACAAGGGGCCTTTGATATATACCTTACTGCTTTTATAAATTTTATAAAATTTTAAACTTTTAAAACTATCTTTGACTTATACTCAGTATTCTCTATTTCAGTTTTCTGAAAAATTTCCTTGTATGTTGAGGAATTTTTAAATTTATAATAAATCTTGATGTCTCATATTTCAGTACTGTTTGATGAGACTTTAAAATCACAAATTTAAGTACTGATATGTATTAAATTGTATTTAAAAAGCTGATCTTTTACCCCAGTAAGCCAGTTTTGTCTTAGATGTCACTCATACTAAAACTGGGGAAAAATTCGCAAATGTTAATATCAAGTGATCTGATTTTCTCAGCATGATGCAAAATGGGCAAAAAAAGAACAAAGTCTAGATTATAGACTCACATTTATTTAGTGTACTGGTTTTTGAAAATGTGTCAGGGTAACTGGGAAATGATAGCCCTATTGACAGATACAGTTGGAACAGCTGGCTATCCATATACAAAAAAACAATGAACCTCAGTCCTTATCTCATAATTCACATAAAAATAGACTTGAAACTATAATTATCAACAGAAAACATAGGAAGGAATATGTGTAAACTTGGGGTAAGCAAAGATTTCCTAGATAGGATGTAAAAGGTGCAAACTGGAGGAGAAAATTGATTAACTGAAATTAAATTTTAAAACTTCTGTTCTCGAAAAGGCACTGCTGAGGCAATTACAGGACTTGTACCAGACTGAGAAAAAACATTTGCAGCTTGTACCTGTATCAGCCAAAGAACTTGTATTAAGAGTATGTAAGGAACTCATGAAGGCAAACAGTCCTATTAAAAATTGGAGAAAAAATTTGAACAAACATAAAGGAAAATAGATGAATAGTCACTAAACAAGTGAAAAGACTCAAGATTGGTCATCAGGAAGATGCAAATTAAAGCTACAATAAAGTAATCACTATACACCGTTTAGAATAGTTAAAATTGAAGACTGACTATATTCTTAACAGTGATGTAGAGTAACTGGAACTCTATACAGTACAGGCAGAATATAAAATAATACATTATCATACAACCAGGTATTCTCATTCCTCAATATTGACTCAGGAGAAAGCATTTGTTCACATAGATTTGTGGGTGAGAATTTACAAAACAACCGGATCTGGAAACAACCCAAATATCTTACGAGAGTATATAAACACATTGAAGGAGAATGGCATTGCAGTTATTGTCAAAAAGCTTTTCAAGCTCTGTCTTGAAGTACCGTGCTATCGGTGACAGGCTAATATCCGTACACCTACAAGGAAGACCAGTTACTGTGACCACTATTAAAACTTACAAACCAGCCACGGAGGCTGAAGATGATGAAATTGATGATTTTTATCAACTTCTGAAGTCTGAAATTGGTAGAACATGCAGTCACAGTCAAGGTGCATTGATAATTATTGGTGATTGGAATGTGAGAATGGAGATGAAGGATCAGTAGTTGGAAAACATGGCCTTGGTGACAAAAGTGATGCTGGAGATCACATGACAGAATTTTGCTAGACCAACTTATTTATTGCAAATAATGTTTTCAGCAACATAAACTGACTATACACATAGACCTTGCCAGGTGGAATACACAGAATCAAATTCACTGACTACATTTGTGGAAAGAGATGATGGAAAAGCTTGTTATATTCCGAACAAAGCCGAGGAATCACTGGAAGAGACGACCAGTAGCTAATATGTAAGTTCAAGGTGAAACTGAAGAAAATTAGAGCAAGTCTACAAGAAGCAAAGTAAGACCTTGAGCACATCCCACCTGACTTTAGAGACCATCTCAAGAACAGATTTGATGTGTGGAAAATAGTATGGACCAGAGACCAGATGAATTGTGGAATGCCGTCTCAAGGACATCATACATGAAGAAAGCAAGAGGTTATTAAAAACATGGGAAAGAAAGGAAAAACTTAAATGGATGTCAGAAGAGACTCTGAAATTTGCTTTTAAACATCAAGTAGCTAAAGCAAAGGGAAGAAATGGTAATGTCAGAGCTGAACAGATTTCAAAGGGCAGCTCAGGAAGATGGAGTAGGGTGTTATAAGGAAATGTGCAGAGACGTGGAGACTGAAAAACAAAAGGGAACAGCACGCTTGGCATTTCTCAAGCAGAAACCCATCGCCATAGAGTCATATTCAACTCCTAGTGACCCTAGGGGTCAGAGTAGAACTGTCCCGTACAGTTTCCAAGGAACGCCTGGAGGATTTGAACTGCTGACCTTTTGGTTAGCAGACGTACCACTTGACCCATTGTGCCACCAGGATTTCCTAATATTTAAGGATTCTACAGGGAAAATAAACAGTGTAGGAAGCATCAGAAAAAGATGGAAGGACTACACAGTCAGTGTACAAAGATGAATTGGCTGGTGTTACTTCAGGAGGTAGCACATGATCAGGAACTAGTGGTACTTGTCTTAGACCTAGTGTTGCTGTAACAGAAGTATTCCAGTGGTTTTGATGAAGAGAAATTTATTTTCTCACAGAAAAGTAGGCTAAAAGACCCAGTTTAGGGCATTGGCTGCAAGGGAGGTGTTTGCGTGTTACCTCTGGAAGAAGGTCTTTGTTGTCAGTCTTCCTCTGGTACGGTAGTTTCTGAAGTTTAGGGACCCCGGGTCCAAAGGATGTGCTCCCAGCACTTTTCTTCCTGATGGTTTCAGGTCCCCACCTCTGCTTGCTTCCCATTTGTTTGTAGTCCAAGACCTCAAGGCATATTACAATCTTATGGATGGAGTTCTGCCTCAGTAACACAGCTACCACCCATTTTCCCTCATTAACATCACAGAAGCAGGGTGTACAGCATACACACATCACACGACACTGGGAATCGTGGCATAGCCAAATTGCTGTACACATTTTTGGGGGGACACAATTTAATTTTTGGCAGTACTTAAGGAAGAAGTCCAAGCTGCACTGAAGGCACTGGCAAACAACAAGGTTCTAGGAAATGGAATACCTACTGGGATATTAAAGCAAATGAATGCAGCACTAGAAGTCCTCGGTCATCTACTTCAAGTTTGAAAGACAGCTACCTGGCCAACTGACTGGAAGAGATCCATATTTATGCCTATTCCCAAGAAAAGTGATCCAGCAGAAATTATCCAACAGTATTGTTAATGTTACACACGAGTAAAATTTTGCTGAAGATCATTCAAAAGCGGCTGCAGCAGTGTTTTAACGGGGAACTGCCAGAAATTCAAATCGGCTTTAGAAGATGACATGGAGTGACACCATCACTGTTGTCAGGTGGATTCTGGCTGAAACTCGAAAATATCAGAAAGATACTTAGCTATGTTTTCTTGACTATTGAAAGGCATTTGACTATGTATCACAGCAAATTATGGATAATACAGCAAAGAATAGGAAGTCCAAAATAATTGTGCTCATGAGGAGCCTGTACTTAAATCAAGAGGCAGTCATTAGAACAGATACTTCGTGGTTTAAATTAGAAAAGATGGGTCCAGGTTGTATCCTTTCACTGTACTTAGTCTGTATGCTGAGCAAGTAGTCTCAGAAGCTGAAGTATATAAAGAAGAGTGCATCAGGTATGGAGGAAGACCGGTTGTAACAACCTGTGTTATGCAGGTGACACAGCCTTGCATGCTGAACGTGAAGAGGTCTTGAAAAGCTTAGTGATAAAGATATAAAGACCATGGCCTTTAGTATTTGTTACATTACACCTCAACAAAAGGAAAACAAAAATTGTCACAGCTGGACCACTATAAGTAGCGTCATCATAGATGGAGAAAAGATTAAAGTTGTGAAGGATTTCATTTTGCTTAGGTTTATAATCAACACCCGTGGAATTAGCAGTCAAGAAATTAAGATGCATTGCACTGAGCAAGTGTGCGCAAAAGACCTCTTAAAAGTGGTGAAAAGTAAAGGTGCCACTTTCAGGACCAAGGCGTGTATGACTCAAGCCATGACGCTTTCAGTCATCTCATATGCATGCGAAAGCTGGATGATGAATAAGGAAGACTGAAGATGAATTGGTACTTTGAATTACAGTTTTGGTGAAGAACATTGAATGTACCATGGATTGCCACAAGAATGAACAAATCTGTCTTGGAAGAAGTACAGCCTTTTAGAAGGAAGGATGAGGAGTCTGTTTCACATACTTTTGACATGTTATCAGGAGGGGTCAGCTCCTGGAGAGGGACATCATGCTTGGTAAAATAGAGAGCCAGTGAAAAAGAGGAACACCTCTTTTAAGTATCCTACTAACCAAAAGGCCAGCAATTCAAATCCACCAAGTACTCTGTGGAAACTGGGGTGGTTCTACTCTGTCCTGTATGGTTGCAGTGAATTGGAATTGACTCAGTTGCAGTGAGTTTGGCTCAGTTTGGGTTCAGGAAGATTGACATGGGCTCAACCATAACAATTATGAGGATGGTATAGGACTGAGCAGCAGTGGTTCATTGTGTTGGACATAAAGTCTCTCTTAGTTGGAACCAGCTTGAAGGCACATAACAGTAGCAACAAAAACAAATCACAGTACATCTGTAAAATACTGAGAAATAAAAAGTTAACTTCACCATTGATGTATGCAACATTGATAAATCTTAAAAATATCATGTGATTTTCTTGTTAACTGCCATCACACTGACTCCGACTCATGGCATCATCCTTATGTGCAACAGAAGTAACACCGCCCAGTCTTACTCCATCTTTAGTTTGAATCTGTTGTCTTGGCCACTGTGTTAGTCCGTCTCACCAAGGGCATCCCTCAAGTTTGCCAGCCCTCCACTTTTCCAGCCCTGGTGTCTTTTCTAGCTGTTCTTCCCTGATGACATGCCAAAAGTAAGTGAGCTGAAGTCTTCCCATCCTCATTTCTAAGGAATATTCTGGTTATAATTCTTTTGAGACTAGTTTGTTCCTTTTGGAACAGAACCAACACCATAACTTGAGTCCATCAATTCTTTGTTTTTCGTTGTCCATTGTAGGGATGCCTGTGAGGCAGTTGAAAAGACCATGGCTTTTATCAGGTGTACTGCAGTCATAAAGTGACGGTTGTGTTTTTAAGAGGTCTTTTGTCTATGTTTTTGAGAGGTTTTTTGTTTATGCTAGATGTATAAAATATGAATATGTGTGTGTATTTGTTTGGTTTGCTGTGTATGAATTCACTTTATGTATTTGGACTTTAAGACTTCCCTGTTTTCTATGACTATGATTTCTGAGGTCCTAAGTAACTAACATTACCCACTGTGCGTGAAATTAAATTGCAGTTGCTGTGGCACTAATAATGATGATTATTCTTGTCACTACTCTTGACACATTGACTACATTGAGTTATAATTGAACTAGTGTCTCTTGTGCAAACCCTGGTGGCATAGTGGTTAAGTGCTATGGCTGCTAGCCAAAGAGTTGGCAGTTCAGGTCTACCAAGTGCTTTTTAGAAATCCTGTGGAGCAGTTCTCCTGGGTCATAAAGGGTAACTCTGAGTCAAAATCAACTTGAAGGCAGTGAGTTTGTTTTTTGGTTTTAGTCTTCCTTGTAATATGTTAAAATTTGTAACTGAAGGAATTCAAATATGATAAGATTTCTTACTGGCAAATAATTTCTTTTCTGTATGTCTGAGAAGTATGAAGAAAGCCAGAAAGCCTCAGGAACCAAAAATAAATATAACTAGAAAGACATGTATCTGTTAGGATTGTTTTCTGGGGCAGCTAATAGAAATACTGGGTCGTAACTCCCAACACATACACACATTGAAGCAGTTTGGAATCAGTAGCTCTTCATGTTAATTCGGAAGTTCAACCCTGTTAACAACAAGCTCTTTGGTCCATTCCATCACGTTTTTGAAGTGACCGTTGTAGTTCCAAGCATCAGATTTACTTTCAAATTTGGAAGAAGAGGGTAGGGGCATTGCCGATCCAGCTTATTTTCTATCACAGGAAAGAAAACTCTCCCTGGAAGTCTACCAGTGAAATACTGCTTAGATGTTATTGGCCAGAATTGTACTACATGGTAATTCCTAGCTCTGAGAAAATCTGCAGAAAAAGATGATGACTTTTACAGACATTTTTGTACAGGTACCCACAGGAGAGAGGTGGGAAAAATGTGTGTTTAGAAAACCCGCTGGACACTGGCACTCCTTCTTTTTGCTTACTGGAAAATTTCTTAACTCTTCATTGCAAACTCCAGCCAGTTAAGCTTAATTGTTAAGCGCAAATTTACTAGGCTTATGATAATACACAATGTATTAGAAGGTTCTGGGGAAAGAATAGTAGAAGCTTACTGGAAAGTCAGTTTGAAGTGAGAGGAACACAGATCATACAGAGGGACATAGCAGTTGTTTTATGTCTTTAACCTTATCAGTTTGTTACTGTAATTTCATTGGAACACAGCAGCCATCATTTCTGCATTTCTAAGTCATCACAGTGTTATACAAAGACAAAGGATAGTGTGTTGAATGATACATTTTTAAGGGAGGATGATAGATTTCTAAGGGGAAAAAGGTTTTGGTGCTTTGAATTAAAGAGGTTTCGAGTTGATAAATGACGATGGTGTTATTTAGAATTAAGAGATGTTAAAAGAATTTAAAAGTTACGTTTCACATCACCAGTTCATCATTGACACAATACATAAAGCATTATGTAGTAAGATCTTACCTAGAATGGCTGTTACTGTGATCTGTGGCTGAGATCTAGACTGTAATTTTTTTTTATAGACTAGGTTTTTTTAAATTCTCACTGAAACTACCTTTTTTTCCCATATAAAAAGAACCTCATTAAGATTACTATACCTACCATGTATTCCTTTAAGTTGTGTGTGTGTGTGTGTGTGTGTGTATATATAGATATATCTGTATATATGTAGATACCTGTTTCTGTGGGTTTTGTGCAGTTGTAGCACAGCTTGCTGGTCAAATACTTTTCAGTTGTGTGTGTGTGTATAAACACATACATATATGTCTTTAAGTCTTCAGGTTTCATGTTTCAGATGCAGTCACAGTAGAGTGGAAACCTTCATTAGGGGAAGAACATCCCTTACTAGTCCAGGTACTAGAGACTAACTGGTCTCTGTTTCTCGTCATTAATTTTTCAGGTTCTGTCATCTTCTGTACTGATGCCGCATGATTTCTTCATTCTCTGAG
The DNA here is from genome assembly GCA_028571685.1 of Heterohyrax brucei. Classification (NCBI taxonomy): domain Eukaryota; kingdom Metazoa; phylum Chordata; class Mammalia; order Hyracoidea; family Procaviidae; genus Heterohyrax; species Heterohyrax brucei. Next base: position 48,079,728 of record CM053150.1, on the reverse strand, counting down.
CCACCGTGTTGTGTACAAAATTTTCATTTAATGGTGGATGGAGAAAATGAAATTTGTCTAACATAGTGTAGCAGTAGGACTGCCTGCTTGTGTGTGATGGCAAATGGCTGGAGAGAGAGATCCAGCCTCACTTGCTCACTTGGGGATTAATAGCCTAGCAACTTGTTACCCTTTCAAGTCAGCATGTCTATTTGAAAACTTCTCTACAAGATCATGTCCAGACTCCTCACTGAACAAAGACCTCTGGACATCTAGAAGTTTTTCCTTGCTGTCTCTGTACATCAACTTGTCTGAGAGTTGGTTTCCCTCAGCTTGTGATTTGCTTTCTGTGATCCTAGTAAAGCATTTAGTCTGTTGTTGTTAGATGACAGAGTCTGTTCCAACTCATAGTGACCTCAAGTGACAGTAGAATTGCCCTAGAGGGTTTTCTGGGCTAACGTCTTTGTAGTAGCAGAGCCACCAGGATTTTGTCCTGTGGAGTCACAGGGCAAGTTAAAGTCTTTCATTGGCAGCTGAGTGCTTAACCATTGCACCACCACCGAAAAAACTAAGAAACAAACCCTTTGCCATCAAGTTGATTCTGACTCAGAGAGACGCTGTAGGACAGTGTGGAACTGCCCCTTAGTATTTCCAAGGAACCCATGATGGATTTGAACTGCTGACCTTTTGGTTAGCAGCTGAACCTTTAACTAGTATGCCACCTGGGCTTCATTGCACCACTAGGGCTCCTTATTCAGTTCCTACCCCTGTTTTCCTTCTCATCATGTGTATTTTCAGTGTTCGGGGGTTGAGACCATGAAGCTGTTAGGATACAGGGAACTTACCTTGTTAATTACCTCCTGTCCATCAGAAGAGGCTTGAATGTTGCTATGATGGTGAACAGGTTTCAGTGGAACTTCCTTGTTTGTGAGGGTTGATTGATGGTCTCTTGACTTACTAGCTTGTTAGTGTGACCCTCCTTTATCAGGAATGATGTTTTTCCTTCCATCGCATCCTCCTTGTGATTCTTAGACATATTTTGTTTTCTGGCCTTACTTCCTCATATTCTACAGTTTGTTTTAGTGATGTCTCTGAAGGATCGGGTCCTGGCCTTGCCTCTTGATCCTTTCTTGAGAACGTGGGAAATCAGAAATAGTGGGGCTTGGATTCACATCTCACTCCTTTTTTTTTTTTTTTCATGCAGACTGTTCTTTGTGTGTCTCTCTTTTTTAACCTCTGAGAACTGAAAAGCAAGGTTATGAGTAAATGGGGTATTAGTATTTTCTGGGTTATAAGTATTTTTATACAACATGTTTTTCCACAAGATGAAGGAATGTGTTTTGTCAGCCCCTATGTTAACATTGCTCCCATCTTTCTTTGCAGCACTTAATTAATAATATAAATCTCCCATTGTAGTGTGTAAGCTACTCGAAAGTAATGAGACAAGAGAGAGTGCCTCATTCTTCATTTCTTGTGCATGACTCCTAAAGAGGGGCTAGCTAAAAGTTTAATAAAGGAATGGTTTGGAAAATTAGCCCATGTAAAAGACCTGACTGATCTTTGACATATAGATCTTCAAAATTTTTTGTTACACATTTCTTTGAATATGTAGAACAGATAAAGAAACCTCTTGTACTTTCATGGGATTTGGTTTCTGGCTTTGGAGGTTTAGGGTCATGATGGTTTCATGGGATAGCCCTGTTAATTGGCCTAGTAACGTGTTCAGTGCCTGTCTTCTGCCTCCTCATTGAATGCGTACTGCTTGGGGTCCTTGAAGCTTACATGCAGCCATCCTGGGCACAACAGTTGGTATCTGTTAGCCTGGAGCAGCAGCAGCAGCAGGAGAATTCTGAATAGGAGGAGGATGTGGAGTATGTGGCTAACAGCCTCCATGAAGAACTTCCATCCTTGATGGGAGACTACAATGGTATGGTGCCCAGCTATGATTACGGAACATTTTGATCAAAGGTTGTAAAGAAGAATCATGAGCTAAATACAGGACAAAATTCCAAGCTCTCATGGTCTCCAGACTTTCCTGCAGCCATGAAAGTTGGATGAACCCTTGAAATTATTATCCTGAGATAATCTTTAAACTTTTAAACCAGACATACTGGAGATTTTCTTAAAATCAGACAGTAGTTTAGCTTAACTGCTAAAGAATACTGTGAGCATTATGCTCTTTTAAGGAATGCATGGAATCAGATTGACAGCAACAATTCAAAAGATTAGATTAGGAACCTTAGGGGGCAGTGAGGTTATGTTAATATAGAGAAACAATTCAGAAAAGGAGGCTGAGAGTGGTTACACAACTTGAAGAATGTTATCAGTGGCATTAAATGGTACATGTAGAAACTGTTGAGTTGATGTATGTTTTGCTATGTATGTTCTCAACAAAAACAAAATTGCATATAGAGAATGAATGTGTTAAGCTTGTTTCTGACCTAAAAATGCCCTGATTTGCTTACTGGTTTCTCGTTTCCCCACAGGCAGTTTGTCACAGTTTATTGGTTATCCCAGCTCGAAGCCAGAGCTTTGACATCCTGCAGAGTGCAATCAGCAAGCATTTGGTAAATACACTGTGATTTGTTTTTCTCTTTTTTAAAAAAAAAAATTCAGTGCTTAAAATTGGCTTTGCCAGGGAGGTTCTCTATCTGTGCCCTGAGGGTCCTGACGTCTATACCTGAGGTCCACCTTGGGGTGGTATACTCACTTGGTGGCTGGCGTAAGCATATTGGTAATCTAGCATCCAGACTAGAGTCTGTTCTGGAACCTAGATTAATTCTGGGTCTGAAGTAGCTATGTCCCCTAAGTGGCTCAAGCTGGAACCTAAGCACTGGAAACAGTGGGCGCAACCATAAGACTGACCTGAACACTGGCTAGTGGGTATCTGTTGTTCTCATCTCTGTTATAGTCACAGAGGTATTCCTAGGTTGTTGGCTGTTAACTTTGGCTGTCTCTGTATTAGAATGTATAGCAGCTCAAGAGAGTGCTCTTTGATTTTATCTTACAGAGATTATTGTCACAGGTACACACCCCCACACCTTTTCTTTACAGTGGAAAGAGTGTTGCTGAATTTCCAGAGCTTTTTTCTTCGTGCTATTAATTTCCAGTCTTTATCCTTTGTCTGAAGATGCTTGTCTTTTTTTTTTTCCCTGACCGCCATTCCAGGGATTTATGCCTTCCTGTCCCTACATTCATTATTATAGTCGAAGATCGACAGGCCAGTCTTAGCCACTGTTTTCACACAGCCAGAGAGAGAAGGTTAAAATCTCAGACTGCAGATTTTTTATGATTTCTTAATAGTAGTTTCCATATTTAAATCATATATGTATACAGTCACAAGGTAGACTTTGTCTTCATGACAGTGTATACAATAAAGTATAGATGAATTAGCATAGTATGACGACTCTTTAGCCTTCCTGTTTTTAGCAATAAAGTAATGAAGTGTTAAACCATAGTACTATCTTACTGACTTCAGTAGAAGTACCGTCTTAGTCATGTCTAAATGAACAGCTAAATTAAAGGGCAGGGAACACTGGTTTGTACGTTTACTTAACTGGGATGGGGGTGATGTGAGAATTCAGTTTTCTAATGCAAATAATCTAAAAATCATGTTTATGTAATTTTCATTGGGTACAGGAACAATTAATTCTTCAGAGTTACTGCTAGCCGTGAATAGAACTTGTGATGTCTTAAGAAATTTTAGAAAAGTTTATCATGAAAAAAGGCAATGGCCTAGATTCATAGTATTTCTTGAGCTTGCGTCTTTGCAAAGCTACTGAATTGGGGGATCAAATTAAGGAAAATGAGGCCCTAAGATGGGGTAGTTGGGTTGCATTCTGTGTGTAATAGTTTCAGATAGAAGTGATGGAAGCTTAGGTTCTCAGCTGAAAAGTTATGCTTTTATTGGGGTCAAAATGAGGATGGGGCTTGTGGCAAAGAGGTAATTAATCTGACTTTTGTCTACTTAGGTTGGGTTGACCGTAATTCCCGATAGCACAGCTGGCTGTGTTTTGGGTGTTATCTGTAAGCTCCTGGATCAGGCGTGTATACTTAGTGAAACTCTACTGCCGTTTCTGGCTTCTTGTTGCTACAGTCTTCTTTATTTTCTGCTGACTCTAGAGAAGGGGGAAGCAGAACATCTAAGAAAGAGGTAATGGTTTCTTTATTTCTTAGCCTTTGTTGTTGTTTAATTTTTTCTACCAGTTCAACTGTTCTACCTACCAATAAAAATATGAGTGAGCATGAAAGAAGACTGGATTTTGAAAATACTTTGTTTTCTTTCAGAGAGTTTGCATAAATGCAACTACCTTTTTCTTTTTCCTGTCTTGGTTGTTAATGAATTGTCTTTGTGTTGTGAAAACTCTAAGGTATATGTGTGTGTTTTTAAAATATAAATTTGAAAAGTTGGATGGCATTGTCAAGTTTCTTGAGCATTTTCCTTTATTTACCATTATTTTAGGTCTAGAAAGACAAAACACTGTGCCTTGTTTTTTTAGTTTGTTGGGCTATTAATATAAGCCTTGGTATTTTGATTTGTGCTTCATTGCACCTAGCCATAGTACCATTTTAAATTCTTGGATTTAAAGGACATTGTTCTAATGTGCTACTGTTTTTAATTAGTCAGTACCTTTGGTATTGTATAATACTCAGGCTACTGTATAATATTCAGGCTAAAGCTTCCAGGGTTGTTTGGAATATTCTGCTGCAATTTAAAAATATTCTCATGGTTATATTCTTAATTTGTGTCTTTAAAAATGTTTTTATATTCATTGCAGAATGTTTTTTTTAAAAAAAACCTAACATGAGCAAATACAAGAAAATAAAAGTCATTCTGTTACCTGCTTTTAACATGATTTGTACCTTTCTAGTGTTTTTTAAGCTTTTAAATGTTATGACTATATATCTCATTGTAAGAAAACATGTACATAGTTTAATGAGCCATTACAAATGGAACATCACTTAACCGATACCAGGTTAAGAAATACTGACATGAACATATATGCTCTGTAACCTCTATGGTCAGAGTTGCTTTCTGCACTTCCACAAATAATCACTTTTCTGTTAAAGTACTTCGTTGCTGTTTTGAAATGGTTCTGTTGCAATTCTAAACAATACATTTTTTGCTTTGCATATTGTGAATTTTATATTAAAGAAATCATGCGGTATGTACTTCTTGTGATTTCAACCTTTCAGCATCATTTGTGAGATTCACCCATGTTGATACATTTAGGTGTACAGGCGGTTCCTGGAGTAAGAACATCCAACAGACAACTGCCATCAACTCTATTATACTCAAAATTTGAGTTAAATAGATACAATGGTTTATAATAATGAATGTGCCCACTACTTTGTAATGTTCGTAAATACCTTGCACATTTTGAAAATGTTTGTTTTATATGCATAGAAAGGTAGAATATATAGTGTATACTAAGACAAACATTTGATTCCAAATTAAGAACTGTATATTACCTGTTGTAACCTACAAATTCAACTTAAAGACAAATTTACAAATGAATCTTGTTCATAATCTGAGAAATGCCTGTATTTCACTCATTTTCATTTCTCTGTAGTAGGGTCAGGCCTGTCTTTAAAGGGCTAGATAGTAAGTATTTTAGGTCTATTGAGAGAAATATGTGGCAGTGTGCTTATATAGCGATCTGCAGCCTTGGAAACCATATAGGACAGTTCTGTTCTGTCACATAGGGTCACTGTGAGTTGGAGTCACCTCCATAGCAGTGAGTGTCTGGTTTGGGCCATAAGTCTGTCACAGCTGTTGAGTGTGAAAGTGGACCTGAGCAACAAGCAAATCACTGGCTGTGTCAGTAAAATTCTGTTGACGCAAACACGCTGTGGGCCGGATTTGGCTTGTTAACCATCGTTTACTGGCCCCTATTTATACAAATACTCTGTTACTTGAATACTACAACTTACACACATTTTACTGGCAGCAGACATTTGGAATTTTTCCAGTAAGTGTATATAGATGTGTGTGTTATTTTATTGTAAATACACGATAAAGTCTACATGTAGTTAAACTGTAGATTTCATGGTGTTTTGTCTATGCATCATCAAACTTTATGGTACTAGAGGTCAAGAAAAGGCATTATAAACAGCAAGAAACTTCTCTAGGCACCTGAGGATTTTAGAATAAGCATTCCTATTAATGAAATGGGTTTATTGCTGTTGGTCTTTTTCTGCCTTGAAATATGGCTCCTTCATTAAACACTTTATAGGAAGTTTAACAAATCTTTTGTGCTTTGACTTTATGTGGCTGGGCTGGACAAAATTTTGTCTATGTAGGTACTTGTTTAAAATGCCTACTTGTAAAGGTGTTATATAAAGGCACTGAAAGTGTCAATATGGTCAGGACTCTATGTATTTCCACACGACAGCCTTGAGAAGGGTCTTGGAAACTTAAAATTCTTGTAGGGCTACTCTGTCCCTTACTGGAGATCACATGTAAATGAGAATGCCAGTCAAATTACCAGGAACCTTTTGATTTTACAAACACTGGCCTAAAGGTTAAGGTTTACCCTGTACCTTGAACATAGTATTGCATTTTCTTCTTGGCTCACTGTTGGGAATAAAGAGTCTGCTGTTTGTCTGAGCCCTTGTGGTTGGAAGGTAGTAATTTATTGTTTTAACTACTTATATCTTTGGTTTCTTGCAGTCAGGATCATAGTGTGTGCATTTTTCTAAGAATTAATGTTTTTTCCCATAGGTCTGGAAGGTTTTCATTTATTAAGTTATTCACTAACTACTATCTTGTCCATTTTTTTTTCTGTTTTCTCCTGAAAGTAGTTTTAACCATATGGAATGTGTCATTCTGTCATGTTTGTTAATATCCTCCAGTTTGGTAATTCTTTGCCTTTTGAGTTTTTGTTTCAGAAGCCGTGTTTTTTACCTTTGCTCTTTGCTGCAGTTTTACTTGGCCTTCATTCTTGTTCCTGGTTTATTGGTGTTACTTTAAACTTCCTATTAGTTTGCTCTTTTAGCCTTTTTTGTCTGGTGTGGGAATTCTGCCTCACATTGGGGGAGCAAGTAGGTTGAACTAACGGTATGTTTTGGGTTGTGTGACTTCTCTGGGTTTGTCTTTTGTGAGAATTCTGTGGAGGTGTGTGGTGATCTCGGTGGAACAGTTTCCCATCTGCATTTTCCTGGCTTCAGCTATGTGCAGGGAGCTCAGTTGTAGCTCTCTTGTCGCCTTGCATGGAACTTGAAGCCTCAATTTCTAAAGCTATTTGCTATTTAAAACCCCAGCCCTAAAAACACATACCCAGTTAAGAACCCCTTTTGGGTATATTCATTTGAGTTTTGTTATAATTTGGTCACCTAGAGTTTTTACCCACTTTGGCTTTGAAATTTGGTTGTATGTCTTTTAATGTATTTTGTGACCAGAAGAGTGTGTTTGTAGTAGAAGAGGAGGATAGTATTCTGTGACCAGAAGATATCACTAGTTTATAGGCAGTTACCTGAACTCCTTGGAAAATTTTATGCTCAATACTGAACTTTAATCAGTTTCTTTAAAGTAGTATGTGCCTTTAAAAAGGTTTAGAACTGTTTTATGTTGAACTGAAATAACAGCTTCATTTGGGTCTAATTCTGTCCTTTATACAATTATAGATTAAGTAAAATTGTTCATTCATATGTAACAGTTCTTAGAGCACCCTAAAAATGGCTGTCACTGCTATTCATGAGGCATTGCTTCTGTCTGTTGGCACTGATGTCTCCTTTATTTCTCTTCGGCTTGACGGTTTTTAATTGAGATGTTTGAAAGAATGGAATTTTAGGCATAATATTTGATAGGTGATAGAAACCAGTAGCTATTTTAACAGTTTTGGTCAAGAATTACTTGAAATTTACTCAAATCAGCTGTAAAGTAGAAAATTACTATACCGGACCATTTTAAGAGTAACTTGTAAAATCCAAGGGCTAAGAGTATGGCTGCGCCTCAGTAACAACTGGAGTTACGAGTCAGAGCCAGCAGGAGCCGTGGCCATTACTTGTCGATTCTTCGTTTTCTCCTGGATTTTGTAGTCTTGTACCTGTCTGCATTTGCCTCATTATTGGCAGTGTCAGCAGTCTGGCTTTCACGCCTTTCCTTGCTGCACACAGCTGTCCTGGCTTTACATCATTCCTGAGACTGAACAAAGTGTCTGATAGGAGAGGAGAATCTGGTTGGCTTGGGATGGACTCTGTCCACCTTTGTGATTGCTGTATATGGGCAGTGGTATATATAGTAAAAGAGCTGCTCCCTCTGTATCTGGAGGCAGATCAATTTCTTTTAGAAACATTTGGGATCTGAGAGGATTATTCACTCCTGGTACAAAAATGTGAACAGAATAGCTTGACGTAGACTGTCTCTTTAGGTCATTTACAGATCTCCCAGTTTCTACCATAAACACTTCTGTACTTGTTCTATAAAAGTACCAAGAGAGTGCTGTTTACTAAAGTCTGGATTTACAGGTTTACTGAAGTCCTGGACTTTCATGACCTTAGTCTTTGGGATGGTACCCTTACTAAATACTTTCTGAAAACCATTTAGGCTCTTGGTGAGCGTACCTCTCTGCAAATCTGCCCTGCTCTGAGAGCTTGAAGGAGTTCCGAGCTGAGTCCATAGGCTTAGAGTTTCAGGATTTTTCTTCCTTTTTTACCAAGGGGAATATTCTTGTTTTTTACAGTGTCTTCGGTGTTACCTAGTAGACAGCTGTATAATGTCCAGTGATGGATAGTAGAATAAGTGCATACTGAACTTTAATCAGTTTCTTTAAAGTAGTATGTGCCTTTAAAAAAGGTTTAGAACTGTTGTTTTATGTTGAACTGAAATAACAGCTTCTGTTCGCTAGTTTGGTGTTACGTTTAGTTATGATGTCTAGGGTTTCAAAAGGTCTTGGTAAGCCTGGGAAGGTGCAGGTTGCTAGGCTTCTTGAAGCCATAGAATAGAGGAAGTCAGCTAATTTCAGTGGATTTGTTTATTTAGTTCTTAGGAAACCCTGTTCTCATTAGTTGTGGTTTATAGCATTTAAAAACACCGTATTTCCTAAACGTACATTTTCCTTTTGGTTAAGTGTCTGTGCCGGGCTCAATGACTCTTCCGTCTCTCCTACTGTAGGGACAAACTGTGGGGGGCCTGTGTGTCGGTCCTGGCTGTCCTGCCTCGAGTTCTCAGGTTGATGCTGCAGAGCCTGCGGGTGAACAGAGCGGGGCCCGAGGAGCTGCCTGTCGTGGGCCAGCTGCTTCGCCTGCTGCTGCAGCACGCACCCCTCAGGACTCACATGTTGACCAATGCGATCCTGGTGCAGCAGATCATCAGGAACATTATGGTAAGAGACAGGTGCCATGGGTGTGAGGACTGCGTAGGAGGGTCAGATTCCCACACATTGACCAACTCGACAGAATCCAGCCGAGTGTGAGGATTTCTCAGGGTTCCTCTGCCGGCCTACATCCTGATTGCCACTTAACCAGGGGAATGCCTTCGATTCCATAATTAGTAACAAAAGCTCTGAAAAACAAATACTGAAGTAAGGTAACAAGTAGCATAGTTAGTTCCAAAAAAGGTAAGAGTCATCAGAGGGACTCCTATCCGATTCCAATATGAACGTTTATTTATTAGCTGTGGTAGCTCAGCAAGCTCTTTTACGTATCTGAGCTTGTTTTCTTGTATGTAAAAAACATGAATAATGCCATCTTCATTGGGTTGTAGTGAATATTAATGAGCTTATCCAAGTCAAGCTTCTAAGTGTGCCTGGCATTTATTAAGTGCTCACTAAATGTTTGCTATCATATATGGAAATTACTGAGTAGGAATAAAGTTGAGGTCAGTTTCTCATCACTTTAAAGGAAACTGCAGACTTGACCTTTGTCTAATGGCTTGCTCACTGCCGTCAGCTTTGCAGGTGGGGAGGCACGGCTGTCTTGTGTTCTTTCAGTGCTTGGTTTTGGAGGGTTAAAGAGGGATTTTTTGTGCAGGTGTTTCAGGGTTTGTTGGTTGGAATGTATAGCAATATTCTAGAGTGAGCTTTTACATACATACAACTTTCTAAATGTTCTTAGTAACTTTGAAGAAATGGAAGAGGCAGTAGGATAATTCAGAATAATTGAAGAAAACGTCAAGGTTTTGGATATTCCCAGATGGAATAATAAGGAAGAAATTGACAAGTTGTCACTTGGCCTTGCAGATACCAGGGCAACTCGATCTCACAAAGAGCATGTCATCCTGGAATGCCGAGGGATGGAGGTTGAGAGTTTAGAGATGCTTGATGGAATTCTGTTAGTCTCCAGGGTGTGGTGGAGGGAAGCAAGCTGGTAACATTGGTGCTTGAGGATATAACTGGGAATTTTCACTGCCTGTGGCAGTGCCCAACTGTTGGGTTCCTTTTCCCAAGAATACTCCCTGGGATGATTTATAGATGGACGTGTTACTGGCAAAAGCTCTGAGATACCATGGTTGTGTGTAAAAAGACTGTCATGAAGTGTAGCAGCTGTGGTACAGTTCTCAAATTACTCTTGTTTTTCTCTTTAGACATTGAAGAGTGGAGGTGTTCAGGAACAGTGGCTCACAGATTTACATTACTGCTTCAATGTGTACCTCACTGGACATCCCCAGGGACCTGGTGCATTGAGTACAGTATACTGAAGACACACCATGGTACCTCTTGTTTGAAATTGTTTATTCATACCTGTAATTTTGGAGAAAAACTGATGGAGTGAATGTCATTAAAGCTGAACTTTTAAAGAAGTAGTTTATGAACATTCCTTTATATATTGAAGTAGCAAAACAACATGTGGGAGTTCCCACTAGTGGGCAGGCTGACACAGAGGAGCACCAGATAGGTGATTACAGTGGGGAGTGTGTTTTAGATTCCCTAGGAGCTAAATGTTTATAAAATATATAGTAGTAATGTGATATCTTCTATTATTTACCAAGAAAGCAGCTAAATCTTGATGATTCCATCTAGGCAAGCTTCCTTTGTTGTGTTCTCAGGTCAACTTAGGTAACAGCAGAAACTTTTTTTTTTTTTTTTATTAAAGTTTTTGCCTTTATCCATCAAGACATGCAGCTTCTCACTGTGGAGCTTTGTTATTTACAGAGGTTTTTTAGCCCTCTATGCAGGGGCAAGATTTTACGCTAGTTTTGTGGTTGGTTTAGATTTTCCTGCATCTTAACATTACTTGGTCTGTCTGGGTAAGTGTACTTTCAAAATACTTTTCTACTAAAGATCCATTGTAGTTCAAGAAAGCTATCTGTTTTATATAATGATTTTATATAATACCTCATAATTAGTGAAAATAATGAATGTAACAACTTAGGTAGCAAACTGTAAAAACTTTTGATTAATAACACTTGATTTTGTATCTCTGATTGTCAAGAGGTGTCACTGATCTTAGGAAAACGGAGGCAGCCTTTCACGTACTTGTGAGCCTGCTATGCCGTGGTGCCTCCTCTTGGCATTCCCACAGCAGCCTTACTGTGAAAACTCTGGAAAAGCCCAGCAGACCAGTCACTGAATTTCATTTTATCCAGATGTTCTTAAGGAGTTAGAATGTACCTAGTCTGCACAGTTTCCCGTGCCAATAGGAATGACATTTTGACAAGACTGCTCACGTCTAGAAAATAAAGAGCAGACAATACAAGTGGGATGCTGAGGCATGAATAGGTACCTCGCTACATGAATTGGTCTGGCCTGTAATCCCAACCTGATGTACTTGCTACTGTGATGCTGCTGCTGCTGCTGCTGCTGAGAAAGCCATACAGAGCTGATGTGGGAACTGCAAAATGTCAGGAATAGATTGTATCTGTGGTCCTATGGACAGTTTCTGAAAGCAACACTGAGTCCATTGTTCTGATCTGAACTGTAAGACCAATAATGGAAAAACAATGAAGATGAGCTGTTTTAGATGACATTTCTTGCATTAAATTCTGGAACTCACAGTGAAATGAAGAAGGCTGCTTAAGACAGATTCATTCCTTCCCATCTCATTTAGGTTCTTCACCAGAGGCAAGAAACCAGCCTGTGCCAGCTAGCTGGCAAAAATCCTAACCCAGCACCTCTGTTTTGTTTGGATTTTTACTGGTAATTATTTGTTCTCATTTCCAGCAAGCTGACTGACTTGAGGGCACACAGCTAGTCTCCTGGAGTGTAAGCTAAGGTGGTTTACAACACAGTGCTGTGTAGAAGTCAAAAGAAAACCTGTGCTGACATTGTTTCAGTTACGACCACATTTTCAGACTAATAAGGCTTCCGGCACGGGTGTTGAAGTATTCCCAAGCAGAGAATGAGAACTCTGTACTAGCTATTCCAGCTCCCTGGAAGTCAGTCCTCTGAAATAGTTACTCGAAGCTTTGCTTTGCTTTTTGATTGAGTAGCTGGTTGCAGGTTATATGAAAAGTTCTTTGATCTTCCACTGTTTTCATGGAGGTGTATGCACTGCAGGTTGCTCACTGTTAACAAATAAACATGAGATAGATATTCAGGTTATTGAGTATAAAGCAGACAGGAAGAGCTCCTTTGGGGTGAGAAAAAGGGTTTATGTTCAGATTATTCTGGAACCTAATACTTTAAGTAAGATGATGCACCAATTCACTGTGGAGGTAGTTTTCCATCATCTCAAAGATAAGGGACATCTTTTCAAGGAGAAACTTGACTTGGAGGATAAAGGCACTTACGGAGCTGCATCTGGAACCTAGGTTTTCAGTCAGTGTGGAAAACCTAAGGATGGTGTATTTCTCTCCTTATGTCTCTCATATAGCACATACATCTGTTAATTTTTAACTTTGTGTAACCCAGTTTGCTGAACTCCATTCATTTGAAAATTTTGATCCTCAAGAATGATGGATGAATAGGTATATCAAACTAAAAATGGATTTGAGGCCTTTTTACTCACTTTGAAATTACAAACTAACATTGGAAAACATTAGTGATGCAGTGAACACTCTCATTTGACAAATGAGGGTACCAGGGCCCCGGTCTGTTACGCGATCTTGCTAAATTCATATTATTATGTAGCGCTTCTAACTTTTTATGAAACAAAACAGTAGGAAAGGTATTTTTAAAAAGTAGCCAACATACATATCTTGACTTTCTTAGTTTATTAGTATTATTTTAAAGTGAACCACTGTTTTGGAACTCTGGACATGTTTTTATCTGCCTTCACTATATAATCATGAATTCAGTTGCCATCTGAAGACCCCTTTGCATAGGGACAGGAATATACTGGATTTATAGAGGGGCTGCCACTGTTACCACTGGATCCACAGTTAATTCACTGACTGGGATGGGCTTTTGAAGTGGTTCTTCTGTTTTTAAAGAGATGAGACCAGGTTTTATACCCACCCCCCACATATATATGTATGCATGCATTTGTACACACACACACACCTCCCTGTCCCTCTTTATGTATCAGTAGCTGTTGGATCACTACTGTGCTGATGTTCTTTTAGGTGGGTATAGAACATTGCACAGAAGACCAGGAACTGTTTGACTGTCTCCCAAATGCCTGTTGAACTCTGCTGCTCAAGACATATGAAAGCTACAGATCTGAGTGGAGAAATAGCCAGGGGGCTGGCATTTTTCTATAAGAACGTCTCTTTTGTAAGAGGAGAGGCCTTAGGAAGTTCTTAGGAACAGGGTGTGAGCAATAGCATTTATTCATTAGACTGTGAGCACCTGCAATGTGCTAGCACTTCCTGTGAGACTGGGAACAGAGCAGTAAGCAAAAACAGAAAATCTCTATTCCTGTGGCATTCATTCTCAAGGAGAAAAATAAACCAAAATAATTTTCCATTTAAGGTGGAGACAAGGTTAATGCTCTGTCCTTTTTTTAGTTCATTTTCGTGTCTGATGTTACAGAAACATCTTTGTGTGTCATGCCTATTTCATGGAAATTATTTTCTTTGAAAGACATATTTTCTATATAAAACACAAGCTTCAGCTAAAGCAGTAATTCCCATCTTTCTATCAGACTGACTCACTGGATAGTGTTTACTGCACGTGGGGGTGGGCCTAAGAAAACCTTGTTTCCTGAATTTGGGGTTAGGAAAAGACTGTAGTTAGCCCTGTCTAGCTTCAAATCAGAATTGTATGTGTAGGATAAACCAACCTTGTTCATATTAAGTATGGGAAACCACTACGTATTTCTTTGAATTTGTAAATTCTGTGCCCTTTGAGCCCCTCAACTACAAATCTTGTATCCTGATACTTTAGTTTTAAGATTACTGGTGGTCCTAGGTTTAAGACAAAGTAACAGGAAAAAAAAAGCTCTGATTATCTAATTTATAGTATTTGATCATAAATACCACTTCTCTTGCAGTCACTGTTGACAGTTTTCTCTTTGAGCCTATTCTCAGTTCACTCAAGTATAAAGATGCCAGCTTTCTTCCATAGAAACTTGGGCTTAGATTCCTTAGAAAGTTTCTGAACTCCCCCACTCACCCCCCCATCACTCCCTGTATTATGACATGAATTTGCCCAGCTCCTTTTAAAGATGCTGCAGTAATTACTCTGCCTCCTGCCCCCGCAGGCTAAATGAACATTACAGTTCAAGCTGACAGTCACTGTTCACCTTCCCATCTGCACGCTGTTCCTGCAGGATGGCTGTGATAGGGGAGCGTGTTGCCATAGCCACCTGTAGAGAAACACTGGCCCTGGCATTAGCTGCTGACAGCACTGAACTTATCACCCAGATTTCATGTTGACATCAGTGAAGAGCCCTATGTCAAACACTTGTCTGGAGGCTAGAAAGAGGGTTTCCTGAGCTGCTCCTGGATAAGTGGACGTGGACAGTTGGGCCCAAGCTGGACTTGCTATCAGGGTCTTTTTTGTGGTGCCATGGGAGGCAAAAGCCAGAACTGGTGGTGAAGCGGCTTCTCCCCATGTGTGGGAAGAAGATGGAGAATCGTAATGTGAAACCGAAATGGAGGAAGAACTTGCAAGCTATTACTTTGAAGAATAACAGTATCTGTTTCTCCCTTTATGTTAGCAAGTAGGTAGAAGTGATCAATAATAGCTACTAGTGATTGTTTCCACTGGAGGTTATGTTACCAATAATAGCTTTGGCTTTGAAAATTATTTGCCTTTTACTGGAGACAGATGTTGAGTGTGGTAATAATTCCATGAAAGGGTGTGAAAAACAGGTGCATACCTAAAATCAAATGACCATTGGAAACCCCTGGCGATCTGTACTCATGTCCCCCACCCTGGGAGATGGGGGGAGGGGGAGCTTCCTCCTGTCCTCTCCCCATCTGCTTTGCCAGTGCAGTGCTTGCTTTACCTGAACTGAGATGCAGCACAGAAGCAGCTTTTGCAGATCTTGTGGTATGATGTGCTTTACCTTCTTGAGAGCAACCTGAAATCAACCAAAAATGATCATCTCTTTGACCAGTGCTAGCTGGGGCCGGAGCAAGTTCTGAAGTCCTTACTGAGCGATAGGCGGGTGTCTAGCAAGATAGATGAGTGTGCCATGTACACCCAGGGCGCCGCGGGAGCTGTCTGCCAAAGGGGCCTTGGCTCTGGTGGTTTTTTTCTTTCTTGTTAGGTAGTTGGCCAGTTTTATTCCTATTCTCTGCAGAATTTGTTTGGATGGGCTTTGTCCTGACTGAAAATGTTTCATTTTTAGCAGCTCACCTGTGTGAGTGTTTTCTGTGGTAGTGCTTGGGTCTGGGACATTCCACACAGAACAGGCAGTCCTGTACTGTCTTAGCATAAGGAAGGTGAAAGTGAGGCAGGCAGGGGTGCCTGAGTCTGGAGTCCCTGAAATGAGTAACCCAAGTGGGGTCAGTGAGTTGTTCAGTCATGAGACGGGAAGCCTGGCTGGAAAGCTCTCTAGGCTGAGATGCCAAAATGCCGTATGAAACAGATTTTCTCCCATAATTGCTGAGGGCAAGTTGGAGAGGAAGAAGGAGAAAGGGAGGGGTTGTGTGGTGCTGAAAATTCTCTTGGTGCTTTGCAGTAATAATGAAGTTCAAGTCTTGTCTGGAGTTTTTCACAGTGTCATGAAATCCCATTTCATTCTCTGGGGATGCTGCTGACAAACTCTGAGGTGTCTTTAAAGAGAATTACTTACCGTAGATTTGCTTGAGCACTGAGTGCTTGGTGGACCTTATGCCTGAGCTGCCTTTCGATGGACTCTTGGTGGTCCTGCCTGCTGTGATGGCCTTTAGAGGAGTTAGTTCTAGTTCTTTCCGCCACACTTGGAGGACCAAGGAGACACATTCTTGGTTCCATCTGTCCACATGTCCTGCTCCAAGCTGCCTCATACACAAAAGGTGGGAAAGCTGCTTCTTGAGCCGATATCTGGTGGGGACAGGAGGAGAAGGCTTTAAGACTTAGTAGATGACAGTACTGAGAAAAACAAATTTCCTTAAGGTTCCCGGAAGCTACATCAGTAGTACTTGGTGAATTTCTGAGACTTTCAGTCAAGCTCTGTTTTCAATTTCAGTGGCAGCATGCTGACTGTTAGATTTTTTTCCATCATCAAGTATTTCCTGAACTACATAAAATGAGCTAGATCATTCCTTGCCCTAAAGGAGCTCACAGACTAGTGGGATAACGTGATCTGTAAACAAGCATATGTAGTGTGAGAACTGTTATGTCAGAGCAAGAAGTATGTGGGAGCAGGTACAGGAATGGCAGTTTTGGAGGCTTGGTATGACTTGAGAGCTGATCACTTAAGTTGGGTTTTACAGGGTGAGTGGGAGCTTAGCAGCAGAGAAGGGCTTCCCAAGCAGCAGAACTGACATGTGCAGATAGGGGCACTTTTGCAGGAAAGCAAAAATGCAGCACAGTGTGAGCATGGTATGTTGGTGAGGGAGGGAGGGGTGGCTCGGTCACACTCTGGAAGGACCCAACACTGCTGATAGCCTGTTGTATACCAGGTAGTCTTTCTATGCTTAAGCCTGAAAATCTGGTGTAGACAAGAAGCTCAGAAAGGCTGAGTAACTTGCAAAAGGTCACACAGTTAAAGTCAGGAGCAGCCACTATGCAAGCTCAGTGGTACCTACACCCACAGTCAGATACTGCTCAGAACTTTGCAGTCTGTACATGCTAAGGTCCCAGAGAAATTTCTAAGAAGTTTGGCAAAAGTAAGAGCTGTGTTTTATTAAGATCATTCTGCTAAAGAGTGGAGCACAAAGTGAGTAAGAGGAGCACGGAGAATGATGGTGTATTCACACTGAGGGCTTGTTTGATGGTTTCTGTGCCCATGTAGCTGGAAACCCTGGAGGCTTGGTGATTTAAGAGCTACAGCTGCTAACCAAAAAGGTTGGCAGTTCAAATCCACCAGGCTTTGCTTAGAAACTCTGGGGCAGTACTTCTGTGTCGCACAGGGATGCTGTAAGTCAGAATCGACCTTGTGGGAATGGAGTTGGTTCTGGGGTTTGATCTCACAGCTTTCATTTGAAAGTTCCTAAACTGCTTACTGAAACACAGCAGTAGTGGAGCCTCCCAGGGAAGCTGTGTCAGTGTTCATCATCTGGAGCTGCCTGAACTCCTGGTGGGCTGGTAAGGAGCCAGAGAGCAGCAGAACCCATGCCTGGCTGAGCCACATTTTACAATACACCAAACAAGAAATCACCTTTCTAAACCTGCCAAAAACTTGCAGTGCTTGATGCAGTCCCATCCTTCCTTCCCCAAAGGCTGTTTCAGCCAAACAACATAATTCTTCCTTTTTTTTATTTGAGAGTGACAAATCATGGCATCCCTCTTCCAGTATGGCTACCCCATGTCCAAGAAGCCAACTAGAGAAAAGTGAGGGCAATGCAGCTTAACTGTTTCACAATCTACTTCTGTTTGAAATGCCGCAAGTCTTCCACACACTCTTACTGGACAGAGAACTCACTGGGAAGCTCAGGTGTTGGAGAAGCTATTAGCCTCTGCTTTCACTGGGGACAGCCTCCACCTGACTGACACTGATACAGAAACTGAGTATGTGTCCAGAGATAAGGTTCTCATGTTCAGAGGAACATCTCTTCCCCATCCTCAAGGGTGAACACACACTGCTGCTGTGTTGAGAATCCCAACATGCCCAATAACCCCTTCAGGGCTGGGTTCAAGGCTCTCTTCTCTTGCTCCAGCCTACCCTTCTTTATTTGTCTGAGAAAAGTCAAGTCTTGACTGGTAGTAAAGCTCACACTTTTAAGACTCCACCTAATTTTCTCGGTGCCAAAAGTTAAATCTTCATTCTGCTCTTGTGTATTTTCCAGTTTCCCCTTCTCCATCCTTGACTCCTCCCTATGCTAACAGCCTGCACTTAATCAAGCACATGCTCAGCCCTGTTCCTTATCACTCAGTGCTGCTTGGGTTTGTTGCCCAAGTCCCAGCACAGCATGGTGAGCTCCTTTAGTTAAAACAAAATGCACAAGGATAAAACAGCAAACCGGATTTTTCAACATCACAGATACATGAGTTTCTACAATGGGCAGCATCCCAGAAGCTTTTTGGAGTCAGTGTCCCCCAGCCCCAGAGTTGCACAATGGTTCAGTTAGAGGGGGGGTCTGTATAATTGCCATCCCAGATGGGCATATTAGACTATGAGCCCACTGTTCTTAGAAAGAATGATTTAAGGCTCATTTGCTACTATGGATACTTAGTGACAGGACCTGTCGGCATGTGACTCTTCAAAGGAGTCAGAACGGACCATCTGAGAGGCAGGCATTTAGCTAGGGAGCAGCTGTTGGGTTGACATCATAAATTTTGCTATCTGTTTAGATCCCAGGTTTCAGATGAAACATTTAACAAAAAGTTCCTCTGGGCTGGCAGCCAGTGCACATTCTGGAAGAAGTCTCCAAGTGGGGAGAACCATGACCAGTCCAACCTGGCTTCAGAGCAGGGCTTTGAAACAGTTTTGCACATTTCAGTTATGGCTGACAAACTGAAAACCAAATGGACCTAAGTTTTTATAAGGCAGGGGAAGCAGAATGATAAGCGGAACAGGAAAAGTTACAAGTCAAACCTCTGTCAGAAACTTCATCTCCCACTTGGAAAACAAGGGAAGTGTATGTGTTGCATAGCAACCAAGTCTCTTGACCAGCAGAGTTGGAAACTGTATTCTGCTCAAAGATAGCAGCCAACCATCCTGGTGTGAATATGTGTTGCACTCCATAGTCCCGGCAATAATCCAGTCTTCAGCATGAAGCTTGTAAGAGAGTTCACCACATCTCTTTCAAGTCTCCTATTCCACTTATTCTGGTTCACCCCAAGTTATTTCTTGCTTGGAAAGCCAAGACTGAACTGCACAGAATGGTGTGAAGCTTTTGCTTCAGAGGCATACGCAGCACAAAGCCCAGTGCTTTCACTTAAGAGCTCTGGTAAGTTAACTAACTTGTCCAGACTTCAGTTCCCTCATCTGTAGAATGGGGATAAGCAAAGTACCTACCTCAGAGGGTTTTGGGGAGGATTAAATGAGGTAACACACACACACACAAACACTTACATATGTATGTAACTGCTAAGAGCAGTGTCTGGCATAAGTGCCCAGTAAATGGCTGGCTACTAGCATTAATAGTTAAATAACATCACCCTGCCTCTGATGGATAACTTGGTGTATGAGCCACTATCTGGGCAGTTCTTATCCAGCCTATTCTAAGGTGAAGTGCACCGTAGAAGGTGAAGTGCACCGTAGAAGGTGAAGTGCACCTTAGGTGAACTCTCTTCTCTTGACTACAGCCAAAACTGACTTTGTTAATAATGTAAGGGAGAATCTCGGGTTTGAGTGAGATAGAGGTTGAAGTGCTGGATCTGCACCCATAAGACAAGAGGGAAACTAACCGCCTGTCATGACTGCTTCCTAGTGTGGTTGGGAGATCAAATGGGATTAGGCATGAGAAAGGTCTTGGTAAATTTCCAGGAGCTTGACCAGACAGAGAAAACATGACAAGGCTGTGCAAACCCAACCAGATCACCTGGAGATGAGGGGGCAGTCTTTGGCAAGATACTCCTGGAGGCCCTGTCTTGAACATCGCAAGAGTCTGTCTTTTCTGTCTCCCAATACTAGGGTTCCCCCCAGTTCCTTTTTCTACTATATTTGCAGTGATTTGCTTGCCTTTTCCCCATCAATCTTCTCACAGGGAAGGCTGCCTGAGTCCCACCTGGCAGGTATGGGTCCTTCAGGCCTAATCTAAAGTGAGACCCCACTGGTGCTTAAAGAGGAAACCTGGTGGCACAGTGGTGGAGTGCTACATCTGCTAACCAGTTCACATCCGCCAGGCACTCCTTGGAAACTATGGGGCAGTTCTACTTTGTTCTATAGGGTTGCTATAAGCCAGAATCGACTCAGTGACAGTGGGCTTGGTTTTTTGGTTTGAGTGTTTAAAGAACAAACCATTGGAAGAACAGTAGTGAGTGCCCAGCTGCTCAAGAAAAGAACTAAAAGATACAAGGGGAAGGTAAGTCCAAAGGACTAATGCACCACACTACAGCCTCCACCAGACTGACCCAGTATCAGCTAGATGGTGCCCAGCCACCACCACTGACTGCTCTGACAGGGATCACAATAGAAGGCCATGGAGAGAGCTGGAGAAAAACATAGAAACAAATTCTAACAAGAAAAGACGCGACTTTCTGGCTTGACAAGAAACTGAGAAACACAAAGAGGATGGCCCCTGGACACCCTTTTAGCTCAGTCATGCAGGCACTCCTGAGGGTCACCCTTTGGCCAAAGATCTGACAAGCACATAAAACAAAATGAGACTCAAGGGACACAACAGCCCAGGGTAAAGGACTAGAAGGCAGGAAGGGACAGGAAAGCTGGTGATAAGGGAGCCAAGGTTGAGAGATGAAAACGTTGACATGTTGTGAGGTGATTAACTTGTGTCATGAAACAGCATGGGTACCAACTGAGAATCTAGTTTGTTTTGTAACCCATTTGAAGAACAATTCAAAGATGATTTAAAAAATAAAGGCGCTCAGCTGCAAGTGAATGGTAAACAGTTTGAAACTACCAGCTACTCCACGGAAGAATGGTCTGGCAATCTCCTTCAAGAAAGCTTTGCTGTTGTTACATGCCAGGGAGGCCTGACTCAGCAACCCTGTGTAAAACAGAACAAAACATGCCTGGGCCCACACCATCCTCACAAGTGTTGTTATGTTTGTGCCCATTGTTGCAGCCACTGTCATTCCGAACCTTACTGAGGGATTTCTTTTTTTTTGTTGACTCCTCTGTCAGGCATGATGTCCTTTTCCAAGGACTGGTCCCTCCTGATAACATATTCAAAGTATGCAAGATAGTCTCACCATCTGCACTTCTAAGGAGCCTCTCTGACTGCACGTCTTCCAAGATTGATTTTGTTTTTCTGGCAGTCAATGGTATAGTCAGTATTCTTCACAAATGCCATAATTCAACTGCATCAATTCTTCAGTCTTCTTTATTCATTGTTCACCTTTTGCAAAATATCATGGCTTGTATGAGCACCTTAGTCTTCAAAGTGACACCTTTGCTTTTCCACATGCTGAAGCAGTCTTTTGTAGCAGAATTTCCCAGTGCAGTATGTTATTTGGTTTCTTGGCTGCTGCTTCCATGGGCATTGATTGTGGATCCAAGCTAAATGAAATCCAGTGTCAACATTTCCTACATTTATCATGATGTGCCTGTTGGTCTAGTTGTGAGAATTTCTGTTTTTTTTATGTTGAGGTGCAATCCATACTGAAGACTGAAATCTTAGATCTTCATCAGTAAGTGCTATGAGTCATCGTCACTTTCAGAAAGCAACGTTGTGTCATCTGCATGTTGCAAGTTGTTAGTGAGACTTTCATCAACCCTGATGCCACATTCTGCCTTTATGAGGCAGTTCTACCGTGTCCTGTAGGCTAAGATCACTGTAAGTTGGAACTGCATCAGTAGAAACAGGTTTGACTTGATTATAGTTTGGTGCTTACAGCGTGGAGGAGACTGAGACATGAGAAAGCTCTTAGCAAGAAATGCCTTGTGTCCTCTCACAGTTACTCCCTGAAAGCATCTGTCTCTGCCACTAGTCATTGTCCTGTATCTTAGGAGAGCATCCATGTCCACTTCCAGTTCCCACCCCATTATTTTGTTTTAAATTGTGCTTAACTGAAAGTTTACAATCCAATTTGCCATATAAAACCCCAAACACACACCTCTGTGCAACTCTTATCTGCTCTCCTCACCCTATGACAGCACACTCCGCCTTTCCCCTCTGTACTTCCAGGATTCATAAAACCAATGCTTGTCCCCTCCCC
Organism: Heterohyrax brucei; assembly: GCA_028571685.1. Lineage (NCBI taxonomy): Eukaryota > Metazoa > Chordata > Mammalia > Hyracoidea > Procaviidae > Heterohyrax > Heterohyrax brucei. The sequence goes on along the minus strand of CM053150.1, from coordinate 48,057,553 downwards.
ATCACCCTTCCCTCTCGTCTCTCAGGAGGAGCCGGTCAGACAGCCTCATACATGTCTTTAAGCCAAGAAGTCCACACACCACCAGCATCACTGTGTCTTACAGTCCTGTCCAGCTGTTGTCTGAAGTGTTGGCTTCAGGACTGGTTTCAGCCCTGGGCTAGCAGCAAGTCCAGGAGCCATGTTCTCAGGGGACCACTAGGAGGTCTGGACCATCAACTCAGGTCTTTTAACAGTTACACATCTACACTCCCACTTTTCTCATGCTATGTCACAGCCTCTATGTTGTGTTCCCTGAATGGGCAGTCTTTGGTGGTGGCCAGGCACCATCTAGTTCTAGCTGATGCAGTCTCCCAATCACATGGGCCTTTCTGTCTCCTGGACTCATATTTTCATGTCTTTAATATTCTTGGTTTTCATCTTCTCCAGGTGAGTTGGGACCCACTGATGTTCCTTAGATGGCAGCTTGCTGGCTTTTAAGACTTAAGGTGCCACTCACCAACAGGGAATGCAGAACATTTTCTTAGAAAAAAACTAGTTATGCCAGTTGACCTCAGTGTCCCCTGGCACCATGGTCCCTAGACCCTGTCCCTGCTACTCTATCCTTTAAAATGTCGGGTTGTATTTGGAAAACCTTTTAGCTTATGGTATAGCCCAGCTGTGCTGACCTCCCTTCTGCTGTGGTCACTCCCTTCACCTAACCAAATTCCTATCAACTATCTAATCTATAGACACACTTCTCCTTCCATCCCTAGCCTTGTAGCTGTCAAAGATTATCTTCTGTGCATAAATCCTCTAAGTCCTTAAAACAGTGGTCTTGGACAATATTTTTCCTTTTGCAGCTGACTTCACTCAGCGTAATGTCTTCAGATGATTCTACCCACCCCTTGTTTTGAGCTTGGTGGTTGCTCAGAAAGGTGTTTACAATACATTTGTCAGGCAGTGTTCTACATGCAGTCCTTGGACTGGATATTTGTGGTGTGAGTAATCCCTGAGTAGTGAAGACGCAAGAAAAAATGTCTGTGTAGTGTTATAGAGCTTACAAAGTAGACATTGCTCTCATTCCAGCAACTTGTCTGTATAAACAGGACAAGGGCAACATTTGTTAAGACCCTCTTACAGGTGACAAACCTGAGGGTCTGGGAAGCCAAGTGACTGCCTAAGGTCAGATAACCTGTTAGTGCTTCATTGGACACTCTGGCTTCCTGGTCACAAATCCCTCTACATTGTGCCATTTTGAGCAGTTTTCCATTTTTCTTGGAAAACACCTCCAAAATAGTTTATGCAAATAAAATACTAGGATCTATACTTTGAGTTGGAATCGACTTAATGGCAGTGGATTTGTTGTTTTTTTGATACATGTGTGACCCACAGAATTTTCATTGACTACCTTTTGGAAGTAATCACCAGGCCTTCCTAGTCTGTCTTAGTCTGGAAGCTCCATTGAAGCCTGTCTACCACAGGTGACCCTGCTGGTATTTGCAATACTGTTTGCATAACTTCCAGATGACAGCAACATGCAAAGCACCACAGTGTGATCAACTGATGGAATACCGTTCAGTACAGTGCTGCCAGATGAGCCCCCAGGCTGGAAAGCACTCAAAATACACCGTGGCTACAACAGCGGATTTGAGCAGTAATCATGAAGATGGCACAGGATCAGGCGACAGCCCGCTCCACTGTCCAAAGCGTTCACCAGTAGTTGGAGCTGACTCAAGGGCAACTAATGAACAACAAAACACATGTTGTTAGAGGCCATCAGGTTGATTCTGACTCATGGTCACCTAAAATTGACTTTGTCACATCACCACATAGAAGTCACTGGGAACATCTAAGAGAATAGGAAGCGTCCTACTCTAGGCATCAGGGACAACCAAAGAACCAAAGCTGCCATGGCACCCTACCGCCTTACCTTCTCCAGGCACGCTGGATGACTGCTGCTGCTTTGTTCTTTTTGCGAAAGAGTTCTTTCCTGCTTCTTTCTTTCTGGATTATCTGCAGCCGGAGCTCTACGGGGAGAAGGTCAATATTCACACTCTGTCCAGAGAGGAGAGTAGGTGATGGATCAGTCTCCTCAGATACTGTGGATGTCCCCAACTTCCTGGGCCCTGATCTTAGCACCTCTGTGCTCTGTGGCAAATCTGAGTGTACCCTTCCTGCAAGCTTGTCTTGTATCACTTTGTTTCTTGGTGCTCGATGATGAAGAAGATTTTGCCCAGCATGGAGCACCTCCCCCTTGGCACTGCCAGGCCGGCTAGAACCAGCTGGGGAACACCTTTTTCCTTGGAGCTCTTGAACACGCATTCTCTGGGGGGCATACTTGGCCTTAGGCACTATGGCACGCTGCCTGCTGGGCTTCCTGTGGCTGTCCTGCTGTGGAAGGTTTGCAGCTGCTTGAGTGGGATCCTCTCCTTCCTCACTGGGCCCTGCCTCCCTGATGCAGGAGGGCTGCTTCAGGAAGGCTTTTCCCTTTTCATACTGCTGCTCGCCAAATGTCTGACCTCTGCACTTCTCAACAGGGACTTCTGGATGTCTGATTCCACTATTGCCTTCAGTAGGGTTGACGTGGACACAGGCAGATCGACTTTTAGAAGATTCTCTGGATGTTTCTGAAGAGACAAGGAAAGACAAGAGTATTTACAGCCCTGAGTTTGTATGGTACGGCAATTCTGCCCGTTTGTTCACATAAAATACTGTCTTACCCTGCAGTATCATTGTAAGTGGTGATCATAATGAGGGAAAAATGCTTAGCTCTTATTTCTAGCAATATGGTAAGTTACATAACTTGAAAACCTTCCTCCCATGAGTGACTAATGCTGACTAAGATATAATAAACATCCTTTAAAAACCACAGTCATGCTTTCAAGGAAAAAAAAAATCTCAAAGGACCACAAACAAAGAAGAAACTGAAAATCAGAGCAGTATGTATATGTGCTGCTCCAGGGGCTGCCTAGGCAGGTGGTGATGGTGGTGGTGTGGGCAGCAGCTGGTGGTGACATGTGGGGAAGTTGGTCTTAGTAAAAATATCTGGTTGTGTTTTGACACCCAGATAAAAACAGAAAATGAGACCTTGATAAGAGAAAGTTAATTAGAACCAAGGCCCTGTATGAAACCAGTGCTCTTAAAGGAATAGCCACGACACCTCAGAAATGATACACAACGCAGAAAAGTCTGCTTGCAAGCTCTGGGAGACTGGGAAGTTTATGCTAGCCTATGCTCTGAATGGGGTAAACAGTCTCTCAGGAGACCCTAAACACAAAGCCCTATGCCTCACATGGTTTTGGTAGTCGTTTCATCTCAACCCATGAAAGAAATAAATTTGAAAACTGACCACAGGATGGTGATATCCCAGACTGTCTCATAGAAATGAACAGAGTATATTGTGCTCTCAACTAACAATGCATAAATAGAGTCATTCTGAAATGCCCTCACAATCTAAAATGATATAACACATGAGGAAACAGTGTTAGCAGACACGAAGAGCAAGAACTTTGGCTAACAGGACAGCATGTATGTATACACACAATAACTAAACACGTAAAACAAAAGTAAACAGATATGAGAAAATATATTTCCAGAAGAACCAAATACAACACTTAAAATGGGGAACTTAGCCTCTGAATATGAAATACAACGAAAGGACACAGGCCATGATGGTGGAACAGTTGGATGCTTCATGTTCTGTTACAGCAAAGATCTGAAAAAAACAAGTGATGCACTAGGAACACTAATTATCATAGACAAAGCCAAAGAACTGGACTGAGCATCAGGTGGAAGGAGAGACAATTAAAAACCAGTGGAAACAGGGAACTACAAATTGGTTGCTGGATCACTAGTGTCCTGATAGCTAAATCTGTACAGCACATACGGGCTAAGGCAAGCACCAACATCCTAAGCCAAAACACACCCCATATGGTGCAGCCCCATAGTCCCCTGCTGTAACCAGAGAACTGGGTCTGCTCCTAACTCCACATAGCCCTGCCAACCCAGCACTGTAGGTAAGACTTTCCATACCACATACTCAGTGACTGATGACCCAAGAAACTGCACCCCAAGCAACTGTAGCCCCACAAGAACAGTGAACAGACTCCCATACTCACATACCTAGTAGCTGCTCTGACCGTCTGGAGACAGGAGGTGAGAACTTCAACAATGTCAACAACCAAAGTAACATACAGACCCAGCCTACTTGGACATTTCAAACAAAAATACAGGATGCAGTAAAGAAAAATTCAATAAATAAATAAATTATCATGGATGTCTTGGAGACAAAGTCATTATCAAATTACATAAAGAACAAAGAAAAGATGACTCCAGTAAGCAACTAAAATACAAAATCAGAAAACCTTCCAGAGGAAGATAGGAACTACCTGATAAAAATTTCAAAAGGTTAATATAAAGAGCTTTCCAAGGGATCAGGCAAAACACAGACCAAGCCAAGGAATACACAGCTAGAACAACTGAAAAAGTCAGGAAAACAATACAAGAACAAAACAATAGAATACACAAGCTTCTTGAATCAGTACAGAAACAGCAACTAGAAATCAAAAAGATTAACAATAAAATTTTAAAATTAGACAAGTGAAAAGGTCACAGGAACAGAATTGAGACAAGAGAAGTCAGAATTAGTGAAACTGAAGGTAATTACCTGACACCAATTTGAGGAAAAGAAACAAACAAACCCAGTGAAGAAAGCCTATGAGTTTTGTGGGACACTGTCAAGAGGAAAACCTATGAATGACTGGAATATGAGAATGGGTTGTGGAGAAGGGAAATAATAGGAATAATGAGATAACTGTTGCAGATTTGCTGATAGAAAACTTCCATAGTATTATGAAAGATGACACAATATCTATCTAAGAAGCCCCACAAACCCCAAACAGGACAGACCCCAAAACAAAGTCACCCAGAGTATCATAATCAAACTTGCCAAAGCCAATAACCGAGAGTTTGGAGAGTGGTTACAGATAAATGAAAGTCACCTATAAAGGAGAACCAAAAAGACTAAACTTAGATTACTCAGCAGAAACCAGGCAAGTAATAAGGCAATGAGATGACATACATAAACCCTTGAAGAAAAAAAAAATACCAGCCAAGAATTATATATCCAGCAAAATTTCCTGTCAAATATGATGGTGAAATCAGGTCATTTCCAGATAAACAGAAATTAAGGGAACTGTAAAAACCAGACCAAAATTCCAAGAAATGTTACAGGGAGAACAGTGGGAGCCGCTCATTGGCAGGTATGCAAATTGTGTATTCTCAGTCATGATAAAAAAATAAAAATAAATAAATACTACAGGGAGTACTTTGATTGGAGAACCAACATCAGACAACAATCCAAGACACAGTACAGATCAACTACATATCAATTTAGATAGGGAATTTATAAAAACAAATCAAAGTTAAAAGACTGAAAATAGGGAACAAGAGATACCAACCTGTAGATGACAACATGAAAACAAGAAAGAAGAAATAAATGGTTTAGACACAGAACTTCCATATCTGTTTACTTGACTAAAAACTCCCCTATAGACAACTATACAATTAACTTCACGGACTTGCCATCTTGCCACTGTACACAATGGGCATTGCAGAAAGAGTTCCAAAATTGCTCTGAAGGGTGGACTAGGTATTAGTGTCAAGTGCATAGCTTCCCAAGAGGAGTACTTCAAAGGTGACCAGTGATATTTGGCAATGAGGTGTGTGGCACTTAGAGCAATTAAGTTTGTGGATGTAATTGTTGGACCTCGTCAATATATATGCACCCAATGACCAAACCCAAACCCACTGACATCAAGTGGTTTCTGACTCTTAGCTACCCAATGATGCCAAGCCAAGCCAAGTACCGTCGAGTCAGATCCAACTCATGATAGGACCCCAAAATACATAAAGAAAACTTTAAAAGCAGTGACAAGACAAATAGGCAGTTACACAATAACGTTAGGAGATTTCAACACACCACTTTCTGTGAAAGGCAAAAAATGGAGAAACTCTTATTAAAATATGGAAGATCTAAATGCTGCAGTGAGCCAACTCAACCTCATAGACACATACAGAACATTCCACCCAACAGCAACAAAATACACATTCTTTTCCAAAACACATGGAAAATTTTCCAGAATAGATCACATTTTTGGCCACAAAGCAAACTTTAATAAAATTCAAAACATGGAAAAATAAAAGACTGTTCTCTGATCCTAATCCCACATAAGTAGAAATCAATAAAAGAAAAAAGTAAGGGAAAAGGAAAAATCAAATACATGGAAATTGACGAACACCTTGCTTTGAAACTACTGGGCAACAGAAGAAATCAAGGACTGTATCATAAACTGAATTGTGTGCCCCTAAAATGTGTATCAATTTGGTCAGGCCATGATTCCCAGTATTGTGTGGATTGTCCACCATTCTGTCATCGGGTGTGATTTTCCTATGTGTTGTAAATCTTTTCTCTAAGACATTGATGAGATGGTGTCAGCTGCAGTTATTTAAACTTGATCTTCAAGATTAATATACAACTTAAGCCAATCTCTTGAGATTTAAAAGAGAGAAGGAAGCAGGGAGACAAGGCAACCTAATACCACCAAGAAAGCAGAGCTAAGAGTGTGTGTCCTTTGGACTTGGGGTCCCTGAGCCTGAAAATCTCCTAGACCAGGGGAAGCTTGATGACAAGGACTTCATCCAGGGCTGACAGAGGGAGAAAGGGTTTGCCTGGAGCTGATGCTCTGAATTTGAACTTCTAGCCTACTAGACTGTGATAGAATAAACAGTTTGTTGAAGCCATCTACTTGGGATATTTCTGTTATACCAACACTAGATGTGCTTAATCATAGCAACAACTGTAAGGATGGCAAAAGACGGGAAGTGTTTTGTTCTGTGGTGCACACATTCTCTATGAGTCAGAACTGACTCAACAGCATCTAACAACAACAAATGACGGAAATGGATGGAATAAAAAAACTCACAGAATCAAATGAGAATGTAAACACATCTTACCAAAACCTCTGGGACACAGCACAAGCTGTGTTTAGACAGCAACTTATACCAGTAAACCCACACATCAAAAAAGAAGAACCAAAATAGAAATGCTAAGCCTAAAATTTGAACAAACAGAAAGAGAGCAGTGAAAGAAGCCATTAGGCACTGGAAGAAATGAAATATTAGGGATTAGGGCAGAAACAAATGAAATAGAGAATAAATAGAAAAACAAATGAAAGGATCACAAAGACCAAAAGTTGATTCTTTGAAAAAAATCAACAAACCATTGGCCTAAGTGACCAAAAAAAAAAAAAAAAGAGGAGAGGAAGCAAGAAACTCCAACAAGAAATAAGACAGGTAATATCACAACAGACCCAAATGAAATAGAGTATCAAAAAATTGTACTCCTACAAATGTGAAAGCCTACAGAAAAAGGACAAATTTCTGGAAACACACTACCTACTCAAACTAACCAAAACAGAGGTAGTAAAACTAAATACACATATAGTAAGAGATTGAATAAGTAATTTAAAAAATTCACAAAAACAACAAAGAACAACTTTGGCCTAAATGGCTTCACTAGAGAAGTCTATCAAACTTTCAGAGAACAACTAACGCCAATACTACTCAAGCTATTTCAAAGCGGAGAAAATGAAGAAATACTCCCAAACGCATTATATAAGCCATTATAACTCTGATACCAAAGCCAAGACAACACACATACAGAGCAATATCCTTCATAAATATAGATATAAAAATGCTTAAAATTTTAGCCAATAAAATTCAACAGCATATAAAAATAATAATAATAATAATCATGATAAAGTGGGAGTCATACCAGGTATGCAAGGAAGGTTCAACATTAGAAAATCAATCAACATAATCTATCATACAAATAAAACAAAAGAACCACATGATTTGATCAGTTGATGCAGAAAAGGCACGACAAAGCCCACTATCCATTCCTCATAAAAACTGTCAGCAAAATGGGAAGAGAAGAGCAATTCCTCAACATAATAAAGGGTGTTTATATAAAGCCAACGGCCAACATCATTCTATACAGAGGCAGGCTAAAAGCATTCCCCTTGGGAATGGGAACCAGACAAGAGTGCCTTTTATCACCATTCTTCTTCAGCATTGTCTTGGAAGCCCTACCTAGAGCAAAAGGGCAAGAAAAAGAAATAAAGAGCATCGAAATTGGTATGGAAGAGGTGAAGCTATCCAAATCCATAGCATATGATCATATACAGAGAAGTCTAAAGAATCCACAAGAAAGCTATTGGAACTTTTAAAGGATTTCAGCAAAGTTGCAAGATACAAGATTAACATACAAAAATCAGTTGGATTCCTTTACACCAACAAAGTGAATTTTGAAAACGAAATCACCAAATCAATACCATTTAAGAAGATAAAGGACTTAGAAATATATCTAATGAGGGATGTAAAAAGCATATACAAAGAAAATTATGAAACACTCCTGCAAAAAACCAAAAGAGAACTACAACTGAAAAAGCATAGCACGCTTATGGAAAGGAAGACTCAACACTGTAAAACTGTTAATTTTACCCAAAGTGATCTAGAGGTACAATGCAATCCCACTCCAAATTCCAACAGCATTCTTTAATGAGGTGGAGGAACAAATCACTAACTTTATATGGAAAGGGAAGAGGCCCCAGGCAAGTAAATTATTACTGAAGAATGAACGAACAAAGTAAGAGGCCTCACACTACCTGATTTTAGAAACTATTATACAACCTTGGTAGAAACCCTGGTGGCATAGTGGTTAAAAAAAAAAAAAAAAGCTATAGCTGCTAGTCAAAAGGTCAGCAGTTCAACTCTACTAGATGCTTCTTTAGAAACCATAAGGGGCAGTTCTACCCTGTCCTATAGGGTAGTCATGAGTCAGAATTGACTTGGCGGCATCCAGTTTGGTTTTATACAGCCTTGGTAGTCAAAACAGCCTGGTACTGGTAAAACAAAAGACACATAGACCAATGGCTGAGAATTGGGAATCAAGACATAATCCATCTACCTATATACAGTCAGCTTATCTTTGACAAATGCCTCCATTTATTGGGGAAAAGACAGTCTCTTTTACAAATGACGCTGGCTTAACTAGATGTCCATCCACAAAAAAAAATGAAGATCCACACCTCACACTATGCACAGAAACTAAATGATAACGGATCAAAGACCTAAATAACAATCTAAAATGATAAAAATCAAGGAAGGAAAATGGGCACAATGCTGGGGCTCTAATACCTTGCACAAATAGGGTACAAACCATAATTAATGATAAACAAACAGCAGAAGACAAACAAGGTAAGTGAGAACACCTAAAAATTAAAACCTTATGCTCATCACAAGATCTTATAGAAAGAATGACCAGACAACCTGCATGCTGGGAGAAATTTTTGGGCTATGACATGAAAGTAACAAGGGTCTAATCTCTAAAATCCACAAGAATACAGCAATGCCTCAACAACAAAAAGACAGTCTGATTAAAAAACAGGCAAAAGATGTAAACAGACATTTAATCAAAGATGGAAGTCAGACAGCTGACAGACATGAGGAAATTCTCACAGTCATTAGCCATTAACTCATTGCCACTGAATCGATTCCTCCTCACAGCAACCCTATAGAACACAGCAGAACTGCTGCAGAAGTTTCCAGGGATTGTATGAGGATTCAAATTGCCAACCCACTGATCAGCAGCTATAGTGGTTAACCACTATGTCATCAGGGTTTCCATTAGAGAGAGACATGTCAGAAGTTCCTTGAGATACTGCCTCACCCCACTAATACTGGCACTAATACAAAAAACACAAAATAATAAATGCTGTAGAGGTTGTGGGAAGACTGGAACTCCTATTCATTGCTGGTGGGAATGTAAAATAGTACATTCACTTTGGAAAATGATATGGCAGAATGAAATGAAATGAAAGCTGGAAATAGAAATACCATGTAATTCAATAATCCTACACTTAAGAATACACCGTAGAGAAGTAAAAGCCATCACACGAATAGACACATGCACACCCGCAGTCACTGCAGCACCAGTCACAACAGGAAAAAGATGGAAACAACCTAAATGTCCATCAACAGCGGTATAAACAGATTATGATACATACACAGATTACTGTGCAAAAATAAATCACAATGATGAGTCCATGGAACCTCTCACAACACAGATGAATCTGGAAGGTATTATGCTGAGCGAAATAAGTCAGTCATGAAAGGACAGAGTGTACGAGACCACTGAAGTAAGAACTCAACAAAAGGTTTAAACAGTTAAAAGCATTTTTTTTGATGGTTATGAGAACGAAGGAGAGATGAGAGGGGAAACCACCAACTAGATAGTAGATAAGTGTCAGCTTCAGAGAAAGGAGGACAACATGCAATGTAAGAGAAGACAGCATAACTGGATCAAAGTAAAAGCAGAGAAGTTTCCTAGATACATCCCAAAACTTTGAGGGACTGAGTAGATGGGCCTGAGGCCTGGGGACTACAATTTTAGGGGACATCTGGGTCAACTGTCATAATAAAGTTCATAAAGAAAATCTTCTACATCCCACATTGGTGAGCACTGTGTGGAGTCTTAAAAGCTTGCAATTGTCTCTTCCCATCTGGAACAGAGAAGAGTGAAGAAAACCAATGATATCAGGAAAATATTAGCCCAAAGGACTAAAGGACCACATGAACCACAGACTCCAGCAGCCTGAGACCAGAAGATCGAAGTGGTACCCAACCACCATCAGTGACCACTCACAGGGATCACAACTGAGTCCCAGATACAGAGGGAGAAAAAGTAGGACAGAACTCAAATTCACGCAGAAGGACCAGATAGCAAAATGTACAGTCACACAATACTGGGAGTTGTGGCCTAGCCAAGCTGATACCAATATTTTGCAGGGACATAATTCAATCCATGACACAGGCGAAAAAAACATGATTAAAAGAGAGGCAGAGACAGAAGCAGAGGTAGAGAAACAACAGAAAGAAATAACATACAACAGAAACAGGAACAAAGATTATTCAGATAATTTGTTTTCAGAAACAGACTTAAGGTAACTGAAAGAATATTGAAGGTATGCTATTCTTCATGTAATACAAGTATATATGCTCATTCAATAGAACTACAGAAGACAAAATCAGAAACAAGACATTGATTCCCTATGGGGATAGGGTAGGAAAGCAGTAGGAAGAAGACTGAAACGGGAACCGGGCAGTACAAATGAGGAAGGAGTGACATTACTCTTGAGTACATTTTATTTTATAGCTCTGATTCTCAAAACTATTATATTATTTCACATACACCAAACAATAATTAAAATAAACCAGGATATAGGAAGAACCCCCAAAGTACTATAAACAAAGGAACCTGACAGTGTCACAGATGACTAAGATAACCACACTGAAGTGGATGAGAATGAAAAGAACCAGCCTAAGGAACTACGTAAAACTACTATGAACAAAGCCAATCCCTGGCTTACAAACATCCATCAACCTATGTACAACTCATAGCTACAAATCAGCCCCTCAAGCCTATTATATTAAAAATCTCACTTAAAACAGTTTATAATAACAAATGGGTGCTACTTTGTAACATGCATCAAAACATTATTATGATTAATGTACTTTTTTGATACTTTTTTTTATTATTATTTAATATGACTGAGTGAAAATGCACATTCCCGTATAAATTTACATGCCCACCTATATGCAGCTTCCACTGCTCTCCCTGCCCGGTGACAGTACACTATTCCTCTCTGCTCCATACATGTCTCATCATCCCAACAGTCTCCTTTCCCCTCCTCTCCACCCACTCTCCTTCCTCCAGCCAGAGGTCAGCAGGATGATATCCTATAGACGCACAGAACCATAAAGTGCATCCAATATATGGTCACTCTGCATCGCCAAGTCCAACTCATTCGTGTCCAAAGAGTGGACCTTCATTATGACTTATGGGCAAGGGAAGCATCAGGGCCAGGGGCCATGCTCCCAGGGGAACCCTGAAACTGCTGGACCATCAATTGAGGTCTTTTAGTGGAGATCTCAGGATGCACCCCTTTTTATTCTTGTGTTGCCAGTGAGACTCCTCTCTGTGAACTCCATTGTGGCTATCACTGGTGGTGGTTGGGCACCATCCGGTTCTTCTGGTCCCAAGTCGATGTAGGCACCCACTCATGTGGGTTTATCTTCTGGGTTGTCTTTCCCCCATGTCATTTTGGTCCTCAGTGAGCATCTGTTCCTGCTGAGTTGGGACCATCTGCTGTGCCCTTGGATGGCAGCTTGGCAGCTTTTAAGACCCCAGACGCCACTCACCAATGTGGGATGCAGACAGCCCTCTTAGCAAAACGCTAGTGGTGCCAATTGGCCTCGATTTCGCGTAAAAGCATGGTCCCCTGCCCCCTGCCCCCTGCCCTAGCTACTCTGTCCTTGCAATATTGGGTTAAGATGGAAGGAATATTCAAGTTATGTTGAAGTCCACTTAATGTTGTTCTTGTTTCTAACGTGCGCTATCACCGATTTCACCCAACTAGATTTCTAGCAACTATCTAATCTAAACCCTCCCCCCTTGCTCTCCCTCCCTCCCCTCCCTTGTAGCTGTCAGAGTCTTTTCTTCTATACATAAGTCTGTTTTTGAGATCTTATTGTAGCGGTCTCATACAATATTTGTCCTTTGGTTGCTGACTACTTTCACTCAACATAATGTCTTCCAGTTGAAACCAGGTTAAGAGATGTTTCCTGGAATCATCATTATTCTTTATCATTGTGTAGTGCTCCACTGAGTATATATACCATAGTTTAATTATCCATTCTTCTGTTGTTGGGCAACTGGGCTGATTCCATCTTCTTGCTATTGTGGACTGTGCTGCAATAAACATTCTTGTGCATGTGTCCATTGGTGTGAAAAGCCTTGATTCTGTAGGATATATTCCAAGCAGTGGAATTACTGGGTCAAATGGTATATCTATATCCATTTTTTTAAGGAAGCGCCAGATTGCTTTCCAAAGAGGCTGGACCATTTTGCAACCCCACCAACAGTGTAGGTGTAGGAGAGTTCCCCTTTCTCCACAGCCTCTCCAGCATTTGTTGTTTTGTATTTTTTGGATCATGGCCAACTTTGTTGGAGTGAGATGGTATCTCATTGTAGTCTTGATTTGAATTTCTTTAGTAACTAAAGATCGTGAACATGTCCGCATGTGCTTTTTGGCTGCCTGGATCTCCTCTTTAGAGAAATGTCTGTCCATCTCCTTTGCCCATTGCTTCACTGGATGATTTATCTTCTTCTTATCGATATTTTGTAGTATCTTATAGATTATGGAGATCAGGCATCAGTCTGATATAGAGTTACCAAATATTTTTTCCCATTCTGTAGGTGTCCTTTTAATTCTAGTAATAAAGTCTTTGGATGAGCAAAAGTGTTTGATTCTTAATAGTTCCCATTTATCTACTTTCTCTTCTGTGGATTGTGGTTTGTTTGACAGAATTTGGAGTCTGTCCACATTGTGTATTAAAACTTCCATTGTTGTTCCTACCTTTTCTTGGACGAGCTTTATCATTTTGGGTTTGATATTTAGGTCTTTTATCCAGTTAGTTGTATAAGGTGTAAGATATGGATCCTGTTTCAGTTTATTGCAGATGGATATCCAATTTTGCCAGCACCATTTGTTGAAGATACTTCAACAGTATCTTCAGTTTAATGTCTTAGGGCCTTTGTCAAATATCAACTGTTCATAGGCAGATGGTGTCATCTCTGGGGTTTCAATTCTGTTCCATTGATTGATCTGTCTGTTCTTGTACCAGTACCAGGCTGTTTTGACCAGTGTGGCAGTGTAGTATGTTCTAAGGTCGGGTAACGAGAGGTCTCCCAGTGTAGTGTTCTTCATTAGTAGTACCTTACTTATCCAGGGCTTCTTCCCTTTCCAAACAAAACTGGTGATTTGCTTCTCTATCTCATTAAAAAATGACACTGGAACTTGTATTGGTATTGCATTATATAAGTAGATTGCTTTGGGTAAAATAGACATTTTCACAATGTTAAGTCTCCCTATCCATAAGCAGGGTAGGTTTTTCCATTTATCTAAGTTTCTCTTAGTTTGTTGTAGTAAGGGCTTGTAGTTCTCTGTGTAAAGGTTTGTTATTTCTCTGGTTAGATTAATTCCTAGGTACTTTATCTTCTTAGGGGCTATAGTAAATGGTATTGATTTGGTGATTTCTTCATTAACAGTCTCGTTGTTGGTATAAAGGAATCCTACTGATTTACTTATGTCTATCTTATATCCTGAGGCTTTGCTGAACTCTTCTGTCAGTCTGAGTAGTTTACTTATAGATTCTTCGAGATTCTCTGCATATACAATCGTATCATCTGCAAATAGGGAGATTTTGACTTGTTCTTTGCTGATGCAGATGCACTTTATTTCTTGGTCTTGTCTAATTGCTCTGGCTAGAACTTCTAGTACAATGCTGACTAGGAGAGGTTCTAAAGGGAAAGTCTTTCAGTCTCCATTCAGGATGATGTAGGCAATTGGCTTTGTATAAATGGCCCTTATTGTGTTGAGAATTTTCTATCTATCCCTACTTTGCTAAGAGTTTTTAGCATGAATGGGCATTGGACTTTCTCAAATGCCTTTTCTGCATCAACGCACAAAATCAGGTGATTCTTGCCTTTTGTGTTATTTATGTGGTTAATCACGTTAATTGTTTTTCTGATGTTGAGCCAGCCTTGCATCCCTGGTATGAATCCCACTTGGTCAGGATGGATTATTTTCTTGATATGTTGTTGTATTCTATTGGCAAGAAGTTTGTTGAAGATTTTTTCATATAGATTCATGAGTGATATCGGTCTGTAGTTCTCCTTCTTTGTTGGGTCTGTCCCTGGCTTTGTTATCAGGGTTATGCTGGCATCATAGAAGGAGTTTGGAAGTACTCCATCCCTTTCTATACTGTGAAACAGTCTCAGTAGTACTGGAGATAATGCTTCTCTAAAAGCTTGGTAGAATTCTGCAGTGAAATCATCTGGGCCCGGGCTTTTGTTGGTTGGCAATGTTTTGATGACATTTTGTATTTCTATATTAAAGAGTTTTAGTGTATTTGGAAGTGGCGATGCATAGAAAGGTGCTCTATATACAAAGACATACATTTAATTAATGGACATTAGATAGGAACTGTACCTGTTTTGATTTACATAAAATTTGATTTAAAGAACTCTTTCATAATCCAGGGACTGCCTAGACTCTCAAGCTATTGCTGGTGTTGTTAGGTGGTGATGTTACTTCATTTTCAGCTCATAGCATCCCTCTGTGAACGAGCGGAACAGCCTCACAGGGCTTTCTTGACTATGATCTTTATGGAAGCAGACCGTCAAGTCTTTCTCTCATGAAGCCACTTGGTGGGATCAAACTGCCAAGTTTTCGGCCAGCAGCTCAGCACCTAACTCCTGCATCAGCAGGGCTCTTTACTTTAAGACTAAACTAACAAAAAAGTACACAAATACTGTATTATTAATTAGTATATTTAATTCTCAGGAGTTTGGGTTATTCTGAAACTCTATGTATGCTATGATTAACAAATATGTAAAAATACATTGTAAGTAATGACTGATGCCTCTCATTGTTGGTGAATTAAGTTTCAAATAAAGAAAAAGGAAAAGCTAGAATAAACCCTGTGGTAATGATTGATGTCCAGGAACTTGAGTTATATGGATGAGTTCCCACCATTCCTTAAATGATAAGCATTTCTTATTGTGCCTGGATTGTGCAAACCTGATTTCCTGCTGGGAGTCTGGAATATCAGTGTGTGCTAAGTAGCGAGTGTCTGTATGAATGAGCATCGAAAGAAGCCCTAGACTTCTAAAGCACAGGCAAGCTTGCTTGGTAGACAGCATTTCATACATGTTGTTACATTTTCTTGCTGGAGAAATTAAGTACACCTTGGGTGACTCCACTGGGAGGGGACACTTGTAAGCCTGAACCTGGTTTCCTCTGGATTTCACCCCAATTGCCTTTTTCCTTTGCTGATTTTATCTTGTATTCTTTTACTATAATACATGATATCCCTCAGTCCAACTATCTGCTGAATCCTGTAGGTGGTCTTGGGGACCCTTACATACTCAATAAACCCCCAACAGGATAAACTCAAAGAAATCCATACCAACATACATCATAATTAAACTTGTGAAAACTAACAAGAACTGTATCTTGAAAGTGACCAGAGAAAAAGGTCACATTATTTACAGAGAAACACCAATCAGAATGTGTCATGGACTGTAGTATGGCCTGCAAAATAAATGTAGCAATTTGGTTGGTCCATGATTGCTAGTGTTGTATAACTGTCCTCCATTTGGTAATTTTTCCATGCTGTAAATCCTAATCTCTGCCTTGGTTAACAGACTGGATAATGTTAAAGAGGATTAGGGTGGGACTCTAACACCCTTCCTAAGGTCACCTCCCTGCTCTGATGTAAAGGGAGTTTCCCTGGAATGTGGCATGCAGCACCTTTTATCCTACAAGACATAAAAAGCAAGGGTGGCAAGGGGAGAATCAGGGACCTCATGCCATCAACAAAGCAGCACCAGGAGCAGAGTGCATCTTCTGGACCTGAGGTTTCTGCACCAAGAAGCCCTCAGACCACAGAAGGACTGATGAAAGACAAGGACCTTCCTTCAGAACTGACGTAGAGAGACAGTGCATTCCCCTGGAGATGGCACCCTGAATTCAGACTTCTAGCCTACTGGATTGTGTAAGAATAAACTGGTTTTTGCTAAAGCCATCCACCTGTGGCATTTCTGTTATAGTAGTACCAAATGACTGAAACAGAACGCCAGTGAATTTCTTATCTCAAGCCATGGAGGCCAGAAATATTTTTTTAGTGCTGAAAAAAGAGGAATGCCAACCACAAATTCCATATGCAGCTAACTATCCTTTAGGAATGAAGAACAAACAAAAACATTCTCAGACAAAGGAAAATTTGTTGCTAGGAGACCTATCTTTAAAGATTGATTAAAGGAGTTCCTCAAACAGAAGGATGGAATGCTTGAGCACAAGGAAAAAGAAACTAAAAAGCAGAAATATGAGTATAGACAATAATCTATCCTTTTCCTCATGAGTTTTATAAAACATAAATTATAACGCCATCTGATTCTCAAAACAATGGTATTTGTAAGTGGGTGAGGTAAAGGGATCTAAGGGTTTATGAGGGTCCACACCTCATGAAAGTGGTTAAAAGCTGATACTAGTGGACCAACAGAAGTCACATATGTATACAGTAATACCCAGAACAACTGCTATGGAAACTATATGAACAGATACATTCAAAAACACTGTAAGTAAATCAAGACAAAACACTAAAAAATGTTCAAGTAACCCACTGGAAGGCAAGAAAAGAGAACCAGAGGAAACAAACAAAGATAATAAAATGGCAGATTCAAGCGCTAACATATCAATAATTATCTTAAATGTAAATGGTCTAAATATGCCAATAAAAGAGCTCTGCAATCCATGGGCTGTCATCAGAGAGCAGACGGAATGCACCTACCATCTGGCTTTCTGGAGTCTATGTCTGAGGAAACATGCTGCTGCTTCTGGGAGGCTCTGTCTGGAAACCCTCCTGAAGCCTCCTGGGAGTCTCTCTGTTCAGAGCCTTGGGTTGTGTTACTGGTGGGAGGCTGTCCGCTGGGCTGATCCTGGATGCTGGGCAGAGGGGCAAGGAGTTGGGGTCTGCAGGATTTGGGGCTCAGCCTTTCCTTCTGCTGTTCTGCCTCTTTTCGCTTGCTTTCTTCCTCTCGCTTCCTGGAAGCAAAGTGAAGGAAGGGGAAAAAATGTTAAAAGCTGAAGGGGTCCTAAGTGAGGCTGAAGTTTTAGGAGGAGCCACCATTATCACAAGAAGGATTCAGAAATCCACTCCCCCCCAGGAGCAATGTTTTCTCTGTATAAAATAAAAACCATTCCTTTTATATCATGAGTCGGATCCGACTCGACAGCACTTGGGTGGCTTTGTATCAGGCCTTACAGACTGAAAGATGATAGGGTTGAAAAGACTCTTTTAGAGCACCCTTTGTACAATGCAGACAACAAGGAACTTTTTGAATGAGATGTTGCACATGCCCAGGAGTGTGTATGCCTCGGCACATGAGTGGTTCCCAGAGCTACCTGTAACTCCACCCCTTTTACTCCTCTTCTAGAAAACACATCAGAACGCATCTCAAGAGAAAAGTCTATTTTCTTAGAATCAATAGCAAACTTTAATGATTAAGTTAAAAAATTACTTGCAAAGCACTTCACAACCAATCATAACCACCTGTGAGCTGCAATACTGTCATCAAGAGCTCTAGTTAACCCGTCAGAACACTCGCTCATTTTGCAGATGATGCTCAGAAGGTAGAATGCTTTCCAACGGTCACATGTAGTCAGGGTGGGACCCTTAGGGAGCAAAAGAAGACAGCTGACCACTAAAGGCAAGGTCTGTGACAGGGAGGCAGACGGGTCAGAGGTCCAGACAGCAGGGTGGAGCTTGGGGATGAAGAGGTAGAGTCCAGAGGAGGGCTTGTTTGACTGATGTCATTAATTTGCAGGAAGTTCCAAGGGAAAGAACAGAGGAAGAAAATGAACATTTTATAAGCCTCTCCTGCACTGGGCACTGAGGACACAAGAAAAAGGATTGTAAGGTTCAGGGCCTCCTTGAGAAACCTTCTTCCACTCAGCAAGGGATAGGTAGGATAGCAAAGACCTAACACATAATGGAAAAACACTGTGCAGTGTAATGAATTACTGACTATGGCTTTTTTAGCCCTGGTCTTTATGACCCCATACAATGACTGAGTGGGACGATGCAAATAAGGTATATGGAACCTACGATGGTTGGGGTTGTGTCAACTGGGCTAGGCCGTAATTCCCAATACTGTATGGCTGTCCTGCATTTTATGTGTTGTGCAGATCCTCCTGATGAGGCAGGATTGGTATAGGGTGTGCCTTGGGTCAAAGCCTTACAGGAAGGTGTGACTCAAGTCCCACTCTTACTCAAATCACGCCTTTCCTGTGGTGTGGCCTGCATATAAGGTGTACCTGTACATGATCTGGCAGCGCTCTCTCTCTGCACTTGGATCCTGCATCCGGTTTGGGGTCAAGTGACCTCTAGTTCCTGGTACTTGAGCCAGAGGCCTGCTCTCTGACCTGCCGATGCTGGGATTCACTGGCCTGCACAGACCAGTGGCCTATCAACTGATCTGATTCATCAGCTCCTGCTGCCTTGCGAGCCAGCAGCCTGTGCTCTGAACTGCCCGTTTGGTTTCACCAGGCCCTGCAGCCACGTGGGTCAGGACAGGCCTAGGCCTGATCCACAGACATGGGACTAGAAAGCTCCCAGAACTGCATGAGCTGCTTCCTTTATATGGTTTACGAGTTTTGTGAGATGTTGCAGCAAATTACAGAACCCAAAGAGGGGCGGGAGAGTACTGCGGGGAGGATGAGTAGTTGATGTTAGAAATGATAAAGCTGTATGATAGTTTGGAAAAGTTACATGTTTGGGACATCTTGAACTTCCTCTAGCTCATGGGAACCAGCTTTGAGTAGATCCTTATAAAAAATTAGTTATGTATGTTGAAAGTGCACTTGTACAGGGAGGTAGTGATTAACTTTGTCTGCAAGAGTCAAGAAGTAGGTTCCAACTATTGACCACCAAAAGTATGTGGAAGTTTGTCAGGCAAATGGGTGGAGACAGCGAGTCCAGTCTGGGCTAAGGCAGGAGGCATGGAAGAACTGGGCATATTACACTTCTGATCTTTGAACAGTGCTTGGCAGATACAGCAGGCACCTAGCATATACTTGTTGCCCAGAAGACCCCCAGTTACTGCTTAGGAAGAGAATCTGGTAGGTACTTAAAGGTTCAGTTCAAAGCAAGATGATGAGGAGTGTGGTGGAGATAGTTCTGTCCTGGGAAATACAAAAACTCTGGTCCTGTCTCTGCAGTAACCAGCTATATGACCTTGAGTGAGTCATTGTCCTGTTGTTCAGTTTCCACAGTTTTATCATACTACAGCTTATAAGGAAACCCTGGTGGTGTGGTGGGTCAAGCGCTACATCTGCAAACCCAAAAGTCAGCAGTTCGAATCCCCCATGCGCTCCTTCAAAACTCTATGGGGCAGTTCTACTTTAACTTCTAGGGTTGCTATGAGTTGGACCTGACTTCATAGCAGTGGGCTTTTGTTTTACAGCTTATAGTCCTGATTTGATTTAGGGATCTTTTGGAAACTAGCTATCTTAATAAAATCTGAGATTTCTTTTTTGTAATGAGATGCAGAGATTTCTTCTATTGTAGGAGCTGGTATTAAGAATCTTTCTTACAGAGGACCTTGACTAGACAAATATTTCAATAAGCTTGGGGTGGGAGGTGAGGGCTGGCAGAAGACAAGACCCTAAGGGCCTCGGTGATAGCTGGCCCTGAGGCTCCAGAAAAGAAGGCTGCTCTGTGTGAAATAAGGAGAGGCATTTGTTTGTAGCTCCCGATAAGGAGGACAAGATGAGAGAACCAAGAAGAGGCAGTGGAGGGAGAAGAAAGGGATGTTACACTGGATATTGTGTATAGAAAAGGCCAGAGCAAAAAGAAGTCTCCCTTATGGAGATGAAAGAAAGGGTTTTTGATCTGTGCTTTTCATATTCTAATAAGCATTCAGATCACCTAAGATCTTGCTAAAATACAGATTTTCATCTAGTAGGTCGAGGTGGGGCTCAAGATCCTGGATTTCCCACCAACCAGGCCGGTCACAGAGATACTGCTGGTCTTCTGACCACACCTTGAGCAGAAAGTTTGCAGACAGCAAGAAAGTCTAATGTGATTGTTAACTATTATGTATGATACACAATGTGATTCTCTTCAATGACACTTTCTGTAAGGTCTACCACAGTCACATCTGCTGTTTTGTAAGTAATCTTTTGTGTGAACCAGGACTGGTTAGTTGCAGAGGCAAGATACCAGGTATAGCAAGAGTGAAAGCAAAGGCCTGAACTCCCCAAGAAGTCATATTCCAACTTCCACAGGCAGTGGAATTTGAAGCAAAGCTTACTTAGATTTCAAGGGATGAGGAAGACCCAGCTGACAGGTATCTGGTTGGACACATTGATTGAAAGCTTTGTCAAATTCCCCTTCAGACAGTCTTTTTTCCTGTGTGGCAAAGCCCAAAATCTGGTGTCTAAGCTTGCTTTTCTAATAGGTTTCTTCTGTGTCTCATCCTGGAGAAGGTAGGCAGAGAGGCCATGCTAACTCCTGTACAGCTCTGATGTCTTTATTTGACTTTGGTTTTGTTATGTGCTTTGCTGTCAATTTGAGTGTGTTCCACTGTAGATGACAGGCTAGCTGCCATCATCAGACCCCGACAGTCCTACGGATGCTTATTACTGTTGTTAGGTGCTGTGGAATGACTTTGACTCACAGCTACCCTATCCTGTATACAACAGAATGAAGCACTGGCTGTCCTCACAATCATTGCTATGTTTGAGCACAATGTTACAGCTACTGTGTCAATTCATCTTGTCAAAGGTCTTCCTGTTTTTCATTGACTCTCTACCTTACCAAGCATGCTGTCCTTCTCCAGGGACTGGTCCCTGCTGATAGCATGCCCAAAGTACATGAGATGAAGCCTTGTCATCCTTGCTTCCAAGGAGCATTCCGACTGTACTTCTTCCAAGACAGATCTGTTCATTCTCCTGGCAGTCCACAGCATATTCCATTTTCCCTGCCAACACCATAATTCAAAGGCATCTATTCTTCTTTGGTCCTCCTTCTTCATTGTCCAGCTTTTGCACGTGTGGGAGAAGACTTAAAATACCATGGTTTGGGTCAGATGCACCCTAGTTCTCAAAGTGACATTTTTGCTTTTCAACACTTTAAAGGTGTCTTCCAGCAGATCTGCCCAATGTAATATGTTACTTCTTACTGCTGCTTCTATGAGTGTTAATTATGGATATAAGTAAAATGAAATCCTTGACACCTTCAATATTTTCTCCATTTATCATAATGCTGTTTAATGGTCCAGTTGTAAGGATTTTTTTACGTTCTTTATGTAAGATGGTATAACTCGTGGTATAGTGGTTAAGTGCTACATCTGCTAACCAAAAGATTGGCAGTTCAAATCTGCCAGGTGATCCTTGCCAACTCTATGGGGAAGTTCTACTACTCCGTTGCTGTGAGTCAGAATCAACTCAAAGGTAGGGGGTTTGGTTTGGTTTTCTGCTAAGATATAATCAATAATGAAGGCCACGGCCTTTGATCTTTACCAGTAAGTGCTTCAAGTCCTCCTGTCTTTCAGCAAACAAGGTTGTGTCATCTTCATATGACAGGTTGTTAACCATGTTCCTCCAATCCTGATGCTGCATTCTTCTCCATATGGCCCAGCTTCTCAGATTATTTGCTTATATAGCATATACAGATGCTAGCAGGTATCATTTCAGTGTAAACTGGGAGGAGGCTGCTTTTCAGAAGAAGGTAGAAGGATCTGGCTGTTTGAAGTTCTCACTGATCTAGTAGCAGAGGGAGTGTTGCTCTTTTTAATCAGCACTGATTGGCTGATCTGCTTTAAGAGAATACTACTGGTCCTATATAGATAGACACACATCTGGTTGTCTGGCTTGGTATCTACATGGATCTCACCACTATTAACAGGGTTTTTGAGATGATAAATTAGACTTTTGTCATTGAGCAACCACTTTTCTTTCTTTTAGGAAACTGAACAGCCCTCCTTTGCCTCCTTGCCACTGCAAAGGCAGTCACATGACAACAGAGGATCAGACTTTAGACTAATTAAGACGTACAAAAAGCAAGGGGACAGAGGATCCAGACTTCAGACTGATTAAGATGTAGAAAAAGCAAGGGAGCTCTGCCTTCTATAGAGTGCTTTGGAGTGGGTGGCTTAAGAGCAGGTGGACTCATTTCATTTTGGTGGAACTAATTAAGCAGACTCAAGAGGAAGAGTGCTATCATCAGAATATATAACTAGGTTCTTAGAACATGATTAGAATTAAAATAAAATGTGGAGCAATGTAACACTTTTACGTGGCCTTTTGACCATGCAAATGATTGGGTGGGCCTACGTAAATGATCTCCACCTGTTATCAGTTTGCCATACAGCAGGGGCTTGTGTATCATGACAATGCTGGAAGCTATGCCACCAGTATTCAAATATTAGCTGGGTCACTTATGGTGAAAAGGTTTTAGGTGAACTTTCACACTAAGATAGACTAGGAAAAAGGACCTGGAGGTCAACTTCTGAAAATATTAGCCAGTGAAAACATTATGAATAGCAGAATTATTTTCTGCTACACTGCCAGAAGATGAGCGCCTCAGGCTGGAAGGCACTCAAGAGACGACTGGAAAACAGCTGCTTCTTCAAAGTAAAGTCGACTTTA
This sequence comes from Heterohyrax brucei, assembly GCA_028571685.1. Lineage (NCBI taxonomy): Eukaryota > Metazoa > Chordata > Mammalia > Hyracoidea > Procaviidae > Heterohyrax > Heterohyrax brucei. The sequence goes on along the minus strand of CM053150.1, from coordinate 48,034,178 downwards.
ATGATGTGGATGGAGCCACACTTTTGGGACCTTCATTTGCTGATGTGGCATGACTCCAAATGAGAAGAAACAGCTACAAACACCTGCTAATAATCAGAATTTGCAGTGTACAACATATGAATCTAGGAAAACTGGCAATCATCAAAAATGAAATGGAACACATAAATATCAACATCCTAAGCATTAGTGAGCTAAAATGGACTGGTATTGGTTACACTGAGTAGGACAGTCACATGGTCTACTGTGCAGGGAATGACAAATTGAAGAGAAACGGTGCTGCATTCATTGTCAAAAAAGAACATTTCAGGATCTATCCTGAAGTACAGTGATGTCAGTGATAGGGTAATATCCAACAAGACCAGTTATTCAAATTTAGGGACTAACCACTAAGGCCAAAGGTGGAACTCAAGATTTTGACCAACTTTTGTAGCCTCAAGTTGATCAAACATGCAACTAGTATGCACTGATAATTACTGGTAACTGGAATGCAAAAGCTGGAAACAAAGAAGAATTAAAAACAAAGAAACACCACTGCTACTGAGTCAATTCTGACTCATTGCCACACTATAGGACAGAGCAGAACTGCTCCATGGAGTTTCCAAGGAGTCCCTGGTAGATTCATACTGCCGACCTTTTGATTAGCAGCCAGAACATTTAACTACCACATCATCAGGGTTTTCAAAAAAGGAATGGCAGTTGGAACATATACCCTTGATGGCAGAAATCACACCAGAGGTCACACGATGGGATAAACTTTTGTTAAGACCAATGACTTCTTAATCGTAAATACCTTTTGTCAGCACTATAAACAACGACTATGACATGTAGACTTTGCAGAATGGAAAACACAGGCATTGAACCAACTACATCTGCTGAAAGAGCTGATGGAAAAGCTCTATACCAAAAGTCAGATGAAGCTCGGGGGGCTGACTGTGGAAGAGGCCACCAGTTGCTCCCATACAAGTTCAAGTTGAAACTAAAGAGCCAAAATACCTCGTATGACCTTGAGTATAACCGACCTGAATTCAGAGACTGTTTCAAGAACAGATTTGATACATTGAACATTAATGATTAAAGATCAGATGGGCTGTGGAATGACATGAAAGATATCATACATGAAGAAAGCAAGAGGTAATTAAAAAGGCAGGAAAGAAAAAAACAGACCAAATTTAATGTCAAAAGACTCCGAAACTTGCTCTTGAGCATCAGGTAGTTAAAAGTGAATGGAAGAAATGATGACATTAAAGAGACGAATAGAAAATTTCAAAGGGCAGCTTGAGAAGATAAAGTATCACAATGTCATGTGCAAAGACCTGGAATTAGAAAACCAAAAGGGAAGAACACACTCGCTATTTCTCATGCTGAAAGAACTGAAGAATAAATTCAAGTCTGAAGTTGCAAAAGCAAAGGATTCTATAGGCAAAATACTGGATGACACAGGAAGCATCAAAAGAAGACAGAAGAAACAGTCACTGCATCAGAAAGAGCTGGTTGGTATTCATTCATTTCTGGAGACGGCATATGATCAAGAACCAACGGTACTGAATGAAGAAGGCTAAGCTGTACTGAAGGAACTGGTGAGAAACAAGGCTCCAGGAACTGATGGAATATTAATCAAGATGTTTTAACAAATGGGTGCAGTCTGGAAGTGCTCACTCATCTATGCCAAGAGAGTGGGAAGACAGCTACCTGGCCAAATGATTGAAAGAGATACACATTTATATCTATTGCAAAGAAGAGTGATCTAACTCAATATAGAAATTATCAAATAATATTATTAGTATCACAGTAGTATCACATTCAAAAATAGCAGCAGCAGCACACTGACAGGGAAGTGCCAGAAATTCCAGCCAGATTCAGGAGAGGATATGGAATGAGTGATGTCATTTCTGATGTCAGATAGATCGTGGCTGAAAGCAGAGAATACCAGAAAACGTTTACCTGTGTTTTACTGAGTAAGCAAAGGCATTGGTCTATGTGGATAATAACAAATTATGTATAATACTGCAAAGAATGAGAATTCCAGAACACTTAGTTGTATACAGTATACAGATTAAGAAGCACTTGTTCAAACAGAACAAGGGGACTGCATAGTTTAAAGTCAGGAAAAGTGTGTGTCAGGGCTGTATCCTTTCACCAAAGCCAAGTGCTGTCCTTTTACCATGCTTGTTTAATTTGTAGGCTGAGCAAATAATCTGAGAAGCTGGATTATACGAAGAAGAACATGAAATCAAGTTTGGAGACAGACTCACTGACAACATGTCTTATGGAGATAACACAACCTTGTTTGCTGAAAGTGAAGAGGACTTGAAGTACTTCCTGATGAAGATCAAAGACCACAGCCTTCAGTATTGATTACACCTCAACATCAAGAAAACAACAATCACCAGAACTCAACTAATAAGCAATACCATGACAAATGGAGAAAAGATCAAGGTGGTCAAGGATTTCATTTTGCTTGGATCCACAATCAACATCCATAAAGCAGCAGTCAAGAAATCAAATGATGCACTGCACTGGGCAAAACCAAACCCAACCCACCATCATCCAGCTGGGGCTGACTCATAGTGACCCTAGAGGTCAGAGAAGAACTGCCCCATGGAGTTTCCAAGGAGTGCCTAGTGGACTTGAACTGCTGACCTTTTCGTTAGCAGACATAGCACTTATCCACTATGCCATCAGGGTTTCCTGTATTGGGCAAAGGTGCTTCAAAAGACTCTTTAAAGTGTTGAAAAACAAAGATGTCACTCCGCAGGTTAAGACGAGCCTGACCCAAGCTCAGTTGTTGTCAGCCATCTCATATGCATGCAAAAGCTGGATGATGAATAAGGAAGATTTAAGAAATGATGCCTTTGAGTTGTGGTGCTGGTGAAGAATACTGAATATACCATCAACTGCCAAAGCAAAAAATAAATCTATCCTGGAATGAGAACAGCCAGGATGCTCCTTAGAAGCAAGGATGGTGAGACTTCACCTCACACAATTTGGATATATTATTAAGAACCTTGAAAAGGACATCATGCTTGGTAAAGTAGAGGGTCAGTGAAAAGCAGGAAGACCCTCAAGGGGATAGACTGACATAAGGGCTGCAACAATGAGCTCCACAATAACATACGCACAATGATGAAGACGGTGCAGGACCAGGCAGTGTTTTGTTCTGTTGTACACAGGGTCACTATAAATTGGAGCCAATGCAACAGCACTTTACAGAACAACATGTAAATAAGGTGCTCATGGCCCACCAAGGGGATTAGACAGCTTGGTAACGCAAATACGGTACCAGGCACCCTTGTTGGGGTGGGATCATGCATATAAGCTGTATAGAACCCTAAGGAAATTGCTGAGTTTTTCTGTCCTGCTAGGCTTACAATGAGATACCCCAGAAGTGGAAAGGTGGACGTGACTAGCACCGAGAAGAGAGGAGAGCAGAGTGTGTCCTTTGGGCCTAGGGTCCCTGTGCTGGGATCTTCCTGCATTCAAGAGACAGAGAGTGGAACCTGTGATACATAAAACAGCGAGAGGGTGGTGCTGCAGTAGCAAGACTGATAGTGGCACAAGATGGCAGGACGCAGGAGCTTGGTGGAAGGTGACTGTGGTGGGGTTTGCCAACCCATGGAGCTAAGAGCTGCAACAACGTGCCTTAGCAGGGCAGAGGTGAAGCTGTGAGATCCGAGAGACACCTGTCTGTGGACAAGGCTGAGAAGAAGTTGTCCTGATAAAGGAGCTGTATTTTCAGTGGTTTCTGATCCTGAGTACTTCTCCAATAAACTCTGAGTATGGTTTGTGAGATCTGAATGGACACTGTAACAAATTATTGAACCCAGCAAACAAGGAGAGATGCTGTGGGAGGGATGGCTGGTGTTAGAATTGGTAAAAAAGTTAGGGTTAGAGGATGTATGTCTGACCTCTGCTCATACAAATCAGCTCTGGGCTGTTGATGAGGATAATAATTTTCCATCCCCTTCATGAAGTTAGAAGACCTCTAATGCCCCTGCCACACCACGTTTATAAAGCTTTTTTTTTTTTTCAAATGGATGCATTTTTGCATTTTCATAAAAATATTCCAGTTGGCATGTGGCCTACAATTGGGAAGTTCTCTAGAGCTGTAGTTCTTGATGTACAAGTAGTGATCCTTGGGATAAAAGGGGGTGAGATTAAAACTGGGAATTATACATGATCACCAGCCTATTCTATCCGTGCTGCTGCCCTAAAACAAAAGCCACAGCAATACACATACACACAAACTTACACAGAGGACACGGCTTCCGAGAGGTAAATATGATTTCCTACATATATGTCCCTTGACAAAATGCTCAGAACCACTGTTTATAGTGTAAGTGTGAGGGAACCGCAGATTACTGAGTCTGATCAATTTACTTTGTAGATAATGAAAGTAAGGCACAGAGGAAGTGACTTACTCAAGGCTACATGGCAATTAGAGTCAAAAAAGAAGTAGCTGCTTTACCTCTCCCTCTAAAATTCACCCCAATGACAGTCAATTTTTCAATTTCAGTTAATCATCTTCCATCATTTAAAAAATGAATTGGGCCTTACAAAAAAACTTGAAATATCACATCAAAGTAACCATTAACAGCTTTTAAAACTAACTTCCAATGTAGCTTTTAGTCCTAAACTCTTAGACTCAATGTTGTCATGACATTTAAGTTTATTTTTCCTCCAACTAATTTATTTATGAAACACTGAAGGTCTTTAATCTTCATGGTGCACTATATAGTAACTGTCAGCTATTTTACTTGTAAAGTTTAGGAAACAAATACCAGAAGAAGAATCCATGTTATTCCAGTTGATACAAAAAATTAGAAAGGAAAAAACATAAATTTTGTCTATGACACGGAAAGCAGTATTTTAGCAGGACAGTTAATACGGCAGAATCTTATTAGTGTGTAAAATTATCCCATGCTCTTCCTACCTTGCTTCTACTACCTTAAGGGAAATTGTCCAGATAATCGTCTTCTGATGGGCTACCAATTAGTCTCGTTTACACTGTCTCCTAGATCAAACTTCCCAGATCCTCAAAGGATCCCATTATCAGAAAGTCAGAGAATCAACTGGGGATCAGATCTTGAAACGCACCTGCTTCAGGCTGTATGCACCATGGACTGAGGAAGGGTCTCCAAATCACGTGCTGAAGGAATGACACTATCTCACCCAGGGAGCAGAAAATTTAGGGAACACACTGCCACTTCAATCTTTGGAGGGCTACTGGAAGGACAGAGATGTGCTATGTGAGGTCCCCAAAGCACATCTAACACCAAAGGATGAGAACTGCTACACATCACTAGCTTGGATGACAGACAATTCAGCAAGAAAAAGATCAAAAGACTGCTTGATGTGCAAGAAGCCTGATCCAGGGCGGTAATTACAGTGATTTGGATGTGCAACAGCCTCAGCATCTCAGGACTGGCTGCATCTGTCCGCACAGCAAGGCACAGACCCGCCTCTGGCACCGGGCAAGTTGAGTGCTGGAAGCGGCTGCACTGTCCCACTTCAGAAGGAGCTGAGGAGTCGGGATCAGCTCCACGGCAATGAGTTCGGTTGGCTGTTTTAGTTGAGGAGCCCCTGGATGATACTGAAGGTCAGTGTGCTGAGCTGCGAATGGGAAAGCTGGAAATCTGACACCCAAAAGCACTCAGAAGAAAAGCCAGGTGGTTTATTTCTGAAAATCAGCACCTGAGGACTCATGTAACACAGTGGTGCTCTGACACACGTGGAGTCAACCGGACGGTAAATGGTTTACGTGACTTCTAAGTCCTGGAAGCCACAGAGTGGTCATCTGCCTGGTTTTGACAAGAAGAAATTAATTCTGTAAGACTCTGAAGGAACATGCAGGTCTTTCTCACCCATTTAATATTCAAATTTCCATTTCTATGAATACAGGATGCAAAAGAGGTTTGAGAGGTGTGATTAAAAAGGCTTCCACAAAAAAGGGAGGTCTCAGTTTCATCTGACTTGTACTGACTTAACAGACTTTGCTCTAACACTGCCCTTCTAGCTCACAGTCCTGGTACTGGCATACCCTGCTGTGTGAATTCTGAGAGTGAGCCAGCCAAGCCAAGTGCCGTCGAGAAAGGAACATTTTATTAAACTATTATGTGAACTGATGATGATGTTTGGCACTGCTGCCTTAACAATCACCGGCAATCACTGGTGCGAGTGAAAAATCACGCTTAGGAGAAAAGGTGGCTTTGGAGGCTGGTTTTACCAGTTACACATATGGATTTAAGTCAGAAAAAAGGAAACCAAGGCCACCTCCTAAAAGACAGCCATTACATCAGTGGAGGGAGAGACAGAAATGACAGCCTTTACTATGGGCTTGGCTAGTGAGATGATGCTCTCTGCCTTGACACTCTCTCTTTACTAGCCATGTGACTTTGGTTAAGTTAATCTGTATGTCATTTTTTTCCATCTACAAAATGAAATTAATGACAGTTGCTCTGTTTACTTTGTTGGGTTATTGTGTGGATTTAACGAATTAACGTGTAAGAACTTTGTAAGCTACAAAGCACCATATAAATGTGTCACTCCTTTCAAGCAGCGATAAAGCTATTAAAAATAAAACTGCACTGTGACTAGATCTGGTTAGATAGAAATCTAACAGTGCACCACTTACAACTCTGGCTGTGGATGCAAACAGACAAAATAGACTTGTAATGTGAGCTGGTGATCTAAAAAACAGTAGCAAAGCTTTAAGTCTAGATGATACCATATACCTGATTTTGTTAAGAAGTAAAGAAAATTGGCTCCGGTAATTTCAGCTGAACACAATATAATCTCCAGCACCCAGTTCTCCTTTTACTCAGAATCAGGTCCTGGCTGCTTCCTGGAGCAAATCTTTCTTACATATGAGTTAGAATTGATGGCTAGGTTGTTGGCCTCCATATCTTATCTGGACCAACTGCTAATTAATTCATAGGCCCTGACACTCTAATGGAAACCCTGGTGGTGTAGTGGTTAAGTGCTAGGTCTGCTAACTGAAAGCTTTGCAGTTTGAATCTGCCAGACACTCCTGGGAACCTCTGGAGCAGTTCTACTCTGTCCTATAGGGTCACTGTGAGTTGGAACTGACCTGATGGCACTGGGTTTGGCTTTTGGTTTGGACTGTTAAATACTCTGTTCTGGTCCTAGTTCTGTGATCATTCAAGGTCTCTAACTACCCCCTCCTTGCATGCTATTGGGGGTCCCTGAAGGTTTGTGTTTGCCAGCCTCCAAGATGGCCCTCAAAGATACTTATCTCCTGCTATTGTGTGATCTCTTCCTATACTCAACAGGACAAACTTGTGTAGCCAACAGGAGACTGCAGAAATGACAGATGTGCCTTTTGAGGCTATTACAAGAGACACAGACGTTTCTGTATTGCTCTTCTGGATCATTCACTCTGAAGGAGGTAAGTTTCACGTCATGAAGTCACTCAAGCAGCCCTATGAAGAAGTCCATGTGTCCAGGAACTGAGTTTACTGCCAACAACCAAGTGAGTCAGCTGTCTTGGAAAGGGATACTCCACGCAAAACTTCAGTTTACCATAGCACTACCCAACATCTAGATTTCAATCCCTGAGTGACCCTGAACCACAGCCGTGCAGATCAGCTGCTCCCAAATTCCTGACCCACAGAAACTGTGTGAAATAATAAAGGTTGATTATCATTTTAAACTACTGTTTTGGAGTAATTAGTAATACAGCAAAAAGTAACCAGTATAGTAAGAATCATTACAATTACAATAATTTCATGTATGTACATACAACATTCACTTTAACAAATACTCTGTAATGTAAAAGGTGACTAAAAATACACAAACAAAAACCTCCACATTGTTTAGTGGGTCTCAGTGTCTTACAGGTATGTCTTCGGTTTCCAGAGACAAATTAATCAACTATTTGGCTCTCTTCCAACCAACCAACCGAGTGTTTACCTGGGGATAGAGAAGCTGTTAACCAAATCACACGGTGAGACAATTATTAATGGGAAAATTACTTGTACAGTAATTATGTTGCTCCTTAAATGATCAAACCATGTGTCCCATGTAAATCAAGTTCTGCACAAAAGGAGAGCTGAGCTTTCCTTGTGTATTGTGTGTGTTCTGTCTGTCTGTTTCAGTAGTTCTTCACAAGGAATAGGCACTATGATTTGCTGGAAAGAGCAAGGACTGCAAGTGGGAAGACTCAGTGTACTTCTGGCAGGACCACTGATCAGCTCAGTGGCTTGCCTGTTCTGAACCTCATTTTTTATCTCAAGGATGGGAAAAAGGTAAACTCACCTTATGTTGCAGGTGTTCCGTAAGTATCAGAATGTTTTTAAACAAGGAGAAGTATAAAATCTTGCTATAAATCAGGGCTTCAAACTGGTTTTCACCAGTTCAGTAACGGTCAGCTAAGCAAAATCAGAATAGACCTGAATCTTAAAAATTTTGGTAATCTAGAACCGTAAGTGGAATGGGAAACATTACAGGTTAAAGCTCAGGAATGGGAGACTTGGAAGAAGTGTGACGAAGCCTTTCAGCAGCCTGATACATGAGACTGGATTACAGACAGGACTGAACATTCTAAGTGGCACCATGGGTCAACATACTCTGCATGGGGGGCTGCTTTTTCCAAATTTCCAAAATTTCAGGGGCAAGAGATTTGGTAGTTATGCAACAAGTACACTGTACTTATTTTCTAAGAAGTAGATTAAGCTTCTACAGGACTCCGAACTATCATTTTTTTTCCATTCTGTTACAGTTGTTTACCCGAATTTAAAAAATTTGGGTTCTAATGTTGCTTCCTCAGCTGTGACTGACAAGAAAGGCCCAGGTGGAAGCTCTGCTATAAACTGACAACTATAATACATAGGTGAAGGGTGAATAATGTAAACCCTCAAAGGTTTATTTTTACTAACTCATTAAAATATTCACTATTTGCTGTTGTCAACAGTCTCTGAATCTGGCAGGGGTAAGACTCATAAGCTGCCTGAGTCTAAAAGGTTTACAGACTCATGGTCTCATGTTCAAATATTAAAATATATATATAAATATGTATATCAAAAGCAAACAAGATGCTACTGAGCTGATTCCAACTCATGGAACCCAACAGGACAGAAGAACTGTCCCAAAAAATTTCCAAAGAGAAGCTGGTGGACACCTTTGTTCCTATGTTGCTTTTTAAAAGCAGAACACAGAGCTATCATAAACCTGTCAAATGGTATGATTCAGCTGACAGAATATCTGTTCATGTTCGCTAAACAGAAAGTTGAAAAACCAAATGCATACATATATAAGTGCTATCATGTGTTGTGAGGATAAACAGCACATAAATGCTTTTGCTGCAAGGTAAAACACATTAAAAGTGGTATGCTTACAGTGATTCATAGTATTAGAACCAAAAATGATCTAAGACAAGTACTTGTCCAGCCCTTCCGTTTGACACATGGTTAAACTAAGGCTCAGGGTGATGAAGGGCTGTTGCTGAACACTTATTTAGGCTGTTGCTGAACACTTATTTATTGAATCCTTATTATGTGGCATAGTAGCTAAGTGCTACACCTGCTAACCAAAAGGTCGGCAATTTGAATCTACCAGGTACTCTCTGGAAACTCTATGGGGCAGTTCTACTCTGTCTATAGGGTCACTATGAGTCAGAACTGACTTGACAGCAGCAGTTTTTTAAAAAAATTATTATTATACACCAGGTGGTCTATGGTACCAAAGATACAGAGAAACGTAACACACAATCCTCACTCTCAAGAACCTGATGATTTAGTGGGGAATTGGACCCATGTCCACCTGTAGATAGTGAGAACAGAAGCGACGAGCGCTAAGATAGAGCCAGCCACCTATGGGCGGATGTGGGAGGCAGTAACCAATTACACTGGGGGGGAAAACGGCTACCGACAAAGAACACCAAAGTGAGAGAAAAGGCAAAGGGAATAGCAGAAGAAAAGACACGGAACTGAGCTCTCACAGAATCTACTTCAGAAGGGCCCTCAGAGACCAGCTCCTCACATGATTTTTAGAATTCCTTATGTAACATACTGGACAGATGGTCATTCACCTTCTGTGGGAACATTTCTAGTCAGAAGAAACTGACTATATCAGGAGACAGAAAAGGTCTAGCTCTAACCTTTTCAGTTGGTGGTGCTGTGTGGTATCTAGGGATCTGTCAGATTCTGTCTCTTCACTGTCACTGAATAACAGGCCTAGTAATATGTGGTCTCTGACTTCCTCTCAAGGGAATGAGAAAATGTCATGCATTTTAGGACCTTTGACTTACAGAATGTTAGAACTGGAAGGGACTTCAGAGATCATTTATCTCCATGGGTTTTCATACTTTTTTTCGACTCATTAACCTTCTTTAAGAATGTGATAAAAATCTGTAGATTCTCTCTCCCCAAATGCACATATGCTCATGACACCCGAAATGCTTCATACAATCTGAGGACACTCACGGAGCCCCAAGGCCCATCCTAGGGGTCATTTTGCTGATGGGAAACGGAGGCTGAGAAACTAGAGGACCATGAAGCAGAACTGTGGAAGTCATTCCCCAAGGTTACACCACTGTGTGAGCAGAAGAGTCAGACACTTCAGTCAACCCTGAGTGAAGACACTGGCAAACTGGAGATGTTCAAGGGCCTGAGATGTGACAGGATCACTTATAAAGTGAAAAGGACTTGGGGTGAAGGCAGGAATATCATGAGAACCTCTTCAAATGTCTGAAAGCCAGTTTGTGAAAAGGATTCAAACTTTCAAGTTTGGCTTCAAGGGGTAGCTGTAAGACCAAAGGGAGCAAAGAACTCTGTCATATAGAACCGTGCACTAACAGTCTGTGCTGCCTTGCTGGGGACACAGAATAAGCTCCAAAAGAAGGAAGTGACCCATAACAAGAGTTTGAACAGCATGACCCAAACTAGGCTGGATTATGTAACTCTAAGAGATGCACTTAATCTCAGATACCAGCCAGAAAGAAGCTCAAGTATCCCAGAGAACATGATACCTCAGGAAGTGGAGAAAGTTCCGGATGGCTGAGGTACTGAGTACGAGTGCTTTGGAGGGTGGTGGCACAGGTGAGAAATGAGATTTGGTGGGAAGAGCAAAAGTAGAATGTTAAAGTGTCTCATGCAGCATCATGGCTGGTATTTAAGAATGATGGCGTCGATAGACCAGTGATACAGAATAATAAAAGCCAAGGGACACTAAAGGACATTTCAAGTGAGAATTAGCAGAATCCACAGTGACAGTACTAGCAGGGAAATAGGGGGCCAGAAAGAAAGACAGACAGTACAGATTGTAGGTTTCACAAAGAAAGCGAAGAAACGGTGAAAACAGGACATGCAAGAGGAAAGGGAGTGCCCAGCAGTCTGAAGCAGTGGCCAGAGACAAAAAGGTAGCAAAGTACCTGCTGGACAACAGCAGATGTCAGATTAGAGGTCAGGGCTGGAGAGAGATAAAGGGTGATCTGTAGAAATGAAATAATTTAAGTTTTCAGAATGGATGCAGTGTCAGGCCACCACTAATGACTGCCCTGTCAGGGAACACAACATAAGAGTTCCTGATGCAGCAGGACAGAAATGAGGGTGCCGAACTTCCACTCTATTAAAAAGACCAGACTTGATGGTCCAACAGAAGACCTGGCTTTTGAATTCTCTGTTAATGCAGAACAGAAAGCATTCCCAAAGCCAACTCTTCAGACAAGCATTGGACTGGACTCTAAGACAGAAAATGATACTGGTGAAGAGTGTGCTTCTTGGCTTAAGTAGATACATGAGGCCAACTGGGAAGTTGCTGTCCAGAGGTGAGATGAGAGGGCAGAAGGGACAGGGGCTGGCTGAACAGACCTGAGAAACACACAGTGGGAAGGAGGAATGTGCTATCACAGGGTGGGGAGAGCAGCTAGTGTTACATAGCAGTGTGTGTGAGGTTTTGTACGACAGACTGACCTGGATTGTAAACTTTCACTTACAGCACAATAAATTATTTTAAAAAACTAACACCATTGTTGAAATTAAAGATGAAAAGGAACCTTGGGGTTTCGGGGGGGGGGGAAGAAAAAGAGAAAGGATACATTTTCAATGGAAATAAGTATTGCCTGTGTTCAAAACAAGCACCCTCAAGGGTTACATCAGTGTGGATACAGAATAATTAAAAAGATATGAGAAAGTCAGAGAATTAGGAGGCAGTCCGGAATTAGAGAGTGAAATAAAACGCGGGCGAGAAAGGAGCTTCACGGAGCAGGGCGACCAACACAAACACGGTCTTACTTTAGTGTGCATTCAAGTGTGTGCTTCGGCAGCTAAGTTACAGTGAGGTTCATTTTGGCAATGACACAGGTAGTAGAGTGTGAGTTATAAAGTGCTTTTAAATAAATTACAGATAATTCTTAAGTAGTATTTTCCAGAATGTACACCTTCGAAAATATGACTAAAATTTCTCTTAGCCAATTGCCATCTGTAAGTTTAACAGGGTCCTTTCAAAGCATCACCTTAAGGAAGGCATTCCTATCATCCTAACATGATAAACCTGATGGGCCTTAGGCACCTCAGTCCACGAGGTAGTAGCATCAAGGACCAAGTTTAATATTTTAATTTCTATTCCTTAAAGGAATGCAACACACACACGCACACACACGTGTATGTATTTACATTTTTATCTACATATCGATACACAAGTAAAAAGTAAATAAAAGAGTGACTTTGATTTTAAGAAATAAATATGGAGAAATACAATCAAGTTAAATGCTTCTCCTCCACTAACATGTTTCTCTTGGGGATCCACACTCAGTGACTGCAGGAGGTGGCAAATCGTGAAAAACAGCTCACTTGCTTACACTGAATAATGATAATAAAGAATGCAACTGAGAAGAAGTAAAGGAGATTACGAATTTTCAGTTCTGGCAATTTCAAATATTAGCATAAATAAGAACAACTCCAATTTAAAAAGATTTTAAGGAATTAACATCAGAGCAGAGAGAACACTTATCTTTCACAACAGTGTAAATAATTAGGATAATAGTGAAAAAGGAATTGGCCTGGATAATTCCTAAGTCCCCTTGTCATTTCAAACCCCTGCAATGAGAGTAAGAAAAACTGTTATCAAAGGGAAAAAAATATTGTAATCCACTTTGCTACTTGATTGTGCTTGGCTATTAACCAAAAGGTCAGTGGTTTGAATTCACCAGCCACTCCCTGGAAACTCTATGAGGCACTCTACTCTATCCTATAGGGTTACTATGAACTGGAATCAACTTGATGCCAATAGATTTACTACACACTTAAATATGTCAATATTTTAAACTCCTTCCTGTGTGTAAGAGATTGTCTCATAAATACAGTCTTTGTTTCTAATTCTACCTACTCAGTAGCATGCTAATCCAAATTCTCATGTCCAGATATAAAGCCTCTGGGCAGTGCCAGAGGTATAGGAGAGGAAGAGGAAGCTACAGATACTAAGAGATGAAGACTGGAAGGGTTTCCATACAACTGGAGAGTGGTGCTGCCTAGATACCAATTGGTCCTATTTGTCCTGTTTCACAGATGAAGAAACAGAAGTCTGGAAAAAGAAATGCAGTGTTTATGCTATCACAAGTAAGTATCAGAGGCTGGGTTTGAGCGTAGGTCCTCTTTCTACTCTACTACACCCCTCCTATTTCACTGGAAAAAGAGTTTTGGGGAAAGAAGACGCTAGGGGCTTCCTTTCTCCCAACAACCAAGTGGAATATGTTCAGATGAACATACTTTGGGAGGACACAGAAAAGTCATATCTCTTTGTTGAGTTCTACCTCATATTTAGGTAGATACGACTTAAAATTGTAAAAACAGATTCTCATACATAAAATTAGAGTTTACCAAAAGACTGCAGAAGGAAATACAAAGTTGCATCCCTTCAAGAGACCATTTACTTGTAACTCAGAATAATTTATCACATCCATTACCTACTTACAGTCATCACTCACACACAGAGATCTAAGACAAGGAGGGTGGAAAACAGGCACACTGTGGATTTAGATTACTACTAGAATCTCTGACATAAGTGAAGAGAAAAGAGTATCATTAAGAGTACAATATGGTATTTCCTTGAATGCCACCTACTTTGGCAGTTTCAGAGTCAAAGAAAACTACATGCTTCTGTCCACATTGTCTAGTAAAGGTTGGCATTGTGGTTAGCATGCCAGTTCACACTATTACAGCCATGTGCAGTATAACGTAGCATCTGGGCAATGTCTGACTGCATGTATGTTTGTGGTTCCAAAAGATTATAATAAAAAAAAAAACAACAGTACCATTAAGTCAGTTCTGACTCATGGAGACCCTATACGGCAGAGTAGAACTCCTCCATAATTTCCAAGGAGCAACTGTCAACCTTTTGGTTAGCAAATGTAGCACTTAGCCACTACGCCGCCAGGGTTTCCAAAGATTATAACAGGGTTCAGAAATCCTGATGGAAGAACAGGACGTAGAGGATTTAAGCATGTCACACATGACAGTCATGATAATCCGCAAAAAAAAAAAAGCAAAAATTATTCAAGCTATGAAAGGACCAGCCTCATCGAAAGAGAGAAAGCTAATGAAAACATGAGAGCGACCTATACCAGATAAAACAAAATTGCTAGTAATGTAGATGGAGGACCAAACACCAGAGCAAATACCTCTCAGCACTTTACCAATTGACGCTAAGGTACTGAGCTTGTTGGAAATGCTTCAAGAGAAAGCTGGAACAAAGCTCGGGACCAGCTTTTGGTAGTTGAAGCACTTTAAACAATGTTTCTTGCTGTATAACATCAAAACGAGTATGAGTCTTAGAGTGCTGATGAGAAGACAGTAGCAGCAGCAGAATTCATTGAAATTTTAGATGAACAAATTATAGAGGGAGGTTACAAACATTTAAAAATATGGATGAAACCATGTCATTCTAGAAACAAATGCCTCAAAGGACCTTCATTCCTGATATGATGTTTGCTTAACACTCAAATCGCCTAACATCCTATTTCACAGAACATGTCATGGAAGTTAAACAAACAAACATGACTGTATTTAACATCCTACTGAAATGGCTGATCCTGCTTTTTATTCTTATTTGTTGGTTATCACTGTGGAAATTTATTACACTTATGATTCCTCCTTGTGGGAAAGAAATGTAAGGATTCAAGAGTAGGAAAAACTCAAGATCTGGAAGCATTCAAGACACAGCCAGGAACTGATCCTTCAAGAATCTGCCTGCGATTGGTATCTCTTATCATCAGTAGTTTTGGTATCTGTATTTATTAATGCAACAGTCTACTGCTGTGTGGTAAATTGTTTCTACCCAATACAGGTATCAGAGAAAAGGTAAACCACAGCATTACTGAAATCAACCACTTATGGTGAAAGTACAAAGTCCCTGTCTTTACTTTTAGTTACCAACTTCTCCCTAGGCTGTAGTCAAGGGTCTTGTATGGGCAGTGGGCGTCCCATCATGTTTCTTGAATAAGTCATTTAGAACAGATGTCTTTGGTAATGGATGCTGGAAAGCAGGTCAATTATATAAGTTGGTTGCTTTAACCAATCAAAAGGAGACCCAGATTAGTCTAGTGAAACTAGGCAGATACTGGTTTATTTTGGAAAGACAGTTACCTCTTTATAGCCTACTCTGGGCAAAAGCCCCACTCCCAGCTCCCTGCCATGGCGGGGGTGGCAGTGGTGTACTCCAGGCTTGACCATCAAGGACTGACCCAGAGCAACAGCAGTACGTGGAGGTTAGGCCTCCCACCTTCATGCAGCTTCAGTCCTCTGAGGAAGAGGTGATGAGCAAGAGGCAAGTGATACAGGTATAAAGGTCAAAAGGAACTCAGGTTCTCTCCTCATTTCCTCTCCTGGTCACCCTGCCACCCCTGCCTCTTCTACCCTGATTCTGACCTGTGCGAGCACAACCTCTGTAGTGCAAACTTACTTGGCAGCAGCATCTTTTCTCAACTGTTCATGCTTCATGAGGAGATTTTTCCGGTCTCGGAAAGCTTTTCTGACCTTGTACCCTTTGTAGACAGCCTGGATTTTGAAGGCAGCAATGTCTTGGATGGCGGCGATGGACAGGGCACCATGCTCCAACATGAACTGGATCACTTCATGGCGCTCACCAAGCAAAGCATAGTCAAGGGGTGTGTATCTGAAGCAGGAAGATATCCACATATATATATATATGTATATATTAAGTGGAATGCAGCTGAAGGTACAAACTGGAAATATTATGCAACAAAAAGGAACCTCATTCTAAGGAGTGAAATAACCCCAAGGCAAAACCACCTTCTCTCATCCAGACTTGTTCCTTTGTTTTATATAAATTCCAAGGGGAACAAAACAACAGTGACTATGGCTGGGGGTCAGTGCTCTGTGCTGATAACCATGTCTACTGCTGACTTTTGCTTGCTGGCTTGCTAGTTGACGGCTGTGGGGACACATAATCTACTTTTCTTCTTCCTTATGGGTCAAACTGTTCCCACTGCAAATACTATTCTGTGAGAATCATAAGTAGGAAACCCATGATTACTAAAAATCAGTGCTTCTGAAAGAGAAAATATATCTCCAAATACAGAAATCCAGTGTTTGATATGGACGGCATTCTTAAATCACTACAGAAAAGGCGGATTATTAATTAAGTAGTGTTAAGCCAACTCAGTGGCCATACGAAGAAAAAAAGAAGATTCACACTTCAAATCTTACATCAAAATAAATTCTGGATGGAGCAAAGATCTCAATACAAAAGAAAAAGCCACGAAAGTACTAGAAGAAATCAAGGAGGATCAAGGATCACAAAAAGATTAGAGTGTAAAGTCCTTGCAAACAAAATGATATAAAACTCAGAAATCCTAACAGAAGATCACCAAAGAAGCATGGCAAAAACCATCAGAAACAAAGTTAAAAGATAGTTCCCTCAAAAACAAAACATAGGTAGCTCCTAAACATATCAAATATGTCCAAACTTAAACTCACAGTAAGAGAAATACAGATTAAGACTAACACGAGTGAGCACTACTCACTGACTTTCAGATTAATAAAGTTCAGTAAGTTTGACAACATCCTCTGCTGGCAAGGGAAACGCTGGTGGCACTGTGAGTTAAGTGCCACACCTGCTGCCCAGAAGGTCGGCAGTTCAAATCCACCAGGCACTCCTTGGAAACTCTATAGGGCAGTTCTACTCTGACCTCTAGGGTCGCCATGAGTCAGATCTGACTTGACAACAGTTGGTTGGGTTTGGGGTGCTGGCAAGGGCTGGGGAGACAGGTTCTCTCCCATGCTGCTGAACTTTCAGAGAGGATAATTTGGTAATGTCTGTTAAAATTATTATGCATGTGCCCTTTGATTGAACTATTTCACTTGCCAGCCAACTGCTGTTGGTTTCACTTACAGGTATTTATCCCACAGGTATACTCTCATATATGAACACTCCGGGTACAAAGATATATACAAAACTGCAGTGTGTCATAGCAAGTAGCCAGAAACAATCTGTCACCAGCAGAAGACTGGTTAAATAAAGCAAAGGCCATCCACACAATGAAGTTGTCTACACAGTACAGCTATTACTACTGGATGTAAACAAGTGAGAAAGAATCTCAACGTATTGTTAAATCAAGGGAGAAAAAATTTAAGAAATCAACCTGTATTAAGGCATGTGCCATTTGAATAAAACAACCCAGGTTTCCTGTGCTCCCTCTGGAAGCAGAACATGGCTACGAAATCTTTTGTAAGCCAAAACGGCACAAGGCGAAGGAGCAATTTCCATTAATTTACATGGGAAACGTTTTTGAGCATTCAGACCCAAACACTCACCTACCAAATTATACCAAATAATACATAAAACCCTATGAGCTCTCTTATGCTTTTCTGATACTTAGGACACATCTTGGTAACAGATGCACAGAATAAATTAGGATAAAGCACAGGTGCTTTATAGTCACATTTCAGAGATGCTGAGTGTAGTTCTTGGGAAGGAGTTTGGTGACACCACTCCCAGAGCTTGGGGTACATGCTGCCTCTTTAACAGCTCTCTGCAAAACAAATGCTGAATACTCTACTTTTTGTCCTTTTTCATAAAAGCAAAAATTCTCTTCAGATTTCTTTTGGTCAGTGAAAACAGGTACTGTCTTAGTCACCTAGTACTGCTGTATAACAGAAATACCACAAGTAGTTGACTTTAAAATGAAAAATTTATTTCTTCACAGTAAAGTAGGAAGAGTCCAAATTCAGGGCATCAACTCCAGGTAAGGCCTTCTCTGTTGGCTCTAGAGGAAGGTGCCTGGACTGGGAGCTTCTGAGGCTCAGGTACCCCTGGTCCAAAGGATGCGTTCTGCTCCCGGCACTGCTTATGGTCAGTATGAGGTTCCCACATCTTTCTGCTAGCTTCTTTTGTATCTCAAGAGCCTGCCTTAAGGCACGATGCTGTCTTACACCCCGAGTCCTACACCACTAATAGAGCTGTTACCCATCCTCCCTCATCACCATCACAGAGACACGGTTTCCAGGACAGAGAAACAAGACAGGTAATCAAGGCTCTGCCAAACTAACACACACCTCTTTTGGGGGACACAGTTCAATCCAGGACAGGTACTAATATAGGTCTTTCGTAAAAGCTCAGTGGTGTTAAGTGAACTTTCAAACAGCAATGGACACCTCTGTGTGGGGCTGTGGTGGTTCAATGGTAGAATTCTCTCCTTTCACGGAGGAGAAAGAGTTCAGCTCCTGGCCAAAGCAGCCCATGCTCAGTCACCACCTGTCTGTCAGTAGCCTGCATGTTGCTATGATGCTGAACATGCTTCCGCAGAGCTTCCAGAGTAAAATTAACTAGGAAGAAGAAAGATCTACTTTTAAAAATCAACCAGTAAAAATCCTATGGATCACAGAGTGGTCTGGTCCACAGCTGGTGATGGGAAGGCATATGTAGTACTGGACAGCATTTAGCGTCTCTCTGCATGCGGGTGCCAGGAGTTGGGACCAACTCCACACAGTTAACAAAAGCAGTAACATGCTGATCTACGTAAAACATATCTCCAAAGGTCTCCTAAGAAACTGGGTACAGAGATGCCTCTTGGGAGAAAACTGGTTGTTTCAGAGGTAGGGGTAGGAGGGACACTTAGTTTCAGTGGTTTTTCTTTTAAGCCTTTTGAATTTTGTACAATGTGCATACAGCACTTTTTAGATAACATATTATTTAGAGAGGATGAGCTTTGTTGTTACATGGTTCTGTATTTAAGTATCAACTTGGTTCCTTTCTAGATGAACAATTTTCTAGATGAAATGCCTTTAAAAAAATCAGATAAATAAGTGGAATAAAATAACAATCATCTATGTTTCCATTCTTAGAATTAAACACTGTTCTATGCTGGCAGATATGCTTTCAATTTTTAAAGAAAAATGATTATTTTGTAAAAGTGATACATATTTTAAGAATTTAAACAATATATAAAAGTACAAAAATTTAAGCTAAAAAAGAAAAACCCTCAACTTCTATCATCCAGAAATGGTAACGATGACTGTCATTTTTAAACAACTCACTTGATGTTTTTAAGTATCAACTTTCCTCATCTGTAAAACAAGATAATCCTCACAGACTTGGCATGAGGAGAAAATAAAAAGATAAATACAAAGAAGACTGTATCATGCCTGGTATAAGAAAGCAGTTAATAAATGCCAGGACATACACTGCAGCATGGTTTGTGCACCAATAAACATTATTTTTACAGTATTTGAACTAGTATTTATGACCACTTAATGACTGCCACTGATGCTGATTCCTCTTTGGTGACTGATACTAACCCCATCCAATCAGAGGTTTTAGGAGGAAATAATCAGCTGATTTATGAAGGGGAAAAACTATGATTCTGTGAACGCATGATTAGACATAGAATCATCCATTAATTAATTATAGAAAATAAGTTGTCTGTCTTTAAAACTCATCTAATCATTATGGTAAGACACAAAAGGAAGAGATTTTCAGTAATTAGCAAAGGATGGTTTCATCCTGTGTGTAAGGGAACTGGATGGCATAATCTTTGAGTATGAGAGGAAGACTCAAATGCTGAAATTAAAGAACATCTATTTTAGGACAGCTCAACCTGTTATTCTTCTTGAGGGACCTCAAGGCTACTAAGCAGGGCTGCCTATACTATAAGCTTTAAAATATTATTTATAATTATACAGCATTTTGTAAAAAACTCAGAATTTTTTTCATTTAACTATATTTTCTGAAATGTGTTTTATGACTACTTTTCCCAACAGACAAGATTTTAAGAATCATAAAAACCCAGAATGGTAGGGCTAAATTGAATTTTAGTAACTGTTTAGTTCCACATTCTTATTTTATAAATGCATAAAAAGCCCTGAACGGTTAAGCAACGTCATAACTAGCTAGAAGGTAGACTAGAACTAAGATCTGACGACTCCTCGTTCAGTAATTCTTCTATAACACATAAGTTATTAAAATATGAATTTCCCTTAGAATGAAACTACTTCTACAGTCAATGTGCTAACAATATATGCATTTAGTAAGTTTGAACATTTTTTTCTGTAATTATTAATATACAGTATCCTTCATATAGCTTACAAGCAGTATTATAAAAACCTAGTTCATGAAATGTTAGGCCCAAACTACACTTTCACTTACAAATTTGGCCGAAAGAAGTAACATGTACAGTAAGATACCATAGAGTATGCTGAACTGGGAGTCAGGGGACCTGGGTGACCCTGGGTATTCTCTTAGCATCTCCCAGCTTCTGTTTCCTCATCTGTAAAAGATGAAAGGAAAGAAGAAGAACTAGATTTCTTGGGCTAGTTCTGGATTGAAAACTGCATTTTAAATACCTTTGTTGTGAGAAATTTCAAGCATAAAGAACATAGAATAGCATAAAAAACAACTGTACACTGAGCATCTGGATTTAAGTTAGCAAGATTCTTGCCACATTTGTGTCTTCCAGCCCTGCTCCTTTGTAGTTTTACTAAAGTATTTTACAGCAAATCCCAGATCTCCTATCATTTAATCTCTATTTATGTCAATCTTCTTCTGTAAATAATATGGACATAACTACAATGTCATTATTATACTAAGAAAATTAACAAGAATTCCTCAGTAAAATCATAAACCCATTGTATATTAAAACTTTCCCAATTTTACTAAAAGTATCTTTTTTACAGTTGGTTTACTAACATCAAGATTTTCAGTCACATCTCACAGGGTTTTCAAGACTCAAGTCTATACCTAATATTTAAGCAATTGACCACTCTGTGATTATTACCACCAAATCTATCTTCATTTCAATTTCAATTCAGAAACATTCAAGTACTGTGAATATTCCCATCAATGGCAGAGTGTAGCTGTCAGATGGTTATTGACTGAAAGCCAGCAGTAGCAAGCAAAAACCATGTCTACACAGTGCACGCCATACAGTTAGTGCCAGTGCAGGAGAAGTGAACACTAGCACTACACTGACGGTAACCAGCCGAGATACAGCGCAGATACAGACAAGAGGCCAGACACAATTGGAACTGCCAGGTGGGAATGGTCTGATGCGATGAGGAGAATACCTAAGCTGGAATGTCAATAAAGATAAAAGGCAATGCCAAGTTCTGACATTTGTACATCAAAGTTCATTGTTGATGAAACATTAAAGGAGACTGGGATATCACTACTGTCTCTTTTTATCTAAAGATTGACAAGCAGAGTTAGGAGGATTTTTCCTTCTGTCTTTTGGTCTGTAATTAACATATGCTTACTCCAGGAGGCAGTAAGTAATTTATGCAGTTACTTAGGTCTGAACTTCAAGACTTAGTGTATAAATGGGAACTTGAACTACAAGGA
Source organism: Heterohyrax brucei (assembly GCA_028571685.1). NCBI lineage: Eukaryota > Metazoa > Chordata > Mammalia > Hyracoidea > Procaviidae > Heterohyrax > Heterohyrax brucei. Next base: position 48,012,371 of record CM053150.1, on the reverse strand, counting down.
ATATATTTTTCACTGTTTTCTTACAAAAGGAAAAAAGCAGTCAATAAATACTGTTACAGAATAAATTCTTTATAGAAATAAACCATCAGTAATTCTTAGCATTCTTAGTCTTTCCTTTTTGATTTTTAGGGCTTTAAAGGGTGAAGTCATCACTCTCTCACACATTTGCTTCAATGTCAGAACCTCAGCCTTGAGGATTCTCCTGGCTTTCCAGCTTTTTTGAATATCCAAACCACTGAATTGTCAAGTTTCTTTGTTATCTCACCAGACCGATTTCGGCACAATTAGATGGTGTCCAACTACTATCAGCAACTTCTCTGACAGGGATAACAATAGGTGGTTCCAGACAGAGCTGGAGAAAAACATAGAAGAAACTGTAACTCACTCACACACACAAACCAGATTTCTGGTATAATAAAAACTGGAGAAACCTCTAGAGTATGGTCCTGGACACCTTTTTAACTCAGCGCTGAAGCTATTCCTGAGGTTAATCCTTCAGCCAAAGATTAAACAGGCCCATAAGACAAACAGCAACACACACAGTTCAATCATACATATAAGACTAAAAGGGCATACCAGCTCAGGGGCGAGGATGAGAAGGCAAGAGGGGACAGGAAAACTGGACAAAAGGAAATGGGGAACTCAAGGTTGAGAAGGGGAGAGTGTTGACAAGTTGTGAGGTTGGCAACCAATGGCAACCAATGTCACAACCTAATACGTGTATTAACTGTTTAATGAGAGACTAATTTGCTCTGTAAACTTCCACTGAAAGCACAATAAAAGAAAAATTAATAAAAGAATGGAACAGGATCCAGAAGACATGGAGAAGCAGACAGCAAGAGAATCAGAAAAATATACAGTCACAGAAGCTTAGAGAAGATAGTTTTAATAAGGTAAAGAAGAAAAGTCAATAGAACCAGACAACTCACAGAGTTCAAAGAGAATGGACAGAGAGTACAACACATGATTTTTCAGTCAGGAATTTCTTAGTGACCAACCTGCCAGAGACTTCGTTATAACGGTGAGGATGGAAGCCAGACTGCAAAGACATGAAGGGTGAGTAGGCGGAAACGGTGGCGGTGAAGACAGTGTGAGAAGAAGAGTATAAGCGAAGAAGAGGAACTTCAGAAAAGGGAGAAACAGTAAACAGAGGATATGACTAACAAGGAAGAGCTCTGAAAGAAGTGGAAAGATGACATGTTTAGCTCCAGAAAGGAACGAAATGCTTCTGAAATACTTGCCCAAAGAAACACATTTCATTGGCTTAAGAGAATTACGGGTCCTGGTTAATCAGGACTCTTTTGAGGTAGCCAGAGCCAGAAGGCCTCAGTTTCCTCATCTATAAAATGTAAGCCTGCGCTAGGCAACATTTAAATTTTTTAATAGTTATAATATTTTGTGACTGTAAATCACTACTGCAACTTACTTTTATTCTTTTCTTCTAGTTCAAGATTTCGTGGTGTTTCCTTATGCTTATTATTTCTGAACCAATATTTAAATTCAAGATTTTTTAATCTGGCAGAAAAGATGTGACATGAAAAATGTACACTTTTTCTCAGCAACTTACCTCTCTTCATTGTTTTCCATCTGATTAGGGAAAGCAGCAAAGTCTAGTAGTAATTTAATGGCATCAAGGTATCCATTGTTACAGGACCAATGCAAAGCTGTTCTTCCCTACAGGCAAGGATAAAAATCAAGTACATCTGCAACAAATATTGCTGGACATATAATTACTTTTGCTATGAGTAATTTTCCCCCAAACTGCTTCATTACAAAACAAAATATATTAAGTATACAGTGGAAAAAAAAAAAAAAAGAATGGTGCTGAAACCAAGTGATTACAATTCATGCTACTTCAAGAACATTATATACACCCAGGATAACCTGAGAATTATTCAATATCACTTAGGTAATATTCAAAACAAAAATGTAAAACCTGTACTTGATTATAAAGAAACATAGACACAAAATAAGTAAGATTCTACAAAATAGAAATCGCCTATATTCTTAAACAATCTCAGTGTCATGAAACATAAAGAGTAAGGTGTAAAACACTGCTAGAGATAAAAAGGATATTTTGTAATGTCAAAGAGTCCAGAAGAAAAATATTGCAATTCTAAATCTGTATGTACATAATAACATGGCCTCTAAATATATAAGGTAAAATCGATAAAATTAAAAAGGAAGTGGTCAAATCCATAATCATTGTCAGAGATCTTAACTCATTTTTTAAAACAGTTGATAAAATAAAGATACAGAAATACAGTAAAGATACAGAAGACTTGAAAAACACAACAAATTTGATCTACGTAGCATATATAAAACTCTACAACAGCAAGGATAGAATTGTTACTCTTTTCAAGTATGCATTGAACACATACCAAAATCAGTCATATACTGGGCCATAAACTTTCAAAACACTCCAACAAAAGATTAAAGGAATTCAGACTATTTTGTGATGACAGTAAAATTTTGCCAGAAATCTGTGTGGTTGGTAGAATAATGCACCCCTCCTCCCACCAAAGGTCATAATACCTAGAACCTGTGACCACGTTATATTACATGGTAAGAAGGAATTAAAGTTGCAGAGAGAATTAAAACTGCAAGTCAGCTGCCTCAAGAATGGGGAGGTTATTCTGAATTATTTAAGTGAGCCCAATGTAACCACAAAGGTCCTCATAAAGGAAAGTAGGGTGAGGATCAGTGACATAGCATGACGAAGACTGGACCAGTCCATCACTGGCTTGGCAGATGGAGGGACGGGGTAATAAGCAAAGGAACACAGACAAAGGCCAAGAAAACACTGTCCCCTTGAGTGTCTAGAAGACATACAGCCTTGCTGACACTTTGATTTTAGAGAGGTCTGCTGTGGACTTCTGACATACAGGGCAATAAGATAATAAATTTGTGTTCTTTTCAGGTACAGTTTGTATTAATTTGTTAAACTAACAACAGGGTGAATACAACCAGTAACAGGAAGACAGGGAGAAAATACCCAATTTCCTGGAAATTACATAGTCTACGTCTAAATAATTCATGGGTCACAATAAGTGAAAATAGAAATTAGAAAATATCTCAACTGAATTTAACAGTGATGGTACAATTTACTAAAATTTGCAGGATGGAGATACGTTAGTGCTTAAAAGAAGTATGCTTAAAATGAATATATTATAAAAGAATAGTGAAAAATCAACAATTTAAGTTTTCATCGAGTCCAAATAAAGGATAGCAAGTGAACAGTAGGAAATATCAATAAAGATAGAAGCAGACACCACTGAGACAGCAAAGAAATTTACAAGAGAGAAAAATCAACAGATAAGTTGGTTCTTTGAAAAGATGAATATGTAAGATGGAAAATCAAAGAAAAATAACTCTCAAAAATCTGTAAGTAATCCAACATCTCTACAACTAAAAGACAATCTAATTTAAAAATGGGCAAAAGAAATGAACAGACACTTCACTAACGAAGATATATAAGCAGCAAATAGACATGTGAGGAAATACTCAGGATCAGTGGCCATTAGAGAAATGGAAAGGGAATCCACAATGAGATACCACTTCACCCAGGCATTACCAGCACAGATCACCAAAACAGGCAACAACAAATGTTGGAGAGGGTGTGGGCAGATCAGAACTCTTATGCACTGCTGACGAGAATGCAAAATGATAAAACTACTGTGTAAAACAATATGGTACTTCCTCAGAAAGCAAAAACAGAAATACTATATGGTCTAGCAATTCCATTCCCAGGAGTATATCCTAAAGAAATAAAAGTCATCCCATGAACAGAAACATGCACTCCTATGTTCAATGCAGCATGGTTCACAATAGCCAAGAACAGACTAGATGACCATCAGCTGGTGAACGGATAAACAAACTGTGGTACATACACACAACTGAGTATGATGCAACAATAAAGAACAATGATGAACCTGTGCAGCATCTCACAACACGGAGGAAACAGGAGGACAACATGCTGAGTGAAGTCAATCATAAATGGACAAATTGTATGAGACCACTACTGTAAAAACTTAAGAAAAGGTTTACACAAAAAAGAAACAATCTTTGATGGTTACCAGGGATAATGATCCTACTTTGGCTGGGTATAGCATCTGTTGTCCTAAAAGCCTGTGAGTGACCATCTAGGACACTCCACTGGTCTTACTACTTCAGGAGCAAGGGAAAGATCAGTCCAAAGGACTAATGGAGCCTGTCTACAACGGCCTCCACCAGCCTGAATCTAGTAGAATGCGATAGTGCCTGGCTACCACCACTGACTGTTCTGACAAAGATCCTAACACAGTCCCTGGACAAAGCTACAGAAAAATACAGAACAAAGTTTTAACTCAAAAAGGAAGACCAGACTTGCTGGCCTCACAGAGACTGGAGAAAACCTGAGAGTGTGGTCCCATACACTCACTCAGTTCAGTACTGAAGTCAGTTCTGAGGTCCCCCCTTGAGATAAAATTTGGACAGGCCCATGAAACAAAACAGGAGTCAAGGGGCATGCCAGCACTAGGGCAAGGACTGGAAGGCAGGAGGTGACAGGGAAGCTAGTAATAGGGAATCCAGGGTTAAGAAGGGAGAGTGCTGACCTACTGTGGGGTTGTTGGCTAATGTCATAAAACAAATCATGTGTACTCAATGATTAATGAGAAACTACTTTGTTCTGTAAACCTTCCTCTAAATACAATAAAACAAAAACGAAGAGAAATAAATGCATTTTCAATATATGGAATGAATAAGAGGAAATTACAAGAGATCCTGCAGAGATAAAAAAAAGACATTGAGAGGCTATATGACTAACTTTATGCAAGTACATTTGATTGAACAAAACAGATAAATTTATAAATAAACTTGCCAAAGCTGAAAGGAAAATAATTAGAAAATGTGAATAGACTTATAACTAACTATTAATGAAACTGAATCAGTTATTAACAATTTTATACAAAGAAAACCCTAAAACCAGGTGTTTTTTCCAGGGAATTCTTGCAAATATTTAAGAAAAAAGTAACAACAATCTTGCACAAACTCTTCCATAGAAAAGAAAAACAACTATGTCTCAACCTTTCTTAAGGTCAGCTTAACTTGGTTACCAAAACCTGGTAGGTATAATACAAGAAAGGAAAATTAGAATCCAATCTCTTCCAAGAGCACAGATGTAAAAATCTTAAAGAAAACATTAGCCAACAAAATCTATCAACACATAAAAAATACAATTAATCATAAATGGGGCTTATTTCTAGAATGCAAAGGTGGTTTAAGATCTGCAAACTTAGTGTAATCAATTGATGTAATTCACCACATTAACAAAAAAAGGAGAAAAATAACATGTTGGCAGACACAGAAACAGTATGACAAAAGTGAAACATCTAACCGTGATTTTAAAAATTAACTACAAACTCTTATCAACAGAAATACAAAGAAATCTATAGCAAATATCACGCACCATGGTGGTGTAATCATTAAGAGTTTGGCTGCTAACCAAAAAGTCAACAGTTCAAATCTACCAGGTGCTCCTTGGAAACACTATGGGGCAGTTCGACTGTCCCACCTGGTCACTACAGGGTCGTTACGAGTTGGAAATCAACTTGACAGCATTGGTTTTTTTTTTGGTTTTTATAGCAAATATCACACTGGGTGGTGAAATATTAAAAGCTTTCCCCTTGAAGTCAAGAATGCATTAAAGATTTCAGCTGTTACAATACTGTTTAAGATTGCCCTGCAGGTGTAAGGTAATGCAATAAGGCAAAACAAAGACATGAAAGGGATAACTGGAAAGGAAGAAATAAATATTTCATCATTCACAAATGACCTCATTGTTTATGTAGATAATCCAAAAGAACATACAGAAGAATTTAGAGCTGGAAAATAGCTTAATACATGACTTATGTAAGAAGCTTGAAACATGGTGAAACATAAAAGCCACTACAGACTATAAAGGTCCTTGGGTAGTGCAGACGGTCTGCTCTTGGCTACTAACCAAAAGATTGGTAGTTTGAACTCATCCAGCATGGCTGTTAAAAAAAAGGCTGGTGATCTCCTTCCCTAAAAATTACAATCAAGAAAACCCTATGCAGCTCAGTTCTGCTCAGTAATAATGGGGTTGCCAGGAGTAGGAACTGACTCAATGCTAACAGGATTGTTTGGGTTTACAAACTATAAAAGACGCATTGCTAATTACGATGAGTACAAGGACCATATCTTATTTTTCACTGTTACTTTTACATATCATAAAATTATTCACAAATATTTGTTGGATGAAGTCTCTGAGTGGTTGCAAATGATATGGAAATAAAAAATGCTAGTGTTTTTTAAAATGGTTAAGTAATTAAGACAGCAAAAAAGATTAATACTGGCTACACTGAGACAAAAATAACATTTTTATGTAACTGGGGGACATATGGATTAATTCATATCTTTTAAAAATCAATTCAACAATGTATATCAGAACCTAATCATATTCATTCCTTCCATTTGTTGCTTTAATTCAAAAATATAAGAAAATAATCCCCCCAAAAGTTACACAGGTAAAGATGACTAAAATAATATTCTATAATAATAATAAAACATGACATATACAAAGTTACTTATAAGTTTAGGTTAAAGGTATAGTTTGGATACTGACTCCTCTATTTAGTCAGTATCATTTTATAGGCAAATTATTTAAGCTTCACACGCACACACGCACACACACACACACCCCCCCACACCCCTATGCCCTGTGTACATATTTTTTAATTTTATGAAAGTTAAACATTATTCCCATTCTATATTGTAGCTAATTACATACGGCTTTACACAAGGACTGGATGAGTTGATCACGGACAAATAATGATCATTTACAATCCACAGGTGGATCTCTGGGTGATCGTTTAGTAAAATGTTGTTTTCCAACAAAGACAGAAATACTCTAAACACTCTGAAAAAATGTAACTGAACTGAAATGACTGGGATTTCTACCTCTTTGTCTTGAATGTTAGGGTCTGCATTATTTTCCATGAGTACTGCCATACAGTTGATATATCCTCCATATGCAGCACACTGCAAAGGGGTTCTTCCTGCATAATCTTGCACATTTGGATTGATCTTATTTTCTATCAGTATCTGACAAACATCAGCGTTTCCTCCCAGAGCTGCCCAGTGTAGAAGAGAATGTCCATCTTGGTCAACTAGATCTACTCTTGCTCCACCTGGAAAAGCAAAAATATAATGAAAATGTCTAATATATGAAGCAATGTATTAAAAAAAAGAATAGAAATCATTCCTAAAAAAGGTAAACATAGAATTATTCTATGACTCACAATTCCACTTCTAGATATAATATAACCAAAAGCAGGGATTCAAACACACACTTGCATATCAGTGTTCACTGTAGCATTGTACAGAATAGCCAAAAGACAGAAATAACCCAAAAGCTGATCAACAAATGAATGGATAAACACAATATAGTTTATACACACAATGGAATATTATTCAACCATAAAAAGGAACGACATTCTACTATACCATGGATGAACCTTGGAAACATCATGCTCAGTGAAATTAGCCTAACCAAAAAACCAGGACTGTGTAAATTCAATTATGTGAATTACCTCAGACAGGTAACCTCTTAGAAGCAGAAAGCAGATTATATGTTAGCAAGGGCTAAGAGATAGGGAGAATGAGATATTGCCTAAATAGGTAAAGAGTTTCTGTTCAGGGTGATGGAAAAGTTTTGGACATAAATAGTGGTGATGGCTGCACAGCACTGTGAATGTAATTAATACCACTGAACTGTATACTTAAAAAAGGTTAAAATGGCAAAACCTACATTATATGTTTTACCATAATAAAATTTTTTAAAAAGTAAAAAAAATAACAACAGTTCAGTACTGTTTGCAAAATACTTTTACACATATTATCTATTTCAAATTTTTATAACAAGTCTATGAGTTGTTCAGGGTATGAACCAGTCTCCTTTTATATAAAGTGAAACTGAGGACAGGGAAGTGACTTCTCCAAAATCAAACAAGGGTCACTATGAGTGGAACCAACTTGATAGCAGTGGATTGGGTTTTGGTTGTCAACAGGTGGAGCTAGGAATACAACTAGCATTTCCTACATCCTCCTGAAACCCTGGTGGCACAGGAGATAAGTATTCATTCTATGCTCTCCTACGGGTAGCTATGAGTCAGAACTGACTCGGAGGCAATGGTTCTCTTTTCTGCCCTATTACCCACATGGCTTCTACGTAGAATTTTAAGTGGAGCTTGTAAGAATGCTTACATTCTGAGAATGACTTATTAGAAGTGCTCTAAATAACTAACCTTTAATGAGTGTCTGAATCACTTCTTTGTGTCCCATTTCACAGGCACGAAAAAGTGGAGTATGTTTCATGACATCAGTGGCATCTACTTGGGCACTGTTTTCCAGTAATAACTTCACGGTGCTTACATGGCCCGAAAGGGCAGCAGCATGCAAAGCTAAAAAGGAAACAGAAGAAAAGACAAATTCTTGAAGAACAACTCTGCCTTTCTATCACTGTAATCATGTACATTTTCCTCTTTTGATTTGCCCATCAGTTTGGCTAAACACAATCTAATCTTTAAGATTTTCTACTTCATTTTCTCCCTTTTATAGATTTCTTGTTTACTTCCTACTTACATGCATCACTCACATTTTCTTCTTTTCTATTTCACCTGTGTGAGCTCACTGTTCTCTTGTTGTTCTAACATGTATCTTCTGAGAAAAAATGACAGAAGTAAGTGATTGAAACGGTGGGCACAATCCTGCCAACCATTTCCCTCAATAAGCAGTCAAATGATAAGAAACTTCAATTTTCGGTTCTTTCAGTTGGTTACTTGTGCTATCGCTTGGCTCTTACTTTGGTTACCTGTGCTATTACCTTAGTGGTACGCAGTGTGTGTGCATCTTGATGTGTAAGTGTATTTTTAATACAGTACTGCTCTGAACGCAAGCCAGCCACTTCTTTAAGGCTCAGTTTAAGAAACAGTAATTTGTTTCAACACTAGAGAATAAACAGAGATGGAATGTGGTCTCCTCTCTGGTGTCTACCTAATGAGTTTTAAAAAGTAATTTTGACTATAGACGTTTTTCATGTGATACTGCCCCATGCCTATGTTTCTAACGTGTTGTTAGGTGCTGTTGAGTCAGGTTTTGACTTATAGAGACCTCACGCGACATAGCAGAACTGTCCTATCACTCATTAGGTTTGAATTTGTGGGGATAACATTCTAGAGGCCTGGGCTGGTTCCTTCTATGTATTATGACTCCATAACACTTAGAACAGTGTTTCTTTCATAAAGGGTGAACCACAGGCCCAACCTGCCTACAAAAACACAGATTCTTGGGAATTTCTGGAGAACCTACCATGGGCTGGGTACTATTTTAATGCTTCGAATCCAGCAGGGAACTAAACAGCTAAGCTCTGTGGTCTGAGTATCAATCCCAGTGTACAACGGAAAGACATGCAAATATTGCCACCAATACTTCACTAAAATACATGAAAAAGTTTAAAAGCAAGGCTAGTGATAAATTAAAATATTGTATACTAATGGAAGTTTGAGTAAAAAAAAAATCAAGTGTTCTATTTATAAACTCCCATGTATCTGCACTACACCCCTCAAGTAACTTAAGGTCTACTGTGGAGCTCTGATAATGAAATAGTTTTCAAAGTTACTGTTTTTATCATAAAATTGGTATTGCCTAAAATCTCCTTTTGAAAAATCACTTAGCATGTCTTGTGGTCTAGGCACAGCAAGGGAGATTATCAGGTATAGCAAACTATGCAGTTCCCCCTCCAGTGTTGCATCAGTGGTTTCAGCAGCCAGAAAAGATCTAATCTAGGACAAAAGCAGGTGTAAGTAGCTCTAGTATGTTACTAAAATAAATACATAAATAAAGAATGAGAAGTTCATTATTCAGTTCTTATTCTGCTCAGTGTTACTGTGCTATGGTAGAATTTTTCTTTCTCATTCTGATTTGTAATTAGGATACATTCCACAAGGATGAGACCTCTCAGCTGGCCAAAGCCCACTGCCATTGAGTTGACTGCAAATCACTAACAATACCAAAGGACAGAGAAGAACTGCCCCATAGGGTTTCCAAAGAGTGTCTGGTGGTTTTGAACTGTCAACCTCTAAGCAGTAGTAGTTCTCAACTATTATGCTACTAGAATTTCCTCTAATTTGGCAGTGACTGCTAAAAAAAAAAAAGAAATACAAAATCATGTACCTCTCTTATTAACCAACACATAGGTAAAGGCCTTTTTTTATTAGAAAAAGAGATTAAAATATCAAAGATGTAAGGAAAATAGAAGACCAAGAGACAGGAAAGGCCACATAAACCAGACACCACATGAGCATGTGACTGGAAGAACTAGACGGTACCCAGCTACCACCACCAACTGCCTTTACAGGAAACTCAATAAAGAGTCCCTGATGGAGCAAGAGAAATGTGGGGTGCAGAACTCGAGGTCCAGTTAAAGGACCAGGCTTGATGGTCTGACAGACTGGAGGGTCCGCAGAAGGCATAGCCCCTAGACTCTGTTAGCCCAGAACTGAAACCATCCCTGATGCTAGCTCCGGAGACAATGATTGAATTAGTCTATAAGACATAAAATGATACCGGTGAAGAGTGCGCTTCCTGGCTTAATTAGACACACGAGACTAACTGGGCAGCTCATGTCTGGAGACGAGATGAGAGGCAGAAGGTTGCTTGAATGGACATGGGCAATATAGCACAGAGACGGTGAGTGTGCTGTCCCAGTATGGAGAGAACAGCTGGAGTCACATAACAAAATATGTGTAAGTTCTTGTGTGAGCAACTGACTTGAATTATAAACTTTCAACTAAAACACAACTGAAAAAAAAAAAAGAAAGAAAGGAAAAGAGATTAACAAAAGCATCTAGTAACAGTTTTGGATGCAAAGCTGACTTGAAGCTTTGAAGCTGCCAGAGTCATGGGAGGTTATCTCCGAAATGAGACAGTTAGGATGGGTTAACTCTATTCAACCCTGAGTAAACAGCATAGTGAATGAGACTGGTGAGAACATACTCAGATGTCAGCGATTTATTTAAAATATAATTTAAAACTTTGAAAATATAATTAACTACTAAATATGCATAATTTAAAAAAATACAGATTTATACTTCCTTACACAATGATCAGAGAAGTTCCAACAATCATGTCTAAGGAGCAACCAGAGTTTTAAACCAAATGCCACCACTCTCCTCGTAGAAATATGTGCTAATTCTAGTCATACTATTTGGAAGAAATAAAGTCTTTGGGGTAGGCCTGGCAAACTCAAATTTATTAAGTGAAGATGAAAGTCCAACAATACTGGATTAGGAACAATAATTTCAAGTTACTATTTTTACAAGCTTTATGACACCATGCTATAGTTTGGAACATAAACAAAAGCAATATTCCTGAATATTCCTACCGGTTCTTACCTGTACCTCCGTATTTGTCTGCCATGTTAATATCAATATCAGACTTTAAACTCAGCATAGTCCGAAGGACATCGTCACTGCCTTTCCCAGCAGCCCACATAAAGGATGTTCTTCCTTCAAGGTCTGAATCATCTTTCACTGAAGGATGTTTTAAAAACACTTGAACTGTTTCCTGTAAGAAAACCTCATTTAAAACACTGGAGACGAACGCATTCCATTTTCTATGTCAAGAAAACCCAAAGTAAACCAAATGCACTGCTGTTCAATCCATTTTGACTCCAGTGACGCTACAGAGCAACGATTATAAAGCAGTCTGCTTCCATCAGCCTAGGAAATCCTATGGGGCAGTTTTGTTTCTGTGATTTAGAACTGACTTGACAGAAACCAGCTTTCAATCTTTATAGTAGTGCCAATGCTGTAGGTTAGCAGTCTAGTGCTTAGCCACTGGGCCACCAAAGTTCTTTGTTGGTTCTTGGTAGTCATTCATCTTCAGGAAGCTACATCAGCCTACTGCTCTCATACTGGGTGGACTAAGTGACACATGAATGAAAAAGGCCTGTGCAAACTACAAAGGGCTGTAAGGAAAGAAATGTTATTAATGCTCGATATTTTTATAAATATCGATACATTAATTTTTTTGATTTCTTGGGTATTTAATGCACATAATTATTAGGCACAGTAATAACAGCAATACATTCTATTTCTTGAGTATCTGTTCTCCGCCAATGCCTATAACAGGCACTTAGTTTTCTCTAATTCCTACAACAATCTTGAAGGGAAAGTTGTAATTATGTAACAGATGAAGAAAGTAAGACTTGGTGAGGTTGAGAAATCTGTACAAGGTCACATAGCTAGCAAGCAGCACAGTCAGCATTCTAGTCAGGATCTGTTTAGTTCTAAAGCCTAGCGTCACTGCCTTCAGGACAATGACAGAGTTCTGAACACTGAAACATCCTTAGTGCTCTCAAAGCAACGAAAACAAAGTACACAGAGTAAAGCAAAGTGTTACACTGTGTATGAAAATAAAACCTGCATCCAACATTGCATGACTAAGAATTCATGTGATTACTTACACCACAGGCAGTTAGGGTGATCACCTGCATCACAGTCAGAGTTAACAGTATAAACAACTGTTAACAGATAACTGCTACACAGACACACACAAATAATCACATGTACCACAGTATGAAATTTAAGTAAGGCCAGTTGTTAATGTCAGTTTCCCATCTGTGATATAGTGCCACAGTTTTACAAGATGTTACGATGGGGGCGTGGGTAACTGCATAAAGGATTTATAGGGACTATTTCTTACAACTTGATTGAATCTATAATTATATCAGAAAGGAAAATCTCATTAAGAAAAAAGATAAGTGATGTATTATACCTACAGCAAAATTACTCTGAGCTGCATAGTGCAAGGGGGTTGCTCCTTGGCTGTCAGATGGAATGGTTCCAGACTTGTTTCTTTCTAAAAGGAGATGGACAATCTGTGCATGACCTGGAAGCAGATACAAGAAGTTATCACATATGAAAGAAGTCAATACACTTATAATCTTTTTAAAGGAAAAAGATTAGAAAATTCACTAGCACATAATTCATTATTCAAAATGCTTTTTGAGTAGCAGTCTCTAACGTAGCCTCTCACTGAAATGCTGTGATAACAGAACAAAGGTGAAAGCCTTCAGCATGAAAAACGTCACACTTCAGTCAGGAAGGAAATGACATTAATTACAATCATCAGATTGAGAAGGAATAAATCTGTATCAGGTAGCAACTCACTGTCTACCCTGGCTTCACTTTATAGGACGGTGTGTACCAGAGGAGGGAAGGAGCTGTAGAAGCCACGGCATCTCGTCACCTCTGCTCCTCATCTTGAGGTTCCACACACCAACCAGAATTGCACAGCTGTTTTCTTCTACGATTCAGGGGCTGTTCTGTGAGGTAGACAACTAAAATGCAATGTTTTCTGTCTCTGCGTCTTCTTATCTATCCTTTCTAGCCCTTCTCCCTCAATCTTCTAACATCTAGGCTGAGATTTTAAATTCCAGGAACCGCGGGGGCAGGACTGATGAGACACTAGTAAGGGTGGTACTCTGCGAGGAGTGCTGGAGGACATGAGCTCCACAAGTGAAGGACTGTATCGTAAGAAATCTGCTAACGGTATATAATGAAAACTTGAACTGTACACATTCTTGCTTCAGAGGAGCACTGGTGGCACAGTGGTTAAGCGCTTAGCTGCTAACCAAAAGGTCACAGTTTGAACCTACCAGTCACTCCATGGGAGAGATCTGGCAGTCTGCTTCCATAAAGATTTATAGCCTTGGGAAACCTGTGGGACAGTTCTCTTCTGTCTTATATGGTTGCTCTGAGTTGGATTCAACCGGATTGGAACAGAATTTTTTTTTTGGTTTTTATTGCTTCAGCACACTGGGGAGCCAGACAATGAAGAAAATGCCACAGGAGCACAGCAAGGATATATAGGGTACACAGGGAGTTGCTCCTCGGGATGAGGAGCAGAGGTGACTGAGAGGGCGTGGCTTCTAAAGCTCCTTCCCTCCTCTGGTACACACTGTTATACAAAGTGAAGCCAGGGTAGACAGTGAGTTGCTACCTAATACAGATTCATTCCTTCTCAGAAAAACAGGGCTTGAGTGGGAGTTAGCTAACCTACCTGCTTTCCAGCTGTGATCCAGGATGGGGTGCACCGTAACACAAATGAGTGAAAGTAACATCAAAGGCAATCCATGCCAGACAGTCAAAATTAACATATCTCATCTTGTTTGAGGAATAAAAAGAAAAATTCAGTAAAGGCAGCATGAAAATACAGTATAAGACAAGCAAAATGAGATGGCACCAGAAAGATGAAGAGGATAAGCATACCTCCAAAAATGATCTAGAGAAAGGTCCAGAAGAAAATGTCAGGAAAGTGTTTGGCATCCTCAACTTAGTGTAAAAATAGATGGCCTCTGTGACAGAAAAACAGAACATCCTAAGAAGGTAGCCAGCTGAAGTGAAAGGGTAAATGGAAACTAGCAGAAGTGAAATAATGAGACAAAATAAATACACACAAGAGAAAGAAATACAGTCCTAATCTACACAGCAGGCAAAAATAAAGCAGAATTTATGAAACAAGAAATTAATTTAGTGATGTGAAGACAAACCTGAGAAGCTCTTCCAGAGGAAAAGAAAAAGGGATGAAACTGCACAATGAAATGAAGCCTAAATAATAATTATAAATCTGATTACAAATATCAATGCAAATGTGAGAATCATTTTGAAAAGGGATAATGTATAACCTAAAACTAACATACTAGTAATTGGGAGAAGTCTCAAATCATATTACTGTTGATGCTAGTTGCTCGCTCTAAAAGGAAAAAAAAAAAATTCCAAACTCACTCCCATGGAGTTGATTTCGACTCTTAGCAACCCTACAGGACGGAGCAGAATGGTCCCACAGTTTTCAAGGAGTATCTGGTGGATAGGAAGTACTGACCTCTTTGTTAGCAGTCACAGGACTTAACTACTATACACCCAGTGTTTCCAGTTACCACCTACTCGATTCTAATTCCTGGTGACCCCTGTGCATGCAGCTGAGTAGAACTAGTCCACAGGGTTTTCAAGACAGTAATCTTTCTGAAGCAGTTAGGCATCTCTTCCAAGGAGCCTCTGGTGGATTCGAACTTCTGACCTTTCTACTAGTAATGAGTGCTTAACCGTCTGAGCTACGCAGCGATTCCTAAATTATATTCACAAACAATAAAGGTGTGATGAACACAAGTGTACTGAATTCCTTTCCTTAAGCAGGTAGGATTGAACATGCTCGGTTTCTCTTGATTCTGACACAGGTTTAAGAAAGTCTTTGATAAATTTAAAACTAGCCACTAATAGAATTTAAACACCCTTTCCAACATTAAGCAATTTAAAACAACCAACAGTAAACACAGTCCAATTACGTATGTCCATAGTAATAATTATCATTAAAATATAAATAATAAAATATTAATTAGAAATTAAAGCAATTAGACAGGAGGTAGGAGGCAACAGGGGAAGAGAAAGCAGAGAGACCTCCCTATACCCATGCATTTCCTTCTACTGTTGATCCATGATGCATATTCAACTCACCTAGTAAAGCTGCCCAGTGAAGGGGAGTTCTAAATAAGTTATCGTAAGATGTTATATTGCAGCTTTCATAGGAGGTCAAGACATCGACCACTGTCACATTTCCATCAGCAACGGCAAAGTGAAGGGGTGTGCGACCCTCATAGTCTTGCCAGTTCAGTAAAGACTCTGTAGGTGCAGCATCCTGTTTTTAAGGAAACAGAGACTTCAGGCACATGGAATCCTCAATAAAAGTATAAAACTAAGTGACAAAAGTATAAACTAAGCCATCTTCTGAATAAAACTTCTTCATTCTTTCTCTGTACAAGTAAAAAATGCAAAATATAATCACTAAAATAAAGACCCACTAGATAGAACAAATAACAGGTGTGAATCAGCTGAAGAACGAATTAGTAAAAGAGAGATCTCAAGTAATTACTCAGAATGTAACAGAGAGAAACCAGGAGATGGAAATATACAACAGAAGTTACAAGGCATGGAGGATAAAATACATAACTGGAAACCCAAAGGAGAGAGCAGAAAGAATGAGACAGATGGCAATATTTAAAGAGATACTGGCTATCATTTTCCAGAAATGAGATACAATAATCAGAATGTATAACAAACAGGATAAAACATGCACACACCCCTAGTCATACTGAGGGAAAACTGTAGGATCCAAAGAGAAGAATTTTAAAGTAGCCAGACAGAAATGATATATGATTTATGAAGGCTAACAATTAGATGAATCTCTCAAGAGCAACAAAGAAAGCAGCAGGTTTCTCAAGAGCAAGGTTGAAATACAGCCATTTTTACCAATGAAAAACAGAGAGTTTACCATCAATAGATCTACTCTAAAGGAAGTTCTAAGGAATACATTTTAGGAGTTAAGGTAATAACTTTAGAAGAAAAACTGAGATTCAAAAAGGAAAGCAGAATAAAGAAGTTAGTTAACACGTAAATAAAAAAATCATTCTATAAACAAACTAATACTATACAAGTCTAATTTGTATGTTAAAAGTAAACAGAACTGAATATTCCATTGAGTTAGAATTTGGGAAGAAGTAATTAGAAACCTTCAACAAATCTAATAAATATTAAGAAATTACAACAGAGTTCAGCAAGTTGCTTAGATATACAATCAATCCACATACACACCAACTGCACACCTACACATCTACAGCAACCAGTTAACTATATACTCCAATCCCACTGCCGCCCAGTCGATTCTGACCCATACTGACCCTACACGACAGAGTAGAACTGCCCCACAGGTTTCCAAGGCTGTAAATCTTTAAAGAAGCAGACTTCTACATCTTACTACTGTGGAATGGCTGGCTGATTTGAACCACTGATCTTTCAGTTAGCAGCTGAGTGTTTAACCACAGGACTACCAAGGCTCTTAACTATATACCCTGGGTATGTTTTAGAGTGTTCAAACTGACTGTAACAGAAAAAAAAATGACAATAGTCTAAATGTTCATCCATAATAGAATAAATATGTGATTTATTCATATACTGGAATGCTACATAGCAATAAAAATCAATATACTACAGCTATACATAGCAAAACAGATAAAATCAGTAGCATAATGATAAACAAGAAAACCAAGTTATAAAAAATACATAAAATGTAACTCATTTATATAAAGAACAAAAACCTTAAAGACTAAACAACATGTTGATAATGGGTACAAGCGTATGTGATAAAACCATTAAAAAAAAATCAGTGAAATGATAAACATGAAACTGAAAACTGGTTGTTACAGGTTCAACAGTGTTTTCCAAAAATATGCGTCAACTTGACTGGCACACGATTCCCAGTATTATGTGACTGTCCACCATTCTTTCATCTGATGTGATTTTCCTATGTGTTGTAAATCCTGCCTCTATGATGTTAATTTTAATGAGATGGACTTAGTAGCAATTATGTTAATTAGGCAGGACTCAAGATATAAGATTAGAGTGTGTTTTGAGTCAATCTCTTTTGAGCTATGAAAGAGAGAAGCAGGAAGAGAGACAGCATACCTCATACTACCAAGAAACAACAGCCAGCAGCACAGTCCATCCTTTGGACCCTGGGTTCCTGTGTTGAGAAGCTCCTCAACCAGGAAGAAAAGGGACAAGAATCTTTTCCGAGAGTCAGCAGAGAGAAAGCCTTCCAGACTGGGAAGAGTAAAGTTCTGTTTGTTAAAGCCATCCACCTGTGGCAGTTTGGTTACAGCAGCACTAGACAACAAAGCTGGTGGCTGCCTTTGAGACAAGAAGAAACAGAATGGTACTGCCAAGCACACACTCAGGGGACTTCAAAAGCAATGGTACTTCAACTTGGTGGCGAGTACATGAGTACATGTTGTTTTCATACTCTTTGTATCTTCTATGTATTTTACAAATGCTCACTTGCACCTATTCACCATTTTAAAACAAGTATAAAATAAAGCCAGGGAATGATAATTTAAATTCAGGATAGTAACTGATGGAAGATAGGAATGGATGTGACATTAGGGGGAGGATGCACTGGAAAATCACCATATAAAAAACTTTCATGGGGTCTTAAATAATGGTATTAAGAATGTTTTATTTCTTGGGTAACAGGTTTACACGTCTGTTGTATTCTTTTGTGTCATAATTTGTGTGTGTTTCACATATAAGTTTTTGTATATACTGGCTATTTCATAATAAAAATACTTTTTAAAATAGGTGTAACAGCACGACTGGACTCACCAAAATGCACCTGACTGTATGCACAGCACTGGCATCTTTATGGTTGGCGGCCCAGTGAAGTGGAATCTTGCCTTCGACATCAGGAATTCCAATGTTGGAATCATGCTTGATAAGCATTTTCACATGTTCAGGATTATTGTAGTAGGCACTCCAATGAAGAGCTGTTTGCTGCAAAATTGAGAACTTCTCAAAAAATAATAATAACAGTAACAACTCACATTTCCTAAGCTTTGACGTGGAACAGCCACTGCTGTAAGAGTTTTATGTATTCTTTCTCAGGTACTGACCATGGCATCTCCTGGAGATAATCTCCTTAACTTGCATGTAATAACTGGTGAGGAAGCTAAGGCACAAAGAAGAAAAGTCAACCTGCCCAAGGACAAAAAGGCAGTAAGTGGCCAAACTGACTTTTAATCCAGGCATTCTGACTCCAGAATCTGAATTTTATGATGTTCCCACTCCATCCTGAATTACAGCTAACTGTATATTTTCTTTACCTTTTTTATTAGACTCGTGTCAGCACATACATATCTAGTTCAGACCACTATTTCACTTCTCCAAAACACTCGTGTGTGGGTTGGCAAGCTGTGGTGCACAGGTTTGGCACGCGGTCTGTTCCCTAAAGTGTTAGTGGAATAGAGCCACGCTTCCTTATTTACACACTGACAATGGCTGCTTTCACCCCCAATGGCAGGAGGTGATTTGTGTAATGACACAGACTGTGTGGCCTGCAGAGCCTAAAATATTCACTGTTTGGTCCTTCACAGGAAAAATTTCTTGACCTTCCAACCTAAAAGATGTGCAGTGTATTCACAGAGAAAAACATAGTGTTTTGAGTTTCCCAAACAGAAAAGAGAGGTGAACACCTGACAAATAATCAACCAGCACCCAGACCTGTAGCAAATTCATTTAGGTGATTTAAAACTGCTCTTGAAGGCCAGGCTTGATGATCCATCAGGCTGGAGGGTCCTTGGGAAGACATGGCCCCCAGACTCTGTTAGTCCAGAACTGAAACCATTCCAGAAGCCGACTCTTCAGACAAAGATGGGACTGGACTGTGACACATAAAGTGATACTGGTAAAGAGTTTGTACTTTTCGGCTTAAGTACATACACGAGACTACCTGGGCAGGTCCTGTCCGGAGGCGAGATGAGAGGACAGAGGAGGACAGGAGCCAGTCAAACACACATGAGAAATACAGGGTGGAGAGAGCAGCTTGAGTTATACAGCAGTGGATGTGTAAGTTTTTGTATGACAAACTGAATTCAATTGTAGGCTTCCATTTAAAGCACAATATATTAAAAAAATGCTTTTGAGTAGAAAGAACAACAGAACTATTGATTAATGGAGAGGTTCTGAGAGGCCCTGATCTTCACGCTTCTTACCGTTGTATGTTCTCTAATGTGGAACAGTAAATAGCTCAGCCTTACTCCCTTTCCTGCAACTCAATTTTCAAAAAATTACATTCATTGAACTCACCAACTCCAGGATCTGCCCTTTCCCAGGCCCTGTCCTTGCCCACTGGGCTCCTCTTATTGTACAGGTGACTGAGTTAGAGGTGCGCTTTGAAGGGGTGTGTGGGCTGGTAGCCAGAGGGTTGTGGAGATAAACGTGGAGGATTCGACAAAAATTCAGTTTGTCTAACGGCTCTGCTGAGCTCTTCTGCCCAATCCCAACTAAGCTTCAGCTTCACTGCTGTGACTTAGTTCTCACTTTGCTCTTCAGTTCTAATCCCTGGATCTCTGCTTTGTTCCCTATGACTAAGTGCCTGATGGAAAGGAAGAGGATTACTGCACTCGTCTACAGACCATATTTTTCCCCGCAAAGAACGAAATGATCAGAATACCAACCAAAACAAAGGTCAACGTGAACAATATGCTAAAATTTAAGAGCAGAGAATAGATTCTAGCAGCAAATTTTGGCAAGCAAATGCAGAACTACAGTGAAGCTAATAATCATTTTTAAGCTAACATTTACTGCAAGCATGGTATGCACTGGGCATTTGTTAAATGTCTTATGTTTACTATTTCATTAATACTATTAATCTTCAATAATCTAATTATCTTTTTTGTACATGAAAAAATTGAGTAACGTGCCCAAGGACAGAAAACTAGGAGGTAAGTGGCTTCTAGACTGAAACCCAAAGAGTTTGATGCCAAGGCCCAGGCCACTAGGCTGCTATGTTTATGGTAGACTGCCTTCGGCATTTGTCCACTGTAAGACTGTCTGTAGTAACTGTCACAATTAGCTATCAAATATCGGGTCAGTGGTCAGAAGACTTGGGTTTGAACTCTAGTTCTGCCACTTGGGTAAAAATTTAGCTTTACTGAGGTTTAGTTTTTCCACCTGCAAAAAAGGAGACGAACCTGTCTACCACCCATACTTAAAAATGTAACATGATGGAATTTAAACAAAAATACTTTCCTAGAGTACATGCAGATTTGGAATTATTTTACCATCTGCATAGATGGTAATACAGGTCTTCTTCGGTGAGGTTTCATGTTATAACAGGGAGCAAATGAACTTTTTTCTGCTCTCATGTGCCTGTTACCTTGTTCTTATCCTGGGTGTCCACTTCTCCTGGTGCCATAAACTTCAGCAGAAGTGCCAAGCACTTGGGGCTCTTGTGTCGAGTCGTCAAGTGCAGTGGCGTCATCTCTTCTAGATCCTTTTGCATCCAGTTTGCTCTGCGTGTGAGTAAAAGTTTCATAAAACGATAATTTCCCTAAATAAAATGCAAGAGATGGTAAGATGAAATTGAGCTCGAGACAAAAAGTTTTAAAAGTCAATCTTATATCTTAAAATGTTCTAAGTATTTTAATTATTCTGTTAGCATAATAACATTCAAATTAATCTACCTGTAATTCCAGTAGATGTCAACTGTTTCCTTCCAACCATTTTCTACACACATGTAACTTATATAGTATATAATATTTATAGTGTATATTAGTGTACAATATTTCATTGTATTAAACCAACATGTTTTATTTAACCATTCTATTATTAAGTACTTAGAATGTTTTTATATTTTACTTATATAAAATACACAGCAGTGTACTTTTTTCCACATCGTTTTTCCTTCTTAATTTTTTTGGAGAATAAATTATCAGGAATCAAAGGAGATGGAACATTTAATAGTTTCTGACATATTTTTCAAATTGCTATATAGTAGCAGCAAAGTGTGAACGTATTAGTTATGACAATTTTGACCAACGTAACCTAAATCAAGCCCACCGCCATCAAGTTAGTTTCAACTCACAGTGATTTTACAGGACAGAGACAAACTGCTCCACAGGGTCCCAAGGCTGCAAATCTTTACAGAAGTACACTGCCACACCTTTTTCCCATGTAACTGCTGGTGGGTTTGAACTGCCAATTTTTTGGTTAGCAGATAAATGGTTAATCCTGGGGCCACCAGGGCTCTTTCCCTGAATCAATATACCAAAACCAAACCAAACCAAACCTACTGCCATCAAGTTGATATAGTGTCTAATATGTATGTAGTTCAAAATATAACCTTGTGAAGTAAGCAGCGATTTTTTTAACTGCTATTTAGAGACAAAGCCCTGGTAGCACATTGGTTAATAGCCACATTGATAACCAAACAGATGGCAGCTTGAATCCACCACCTGCTCCCTAGAAACTCTTTAGGGCAGGAATACTCTGTCCTAGAGGGATGCTACCAGCTGGAATCGATTCAACAGCAATGGATTTTGTTTTGTTTTTTCACAGGTGAGGTACCTAAGATTTAAAGGAGTCAAATGTTTTGTTCACAGTAAGGAATGTATCGTTAGTTTTTGTTTTTTTTTTAAGAGAACTATCTACAGATACAATGAAGGTAGAAGCCGCTTATTCAAAGTTTGAGACTCAGACTCGTATGGTCACCTAGACACCAATTCGAAAGTCACTGCAGGCCCATCCACTTGTAGGCAATATTCTCCATTATCGGTTAAGCTACCTAAATTGGTAGAACGGATGCATCAGGTGAAAAGGAACGCAGTGGTGGCAATCCAGGCCAACTCTGAAATAAAATCAAACTCTGTAAAAAATCTTTGTTTTGAGCTCTTTCCCGAGCTCAAGTTCCATACCTCTAATTTTGATACAAGTCTTCTAGATGCCTGGTAACACAAATACTTCAAAGTCAATGTGACCAAACAGAATGTAAGGACATGACTAAGGTTATGCCTAATATTTATCCTTCTTTATTCAAAACACAGTGTCAGGCAGGGTTATCTGTCTTTTCCATCTTCTGAGACTCTCTCCACTCTGAACCTTTTTGGAAATGGGGCCTTTCAGCATTATAACGCATTGATGTTCTACTATGGGACACTACCAGTATCAGCAAAAAAGACATTGCTAATCCTCCATGAAGAACACAAGGCTTTAATACAAAGGGGACTAGCTAGGGCAACAAGGAGGTTTAGAAGATGTGTAAGACTTGTCTGCTTGCTCATGGGGGCAGAATTAGGTTTCAGTTAAGCTCAAGCACTGGGGTAGAGATAAGAAAGAATAAGACTAGGAAAGAGGGATCCATTAAGAGTATTCATATTAGATGGGCAAACTTGGTATGGACTGAAAAATAAACTATTGGTACTGTAAAGAAATATTCTGCACCATTTTCCAGAATTACTAATTATAAACAAAATATATTCTTTCACATGATAGAGCAAACTGTTTGCTCTACTGGAGGTAGAGAAGATACAATGAAATAATATATCCAGTCTCCTTCTATACTCTTCATGTATTCACTTACTTAACTTATATTTATTAAGCATCTACTACGTGTTTAGCGGAAACATAGCAGCTAACCAAAAGGCTGGCAGTTTGAATTCACCAGACATTCCTTGGAAATTCTACGTGGCAGTTCTACTCTATCTTACAGGGTTGCTATGAGTTGGAATTGACTTGAAGGCAGTAGGTTTGGGTTTCCTGGTTTATGTGTTTATCAGATACTAAAGGCTCTTTGATGAATGAAATTAATTGTTATCTGTCCTCACATGGCTCACAGTCTAGGTGTGGAAGACAACTATTATGTAAGTATACTGACTACCACAAATAAATGCAAATGACATTACATTGTAGGAAAACCTAAACTAATCTGGAAGTACTCAGGGAAGACTTCCTGGAGGAGGTTCCAGTTAAACTAAAATTCAAAAGATGAGTATCAGTCAGGGGAAGAAGGGCATTATAGATAAAAGGAGCAGCATAAGCAAAGTTTATGAGGTGATAAAAATCACAGAAAGTTAAAGGATTAAAAGAAAAGCAACTGTGGCAATAGTGTAGTGACAGACTGAAAAATGATCAAGCTGAAGATGCAGGTAGTGGCTGAATAAACTTTGTTTCTCCTCTCTGCTCTCTTCCTCAATACCCATTCAACAGCCAAGTGCTACAGAATCTACCTCCGTAAATAATATGCATCTATTTCCCTTCATTCTGACTGCCACTGCTCCTGGTTCAAGTCTTCTTTAACTTTCAACTGAACTCTCTCTCACCTGCACAATGACTGCTCAAGTCATTTAACTGGTCTCTCAGCCTTTGAATTTTCCCTCCCTTTAATCCATCCTCCAAAGAATCTTCCATTCAGCCAAAAAAAATGACCTTCTGTTATTTCTTCAATTAAAACAAAAATAAAACAAAACGACAATGAAGACGTAGTCAGTGAATAGCCATCATCTCTAGGATAAAATTCAAACTTTTCCATCTAGAATTCAAGTCCCTACTTCAATAGGACAAGGTCATCTGTTTTAGGCTGGGTTCTCTAGAGGAGTAAATCCAGTAAAGCATATACATACTCCCAGAGAGATTTATGTCAAGGAAACAGATCACACAATTGTAGAGGCTGTAATGTTCCAAGGCCTGGTCAGGATTAAGTCTTCACACAGCCTCAAAAGGTGGTGAATCCAAGGCCAACAGGTAGAGAGATCCAGGCTAAGGGCAGTGAGCTACCACTGGCCCCAGCCCTGCCAGCACCACTCAGCAGATGCCGTCATGGGGTGATCACACTATGCCAACTACCACAGCACTGAGAGTCACAGCTCAACCAAGCTGACACACAGTCATAAGCATCACAGTATCTTTCTCGTTTATTTGACAGTTTGAATCTGCCAGGCTCTCCTTGGAAACCAGGGAGCAGTTCTACTCCGTCCCATAGGGTCACTATGAGTTGGAATCGACGGCAGTGAGTTCTACTGTTTCTTATGAGTTATAATCGACTTCACAGCAATGCGTTTTTGTTTTTTTTGGTCATTTGTTTTCTATTTTACACATTTTTGTTCTTTGTTATTTCTTTTTACTTCTAACTTCTAGGGTTGGATGCTTGTCCATTAATTTTCAGTTTTTGTCTTTTATTTATAATTTATTCAGTTATCTCACAAGTTTTAATATGTACAGTTTTCATGCTAGGTCAGTTCAAAATATCTTATTTCCATTTTCATTTTTACTTTGATCTATACAGTATGCAAATGTAGACATATAATATCCAATAGCAGGTTTCTTAAATTTCTAAACATGGATATTCTGGTATTTTTTTAATTGATTTTTTAATTTTCAACACTGAAGTCAGAGAACATAGTCTGTATGGCCAGTTCTTGTGTACTTGTTAAGATTAGTTTTAAAATGCAGAAGGTAGTTGATTTTTGTAAATATTCCATGTGTGTTTGAAATGAATGTGTATTTTCTAGTTACTGGAAGTATCATTTATTCAGTCCATTAAGCTTGTTAGTTGTCTTAGTGGTCTAGCATTGCTATAGTAGAAATATCACAAGTGGATGGCATTAACAAAGACAAATTTATTCTGTCACAGTCTAGTAGGCTATGGGTTCAAATCCAGGGTGTCAGCTCCAGAAGAATCATCAATATTCCATTTGTTGAGGAGCTTCCTGGTTCCAAGAGATGTGCTCTGTCCTTGGCACTACTTTCTGGAGGCTATGGAGTCCTGTCACCCTCTGCTTACTTTTCTTTTTTATATCTTAAAAGACATCGGCTTAAGACACTACCCAATATTGTAGCTCTCATTGATAAAACCGCGGCTAATCCATCTCATTAACATCACACGTTTTACAACACACAGGAAATCACGTTAGATGACAAAAGGGTAGCTAATCATACAGTACTGGGAATCATGACCAAGTCAAGCTGATACATATTTTTGGTGGACACAGTTCAATCCATGACCTTAGTGAAGTTAAAATCTCATTAATTTTTAATTTACTGTATTAATCCCTAACAGAAGCACATTAATAAATCATAATGATCTATTGGTTTGTCCATTTTTCCTTGTAGTTCTGTCAGTTGTTGGGATATAGGTGTATTATTGTGGCAAACATTGTTAATTGGCTAAAAGACCATATCCGATCCCCTTTCTCCCTTGCTGCTTCTCATTGAAGATTTAGCAAAGCTAATACTTGCTTTCCCAAATTCCCTTAAGGGTGGTCATTTAACCCAATTTTGGTGCATGGGAATGAGGTGACAATCTAAGAATGTTCTTTGAACTCTTCTAGAAAAGCTTTTACTACCTGACTGTAAAAAAAATAAAGAAGATGCAGCTGGTATAGTCCTTCTCCCTTCTTTCTGCACAGAAGGTGGGCACGATGGCCAACCCAGGACCACAAGGCAACAAGCAGGAAAGAAATCTTAAAGTGCTGAGATCATCATTTGGATTTTTTTGTTTGCTTTAATTTTACCCTCACTCATGGTCACAGCTAAAGCTGACAACCGTTTTCCCTCAGCACTGTTTTTTGGGTTCTATTCATGCTGCACATTTACTTACACAAACTTAAAAACAGACCAATCAAAACTGCCAGCTTCTCTTGGCTGACTATATCCAGACTTGCTAATTTCCTTTTAAAAACTGTTTCCCACAGCTCTCTCCGTCACTGATTAATCTGTGTCCTTCAGGTCTCAGTTCAACTGTTTTCTGTCCGAGAGGTTTTCTCTGACCATCTTACCTAAGTAGAACTTGTTTTACTAATCTTTATTTTAGCACCCTTTCATTTCCCTTACAGTACTTCTCTTAATTTGTAGCCGCATACAGTTTTCTTTTTCTCTGTAATCTTTCTCACGCAGTGGGCTGTAAAGGTGGAGACAATATTTTCTTGATCCCTGTGCTGCACACTGGAAACCCTGATGGCGCAGTGGTTGACTGCTATGGTTCAAAACCACTTGGTGCTCCTTGGAAACTTTATTGGGCAGTTCTACTCTGTCCTATAGGGTTGCTATGAGTCCGAATTGACTTGATGGCAATGGGTTTGGTAGTTTTGGTTTTGTGCTTTGCATAGCTCCTGGAACAAAATAGGTGCTGATTAAGTATTAGTGGAAGGACTCAGTGTACAAAATGCAACATCTTCCACAGGTTTTTATTTTCTCTAAAAATTCTTTTAAAGTCTGTGATATTAGATCATAACAGTTAAGGGTCTTAATTCTCAAATATCTGGTATTTGATTACTTTTACTCATTAGTATTGCATTTATATGCGCTTCGTTCATAGTATATCCTTTTTCTGAATCATTCATTTTGTCCACTGCAGCTCTTGAGAAGGAAAACACTAAAATTTCCTCAAGAGGGCACTCTGCTCTAAATCTCTTGCCATCTTTTCTTTGAAAAAAGAGAAAGAGCCCAGGAAAAACAAATCTATGTAGCAGTTCATACCAAAAAATAAGGTTTGACCTTTCTGAACGTAACATTTCAAATATTGCAGAATAATTCCTCATGACCTTTTAAAGATGTTCAGTCAGACAATCATTTTGATTCTGAAATTAGAGGAAAAAGGAAGGAAAAGGACTCACTGGGTGGGTAATGCTTGGCATACTTACACTATTCTGAGAACTCTACCTACACAAAGCATAGTACATCTGACTAATAATGTTTACTCATTCATTTATTCAGCAAAAATTTGGGGGGGTTGTTATGAAGCAGGTAAAAGTAAAATATTTGCTCTTTGATTTCAATTTCATCTTTGCTTCTTAAGTATCAAAGAATTTTTTTTTTTTTTACAGATTACATAAACTGTTGTCCTGTGTCTGTTTCCTCACATGTAAAAATGGGGATTATAGTAGTACTTCGATTATTACACATATGAAAAAGATAGCTAATATTTTTAAAGTAATTTGAACAATATTCAAAGCAAATGATCAGTAACTGTTTGCTAAAATTATTATGAGCAGTGTTCCAGGGTGAAGAAGGCAACAAAACACCTGGTCAAGTGAGACCCCAAACAGCCCACGCTAGTGGGCATGTGCACAGCAAGGGGTCAGTGTAGACAGTATACACTGTTTAGCTACAAATTAAGGAGAGAAACAAGATTAGGGACAAGTGGAAGTAAAAACAGTTGTAAATAATGTTTTCTTCTGATTTTTTTCTTAAACACTGTGGAAGATACGGAAGATAATACAGTCATACGCCATAGGAGTTTACCTGGAACCCTGAAGGTGTTTATAGCTGTGTGATCAGGCCAGCTTCTACTATTCCAAAGGGCAGAGATCCATCAGATATTATTAGTGAAGGCTGGCTCCAGAAACACTATAATTCACCTGGACCAAAGTCAACCTCCTTCACCTCATGGAAATATAGAACTATATATATAACAGTACATACAAACATAGGGTAGGTATTCTGTATCATTCTAAATCCTAATATTATATACCCAAAGATAGATTACTTAAAATTGAAATGCAATAGAAACATAATTTGTTATTACTAATTCTAATGATATCTATGAGTATTTATTTATAAACTCAAAGAATTTGCTGCATTAATTTTTTTAAGAGAATCACTACCCCTAGGAGGCATATAGGTCAAAAACATTAATAATCTTATATAGCAAACTTTTTCTGTAATGGTTATAGACATAAACGAGTCTCAGAAATACTACAAATAATCTTGGGAAGGGCAATCTGCCAGGGCCCTGAGCATTCCTGCCTGTTCTTACTGGTATGCCAAGAATGCAAAGCCTTGAGTGCTCTTTACTGTGGCCATTTCTCAGGTGGGTTTGCAGACAGCAATCTTCAGGGATAAGGTATTATTCACTCCAGGGCAAACTGCCGGTTTGCTTCCAACACAGAAAACATAAACCGACTGTCGGGGTGATTTCAACTCACTGTGAACCTATAGGACAGAGTAGAACCACCCCATAGGATTTCCAAAGCTTAAATTTTTACAGAAGCAGACTGCCACATTTTTTTCCAGAGAAGCAGCTGGTAGGTTCGAATGATCAACTTTTTGATTAGCAGCTGAGTGCTTCACCACTGTACCACCAGTGCTATTTCCTGGCTTGCTTATTCCTTTTAAAAGCTGAAAATTCCCCAAATTCAGCATTATTCAGATGTAATCCAAACCCACTGTGCACAGTGTCCATCTAGGCTCTCTATATCACCTCCATGGTTATTGGGGGTTAGGGGAATGGATGCAAACATGCAGGTGTTCATGCTATTTGCTAGACCACTGCTAATTCAGTTTTCTTTTGTCTCTGATGGAAATCTCCTGGTTTTTTGCCAGCATCTACTGTCAAGATTACCAGAGTAGCTGATCATTAGCACACTCACGTCAAGAACCTGAAGGAAAGAAGGCAGGTTGTTGGGTAGAAGTAATCTACCAAGGGCTCTGAGCGTCTTTACATATTTAACTGGATATGCTAAGAATACAGCATCTTTACTGCTCTTTATGAAGGCATTTCTCAGTAATGTTTTCCTCAGTGATAAAGAACAGGCTTGCTTACAGCTTGTTATGAAAGTGATAGGTTCCCAGAGTTCAGTGCTCCTAGCTATGATACAATGTCACTGCACTTTCAACTTCTCCATGGCCCCTCTGCTTCTCTCTAATGGTTCTTGGGTGCAAGAGAAATGGATGCAAACATACAGGTGGCAAGTTTATTATGTGTTATGAGTAATAAAACTCTTCATCTCTGATTCTGTGTCTGCTGTCATTGTCCAGTGGTAAAAGACTAACTTTTTACCTTGTATGTAGTTTAAATCAGAGACCTACATAAAATCTATATTATTGTAATATGAAATGCAGTATAAAGAAAAAGTAAAAAATATATATATATGATTAGAGAGATGGGCAGAAGACAGGTAATGGAGAGTCTTTATCATATAGACACCAAAGAATTTAAGAAGGCAATGACATGATTAGATTCGTGAGTGTGTTTTAAAAATGACTCTGGAAGCCAGGTGAAGGATTAATTTGAGGAGAACAAATCTTTAGGCAAGAAGACCAGTTAGGAAGTTACTGTAGCAATCCAGATTAGGAATATTGACAATTAAATGAAAATAAGGGGATAGGTTAGGGAAATATATGAGGATTCCTGAGTGGATGTAAAATAGAAGGTGATACCAACAACTGCAAAGATGGAAGCAAAAATAGAGTCAGAGATAAAGACTTTTTGAGCTCTACTTCTCGACATGTAGAATTTGAGGTGTCGGAAGGAAATCTATGGAGAGATGTCCAGCAAAAAAAAAAAAAAAAAGATATACGTGGATCTGAAGCTTAAAATAGATGGCTAGGTTCAAAATACAGGCTTATGAGTCATCCATATTAACAGTTCCTTCAACTGGTTTCTCCAAAGACAGAAATTCTACTGCGTAAATGAAGTAACACAAAACTGAAATGCAAGTCCTTGCATTCTACCTGAAACCTAAACATAATTTAAATACCCACATAAGTGGCTCAGTACAATGCCGTCTGGTGTTGTTCTTTTAGCTAGACTATGAGACATCACTACCATATCAAAACAGAGTGGGAATGGATTGGAAAGTGAGGGGCCTTTCCTCATTATTTATGTCTCCCTGAATCATTTTCTTGTCTCACATGATTTAGATGTCTAGTTGTATTCTAGATTTTGCTCTTTTATTTAATGTGGATCTTTATGATTGTTAGCATTACATAGGAAAACAAACAGCTACAAAAATCTATTTCTGAAAGACATAAATCCACTGAACTACAGAAATTTGCAATGTTTTTCCCAGTTGTAGACATTTTACCTCTTTTCTTACACTTCTGATTATAAAGCCTAAATATTTTGTGTTCTATAGTTAAAATTTCTGATTACTCAACAACTCTGATGGTAACTACATCACTAAGTTGACATATTAAACAAATTTTTAATGTTTTTTTTTTTTTTTTTAAATTCTCTAAGCAAAGGCTAAGAATGGCACTTCAAAGACAGGAGTTTTATTTGTTATTTTCCAAGCTGAAGATGTTCATCCATCTGGCAGAGGAGCTAGACAATACATCAGCCAAGAACATCTCTCTGGCTTGAGACAGATTCTGGCTCTCAACGAGGATCTGACTGAAAGAAAGGCAACATCTTTAGTTGCTCTGTGGCTGAACTCTTCTCATATTTTTTTCTCAATGCCTCCTCCAAGTCTTGGCTTCATGCACTAACTTGGTTTCCATAGGAATAGACCACTTTTAAGTGGCACACAGTCAAATAAGATAGATAGAGAAAATGTCACTGTCTTGAAAAAAAGGCTTTTCTCTGAGAAGGAAATATGCAAAGATATCCTTGTTTCTGAGGCTTCCTTATCAGAATTTTCATTTGCTTTTCCTGACTAATTTGGCCTATTTTACTTAGATTATTATGAAAACTAGCTTTTTTTTTGCTAGACATTATTTTATATAGAGAAATCTATTTTTTAAAAATGAGTTCTGAAACAATTATAAAATGTGATACCTCTTTCTACAAGCACAATGCCCCTGTGTTTGTGAGGTATCCTCATTTGTTTATAGAATGATGCTGGAAATGTCCCCACCTTTTGTGAAGATTGTAAAACGTATTTTGTTTCACACAGTTGATATTTTATCTATACGAAAACATTTGTTTTGCCTTAAAGTAGTAGTTCTCAAATTTCAACAGATATCAGGGTCTTCTGGAGAGAGGGCATGCTAAAACACAGCTGAAACCCTCCCCCAGAGTTTCTCATTCAACAGGTCTGGTGCAGGGTTTCGGGGTGATGGTGGCACTGCTGGTCCAAGAGTTCACACTGAGAACTACTGTTCCAACAAAGAACTGAATTCCAGTCTTCAACCTTGGCGCTTAAAGACAACAACAACAACAAAAGCAATGTTTATTCCCATCCCTGATAAGTAAAATCAAACTTTGGGGACTTTGGAATTAATATTTTTTAAAAAATACTCTGCAGCTGGTTCTAGAATATAATCCAGATGGAGCAGCATTGACTTAATTCAACCATTTATGTAACATTCAACAGTTACAATTTATATAATTTGTATCAGACACTATGCTAAAGGCTGTGGAAGGTTTTAAAAGATAATTAAAATACAGATGTACACATTAAGCCAGGATAACTGCTATAAAAAGGTATAAAAACATACTATTGAGGGTTAGAGGATACAGGATGTACATGTTTTTCCCTCTGAGTGGAGAAGAAGGGGTTAGATTGGGTCAGACTTCGTGCAAGAGATTTGAGCTGGATCTTCACTAGGGATCACTAATGCGTTAGCACACCTCAGGGTATCCATCTTGTTTCCCCTCCTCATTTCTTTGAGATGGAAAAGAGTATTTTCTGAATTTTATGTAGAGTCCTACACAAAGACAGTGTAAGTTTTACTTCTACTCTTTTTAATCAAATTGCCTGCATAAGCTTTTCCTATGAGAATTATGAACACAACATTAGTAAATTGTGCTACCCAGTGCAAAGAACAATCCTCCTATTAGCCTCAGTTTGGCCACAGTAGATAGTGAAGCCGTATGTAAGTATTG
This sequence comes from Heterohyrax brucei, assembly GCA_028571685.1. NCBI lineage: Eukaryota > Metazoa > Chordata > Mammalia > Hyracoidea > Procaviidae > Heterohyrax > Heterohyrax brucei. Next base: position 47,980,376 of record CM053150.1, on the reverse strand, counting down.
TTCACCACTGTTATATGGTGAGATCAGCCTATGATACACCAAAGACAGGCAACTGTAAGAATTCTGAAGAGAAGCACCTTAACCACTTTTGAGGGGTTGGCTAAGGTTTCCTGGAGAACACAGTGCCTGAGCTGCATCTTAGAGGGTATATACCTAAGCCTGCTAAAAGCACGAAGGAAAGCACTGCTAAGAAAGGCAGCTGAACGTGCAAGGGCACTGTGCATTGGGGACGAGGGTACAGAAGATATGGCTAGAATAGTAGCTTTAAACAGGATAGAATAGAAATGGGACACAAGAAGCTAAACCCAAAAAGGTAAGGAAGGACTAGGTGATGAAAGACGCCAGGCTAAGAAGTCTGAACTTTTTCCTTCAGACTTCTGATGCAGCACTAAGGCAGTGACATAAGCATAGTATCTATCAGATCACTCTGACATCCAAAGGCAAATAATCCAATTTGCTTTAGCCTCAGTTTCTTATCACCCACAAATTGTGGAGGTCAGATTATTATCTGCAGGCTTTCCCAGCTTAATGTCCGTTGATTCCAAGAAGACCCACTTTTCACAGCTACTTCAAAAGTGAACATTTTATATTCTAGCTACACAACTAGTAAATTTCTACTATTTTTAGTTTCTCTAATCACATTGGTTAACAGTTTTTTTAGTATATTTCCTTTTTCTTCATACAAATCATTAACTTTCCTAGCATAGTGACATCTATGATTTAGGGCATTTAGAAATGCTACTTCACGGTGCAGGAGAATGGTATAATTAAATGAGAACAGACTTTAAAATAAATCAGATCTGGGTTCTTTGTTAACTATATTAACTACAAGCAAGTTACTTCTCAAAGACTCAGATTTCTCATTGGCAAAAGAGGAAAATACAGTGAGTGGTTCATAGAAATTCTCACCATAAAAATAAGTGTTTGTAAACAGAATTTCTTTCATTTGACCATGTTTGTTTCAAGTACAGAAATGCTAAGAAATCTGCTCCTAGTGTCCTCACTGTTTAATGCCCATTTTAATCTGCCTGGTCTATTCTGTCTTTCATCAGCCTTCTCTGGGTTAACACTGCAAGTGCAGTTATTAAAACATATTTTAATACAAAATTTCTGAAGTTAAAATCAACCAATCGTGTTTACAGTCTGGTTCTTTTGAAGCCCCCAGTCTTATACCTTACTCTCCATTTTTAGTTCTCCGACAATGTAAGGTAGTTCATACCTTAGTTTTATTGATCCTAACAGGCAGTTTAAGAAAATCAATTCATCTCCCTGGCTAAGATGTGTGCCGTTGGGAAAACTGTTTCAAACAACTGATTGACTCCATCTGTTACCTTCTCTATTTCAGTTCCACATTATGGATGGGATTTCTTAACAGTGGGAAGGGCAAATGTACAAATATATGTAAAAATTCAATTAAACTTATAAACCCTTAATGAACCTCAGGCTGACTATGCATTAAAATTGTTAATTAAATGATTAGCACTAACTAGTAATCTGGCTTGCTAACTATGAACACTTTCCACACGGTAGCCAAGGTCCTCAGAGTGGTGAATTCAAATTTGTATCTCCTAGTCTCAAACCCTGCCATCTTTTTCTCATATCACAGCCCAACTCTACCTGTAAATCAAACCCTGATCTCTGCACCGCTTCTCATTCTGGACCTGTCTCCTACCACTCCAACCCTTTTTCTCTTTGAAATTAAGAGAGGTACTTGAGTTGGTAAAGAACAGTGTAAAGAAAGAATCGGAGGTAAAAATCTATTTTAGATGTGCCATTTTGTAATTTGTCCTGGTTAAATGTCCTATTGGCTATAGCTGTTTTAACTCTATAATAGTTTTTCTGAGCAGAAACATATCATAGTTCTTTTTTGTTTTTAATTTTTTATTGTGATTAAGTGAAAGTTTACAATGCAAGTATATCATAATTCTTAAGTCAACATTTTAGTTTCTCCCTCAAGTCCTTTGTGAAGCAACCGGAAATCCACAGTCATACATCTTAAAAAGTCATATAAAATTATTAATTGTATGCATTAAATTATATATATTTATATGTATTAAAATTTTAATAAAACTATTGAAAATTTGGAAAATAGAGAAAGTAAGACAAAAGATTACTTTCAATTTCATCATCCTAAGCCTAATATGGAAAACCTGGTGGCACAGTGGTTAAGTGCTACAGCTGCTAACCAAAAAGTCAGCAGTTCAAATCCACCAGGTGCTACTTGGAAACTCTATACGGCAATTCTACTCTGTCCATAGCGTCGCTGTTTGCATTTGATGTGATTTCTTCCAGGCCTATTTTGCTTAACATTAGTAATTATTTTTAATAGATGTCATCAAACTATACATAGAACTTTGTATCTGAAATAAGCAGTGAATTCAAAAACAACTCTTAATTTTTATTATAAAAAACAAAAACCTAAACCCAGTGCCATGGAGTCAATGCTGACTCACAGCAACCCTCTAAGGCAGAGTAAAACTTCCCTGACCCAGTTTCCAAGGAGTGCCTGGAGGATCTGAACTGTCAGCCTTTTGGTTAATATCTGCAGCACTTAACTACTAGGCCACCAGGCTTTCCTTCATTATAAAAGCAATAATACATTCATTAAAGGAATTTCAAAAGTAAAGCACAAAAAAGGAAACAATGATAGCCTGCATCTGACAAGCTTGAGATAATCACGGTATTCTGATACATTTCTTCTGTGTCTCTTGTCTAAAAGGAGTGTTTCTTATCTTCAGCTTACATGTATATTTTGAAATGTTCCATAATCATGCCTTAATTAATATTCACAGTATCCCTATTGTGAAAGCCATAGATGAAGAAATACAAATTCAAAAATACTATTAAACTATATATAGCTTTACTTTAAAAAGGTAGTTTATATAAAATATCAGAAAAAAATGCCACTAAATAGCTGAGTCACAAACTGTGATTAGTTTTCCTATAAAATGATGCAAGTCTAGCATCTTCTGGTATCACTAACATTTTTAGTACACAGAATTTATAGTACCTAGCATGGTGCCTCATATACAGTAAGTACTCAGTAAATATTTTTGAATGAATAACAAATGCATCACAAGTTATAACATGGAAGGTCACCACCTGGAAGAGGTTATGAAGATTAAATAACATGAGTAACTGTGGTTTGTAAAGCATAATTGATTGCTATTATCACTGACAATCTGCAGACAACTGTAAAACTCATTATGCTACAGCACAAATTAAAACTAAGATATGCCAACAGTGTCAAATTTTTGTAGGCATCTTAGAAATTTTTACTATGAAGTTTATTTCTGTATCACTCTGGTTTCAAGTATATTTCACCTTATTCTCATCAATAACCAATTTAGCTGACTGTTTACAGACAGAGGGAGAGACAAATGACAAATTAGTACTCCCTAGGTTTGTGGCATGGACATAAAAAGTGAATTTATTTTTCAAATACCTTTTATAGCCATAGCCTTGCAAGTAGAAGACATCTTATCTGGTTTACTATTGATCCAAATGACAAGGCTGAGCATCAGATTAAGGATATGTCAGAAACCTGAAAGAAGGCAACCAAGATACAGCAGGATGGTAGCTTCTTTCAAAATGATCTATTAAAGCTACTGTGTTTAAAAAGGCAGTTGAGAAAACACAGTACAATATACTGGGCTGTATCAAGCAACAAGCAGAGTGCCCATAAAAACTTCTGATACTAATGTGAACCCTCATAGACCAATTGTGAAACTATTTTCAGTAATAAAAGCTATGTAAATGACTTCTGATGATAAAACAAAAATATAGGATTTTTTGTTTACCCCATATCTTTTTCCCAGGCCACATTTTCTTCCTCAACAAATGGTAGTATTCCTAAGAAAGGATATCTGTTATAAGACAAAGGGAGGAGCTACTATCTAATTAAAGTTGTCAACCAGAAAGGTCAAGGGCACTTCAACAATTTCACTCTAAGATGTCTTCTTTGGTGCTAATGGTTAAGCATGGTAACAACAAGAAGAAAATCATGACAAATGGAGTCCTGAGAAATAAAATTTCTGAGAGTGTTTCTTATATGTAGTATAATATTTTATGAAAAAAGAAACTTTACCTTACAGATAAAACACCCAGCATGGTAAAAACAAAATAGTACCAAAAAAGAAGAAACTTATTTAGGGGTGGGAAAATCTGCCTTTTTGTGACCACCTTGGGATTAGCAGTTCTTCAAGGAATATCTATTACTATCTAGACTAGAATGAACTGGAGAATTTTGTGAGAATCATGGGAATAGAAAAAGCTTCAGAAAATTCCCCTTTCAGATGCTTTTAGACAGACAAGAACTGGTTTTTCAAAACCCAGAGCGCTTTAACCAATATCAAGAGACCAAATTTGACACTGTTAGAGACTAAAAAGATAGAGCTGTGGTCTGACAATTTAAAACAGTCACAAGCTATTCAACTTTTTAGTCTGCCCTTTTAGCCAGCATATGACACTTTTTATAACAACAATAAAATTTACTTTTATTTATCACCAGCTTAAATAGTGGTAAATATAAATTTAACTGTACTATCATTAAATGCTGTAGCTATAACTAAAGGTCAGAACACCTAGATTCTGGTCCTGATTATAACAAAATATCAAAACATATTCAATTTCAACTTACCAAACAACTTACAAACTTCTTTGTATAAAGCATTTGCATGTGACAAGACAACTTTCTGAGTCTTGGTTTCCGCAATTATGACATGGCATAGTTCAAATTAAGTTATATGCCAGTACTCACCAGTGTTATTAGATTTATGCTTTAAAAAAGTATTACAATCAAATGATTATGAGAAACTGTTAAAAAAAATTCACAGGTGGGTGGCGTCAAGATGGTGGACTAGACCCACGTCTCCTTGACTCACTCTGAAAACTAAGGCCAGGATTGATGATTAAATGGAGCCTTCTGGACACCCAGCAGGCCCTTGGACATGGCACATGCCACTGAGCCAGAAACAACTTCTCTTTCACTGACCGTTGCCCTGGGTGAATGACTGGCTCTCACAGACTGAAAATAACTACTAGCTTTAACTTTTTTCCTTTTTGTTAGCATGTGGCAGCAATTGGGCTTAAGTGGCAGCAAAGTCCTGCCACACTGCTGACATGACCAGAAGGTGGAATAGCCACACTTTGAGAGCCTGGCTCTGGAATCTGAGCACCATGGCCCTCCACCCCTCTTTCTGAACCTCTGCCATTGATTCAGCTATTTCACAGCAGGCAGGAGAGCCTCTGTCAGATGCCATCTTGTCAGACTGGGAGGCAGAGCTATCCAAAAGGAGGCCTCAGCACGGACTAATTCCCAGGCTAGGAGGCAGTGCCAGCCTGGGGAGTGCTTCCCCAGAAGAAAAGCTGTGTTTAGCACAGTTCACCCTTAGGGTAGGGCCTGGCACCTGATAACAGCAGGGCAATAGCCTGTCCATACTTTGAACTAGATCACAGCATCTAGCAACAGATATAGAGGTAACTTCATGGCCAGCTGGAAGGAAGGGTTTGCACACTTGACAGCCTCACTGTTTACGGAAACTGTCAGATAGCTTTTACCTTTCAAAATAAGACTACCTAGAGAAATAACTGTGGTGTAGCCTGATGGCATCTTTTACAGTCTTGACTGACCCACAACATAGGGACAGTTGGCAACCTCCCAGTGACTCCCTAAGTAGGGCCATGTCTTTGCCAGCCAGGAGGTGGAGCCTTCTAGCACAGAGATTCCACTGGGGCCACTTGCTGGTGTACATAGAAGGAACTGGCGATCAACTTCTACTTCAGCTCCTATTAAGGCAATACTAGAGAAACTAAACAACTTCTAGATGCTCATAAAACCAACAGACGTTGGCCTGACACTTATGGAAAAATCCAACCATGGCTCCAGAAAGCTCCAAAAGGAAAGAATCAAAGAACTTCCCAAATGAAGCAGCCTTTCTGAAACTTTCAGAAGTCGAGTACAAAAGAATTATATAGACAGCCCTCCTAGACATTACACAAAATTTAGTAGACCAAAATAAAAATTAAGCAAGCTGTTCAAACTGATGGAACTCCAATATTCTGAAATCCAACAGATCAAGAACAAAATTAAAGAATCAGAAAACTCAATTCAAAGCCAAGAGAACAGAACTGAACAAATGAAAAACAGACTATCTGACTTGGGAGACAGAACTACTGACATCAGCATTCACAAGGAGAAATCAGAGAGAAGACACAAGAAAAATGAAGAAGCATTAAGAAACATGTGGGACTCTATCAAGAAAAACAATCTATGATTAACTGGAGTGCCTAAACAGGGACACCTGAAAACACAGAGAGGATTGTTGCTCACTTGCTGACAGAAAACTGCTCAGAAATCATGAAAGAAGGGAACATAGATATCCAAGATGCATATCGATAGCCATACAATATGGACCCCAAAACAAAGACTCTAAGACATATATAATCAAGCTTAACAAAATGAAACATAAGCAGACACTCTTAAAGGCAGCGAGACTCAAAGCAAAGCTAACACTCAGAGAGAAGCCCTGTAGGCTTTCATCTACTTTTTGGCAGAAACTATGTTGGCATGGAGGCAGTGGGGTGGAACATTCAAAGCCTTGAAGGAGAAAAATTTCCAACCAAGAATTATATATCCTGCAAAACTGTTTTTCAAATACAAAAATGAAGTTAAGACCTTTGCAGATAAACAGAAACTCAGAGACTTTGTAAAAACCAAAGCAAAGCTACAAGAAATACTGAAAGAAGCTCTTGGCTTAGAAGAACAAAACCACTGACTCCATATTTTAGGAGACAATACAGGACACATCATCCAGAAACCCACACAGTTAGGGAAGGCACAAAACACCAACAAAAGCTATAATGCTAAAAGAAGTGATCCAGTGATCGTACCATGAAAACTATGATACCATCACATTAAAAAGAGGGATATATTACAGTAGTTACAGTCCATCCAGATGAAGAGGAAGTTAATATTTAGAAGTTAAAATCGAGTTTAAACATACATTATTAAAGGGGATCATGGGGTAGCCGCAAATCACAACAAAGAAGCAACATATAAAGAAATGCAATACAGGAGTCTCGACAAACACAAAACCAACACTGAAAGGGGTTAAAAATCAACGCATAAAGAAGAATGTCCCAGAACAGAACAGTAAGAGCAACAGAGAAAACATTAACACAAAAATAAATACAGCAAAATGACAGCGCTAAACACATATCTATCAATAATTACATTGAAGGTAAACGGACTGGACACGCCAGTAGAGACAATGAGTGACATCTTGGATCAAAAGACATGACCCATCTATGCTGCTTACAAGAAACTCACCTTAGACTTAAAGATATGGACAAACTGAAAATTAAAAGATGGAATGATATATGCCAAGCTAACAATATACAAAGAAGAGCAGGTGTGGCAATACTAATCTCAGATAAAATAGATTACACTGTAAAAAACAAAAACAAAAACCTCAGTAAAGACACAGAAGACCTTATTGTAACAATTAATCAACTAGACCTCATCGACATATAAAGAACTTTTATCCATCATGCTGAATGAAATTAGTCAGCAGCACAAGGACAAATATGGTATGAGACCCCTACCTTAAGGACTTGAAAACTGACTCATGTATAGAAGAAAAGACTCTTTGGTGTCTGCAAGGCAGGGGAGGAAGGGAGAGAGGGCTGGTTATAAATTCAATAGTTGATAGAAATTTGGTTGGGTGAAATCAGTGACAGCACACATTAGAAAGATCAATTTAACTGGACTTCAGCATAACCCCCAAACTCTTTCAATCTTAACCCAAAAGGTAAGAACAGAATAGCAGGGGCAGAGGTCTGGAGACCATGCTCTCAGAGGACATTGAGGCCGACTGGTGTAACTAGCCTATTGCTAACAGAGTCCTCTCCACCCCCTATTGGTGAGTGGCGTCTGGGGTCTTAAAAGCTAGCAAGCTGCCATCTTAGGTACACCAGATGGTTGCAACTCATCCGGAAGAGATGATCACCAAAGACACGGGAGAAAGAGAACCCAGAAGACAGAAATACCCACAAGAATGGGTGACTACATCAACATGCGACCAGAACCAGATGGTGCCCAGCCACCTCCAGTGACAGCCGTGATGGGGCCCACAAAGTTGAGTCCCAGTGGCAACACATGAATAAGAAGGGGCGCACCTGGAGAACTCCACTAAAAGACCACAGTGGATGGTTGGAAAGCCTAGGAGTTCCCCTGGGAGCATGGCCCCTAGTGCTGAAGCTGCCCCGAATCATAAATCATTACTGAGGTCAACTCCTTGGACAGGAATGGACTGGACTTGGTGACACAAAGGGACCATATCGTGTGTGCACTTTACAGTTCTACATATCTACAGGATGTCACCCAACTGGTTTCTTACTACAGGGGAGTGGAGAGGGTGGAGAAGAGGGAACAGGGAATTGTTAAGAGGATACGACTTGTACAGAACAGAAAGAAGGACTGTACTGTTACCAGGCTAGGAGAGCAGCAGGAGTTACACACAGGCGGGCATGCAAATTTAACTGGATTGTACACTTTCACTCAATCACAACAAATAAAAAAAATAAAAATAAAAATAAGAAGGGAACGTGTGACAGCCTCCAAATTGAGGCAGTTAAACTCTGCCAAGTACCTGGCTTGGGTCTGGGCCCTGACTGCATTTTAGCTATCACCTGCTCCTCAGCAAAAAAAAAAAAAAAAAAAAAATTTACAGGCTTTTTTTTTTTAACTGCACAACTTCTGAGAAACTCTAAGACGCTAAGAAGTACTGCAAATTCCCACAAAGAACCATACATTATTTTCCAGACTTATTTGACCATGCGATCCATTTTTCACACAGCATTTCATAAGGGCACTGCTCTAAGAAAGCAGCTTTGGGAAATGTTACAATAAATGATTTTTGAGGTCCTTTTAAGCCCTTATGATTTTTTAAAATAAGAAACATAGAGCTGTTTAATGCCTAATTTCATTTGTTTCCTGAATAAACTTTGGAAAGCATACTTGACAAAAAACTAACAAGGCCAAGAAGAGGGCTACAAAAACAGCAGCTGCAAAAAGTCAAGCTACTCGATAATGAATGCCAGAAGACAAGTTGCAGGGTGTATGGAAAACAGAGATTCCTTCTAGTTAAGCCTCTTTCAACTTTCTCTACTAAAAGTAACTGATACGTGTGTGGAAATTGCTCTTGTAGTGCTACAGATGGTGAACATCAAATGCATGCTGGACTTTATGTTTTGTGTCTTAGAATATACAATTTGTGCACAGCTACGGTGAAAAAAATCTACCTATTGCCTCCAACACGGTCTGCATTCACTTTTCAAGCTCATCACATTACATTCATGCTCACCTCTAGGTCAAATTCTCTATTACATCCTTAACTCTCCTCTGCAAATGGATAAGGGATATGGCTCCAGTTAGAATCAGGTGGCAATAAACAGGGCTATACAGCTCAGAGCTTCCCAGTGCTATCATGCGCATCTGAGGAGGATTTCTGGCAACCCACAACAAATCTAGTTTGTCCAAGAAGTCTAAATTTATGAATGAGTCTACAGTAATGGAGCCAAGCTCAAGAATGACTCCATAGACCCATCAGTGGAATATTCAAAGAAAAGGAAGTACAGCAACTTCCTTAATTCTCAGAGCCATTAAAATAAGTAAGCAATGTCTGTGACTCCTAATGTGTGACACTGGAAGGTTTAAGCTATAGATATGTTGCATGGGAAAGAAAGAACACGGGGGAAAGAGAAAAAGTAAAGAAAGGAAATGGAATAGAAAAAGAGAAATGGAAAGAATTAGGATTAAATAGGAAAGAAAAAAATTGTATGAGAAGAAATCCCAATTCATCTCTCACTGACTTCTGAAATCATCTTGCTTCTTCAGTGTTTCACAGAACTGCTGTTTGAGTAGACACTTCTGTCTTTTGGTCTTTGCTCACTCTAATTCCTCTGCATGCAATGTTAACCCCCATCTCGCTTCCCTAAGCTTGACATTCTTCAAGGCCCACCTGAAATTTCATTTCCTCCATGGATTTGGCAACCTCAGCAGGAAACACAAGCCATGTCAAGTATCTAGGCAGTAAGGATCTTAATGTAGGGAATCAGATACACCCACTCTTTAGTTATTGACATGGCTGGGATCCAAAGACCATATGGTTATATATGAAAATAAAGGATGACCTCATCATATCACAAAATGGAAGATGACTACATCATTACACAACTTTCAGATTACACCATTACATAACAGCCAAACCACCAATAATGATATGGTCAATCTGACACATAACCATCATAGTGTTACTCTTCACCTCACACCTCAGCATTGATGACTGCTAGATTTATGTCATTAATGCACAGAATAGTCAGAGACTGGATTTTTTACTGTTGTCGTAAATGCCAAATCTCAGATGACAGTCAATAAGTGAGGAATAGACATATTTATAAAATAATTGGAAAGACTCTAACTAAGCCTTAAGAAATGATTTCTTGAACAATGCAAAAACACCACTGTGACTACAATATTAAGTTCTGTACTATAGCTGCATCAAGAAGTCTGAATAAATAAACTGTTGTAATAACTGCCTCCAAATACCCAGAAGCAGGAATAGCAGAAACTGAAATGCTCCATAAAATCTTCACTTGATGATTGCTCCCATCTCTAAACCTGAGAGCACTTATGGCCTAACTTGCTTGTGAGGGACGCTACAGCATACTAATATTGTTTGTTTTGATTAATGTCTTCTTCAAATATATACCCATTCTCCTTGAGTTGAATGTAAGGCACTTGAAGTCAATACATTCACTGATACATACCAATCATGTTACGTATCTCCAGTCTCATCCTCCTCTAAACATACCTAGCTGAATTACTTTGGATAGTTTTTCAAAGTATACATAAATGGCAAACTATAAACAGATAATGTATTTGCATACTGTATCTTTCCAGTTAGGGTACAAGATTTCCAAGATAATTCTCATATTTAGCCTTATATCATGTTGTAGAATGAAAGATTTAAAACCTACTGTGGAAATTTAGGCCTGAAAATAGGATGTGGTTGAGAGATTTTTTCCTTTTCAGAGAGAAAAGGAAGGAAGGATAAGGAAAATGGGGACCAGATAGGCATATTTCCAATACTTCTGAAATTACTTGCAAAGCCTGATCTAATGTTTGTCCTTGTACTTACCTGGAGGCAATTCTCCACACTGTTTCTCTATGTCTAGTAACCCAGGCCATCTTTTCAATGATGTCTGCATCTTACACACACAGTTTAAGGTTTAAAGATTTCCCCAACAAGTGGTCTCAGAGAGTCAGCCAGCCTCAATGGCTCCAGCAAGTCTGGATTCGAAATTCTCTACAACTAGCATTTTTAACATATTAGAATCACCTGAGGGCATTTTCCAAAAGTATGAGTGACTGTTCCCTGCCTCAGAACAACTGAAACAGAATCTTAGAAAATAGGATTCAGGCTTTACAATTTTTAAGAAGTTCTCTTTAGATTTTCCTGTTCAGTGTCAATCTTCCTCCATCCTTCTAAGTTAATCGAAGTCATGGTAGTAACTCTACACTGACCACTGAGAAAGCACATCATACCCTGGGTCATCAGTGTAACTCTTCTACCTGGCACTCAGCATCCTTGTAAGTATCAATGGGATCCAATCTTCCCACCAAGATGTAATAATCTGGCCACCTGAAGGGAATAGCCATTGAATCTTAAATGGCTGATGACTGAGGCCCTGTTACTTTGGGACAAAATTTCCAGTTGCTCACAGCCCACCTCCAGCGGACTCCTAACTACTGCCTGACTGAATCTCTATCTATTTTGGATCTATTTAATTAATAGCTGTCTTTGATTAACATCATTCTAATCTTGATTCAACAACACCTCCTGCTGAACCCCTATAACTAGCTGGGCAAAATACCTTCTCTTGGAGCTTTCCTTGTGCAAGTATATGGGTGTATCATCAAGCTCCTGTCCTTCTTCAGTGAGTCAAATGTTCTTATTTCATTAATATATACCAACCTTAGGACCATAAAAGTTTTTCTAGAATAAGTAGTACTTTTACATCTCTGTAAAACTGTAAACTAGACAAATAAGATTATTCAAGGATGTTGAATATTAATTTGGATCCAGAACTAATCGTAACACTAGCACAAATATTTATTTACAATAAATATTTAATTTGCATCTATTTTGTGTAAGACACTGCAGAGGATAAAAAAATCAACTTGATAGGACTATGTAACCAAGATAGAACCCTGGTGGTGCAACAGTTAAGTGCTCAGCTTCTGACTAAAAGGGTTGGCAGTCTGAATCCACTCAAGCAACTCCACAGGAGAGAGACCTGGTGATCTGCTCCCATAAAGATTATAGCCTAGAAAACCTTACATGGCAGTTCTGGGAGGCCATTATGAGTTGAAATCCACTCTATGGCACCTCACAACAAAAACAGCATGCTCTAAGATAAACTGTGGTACAGTCACACAGTGGAATACCATGCAATGACAAAGAACAACAATGATCTTGGTAAACATAACATGGAGGAATCTAGAAGACATTATGCTCAGTGAAATTAGTTACAAAGGGACAAATGTTGTATGAGACCATTATTATTAGGACACAAGAAAAGGTTTAAACACAGAATAAAACAGCCTTTGATGGTTACAGTGGTGGGGAGGGAAAGGGGTATTCATTGATTAGATAGCAGATAGGAGTTGGGTTGGGAGAAGGGTGGGACAACAAAACAGTAGAAAGTAGGTCAGCAGAGCTGGACTAAACCAAAAGCTAAGAGGTTTCCTAAATAAAACCCAACATTTTGAAGGACAGGGGTCTTGGTACCACGGCTTCAGAGGACATCCAGGTCAATTGGCATAACAGTTTTTAAAGAGAATGTTCTGTACCCCACTGCCCTACTTTGGTGCGTGTTGTCTGGGGCCTTAAAAGCTAGCAAGTGGCCATCTAAGTAGCATGAATTGATCCCAACCTATCCGGAGCAGAGGGGAATGAAAGACCTCAAAGACATAAAGAAAATATGAGCCCAAGAGACAGAAAGGACCATATAATCCAGAGACTACATCAGCATGAGACCAGAAGAACCAGATGGTGCCTGGCTGCCACCAATGACTGCCCTGACAGGGAATACAACATAGAAGCCCTGACATAATGGGAGAAAAATGGGTTTACAGAGCTAGAACTCTATTAAAAAGATTAGACTTGATAGTCCTAAATACTGGAGGGTCCCCAGAAGACATGGTCACTGGACTCTCCGGTAGCCCAGAGCTGAAATCATTCCCTGAGCCAACTCTTTGGGCAAGACTGGACTAGACTGCAAGACATAAACTGATACTGGTGCACAGCGGGCTTCTTAAATGTATACATGAGTCTAACTGAACAGCTCCTTCTCAGTGAGATGTGACGGCAGAGGGGGTCAAGAGCTGGCTGAATGACTGCAGGAAATACAGGGGGGACGGAGAAAGAAGTATGCTGTCACAGGGTGGGAGAGCGACTAGAGCTGCATAGCAGCACGCATGCAGGTTTTTGTATGACAAATTGACCTGGACTGTAAACTTTTACGTAAAAGACACTAAAATATTTTTTAAAATGTCTTCTCTGAGCTCACAGTACACTAGGAATAGGTTTGTTCATGAATAATCATGATACAGATAAAAAGTGCTAGAGTTCTAATGGTATTTTCAGAACTGTGGCCTGAATGCCTTGGTAAACGCCTCACAAATTTAACTTCAGAATTCAGTCTGCTTGAACACACCCTGATGGTGTAGTGGTTAAGTGCTACGACTGCTAACCAAAAGGTTGGCAGTTCAAATCTGCCAGGCACTCCTTGGAAACTCTATGGGACAGCTCTACTTTGACCTATAGGGTCCCTAGGAATCAGAATTGACTTGATGGCATATCCTTATGTGATCTGATTCAGGGGTCTTCAGATTATGTGTTCTTTAATACAATCAAAAGTTGTACAGAGTTCCTTCAAATCCATTAATTTACTTAATTCTCATACGGGCCTTTTAAGATAAGTGTTGCCAGAAATTAAAACAACAGAAAGTTGAAGTCCAGAATGTTTAAGCTTAAAATTTGCCTGAAATCACTCAACTAGGATGAAGCAAAGCCGTAGGCACAAACCTTAGTCTTCTGACTTCCAAGTTTAGTTCAATCTGTTTCCCACTGACAGACATCAAGGGAAAGAAAGAATTCACAGAGAAGTTTATAAAGAAGTCAAACGCACCACTGAAGGCAAGGAGCATGAAGACTTCGGAAAGGTATCTATCTGAATATCGATTTGGTCACTGCTGGATCAGCTGCAAGTCCTTGCTTTCAGCCCAGTATAGGAAGTTTTCAAGTTTTACTGCTAACCCTCCAGTAAATTCTCAAATCCATTTACTGCTTCCTACAAAGGCCACTTCAGGGTCTGCCCCACTTCACTTGCCCGACATAATATCTCCATACTTTCTACTTCATATTCAGTGATCCTTACATCTTAAACTGTATGTTCTTTCTCCCTTTGAGAATACTTCAGTACCCCCAAGAATTGCCTTCCCACCTCTTTTCCCCACTCCACTTAGCAGAAACGTTATCTCTTTAAGGCAGTCATTCCTGACTAGAACACACCAGGATAACTCAGGTGTCCCTCTTCCATTTTCCCATGATATGTCCAGGCTCTCACTCTTTTCCTACCACTTAACACACAGAAGGTAGATATTATTTTATCTTTTATTATTGTACTTTAGATGAAGGTTTACAGAACCAGCTTCTCATTAAACAATCAGTACACACGTTGCTCTATGACATTAGTTAACAATCCCAAACATGTTGACATTCTCCCCCTCTCCACTACAGGTTCTCTATTACCAGCTTTCTTCCCATCTTGCCTTCTCATCCTTCCTTTATTGTCCTTTTGTGCCCATTTAGTCTCACTTTGTTTTATGGGCCTGTCTAATCTCTGAGTGAAGGATGAACCTTAGGAGTGTCTTCATTACTGAGCTAAAAGGGTATTGAGGGGCCATACTCAAGGTTTCTCCAGTCTCTGTCAGGCCAGTAAGTATGATCTTACTGTGATCACTGTCAGAGCAGTCAATGGTGGTAGCCGGGCACCATCTAGTTGTACGGGATTGAGACTGATGGAGGCCATGGTAATTATGGTCCACTGGGCCTTTGGATTCATCTTCCTCTTGTGTCTTTCATTTTCTGCATTCTCTCTTGCTCTCAACCGGGTGAGACCAGTGGGGTATCTTACATGGCCATTCACAAGTTTTTAAGACCCCAGATGCTACTCACCAAAGTAGAATGTAGAACATTTTCTTTAGAAACATTATGCTGATTGAGCTAAATGTTCTTTCAGACCATGATCCCTACAGCCCTCCGCCCAGTAATTCAGTCCCTCTAAGAAGAAAGCTGTATTTTAATTACACATTTATCTTGTCTGTTTTCCCCAATAAACTATGAACTCATTGAGGGCAGAACTGTACCTTGCTGACAGTTGTATTTCCATAATTTAGTGTAACAGCTTTCACACATACATTCATTTAATGAATTGATGGTCATATATATATTTATTCAAAGAATAGATGAAAAAGATGATTAGGAATACAAAGCAACAAAATATTCTAAACCAGCCCCGATGGAAACCTTGGTGATGTCGTGGTTAAGTGCTATGGCTGCTAACCAAAAAGACTGGCAGTTTGAATCTACCAGGTGCTCCTTGGAAACTCTACAGGGCAGTTCTACTCTGTCCTGTATGAGTCAGAAATGACTCAATGGCAGTGGGTGTGGTGTGCTCTCAAAGCAAACTTTTTGCTAACTGGTCATAGACAGTACGTTTTGACCAAAGGCCCAATGCAGACTGAGCTATATAAACTATAAAGTTCTCTTTGCCGGGATATCAGGCTTCCTTCTACCACTTATGTATAATTGTACTTGAGAAAATGTGGTCACAAGTGTAACTTCCACAGAGATAGCTCTGGAAGAGTTTAACATCAGAGAGAAGATTCCTACAGCTAGTATAGTTGTTTCGAGGCTTTACATTTTTCTAAGTTGTTGTTGTTGTCAGGTGCTGTCAAGTAAACTCTGACTTACAGTGACCCTGCGTACAACAGAACAAGACACTGCCCAGTCCTGTTCCATACCCACAATCATGATACTTGAATCCATTGTTGCAGCGACTGTGTAAATCCATCTTGTTGAGGGTATTCCTGTCTTTTGCTGACCCTCTAATTCATCAAGCAAAATGTACTTCTTCTATGACAGATCTGCTTATTCTTTTGGCAGTCCACGGTATATTCAACATTCTTCTCCATCACTACAATTCAAAGGCATCAATTCTTCTTCCATCTTCCTTATTCACTCACTGTTCAGCCTCTGCATACATATGACATGACTGAAAATACTACGGCTTGGGTCAGGTGCAGCTTAATTTTCAAGGTGACACCTTTGTTTTTCAACACTTTAAAGAGGTCTTTTACAGTTGATCTACCCAATGCAATGCGTCTTTTGGTTTCTTAACTGCCTCTTCCATGGGTGTTGATTGTGGAAAGTAAAATGAAATCCTTGACAACCTCAATTTTTTCTCCATTTATCATGATACTGCTTACTGGTCTAGTTGTGACGATTTTTACTTTCTTGATGTTGAGGTATAATCCATACTGAAGGCTGTGGTCTTTGATCTTCATCAGTGTTTCTTCTTCACTTTCTGAAAGTAAGTCTGTGTCACGTCTTCCTCCAATCCTGATGCCCTGTTTTTCTTCATATAGTACAGCATATCAGATTATTTCCTACATACACACATTGAATGGAATGGTGAAAGGCTACAACTCTGACACACACCCTTTAAACCATGCACTGTCCCCTTGTTCTGTTCAAACTACTCCTTCTTGATCCATGTAACAATTCCACATAAGCACAATGAAGTGTTCTGGAAATCCCACTCTCCACAATGTTATCCATAATTGGTTATGATCCACACAGTCTAATGCCTTACATAATCAATAAAACATAAGTAAACATCTTTCTGGTATTCTCTGTTTTCAGCCAAGATCCATCTGAAGTCAGCAGAGATATACCTTGTTCCACATCCTCTTCTGAATCAAGCCTGAATTTCTGGCAGTTCTCTGTCAATGGATGGCTGCAGCTGCTTTTGAATGATATTTAGCAAAATTTTACTTGCATGTGATATTAATGATTTTGTTCAATAATTTTTGCATTCTGTTGGATCACCTTTCTTAGAAATAGGCAAAAAAACTATATTTCTTCCAGTTGGGCTGACCAAGTAGCTATCTTCCAGATTTCTTGTGATGGATGAGTGAGTGCTTCCAGAACTGCATTTGTCTGTTGAAACATTTCAATTGTTATGCCATCAATTCCTGGAGACTTGTTTCTTTGCCAACATCTTTGATGCGGCTTCTACTGCTTCCTTCAGTTCTTTCAGTTTCTCATCATACGCTACCTCTTGAAATGCTTGAACATCCACCAATTCTTTTTGGTATAATGACTCTGTCTTTTTTCCATCTTCTTTTGGTGCTTCCTGTGTCATTCTCCTGTAGAATCCTCTGCTACTGTAACTTGAGGCCTGAATTTTTTCTTTAGTTCCTTCAGCTTGTGAAATGCTGATCCTGTTCTTCCTTTTCAATTTTCTATCACCAGGGCTTTCCACATGTCATTATAATAGTTGACTTTGCTTTCCTGAGGCGCCCGTTGACATCTTCTGTTCAGTTCTTTTACTTCTAGGT
This sequence comes from Heterohyrax brucei, assembly GCA_028571685.1. Taxonomy (NCBI): domain Eukaryota; kingdom Metazoa; phylum Chordata; class Mammalia; order Hyracoidea; family Procaviidae; genus Heterohyrax; species Heterohyrax brucei. The sequence continues at coordinate 47,962,624 of CM053150.1, read as the reverse complement.
TAGGTCAAGCAAAATAAGTATCCTGAATAAGCATACTTTGAAACATCTGGTCAGTAATATTGAGAATTTTTCTGACCTTCATTATGGGTTATGAAATGAGCAAAATTCTAGAATCTTCAAGCAAATACTTACATGGGAAGAACTTAATGAAATAGTTGTAACTGTAATGAATTTCAGAGTTTGAAGGGCCCAGGGAGATTACTAGGTTCATGCATCCAGTTTCTAGTTTGTACATTCAATCAGTTCTTTTGGAGTACTTTTTTGAGCCGTTTTTAATTGGGTGGAAGGGTTTGAATGATGGTAGAAGAGAGATCATGAGTGTCCTGAGACGGTCTGAATGCATAGTCCATAACCTAGAAATTTACATACTCTTGGCATTATTCTCAACACACTTTTATGCTGAAGTTTTCATGAATATAGATGATTAAAATGCTGTCACTGCCTAGTATATTATAAAAATATTTCTAAAAATTAAAGAATTTTTTGGACTACAGCAATGCATTGAATTAAATTTGTACAGAGAGAATGAATATATAAAGGAAATTATAAACCTTATTTACAACATTCAGTTTAAGCTTTATTATTATCAAATTTGTTCTACAGAATTCAGTTGACTTTAGAATTATTTACTTGGTTTTGAAGTGATGGCACTGAGAGCTCTGTACATTAGACAGTAAGTCCTATGACTTGTTCTAATTTGCTAAGGGCTGTTTTGCTGGGAGGTGTTTTAGTCAACTGGTGCTGTTCTGATAGAAATATCACAAAGCGGATGGCTTTAAAAAGAGAAATTGTTGATTCTTACACAGTCTAGTAGGCTATGAGTCTAAATTTAGGGTGTCCGCTTTAGGTCACGGCTTTCCTCCTGTTGGCTCTGGAGGAAAGTCCTTGTGTTGCATCAGTCTTTGGTCAGGGAGCATCTTGGCACAGGAACCTCAGGTCTGAAGGACACAGACTTCTCCCCATGCTGCTTTCTTGAGGGTGTGAGGTTCTCAATTCTCTGTTTATTTCCCTCTCTTTTTCTCTCCCATAGGATGAAAGCATAAAAGGTGGTACAAGCCAGACTCCAGAGAAACTCTCTTAGCAAGGGTGTTGCGGTCTAACCCTAATCCTCTTTTAACATAATCATCCTATCTATTAGCCACAGGCAGAGATTATGATGTACAGCATACAAAAATCAAAAATATTGAGAATAATGGCCCAGTTAAATGGATACACACATTTTTGGGGGGATACAGTTCAATCCATGACTGGAGGTATTCTTTTTAAAAAAATAACTTAGCTAGTGCACCATTCTTTGGGCTAGTTCACACAGAAATAAATCAAAGTTTTTGTTTTATAAGGAACACTTCTAAGTAAATATGGGGAAAAAGAACTACTGAATACATACTGATTATATTGTTAACTCATCTATCCTTGTAATTTAATGCCTTACTTATTCTCTTGTAATAACAGCAATAAAAATGCTTATTTTCTAATTGTATCAGTGAGATGATGACTAATGCAATTTCTACCCTCAAATTTTCATTTTAAATTGCCACTTAAATGGTTTACCTTCTAATATAACCAACAAAAGGAACCAGCCTGTGTTTTTACTGTGTGTGTGTGTGTGTGTGTGTGTGTGTGTGTGTGTGTGTGTGCTTTGCACATCCAGGCTTGAATATATCATGTAAAGTTATACAGATTATCCAAAGAGAAGTCTAATTAAATAAAAATGGGAGCATGCATTAGCTGTGTCAACTTCAGAACCTATTCCTTTGTACAAAGGGCTCTCATGCACCATCCTGCTCAATTCAGAGAGCACAGGGCTCCTTGCTCCCTTCACCACGAATAAGGCCGGCATTTGACAGCTTCACAAGGCTGACAGGGTTACCCAACAGCCTACCCTCCCTATTCTCAATCCAATTAGACCTCTAATCCTCCAGATGAAAGGCCCAACTGCTCACGTTACTCATGACAACGACAGCTATTGATTATTTGTCACTGCAGCTAACACCTTCCCTGTCGAGAGGCTGCTCTGACAGAAGCAAACCTACCAAATTAGACAGCACTTTATCTGCCCTAGAGGCCAAATAGCACAACAAGTAAAGGCTAATAAATGGTATAAAAATGAACAAATCATAACATTATGACAGGCTGATCGTTGCCAGCAGCCTCCAGCCCCTGTTCAAGCTTGATGTTCTGTTAGACTTGCTCCTTCTCTTTCCCCTCTGCTCTAGCTCCAACTTTGACTGAATTAAAGGCCAGAACAATTAAGGCATTTGACCAGCAAAGATAAGCCAATTGAAGTATCACCAAGGGACATAAATGTCAATAGTTGACTGCCATTTGTCAATACAAACATTCTGGAGATGCAAATGCTCAGGCTTCTGCTCTCCACTAGCCTGCACTGACTCTCCACCCAGAGTCAGCTCAAATAGATACTCTGTGGCTATTTAACCAAGAAGAAAAAAAGAAAAGAAAAGAAATACATAGTCCCAAGAGAGGAAATATTCTATGAAAAATAATCAGGAGTCCTTGAGGTTAGGGTAAGGGAATGTATCAGAAAAAGAGGGCAAAGCAGAACTATTCTTCCTTAAAAAAAATAGTCTAACATTAGACAACTGAAATGTCATCATACTTTTCAGTTGAAACTACATTTACAAAGTAAGAAATGCTGGCCTACTTAAGACAACAAAAACGTAACTTTAGAAGTATACTCATTCCCTAACAGATTCTTTTGGAGTGCCAACCACTGTTTTAGGCAACAGAGATAGTCATGAATAAAACAAGAAAAAATAATCCAGACCACATGGAGTTTACTTTCAAGACAAATAAATATACTATATATTATTTTAGGTACTATTAAGTGCTAAGTAAAAATAAATAAAGCAGATGTGTGTCAACAGGGGGGAACTAGACTTCTGAGTAAACACTTAATGAAAATTGTCAAGGTTAGTTAGGTAACCTGATCTCTGCCCCCACATACACACATATTTTACTCCAGAATCTAACATTTTGTAGGCATAACAAAGGTCATGGTTTGCACTATAGAACACACATGGTATTGATATGGTTACCAAGTGAACCTGATCTGCCACATATCAACAGCTCTCCCTGGCAGCTGTCATGCAAATACAATTCCTTCTGGCAGTTGTGAGGTGGCTACACGAGCCTCAAATCCCACCCCAAACCAAGTTACTACCTCCCCTCCCATTTATAACACCACCCCTTGCTTTTGCCAATAAAAAGCACCCTAAAAATGTATACTAGGTCTTCTTCCACTCTTGTAGACTGATCTGTTCCCTCTTTGAGACGTACTTTCGCTTAATAAGCTTCTGAGTCATTTGCTACCAAAACTGATGCATCCTCCTGTGATTTGGGGAAGGAGGAGCCCAGTTTGCCACCCGTTGTGAAACTGAACTTGCTAGCTCGATCTCTGGAAACTGAATCAGGTCACTCAGTGTCTAATCAGCTGCCTGACCTCGACAAAAATGAAGGGGTTAAACATGGCGATAGCTATTGGAACAGCATTCCTGGCAGAGGGAAGAGCAAATGTGAAAACTTCAAGGCAAGAGCAGCACCCTAAAACAACAGAAGCGAGGCTGGAGTGGCTTATGCAGAGAAAACATGGAGATTAGAAATAAGGTAACACAGCTACAAGAGGATTCAGAACGCACAGGGATTTACAGGGCATAGAAAATACTCAGGCTTTTATTCTGAAATGGAAAACACTTAGAGGGTTTGGAGTGGAGGGGTGATAAAAACTGATGAAGATTTGAAAGGATCACTCTGGCATACATGTCAAGCACAGACTGCAGAGGGTAGGACAGAAGCCATGAGACCCTTTAGGAGGTTACTACAGTAATCCAAGCAAGAGACCAGGGTGGCTAGGACCAGGAGAATAGTGGCTGAATTGTGGATAAATTTAGAGTTGACAAGAATTGCTGATAGACACCAATCTCGTGCAAAAGAATAGTACTTTGCACAAAAATGGGTGCTCAACATGTGTTAGTTGAATTGAATCCTCTACCAGGCAGGTCTATCAAAAATGCTATGCCTTGCAGCTGTGTCAAGCTGAATTTTCTCCGTATCTCATTCCTTTATCTTATTTTTTCTACAGCACATATCCCCTTATAGCATGGCACTGTATATATTCTATAATATTTACTGATTTGCTTATTGTTTGCTCTCTACCACTGACTCGATGGCACTTGGCTTGGCTTGCTCTCTATTAACATACTGTAAACTATTTGAGGTAAGGGATTTTGTTTGGCACACTGCCATATCTCAAATATACTGAATAGTACTTTTGATTAATAGGTTCTCATTAAGTACCTACTGACCAAATGAAACTTCTGATTTATAGACCAGTGGTTTTTTATAACTACAGTTCTTAATTAAACTCGAGGGGTGAAGGGTACTATGGTCTTAGACATTAAGGCTCTAATTATTATTTTACTGTGCTAACTTAAAAACCTACCTAGTCTCTAGACTTCTTTCAACTTTACTCTTTGTGAGTTCTTGCAGAGAAATGGTTGTCCTATCATGCCTCATTCCTTCTTCCAACTTTGTGACTTAGGTCTTCCTATTTGCTGATAGATTACTTACTTTGACATTTTCAGCATGCTATGTTCCCTAAATTGCCTTAATCTCCATTTGCTAGGATATCCACCCATCATTTCTGGCTGGGCTTTCACTTATTTTCTGTCCAGCCCAGTGATGTTCTCAGTTCCAGTGACTTCAAGTCCAGTTTAAGCGAACTGTAAGTTCTACTTCTGACATTCTGACAGTATTAAAGTAGATACTCACCAAATTCTTTATAAGCACAATATTCAGTTGATGTAAGTTTTGTTTTCAAAGATAACTGTCCAGATTAGATGGTAGCAAAGGGAATAAGAAGGAAAGGATGAATGTATGATGATTATTATAAGCGTAGCTTGTTGAAGAATGGTAATTTCCTCCACAGAAATGGAGAAATTGGGGCAGAATCAAGATGGCCGACTAAGCCCACGTCTCCTTGTATCCCTCTGGAAACCAAGACCTGAACTGACAATCAAACAGAGCCTTCTGATCACTTAATCAGCCTCAGGACACGGCACAGAGCTGTTAATTGGGACTTCATACCACTGAGCAAAAAACCTCCTCTCTCTTTCACTGACTCCCGCTCCCGGCTCTCACTGATGGAAGGTAAACGCACCAGTTTGACTTTTTTTTCCTCTGTCTCGGCTGGCAGGCGGAACTGAGTCTTCCCTGGTGGCTGGACTCAGACGCGCTGCTGGGGGGATAGGCAGGCAAAATTCCCATATTCTGAGAGCCAGGCTCAGGACTCTGTTAATCTAGACACTTTGAGCCTTTCGTTTGGTAGCTGCCTCAGCGGGGTTTGTGCAGAGCTTTGCAGTCAGGGTGCGGGACGCCATGTTGGTACCGAGATTTTAGCAGGACCTCGTTCTTAGCCTGAGAGCCAGCGCCTGCAAACGGGACAGCGCTTCTCCGACAGAAAAGTAGTGATTTTGCACAGTGCTGCCTATGTAGGGGGCCCTGCAACAGAAGCAGAGGAATCACTACCTCTCGGCACCTTTAGCCTCTCTGTCTGCTGCCTGTGTGGAGGACGCCATCTTGGATACTGTGGCTGCAGCTGGACCTAATTCTTAGCTTGGGAGCCAGAGTATGCCCACAGGAGAGCGCTTTTCTATCACAAAAACAGTACTTGACGCAGTGTTGGCTAAGGCTAGGCCCTGTCAGCAGAGGCCACCAGGACAGCAGAATTGCTGTATTCTGAACTAGTTTGTTATCATCTGGGGTTGGATTTAGTGGCGCTTACTTTGTCAGATGAGAAGAGGGACCTCTACACCTGAAAACCTAACTGACTTGTGAACTGGTCCGATACCTTTTGCTTTACATTTGAAGACAGCCTAGAGAAACATTTGCAATCCATCCTCACACTACCTCTTCCAGCCTCTATATACTCACATGGGACCCAAAAAGCAACAGACAATTGTGGCATACAAGCAATCACTCATGGCTTCAGAAGGCTCCCAAACAAAGCAACCAAGGAGTTTTCCAGATGAAGAAACTTTTATGAAAGCATCAGGAAGTGAATACAAATTGATTATATACAGAGACCTTCTAGACTTATACAAAATGCAGCAGAACAAAATGAAAGATCAAGCAAGTTGTTCAATCTGATGGAACACCAGTAGTCTGAAATCCAACAGATCAAGAAGAAAAATCAAAGACAGAAACTTCCATGCAAAGCCAAGAAAACAGAATGGAACAAATAGAAAAAACAATTTCTGACTTGGAAGACAGAGCTACTGATGCCAGCATCTATAAGCAGAAATCAGAAAAAAGAAACAAGAAAAAAGAAGAAACATTAAGAAGCATGTGGGACTCTATTAAGAGGAACAACCTTCGATTAATTGGAGTCCCTGAACAAGGTGAGACATCTGAGAACACAGAGAGTATTGTCGCTGAGCTGCTGAAAGAAAACTTCCCAGAAATCATGAAGGAAGTGAATATAGACATCTCAGATTCATATCGTATGCCACCCAATACAGATCTCAAAAGAAAGACTCCAAGACATATTATAATCAAGCTTAACAAAATGAAACATAAGCAGCAACTCTTAAAGGCAGCAAGACTCAAGGCAAAGCTAACATTCAGAGGGAAACCCTGTAGGCTTTCATCAGATTTCTCAGCAGAAACCATGCTGGAACGGAGACAGTGGCACGACACATTCAAAGTCTTGAAGGAGAAGAACTTCCAACCAAGAATTATATATCCCGCAAAACTATCTTTCAAATACGAAAATGAAATTAAGACATTCCCAGATAAACAGAAACTCAGAGACTTTGTAAAAACCAAACCGAAACTACAAGAAATACTGAAAGAAGTTCTTGGCTTTGGCTTAGAAGAACGAAACCACTAACTTTATATTTAAGAACCACACACTACTCAATATTCTACTCATTTAGGGGAGGCTCCAAAGTAAATCACAGCTTTGATATGGAAAGAAGCAATCCAGTGAACATCATGAAAACTATGGTGTCATCATAATAAAAAGAGGGATGTACTACAGTAGTTATAGTCCTTCCAGATGGAGAGGAAGATGACAAGACTGGTAGTAATTAAAATTGGGTTTGTAAATAGTTTAATAAGGGGGTTCATAGGGGCAGCTGTAAAGCACAACAAAGATGTATCATACCATTTCAAGAAATCTAACACACGAGTCTCAACAACTATAAAATCAGCTCTGAAAAAGGTGAAAAACCAACTCACAAAAAAGAGTGTCCCAGAATAGACTAATAAGAACAACAGAGAAAACATCAACATAAAAATAAACATATCACAATGGCAGCAGTGAACACATATCTATCAATAATTACACTGAATGTGAATGGACTGAATGCTGCAGTAAAGAGCCACCGAGTGTCATCTTGGATGAAAAAGCACGACCCATCCATATGTTGTCTACAAGAAACTCACTTCAGACCTAAAGACAGGAACAAACTGAAAACTAAAGGATGGAAGAATACATATCAAGCTAACAATGAACAAAGAAGAGCAGGGGTGGCAATTCTAATCTCAGAAAAAATCAATTTTAATGTGAAATCCACCATCGTGGACAAAGATGGACACTATTTATTGCTGAAAGGTTCAGTACACAAACAAGACTTAACTATATTAACTATTTATGCACCTAATGTCAGAGCACCTAAATATGTCAAGGAAACACCGACTATGCTCAAAAGAGAGTTAGATGACTCCACAATAATAGTGGGAGACTTGAACACTCCACTCTCATTACTAGACAGATCATCTAGAAAAAAGCTCAGTAAAGATACAGAAGACCTCACTGACACAATTAACCAACTAAACCTCATTGATATATACAGAACTTTCTACCCATCAGCAGATAACTACACCTTCTTCTCCAGTGCACATGGAACATTCTCCAGAATTGACCACGTGATAGGCCATAATGTAATGCTCAACAAAATCCATACCACTGAATTACTGCAAAGCATCTTCTCAGATCATAAAGCCATCAAAGTTGAAATCAATAGCAGAATAAACATAGATAGAAAGTGGAACTCTTGGAAACTGGACAACATTTTGCTCAAAAAAATATGGGTTATAGAGGAAACCAAGGATGAATTAAAGAAAGTTTGGATTCCAATGACAATGAAAACACTTCCTACCAGAACCTATGGGATACAGCCAAAGCAGTGCTCAGAAGTCTGTTTATCTCCATAAATGCACACATCTGGAAGGAAGAAAGAAACCAAATCAAGGAACTAACTCTACAGCTTGAACAAGTAGAAAGAGAAGAACAGAGGAACCCCTTGGGCACCAGAAGAAACAAGATCATAAAGATTAGAGCAGAGCTAAATGAATTGAAAACATTGAAAAGACCAAAAGCTAGTTTTTTGAAAAGATCAACAAAATTGATAAACCACTGGCTAAACTTACTAAAGAAAAGCAGGAAAGGAAACAAATAACCGAAATTAGAAATGAGAGGGGAGTTGTCACCACAGATGCAACAAATATAAAAAATATCATAACAGAATACTATGAAAGACTGTACTCTAAAGAATTTGAAAACCTAGGGGAAATGGACAAATTCTATGACTCATACCACCTACCGAATGATCACAGCGTGAAGCAGAACGACTTAATAAACCCATCACAAAGGAAGAGATTGAAAAGGTCATCAAAACACTGCCAACCAAAAAAAGTCCGGGCCCAGATGGCTTCACGGCAGAATTCTACAAAGCATTCAGAGAAGAGTTATCCCCAATACTACTGAGACTATTTCACAGTACAGAAAGGGATTCATTCTATGAAGCCAGCATAACCCTGATACCTAAGCAGGGGAAAGATCCAACAAAGACAGAGAACTACAGACCGATATCACTCACGAACCTAGATGCAAAAATCTTCAACAAAATTATTGCCAACAGAATACAACAACATATAAAGAAAATAATCCATCATGACCAAGTGGGATTCATACTAGGGATGCAATGTTGGTTCAACATCAGGAAAACAATTAATGTGATTAACCACATAAATAACACAAAAGACAAGGATCACCTGATTTTGTCCATTGATGCCAAAACGGCATGTGATAAAGTCCAACACCCATTCATCCTAAAAACTCTTAGCTAAATGGGCATGGACGGCAAATTCCTCAACACAATAAGGGCCATTTATACAAAGCCAATTGCCCACATCATCCTGAATGGAGAGAGACTGAAAGACTTTCCCTTCAGACCAGGAACTAGACAAGGATGCCCACTGTAACCTCTCCTATTCAACATTGTGCTAGAAGTTCTAGCCAGAGCAGTTAGACAAGACCAAGAAATAAAGGGCACTTGCATCGGCAAAGAGGAAGTTAAAATCTCCGTGTTCACAGATGATACGATTGTATACGCAGAGAACCCCAAGGAATCTATAAGTAAGCTACTCAAACTGATACAAGAGTTCAGCAAAGTCTCAGGATACAAGATAAACATAAGTAAATCAGTAGGATACCTTTATACCAACAACGAGACTGTTAAGGAGGAAATTATCAAATCAATACCATTTACGATAGCCCTTAAGAAGATAAAGTACTTAGGACTTAATCTAACCAGAGAAACAACAGACCTTTACAAAGAGAACTACAAGCCCTTACTACAAGAAACTAAGAGAGACTTAGATAAATGGAAAAACCTACCCTGCTCATGGATAGGAAGACATAACATTGTGAAAATGTCTATTTACCCAAAGCAATTTATTTGTATAATGGAATCCCAATACAAGTTCCAGTGTCATTTTTTAATGAGATGGAGAAACAAATCACCAGTTTTGTTTGCAAAGGGAAGAAGTCCCAGATAAGTAAGGTACTACTAAAGAAGAAGAACACAGTGGGAGCCCTCTCATTACCCGACCTTAGAACATACTACACTGCCACAGTGGTCAAAACAGCCTGGTACTGGTAAAAGAACAGACAGATGGATCAGTGGAACAAAACTGAGACCCCAGAGACGACATCATCTGCCTATGAACAGCTGATATTTGACAAAGGCCCTAAGACATTAAAACAGTATCTTCAACAAATGGTGCTGGCAAAATTGGTTATCCATCTGCAGTAAACTGAATCAAGATCCGTATCTTACACCTTATATAAAAACCAACTTCAACTGGATAAAAGACCTAAATATCAAACCTAAAACGATAAAGCTCATCCAAGAAAAGGTAGGAACAACAATGGATGTTTTAATACACAATAAGGCAGACTCCAAAATCTGTCAAAGAAACCTCAATCAACAGAAGAGAAAATAGATAAATGGGAACTATTAAGAATCAAACACTTTTGCTCATCCAAAGACTTTATTAATAGAATTAAAAGAATGCCCACAGAATGGGAAAAAATATTTGGGAACTCACTGTTCTCCCTGCTCGGTGACAACACATTATTCCTCTCTGCTCCATACATGTCTCATCTTCCCAACAGTCTTCTTTCCCCTCCTCTCCACCCACTCCCCCTACTCCAGCCAGAGGACCACAGGATGATATCTACAGACGCACAAAACCATGAAGTGCACCCAATATGTGGTCTCTCTTCATTGCCAAGTCCAATCCATTCGTGTTCAAAGAGTGAACCTTCATAATGATTTATGGGTAAGGGCAGTATTAGGGCCAGGGGCCATGCTCACAGGGAACCCCGAAGCTGCTGGAACATCAACTGTGGTCTTTTAGTGGAGATCTCAGGTGTACCCCTTTTCATTCCTGTGTTGCCAGTGTGACTCAACTTTGTGAGGTCCATTGCGGCTGTCACAGGTGGTGGCTGGGCACCATCCGGTTCTTCCAGTCCCAAGTCGATGTAGGCACCCACAAATGTGGGTCTGTCTATCTTCTGGGTTGTCTTTCTCCCATGTCATTTTGGTCCTCAGAGAGCATCCACTCCTGCTGAGTAGGGACCATTTGCTGTGCTCTCAGATGGCAGCTTTTAAGACCCCAGACACCACTCACCAATGTGGGGTGCAGAGAGCCCTCTTAGCAACATGCTAGTTGTGCCAATGGCCTCGATTTTGCCTAAGAGGATGGTCCCCTGCCCCCTGCCCCAGCTACTCTGACTGTGCAATATTGGATTAAGATGGAAGGAGTACTCAAGTTACGGTGAAGTCCACTTAATATTGTTCTTGTTTCTAATGTGTACTATCACTGATTTCACCCAACCAAGTTTTTTACCAACTATCTAATCTAAACCCTCGCCCTCCCCTTCCCTCCCTCACCTCCCTTGCAGCCCTTAAAGAGTCTTTTCTTCTATGCATAAGTTTGTTTTTGAGTTTTTATCGTAGGGGTTTCATACAATATTTGTCCTTTTGTCTCTGACTACTTTCACTCAACATAATGTCTTCCAGTTGAAACCAGGTCATGAGATGTTTCCCAGAATAATCATTGTTCTTTATCATTGTGTAGTGCTCCATGAGTATATATACCATAGTTTACCTATCCATTCCTCTGTTGTTGGGCACCTGGGTTGATTCCATCTTTTTGCTATCGAGGACTGTGCTGCAATATACATTTTTGTGCATGTATCCATTGGTGTGAATGGTCTTGATTCTGTAGGATATACTCCAAGCAGTGGAAATACTGGGTCAAATGGTATATCTATGTCCATTTTTTTAAGGAAGCTCCAGATTGCTGTCCAAAGAGGCTGGACATTTTGCGGCTTTCTACTTTTCCACTTTCTCCACAGCCTCTCTAGCATTTGTTGTTTTGTGTGTTTTTGGATCACGGCCAACCTTGCTGGGGTGAGATGGTATCTCATTGTCGTTTTGATATGAATTTCTTTAATAACTAAAGACCATGAACATGTCCTCGTGTTTTTGGCTGCCTGGATCTCCTCTTTAGAGAAATGTCTGTCCATCTCCTTTGCCCATCACTTCATTGGATGATTTATCTTCTACTTATTGATGTTTTGTAGTACCTTGTAGATTATGAAGATCAGGTGTCGGTCTGATATAGAGTTGCCAAGTATTTTTTCTCATTCTGTAGGTGGTCTTTTAACTCTTGTGATAAAGTCTTTGGATGAGCAAAAGTGTTTGATTCTTAGTAGTTCCCATTTATCAATTTTCTGTTGATTGTCGTTTGTTTGACAGATTTTGAAATCTGTCTACATTGTGTATTAAAACTTCCATTGTTGTTCCTACTTTTTCATGGATGAGCTTTATTGTTTTAGATTTGATATTTAGGTCTTTTATTCAGTTTGGTTTTTCTATAAGGTGTAAGATATCGATCTTGTTTCAATTTATTGCAGATGGATATCCAATTTTGTCAGCACCATTTGTTGAAGAGATTGTTTTTGCCCCAGTTTAATGTCCTAGGGCCTTCGTCAAATATCAATTGTTCATAGGCAGATGGTGTCATCTCTGGGATCTCAATTAAGTTCCATTGATCAATCTGTTTGTTCTTGTATCAGTATGAGGCTGTTTTATCACTGTGGCAGTGTAATAGGTTCTGAAGTTGGATAATGAGATATCTCCCAGTGTGTTCTTCTTCTTTAGCAGTACTTTACTTATCCGAGGTTTCTTCCCTTTCCAAACAAAACTGGTAATTTGTTTCTCCATCTCATCAAAAAATGACACTGGAACTTGTATTGGGATTGCATTATATAAGTAGATTGCTTTGGGTAAAATAGATACTTTCACAATGTTAAGTCTTCCTATCCATGTGCAGGGTAGGTTTCTCCATTTATCTAAGTCTCTCTTAGTTTCTTGTAGCAGGGGCTTGTACTTCTCTTTCTAAAGGTCTGTTATTTCTCTGGTTAGATTAATTCCTAGGTACTTTATCTTCTTGGGGGCTATAGTAAATGGTACTGTTTTGGTCATTTCTTCATTAACAGTCTCACTGTTGGTATAAACGAATCCTACTGATTTACTTATGTTTATCTTGTATCCTGAGACTTTGCTGAACTCTTCTACCAGTTTGAGTAGTTTACTTATAGATTCTTTGGGATTCTCTCTGCACATACAATCATATCGTCAGGAAACAGAGAGATTTTGATTTCTTCTTTGCCAATGCAGATGCCCTTTACTTCTTGGTCTTGTCTAATTGCTCTGGCTAACACTTCTAGTACTATGTTGAAGAGGAGAGGTGAGAGTGGGCATCCTTGTCTAGTTTCTGTTCTCAAGGGAAACTCCTTCAGTCTCTCTCCATTCAGGATGACGTAGGCAGTTGGTTTTGTATAAATGGCCCTTATTGCGTTGAGGAATTTTCCATCTATGCCTATTATGCTAAGAGTTTTTAGCATGAATAGGTGTTGGACTTTATCAAATGCCTTTTCTGCATCAATGCACAAAATCAGGTGATTCTTGTCTTTTGTGTTATTTATGTGGTTAGTCACATTAATTGTTTTTCTGATGCTGAACCAGTCTTGCATCCCTGGTATGAATCCCACTGGGTCATGATGGATTATTTTTTTGATATGTTGTTGTATTCTATTGGCAAGAATTTTGTTGAAGATTTTTGCATCTAGATTCATGAGTGATATCGGTCTGTAGTCCTCCTTTTTGGTTGGGTCTTTACCTGGCTTTGGTATCAGGGTTATGCTGGCTTCATAGAATGAGTTTGGGAGTACTCCATACCTTTCTATACTGTGAAATAGTCTCAGTAGTATTGGAGATAACTCTTCTCTAAAAGCTTGGTAGAATTCTGCAGTGAAGCCGTTTGGGCCCAGGCTTTTTTTTGGTTGGCAGTGTTTTGATGACCTTTTCAATCTCTTCCTTTGTGATGGAGTTGTTCTGCTTGACGTTGTGATAATTTGGGTAGGTGGTATGAATCAAGGAATTTGTCTATTTCCTCTAGGTTTTCAAATTTGTTAGAGTACAGTCTTTCATAGTATACTGTTATGATATTTTTAATTTCTGTTGGATCTTTTGTGACCACTCCCCTCTCATTTCTAATTTGGGTTGTTTCCTCTCCTGTTTTTCTGTAGTAAGTTTAGCCAGTGGCTTGTCACTGTTGTTGATCTTTTCAAAAAACTAGCTTTTGGTCTTTTCAATTGTTTTTCTATTCTCTAATTTAGTTAGTTCTTCTCTAATCTTTATGATCTGTTTTCTTCTGTTGCCTGAGGGGTTCCTCTGTTGCTCTCTCTCTACTTGTTCAAGTTGTAGGTTTAGTTCCTTGATTTTGTTTTTTTTCTGCCTTCCAGATGTGTGCATTTATCGAGACAAATAGACCTCTGAGGACTGCTTTGGCTGTATGCCACAGGTTCTGGTAGGAAGTGTTTTCATTTTCATTGGAATCCATGAATTTCTTTATTTCATCCTTGATTTCTTATATAACTCATGGTTTTTTGAGCAAGATGTTGTTCAGTTTCCAAGATTTCCACTTTCTGTGTTTTTTCTGCTATTGATTTTGACTTTTATGGCATTATGATCTGACAAGATACTTTGCATTAATTCAATGGTACAGATTTTGTTGAGAATTGTGTTACGTCCTAACACATGGTCAATTCTGGACAATGTTCTATGTGCACTGGAGAAGAAGGCAGTTGTCTGCTGATGGGTAGTAAGTTGTGTATAAATCGATGAGGTTTAGTTGGTTAATTGTGGCAATGATGCCTTCTGCATCTTTACTGAGCTTTTTTCTAGATGATGTGTCCAGTAATGAGAGTGGAGTGTTGAAGTCTCCCACTATTATTGTGGAGTGATCAAACTCTTTTTTGAGTGCAGTCAGTGTTTCTTTGATGTATTTCGGTGCATAGATACTTAATATAGTTAAGTCTTGTTTGTGTACTGAACCTTTCAGCAGTAAATAGTGTCCACCTATGTCCATGATGGTGGATTTGACATTAAAATTGATTCTGTCTGAGATTAGAATTGCCACACTTGCTCTTCTTTGTTTATTGTTAGCTTGATATATATTCTTCCATCCTTTAATTTTCAGTTTATTCCTATCATTAGGTCTCAAGTAAGTTTCTTGTAGACAACATATGAATGGGTCATGTCTTTTGATCTAAGATGTCACTCGATGTCCCTTTATAGGAGCATTCAGTCCATTCACATTCAATATAATTATTGATAGGTATATGTTCACTGTTGCCATTATGATGTTTATTTTTGTGATTATGTTATCTCTGTTCTTATTAGTCTGTGCTGGGACATTCTTTTTTGTGAATTCATTTTTGACCTTTTTCAGAGCTGGTTTTGTAGTTGTTCAGACTCTGTGTTACATTTCTTGCTATGGTATGTTACATCTTTGTTGTGCTTTATAGCTGCCCCTAGGATCCCCCTTAATAAACTATATATAAACCCAATTTTAATTACTACCAGTCTTGTCAACTTCCTCTCCATCTGGAAGGACTATAACGACTGTAGTACATACCATTTTTTCATATGATGGCATCATAGTTTTCCTGATAATCCTTCGATTGTTTCTTTCAGTATTAAAGCTGTGATTGAGTTTGGAGCCTTCTCTAACTCAGTAGAATTCTGGATGATGTGTTGTTCTTAAATATAAAGTTAGTGGTTTCATTCTTCTAAGCCAAAGCCAAGAACTTCTTTCAGTATTTCTTGTAGTTTGGGTTTGGTTTTTACAAAGTCTCTGAGTTTCTGTTTATCTGGGAATGTCCTCATTTCATTTTCATATTTGATAGTTTTGTAGGATATATAACTCTTGGTTGGAAGTTCTTCTCCTTCAAGGGTTTGAATGTGTCATGCCACTGTCTCTGTGCCAGCATGGTTTCTGCTGAGAAATCTGATGAAAGCCTACAGGGTTTCCCTCTGTATGTTAACTTTGCCTTGAGTCTTCCTGCCTTTAAGAGTTGCTGCTTATGTTTCATTTTGTTAAGCTTGATTATAATATGTCTTGGAGTCTTTCTTTTGAGATCTATATTGAGTGGTGTATGATAAACATCTGGGATATCTACATTCTCTTCCTTCATGATTTCTGGGAAGTTTTCTGTCAGAAGCTCAGCAACGATACTCTCTGTGTTCTCAGGTGTCTCATCCTCTTCAAGGACTCCAATTAATTGAAGGTTGTTCCTCTTAATAGAGTCCCACATACCTCTTAATGCTTCTTCCTTCTTCTTGTTTCCTTTTTTCTAGTTTTTCCTCATAGACACTGGCATCAGTAGTTTTGTCTTCCAAGTCAGAAATTCGTTTTTCTATTTGTTCCATTCTGATTTCTTGGCTCTGAATGCAAGTTTCTATGTCTTTTATTTTATTCTTGATCTGTTTGATTTCAGAGTACTGGTATCCCATCAGATCGAACAGCTTGCTTAATTTTTCATTTTGTTGTGCTGTGTTTTGTATAAGGACTAGAAGAGCTCTGTATATAATCCTTTTACAGTCAGCTTCCGAAGATTTCAGAAAAGTGTCTTCATCTGGAAAACTCCTTGGTTGTTTTGTTTGGGAGACTTCTGAAGCCATGGGTGATTTCTTGTTTGCCACAAGTGTGTGTTGCTTTTTGGGTCCCATGTGAGTAAGTAGAGGCTGGGAGAGATACTATGAGGATGGACCGCTGATGCTTCTCTAGGCTGTCTTAAAATGTAAAACAAAAGATATCTGACCACTTCCCAAGTATGTCAGGTTTTCAGGTGTAGAGGTCCCTCTTCCCAGCTGGCAAAGTAAGCACCTCTATATCCAACCCTATATAATACAAATGAGTTCAAAACACAGGAATGCTACTGCCCTGTTGGCCTCTGCTGACAGGCCCAGCCTTAGACCACACTGTGTCAACTACTGCTTTTCTGGTAGAAAAGCACTCTCCTGTCAGCAGGCTCTGGCTCTCAAGCTAAGAATTAGGTCCAGCTGCGGCTACCATATCTAAGAAGACACCCCCCATACAGTCGGCAGATAGAGGGGCTGAAGGTGTTGAAAGGTAGTGATTCCTCTGCCTCTGTTGCCAGGCCGCCACCGTAGGCAACACTGCATAAAATACTGCTTTTCTATCACCGAAGTGGTGTCCTGTTTGCAGGCACTGGTTCCCAGGCTAAGAATTATGCCCTACTAAAATCTCTGTATCCAACATGGCATCCACACACACTGTGGTTCCATATGAACCGTGCTGTGGCAGAGATAAAAAGACAGGCCCAAAGTGGCTAGATGAACAGAGTCCAAAGCCTGGTTCTCAAAATATGGGAATTTAGCCTGCCTATCCCACAAGCAGTGCGTCTGCGTCTAGTTGCTGGCAAGACCTAGCTCCACCCGCCAGCCAAGACAGAGAAAAAAAAAGCCAAAATGGTGCATTTAACTTCGGTCCGTGATAGCCAGGGTTACCCAGGAGTGGGAGTCAGCGAAAGAGAGGTTTTTCGTTCAGTGGTATGAAGTCCAATTTAACAGCCCTGTGCCGTGTCCTGGGGATTCACTGGGTGACCAGAAGGCTCTGTTTGATTATCAGTTCAGGTCTTGGTTTCCAGAGGGATATAAGGGCACGTGTGCTTAGTCTGCCATCTTGACTCTGCCTCCCTCTTGTTAATTTCTGTAGAGTGAATTTTGATTCATGTAACCCTACTGTGCACAGAAGAGCTATTCCACTGGGTGCGCATGGCTGCAATCTTTCAGAAGCTGACTGCCAGGCCAGTCTTCTAAGATGCCTCTCGGTAGGTTTGAACTACTAGCCTTTTGGTCAGTAGTAGAACATGTAACAGTTTGTGTCACTCCAAGCAGAATCATTAGAGGCAATTTATTGGAGGATATTTGAGAAACGAGCCTTTAGTCACTTTTTTCTGAGAAAGTTCTAGAGGTCAGGGCAAAGAAATTAATTGAAACTGCTCAAGACGAGATGTCTGGCAACTTCACAGCCAACAGCACTGCTCAGGGTATTTTAATATTTTAAATTACTGAGAAATTCTGTGAATACTAGAAGCAGACTTTTAGTTTGGTTTACATTACCTATATATCTAAATTAATGTTAGTATGATACAACAAATAGGAGGTAATTGGTTATGGAATTTTGGGCTTACTAAAGCAATATTCCTACAATGGTTTTGTGTCTGTGTGCTACTGGCCCAAAATATTGTAGTTTTATGCAAATAATACACACATTAAGCCAGAACTATTTTACTTAATCTCATCATTTCCATTTGTTGTATGTGTGTGCACATTATTTATGTGTGTATGTTATTTGTGAAAAAGTATGGTAAATAACAGGATAGACTTTCCTCTGACACAAAGCTGAAGATGTATTAATAACATTAGAGTTATTCTGATAGCATTGGTGCTGCTAGTGACTTCAAACTGCTTGACTTTTTGGTTAGTAGCTGAATATTTACCCATTGTGCAACAAGCTTTTTCATTAATTATACTCACTGCCATTAAGTCGAGTCCAACTCATAGCAACCCTATAGGTCACAGTAGAATCACCCATAGAGTTTCCAAGGAGTGGCTGGTGGATCTGAACTGCTGACACTTGGTTACCTGACATAGCACTTAACCCACCACACCACCATGGTTATAAAAAATATGAATTAAGATCTGTATGACAGTGCCACTACAGAAAGAAAGGCTATCTTTCTTTAGAAATAGGGAACTTCTCAGATAAAAACTGTACAGATGGTAGAATGATAAAAACTGGAGAGAAAAATTGGATATGCTATGTACTTACCAAGTGACAAATGTTCAGTGACATACACTGTATTGAGAAATACTAAGCGACAAGAAAATAACTGTTAAACGGGAGGAGACAAATACGCTTCTTGTGAATTATGAAATTTCAAAACGAGATCATAAGTGTTACAAATTAAGTTGTTTTGATAATAAGAGATAATATGGAAAACACGATTTGAGAAATGAAAGAAAACAGGACTTAGTTCCCTCCTCCCTCTCTGAAACCAAAGGCCTGACATTTGGCTAAATTTCAAAGAAAGTTTAAGATCTAAGGAACTGCAGGAGTGTAAGGAACTGTTACCATTGAAAGGTATTAGGTTCAAAGTAAACTTTGGAAAATTTTAAAAGTCTGCTTATGGATTTTTCTTCTGATGATAATAACATATGCCTCTTATGAAAATGTTTTACTATAACTTAAAAACATGCATTTTCTCATAGTTTCACTATCAAGGATATCCATAGCAAACAGCACATTTCTTAAGATTGTTTTCAATATATATACTGCACAGCCTATAATTGTGTTTATTTTTTAATTATTCATTTACAAAAATAGAGTTCTGCTACACATATGCTTCTGCTACTTTGTTCAACTAAAAATATACCCTGGACATCTTTTCATGCCAGTGTATATGGACTAAATATTTTTTTATGGCTTCAAAGCATTTACTGTATGAAAAAACACAATATATTTAACAAATACTAAACATAACATTTTTAACAAAATACTACTACTTCACACATGCATTGTATCCAATTTTTGCTATCCTAAGCAATGACAAATATCCTCCTACATTAGTGCAAGTGTTCTGTGAGGTTAAGTCTCTACCCACAGGACTCCAGAATGTAGGGTATGCGTACTTTTACGAATTGTTTTTTTCTCTTTTTATTGGGTTTTAAAACCTTTTACTATTGGAAGTGCAAAATAACATACAGTTTGAAGAGGAAGAAGAAATAAGAATACATACATATGTGAGACCTGGAGGAGTAGGCCAGAAAAAAATCAATTTGGTTGCTTACACAGATGGGTAAAATGGGATGGGAGGTACATGAGAGCAGTGAGGCTTCTCTGACTCTACAGTTTTATGTGGTTTTTACTTTTGAAAAAATTAAATCAACAAGGAGGGAATCTAAAAGTGAAAGCAAACTGAAACAGATGAACCTACTTGTATTTTAAATGTGCAACTATGTTTCCACAGCACAGTAAATGTAATTAATGTCACTGAACTGTACATTTAAAAACAGTTAAAAAAGCATTTGTTATGTTATGTTTATCTTACCACAAGTGAAAAAAAAATAGCCCTATGATGACTGCTCATCTTGTAGTCCTGACAATGGCCTAAGCAGGAGGAGATTTTCCAATTGGTAAGGTAAGCTCCTCTTAGTTTATGAACAGGTTCCACATGAGCACAATTTATTGGTGTTTCGGAATTCCCATTCTTTGCAATGTTATGCAAAATTTGTTACTATCGACACAGCTGAATGCCTTTGCATAGGTAAACATCTTTCTAGTATTCTCTGCTTTTAACCAGAATTCATCTGACATTAGCAATAATATCCCTTGTTCACATTCTCTTCTGAATCTGGCTTGAATTTCTGGCAGTTTCTGCTCCATGGACTGCTGTGCAGCTTTTGAAAGATCTTCAACAAAATTTTATTTGGATGTGGTATTAATGATATTGTCCAATAATTTCTGCATTCTGTTTGTTCACCTTCATTTGGAATACATATAAATATTGATCTCTTCCAGTTGGTTGGCCAGGTAGCTGTCTTCCAAATTTCTTGGCATGGATGAATGAGCACAGCACTGCATCCACTTACTGGAACATCTCAATAGGTATTCCAGCAATTCTGGAGCCTTGCTTTCTGCCAAAGTCTTCAGTGCAGCTTAAACGGCAGAGGTGCTGGACCTTCTTGTCTAACTTCACAAACGGCAAGGAGAATCACTTTCAGCATCAGCCCCTTCAGCTGATTCTGTGAAGAGGTCAGGTCAGACACACCGTCTCTCTGCAATCTCTCTCTCTTATTTATTTATTTATTTATTAGCCAATTCTGACACTAGCGGTCCTTCAAATGACACTCTTCTCTGCTGGGTTCAATAATTCATTGCAATGGATACACAGACATCACAGACAACACTTGTGATTCTGCAGCATATTAGGGAAGTAACACATGATGACTCAGGATCAGGAACAACCCAGACCTCTCTCTGGCCCTTCAGCCTCAGCGCCACCAAGTGTTAAAACGCTTGTTAGCACCACCAGTAAGAGCCTGGAGGCAATCAGCTCTGGGAGGCAGCCTCCTGCCTGACAGCTGCCTGACAGCACTCAGCTTTTTCTCTGCATGGGCAGGCAGTTGTTCAAACACAAGGGGATACTGTGTAACGGAAAATCAAGAAAAGTGTGTGTCAGGGTTGTATTCATTTTCTTATATTTATCTAATCTGTATGCTGAGAAAATATTCTGAGAAGCTGGATGATATAAAGAATGGGGCATCAGGGCTGCAGGAAGACTCATCAACAACCTGGGTTATGACGGTGATGCAACCTTGCATGCTGTCAAGATCCAAGAATGCAGCCTTCACTACGGATTACAGCTCAACATGAAGGAAACACAAATTTCCACAGCTGAACTAATAAGCAAAACTATGATAAATGCATAACGGACTGAAGCTGTCAAGCATTTCATTGTACTTGTTCCACAATCAATGCCCACAGAAGCAGCAGTCAACAAATCAAATGATGTATTACAATGGAAATATCTGTTTCAAAGACCTCTTTAAAGTGTTACAAAGCAAGATGTCACTGTAAAGACTAAGGTGCACCTGACCCAAGCCATGATATTCTCAACTGCTTCATATGATGTGAAAACTAGACAATGAATACAGAAGACCAATGAAGAACCGATGCCCTTGAATTATGGTGTTGGTGAAGAATATGGACTCTCAAAAGAACGCACAAATCTGTCTTGGAAGAAATACAATACTTCTTAGAAGCAAGGATGGTAAAATTTCTTGTCATGTACTTTGGACATAGGGACCAGTCCCTGGTGAAGGATATCATACTTGGTAAAGTAGAGGGTTAAAAAAAAAAAAGGAAGCCCCTCAGTGACATGTACTGACATGACGGCTGCAACAATGGGCTCCGATGCAGCAACGATTGTGAGGATGGCACAGGATCTAGCAGTATTTTGGTCTGTTGTACATGGGGTCGCTGTGAGTTGAAACCAATTCAACAGCACCTAACAATAACGTAAGCATGGTGCTGACCTTGCTTACTAGATTATCTATAGCACACAATTTCATTTTTTTCACCACATCAACATTTCTGCATCTAGGTATGTCTTGCATTTGTCTCTTTCCCAACTCTATAGTAAATTTACCTCCCTAGAGAGGTAAACAACAACAGCAGAGAATCAAAGCCACTTTTCAAATCTATAATCCCTGACAGGAGCTGACGACCCAGTAAGCAAGATAAACTTGTGCTTACCTTGTCCCGCCTACAAACAACACAGGGTCAGACTGCCATTTCTTTGCTGTCCTGTGTCTTCCATTGCTCCCTCATAACCACACTAGCCTCTTTGCTATTCCTCAAACATTCCCAGCATACTCTCACTTTAAGGATTTTATTCTTACTGTTCTCTCTATGTACAATGCTCTTCCCTAAAATATCTGCATGGCCAACATCCAACTTTCTCATCTCACTCGTCTTGTTTCATGTTACCATCTCAATAAAGATTATTTTGATTACCCTATTAAAGTTACAACATGTTTCCTGACCCTAGCTGCCTTCTTTCTGGCTCTCCTGATGCCCTTCACTTTGGCATTTTAGTTATACTTCTATTTTATCCACAAATGATCATTCGGCCTCATACAAGTTCAGTAGCTAAATGAGGTACAAACAGCCCTGGGATCGGTTACAGGGAAAACACTGTGTCCAGGCGCTGACAATATTCATACTATAGGAATAATAGGCACCTCATTCTCTCATGCCCTTTTTAAACAATAAAATATTAGTAGGAAGAAACAAGAAGAAATTATAGGAATGAATATGGTACTATGACATAAGAAGGCTATTAGTCAACGAATGCTCAAATTTTCTTTGGAAAAGATGTTGTGTACAATATTAATTTTTAAAAGCTTAAATGAAAGTGAATGGATCTGAAGTTCCTTTTTATCTGCTGTAAGAATATTTGCTGGCCCTGCGCCCAGAGTTTAAAAGAAATCAGCATGGGTCTAATGAAAAACAAGCTGTAGGTCTCAGGGAAATTCAATATATACTCTTCCTTTTCCAGTTAGTTTTTTACTGGTTTCCATGGGAATACAGGCTTGTGAGGATCTCTCAATCTATTCATGGAAAGCAGATACTTTGTGTTTTCTACACTTAAGTTAAAATGGGGGTCAGTAAAGAGACAAAGACGATCAGAATATGAGTACTGTTGAACACTACATGTTTGAAACAAAATTCTGCAAGCCATGTAGATTTTAAAATACAACCTTCAAGGCTCCTCTACTGTGTTTGAGAGGCATTATAACACAAAGAAGAAACACTGGACTTAAATAAAGATGCTGTGGGTTTAAATCCTGAACTTGGCTTCATGAGAAAGAAACCTTTAGGTACTTCTTTGGAGTTTTGACTAGGAAATTGTATTTGGGGATTACTGCCAGCTGGAAACAGCTCGAAGTCTGAAAAGGTAAACTATAAGAGAGTATGTAAGTTGAAAAACAAGGTAATTCCTGACCCTGCCAGCAACTAAAGAGCCTTTAAAAACTTAGTCAAACTATATATAGTGCTGTTGTTGTTAGATGCCATCGAGTGGTTCTGACTTACGGGGACCTTATATGTGACCCGGGAAATGTTGGCCAGTCTCATACCACCTTCATGTTTGCTTTAATTGGCCCTCTGCTTTATTACTTGTGATGGTTATGATTGTGTGTAAACTTGGCTGGGTCATGATTCTCAGTAACTGGGCAGTTACATGATGATGTAATTCTTCTTTATTTTGTGATTGGATATAGTCATCCCCATTTTGTAGTCAAGCAGCCAAGGAGGTATGGCCTATATCTGATATTTATGGATATTCCAGCAAACTTCCTGTCTCTGGATCCTGCATCCAACTCTTCATCCTCTGATAAGTGATTCATGGGATGTGACGAAGCAGCCTGCCATCTGACCTGCCTACTTGGGATTTATCACCTCTGCAACCACATAACTACGGAAAAGCCTCCGACCTGATAACTAACCCACAGATTTGAGACTTGCCAGCCTCCACATTGCAGAGAATGGAAATTCTAGAACACTTAATTGTGCTTTTAAGAAATGTGTATGTAGATCAAGTGGCAGTCACATGAATAGAACAAAGGAACACTGTATGGTTTAAAGCCAGTAAAGGTGTGCAACAGGCTTATATCCTTCCACCATACCTTTTTAATCTGTATGCTGAGCAAGTAAGTGGAGAAGCTGGATTATATGAACAAGAGTGAGCCATCAGAACTGGAGGATGACTCATTAACAACCTTCTTTATGCTGATGACACCACCTTACTTGCTGGAAGTGAAGAAGATCTGAAACACTGATGAAGATCAAAGGTCAGAGACTACAGTATGGATTGCACCTCAACATCAAGAAAACTAAACTCCTCACAACTGGACCAGTAAGCAACACCACCATAAATGGAAAAAGTACTGAGGTTGTCAAGGATTTCATTTAACTTGGGTCCACATCAATCAACACCCATGTAAGCAGCAGTCAAGAAATCAAAACATGCACTACACTGGGAAAATCTGTCACCAAGGACCTCTTTCAAGTATTGAAAAGCAAAGACGTCACCGTGAAGACTACTGAAAAGATCACGGGGTGGGTCAGATGAACCTTAGTCATCAAAGTGACATCCTTTTTAAAAAAAACTTTAGAGGTCTTTTGCAACACATGTGCCCAATGCAATACATATTTAATACACAGCCTGACCCAAGCCATGGTATTTTCAATGGCATCATATGCATGTGGAAGCTGGACAATGCACAAAGACCGAAGAAGAATTGATGCTTTTCAATCGTGGTGTTGGAGAAGAATGTTGAATGCACCATGAATTGCCAAAAGAACAAACAGATCTGTCCTGGAAGAAGTACAACCAGAGTGCTCCTTGGAGGCAAAGACGGCAAGACTACATCTTCCATACTTTGAACATGTTGTCGGGAAGGATCAGTCCCTGGAGAAGGACATCATGCTTCGTAGAGTGAAGGGTCAGTGAACAAGAGGAAGATCCTCAACAAGATGGATTGACACAATGGCCACAACAATGGGCTTAAGCATAAAAACAACTGTGGACACGTTACAACACCAGGCAGTGTTTCATTCTGTTGTTCATAGGGTCGCTATGAGTAGGAACCAACTCGACAGCACCTAACAACAACAACTAACAGCCTCCACAACTACATGAGCCATTTCCTTGAATTAAATCTCTCTGTCTGTGTGTCTCTTTCTGTATATAGACGTAGTTTACTGTTTTGCTGCTCTAGAAAACTTAGGCTAAGACCCTGATCATGATGACTTTTTTTAGCAAAGCAGTCTTTCTTGATGATGTGTCCAAAGTTGAATAAGACAAAGTCTCACCATCCTCACTTCCAAGGAAGTCTGGTTGTATTTCTTCTACAACTGATTTGTTGATTCTTTTTGGCAGCCCATAGTATATTCAACATTCTTTGCTAATATCACAGTTTGAATGCATCAATTCTGTCTTCCTTTTCCATTATCCAACTTTCATATGCATAAGACGTGACTGAAAAGATCACAGGGTGGGTCAGATGAACCTTAGTCATCAAAGTGACACCCTTTTTAAAAAAAAACTTTAAAGAGCTCTTTTGCAGCACATTTGTTCAATGCAATACACATTTAATTTCTTGACTCTTGCTTCCACGGACATGGACTGTTGATCAATGTAGAATGTAATCACTGTCAACTTAATTACATAGAAAGTTGAACATATACAACTAGTCTAACTGCCATGAAGCTACTATAAAGTAAAATGAACTCCTTTGAACTAGAACCATATTATACAAATTTTAAATAGTGATTTCAGTCAAGATTTGTTGACATGCTGTACTGTGTGCAAATAAAACTTAATCTATGCAAGTAGAAGTATTAACTATACAAAGTATTACAGGAGGGGTACGTTTTGATTTGAATCCTCAGATTTGTTTAAAACCAAACTATCTTAGTGCTGCTATAACTACAAATGCCACCACTGGTGGCTTTAAAGGATAGAAATTTAGTCTCTCACAGTTCAGGAAACCCAAAGTTCAAGTTCAGGCTTTGGCTCAAGGGAGAGGCCTTCTCTGTCTAATTTAACTCCCGGCAGCTGCCAGCAATCCTTGGTGCCTCTGGGCTTGCAGAAGTATATGCTGCATGTGTGTCTTTACACGGCATCTTCCCTCTGCACGCATCTTTGTGTCTACGTATTCTTTTTTGTTTTAATTAACTCTTAAGTGATCAGCGTTAGGACTCACCTTACTGTGCTGCTGTTAGGTGCCATCGAGTTGCTTCTGACTCAGAGCAGCCCTATGCACAACTGAACGAAGCACTGCTTGATCCTGTCCCATTCTCACAATTATTGCTATGTCTGAGCCCATTGTTGCAGCCACTGTGTCAATCCATCTCATTGGCGGTCTTCCTTTTTTAAGCTGACCTTTTATTTTACCAAGCATGATGTCCTTCTCCAGGGACTGATCCTATCTGATAAAATGTCCAAAGTATGGGAGATGTAGTCTCAACATCTCTGCTTATACGAAGCATTCTGGTTGTACTTCTTTTAAGACAGACTTGTTTGTTCTTTTGGCAGTGTACAGTATATTCGATATTGTTTGCCAACACCATGATTCAAAGGCATCAATTCTTCTGACGTGATTAAAAACATCATGTCTTGGGTCAGGGGCATCTTAGTCTTCAAGGTAATTTCTTTGTTTTTCAATACTTTTAAGAGATCTTTTTGCAGCCAATTTGCCCAGTACAGTGTGTCTTCCGATTTACTGACCGCTGCTTCCATGGGTGTTGATTGCAGATCTAAGTAAAAAGAAATCCTTGACAATCTCAATCTTCTCTCAGTTTATCATAATAATTTTTGGTACAATGACTCTGTCTTTCTTCCATCTTCTTTTGATGCTTTCTGTGTCATTTAAATATGTTCTCCACACAGTCCTTCAGTGATTGCAACTTGAGGTTTTAATCATTTTCTTCAGTTCTAAAAGAACTGCTTTATTAATGCTGAGTGTGTTCTTCCCTTTCGGTTTTCCATCTGTGGGTCTTGCACATGTCATTGTAATACTTTGTTTTCTTGAACTACCCTCTGAAATCTTCTGTTCAGTTATTTTACTTCATCATTTCTTCCTTTGCTTTAGCTACTGGACATTCAACAGCAAGTCTCAGAGTATATTCTGACATCCATTTAGGTCTTTTCTTTCCCTACTTTTTAATAACCTCTTGTTTTCTTCATGTATGATACCCTTGATGTCATTCCACAGTTCATTGGGTCTTCGTTCATTAGTGTTCAACACATCAGGTCTATTCTTGAGATGGTTTCTAAAATCAGGAGTGATATACTGAAGGTAACATTTTGGTTCTTGTGGACTTGTTCTAATTTTCTTCAGTTTCAGTTTGAACTTGTTTATGAGTAATTGATGGTCAGATCCTCAGTCAGACCCTTGTCTTGTTCTGACTGCTGATACTAACCTTTTCTATTGTTTCCACAGAAACAGTTGATTTGATTCCTGTGTATTCACTCTGGCGATTTCTATGTATATAAGTCACCATTTATGTTGGTAAAAAATAAAAAGCTATTTGCATTGAAGAAGTCATTGGTCTTGCAAAATTCAATCATGTCATCTCTGGTATCCTTTCTATCACCAAGGTCACATTTTCGAGCTACCGATCCTTCTTCATTGTTTCCAACTTTTGTATTCTAATCAGCAGCAATTATCAGTGCCTCCTGATTGCATGTTCTATCAACTGCACACTGCAGAAGTTGGCAAAAAATTTCAGTTCCTTCATTTTTGGCCTCAGTGGTTGATACTTAAATTTGAATAATGGTTATATTAACTAATCTTCCTTGTAGGCATATGGGTATTATTCCATCACTGACAGCACTGTACTTTAGGATGTATCTTAGCAATTCTTTTTTTTGGCAATGAATGCAATGCCATTCCTTTCTAAGTTGTCACTCTTGGCATAGTCACCCATAAGACTGTCAATCCAAAATGATCAATACCAGTCCATTTCAGTTCACTAATACCTAAGATATCAATCTGTATGTGTTCTATTTCATTTTTGATGATTTTCAGTTTTCTTAGAGTCGTATTTTGTACATTCCACATTCTGATTATTACTGGATGTTAGTAGTTTCTTTTCATCGCGTGTGCTGCCACATCAGTAGAAGGTTCCAAAAGCTTGCCTTCATTCACATCTTTAAGGTCAGCTATACTTTGAGGAAGCAGCTTTTGCCCAGTGGTATTCTGAGTGCTGTCCAACCAGAGGGACTCCTTTTCTGGCACAATGCTGGACAATGTTTCACTGCTATTCATACTACTTTCATAGGTTAATCCTTTTCAGAAGTAGATTGCCAGGTTCTTCTTCCTAGTCTGTTTTAGTCTAGACGTTCAGATGAAACTTGTGCACCACTGGTGACCCAAGTGGTATTTGAATACTAGTGGCGTGACATCACAGCAACACACAAGCCCCAGCATATGGCACAGATAGGTGGTATACTATGCTATGATATAATTAACATAAGAAAAGAAAACTGCTATTTCCAAGCAGGATCACCTTCACAGGATTATAATACACATTTTTGAGGGACACAATTCAACCACTAACATAGATCAATGGTGGTCTTAGTTAGTATACTCATTTGAATGTAAGATCCTAAATATTTGAAACTAGAAAACAGATTTAGAGATAGATTCTAAATACTTGGAAGAAGGCAAATGCTGGTGCTGGTTTGGAAATCCCAGGCACTGGAATACAATGAAGCAAAGACTCCTTCGTTAGGTTTTTCTTGCCACCTGGAGAACACAGTCTAGCTAAGGTTGAAGTGAAATGGGGTAAACTGTAACAGTTGTTTCACAGTGCCATGTCAAAAATCTCAGAGACTTCTTAAGAGATCTTTCAAATTCAAGAACATGAAAGTTTCATATCCTTAGATTTTCCTGCATTTCTAAGTAAATGTGGGTACTGTAAATGTCTTTTGATGACATATAAGACTTTCTTCATGTTTTTAAGGAATCAGGGTATCTTAAATGTCATTTGGTACTTTCACTTAGAAGAACACCAACAGAAAAATCTAATGAACTGTCACTAACTACACAGTCTTCAGATACCCACTGGCTACACAGTTTGTGCTAGACTGGGTACTTATTAAATTGCTTTAAAAGGAAAAAATGTGTAAATGCAGTACATAGAAGCCTAGCAGTACCCACTGAAAATGTTTAACTAAAGCAAAGCGTATGAGTAGTGACACAAAATATAGCAAATGACTTTTTGGATTTTTGCTACAATGAACATATCTTACCAATAGGAAAAAAAAAAGGACTTATAATAAAATGAGAATATTTTAAATATGACAGTTTCCTATTCTCAGATAAGATTACAGGAGTCCAGGAAATCCTACTGTTACAGTATCAGTGCATCTACATAATAGGGAAATTTGAAATTTAAGGATATATTAGTGTATACATAACATTAAGTAGATCACCAACCTAACAAATGATTTTTCTTAACACGGATGACACGGACATGTGTTGGTTTTATAGAAAGACTGAAATAAAGCTTGACAATATATCAAAACTGAAGCCAGCCGCCAGCCAGCCAGCCAAGTGCCGTCGAGTCGGAGCCGACTCATGGTGACCCTAGCGGCCAGGGTAGAACTGACTCCCAGAGTATATCAAAACTGAAGGGTATTTTAAATATATATGTTCCAGTTAAAATAATTTCGCAACTTTAAACAACAGCTTTAATTGCAGTGTTTCCATTTAAATGGTGTTCATGTTGCAACAGAATGAAACACTGGCTGGTCCTGTATCATCCTCATGATCAGTGCTTTGCTTGCAACTACTATTGCAGCCACTGTGTCAATCTATTTCATTGAGGGTTTTCCTCTTTTATTGCTGACCCTCTGCTTTGACAAGTATGAGACTGTTCCCCAGAAACTAGTTTCTCCTAGGTGGTAACATGTCCAAAGTAAATGAGACAAAGTCTTGTGCCATTCTTGCTTCTAAAGATCATTCAAAAAAAGCACAGTATTTCTTCCAAGGCAGATTTGTCCATTTTTCTGGCAGTCCACAGTATGTTTAACATTCTTGCCCAACATCATTATTTAAATGTAGCAATTCTTCTTTGGTCTTTCTTATTTACTGTCCAGCCATCGCATGCATACAAGGAGACTGAAAATACAATGGCTTGGGTGAAGCACAACAGTCCACATTTGAATGTGCTAAACATTAAATTTTATTACACAATCTCTTCACTTGCACTAATATTGTAACTTTTGCTTCAGCTGTTTAAATGTAGTTACACTTTAATTACTTTTCTTTGTACTATAGTAATGTGTGTCTTGGTCTTCCAGTACTGCTAAAACAGAAATACCATAAGTGGATGGTTTTAACAGATGTTCATTCTCTTACAGTCCAGTAGGCTACAAGTCCAAATTTAGGATGCCAGCTCAAGGGGAAAGCTTTATCTCTCTGTTAATTCTAGAGGAAGGTCCTTGTCATCAATCTTTCTGTGGTCTAAGAGCTTGTGCAGGAATCGCAAGTACAAAGGATATGCTCTGTTCC
This sequence comes from Heterohyrax brucei, assembly GCA_028571685.1. Classification (NCBI taxonomy): domain Eukaryota; kingdom Metazoa; phylum Chordata; class Mammalia; order Hyracoidea; family Procaviidae; genus Heterohyrax; species Heterohyrax brucei. The sequence continues at coordinate 47,932,226 of CM053150.1, read as the reverse complement.
CGGTGCTGTTTTCTTAGTGGTGTGAGGTCCCCATGCTTCTCTGCTAACTTCTCTCTTTTATATCTCAAAAGAGATTGTCTTAAGACACCATCTAATCATGTAGATCTCCTCAATATAGCTGCTACTTAAGATCCGACTCGACGGCACTTGGCTTGGCAATCCATCTCATGACATCATAGTGATAGGGTTTATAACACATAAGGAAATCATATCAGATGACAAAAGGGAGAGAGTCATACAGTACTGGCAATAATGACCTAGGAAAGTTGACAAATACTTCTGGGGGACACAGTTCAACTCGTGACAGTCCGTTACTTGTTGCCCATGACATTATATCCTTTTTTTTAACCTATTTTTTCCCCTTGGATTTTTCTGACATTTCTCCCTCTTGTTCAAATGTACCTATTTCTTTTATCCTTTGTGTTGCCTAACTTTTGAAATAATTTCTTTAATTTTTTTCCTAAAATACATCATATGATTGAAAAAAATAATATAAAAAGGTATATAGTGAAAGCTTTGCTACCACCTTTGCTCCACATACATCAATCTTATCCTCACTTTGGGCAAAACTCTTGCTAATTTCTTAAATGTCTTTTCCACAAGTTTTTGTGTTCTTCATCTTTTTTTGTTTCATTTTTACAGTTTCTTTTTCTTTTCCTTTGTAATTTATAGCCTTAATTTTACACGTGGTGTTATTTTTAACCTATCTCTTAACATCTTGGAGATATTCTCATTTTAGTCACTAATAGCACTTTCTTTTCTCCATGTCCTTAGTTCTCCATTGTATGAATATACTATAGCTTCTAAATCAGATTCTTACTAACAGGCATTTAGGTTGTTTCTGATCTTGTTTTTGTAATACATAACTTTGTACACACATTTCATACTTGTGTAGTTTTAACTTTGGGACTGATGGATCAAATCCTGCATGCACTGTAATTTAAATAGCTATTGCCACAGCAGTGTATGAATGTACGAGGCCCGACAAGTCCACGAACTTAATTATTCTAAGTGCTTCATACCTCATTGCTGAATATAACTATGGTCACCTCTGAAGTACTCTCCTTGGGAAGCTATGCACTGATGCCAGCATCTAGTCCACCGTTCAAAGCAATTTTGGAACTCTTTTCCTGGAATGGCCATCAGAGCTGTCGTTGTACTACCTCTGATGTCCTCAATGTCATCAGAATGTCTTCCTTTCAGTATTTACTTCATCTTCAGGTAAAGAAAAAAGTCACTGGGGGCCAGACCAGGTGAGTAGGTAGGGTGTTCCGATACAGTTATTTGTTTACTGGGCTAAAGGATCTCTCACAGACAACTATACAATTAACTTCGTGAACTTACCACTGTGCTACCATGCACAATGGTCAATCCAGAAGGAGTTCCAAAATTGCTCTGAAGGATGGACTAGGCACTGGCATTGAGCATAGCTTCTGTCATGGATTGAATTGTGTTCCCCCTAAAAATATGTGCAGTAATTTGGCTGGGCCAGGATTCCTTGTATTTTGTGATTGCCCTCCTTTTGTGATTTTCTTATGCTGTAAATCCTAATCTCTGCCTATAGTTAACAGTGTGGATTATGTTGAAAAAGGATTGGGGGAGTCTGTAACATCCTTACTGAGAGACTTTCCCTGGAGTGTAGCTTGCATCACCTTTTATCCTACAAGAGATAAAAGGAAAGGGAAGTAAGGAGAGTTGGGGACTTCACACTATCAAGCAAGCAGCACCAGCAGCAGAGCCCATCCTTCACACCTGACTCTCTGACCAAAGACTGATACAACACAAGGAGCTTCCTCCAGAGCCAACAAAGACGAAAGCATTTCCCTGGAGTAGACATCTTAAATTCCGACTTGCAGCCTACTGGAGTATGTAAGAATAAACTTTTCTTTGCTAAAGCCATCCATTTGTGATTTTTTTAAAAACAAACTTTTTATTTAACATGACTGAGTGAAAATGTACATTCCTGTATAAATTTACATACCCACCTATATGCCACTTCTACTGCTCTCCCTGTCCGGTGACAGCACACTATTCCTCTCTGCTCCTTACATGTCTCATCCTCCCAACAGCCTCCTTTCCCCTCCTCTCCACCCACTCTCCTTCCTCCAGCCAGAGGTCAACAGGATGATATCCTATAGATGTACAGAACCATGAAGTGCATCCAATATATGGTCACTCTGCATTGCCAAGTCCAGTCCATTCCTGTCCAAAGAGTGGACCTTTGTTATAATTTATGGGTAAGGGCAGCATCAGGGCCGGGGGCCATGCTCTCAGGGGAACCCCGAAACTGCTGGACCATCAATTGAGGTCTTTTAGTGGAGATCTTAGGATGCACCCCTTTTTATTCTTGTGTTGCCAGTGAGACTCCTCTCTGTGAGCTCCATCGTGGCTATCACCGGTGGTGGCCGGGCACCATCCGGTTCTTCCAGTCCCAAGTCGATGTAGGCACCCACTCTTGTGGGTCTCTCTGTCTTCTAGGTTGTCTTTACCGCATGTCATTTTGGTCCTCGGTGAGCATCTGTTCCTGCTGAGTTGGGACCATTCGCTGTGTCCTCGGATGGCAGCTTGGCAGCTTTTAAGACCCCAGACACCACTCACCGATGTGGGGTGCAGAGAGCTTTCTTAGCAAAACGCTAGTTGTGCCAATTGGCCTCGATTTTGTCTAAGAGCATGGTCCCTTGCCCCCGCCCCAGTTACTCTATCCTTGCACTATTGGGTTAAGATGGAAGGAGTACTCAAGTTATGCTGAAGTCCACTTAATGTTGTTCTTGTTCCTAATGTGTGCTACCATTTGTGATATTTTTGTTAGAGCAGTACCAGATGACTACAACAGCTTCCCTAGGTGAGTACTTCAAAGGTCTGACCATGGTGATATTCAGCAATAAGGTATGTAGCACTTAGAACTGTAAGTTCATGAGTTTAATTGTCAGGCCCTGTGTGATGAGACGGCTAACACATCTGGTTATACACACCCTTTCTCTCCTTTTAGTCATACTGCATCTCTATAACAATGTCACAGTGTTGGGTCATGAAATTAAAACCTCAGTTTTCCCACGATTCACTTGATATTAAGTTAGGTCCCTCCAACCTATACTTTTGAAGTTGAGTTTTAAACCTAAACGGATCATACTGAAAAATTTAAAGATTATTAAGTTCTTAATTCTGGAGTTACTCCTCTCTGATACATTTACTTTTTTAAATGATAACAAGTTAAAAGGAGTTATCTTTCCTGAGGGAATAATTTTCACAGCTGACAAAGCTGAGGTGAGAGGTTATAAATTCCTGAGCAGTAGTTAAAAACTGAGATAAAAAATGAGGGATAATTTTAAAAACATTACTATACCGAAAAGCAAATTCAAGAGAAATAACTTTGGAAATAACCTGACAGACCTAACTGAGAAAAGCATTTAACTAGCATATTCAGTAGTATATCTTAATGTCAGTTGCTTTTTATGCATTCAGCTAATGAAAAGATACTTTTCTAACCCCTCAATTAATCAGCTATATCTGGTTAACATTTTTAAATAGTTTCTGCTGGATGTAACACATTTTCAATTGCTTTTTATTCTGAAAGTATAGAAGACTAGAATAGTAAAAAGAAAAGTATCAGCCATTGGAAATATATTTTACCAACTGAAATTTTATGGAGGGACAAATAGTTTATAAGTGAATAAATCTTTAAATAAACTTAAAAGATTCTCATTTTATTTTTCGATGTTTAATCTTAAAACCATGACCCCTTGACAACGTCTTTAAAAATGTGAAAACATCAATGTCGGTGTTTTAGTCAGCTAGGCTGCTCTAACAGAAATACCACAGAGTGGATGGCTTTAACAAAGAAAGATTTATTCTTATACAGTCCAGTAGGTTGCAAGTCCATATTCAGGGCGTCTGCTCCAGGGAAAGACTTTCCCCTTGACGGCTCTGGAGGAAAGTCCGGTATTGCATCAGTCATTGTCCAGGGAGTGTCCTAACGCAAGAACCTCTGGTCTGAACGACGCGCTCTGCTCCCGGTGCTGCTTGCTTGATGGTAGCGAGGTTCTCAAATTGTCCTTGGTTCTTTTTCCTTTTATTCCTTGCAAGCTAAAAGCATTAAGGGTGGGGCAAGCCATACTCCAGGGAAACTTCCCCCATAGCGGGAATTCACAGCCCCACCCTAATCCTTTAACATACGGGTTAGCAAAACCACACAATGGAGTACAGTCCCAAGATACTGGGAACCATATCCCAGCCACATGGCTGCACACATTTTTGGGGGGACACAATTCAAACCATGACAGTCGGCAATATGGTTTGACAATTTTTTTAAACCTTGAAGGTACATTAATGAAATAAGACACTACAACTTTTTATTGTGAAAGTAATACTCATTAAGATAAAAAAATCTAAATGTAAAAAGTAGAAAATTTCACACATATTCTCAATACTTCTACCAAGCCACTATTAATATTGTATTTCTTTTTGGTCAGTGTTTTCTTATATGCATAATTTGATCTGTAATATTGCATGTATCACATCACATATATAATTCTGATCCCTTTTCCTTCACTTAACCTTAGGTCCTGGAATAGACTCCATAGTTAGAGGAACAAGGATAGGTGAATGCAGCCACTGACTGTTATCTTTGCTTTACTCTTTACAGTTTAAAGGCTGTTTTTGGAAAACATGAAACCTGTCATGTACTTTCTTTTATAGCTATCTACTGTATAGTTCTATTAATCAGATAACAAATACTACACAAAATGCTTATTCTTCTAGGTAATTTTACTTCTCACCTTTTGAGCTGCAAGATGGAGGGCTGTTCTCTGACTATGGTCAGTTTTATTAACATCTGCTCCCGCCTTCAGCAGAGCATCTGCACAATCTAATCTATCAGCCAACACACAGTACATAAGTGGTGTTCTCCCAAACTGATCTTCTTTGTCTTTGAGAGCAGAGTTTCCTGTAAGAAACAGATAGTGGCATTTTATCATTATTGCTGATGAACTAGGAACTACATTTACTAAACATTACCTATTAATACTCTGCTAAATGCATGAAATGTACTATGTAATTTTTTCTAACCCTATCAGATAGACACAGTAGAACCTGTGAAAGCTGGAACCTGTGTAAGGCAGAAAGTTGTCAGAGATGGAAACTCACATATTTTCCACTAAAGAAAGCCACAGAAAAGTGGTAAGACTGCATCTTGTCAGACGTAGAAAACTTATGAGACCCGGAAAAATACGGCAGTTCTGTCAAATTCTAGCCCTCACAGTTTTCACTGTATTGTCATCCTCATGCTATAGGGAACTGAAGCTCCTATCAGTAGCCTCTCTACATTCACACCAAAAGTAGGTGGTAAAGCTGGAACTCAAACTGCTGACCTTAAAGGTCATTTTCTTAACTACTATGTTACGCTGGGTGTCCCAGTGGTATAGTGGTTAAGACCTGGACTGCTAAGCAAAAGGGTAGCTGTTCGAATCCACCAGACATTCTTTGGGAATGCTATGGGGCAGTTCTACTCTGTGTGGTTACTAAAAGTCAGGAATAGGTATAAGCTATGCTGAATTAATACTGTGAGATATAGATCTACTTATGTTTCACTTTCATTCCTTTCTTTTGTGAACAAATATGTATTTAGTGCTTACCATATGCTAAGTATTGCAGTATGTATTTATAAGTGAAACAAAAATGAAATCAGGTAGCTTCCCACTCTAGAAGTACCAAAAAAAAAAAAAAAAAAAAAAACTTCAAACCCATTTCACATTCTGACTCATATCAACCCAACAGTATAGAGTAGAACTGGCCCATACGGCTTCCAAGACTGTAATATTTACAGATGCAGGCTATCACACTTTCTCCAGCAGAGCAACTGGTGGGTTCTAACTGCCAACCTTTAAGGGACAACTCACACATAAGCACTGCAAAACCAGGTCTTCTTGGAATAAGTACATTGTACCCTAATTTTTCTGCTAATTACAAGTGAAAACCTTAGACAAAATTCATAAATAAGGTAGAGGCAAGAAGGCAGATTTGTTAGAGACTGCTGGACTCTTGAGGAACAAGCTGATGGTGAATTTCCTGGAGTGCTTTGATTCTGCATCCTACATATACTCAACTTGAATGCTGAATATTGATTAGATACTGAGTTTAAAGATTGGGAGACACAGTATAGTTTTTTATGTCTTCCTAAGTTGATCTATAGATTCCATACAATCCCAATGAAGTTCCCATAAAGAAATTTTTGAAGAAATCAACACATGGTTTTAAAATTTATGTGAAAAGGCAAATGGGGTAAAAGAGTGAAAGATTTTTGAAAAAGAACAGATGGAGGACTCACTAAATGACTTCAAGACTTATTATAAGGCTATAGTAATGAAGATAGTGTGGTAGTAGCAAATGAACAAGGTATAGATAAACAGAACACATATGCCCTCAGCTATACAATCAAGATAAATTGGACTTCATCAAAATTGAAAGCTTTTCGGTTTGAAACACAGTTAAGAAAACAAAACGATGAGACACAAACTAGGAGAAAGTACTTGCAAAAACACATTCTGGTAACACATTCAATTGAGAATAAGTAAAAAAGTATTGCAGCTCTATAAGACAAGTAACACAACTGAAAGATGGCGAAAGGTATGAACAGCCATTTCACCAATAAGCATATGAAAATACGCCGAATATCTTTATTAAAAAGAGAAATGCAAATTTAAGCCACATGGAGATACCATCACACATCTATTAAAATGACTGAAAAAGGAAACAACAACAAAATCTGACAATAACAAATGCTTTTGTGAAGATAGGGAACAACTAGAATCCAGACACATCGCTGGTGGGCATGCAAAGTGGGACAGCTGCTATATTAGTTTCCTAAAGTTGCTGTACTAAAATACCACAAACTGGTGGCTTAGAAGAACAAAAATTTATTGCCTCACAGTTCCAGAGGCTGGCAGTTTGAATTCACTGTGTTGGCAGGGCCGTGTTTTCTCTTAAGGTTCTAGAAGAAGATTCTTTTTTGACTGTCTTGGCTTCCGGTAGCCCTCGGTTTTCTCTGGGAACTGCTGTCCTTACAGGGACTTTTTTTTCTGCCTGTACCCTTTTCCCCTTTTATCAGGACACCACTTACAGAAGTTCAGGAACCATGCTACTCTGATATGATTCTATGTTAACTTAACTGACACTATCTTCTAAGAAATCATTACTAAACAAGATCATATGCACAGGTACCAAGGGTTAGGAGGTCAGCATGTCTTTTTTAGGGGAACATAATTCAGTCTATAACACCTACTATGGAATAGTGCCTGTCAGTTTCTTACTAAATTAAGCTTACACTACCATACAACCCAGCAATCTTTTCACTAGGTATTTATTCAAGAGAAATAAAAGAATAAAAGCTTATATTCACAAAGAAACCTGAATGTGGAAACTTATAAGCAGCTTTATTCATAATTGTTAGACACTTGAATGTCCCTCAACTGGAAAATGAAAATACTTAGTACATATAAACAATGGAACACTGTTCAGCAATAAAAAAGAATTAACTACTGATCTACACCAACCACTTAGGCCAAAGATGAAGACCCTGAACATTTCTAACAACTTCTGCAATCTGAAATTGTTCAAACATACAATCAAGATACAGTGATAATTACTGGTGACTGGAGTGTGGAAGTTCGAAACAAAGAAGGATCGGTACTTAGAAAATATGGCCCTGCAACACAAGAATAAAAAGGGGTGCACCCTGAGATCTCCACTAAAAGACTATAACTGATGGTTCAGGGGCCTCAGGGTTCCCCTGGAAGCATGGCCCCTGGTCCTGATGCTGCCATAAATCATAACAGAGGTCAACTCTTTGGACAGGAATGGAATAGACTTGGTAACAGAGTGACCATATTGTGTGTGCACTTTATGGTTCTATACGTCTATAGGATGCTGTCCTGCTGACCTTTTACTGCAGGCGGGTGAGAGGGTAGAGAGGAGGGGATAAGAGACTGTTAGGCGGATATGACATGTATAGAAAGGAGAGGAAGAGTGTGCTGTCACTGGGCAGGGAGAGCAGTGGGAGCTGCACACAGGTGGGCATGCAAATTTATATGAGAATGTACATTTCCACTCAATCATAATAAAAAAAAAAGAAAGAAAATATGGCCCCGGTGATCAAAACGATGCCAATGATTGCATGACAGAAGTTTGCAAGATCAACTGCTTACTCAAGGCAAGTAATTTTTTTCAACAATATATAAGGTGGTTATACACGAGTACCTTGCTGGATGGAACACAAAGGAATCAAATTGACTACATCCATGGAGGAGTTGGTTATCATCAGTTAGAACAAGGAAAGGTGCAAAATTCGGAAAAGACCATTAATTGCTCATATGCAAGTTCAAGATGAAGCTGAAGAAAATTAAAACAAGTCCACAAGAGCCAAAGTATGACCCTGAGTACATCTCACATGAATTTAAAGACCATTTGAAGAACAGATTTGATGCACTGAACACTAATGACCAAAGACCAGATGAGTCGTGGAATGACATCATACATGAAGAAAGCAAAAAGTCATTAAAAAGACAGGAAAGAAAGAAAAAAGCAATAAGGATATCAGAAGAGAACTCAAAACTTACTCTTGAACATACAGTAGCTAAAGTAAAAGTAGAAAATGATAAAGTAAAAGAGCTAGTCAGAAGATTTCAAAGAGCAGCTGGAGAAGACAAAGTGTTATAACATACAAAAACACCTGGATTTAGGAAACCAAAAGGAAGAACATGAGGGGGCAGAGTCAAGGTGGCACACTAAACATACGTTTCCCTAAATCCCTCTGGAAACCAAGACCTGAAGTGATAATTACACAGAGCCTTCTGGACACCTGGTAAGCCCTAGAACACTGCATAGGGCTGTTAATTTGGACTTCATACCACTAAACAGAAAACCTCCTCTCTTTTGCCATCCCTGTCCTTGGTGAGTGATGGCTTTCACATACCAAAAGTAACTTGTCATTTGAACTTTTTTTCCTCTGTCTTAGTTGGTGGGCAGAGCTGGGACTTGACTAGCAGCTAATCTCAGAGGCACAGCTGGTAGGACTGGTGGACGAAATTGCCACACTTTGAGAACCTGGCTTTAGACTCTGTGAATCTTGGCACTTTGGGCCTCTCTTTCCACCTCTGCCATTGAGTGGCCTGTACTGCGGCAGACGGGAGCTTGTGAGGGATGCCATCTTGTTCCACTGGGAGGCAGATATATCCATACAGAGGCCTCAGTTGGACCTAATTCCTAGTCTGGGAGGCAGCGCCTGCCCAGAGGAGAGTGCTTTTCTGGCCAAAAAGCAATATTTTACTCAGTGTCACCTACGGCTGGGGCCCAGTAGCAGAGGCCAGCAGGGCAGTAGCCTTACTGTATTTTGAACTAGTTTATAACATCTGGGGTTGGATGTAGAGGTGCTTACTTTGCCAGCTGGGAAGAGGGACCTGTACACCTGAAAACCTGACTGACTTTGGAAGTTGTCAAATACCTTTTACCTTTCATTTTAGGATGGCCTAGAGAAACAACTGCAGTCCATCCTCACAGTATCTCTCCCAGCCTTTACTGACTCACATGAAGCCTAACTGTGGATAAAGCCGTAAAGAAGAAATCACCCATGGCTTCAGAAGGCCCCCCAAAGAAACAACCAAAGAATTTCCCAGATGAAGAAACCTTTCTGAAACTATCAGAAGGGAATACAAAAGGATAATATAGAGAGTCCTCCTAGACCTTATAAAAATGCAGTACAGCAAAATGAAAAAGTTAAGCAAGATGTTCGATCTGATGGAACAGCAATACTCTGAAATCCAACAGATCAAGAACAAAATCAAAGAGATACAAACTTCAGTTCAAAGCCAGGAAAACAGTATGGAACAAATGGAAAACAGAATTTCCGACTTGGAAGACAGAGCTACTGACTCCAGCATCTATGAGGGGAAATCAGAAAAAAGAAACAAGAAAAATGAGGCAGGATTACGACACATCTGGGACTCTATTAAGATGAACAATCTACAATTAACTGGAGTTCCTGAACAGGGTGAGACACCTGAGAACACAGAGAGTAATGTTGCTGAGCTGTTGACAGAAAACTTGCCAGAGATTATGAAAGAAGAGAATATGGATATCCAAGATGCATATCAAATGCCACTCAATATAGATCTCAAAAGAAACACTCCAAGACATATTATAATCAAGCTTAACAAAATGAAACAGAAACAGAAACTCTTAATGGCAGCAAGACTCAAAGCAAAGCTAACATTCAGATGGAAATCTTGTAGGATTTCAGTGGATTTCTCAACAGAAACCACGCTGGTACGGAAACAGCAGCATGACACATTCGAAGCCTTGAAGGAGAAGAACTCCCAACCAAGAATTATATATCCTGCAAAACTATCTTTCAAACATCAAAATGAAATGAAGACATTTGCAGATAAGCAGAAACTCACAGAATTTGTAAAAATCAAAGCAAAGCTAGAAGAAATTCTGAAAGAATCTCTTGGCTTAGAAGAACAAAACCACTAACTTTATATTTTAGAAGCAAACTGAGGACACATCACCCAGAAATATACTCAGTTAGGGAAGGCTCCAAACTCAATCAAACCTATAAAAGTGAAAGAAACGATCCAGTGATCATATCATGAAAACTATGACATCATCATCTTAAAAAGAGGGATGCACTACAGTCATTATAGTCCCTCCAGATGGAGATGAAGTTAATAAAACTGGTAGCAATTAAAATTGGGTTTATGCATAGTTTATTAAGGGGGATCATAAGGACAGCTGTAAAGCACAATAAACATGCAACATATCAAATCAAGAAACATACAAGAGTCTCAACAACCACAAAACCAACCCTCAAAAAGGTAAAAAAAAATCAACTCACAAAGAAGAAAGTTGCAGAACAGATTAGTAAGATCAACAGAGAAAACATCAACTGAAAAAAAATATATCACACTGACAGAACTAAACAGATACCTATGAATAATTACAGTGAATATGAATGGACTAAACCCTCCAGTAAAGACATATTGAGTGACATCTTGGCTCAAAAGACACGACCCATCCATATGTTGCCTGTAACAAACTCACCTTAGACTTAAACACATGAACAAACTGAAAATTAAAGGATGGAAGACTATATATCAAACTAGCAGTACACAAAGAAGAGAAGGTGTGGCAATTCTAATCTCAGATAAAATACATTTTAATGTAAAATCCACCATCGTGGACAAGGATGGACACTATTTCTTGCTGAAAGGTTCAATACACAAAGGAAGACCATCCTTAACATTTCTCAAGCTAAAAGAACTGAAGAAAATACTCAAGCCTTGAGTTACAACACCAAAGATTTCAATGTGGAAAATATCTAATGGCACAGGAAACATAAAAGGAAGACAGAACAAATTAACAGCCACTGTACCAAAAAAGAAATGGTCAATGTTCAACCATTTCATAAACAGCATACCATCAAGAAGTGATTAAAGGAAGAAGTCCAAGCTGTACTGAAGGCATTGGTGAAAAAAAGAGTCCAGGGATTGACTGAACACTAGCTGAGATGTTTCAACAAACGGATGCAGCAATGGAACTACTCACTTGTCTACGCCAAGAAATACGAAGGACAGCTACTTGCACAACTGACTGGAAGAGATACATATTTGTAACCATTATAAGGAAACGTGACTCAACAGAAAGCTAACAATTTCATTAATATCATGCAAAGTACGATTTTGCTTAAGATAGTTCGAAAATGGTTGCACCAGTACATCAACAAGGAATGCCAGAAATTCAAGCCAGATTCAGAAGAGGACAGGGAACCAGGGATATCGTTGCTGATGTTAGATGGATCTTAGCTGAAAGCAGAGAATGCCAGAAATATGTTTACTTATGTTTTACTGACTACGCAAAAGCAACTGACTGTACAGATCATAACAAAGTATGCATAACATTGTGAAGAATGGGAATTCCAGAACACTTTGTGTTCATGAGAAACCTACACATAGCCCTAGAAGCAACTGTTTGAACAGAACAAGGGGACATTGCATGGTTTGAAATCAGCAAAGAAGTGGGTCAAGATGATATCCTTTCACACATTTATTCAATGTGTATGCTGAGCAAACAATCTGAGAAGCTGGACTGTATGAAAAAGAATGGCGCATCAGGACTAAAGGAAGATTCGCTAACAACCTGCATTATGTAGATGACACAACCTTGCTTGTTCACAGTGAAAAGGACTTGAAGCACTTACTGATGAAGATCAAAGACTACAGCCTTAAGTATGGATTATACCCAATACAAAGAAAACAAAAATCCTCACAAGTAGACCAACAAGCAGTATCACGATAAACAGGAAAAATACTGAAGTTGCTGAGGATTTCATTTTACTTGGATACACAATCAATGTCCATGGAGGTAGCAGTCAAGAAATCAAAAGAATACTGCATAGTGTGTATCTGCTTCAAGAGAGCTCTTTAAAGTGTTAAAAAGCAGATCTCACCTTGACGGCTAAAGTGCACCTAACCCAGCCACAGTATTTTCAGTCACCTCATCTGGTAACAATGACTAAGAAAGACTGAGTAAGAATTGATGCCTTTGAATTGTGGTATTGGTGAAAAATACAGAATATTCCATAACTGCCAGAAAAACAAATCTGTCTTAGGATAAGTATAGGCAGATTGCTCCTTAAAAGTGAGGATGGTAAGACTTTCGCTCTCATAATTTGAACACGTTATCAGAAGGGACCAGTCTCTAAGAAGGATGTTATGCCTGGGAAAGCAGTAAGTCAGTGAAAGAAAGGAAGACTCTCAACAAGACGAACCGACACAGGGGCTGCAAAGACGGCCTCGGCCAATAACGGTTATGAGGGTAGCGCAGTATCAGTGTCTTGTTCTGTTGTATACAGGGTCACTGTGAGCTGGAATCTACTTAGTGGTACTGTGATGGTTAAGACTCTGTGCCACCTTGCCTGGGCTCTAAGCCTCAGTGTTGTGGCAGTTGTATAATATTATAATCACCTCATGATGGAATCTTCTGAGTGGTAATGGTTGGGAAGAGGCCTGTGTTGGCTCACCACTTCCTCAGCCTTGATCTCTTCACCTTCTGCTGCCTATTCCCTTCCTATGCTCACCTTGCCAAGGTTTGGGGCTTCCTGTGGATCCAACAGCTGCGTCTCTCCTCCCCTGACCTTGATTTCATAGGACTTGAACTAGTAGCTTGCCTGTCTAATCTTGGGATTACTGGATCTTCACAGCCTGTGAGTTAGTCTTGTTTCCTGACATGCCAATCTTGGGTTTGCTAGCCTCTGCAGTCACGTGAAACAGGAGAAACTTTGCAGTCTTGCCTGCCACCTTGGGATTCACTAACCCTCACAGCCTCTGAGCAGGAACTCTGTTCAACCCGCTGACCTTCAGTTTGCTAGCTTCCAAGGCTGTGTGAGGCCTTTATCTTGATCCAGGACTCGGGGACATTTTAGCCTCTACAGTTGCGTGAGCTGTTTCCTTGATATAAACTCTCTATGTATATTTTTATATGCTCTCTGGTTTTGCCTTTCTATAGGATCCAGTCCAAGACAGCACCTAACAACAACAAATAAAGAGGTACTAGACTGCTTTTTGAGTTGTTTTTGCCTGAAACTAAGCTATTGTTTTAGTTCTAAATATTTCAACATATTTTAATCCTGTAAGTATTAAGACCCAGATGGACTTCAAGGCTTCTCAGACAATTTATTTTACTGACTTATATTTTCACATACACTGGTAATAAAGCAATAAGGTTACCGCTTTTGAAATTTGTAAAAGTCTTACAAATATATGCAGGTTGTGTACAATCTCTGGAGGAGACAGGTGTCTTCTTCCAAATCTTCATTTTGAAGATGGAGGTAAGTTTTACATTTGATTCAAAATACTTGATAATCTGTTACTATCGAGTTGATTCTGATGAACAACCTTGTATGAAAGAAAATGTGTCCTTTCCCAGTACAGCATAACCTGAAAGAGGCCTACATCTTTATCTACCTACCTTATCCCCTTCTTCAGCTTCTTGAATTATGACATTGAAATAATGACTGCCCAGCCCATATAGCTGCTTCTTTTCAGGATGAAATGAAAATGTGAAAATGATGAAATAACAAATTAACTTATTGTTTAGAAGAATCTGATAAACTGAAACATGTACAAATGTACAAATTCTGGTGTTAACTAATATTCATTCAATGTCAGTGCATTTAAATTTGCATTCCTGTCAGGCACAGCTAATACAGAAAGCAGCTGGCTAGTGTGTTATGTTGTTTCAGTATTCTGACAACTGTGGAATAGGCTCAATCCATGACCACATGGTGCTTGCTGAACTGGAGCTGGCATTCTGCCATGTGCTCAGTCTGAACATAGCTCAGGAAACAGAGCTTCTGCCATAACTGGAAAGCCACTGCTCTGTTGCAGTCAGTTATTTTAAGGCTAGTTGAAGCAGAAAGGTTTGTGTGGTTAATGGGCTGGTACGTGCAGAAACCACAGCTCTCCACCCAGCAGTTAGAGAATATGACTGTCACTTGCAGGGAGCAAAAAGTAGCACCAGTCTACAGCACCATATTGCCCAACACAAGGAAATCCAGCATTCTTTGCTGACATGTTTACCTGCTTGTTCTAAAATTTGGTTAAGAGCCTGGCTCTAACCAAAAGGTCAGCTGTTCAAATCCTCCTTGGAAACCCTATGGGGCAGTTCCACTCTATCATACAGGGTTGCTATTTGTCAGAACTGACTCAGTAGCAACAGGTTGGTTTTTTCTTTCTTTCCTTTTTTTGGGGTTCTCAAATGTTACTTTGACTTATTTCATTTGTCTTTGCCCACTTCTTATCTCACCCCTTTTACATGGCCACAAATTGGGAAGGTACTTGTTATAATTAAAAATACAAAGTTTATAGTTACACAGAAGCAACATGGGAATAACAGACTTCACAGTTAAATCAGTGGCATCACTAGAGCAGTGCTGGGGGTGTAGACTGCACTGAGTATCTGCCAGAGGGGGTGACATAAAAATGATTTAGTTATAACAATGTAAACTGTTTTTGTGAGCCCAGCTTACATGTACATGTAACTACAAGGTTAAAACTCTATGCTAATTCAGTTTTTGATCCTTAAACTCTGGTGGTATAGTAGTTGAGAGCTACAGCCACAAACCATTAAGACTAGCAGTCTGAATCTACCAGGTGCTCCTTAAAAAACTTACTAGCCAGTTCTACTCTGTCCTACAGGGTCGCTGTGACTCAGAATTGACACAATAGCACTGAGTTTGGTCTCTGGTCTTAATGTGGTCACTACCACTGTTCTGTCAGTTTATAGTACTGTGGTGCCCTGTGTGTTTCTATGATGTCAGAGGCTATGTCTCCAGTATTTCAAATACCAGCAAGGGCACCCACTGTGGATGTGTTTCAGTGGAGTTACCGGACTAAGACTAGGAAGAAGGACTGCTGATCTACTTTTTAAGAAAACTGGCCACTAGAAACCTTATCCAGTCATATACTGTACCAGTGTATGACATAGTGCCAGATGATAAGCTCCTCAGGTTGGAAGGCACTCAAAATATACCTGGGGAAAAACTGCCTCCTCAAAGCAGAGTTCAGCTTTACAGAAAATATAAAACTTTAAACCTGTTGCCACTGAGGTGATTCCAACTCATAGTGACCTTATAGGAGAGAGCAGAACTGCCCATAGGATTTCCAAAGAGCAGTTAGTGGATTTGAACTTCTGGCCTTTTGGTTAGCAGCTGAGCTCTTAACTACTGTGTCACCACGACTCCAAGAAAGCAGAATTTCACTAAAAATGACAAGAAAGAAAGAAATGAATGTCAGAAGGGAGTCTAAAACCTGGTCTTGAATGTAGAATAGCTACAGTGGATGGAAGACATGAAATAAAAGACCTGAAAAGAAGATTTCAAAGCGTGGCTCAAGAAAACAGAGTCAAGTATTATAATGAAATGTGCGAAGACCAGGGGTCAGAAGACCAAAAGGGAAGAACACATTCAGCATTTCTTAAGCTGAAAGAAGTGAAGAAAAATGCAAGCCTTAGGCTGCAATACTGAAGGATTCTATGGGTACAGTATTGAATGAGCATCACAAGAAGATGGCAGGAATATACAGAGTCACTGTACGGAAAAGAACACATCAATGTTCAAATACTTCAGAAGGTAGCATGTAATAAAGGACTGATGATAGGTACTGAAGGAAAAAGTCCAAGCTTTATTGAAGACAATGGTGAGAACCAGGCTCCAGGAACTGATGGAATTACCAGTTGAGATGTTTCAGCGAACACATGCAACACACAAAGTAGTCACTTATCTATCTATTCCAACAAACTTGAAAAACAGTTATCTGGCCAACCAACTGGAAGACGTTCATAATTGTGCCCACTCCAAAGAAAGGTGATCTAACAGGATGCAAAACTTACAGAATAATATTACTAATATGTAAGTAAAATTTTGTTGAAGATAATTGGAAAAACAGTTGCAACAATGTATTGCTAGGGAATTGCCAGAAATTAAAGCCAGTCTACAAAGAGGACATGGAATGAGGAATGTCATTGTTGACATCAGATGCATAATGGCTGAAAGCAGAGAATATCACAAAGATGTTTACCTATATTTTATTGATTATGCAAAGGCATTTGACCGTGTGCATCATAACAAATTCTGGATATTACTACATAGAATGGGAATTCCAGAACACTTAATTGTGCTCATGTAGAATCTGTATTTACTTCATGGGGCAGCTGTTCAAACAGAACAAGTGGATACCTCATAGTTTAAAACCAGGAAATGCATGCATTAAGGTTATATATGTTCACCACACTGATTCAGTCTCTGTGCTGAGCAGAAAGTTTGAGAAACTGGACCATATGAAGAAGAATGCGGATCAGGACTGGAAGAAGACTAACAACCCACATTATGTAGATGACACATTCCTGCTTGCTGAAAATGAAGATGACTTGAAGTACTTATTGATATAGATCACAGACTACAGGCTTAAGTATGGTTCACGTCTCAACATAAAGGAAACAAAAATTCTCACAGCTGGACCAATAAGCAACATCATGATAAACAGAAAATATTGAAGTTGTCAAGGGTTTAATTTTACTTAGGACCAATTAGCTGGGCCTGTGGGATGGGAGTCACAGTCTCAGAGGCCATCTAGGTCAACTGGTATAACAAATTTTATCAAGAAAACATTCTACATTCCACTTTGGTGAGTAGTGTCTAGGGTCTTAAAAGCCTGTAAGCAGCCATCTAAGATACATCCATTGGTCCCATCCCACTCAGAACAAAGGAGAATGAAGAAAACCAAAGACACAGGAAAACATTAGCCCAAAGGACTCAAGGACCACATAAACCACAGACTCTACCACTCTGAGACCAGAAGAACTAGATGGTGCCTGAGTACTAAGAATGACCACCCTGACAGGGACTATGACAGACAGTCCTGGATAGAGCAGGGAAAAAATGCAGAACAAAATTCAGATTCACATAAAAAGACCAGACATATTGGTAAGACAGAGTTTTAAGGAACATCTGAAATTATAGCCCCCACATGCTCTGTTAACCTACAATTGAAATAATTCCTGAAGCTGACTTTTCAAAGACGAGAAAGGCCTGTGAAACAAAAAATAACACATGCAAGGAATGTGCTTCTGAGTTCAATCCAATATGTGTGACCAAAGGAGCAGATCCTGTCCAAAAGCAGGACAAGATAGAAGGAAGCAACAAGAATAGGATGAATGGACACAGGGAACCTGGAGTAGAAACGGGGGGCATGCTGTCCCACTGCAGCAATTGCAACCAGTGTCACCGTATGTGTGTAAATTTTTGAATGAGAAATGAACATGAGCTGTAGACATTTACCTAAAGCACAACAATAAAAAGAAAACAGGAAAAAATATTTTGGCCTTTTAGCTACAAAAATGTAGCAATTAATATATTTTAAAACATATTATCAACAATTTTTGAGATTGAAGTAGTAATAAAGGGAAAATAATAATATATAGAAATTATGATTTATGAGTAATGTTAGTTATAAAGAAACTACTAAGGATGCTGTATAGCCTAGTGTGGGAGGAGGTCCTCGTGATACTGCTGAATCAAATGACTTGGTCTAGGTCTCAAATTTAGTAGTTATTTGTTATGTGACTAATTTTCTTAACTTCTGCGTTCCAGTGTTCTAACATATGAGGATAATAACACTGGACATAATAAATTTTCAGGGCATTTGAGATTTTACAAAATATTTTGACAGATTTTATCACTATAATTGGTACAGACATATTAAAATACCAGGGATACTGATTATTTTGACATTATTGTTGTTAGATCTGTACTAGATCTTGCTATTTTATGTGTCACTAAAAACTACTGCAGCTATATTGCCATACAAAAATTTTTAAATATTTTGATAACTGGACTATAATTGGTTTCTTTTATACTATATGTATTATATTTAAGCTCCTGAAAATATTTTTTTTCCGACAGACTGTTAAAAGTGGCCCAGAGCACACACACATTAAAAAAAGGTTAAGAAAAATAAAATTTACATAACCATCTGGCTCATCAGTCAAGGCTCAGACTAGATCAGTTCTTTCTCACTCTCTCTGTGTTCATACATACAAATGTACATATACATATGAACATTTACTCATACAGGGAGGTCCTATAGTTCAGTAATTAAAAGTAGGCTGTGGAATCAGACTTCTTAAGTTCGGCCTCAGTTTTGCTACTAAAATACAGGGCCTCTATGTATGAACAGATATTTCTACATGTATGTATATATTCATAGTCTTTCTTTGCTTCAATTTCCTCACTGATAAAATGAATCTAATAAGGACTCGACAGCACTTGGCTTTAAGGATCCCCAAAACACTTTCTATTTTTTTCCATATTAAATGAGTTAATGAGTGTAAAACACTGTTTACACAATTCATGGCACATGCATCACCAACTCTGTAATTATTAACTATCATTAGTATGAAATTTTATACATGTAAATATACTTTTAAATATGTATGTATATGACAGAACATTTATAAAACATTAACAACCCTAACATTTAAGGTAAGGGTTGAGAGAAAGAGAACAGTGACCCAAAATAGTGCCGTTACTCTCTCGCTTTTGAGGCTCCTTGCTAAAGCTAACTACTGTGCCGGGAGTAATACACAAACAGCAGAAGTGATTCAGAGACTTATACTTGCTCACCATGTAGACCAAACCAAAACCCACTACCATCAAGTAGATTCCAATTCATAGCAACCCTGCAGGATAGAGTAGAACTGCCTCATAGGGCTTCAAAGGGTGTAAATCCTTTTTTTGAAAACAAATTTTATAGTGACTAAGAACAATTAAACCATCTATATCACTTAAAAATATAATACCCAGAACTTCCACTGCCACTCTATTCTAAAGTGCTCTCCTCTCCCTATTAGCAGCACCCCCCCTCCAGCATACTTCCCCCTCTCACCTGGAAGTCCCTGCGACCCTCTGACCAGGATCTGATCCCCTTCACCTTACCATCTCAGCTCCGTGATGAGCCTTTAGAACAGCCCTGTGTACATATTAAAGTCCAAAGATTTGTTCACCGCCGTCCACAGTCCTTCTTTGGTATAGTCCAGGTTAGTCTTTGCCAGAAGAGTTGGCCATGGTGTTGGATGTAGTTTAGGGTTAGAAAGTCCAGGGACCATGCTCCCAGACAGCTCTCTACACTAATGGACCACTAAATGTCGTCTTTTTGTAGAGTTCTAGCTCCGCCATCTAATCTTTCTTCCTCTGTGTCAGAGAGTCCATACTGTAAACCCACTTTGGGAAATTATTGGTGATGGCTAGGTACCACCTAGTTCTTCTGGTTCTTCGCTGAAGCTGACCCTGGTTCATGTGTTCCCATCCATCTGATGGGCTCAAATTTTCCTGCTGTCCCTCATGTCCAGGCTGTAAATCTTTATGTATGTAGAAAGTCACATCCTTCTCCTGCAGACTGGCTGGTGGATTGAAACACCAATCTTTTGGTTAGCAGGTAAGCACCTTAAACGACTGTACCACCAGGACTCTGAGAACATGGACATGGCAACAGAAGTTGTTGTATAATTGGAATAGTGTAGGCTGTTCACTATACCAATGCAAAGAACCCTGTACACTGTTGGCAGCAATGACCATATAAATTATTACACAGTGCATATTTACCAGTTGATTTGTAAAAAAATTGACAAAGAAAATTGAAGTATTCCTTGTAGCACTTTGGACTTTTTCATTTTGAGTCATTTCTGAAATTATGTAAGATCTGATTAGTTTACTCTATGTCCAACCTATTATAACAATGTAACAGTAACAACAATGAAGTACTTTATCTACTACATGTAGGGTAGGGAACCCTGGTGGCATAATGAGTTAAGTGCTACATCTGCTAATCAAAAGATTGGTAGTTCAAATCCTCCAGGTGCTCCTTGGAGACTCTATAGGGCCGTTCTACTCTAACCTCTATGGTCATTGTGAGTCCGACCCGACTTGACAGCAGTGGGTTTGGTTTTGGTTTTTATATGTAGGGTGGAAACCCTAGTGGTGCACTGATGAAGGTTATAACTGCTAACCAAAAGGTCAGCAGTTCAAATCCGCCAGGTGCTCCTTGGAAACTCTACGAACCAGTTCTACTGTTTTACTGCGAGTCAGAATTAACTTAACAGTGGTGTGTTTTTTGGTATACGAGGGCTGGCAAGTTCACAAACTCAACCTAGAAAAAGTGCTACATACCTCACTGCTGAATATCACTACAGTCACCTTCCAAGTACTCCCCTGGGGAAGCTGTGCACCGATGCCAGCATCCAGTTCACCCTTCCAACAGTTTTGGAACACTTTTTCTGGAATGGTCATTACAGCTGTCATCATATTACCCTTGATGTCCTGAATGTTATCAAAATGTCTTCCTTTCAGGACTCCATTTATCTCTGGGTAAAGTAAGAAGCCATTGGAGGCCAGATCAGGTGAGTAGGGAGGATGTTCCAACACACTTGTTTACTGGCTAAAAATTTCCACACAGACAACCATACAATTAAGTTCCCGAGCTTGCCACCTTGCCACCGTGTGCGATGGCCATTCCAGAAAGAGTTCCAAAATTGCTTTGAAGGGACTTGATTGTATACTTTCACTTAATCACAATAAATAATAACAAAAATTTAGAATATTGCTCTTCAGGGTAGACTAGGCACTGGTGTCAGTGCATAGCTTCCCAAGGGGAGTACTTTGAAGGTCACAGTAGTGTTGCTCAGCAATGAAGTATGTAGCACTCAGAACAATTAAGTTTGTGGACTTGATTGTCAGGCCTTGCATGTAGGGTTGCTGAGCCAGAATTGATTCAACAACAGTGGGTTTATATGTCAAGCACCATGCTAGATAGAGATGTCATTTAACTTTCATGCAAAAGAAGTACCGTAACCTACAATTTACAGATGAGGATACCAAGGCTCAAAAAGATTAAGTAGCTTAGCCAAGTAACAAACCAAAACCAAACCCACTGCCACTGACTCAATTCTGACTCATAGTGACCCTATAGTACAGAGTAGAACTGCCTTATAGGGTTTCCAATAGATTCGAACTGCTGACCTTTTGGTTAGGTGTCTGAACTCTTAACCACTACACCACCAGGGTTTCCACCCAGGTAATACAGGTAATAAATGACAGAGCCAGAATTCAGAACTCACGTTTACATGAGTCTATAAAATCTATATCCTTTCTTCCAGATCAAACTGTACAGTAGTCAAATGAATCTTGTAAATTTTATTATTATATCTCTTGCATTCATTATAATAACTTGAATTTAATGTTGAAATGAAAACCTATATATATATAACAGATAAAAACCAGAAACCAAATCTGTTGCTTTCAAGGTGATTCCAATTCATAGCGACTTCACAGGATGACTTACAACTGCCCCATAGAGTTCCCAGGGGCATCTGGTGGATGTGAACTGCCGACCTTTGGGTTAGCAACCACAGCACCAACCACTACACCACCGGGGTTTCCATATATAAATGCCAACTGCAGCATAAAAAGATCTTACATGCTTACGTTTTGGGGCCCCAGAATTGAGACCTAATATGTCTGAATCTAGGAAATAGTGAGCTGTGTTAAAACATTAACCCACCATAAGAACTGCTACTAAAATAATGTCTCATTCAGGGGAAGCTCCCTTTAATCCTCCTGCAGGACAATGAGCAGCATAGAAAGCATTCGATTTAATCAGTTGTGTATGTAGAAAGAGATACTCATCTGTTTCCATGGAGTCAAACATATTACTGGCATACTTTCCCATGGAAACAGAGAAGGGAAAACAGAAAACTCTGAAGTGAATACATTCACTAAGCAGTTGGTTAGCAGAAATCTGAGAACGAATAATTCATCTGTAGTATCATGCAACTAATTTAGTAAAGAGAAATCATATATTTAGAGATAATCATTTTTTACATAAAAGGAGATTTTAAATTATATTGAAATTTAAGATGAAAGTTACTATTTTAACAGAAATATTCAAATGTCTGGAAATACCACAGATGGAAAGTATCAATATCTATGCACAGAAATCATAATGGCATAATTCTTAAAAGATGAACAGTCCTCTTCTAGAGCCACTGTGACACAGAGGTTAAACACTCAGGCTGCTAACCAAAGATCAGGAGTTCAAATCTACAGGAGCTCCTCAGAAACCCTATGGGAAGTTCTAGTCAGTCCTACAGTGTTGTTATGAGTCAAAATCAACCTGATGACAACGAATTTGCTTTGAGTTAGTCCTAGTCCAATTTCACATAAGGATGTACATTATATGTACACTTCAAATTTTATGAGAACATGTATTAGTTAATTCCTATGATTCACCCCATTATGTATTTCTATTTTACAATACATATTTTCTTTCCTTTGATGGTTATATTTTTCATTAAAATAATGAAGAGTTTATCTTACAAGGTAGTGTTTTTCTGGAAAGCATTCTAAACTAAAATAAAAATTCCCCCCGAGAATTTAGTTCTCACTTATCTCTCAATTCAACTTAAATCACATTGAAATTCCTACCTGGATTAGAGCCTACTTGGGAATAAAAGATACTTCTAAGAAACATAATGAGATTTAGCCATTCATTCCCCAAGTATTTTTCATGGGCCAACTAAATAATATATTAATAATGTACTAAATATTATAAACCCAGTACTGTGCTGGGTGTTATGGATACAATGACGATTAAACAGACCCAGTCTATATTCACAAAGGCTAATAGCTTACTGAGGTGGAAGACGTTAAAAAAGGAGTCATATAAATAAATATACAACTACAATCTGAGGTAAGTTCTATGAAGGAACAGTATAGACTGCCAAGAGAGAATACAATGAATGATTTAACTATGTTTGGATGGTTACAACAGGTCTTTTGAAGAAAGTGACCTTAACACGAAGACCTGACGTTTGAATAAGAGTTACACATACAGAGAATGGGGAGAACAGCATTTCAGGCCAAAGTTCTGAAATGGGCTTGGCAGGTTTGAGGAAATAGAAGTTTTTTTCTAGGAAGACAGTGGTTATTATGAGTCTGGAGAGGGAAAGGTATATATAGCCTTTTAAATTTTATTACAAGTATTATGGGAAGCAATTAATGGAGTCTGAGCGGTGTACATATTTTTCATTTTAAGTGTATATGGAACATTTAGCAAAACTGGTTATACTACGGAAACCCTGATGGTGTACTGGTTAGGTGCAAAATTTGCTATCCAAAAGTTTGGCAGTTTGAACCCACCAAGTATGCCTTGGAGACTCTACAGAGCAGTTCTGTGGTATTCTATAGCATCGCTATGACTAGTAATCAACTCAATGGCAGTAGGTTTAGTTTGGGGTTTGGTCATAATCTGGGCCATAGAGCAAGTCTCAATAAGTTTCAAAGTACAGAAGTCACGCAGAATATGTTCTGTGACTACAATAAATTAAACTAAAAATCAGTAACAAAATCATATCACAAACTTAGTTGCATCGTTGTTTGTGAGGGAGATCTTAACCAGTAAATAAGTAACTATTGGAACATCCTCCCTACTCACCTGGTCTGACCCCCGATGACTTTTTCCTTTACCCAAAGATAAAGAAAATATTGAAAGGAAGACATTTCGATGACATTCATGACATCAAGTGTAATACTGAAACCAGAGGCCTGAAAAGTACCATTTTCAAACAACAGGGGGATCTCAGACCCATCACTTCCCAACCGCCATGGAAAACATGGCTTCCACATTCCATAAGCCTCAGATGGGAATGCCACAGCATGGCTCTCAGTCTTAGAGGCACCATCAAAGATTTAGTAAACTACAGGCTGTAAATAACACCTCTTATCTTGATAAATGGGCTCTAACCAATGATAAAAGAAGTAAGCAAGAGGCCAGAGAGGACAAGAAAATAATTTGTTTTTGAGCATTCTTCTTCTAGATTGTGGCCAGATGGCATATAGCACCAGTTTTATTGCCTTTATGGCCAATAATGGACTGCAAGATTGCAAATCAGGCTATATCTGGCACCAAACCCTCATTGCCCAGTCTGAATTATTAAAGAAACCCAGGCCTCCTTCGAAGCCCCCTCCTCAACTTACGTTTGAACTTTCTGAGAATTCACCACCCCTGCAATGGCATGCAGCCTTTCCTTTTAAAAACCCCTGCTTGTGGACAATGGGCAGGCAGATCTCAGAGAAAGAACATTCCCACTTTGCCCTGTGTTGCCAGCACACAGAAATAAATCTTTGACTGCTTTACCCAACCTCCTGTTTCAAGAGATGGGCTTCACATCAGGTGGCATGAACCCAGAGTTTGTCCAGTCACAAATTCTGGTGCTCAGACAGGGACCTCAGCACTACTGGGGCTCAGCCGCCCCTCAGCAGGACAGGAGACCAGCTGAGCTCCTCTTCTTAAGTGGCCACAAGATAGGGACCTCCAATGACTCCCTTCGCCTGCTGCGGTGTTGCTGGCACCTAACCGAGCTGTTTCTAAGATGAGTAATGAAAGGCTTTGGGGAAAGGAGAGGGGTGGGTTTTAGGATTTCTGGTTTGCAGACCCCTGTAAGGGGCTGCCTAGTTTTTAGGTACCACAAGTTTCCCCCTCCTGTAGCACTCAGGACCACAGTCCCGGTGTCGTCTGCTAGATGAATTCCCTGGAGTACAGGTGTTTTCTTGGTGGACAAGTTTCCAAGGGGTGATTTTCCTCCATTGGATGGTCATTCCTGGTGGATGGATTTTCCTGGATCCCCTAAGGTCTTCTGACACTGTGAGCAGGACGTGTTGGTCTGTTGGCAGGGCTGTCCTCTGGATTTCAGGTGTGTAAACGTGGGGTGGGGCCAGCTGAGAGTGTGTGTGATAGTGTGTGAATGCTTGGAGTCTGCTTAAGTGAATGACTGTGGGGACTGAAAGGTAACAGTTCCAGGACAATAACACGATCCTTTGTCTTTAGGATTTCTGAGTCAACTAAAAATATGTAAATACCTCTCCTGAGTTAGGAACAATGGGGCAGGGCAAGACCAGGCCTCCTGTTTCCCTAGCTTTCAAGGTCACAGAACTCCAGGGGGACCTTTTTAGAAAACTCTACACATCTGTGTAGAGATCTATTTAAGGCAGAAAACAAATAAGAATTGCTGCTTTAATTATCAGAAATTGGATAAAGCTAAACTGCAAGCAAGTTTTCTTTATGTAAGGGAGGTTTGAGACACATCTGAAATGGCCTGAAAGATTGTTCCAACTCTAATGAGAGATTTAAAGTTACATGCATGTCTGTAATTGGTCAGTTAGGCAGAGACTTTGTGATTTCTAAAGCCAAAACTTTATGAGTTAAAATTATACTGGGAAAAACATGAGACATAGTAAGAATTAAAAGCCTGGAATGTTTAGACTTTATTTCAGTTACATGCTTGAAATAATTTCAGGACCTTTTGGGAAACTTACAGATACTAAATTAATGAGCCAGCCAAGTGCCGTCGATTTAGTAGATGACTAAATTAATAGGTATCTGATATATAATGTAAATTTATATACTCTTTGCTTTTCAAACAACAAATATATATATATGTCTTAATGGGTGACTTCACTTTTGCTGTTTAAGTGACAGAGGTTCATTTAAAAATATTTACTTGGTAAGGTCAAAAGTCTGTTTTTCTAACAATTTAATGGTTTGATTCATGAGATTTTTAAAAGTATTAACATGAGGAGAAATTGGGTTTTTCTGTTTAATAACAAATTTCTCTTTGATTTCTCAGTAAATGGCTAATTCATTCATCTTACAAGCAAACATTTGGCCTCTTGTTAGAATAAGATTCCTGAGTTAAAACTGAGCCACAAGATTTGAAAAAGGAGAAGCTAAGGTTTTAAGATCTTTGGTAAATAATCATAATATTGTTCTTTTTTAGCCTGTAGTAAACTCTAGAACTTCATGGAAAGCCATGAACATCCTTTTTCTAAAGGGAAAGGGTTTTGTCACAGACTGAAATTAAAAAAGTGTCTAGTTCTCATTGGGTTAAAATTTACATTTTTTTCTTAATATTATTTAACAACTGCACAATATTAAGTCATAATTTTATTATTTCTTAATTTCTAACTGGAGAAACCCTGGTGGCTAGGTCTACAGTTCAAGTCCACCAGGCACTCCTTGGAGACTCCATGGGACTGTTGTACTCAGTCACTACAAATCAAAACCAACTCCACAGTAGTGGATTTGATTTGATTTTAATTGTTAACTTGACTATATACATTTTTAATCTAACATTATCAAAGCCAATGCTTCGACTGGAGAATTCAAATTATTTGCCCATAAACTTAATACTATGTAAGTATTAAGAGACTTAATAATCTTGGTATATCTTGACTATGTGGTATTATACTCAAGATGAGTGGTGTGTGATGTTCCTTAAAAATATAGGTAATGGCTGTGTTTGGGAATATTATTGTCTAAGGTTTTTCGAGCAGATTGAGTTTCATCTGCTTTCACATCCAGCTTATAATTCACTTCTGTCACTACTAAAGAGGATTAGTTTTTATTGATTAAGGTCATATTAAGTTTTTTGTCATGCACAGTTTTTTGCTAGTCTTCTGAAAACAACTAACCAGAAGTATCTCAACAAAGATTTGACTGATGAAAAGGACTGACTCAAGATATTCAAAACATTCATGCAAAATTGATGTCCTCACAGACTGCATCTGATCTACAATTAGGTGAAACAGAGAACAACTACATAAAATTGAATAAATGAAAATATGTTATGGGTTTTATATGGAAATATTGCTGATACTTTAAGGTTTTATTTAGGCATTGTAATTGTCCAACTACAAGTTCCTATGGGTAAACTCAGCAAAGTTGCAAATATCATAACCAGAGAAGTGTCTGAAATTTTAGCTATGATTTTACAAATTAAAATAACATTACATTTCCTATTCAATCAAGACGCAGTCTGAGTCTTAACAGGCAAATGTTGTGGTATTTATATTAACATGAAACCTGATGTTTTACAGAATACACTTGCTACAGAGGCACATAAAAGGTTACTGATGCTGCTTATATGTAAAACACCTCATGAGGTTTGTTTCCACTCTCAGGGACCTCAGGGTCATAGTTTCATTGGTGATTTCAGATAATTGGTCTAATATTGTTAGTGTTTCTATAGTATATCCTAGTTTGCTGTATGGTTCCTGAGACCTTAAAACCCTGATGGTGTTCAAATACCATTTCTTGAACATTCTGATAGAAGGTTTTATAGTAAGATACATAATTCTTCTAAGGTCTAAATTTCTGACTTTTGTGGAGATTGAGGTAACCCCCACAGGCTACTGCCTTTGGATATCCTTTAAACTGTATGCTTAAAAGACTGGTTCCTCAAGCTACCTTGAGTCAAATAATGTTCCAGATAAACTGGTTTGCTGTTTTACTCTGGATACTCTGTTTTGTAAAGATTTACTCGAACTCCCTTTTAACTAAGGGCCTGAAAAACCCCCAACTGTTTTGCTCTCTCTAGGTTCACCAGTCAGTACCAAACCCAATAATAAAAAAGGGTAAGCCATTATGGCCACATGTTTTATATCCTAGTCCACATCAGACATAAGACAAAAAAATTACCAAAGGTCAAGGTAGAACCTCAGTCCCCACACTCCCAATTGTTAGAGTAGACCTTTGAAGATGTTTAATAACAGAGATTTTGGCAGCAGAGAGAAAAAGATGAAAAGAAAGCCCACTTGTTGGCTGTGGCTTGCCAAGGTCCACCTCGAGGTAACCCAGCTGGCCCCCAAAGACGAGGACTTGTATCACCTCACTGGCCAGTGAATATAGACTCTGATTAATACAGTGTTGTCAAATAGAGGCTATTAGAAAGCAGTGTCCCAAGCACCCTAAAACAGAACACCTAGTTTACTACCTCAAAGGCCCACATGGAGAGGCCCCACTGGACTCTCTCAGAAATCTAAAGAAATCTACCACTGATAGTGGGCTCCAAGTCCTGTCAACCTCTTGGCCATACCATCAATATCTCTATGGGGGAGCTAAGGGTTACATCTGACATAGACTTGGAAAGTAAAAGAAATTAAACTTGTCTTAGACAAAAAAACTACCTTCTCTATCTTAATTGCCCAATGGGCCCACTCTCCAGGTTGGACTGTATAAAGTTTAAGTTTACTTTTGTATCTGATGAAAACCACTCTTATGTCTGATAAAATGTCTCTGATGTGTCTCCTGCCCCCCAATACTAACAATCCTCAACCCCTCCTGTGGCCCTACTCAGCAAGAAGTAGCCAGAATGGTTGGTACTCTTTCTTCCTAAGATAGTGAAGGTTAAAAACAACAGCTGGAAATTGAAACCAGAGGCCTTTAAAGTGCTGTTTTAAAACAACACAGGGACGTAACACTGAGGGCCTGAGAGGCATTGTTTCAGATCCACCACTCCCAAACCCCATAGAAAACATGACTTCCACATTCCAGTCTCAGGTGGGAATACCAGGATGGGGTTCTAAGTTTTAGAGGCATCATCATAGATTTAGTAAATTATAGGCTATGAGTAACATCTCTTGTCTTGGTAAGTGGGCTCTAACCAATGACGAAAGAATTAAGCAAGAGGCCATGGAGGACAGGAAAATAACTTGTTTTCAAGCATTCTTCTTTCAGATTGCTGGCCAGATGGCACCTAGCACCATTTTTATTGCCCTGATGGCTGGTGATGGCCTGCCAGATTGGAAATCAGGATACATCTGGTACCAAACCCTTATTGCCCAGATGACCTAGAGAGACCAAAGGATTGAAGAAACCCAGGCCTCCTGCAATGCCCTTTCCTCAAGCACCCTTTGAACTACCTGAGCATTTCCCACCCTTGCACTGACATGTAGCCTCTCCCTTTTAAAAGCCTGCTTGTGGACAATGGTGGGCAAATGTTGGAGAAAGAACATTCCCTCTGTCCCATGTTGCTGGCACACAGAAATAAACCTTTGATTGCTTTACCCAACCTCTTGTCTCAGCGATTGGCTTTGCTGCAGATAGCATGAACCTGGAGTTTGTCTGATAACAGTATGATGAAAGCTCTGATGGCCATTCCAGAAAAAAGAGTTCCAAAACTTCTTTGAAGGATAGACTAGGCACTGGCATCAGTGCATAGGTTCCTAAGGGGAGTACTTGGAAGGTGACCATAGTGACATGCAACAATGAGATATGTAACATTTTTTCTAGGACGAGTTTGTGAACTTAATTGGCATTCCTCATGTGTATGTATGTGTATCTTTATGTGTATACACACACACACACACACACACACACACACACACACACACACACATACACATATAAACCACTGCTGTTGAGTCAGGTCCAACTCATAGGGACCCTAGAGGTCAGAGCAGAACTGCCCCACAGAGTTTCCAAGGAGTGCCTGGTAGATTTTAACTGCCAATCTTTTGGTTAGCAGATGTAGCACTTAATCCACTATGCTATCAGGGTTTCCTGTATACCCACTGCCACTGCCATCGAGTCAGGTCTGACTCATAGCGATCCTATTAGCTCACTATGCCATCAATGTTTCCTGTGTGTGTGTGTATGTATATCTATGTGTATGAATATATATGTATGTATATACATGCATGCAGGTGTACATACATGTGTATACATGTACACACATATTATACATGTGTATGTACATACATATATGTATATGTACTTACGTACACACGTGTGTATACATATACACATGCATATATGAAACGTGTTTTACAGTTTTATACATACATATATGTATATATGTACGCATATATATATAAAAAATGTGGACAGAGTAAACTGCCCCATAGGTTTTCTAAGGAGTTGCTGGTGGATTTAAATGGGCAACCTTATGGTTAGTAGCTAAGCTCTTAACCACTGTACCACCAAAGCTCCAAATATCTTACACACACACACACATACACACAAAATGGTGTCACTGCTAGGTGTTATTACAGCATCAATTTTCAACTCATAGTGACCCCACATGACAGAGGGGAACTAGCTCATTGACTTTCCTAGGTTGTAATTTTTATAGGAGCACATCATCAGGTGTTTCATGGAGTTTCTAGTGTTTAAACAGCCAACTTTTTGGTTAGTAGTTGAGTGCTCAACTGTTGTACAACTGAGGCTCCTTAAGTATGAAATATATGTACTTATACATATGTACAGATGCATACACATGTATCAAACTCATAGTGAACCTACAGGACAGAGTAGAACAGCCCCATAGATTTTCCAAAGAGTACCTGGTAGATCTGAACTGCCAATCTTTTGGTTAGCAGCCATAGCTCTTAACCAGTGTGCCACCAAGGTTTCTGGCAATAGTTTTGGTTTTTATAATACACAGATACAGATATGTATACGTGTCTATACTACATGTAAGCATATATGTAAATATATTTTTGTAACCACAACAATTATTCTTTATTAAATTTAAGAACTGTTATTTAAAATATAATAGTTGAAAGTGAAAAAGAAGTCCGATGGACAGAAGATATTTATAATACACTCATAGTATATATAACTAGGAGACAACTTCTATTCAGAATATATGTCCTAAACTTATTAGAAAAGGACAGACTGATTATTAAAACAAGCAAAATATTCACATAGGTATTTCACAACAGAAGGCATCCTAATGATTAGAAGAGAAATATAAATTACAGCCACAGTACCATAGTATGATACCGCAGTAAGACACAGGTACCCAAAATGGCTGAAAACAAACTAAACAATGATGTTTGTAAGTAAGAAAGTGGATTAGCCGAAATTTTTCCACAACAGTGATGGGAGTAAAAATTGGCCCAATCACTTTGGTAAAACTTCTGTCAGTATCTTCTAAAAACATACTTCAAAACTGTCAAGGTCATCAAAAACAAGAAAAGTATGAAAAACTGCCATAGTCTATAAGAACCTAGAAACAATTCTTATTTATCCTATAGTACAGGGTAGACATGCCCCACAGAGTTCATAAGGAGCACCTGGCAGATTCCAACTGTCAACATAACTAAATGTAATGTGCTATTTTGGAACAGATAAAAAATGCAACAGATATTTTGCAACAGATAAAAGACATTATGTAAAAATGAAGTAAAGGAGTCCTGGTGGCCCAAAAGTTAAGTCTTGGTTGCTAACCAAAAAGTTGGTGGTTCAAATCTATCAAGTATAGAAACATGAATAAAATACCTCCTTTAGTATTTTTACTTGTTAAAGTAATATTAATGTATTACTTGTTAAAGTAATATTAATGTATTAATATCAGCTCATTATTTGTGACAAGTGTGTCACACTAAACTAGGATGTTAAGCTGGGGAATCTGGATGCAGGGCACCCGGGTACTCTGGACTGTTGTGATGGGACAGATCGCTTTCGAGTGTCATTTCTCACCATGGTCTTGTAACTCCCACCTAAGTGATCAGGTAGAACTGTGCAAATTGAGTAACTATGGCCCATCAAGGGAATTGGCCAATTTTTCCATCCTGCTAGGCTTGAAATGAGCCATCCCAGTGGTGACAAGGAGAGGATTTCACCACCACCAAAGAATAAATGCCAAGAGTGCAGTACATCCTTTGGACATGGAATCCCTGATCTGAGAAGCTTCTGGAACCAGGAAGGAGGAGTGAGGTAATGAGAGAGAGAAAGTATAACACTGAAGATGGTGAGTAGCACTGGTAAAGAAACACCGGCAGGAGAAACCAGCAGGGAAGAATGAAAGGAGGCAGTGTGGTGGGCTTCCTGGTCCACAAAGCAAGAAAGCTGAAGCCTTTGGGGTAGGAGCCTTGCTGGCAGAGTAGGGAGCCTCAAGGCACTTGGTGGAACTAGGTTTGCAGACCCAAGAAGCTAGAGCTGAGTATCTTTAGGCTGAGTCTTACTGGCAAAGTGGGATACCTCTGGGCACTTATTGGTAGAGCTAAAAGAGCTCTGTTACACTTTCCTGAGGGTGGCAGAGGTCAGAGGGCCAGGAAGAGGCATGACTGTGAGCATGGCTGGGAAAAGGTTGCTTGATTGGAAGAAGTGTATCCTGAGTATTCTTCTACCTGAATTGTAAGCTGTTACTTCCCTAATAAATTCCACAACTGTGAGTAATGACTTGTGAGTTCTGTGTGGCCATTGCAGTGAATCCTTAAACCCTGGAGAGAAGTACAGACTGTCATGGAAGGGAATACTGGTGTCAGAATTAGTAAAGACCATGGAGACAGGAAGCATCTCTAACCTGCACCTCACAGGAATCAGTCTTGCCTTTTGATCTTAATTTTCCTTCCCCCTCCCAAAGTTAAGATGAAGTCAGCAACCACCTGTATGCCATTTTTGTGGTTGGTATCACTGCAATGGTCAAACTCAATGCAAACAGGGATTTTGTTAGACAAAAGATGAAGGAGCTTCAGAAGTGAAAGTTTTGATTCTTAAACGGTTACTTTAGTTGTTAAGGGGAGAAAAGTCA
This sequence comes from Heterohyrax brucei, assembly GCA_028571685.1. Lineage (NCBI taxonomy): Eukaryota > Metazoa > Chordata > Mammalia > Hyracoidea > Procaviidae > Heterohyrax > Heterohyrax brucei. The sequence goes on along the minus strand of CM053150.1, from coordinate 47,899,253 downwards.
CACCTGGAGTGGCCTGGGGTCAAAGCCCAGCCACATAAGCAAGATGATGAACAGGAGGGTAAGTCTACTGGTTCCACCCAGCCAGACAACCAAGGTCATTGTAAATATAAATGTGAAGATAGTCAAAGGGTGAAGATGAAACTGGAACATTTTAAAAAGGATTATGTGTTGTGTTCACTTCGGCAGCACATACACTAAAATTGGAATATACAGAGAAGAACAGCACGACCCCTGCGCAAGGATGACACCCAGATTCGTGAAGCGTTCCATATTTTTATATTAAATGTTTTGCCATGTTAAAAAAAAAAAGGATCATGTGTTTAATGAATCAAACCAAATTAAACAAGAACCAATGCAAGTTAATCAATTCTGACTCATTTCAATCCTACAGGACAGAATAAAACTGGCCCATATAGTTTCCAAAGAGCACTTGGTGGATTCAAACTGATGACTTTTTGATTAGCAGACGGGCACACAACCACTACCAACTAAAAAAAAGTAGGTTTTAAATGTAGAAACTCTGGTGGCATAGTGGTTAAGAGCTACATCTGCTAACAAAAAGTCAGCAGTTTGAATCTACACGGTGTACCCTAAAACTCTATGGGGCATTTTTACTTTGTCCTTTAGGGTTGCTATGAGTCAGAATCGATTAGACAGTAGAGGGTTTGGTCTTTTGGTTTTAATTAAATTTACTACAGATGTTAACATTTCTCCTATCCAGAGTTGTAAAACATACTTAAATGTATGATACCAAACAAAAACCAAACCCACTGTTGTCCAGTGAATTCCGACTCATAACAACTCTACAGGGCAGAGCAGAATTGCTTCATAGAGTTTCCAAGGAGAGCCTGGTGGAATTGAAGTATCAACGTTTTGGTTAGCAGATGTAACAATCAGTATGCCATTGGGGTTTCCAAATGTATGACAGAAATGAATACAGATTACAGAGAATGTGTAACTCTGCCTTTGGCCAGTATTTGATTGGTTATGCTAAAAGTGTAGACACAGACTTTTGGGATGCAGTAGTCCTTAACCCCACTGGCAGCCTTCTGCAGGCTGGATCTTTGTGTTTCAAAAAACATGAAGAACTACCTGGAACCACTGAGAGAAAAGAAGACTTGTATTTGAAAGAACTTTGTTATGGATCAAATTATGTTGCCCCAAAAATATGTGTAGCCATGTGACTGGGCCATGGTTCCCAGTATCTTGTATCCGTCCTCCATTTTGTAGTTTCCCTATGCTGTATGTTAAAGGATTAGGGTGGACAGTAAATCCCTTTATCAGATCACCTCCCTGCTCCACTGTAGTTTCCACGGAGTATGGCTTGCCCCACCCTTAATCCTTTCAGCCTGCAAGAGATAAAAGGAAAGAGAAGCAAGCAGAGAATTGAGAACCTTGTGCCATCAAGCAAGCAGCACTGGGAGAAGAGCACGTCCTTCAGACCTGAGGTTCCTGCGCAAAGACGCTTCCTGAACAAATACTGATGCAATACCAGACTTTCCTCCAGAGCCAACAGGGAGAAAGCCTTCCCCCGGAGTGGACAGCCTGAGTATAGACTTGCAGCCTACCAGATTATGTAAGAATAGACCTTCCTTTGTTAAAGCTATCCACTCTGTGGTATTTCTGTTAGAGCAGCCCTAGCTGACTAAAACAAACCTACAGGAAAAAGAGTGGCTGCTTGCATTTTGAATTTTGAACAAGTGATTTATAACTGGATGAAGGACGCCAGTGTCCTTCAAAATGAACCCTCAGGACTGGAAGTTAAAGGGAGCTGATGAGTAAATATCTGTTCACTATGGTGAGTGGAAGTAAGAAAAATGCAGCTGAGTTTTGACATGTTCCTCTGGTACCTGGTAACCTAGGCTGCCTGGGATAGCGATAAGAGAATGAGAGGACGGCCTGATTGGCCAGAAGTAAAAGAACTCTTGAGTCTACAGGTGTAATTGTCATGAGATCTTAGAAGTTGGGATGCTGTTTTAGTCATTTAGTGCTATTCTAACAGAAATACCAAGAGTGGCTCACTTTAACAAATTTATTCTTACACAGTCCAGTAGGCCAAAGTTCAAATGCAGGATGCCTGCTCTAGGGGAAGGCCCTTCCCCTGGTCAGCTCTGGAGGAAAGTCCATGTGTTGTATCAGTCTTTGTTCATGGAGCATCTTGGCACAGGTACTTCAGGTCTGAAGGATACGTTCTCCTCCCGTCACTGCTTTCTTGATGATGTGAGGTTCCCAACTCTCTGCTTGTCTCCTCTTCATTTTATCCCTTGTAGTATAAAGGGATAAAAGGTAGCGCAAGCCACACTCCAAGGAAACTCCCTTTATAGAAGAGCAGGGAGGTGACCTTAGGAAGGATTTACAGTCCCACCTTAATCCTCTCTAACACAACCCACTCTGTTACCCACAGGCAGAGATTAGGAATTACAGCACAACAAAATTATAAAATAGAGGACAATCACAGAATATGGGGAATCCTGACCCAGCCAAATTACTACACATATGTTTGGAGGGACACAATTCAACCTATGACAGATGCCTAATTAGTTAGTTTTCCACCAGTTATCAGACCACTTCTTGTCACCTCCCATACCATATCATTTCTTCCTCTAAATTGTTTTGCATACTCTCTGGAGGGCCCCAAAAGATTCCAGATTTAGGTCACTTGGAGGAGTCAGACATAGGCAGAACAAACAAGATAACTGACAAATGACCCTTGGTGGCTTTGCATGCTCAATAATGCAAGAGAACTCATGTCAAGGAAGCCAAAGACTCAAGTCAAGGAAGTGAAAGATGTAATGATAAGACGTAAAGGAATCTTGTGACTCCCTGTCCTATCCTGCAACAAGGTCTGACATTTTCCAGATGCAAATTCCTTTGTAATCTGGCTATAAAAGCTGCTGAAATCGTAACCCAAGTGGAACAGTCTCAGAGAAACCATTCTCACTCTCTCCCAGATGTGCATGCTTATCTGTTATTAAAGCATTGTTGAACCTTTCAACAATGGCTGCAGTGATAGGCAGAACAAACTTACTTTTGGTTCAGCAACACTTCTGGTAACCATGAAGGGACTTTGGGGACCTCTCTGGTAAGTTTTACCCAGGGTAGAGCCAAATTCTTTCTCCTTCACTTTCTTTAAAACCCTCAGTGAACAGGTGGATGACTGGTGGAGCAACTGAGGAACTCTGACTGGGGTCACTCTCCGTTGAGGTCCGAAGGCCTGGCCACTCATGATGCCTCAGTAACCCTGGCCTGGAAAGGAGAGGGTATCTATTTGTTCTGTTCCAAGGCCAAGGATAAGGTCCCTAAAATATTGGCAGGCATGGGCCTGGCATTTAAGAGCTATCAGGGTGACTACTGCTAGAAGACTCCCATGATAGGATGAGAGGGTACATAGAATGGACAAGGAAAGTGTCTGCCCTCTGCAAGACAAACTTCATGCAATGTGAGAAACATATTGGCCCAAGCAAAACACCCACCCCATCCCTTTGGATCTCTGCTTCCCTGATAAAAGGTGGATTCCTCGACCTCCTCTCCTTTTCTCCTTTCTTTGGCTCAGTCCAGGGCAGAGGAAACTTGCCTGAAGGAGTCCCTACTGTCCTTCTGGACAGATGGGTCTGGAGGTGTAGCTTCCAAACGCTCCAAGCAGCACTACCAAGAACCTTTTCTGGGTGCCTTCAAAAGCTGCTCATCTGTGCCTGCCATATCACAGATCTTAAAAGGTTCAAGTGCTTTATTCTGGTTGTGTGCAGATAACTCAGGTTCTTATTAGGGTTCAAACTTCTGTCTGGGTTCTGTCCATCTGGTAAGAAAGGAATGTCTGTCTCAACTAAAAAGGCTTTCCCTATATCTGTATATTCTGTAATACAGGAAAATAAGAGTTCTGTTCCTAAGAAAAGCCCAACAGACAGAATTTTGTCTGTCTCAATTCAGTATGAGTATCCACCTGTAACTAAAGATCAAATGAAGTTTTACTGTAATATGGTCTGGCCAATGTACGAGCTACACTCTGGAGAAAGTTAGTGATTGAATGGATCCATAACATTATTTTACTGTCTAGCAATTGGAGCTCTTTTGTCAAAAATCAGGAAAGTGCTCATTAAGCTCACTTTAATTAAGATGTGCCTGGTAAAGTGAAGCTGTGCATATGTGAAAATGAAGCCTCCTATGTGATCAATAAGATAAATGCATTTATAGTGTGGTTTTGTATCTGCCTTTGTGAGGTTTTGGAAATGTCTTTTTCACTGTTGTACTTACAAAAGCTGTTTGTGGGGACCCCCAAATTTGTAATTTTCCGTGAAATGTGTCTGATTCTTGTAGACTGAGTGTTTAATGTCTATGCAAGACTTTACAGGTTTGGCCTTGAGTCACACAGTGTTGTCTCATTCAATGTCTGTTTTCATAAAACAGTCTTTGCCCATTAAGTGTCTTAAGTCTTGTCACTGACAGCGTACCTAATTTTAAGATACTTCTTGTTCTAATTCTTTTGAGACCAATTTGTTTGGCAGATCAGTCTTGCTTGAGCTAAATTATGGTTGATAAAGCAGCTGAATTTCAAGAAGATCCACTGGCCTGAAAAAAACTAACTTTACAGCCCTTAGTTAAAGGGATAGTTTTGTCTGAAAGAGAAAGTAACAGTTCCAGAACAGTAAAAGGGAAATTAATACCTTTTGCCCTCCAGGAAGAAGTACAGCGCAGGGCAAGATCAGCCTCCAGTCACAGCTCCATGGCAGCTTTTGAAAAACCTTTTATAATCGGGTGGAGGTCTTTTTAAGACAAAAAGCAAGGAAGAATTATTACTTCACTTTGATTATCAGAAACTGGGTGAATCCAAACCTTAAAGACCTAGAATGTTTAAGCAAGCTTTATTTCAGCTCGGGGTTTTAGGGTAATTGGGCTATCAAATATCTGGTATAATGTAAACTTATATACTGTTAGCTTTTCAAGCAACAAGAATATATGCATACTATACAAGCCTACTGAGTGATTTTATTTTTGCTGTGTAAGGAATATGCTATAAAAGCTTTGTTTTTCTTTAAATGTTTATTTGGTCAGGTCAAAGGTTTTGTTCATCTAATAATTTAATGGTTTGATTTGTGAGACCTCTAAGAACATTAACATTAGAAAAATTGGGTTTTCTGTTGCTAAATAACAAAATTTTCTGACTTTTGAGTGAAATGGTTAATTTGTTCCTTGAAGGTAAAGATTTGATCTCTCATTAGAATAAGATTCCTGAGTCAAAACTAAGCCATAAAGTGTGGAAAAATGTTTTGGTACAGATTGGAATCAAAGGGTGCCCAGTTTTTATTGGGTTAAAATGTATGTATTTTTTCTTCTTAATGTTATTTAACAAATACATGATGTTAAGCCATGATTTTGTTATTCCTCAGTTGCTAACTGGAAAAAACCCTGGTTACACAATGATGAGAGCTATGTTTTACTGATTGGTAAGTCTACAGTTCAAGTCTACCAGCTGCTCAGAAGGGCAGTACTATTCTGCCCTACGGGGCCACTGTGAATTAAAATTGGCTCCACAACAGTAGGTTTGATTTGGTTTTAAATTGTTCATTTGACTTGGAAACAAAAGCTGAACTTGGAAGCCAAACTGCCTCAGCTTCAAGGGTACACCTAAAGGGTTTGAAATGGAGCCATACTCCCCGATGTTTCTAATTGCGGAGCTGCCATTCCAGTGGGCTTGAAAAATTGTGTGCCTGAAGCCCAGGAAATAGGGGGTACTGTCCCAGTGGGCCCAGAAGACAGAGCTATAAGATAAGGCTGGGGGTGGGGAGGGTAGCCTTCCACTCAAAATCTGGAGAAGGGTGTTGATATCTAGAGTATAGAGGACATAGTCATTGTGTAAAATGTGATGTGTTCTGTAAAACTGCTTGGTGTCCTATGAAGGAAGCACCTCCTTTCTGCTGTGGCTTCTCCCACTTGCAATAAAAATGTTTTTCAAAACAGGAGATGTCAGAACACCAACTGGCCCCTCCTCTCCTGAGGAAATGGTTCCCCTTTATCCTGATGAAGGCAGCTTAGAAGCAGTTTCACCATTATACACCCGGCATGGAACTCAATTTGGCCAGGGGATCTGGGATAACAAGGCCAGGCAACACTCTCTTCAACAACTCCCAGCTGGAGTAAATCAACAAGGGCAACTGGTTGGATATTATTAGGCACATAAACTATTTACCACCTCTGATTCACTGAACTGAAACAGTTCAAATCCCTCATACAGAACAGATCCTAACAAGATAACAGAATTATTAACCACCATCTTTGACACTCATAACCTCAGCTGGGCCAATATTCAAGCTTTGTTAAATGTACTTCTCACTAGTGATGAAAGGTCCCTGGTCCTGGGCATGGCAAAGTAGCTGAGAAGCTTCACTCTGAAAGCCTGAATGATACTCCCGACCCACCAACAGCCATCCCACTGATGGAGCCTAATTGGGACCCCAATGATGAGAGCTTGCCTCTTCTAAATCATTACAGAAGGTGTGTTTTAGCAGGTCTCAAAAGGGAGTCCTTAAGCAGAAGTCTGAATGTGGTGTAAGTATGGCAAAACGCCATGGAAGATCCATCAGAGTTCCTGGAAAGAATCTATGACACCCATCTGCACCAGACATCCAGAAAAAGCTATGGAAGTTGGACAGGGCTTTGGGAATGAATCTTGCCAAGGTGGTAGGAATTACATTCAAGGCATTTTAATAACAGGGAACTCAGGAAAACCCAAGCTGCCACCATGTTCTTGGGAACAATATATGGTAAGGGACACAAAGGCACCCCACAGAGATCTTGGGGACAATGAACCCCAATCAGGAAAAATCAACACACAAATTACAAAGAAATAGGGCACTGGAAAATGAGTGCCCTATGAAAGAGGCTGCCAAAACTGTAAAAACAGGCTGCCAAAACTGTAAGAACAGGCTGCCAAGTGCTTGACCTGTCAAAAATGGAAGATGAGTGTAGAGGCCTGAGGCTACAGTTGGAATTAATTACCAGCATTGTAATTACCCTCCATACCCCACACTCCAGAAGCCTCCGGTAGGACTAAGAGTAGGGGGACAAATGGTGGATTTCCTAGTGGACACTGGGGCCACATGTTTGGTCCTCAATATCCCCTTTCACAACCAACTACTCAGACAATCCTGGGGATGGAAATACCGGAGCAACTGGAACATGTCTTTCCTATAGCCTCTTGACTGTCAGACTGCAGAAAAGCAAATGACTCATTGGTTTCTGTCTAAGCCAGACTGTCCTGCCCTGCTACTAGGAAGAGACTTACTGTTTACACTCGATGTCCAGATCACCTTCTCCCCTGAGAAGAGCCTCCAGATGGAAACATGTCATGAAAACACCTGGCAGCTCCTGATTCAATATCCAGAGCTAGAGCCTGACTAGCTGAGAGAAATCAGTGATCAGAAAGTGAGCAAATTCCTGGATATGAGATAGGAAACTACACACAGCCAGACCACAGTCATTAGAAAAAGCTGAGAAGATAAGCCATACATTAAAGAGATAGATCTCTAACCGAAGTCAAGAGACTCACCTATATTGGGATCAGGTCTTGCCCACTGCCTTGTTTAAAATCTGGGTAGCCCCTAGAAACAGGCTCAAATTAAGCCTCTGTAAAACTGTGTATGGGAGGCCCTTCCAGGCTGTCTCAGTACAGCTCTTCCCAAAGGCAGCAAATGATCTTAAAGCTCAGAATTCACCAGTTTTCTCTCCCCAGGACTTCATTCTTCACTCAGATGGAAACTTAGAGGGGCCTGAGGAACAGCTTATAGAGGAGTGGACCAGGAAAATCCTCCTGACCACCCCCACTGCCGTGAAATTGGCCGACTGAAGGCCTAGAAACATCATACCCAGATGAAGCCACTCCCCTCAGCAGACACAGACACGACAGATCGTGACCACAAGTGGTGGACCGCTATTCCCAGAAGAGAAACCAGGATAAAATTCAAGAAATGTCTTCCAGAATCCTCTCTCTCTTCATTAGACTCAGTTCTATCACTTTCATAAGACATTGTCCCTTTCCGATGAAATGAAAATGTATGGACTTATCTCACATGAAATATATGTTTCTGATTGCCATCCAGCAGGAGGTACTTATGTTAAACAAATTTTTGATTGGTATATGCACCCCTCTGGAGTTGATTAGAAATGTTGCCTTGTTCAGACACATTCAAAGTAATATTACTTAATGGGGATATCTGTAATTGCAGACCAGTTAGGAAAAAGGGTGGAGAGATGTTCTCGATCCAGCATGAGACTGTTACCCTAGTGAAAACTGTCAAATGTTGAGGGTGCCCTTCCTTCTGTTATGCTCCTAATAACCCCAACCTGAAATGTAACAGAAGTATAGTGGTGTCCTATGCTAACAGACACATTAAGTTACCTAAAGGATGGCTCTTGCTGTGTGAAAATCAGGCTTTTCATAAGCCCCCACCAATGCTATGGAGGGATCTCACTCCTAGGAAAGGCTCATCCCATTCCTGCCCCAGATTAAAGACATCTGACCTAACCACGCCCAAACTAGAAGAGAGATCAACCTTCTTGAAGACTGCTGTAGTGACATACATCTATTCAGTCTGGCTGAATATCTATCCTTGTCCCTTTTTGTCATGCTCGTCTTAGCAATAGGTTTAATAGGCTAGCCTGTGCCACAGTTAAGGCCTTAAATGCTACCTTGCAAGCCATAAGTGCTTTAGGCACCAAGCTAGGACAAGTCAGAGGGTCAGTTCTGAAAAACTGGGCTGCTACAGACTACTTAATCCCCAGGCATAATCATGGATGTGAGGATCTTACGGAGATCTGTTGCTTTGTCTGATAATTCCCAACTGATAGACAGCAAATTGAAAATGGTAAAGGATAGTGTAAAGAACATCAAACAGCAGGAAGTTTGACAAATTATTCTCATAGCTCCCCAACGTAGGCTGGCTGCACATACTAAAAATGGTACTTTGAATCATTATTATTGTATATTATTCGTTTGTTGTTATATACAACGTACACCCTGCCTCACAACTAACTGTACCACATGCTATAGAGAGCTAGCCCACAATCTGAGATTTGACCCTAGGGTTAATGTTATAAATCAAAACAGCTATTTTCATTTAAAACCTATTTCATAGACATGAAATTGGTGATTAAGAGTGGAGCATTTTCAATTGATGGTCCAGCAGCTTTGGGGTTCCCCTGGGAGCGTGGCCCCTGCCTCTGACGCTGCCCTTGCCCATAAATCATAGTGAATGGATTGGACATGAACGGATTGGACATGAATGGATTGGACATGGTGATGCAGAGTGACCATATATTGGATGCACTTTATGGTTCTATGCGTCTATAGGATATCATCCTGTGGACCTCTGGCTGGAGAAAGGGGTGTGGGTGGTCAGGAGGGGAAAGGAAACTGTTGGGAAGATGAGACATGTATGGAGCACAGAGGAATAATGTGCTGTCACCGGGCAGGGAGAGCAGTGGAAGCAGCATATAGGTGGGCATGTAAATTTATATGGCAATGTACATTTTCACTCAATGATAATAAAAAAAAAGAAAAGAGTGGAGCATTTTAGTACCTGGGACTTAATCAAGATTGCCTGGATTGCTAAACTACAGTACATTTTCTGCCCCAAACCAGATCAACAGGCCTACATTTCTTACCTGTCTCCTGGGCAGTAAATCAATTATTTCAAACCTATAGGGAGGTAATGATAAGATGTGAGGGAGTCTTGTGATTCTCTCTTCTATCCTGTAACAAGGTTTGACATTTTCCAGATGCAAATCCATTTGTATTCTGGCTATAAAAGGTGCTAAAATTGCAACCCAAGCAGGACAGTCTGAAACTATTCTGCCTCCCAGATTTGCATGCTTATCTGTTAATAAAGCATTGCTTGAAACTTTCACCATCTCTAAATTTTGGCTGTAGTAACAGGCAGAACTTCCTTTAGGTTTGGCAACACTAAATGAATATGAAACACCCTACCAACATTCTTCCCCCTTTCTTTGTCTTGCTAACGACAAGCTTGTCAGGAGCAGTCTTTCATGACATCACAGCAGGTGGTGGCCCCATCCACTACACCTGCCTAACCTAGACCTTAGAACATGTGCAGACTGCAATCATGTCCTTCACCTGACCCTAGACCCAGTTATTAACAGAAAGAAAGATACTTGCTGCCAAGTATCTTCGACTTGCTGAGACCATAAAAGAAGTCATGACAGACGAAGATGCAACATCTGGACCTCCAAATATGGACATGAGAGAGTTAAGGGCCGAGAGTTCTGGAAGCAAACCCAACCCCTGGGTGCCACTGAAAACAAAAACCTCTTGAAACCCCTAGGACAATGAGCACACTGCATGACGGGCACCAAGTTCCATGTTGCTCCTTGTCTGTCCAGACAATAATCTTGCCACTTTATGTTTCCTTTGCAATTGGTGTCCATCTTATTTCGACTGGTTAATAAGAAAGGACAAGAATCCAAGTGGGATTTGGTTACAATTATGTATAAGTATCGATTTAGAACATAATACTGGAGTTATTCCTTGTTCTTGAGCATAGAGAACTTGAGCCAGCTAAAGCTGGGCCCACAAGGACTCACAAGGACACATTAAGTGTCCTAAGACACAGACAAGAGATGAGATGATCTTAGAAATTATCTTCTAGAGAAGAAAAATATCTTTTAGGAAACCTTTCACATAAAGCCATTCAGACAGAACATGAAAGACTAACTTTCTACTTTTATCTTTTTCTATAAGCATCTAGTGAATAGACATTTGTATCAATGAAGACCCTCCTGTCTACTGAAACTTGTACCAATGATTGTTAAGAAAGATGATTCAAAACGAAAGTGAAAAAGTAAAGCTTTCAATAATTCTACCCACTCTGTGATAATATATACTGATGATTCTGTAACTTTCTGGGTTCAGGCAGACATTAGTTTGGAAACATGCTTGTCAACTCCCCATTTTTGTCCTTTTGAATATATACTGAATAAACTTTTTTTTGCTTTACTAAACTTGTGATCTTTTTCTGCTAAACCAGTATAAAATTGTAATTGTTCTAGCAGATGGGGAACTCGATATGATTTTGATATCTCTGAGTTCCTGACTGCTAGCCCGTGAAATAAACTCTTCCTCTCAAAAATAGTTCTGAGAGATTGGCTTCTTCTGAGAGATTTGCTTCTTGCATTCTGGGCATGGACCCCTTGGTCTGGTTTCATAACCAACTGACCTAGGCCAAGGGGACTAGAGTTAAGGGTATGAAGATGCTGTCTGTAGTGCTGGGAGGTGTGTGTTAACTCTCAGGCCTATGGATGCTACCTATCATAACCTAGCTTGGATGGCTAGCATGAACTGATCAGAACATGATCAAATGAAAAGAAAGATGTCTGACACCATGAGCTGACATACATTGCTAGAATCTGCAGGCTTTCTCTGGACTGGATTTGGCTTATGGATGAAGATGTTCACAGTTCCAACTGGACAGAAGATTCATCAATATGAAGAAACATACTTATCTCCTCAGAGTTCTAGTTTGATAGGTTTGGGCAATTTAAAAATTGGCTATCCAAAACACTTGGAGATAAAAGGCATGAAGTAGCTGACTACCACAAGTTTTCATGGGTGTGTTTACACTCAAAATGAGGTGGAAAAGGAAGGATTGTATCACTGAATAGATTCCTCTTTTCCTGATGGGTCTGGGGAAAAGAGGGTGGTGGGAGATGTTGACAGGATCACGACTCAGTTGCAAGTGTTGACGGTTAACAGGGTTAATTGTGATAGTAAAATCTGTAATTGTAGAAACTCTAAGTATGCAGGAGTAGAGTAAGGGGAGACACTTCCAGACTGAAGTATAGTGTCCAAACCTAAAGACTCTTAAAAGGTTTTCCTATACTGATGCTTCATGAGGCTCAGAGACAGGAAATAATTTCAGGTGATTTTTGTCAGATACCAGAAAGCGTGAAGCCTAGATGACTTTTGGAGCATATGATCATATGAAATGGACACCTGTAACAAACCTGAATGGCTGGTATCTGAGTAATATGACCCTGGGACTCTTCAGCTCTACTTAAGGACTAACTGTTAATGACCGTTTTGGACTGGTAAAATAATTCGGAGGGGGAGGTTATTCTCTAGTTATGAAAGAACCACAGCTAGAAAAGCCAAGGGGTGGATTGCAGTATAATGGATTGCTTTCATGTGGCCTTTCTAGCCATGGCCTTGTAACCTCTCATCAGAGTGACCGGGCGGGACTCTGCAAGTAGAGTAATTGTGGTCCATCAAGCGGACTAGTCAGTTTTGCCATTCTGTTGGATCTGAAATGAATTATCCCAGAAGCGGGAAGACGATCTCACCAGCACCAAGGAAAAAGGCCCAAGAGTAGAGTGCATACTTTAGACCTTGGATTCCTGTGCTGAAACCAGGAGACTGAGAAAGAGAGACAGAGAGCTATTAAACACTGAAGTTGGTGAGAAGCGGTGGCAGAGAAACTGGCAGGAAAAGACAGTAGGACAGTGTGGTAGACATCCCAGCCCACTGAGCCGGAAAGCTGGGTACCTCTGGGTAGGAGGCTTACTGATGATATAGGGTGCCTGGTAGAACTTGTTGGAACTAAGTACGAGATCTACAGAGCTAGAGCTGAGCACCTTCCAGCCAAAGCTTACTGGCTGAAGGGGTATGCCTCCAGCTACTTATCGGCAGAGCTAAAAGAGCTATGTAACCCTCTCCTGAGCAAGGCAGAGGCTGATGGCCAGAAGAGGCCCACTTGTGAGCACAGCTGAGAAGAGGCTTCCTAACAGAAGAACTCTATCCTGAGCATTCTTCAACCTGAAATGTAACTTGTTACTTCCCTTATAAACCTCATAATTGTGAATATTTTGAGTTCTATGTCCACTGCAATAAATTACTGAACTCAGAAGAGAAGCTGAGTACTACAGGAGGGATGGTTGGTGCCAAAATTCTTAAAGATGACAGATGAGGCATGTCTGATCTTGGCCTCACAGGAATCAGCCTGAGGCTGCTGATCTTGATTCTACTTTCCTCTTGTGAAATTAACAGGTCAGTCACCACTCCCACATCATTTTTACATCTTCCTATTTTTCTGTAAATCTAAAGCTATTCTAAAATTAAGTTTATTTACACACACACATATATAGCCATATTACTCAACAGAAATGAATGTATATGTCTACCAAAAAACATGTAAAAGAATGTTGATTACAGCCTTATTTGTAACAGCCAAGAATTATGAACAATCCTACCGTACATCAACAGAGAATGGATAAATAAGTTGTGGTATATTCATACACTGAGGTACTACATAGCAAAAAAAAGACAGAATACACAGAAAACAGTGATAAATTTCAAAGCTATAAGCCTCATATATATGGCAATAAATTATATGATTCTATTTACGTGGAGATCAAAAACAGATAAAACTAACCCATAGTGGCTGAAGTCAAAATAGAGGGTGTGTGTGCATGTGTGCATGTGTGTGGGTGCGCGCGTGTGTGTGTGTGTGTGTGTGTAGCAGTCTCAGTCCAATTAGGAGACAGAAATACTACAGTAGGTTAAGCAGGAGATATTTAATAAAGAATTATTAACTATAATAAAATATCTAAGTGATATTTTTTAAAATTTCTTATGGTACCCTAGGGCTGAGGAAGAGTACATAAACGTAGAAGGGTTCAGACTTCCATGGAGAAGGTATAGTCCAACCCATGAGACAGCAGAGAAGTTTGCTGGTTTGGCCAGTGTGGACCTGGTATAGAGCGCCTGAGAAGGCATCAGGACTTGCTCCAGATGCAGGTGGGGGACCAGGTGATCAGCAACTGGTAGGTGGGAATGGAGTGGCAAACTGGGAGCGTTTGCAGGCCTTCAGAATTCGCAGGCCATGCAGTTCGTGCTTCAGTTTCTCTTGAAGAAAGGCTACGATAAGCTATCACCAGCCCTGGGCTGTAAGGCCACCAAGAGACAATATTCTGTGCTCAAGGTCAGGGCAGTGCTTTATGAGGCACCCTCACTCCCAGACTACCCACTCCAACCTGTACTGGAAACCTGCAGAAGAACCTGTGATGTCCCTCTAGCACCCTAGTCAGAGAAAGCTTAACACTGTGTTCATTTTAAAGAAATACTTACAGGAATTCTGTTGTTTATTCCATAGCATATATTGAAGGATACACTCAAATTACACAAAATGATGGAGGTAAGGGAGGAATACACACAGCGAAATTCCATGAGGAAATTTTCTGGAGTGTTGGCAATGATGTGTAGACCTTGTGCTATAATTTCACATACATGGAAGTCTATACATGTAAAAATCCATCAATCTATATACTCAGTATTTGTGTATTCTACTCTACACATACTATACCTCAATAAAACATACACACACACACACCACACACACACACACACACGGAGCCTAGATGGTACACTGATTAAGCATCTGGTTGCTGTCATGGATTGAACTGTGTCCCCCCAAACATATGTTTAGTAATTTGGCTGGGCCAGGATTCACCGCATTCTGGGTCTGCCCTCCCTTTTGTGATTTTCTTATGTTGTAAATCCTCATCTCTGCCTGTGGTTAACAGAGTGTTAACAGAGAGGATTATGGGGGGACTATAAATCCCTTCCTAAGGTCACCTCCCTGCTCCATTGGAATTAACCTGGAATGCAGCTTGCAATACCTTTTATCCTACAAGGCATAAAAGCAAAGGGAAGCAAGTAGAGTTGGGAACCTCATACCATCAAGAAAGCAGCACTGGGAGAAAAACGCATCCTTCGGACCTGAGGTTCCTGTGCCAAGATGTTCCCTTACCTAAGAGTGATACAACACAAGGGCTTCCCTCCAGAACTGACAGAGGCAAAGCCGTTCCCTGGAGCAGACACCCTGAATTCAGACTTGTAGCCTACTGGGCTGTGTAAGCATAAACTTGTCTTTGCTAAGGCCATCCACTCTGTGGTATTTCTGTTTGAACAACACTAGCTGACTAAAACAGTTGCAAATCCAAAGGTCGACATTGAATCCAGCAGTTTCACCTTGAAAACTTTATGGGGTAGTTCTATTCTGTCCTATATGGTCACCATGAGTAAGAATCCACTTCATGACAACAGGTTTTTGGGTTATATATGCAAAGGGCAATACATAGCCAAAACACTTCTAAGGGAGAAAAATAAGGCAAGAGAACTTGTACTAACAGTATTAGTATATATTATAAATTTTTAGTAATCTTGACATCTTTGTATAGTAGACAATTTGCTCAGTGAAAGAGAATAGAGAACAAAGAAACAGGTCCAGATATGCGTGGACATTTGATTTATAAATGTAAGTTTTTATTTCTTGTACCTTTCTATATGTTTAACATGTCATATTTAAAACTATTAACACACACACACACACAAAAAAAACCCAAACCAAACCAGTTGCCATGAAGTTGATTCCAACTCATGGTGACCTCCTGTGTGACAGGGTAGAACTGTGCTCCCTGGGGCTGTGAATGGCTGACTGTCCCAGGGGTACACTGACAGGCCTTTCTTCAGAGGTGCCTGTGGGAGGACTGAAACAGCCAAGCTTCTGATTAGCAGTCATGCATTTAACCACCTGTGCCACCTAAGGATTCAAATTTAAAGATCTTTGATCTTCCTTGGAGATAATGTTATGAAAGAAAATCATCCAGATGTTAATTTTTTTAGAGACTAATTTAGGTTTCCTAGAAAACTACCATGTTTCTACAGCTCAGTATCTACTGTCTCATTCTAGATCTTCCTTATTACAATGACAAATTAATTCTCTTAGCATATCCAGATTGAATGCAAAACACCACAATTATTTCTCAACTACTTCTCACCTTGTGCTAACTCAGATTTTTGCGTTTCAGAACTTGATTGCCTTTCTTGTCCAAGTCTTGGAACAAAATGCAAATAATAATACATTTCCATTACAACATATAAAGCCCACTACCAAGTCCACTCTGATTCACAGTAGAACTGCCCAACAGGGTTTCCAAGGAGTGCCTGGCAGGTTTGAACTGCTGACCTTTTGCTTAGCAGAGGCAGCACTTAACCCACTATGCCACCAGGGTTTATGTGCACTGCAAATCAAAAGATACACAACATTCTTTAGGACAATAAGTATTTTTAAAATTTCCATATATTAGGAGACCGCTTACCTATGATGAGCCTGTGAAGAGCACCCCTGTCTCCATTAATAGCAGCTGCATGAACCTGTGATGCTAATGAAGAACCAGAAAACAGCAAGTTCTCTGTCCTGTTCATAGTATTTTCAAGAACTGGAGCAACCTGAAACAATGATTCAAACAATGATCATACCCAGGAGATGTTTTCTGAAACCTGGCTTGTCAGATCTTAATACTGCTATCAGGTGTGTACATTACAAATATGGAAATACTAGCATAAGATTCATAAAATCTACAGTCCTAGTCCTAGATTCAACATAATTTGACCAACTAGTTAACCTTTGGTACAAATGACTCTGTGAAATGATAGGTGAGATCCTTCTAAGACTCTTCTCGAGGACTACCTGTGAATATATACTCAGCACTTAACACTGGAGGCAGGGCTCAACTGCTGTATAACTTTTAATACAAGCAATTATTGATACTAGAAATAAAGTGATGAACAAGCCATAAAGGGGGCACGATGTTTACTTGTCAAGTCAGAATTATCTAGATTTAAGGGCAACACTAAAATTTACCTACTTCTATCTCTCATGCCCACAAAACGTAGAATTTTTATTTGTTCTCTCCTTGTGCTCACCAGAGGAATCTACCTAGCTTGAAACCTTGAATTTAGGACCCTACTTGGAACACCCCATCAGTAGGACTAAACACGTCTCATTAAGGAAAATTCTGTTCTGACTGGTAATCTAATGTGGTTTTGTTACACTTTTCTAGACATGCAAGAGTTGCATGTAAAAAGAGTGAGTTCCCTGTCATATGTTTAAGCAGAGGTTGGACTGTGTCACAAATACAGCAGGAAGAATTCAACCGTTTGACAAGACAGAAGAGTTGAAGTTGCATGTAAGCATCCTTCCCAGACCCAAAATGCTACATCACAAGTTCCAAACTCAAATGCCCAGCAGGGCAAGTGAAGTACAGGTACAAGAAACACAGGGAGTCAATGATAAATGCAGGCATACACATCTATCTAAAGACAGCAGCTTTCAGTTACCTTGAGATGATTGCTGCCATGAGGAAATTCACCAAAAAAGCCTGTCACTCCAATTTTTGTGACTCCTAGAGATCTGGGAGAGTTTGGCAAGATAAACCATCACAGCTGGTGAGCCAGTTACTTGTGTCATCAGTGACAAAGATTATTGGTTCATGTTCTGTCTTAGAGAAAAGGTATTTCCTTAATTATGGTAAAGGTCAGCTCTTCATGTCTTTATTTTGCTGACAACTTGTGTTAACACGTTGGGAGAAAATATGGAGGAAGAGGGTGGTGTCACATATTTCTGTCATGTCCTAGATATTCAAAAGAATCAGTATTACATGCAGAACTATATTAATGTCACTTGAAAGCTACCAAACAGAAGCAGAAGTGGAATCACAGTACAGTCATTGTAGCTGACCTCTAGGCAGATTTTGCTGATAAGCAGTGTGCCCCGAGGCTTTGCCAACTTACCACGTTTCTGTAAAATATAAAAAATGAAGAATGTGATGATCATTCATTCAACAAACCAAATGCCAATTATGTGACAGACACTGAACTCTATCTATAAGTTCCCATTTTAGATTCTAAGTAAACAAGGTTTTAAGCATGTCAGACTCAAAAAAGCTCTTTACATCCTGTGAAAAACATACCAAAAAATCAGGTGTGTCATATACATTTTTTAACTCATTTTATATATATACATGCCTTATAATTCTCAGAGGCTTTACACAGTAACAGGTACATAACTGGTGCTCAGTAAATATTTGTTCAACGAAAGGTCATAAGCTGAGTGCTAAGTCCAGAGGATGAACAAGATCAAAGTTTACTTTTTTGGACTAACTAGTTCATCCTTTTCCCTGCTCTTTTTCATTTCAGCTCTGCTTGGGCTCTGCCAAGAGGGATGAGCAGAAGACTTCAGAGCCCTGGACTAGGAGTCTGGAAACCTAAGTTAAGATTCTTGGCTCTGCCACTAACTAGTTTTGTCAACCTGGGAAAAGCATTCTTCAGGGTCCTTAAAGTTCAGTTTCTTTAGCTGGCATCTTTTTTGTAAATTATTTTTTATACCAGAAAATCAAACCACTTTGTTAATCGTGAGTGGTGTAAAATGCATAGGTATAGTCACTGTAAAACAAGCTAGGGTAACAATTGCTCTAACAATTTTAATTGTACAAACCTAGCTGAGTTGGAGTCACACGCAAAGAGCAATTCTGATGAGATCAAAGGGTTAGCTGGGAAGTTCTCAGAGATGGTGACAATTGAGAGAGCTGCAGGAAAGCTTGAGCAAAGGAGGCAAAGAATCATAAAGACGCAGAGTGCCTCCGCATTACTTAGTAGCTGACTATGCCTTTCATTTGGGGCACGTGGGCATGCGTGTATGCAGTTGAGGCTGGAGAGCTATCCTGGGGGCTGACAGCTCTAAGATCTTTAAGAAGAATTTGGCTATTATCTGTAAGAGTGATCCATCCATAAGTAACGAACTACTTTACAGTGTGCTTTCTCATCCCTTGACTGGGTGGCTTTTTTCCCCCATCCCTTACATTGTCTGCTCCTGAAACAAGCCCAGGGAGGTATTAGGGTCTCACTGTACTGAGGCCTTAAGAGGTGGCCTTCGCTTTCTAAAGCAGGAATTGGCGCAGAAAGAAACGGCAGCAGGGAGAAGACCAGTGACGGAGGCTCAAGCTACAAACCCGGCCGGGGAGCCGTGAATCAGAGGCGGAGGTCAGGGCTGTGCTGACAGACCACAGCCAGACCCTCTCCTACTCACCCTCGCCTCCTCCAGGACTAACGTCCCGGGGCGGCTCCGGGAGGCACGACTACCACCGGGCCGCCCCTCCCGCCAGGCCAGGACAACTACACCGGGTTCGGGCAGCCCCTACCACACCGCTGCTGCCTGAACCCCTCAGGAGGCCTCCCGGGGCTCTCTGCCGCGCAGCCTTCTGGGAATTGTAGTATCGATCCGCTGTGCACTCGCCTCCAGACCGTCTATCCCACAAGGCGCCGCGCACAGAGGCCTTAGAAGACCTTTGCAGTAAGCCTGCCGGGAAAGGGAGTTCAAGATCATCGATTGTCTATCGCGTGAGAGACGAAATGGACTACATTTCCCGGTGTGCCCCGAGGTGAAAGGGACCCGGAAGTGAGGGTGTGTGGGGCCTCGCTGGAAGTTGTCTCTGGTGTTCGCCGCTGGAGCTCCGGGTCGTCAGGCCGAAGTGCTGCTGCTGGGAAAATCCTCCGCTGCTGCCGGATCCCGGAGCTCAGCCCTTTCCCAGCCCAACCCAGCCCCAGCCACAAACATCTGGCCTTGTCGCGGACTCGCAACGCTACCATGAAACCTGCAGTCTTCCTCCCCTTACCCGACCTCAGATGCTCCCTGCTGCTCCTGGTGAGTGAGAGAGTGACAGACCCTTCAAAAGGCGCACAAACAGCCTCCTGCCTTCACTAGGTTAGGGGTGTGCGGGTGTGGGAAGAGCGGTACACTGCTGCCCCTACACCTGCTATCTTATCTTTTCCTCTGGTGGCAAGGAAGGCACCCTGTCTCGCAGCCTCCACTGTCGGCATCCGT
This sequence comes from Heterohyrax brucei, assembly GCA_028571685.1. Taxonomy (NCBI): domain Eukaryota; kingdom Metazoa; phylum Chordata; class Mammalia; order Hyracoidea; family Procaviidae; genus Heterohyrax; species Heterohyrax brucei. The sequence continues at coordinate 47,879,526 of CM053150.1, read as the reverse complement.
CTATCAGCTTCCCGGTTCCGAGTCTTTGAGGCCTTAGAAGCCGCTACCGGGGATTGGGACCTGTAGACAGGAAAATTAGCTCTTGGGGGACAATTCATGGGAAGGCCATGGCAGAGGGGCTTCCCTTAGAGGTTGTTCCGTCTGGAGAGTTCCTAGACTTGGTGGTGGCCAGGGTCGTAAGGACAGGGGATAGATCTACTGCTCTCACCCACCCCCACCGTTTCGGAAAGATGTGAAGTCGACAGGTGCTGGGGTCGTGTGAATCTCACTCCAGAGCCTTGAAACAGTTCCCAGGTTGGCAGAGCCCTGTGTTGTGGCTTGATGCGATTGGTTGGGAACCCGGAACTGGAGACTGGTTTGGTGTCCACTAGGGAAACATGGATTTGAAGGGTGGAGGATGTGACTACCTGACAACCTCTGCTTAAAAACCTTCCTCAAATTTTGTTTACCTACCCCGCCTTATTGAAATAAGTTTCTTGTTTATAAGCAGAGTTTCTGACGAAGAACGGCTAGATTTTATGCATACAGATGTTCTTATCTTAATTCCCTCACATTCTCACTTCCGAGTCCTCAGCCCCTCTTCCTGCAAAGTACATCTTGAGTTTCATTCAGCCAGCCGTTCAAGTTGAGACAGAAGTGGAGGACTAGCCTCATATGGCAAAAATGACATCATTTTATTGGGATTTTATTACAATATTTGAAAAATTTGCAGTATATTTTGACAGAGTGATTATTAAGATACAACGAACTTCTTTAGAATTTAGGAAATATAATTAAGTGACTCACAGGAAGTTATATCGGTAATTACTGGAAGAACTGGGACTAGAAACAGATCTCTTGCCTTACCGGGAGTCTTCTATCAAACTGCTTTTAATTTCTGATATTTGTGTTTAAAATAGGGTTTGCTTTCCTCTCTCTTTTTTTCTTTAAAGTGCCTTGCAATGCATATTCAAAAGCTGCACATAGCACTTGGACTTCTTCAGAGAAAAACATAATAAGAAACTAAATGGATATCAAAAATTTTAGAGGATTAAAAGTTATAACTATGCTGATATTAAATGATTGAATGTCGTATTGCCATTTTAAATAAATATTCAGTGAATAACTTCTGTCTAGATAAAAATATATGTATCTATACAATTCCTACATACACAATTCGGTTGCCTTGGTTATACGCTTAAAGTTGTGCCACCTTTGTCAACAGCCCTTCCCAGATCTATTGCATATGTTGTTTCTAGTATGGTTTGGGTTGATCGTTAAATGTGTAATTACAAATTTACTTTTGAACTTTCTGTAATCTGTAATCCCGTAACTGTGGATGATTTGAATGCTGGAGACAGTGATGGTTCTCTTCTAAAGCTCCACCTATCTGGAGACAGTGATGGCTCTCTTCTAAAGCTCCATCTATCTAATATTTGGGGAGCCCTGGTTTCATAGTGGTTAGAGCACTTGGCTGCTAACCAAAAAGTCAGCAGTTCAAACCCACCAGCTGCTCAATGGGAGAAATATGTGGCAGTCTGCTTATGTGAAGGTTTATAGCCTCGAAAACCCTTTGGGGGCAGTTCTACTCTGTTCTGTAGAATCCCTATTAGTCAGAATCAACTCAGCAGCAGTGGGTTTGGTTTATGTAATGTCTGGATTGGGAAGTTGTTTTCCAATTGTGGATACTTTTAAGGAGACCTTCTTTCCAGGTATATTATGGTATTTTCTTTTTATTTCACTGCATCTCAGTCATCACATAGAAGCTCGTAGGGTTGAATAGTCTGTTACTGATTATGAATTAGCCCTTTCCTGCTTGTCTTTTTTTTTTTGAGATGGGTTTATTTAAGATTAAAATTGACCATTTCCTCAAGTTATTTGTTAGCACTGTTCTTCTAGCACTGATTGTGTACAAGACTTGAAAAGATGAGGTGAGATAAGAGAAATAAGACTAAATTGGAATGAAGTTGATTTATATAGCCTAAGTAACCTCTTATATGGTTCAGAGATTTGTACCATTCCCCTTCAGTTGTTTTACTGAAAATGTTTTCTTGTTAATCTCTTGATTATTATGTATTTGTGGATTATAAATTGTTACTAGCCCTAACTGTCCTATGTGTGGACACTAGAAACTTTCACCATGGTAGCTCCTGGTTTGTTCAGTATTGATAAGAAACCAAGAAAAGTTCACTTAGATAGAAAGCAAGTAAGTTAAATTAGAGCACCAAGTAGGTAGACAGTTATTTAATTAAAATCTTTGCCTAAAAATAAGTAGAATTCAGAGGTGTCAGTTTTAGCCATTAATGCCAATAATAAGTAGAGATTCCAGTCTTAAAGAAGAATATTTTCTGAGGCATATAGTTACATTGATAACTAAGTGAACTATTTATTCTGTTGCTATGTCTTGTCCCAAATCAGTGGTTCATAAAACCTGGCTACACAGTAGATCATCTGGGGACAATTTTAATAAAAAGATGGTTGGGCACCTTCTAGCTAGTTATATCTGTGGGACACAGACACTGATTTTTGAAAATAATTCCCCAGGTGGTTGCCCCCTCCACCTTAGTATGTTTCTCGGAAAGATAAGGATTAAAACCGAAACAAAACCCAGAATATCATGATCACATCTTCAAGTAACTAGTCAGTGCTCGGAGTTTCTTGTTAACTCATTGGGTGTTCAAACAATGAACCATGTAAGTCCATGCATTATAGTTGGTTCATATGTCTCGTGCTTAAGCTATAGATTTACTCTCCTTATCTTTCTTGTGGTTTCCCATATTTTGGATGTTACTGATTATATTTTTGTGGTGTGGTTTACATGTTTCTGTTTCTTGTGTTTCCTACAAATTGGTTTTTGAATTTATGTGTTTTTTACCACTAACTCAATATACAGTGAGGGCCATATGTTTATTTATTATTTATTGTTTCATAATGTAAAACTGCTTCTAAGGCAAAAATCGATAAAGTTAGCTATAATTAGAGAAGTATAGCTTCCTTCTGTGCCTTTCTAATCTCATGATAGTTTGATCTTTTCTTCCTTTAAAAAAAACAGTAAGGCAGTTATATGTATTTATGTATGTATATATTTATATCTCTTTCCCCCTTTGCTAAAATCTTTTTATTTGCCTTTTTAAAAACTTAGGAGCCCTAGTGACATATAAGAGCTTGGCTGCTAACCAAAAGGTCTGCAGTTCAAATCCACCAGTTGTTCCATGGAAACCCTATGGAGCAGTTCTACTCTGTTCCGTATGGTTGATTTCAGTTGGCATTGACCAGATGGCAACTGGATTTTCATTTCCCTTTCATAAACCTTTTTATTCACCTTAAAAAAAAAAATCCTAGAGATCAGGATAAAAATATTCCTTATTTCTATTTAAACTGCTTGTTACTTCAGTAGGTATATGCATCATACCTACTTTATTCAGCCTATCCACTGTTGTTTTCCTTTTTCTGCTGTTACAAATTGTTCTGCAAAGAATTTTTTTAAAAAAATTTTCATCTCATTGAATCTGACTCACAGGAGACCTCATATGTGTCAGATTAGAGTGCTACTCCATAAAATTTTCAGTGGCTGACTTTTTGGTACCAGTTGTAGTACCCGACCTCCTCTCTGCAAAGAATGTTGTTGTCAATTAATTTAGACTCATAGTGACCTCATGTTACGTAGTAGAACTGCCTCCATAGGAGTATTTTGGCTGCAATTCTTAAGCAGATCACAACTTTACATTTTTCCATATTCTTGGTAGTGTATCTTTGGGGTAAAATGTAAGTGCATGTGTAACTTTGTAGTTGTTGCTAAACACTGCCACATTCCTTCCTGTAGAGATCTTGTCTTATAGTGGCATTAGGTTTCACTATAGCCTTGTTAACACAGTATGATGTCAAAAGATTGGATATTTATGAATCTGATTAATGAGGAATGATATCTGGGTGTGTTTTAATTTGCTTTTTAAAATTATGGCTATGGTTGTGCTTCTCTTCTTTTTTTAAAAGCCATTTACATTTCTTTTTCTGTGAATTGTCTTCCTGTCTTGAGCCTATTTTTCTACATGAATATTGGTGTTGTATTTTTAGAGGCTACACATACACAGAAACCTTTTATCTGAGTTAGTTCTAAGATGGATCCAGAGTTGAGAGGCACTGGAATACACTGCATTGTTCATCTGAATTTAATAATGTATCTGATTGGTTAAAACTTGTCAGAGTATGGAGAGGATATTTAATTCTTAGTCATTGAAAACCTTTTCTTACCTGTAGCCTGTGATTTCTAATAGTTTCATGGTAGTTCAGCTTTTAGATGTAGTACTTAAGGAATAAGCATACTTAGATGGCAGTTTTTCTGCTATTGACCGTTGCTATGCTGTGTTTCATCTTACTTGGGAAATAATTAAAGCCATTTGACTTTTCACAGCATTTATTGATACTTAGTGTATGTTTGATTCCATAGAGAGGAATTGTCTGTGTCTCAAACTATAGGAATTCAATCTATGTCGTTGATACTACTCTTTCCATTTTTCCAGCCATTCGAGTGAATATGTGTTTCCTGTAGGAGAGAAAAAGATAATTTAGATGCATATCATGCGTCCAAGAAATTTGTGATTCAGTTAGTGGTCGAAGATGTATATATGATCATTTGAATACCAAGAGGGATACACACCCTAAAACCAAAATGAAACAAACCTCTTCCCCGCTAAAAAAAGCCCAAACCATTGTTATTTAGTTGATGCTGACTCATAGCCACCCTATAAGATAGAGAGAACAAGCCCATAGGGTTTCCAAGAACAGCAGGTGGATTTAAACTGCTGACATTTTGATTAGCAGCCAAGCTCTTAACTGTTGTGTCACCAGAGTTCCATACATACCCTAAGGTATTGATTTTTAAAAAAGGAAGAAATTTCCATCTTGTTAATTTGAACATGACAACCCCATGTGTTTCATAGAAGAACTGAGGATTTTCAATGACTGTAATCTTAGAGAAGTAGATCACCAAGCATTTCTTCTGTAGCACAGTGGGGTGGATTAAAACTGCCAACCCTTAGGGTAGTAACTGAGTGCAAACCATTACTGCCAACCAAAGACAATAAAGTATTGATAACAGTGTATTGTATATTCTTTCCGCTCAAAAACATGGTTCCAGGCCTATGCATCTTTGGAAAGGCCTTACTTTGACCTAATGAATCAGAATCTAACGCATTTGAATAGTATACTCAGCCAATTATTGTGCACATTAAAGTTTGGGAAGTATTGCTATAAGTGTTTGGAAGAAGCAGCAGTTATTACTCAGTGGAGGAATAAAGGCTTCTTGGAGAAACATGGATTTGAATAGAGCCTTGAAGAAGTGGTTAGAATGACGGGTTAATTCTTAATCCTGAATAGAATGAATCAATAACTGCTTCCCTTCACCTTTCTTGTTTATATAAATAAGTCAGTAGATCTTTTAGATAAATTGAATGCCTTTTTATTTGATTTTGTGTATTGACGAGAAGCCTTGGTATCTGACCTGCTGATAAACCAGATGTCAGAACTGACCTTAAAGAAACTGGCAAACCCTTTGGCTAATTTCTGTTGGAACAATTTATTATCAGTTTAGCCAAAAAAATCGTGGTCTTTGTGGATGCTTACCATTCCGGTTCATAGTAGTAAGTACGCTGATTCAAGAGAGGAGAAACAGTGTTATTTTGGAGGAGATTTTGGTATAATGCCATGGGTCTCAGGCCTTGTTTCTGTCCTTGTAAGATTATAATCAAATTTGGACACTTTGATTCTCTTGGTAATATGGTGATGAAGCTCTCTCAAGATTCCTTCCTATCTTTACATAGAACCTTGAACACTGTATTTGACTATAATTTTAAGTTACCTTAGTGTATAGACACAATCATTATTGATAGAGAAAAGCAATGAAAATGAAAAACAGAAGCCCATCTGTGAAACATTACAAAAACACTGGTGCAAAATACGCTGTGGGCTCGATAATAGAATACCCCTCCCCCTCATTTCTTAAGATGATCACAATCTTTGGTGATTGGATTCAAGGGGTTTTACTGAAGCTCTTTTGGAATCAGAAGAGTCCTTGACCCTGGATAAAAGGAACTGAAGTCGTTTTTACCTGAGGAATTCTGTCTTAAGTGTCTTCCTCAGTTCAACGGAGTATAAAGCAGTATAAGAACCACGAGTGGATCATATTCAGTAGCATTACTGGAGTTAAAATTTTCTAGTGCTTTGCTGTAAGTTTAAGTTAATGAACAGTAAACAAAAAAACTCAGCTCTTCAGTCTTAGTAGCTACGTTTCAAGCACTCAGTGTCCCCATTTGGCTGCCTGCCCACTGCTGTCTGGTAGATTCTGACTTGTGGTAACCCTGTGACAACAGTAAGACTGCCCATAGGGTTTCCAAGGAGCAGCTGGTGGATTTAAACTGCCCACCTTGTGGTTAGCAGCTGTAGCACTTCACCACTACACCACCAGAGTTTCCATATGTGGCTAGTGGCTACTATATTGAATAGTGCAGATTTTGGAACATTTGCATTGTTACAGAAAGTGCTATTCAGTGGTGCTATTCTAGAGCTTCATGCTTGGCTGTCTGTTTCTGAAACCAAGATAAAAGTGAGTTAAAGAATGAAGAAGTTTCTTTAAATAGTGATTCAAAGCTTGTGAGAAATACATATCTTGCCTGCCAGAGGGACATTAATAACCTAGAAAATGTCAGCAGCCCTCAGTGAGCACAGTTTTGGGTACTGGTTGCCTGATGGCATATCAGGGATTTGAGATAGCAAATTAGGGAGGCACCAGAGGATACAAGGTAAAATTGTAAGCTAAGAGTTTGAATATTTGTATTGATTCTTCAACTAGTTTGCAACTTCACTTATCACAAGTCCCTTTTCTTCTTCAGGCCATTCATTTCCCTACTGAAGACTGACTATAGTTGAATGGGCTATTTCTTCCAGCTCTTATGATTAAGACTGTGGCTTTGGAATTTGAGGCCTGCGTTTTGTCTTGTCGGTAAAATAACTTTTGAAGGTTAACATCTTTAGAAATGATTAGGAAATTAAAAGCATACATTTGAGCTAGTAAAATTACCTGTGGAGAGATAGCCTATTTGATATGTTGTGTTTACCTTAAATTATTAGTAATACACCCATGCCAAAGCTTAGTCTTCTGGTTTGATAAATTTATACATTACTGTGTATCTTTTTGCTTACTTGAAAATGATCCAGACTTACACGGTGGAGTAGTGGAGTAGTGGTTAAGTGCTATAGCTGCTAACCAAAAGATCAGCAGTGTGAATCCACCAGGTGCTCCTTGGAAACTCTGGGGCAGTTCTGCTCTGTCTTCTATATATGGTCGCCAGGAGTCAGAATCAGCTTGACCTCAGTGAATTTTGGTTTTGTGTACATGTACTCAGGAGAACAGACTAATGTGCAAAGCATACTGATACTCAGTTTTCTAAGAAATTTTATCCAACTCCAAAATGTGGAGTAAATTTTAATGATGAAGCACAGATTATGATTAAGTCTACAGCATTAAAAAAATGTCAAATGGGTTACAATTTCTTGGCCCTTTGGGAAAGATATTCTCATGTTTAAAAGCCTGACTTTCATCTGTTTGGTTGTGTTAGAGAGCTCAGGAAATGTAGGGGGAAGTAGCAATTTTTCAAACTTATGAAGACACTGTTAAAGTCTGTGTCTTGGCTTAAAGAGTAACTTCAGTGTAAGATAAATGTTGTGATTTAGAGTTACCCAGAGTGAAGAAATTTGGACATTCTTAGTAACTTTGACTTTTATCATTATGATTCTGGCCTAAGTATGGTGGAGTCAAGCCACTTGACACACTGACACTTGTGTGATGATTTCATATTCTAAAAGAGCTGAGAATAAAGAATTTTTTTAAAAAAGTTTAGTCTGTTATTTAAAGTCAAAGTAGTTTCTTAGAGAAGAGCTACTCAAATCCACTTATTTCGTAAGCTTTCTAGATGACAGTGGTTTTGCTGTAAGATAGAATATTAATTGTCAAAAGAAGTCTTACCATCTGCTTGTAACTAACAGAAGGATCACAGTGTTGCAAAATACTTAGCTGCTTGGTAGTTTAACCTTTGAATTAAGGCTTTGAGAAACTCTAACTGAATTATAAAGACTGCTGCTTTTTGAAGCATGTCTTACTTTTTCTTTCAGAAATCATCTCGTTTATTATTTACTGATGTTTGTATTCTAGTCTCTGGGTGATGTCCACAAAAAAAATATTTTGCCCTTAATGATAACTTGAAAGTACACTGGCCACAGAGAAAACTTTTAGAAGTATGTTTATAATTTTGAAGTCAGAAATATGGTCTCAAATCTTAGTTAGCTCTGCTTTTTATCACTCATTACCTTGTAAACTTCTGAGGAATAATGCAGATATATCCAAATCGTGGGAGATGTTGTAAGTCGTATGTTGCTGGTATGATATTATGAGACAGAAGTGGTAACAGGGACTTCTTTTTTTCTAGATCTTCGTGCCTTACACAATATCTTATAGAGGTTAGGTGCTCAGTAATAAAGAATTTGCTGCAAAACCAAAAAATCATACCTGTTGTCATGGAGTCAATTCTGACTCATAGTGACCCTATGGGTAGAACTGTCCCATACTGGTTCCAAGGAACAGCTGATGGATTAGAACTGCTGGCCTTTTGGTTAGCAGCCAGGCTCTTAACTATTGTGCCACCAGAGCTCCAGTGAGTTTGTTAAGTGCTGTGAAAAAAATAAAAGGTAGAGCTCGGGCAGGGAGGATCACGGATATGTAGGGGAGTTGTTTTTAAGTCTCTTTGAACATATGAGCCTTAAAGTAGGTGAGGGAGTTTGTTAGATTGCTTGGGAAAAGAGCCTGGGAAAAGGCAGGGATGATCACCATTACACAGTCCTTAATGTGAGAGTGTGTTGACATATCCAGGGAATAGCAAGGGCAATGTAGCTGGCCTACAGTGAAAGGGGAGCAGAGTATTATTAGAAGATGAAGTTAAATAAAAACATTTTTACAAACTGTACTTCCCTTACTATGTACATTATTTGCTAATGTTTTCTTTTTTATTCTGTTCTGTGTTTTATTTTTCAACAAATGCTGATCTGACCAGTGAGTTGGAATCAACTCAATGGCAGTGGTTTGGCTTGGGTTTGGGTTTGATCTGATCAGTAATGTAGAACTTCTTAATTGGGATTCAGGAAGCATGCAATATTGATCTCTTCAGCCTTGGCCCTGTTTCCTCAGCTGGGAGCAGCCTTATCTGTTTAACCCATTGTGTTCCAGTGTGCTGAATTAAAAATATAATTTTCTCTATGTGACATGATGGATCACAACTGCAGTGTGAACAGTACTGTTGTAATAAGTTGGAATGATGAAACAAAAGATTTTCTGACATGTATTTTGAAGAGCAGTGATACAGGAAATGATAATGAAAAAGTATATACCCCGACCACTGGTAATATTTTAGTGTATGTCCTTCCAATCTTTTTCTGTGCATATTATTGCAAATTTGAAGGGACTTGTAGTAATAATATGTACATTTGGGGCTCCTTTTTAATCCTGGTATAAAGTGGTAGACTTGGAATACAGGAGGAATGAAATGCTCACAATGTGTACACGGACGTATACTTATAACTTGGAGTTCATTCTAGCTTGACCATGCAGCTTTCAGAAAGTTGTTTAATCTTTTTAAGCTTGCATTTTCACATTTATGAGATGGGGATAATGAGCTCACCTACGCAGTGCTAGGGAGATTAAATGTGTCTGAGACTCTGTACACACTTGAACTTTTCTGATTTCTGCCACATAGTGGATACTCAACAAATGTTTTTGTTTTGACAAGTGAAAATTGAAGAAATATCTTTTAATCAAAACTCCAATTGTCCATCAAGTGGTGTTAAAAGCTTGTGCACTGAAGTAATGGGCTGATGTGGCTGTTTCCCTGCATCTGTGACCTGTCTGCCCCTGAACACTTGTACTGTCATGATTATACCAACAAAAGCAGTGTAAAAGTGTAATGATTAAGTAAATAAGTTATCTGTGTAGTTCTAGTTAATAGTTATACTTATTGTTATACTTAAATTGTTTGCATAATGATGAAAACAGTCTGTAGGATGAGCTGTGTCTTTCTGTGTAGGCCACTGGTTTTAGAATTAGAAGAGACCCAAGTCTGAACTTTGTCCTGCAACTAGTCATCTAGCTTACTTGACTCTTAAGTCATTTAACAAATATTTGTATTTTTACTATATTCCAGACACTGCAAATTTTCTGTTTCTTTATTTACCAAATAGGTGTAATCATAATTTCTATCTCAGTGTTAGAGTTCTTGTGAGTAAAGAGATAATACATGTGTTTGGAAACTGTAAACATAAGCACATATTATGTTGAAATGTTTTGTGTACTTATATGAGGTCTGACAATTAAGTCCACGAACTTACTTGTTCTAAGTACTACATTGCTGAATGTCATTATTGTCACCTTTGCAGTACTCTCTGTGGGAAGCTATGCAGTGATGCTGGTACTTAGTTCACCCTTAAGCAATTCTGAAACTCTTCCTGGAATGGCCATTGAGCACAGTGGCACAGGGGCAAATTTGCAAACTTAATTGTATAGTTGTTTGTGAGGGAGTTTTTAGCCAGTAAACAAATAAGCTTGTGTTGGAACACCTTCCCTACTCATCTGATCTGGCCCCTCATGACTTTTTTTCTTCACCCGATGAAAGAGGAAATATTGAAGGGAAGACAATTTGATGACATTTAGGACATCAAGGGTAACACAACGACGGCTGTGATGGCCATTCCAGAAAAAGAATTCCAGAATTGCTTTGAAGGGGTGGACTGAGTGCTGGCATCGGTGCATAGCTTCCCAAGGGGAGTATACGTGGAAGGTGATCATAGTGATATTCAACAGTGAGATATGTAGCACTTATAACAATTAATTTCATGGACTTAATTTTGGACCTCATTTATGTACTGGATTGCAGTTAAAAGTACATTTCTTGTTAAAAAAAAGTACTGCTCTAAAGTGATAATACGCATTTGGTTTGTGTTTCTCTAATGGCTGGTGATACTGAGCTTACTGTGATACTGAAGAGTCTGCTAGCTGTGTGAATGGCTTCTTTGGTGAAGTATCAGTCATATCCTTTGCCTAATATATTTAATTGGATTGTTTGTCTTTGTTGTACACGTGTTAGATTTTTCTATAGATGTTAGAGATTAGACCTTCATTACATTTTTCATAGCCAGTTTTGTCCCTCAGTTTATAAATTCTCTTTTTACTCTTGGCGAAGTCTTCTGATGAGCCTAAGTATTTAACTTTTAGAAAATGCCAGTTGTCTAGCTTATCTTCCTGTGTTTATATATCATAAGTTATGGTTTGTATGCTATCTTTGCCGTATACTGGGTCTCCTATGTTGTCCTCCCTTTTTCTTCTGTAATCTTTACAGTTTCTGGTTTTATACTGATGGGTGGTGTGAGGTCCCCAACTTTCTGCTTGTCTTGCCTTTTATCTCTTGTGGGGGAAAAAGGTGGTGCAACCCACACTCGAGGGAAACTCCCTTTACACTGGAGCAGGGAGGTGACTTTAGGAAGAGTGTTATATTCTGACTTTAATCCTCTTTAACATAATCCAGTTTATTAACCACAGCCAGAGATTAATATTTACAGCAAAGGAAAATCACAAAATGGCGGACAGCCACACAGAACTGGGAGTTACAGCTCAGCCAAATTGCAAGACAGTGTTTTTGAGGGACACAGTTCAGTTCACAACATGGCCTTTCACTGAAAGTCTGCCTGCGAAGCATGATGTCGTTTTTCAGGTTTTGGTCCCTCCTGATAATATGTCCAAATTACATGAAATGAAGTCTCAGCATCCTCGTTTCTAAGGAGCGTTCTGCCTAGATTTCTACAAAGATAACATCTTTTAATTCTTCTGACAGCCCATGGTATGTATTCTTTGCCAGCACCATAATTCAAAGGCATTAGTTCTTCTTTGGTCTGTCCTGTCTGTTGTACAGCTTTCGCATGTGTATGAGGTGATTGAAAATACCGTGGCTTGAATCAGCTGTGCCTTAGTCTTCAAGGTGACATTTTTGCTTTTGAACACTAAGGGGTTTCTTATGATGGGTTTGCAATACGTTGTTTGATTTATTGATTGCTGTTTCTATTGAGGTCGATTGTGGATTCAAGCAAAATTAAATCCATGACAACTTCAGTATTTTCTTGTTTATCACAGTGTTATTTATTACTCCATGAGGTTTTTGTATTCTTTATGTGGAGGTACTTTTTGTTGGTGTTCGTGCATGGGTCTTATTTTTATATCAACTGCTTCTTGACTGAAATTCAACTGTTACTAGACCTAAAGCACAACTTTTGTCAGCAGCTGAATTGAAGCCCAGACAGGATATTTGTTAGGCAGTTTGGAGGTATCAGTGTAAAACTCAAGCATCTGGAAATTAGGACTTTAATATTCCATTTTTTAATTAATATGTTATAAAAGCCAGAAGGATTTGAGGTTAAGGCTCAAGGACCCAGAAAATTAGCCCCTCTTGCCTGTACTTCAAGGTTTATGGACTGCTTCAAAACTACAACTTTGTTTTTAAGTTCTGTTTTTCACTGGCAACTGCTGGTCTTACCCTTCTACCTCTGAAATTGCCTTGAGATTTAAAATAGACAGTATCCTCTTAATTTTGCCAATGCTTACTACTTCTTTCTTTGTTTCTCTTTCATGAAAATTAAGAAAAGTGGAAAAGAAGTAGGCAAAGAAGGTAGATTCTAAATTTAGATTTCCTTTTAACAACCCAAATTATCCCCTGAGTGTTTCCTAAATTATGTAACTTAAGATATCTATCCTCCGTATTTTCCAACTACTGCTGTTGGTATGTGCATTCCTACACTGTGCAGATTATAAGGAAACCATTCCTAGGAATGTCTCTTTTACTACTAAACATGTGTCCCTAACTGTTTTTTGGTGAGTCAGAAAAGCCTTTCATGAAAAACTTGTCTTCAGTGAAAACTTTGGTTTCTTTATTTCCAAATTTACTTCTTTGAAGAAGGACTCACATGCTTTATATAGTATGTTCTAGGTTAAAAAATATATATATATATTTTTAAACAAATTCAAGAATTATTCCATTATTTGCCAGCGGCCTGAAGTATTAACCTACCACTTACTTTAAAAATATGTATCTTCTAATTGCACTGTTATTTCTAACCAAGTCATTTCTAAATGCCCATCACATTTAGCCATCAGAGGCCATACACTCATTGGTATTCATTTCTTCCACTGCAGTAAATTGACTGCCTTTTTTTCTGTGTCACACATTCCTACTCTACTGGTGCTTCTTTTGCCGCCCAAAAACTACTTGCACGTGACTCTTGTCTGAGATCAACCTCTGAAGGCAGCCTAAATTATAGTAGACAGTTATTTATCCTGTAAAATTTTATGTATTCTGATATAGCCACTTGTATCTTCATGGTATCATTTTACAAATTTCTTTATGTTCAGTGTTTACTGTATAGTGTTGTTGTGTCCCATCCAGTCGTTTCTGACTTATAACAACTCTGTATGACAGAATAGACTGCCCCAAAGGTTTCCTCGGCTTTTCCAGATCTGTTTTTTCTCCACAGCACTGCTGGTGGATATGAACCACTGACTTTTCAGTTAGCAGCTAAGTGCTAAAACATTGCATCAACTCAGGGTTTTCTTCTGTACACTAATTCTCAGGTTTTGTTTTTGTGAAGGGTACTTTAGAAGTGGTATTTCATACTTTCTATTCCATCCCATCAAGAGTCATAATATCTGGTTATCCCAGTTTGGGTGATGCTAAGATTATTTAATAATGGTGTCAAAATAGATCTTACACACACACACACACACACACATGCAAAAAAATAATAGCAGAAAAAGAAAAGACCGTGTTGGAGAGACTGTGGAATATTGGAACTCTGTTACTTCTAGTGGGAATACAAACTGGTACAGTTTTAGAAATTGATATGACTCTTCCTTAAAAGCTAGAAATAGAAATATGTAATCCAGCCGTCCACCTCCTAGGAATACACACTAGAGGAGTAAGAACTGTCATTTGAATAGACATATGCACACCCAGGATGATTGCAGCATTGTTCACAATGTCAAGAAAATGGAAACAACCCAGCTACCCACCAATAGATCAATGGATAAACCATCTATGGTGCTACACACAATGGAATACCATGCAACAATGAAGAATAATGGTGAATCTTTGAAGTATTTCACAACATGAATGAATCCAGAGGGCATTACACTGAGTGAAATAAGTGAATCACAAAAGGTTAAATATAGTATGAGACCGCTATTATAAAAACTCATCATAAAATTTATACATAAAAAGAGACAATCTCTGATGACTACCAGGGAAAGGAAAACTGGGAAAGGAAAAATGCTAACTAGGCAGTAAATAAGTGGTAACTTTGGTAAAGGGTAAGACAGTACACAATACTGGGCAAGCCAGCATAGTCTGTCCCAAGGCAAGGTCATGAAAGCTCTATACCCACTTCCATCAAGTCATGTCCAACTCGTAGCAACCCTAGAGATCAGAGTAGAACTGCTCCATAGAGTTCCAAGGAGCACCTGGTGGATTTGAACTACCAACTTTTTGGTTAGCAGATGTAGCACTTAACCCACTGTGCCACCAGGGTTTCCACGAAAACTGTAGACACATCCAGATTCCCTGACAGACCCAGTTTCTGGGTTGAGGGCTCTGGGGACCATGGTCTCCGGGAACATCTGGCTCACTTGGCATAACACAGTTTATAAAGAAAATGTTCTCCATCCTGCCTTGGTGAATGGTGTATGGGGTCTTAAAAGCTTGGGAATAGCTATATAAGATACTCCACTGGTCTTTCTCAATCTGGAGTAAAGGAGAATGGAGAAAACCAAAGACTCAAGGGAAGGATTAGTCCAGAGGACTAATGGACCATAAAAACAACAGCCTCCACCACACTGAGCCCAGCACAACTAGATGGTGCCCAGCTACCACCAGGTGACTGTTCGTACAGGAATCACAGTAAAAGGTCCTGGAGCCTGGAGAGAGCTGGAGCAAACTGTAGAACAAAGTCCTGACTCACAAAAAAAGACCAGACTTACTGGCTGACAGAATGGAGATACCCTGAAAGTAGAGCTCCTGCGTACCCTTGTAGTCTAGTACTTAAGTCACTCCTGAAGTTCACCCTTCAGCCAAAGATTAGAGAGGCCCATAAAACAAGGTGAGACGAAGTGGGCACACCAGCCCAGGGGCAAACACCGTGAAGACATCTAGGGATGGAAAAGCTGATGATGAGCCAAGTTTGAGAAGGTGAGACTGTTGAAAGCTGATGATGAGCCAAGTTTGAGAAGGTGAGACTGTTGACATGTTGTGGGCCTGGCAACCAGTGTCAACAAAACAATATATGTACCATTTAATGAGAAAGTAGTTTGTCCTCTAAACTGTCTAATGTGCAATAAAAATTAGTTCCACATTCAGATTAACTTAGAACTTCTTGAAATTTTGAACAAAGGAAGTGCTGACATAACTGTTATTGTCATTGACTAATATCCAACAGTCGTCTTCTTTTGAGAATAGGTAAGACCTGGGTGGTGCAGATCAATAAGTGACTTAACTTATAAGGTCCCTGGGTGGTACAGATGGTTTGCACTTGGTTGCTGATCTAAAAGTTTTAAGTTTGAACCTACCAAGCAGCACCACAAAAGACAGACCTCACCATATCCTTCTGTAAAGGTTATAGCTGAGAAAACCCTGTGGTTTTCTACTCTGTACCATGTAGGGTAGCTAAGAGTTAGAATTGGCTCAGTGGCAATGGATTTGGTGTGTTTTTCTTTTTTTTTTTTTCTTTAAGTTAAAATACTTGAGAGGAAAAATCTTTGCAAGTGTATAAAATATGCAAGTGAAGTTAAGTTTGAATATCTTGATAGATGTAGACTGCATTTACATTTATGTTATGTTAGGCAGAGGTCTTCCTACTGCCTAGAACAGTATGTAGCATGTAACAGATTGTGGTGAAATATCAAATGAATGAGTGACCTAAGAAAATAATGTGTGTCCTTTAAGTATGTAGAGTCTCTTCAAACATTACTTTCTTTGATTAAAATGAGCCCAAGAGACAGAAGGACCCATATGATTGGGAGACTACATCAGCAGGAGAACAGAAGAACTAGATGGTGCCTGGCTACCAGCCCTGACAGGGAACACCGTGTAGAGTCCCTGAGGTAATATGAGAGAAAGGGTGAGCAGATCTGGAACTCAATTAAAAGACCAGACTTGACGGTCTGATAACCTCTAGGGTCCCCCGAGAACATGGTCCCTAGACTTGCTGCCAGCCCAGAGCAGAAACCAGTACTGAAGCCAACACTTCAAAGAATAGACTGGACTCGGGGGCACAGAGTGATGCAGGTGGTGTGCATACTGTATGGTTTAACATATGTATGAGGCTGTCCTACTGGTTGCTTTTTAGAGTGAGAGGAGAGGATGAGGAGGGGACAAGTATTGGTTGAGTGGATACTGGAAGTAAAGAGTGGAAAGGACAGGTATGCTGTCACAGGGTAAGAGAGCAGACAGAGTTACAGAAAGACAGGTGCTTGGGGTTTTATATGGCAAAACTGGCTTGGATTGTAAACTTTTGCTTTATGACAATAAAAAAATTTTTTTAAAAGTTACTTTCTTTCATCAGCCATCCTGGGCAGGAATGACAGTGTGGCACAAAGTAGTTATAATTTTCTCTTGGCAAGTAATTTGCCAGTATTTGATGTGCACTGTTACAAGTTCTGAAGCTAGGTTCTAATCTAGAAACAATGGTGAATGGAACATTGGCTCAACCTTCCCAGGCTCCAAGGTGTGTATAGAAAGAGAAGAAAACAGTTCTCATCTTGACTGTTCTAATTCCTATACTTTGTAAATACTACCACAACTAGATGGATCTTGTCTGAAAACAGAGAATACCAGAAAGGTGTTTGCCTGTGCTTTATTGAGTAGACAAAGGCATTCAATGATGTGGATCATAGCAGATTACTGATAACATTGCAAAGAATGGGAATTCCAGAACACTTAACTATACTCAGGAGGAGACTATACTTAGATCAAGGGGCAGTTGTTTGAACAGAACAACGGGATACTGTGTAGTTTAAAATCAGGAAAGGTGTGCTTCATGGCTGTATCCTTTCACCATACCTGTTCAGTGTGTATGCTAAGCAAATAATGGGAAAAGCGGACCGTGTGAAGAATGGGGCACCAGGATTGGATGAAGACTAACAATCTGTGTGGTATGCAGATGATGCACCTTTGCTTACTGAAACTGAAGAGGACCTAAAGCACTTACTGATGAAGACCACAGCCTTCTCTATGAATTACACCTCAATATAAAACAAAAATCCTCACAATTAGACTGATAAATTAGACTGAGAACGCAACATCATGATAAATGGAGAAAAGATTAAAGTTGTCAAGGACTTCATTTTACTTGGATCCACAATCACTGCCCATGGGAACAGCAGCCAAGAAATGAAGCAGTATATTGTATTCAGTAAATCTGCAGAAGATCTCTTTCAAGTGTTAAAAGGCAAAGATGTCAGTTAGAGACTAAAGTGCCACCTGACCCAAGCCATGGTGTTTTCAGTCATGTCATATGCATAGGAAAGCTGGACAGTGAATTAAAGAAAACCAGAGAAGAATTGATGCCTTTGAATTATGGTGTTGATGAAAAATATTGAATATACCAAGGACTGCCAGAAGAAAAACAAAGGTGTCTTGGAAGAAGCATAGCTAGAGTGCTCCTTAAAAGCAAGGATGGTGAGATTTCATTTCATGTGTTTTGGACATGTTGTCAGGAGCGACCAGTCCCTGGAGATGGACATCATGCTTGGTAGATAGAGTAGAAGGTAAGTGAAAAAGAGGAAGACCTTAAAGAAGATGGATTGACAAAATGACTGTAATAGTGAGCTCCAGTATAACAATTTGAGAATGGCACAGGACTGAGCAGTGTTAGTTCTGTTGTACATGGAGTCACTATGAGTTGGAAAGTTAACATCAACAACCATTGCTAGAAGTTTGGGTTTTCAAGGAGTATTATGTGGACAGTTTAACAGAACAATTATTCCGGCATATTGAGTAGCTTGCGGCATCTGAAAAGCTTTTTATAACAAGAATATCCTTCTCTGGGGGAGTGGACAGAGAGGAGGGGAAAGGAGACTGTTGGGAGGATGAGACATGTATGGAGCAGAGAGGAATAGTGTGGAGTCACCGGACGGGGAGAGCAGTGGAAGCTGCATATAGGGGGGCATGTAAATTTATATGTGAATGTACATCTTCACTCAGTTATGTTAAATAAAAATAAAAAAAAAGAATATCCTTCTCTGAAGGTCAGGAAAAATATAGGTCCTTAATATTTATTTTGGAGTCCCTGTGTTGTGCAGATGGTTAATGCACTTGCCTGATAACCAAAAGGTTCAAGACCTAAGTCCACACAGACGCGTCTCAAAAGGCCAGGGAATGTACTTCTGCAAGAATCAGCTATTGAAAACTCAGTGGAGTGCCCTTCTGCTGTGAGACACATGCGCTTGCCATAAGTCATAGTTGAATCAATGGCAGCTGATGGTAATATTTAGTTTCAGTGGGGCTTATCTTTACAGTTGCAGTATGTTGTTGTGTGTATGTCTGTTTTTAGTGGAAACCTGTGTACAATCAAATAGTAAATATGTAAGAAGTATAAATGACAGCAATTTTGTTTTTATTTTGTCTATGCTTGTTTTTACAGACAGAATTTGAAACTTTGAATTATTATTACTATTATTACTGATAATAGAATATTTTTCCCAAACATGTCTACACCATATTTTGTGTTAACGAAAAATCCTTGTAACTGGTCTAATGTGACTGTATAAATTAAAAGGCAAATTGGTTCTAACGTGTTTGACATGGATTACACTGACACCATAGGATTGTTGTACCACTGAGCAGTTGAAGGGTTAAAGTAGCTTACCAGTGTGCTACAGTTAGACTTATTTTTCCCCTTTCTTTGAACTTTCTAGTTCATTATAATGCTTCTGGGAATACTAACAGTGAGATGTGCCTTGATTGATGCCCAACTTCAAGGCTCTTACCGTGCCTGTCAGCCTTAGCTTCTTTTCTCCAGGGACCTTTTCACATTTCCCAGCTTCCTGCAGCCAACTGCAAACCTCTACGTTTCCTGTTGCCTGCCAGCTTAATGCAAAACTGAGACTCCAAGTGGACCGACATAGCAGTCAGAGAAGTGGCCTCCAGGGAGGCGAAGCAGCTCAGGTCCCATGGCATTAGGGCTTCAGGTGGTGGCCTGATTTGTCAGTCTGGATTAGATATGGAAGAGAGTTGTTGCCTGGTACATTAGTTATGTCCTGCTAGAGGCATAGTTTGTAAGGGCTTTGAAAATCTCTCAACAAAACAGGGTAAATGGAAGATTTAGCAAAAATACCCTAAGCTCTAACTGCAGAATGCTTACAGAAGTAATGTCAATTGAGAAGTAATACCACAGGGAAGAAGAAATCATCCATTAAAGTTTCCATTTTCTGCAGCTAATTTTCATACAGAACTATCTATTCAAGCTGTTTTTTAAATCAGAGGCAGTGTACTTTTAAAAATTAGTATTTATGTGTGTATCTAATAAAATTACAGATCTCATATTTTTCTAAAATCCCAACAATTCACTTGTCAATACAGAATTCTCATAAATGGGTGGTTTTGTGGTCCAATTTGAGGACCAAAAACATTGTCCAGAGAATAAAATGTAAATTCACTTGCTTCTAGAGAAAAAAACGTTGTTCTTGAAAGCCGTGCTAAGAATCACCTGGGGATTTTACTAAAATATCTGGGGTGGGACCTGAGATTCTTCATTGCTCATGGCTTCCAGGTGACGCTTCTGGCTCAGAGACTACACTTTGAAGATAAACAGTGTCTCTGGAGATAATTTTTTATTTCCTAAACTTGTTTACTCAAAACACTTGAAGCAAAGCCTAGCAACTACTTCTGTGAATAGAAACCTTGCTGCCAGAAATAATATGTGACAATCTTGTCTTCTTAATTTTTTGTTAGCTTCTGGTGCTGACAGTCGTAAATCATTTCTTTTCATTATTGAATTAACTAACTTAAATAACACCATGTAAGTAATACTGGAGTTTTATCCACTAATGTGACCTAGCTATTCTTAAATAAAGGGGAGTCTGTGTGCTGAAGTGTCTGGAAATCATGCCAGCGAATAGCTAGGGGAACCAGAAGAAGGTATTATTAGGGACTCATGACAGCTCTTAGATAATGACGTAGAGGCGTTTATGCAGTGATTACAAGATCCCTTGTAAGATTGTCTCAGAGTCTGAGTCTGTGTGATACTTTGCAACATAACAGTTAAGAACAAATTTAGGGTAGAGTTTATTCTTACTTGATAACTGTGTCTTCTAAAACACGTGAAACGTGTGCTGGCTGTTCCCATTTCTGTGCTCTGTTCTCACTTCTCACTTAAGATGCCTGCCTTCTGAATTCTCGGTTATGTATTATGGTAATACATTACTCACTTAGTCATCCATCTTACTCAGTGGATATTTGAATGCTTATTGTATACATAAAGGCACTGTCGTACAAGTTGAATAAGGTACAGTCTCTACTCTCCAGGTACTTACGGTGTGCTAGAGGAGGTAAGACACCAGCACAAGTAACCAGTGTGAGGAGTAATGGGTTAATACACTCTGCATAAAATGTTCTGGGGATTTAGAGGAAAAATGAGTCACTATAGTCTGGGACCACCAGGAAAAGTCTCACAGAAAGGGAAGCTTTTGAGTACTGAAAACTAGATAGACTTTCCTAGTGGAATAAACTGAAATGAGGTAAGTATTGATGTAGGAAAAAATATATGTATGTTTTAGAATTCGCTAGTACTGTGAAGCCCTTCATTCTTGGATTTGTAACTTACAGGATTTGGACCATTGTGAGTGACCCTTAAAGATCCATTCAATGATTTTCCCAGGTTACTTACTTCTTTGCTGCCAGTCTGGTGTTTCAGTGATTCCAAATAGTGGTTGGCTCAGTGTTTGTGCCTTAGTCCATTTTTATTGTTCTCTATTCGCTCATTTTGTTTTTTAGTTTTACCTTATGTTGTATGGGTGGAATTGCATGCTTGTTAATAACTTAGGATTTATGAAGAGCTTGCTTACAAATTCTCTCAGTTACCAAGGGTTTACTATAGATAGAGTGATTGTATAACATATTGTCCAAACTGTGATACTTTGAAGAATGAAAGGGAGTGATAGTATTAATAGTATTCCAGGACAACAGGCATCAACTGCAGTTGCCTCAGACTGGAGTATATAGGCGAGTAGACTGTATAATTAACTACAGTGCATTTAGTTGGAGTACAGATTGGATGGGAAGCAGTAGGATGTAATTTAGGAAAGCCAAGTGTGGGCTATTTTTGAAGAGTTCTAAATCCTAGGCCAGGCTAATGAGTTACACTTATGCTATTGACCTTGAAAATGTTTAAAGGCTTTTTGGCAGAGGAGGAATTGATATATGCAAAGTCACATCTGAAAACACTAGTCTGGCCGCTGTGAGCTAGTTAGGTAGAAGGGAGATATCCAGTTCATGGATTGCAATAGTAGTTTCCATTATGGATATATTCAGATGGTAGCCACTGGTCATATTATACTAGAAAATTTATTTTAAATGATGAACAGATAAGATTTTATAATATACATTTTTATTATGTGTTGTTGTTTGTTCATACCTGTGGAGATTTGATTGGATTAGTGTCTTACTCAGTAATTGCTGTTTCAAAGGAGAAATAACACTAGGACTTTCCAGTAAATACCAGAGTGTACATTGTGTGCTGTGAAGAGTTAAGTACTCAATCACTAGCTGCAAAACTGGCAGTTCAAACCCACCGAAGGGGACCTGGGAGATAGCCCTGGCAATCTGCTTCTGAGAGGTCGTAGTCTTGAAAAACCTGTGGAACAGTTCTTCTCTGTACCCGTGGGGTCTCTGTGAGTTGGAATCAACTCAACAGCAACTAACAACAGCAGCATTATAGTATATATGTTAATATTTTATGTGTTACTATTTTAGCAATTAAAATTTGACCAATCATTAAATGCGTAATCAAAGCTATTTTCAAAATTAATTTTGTAATTTTATTGTGATATGTGTAACAAAATATTGCCATTTTAATCATTTTTAAGTGTATAATTCAGTGACAGTAGTGACAAGTTGTGCCCTGACTGCTACTTATTTCCAAGAGCTTTTCATTACCCAAAACGTAAAATCAGTCCCTCTCAAGCAATAACTTCCCATTTCTCCCTTTCCCCAGTCCCTGGTTAACTACTATTAAACTTTTGTTCTGTATATTTACCTAGTCTAGATATTTTGTATAAGTAGGATCATACTGTATTTGTTTTTTTGTGTGTCAGTTTTATTTAGCATAACATTTGTAGATGACATCCATGTCTGAGCTTGTATCAGAACTTCATTTTCTTTCTAGCTGAATGATTTCCATTGTGTGTGTATGTATATATATATATATATATACACACACCACATTTTGTTTATCCATTCATCTGGTGATGGGCATTTGGGTTGTTTTTGTGTTTTGGTTATTGTGAGTAATAGTGCAGTGAACACTGTTGTAAAAGTATTAGCTTCAGTCTCTGCTTTAAAGTCCTTTGGATTTATACCTAGGAGTGAAACTGCAGGGTCATCTGGTAATTTTTTTTTTTGAGAAATCGACCAATTATTTTCTTGCAAAATTTATTTTAAAAATTTGTCATTAATCATAATGGAGGTCAACTCTTTGGACAGGAAAGGATTGGACTTGGTGACACAGAGTGACCATATCACGTGTACACTTTATGGTTCTGTGCATTTATAGGATGTTGTCCTGCTGACCTCTTACTGGAGGCAGGGGAGTGGGTGGAGAGAAGGGGATAGGAGTTTGTTGGGAGGATAAGACATCTGTGGAGCAGAGAGGAGGAGGGTGTAGTCACCGGGCAGGGAGAACAGTGGGAGCTGCATATAGGTGGGCATGCAAATTTATATGGGAATGTACATTTTCGTTCAGTCATCATCATCATCATAATAAATTGTCATTGTTGGTTGCCACCGAGTTGATTCTGATTATGGTGATACCGTGTGTGCAGTAGAGCTGCTCCGTAGGATTGTCAAGACTGTGACCTTTGGAATCAGGTGGCCAGGCCTGTCTTCTGAGTTGTCCTGGGTAGTTTTGGAACCGCTTTTTGTCTAGTGGTCCAGGGCTTAACTGTTTGAGCCCCCCCCCCCCCGAGATTTCCTAGTTTTTAAATACTTTCTTTTATTGTATAATCAACTTTTGATTTTCTGTATCTTGTTTCAGCTTGATAGCTAATCTAGATAGAATTATAATTTCTCAATAACTCCTATTTCCCTAGCCTGCTTTTCTTTTTTTATTTTCATCCTGTGGAGTTGGCAAGGCTATTAAGAAAAAAAGTAATCTTCTACCTGGAAAACTAGGCATAATTTCATGGAAAAGGGAATTCTGTGGTTAATCCTTGAGGAAACCATGTGTGTGAAGAGAACCAAAACCCAAACCCACTAATATTGAATCAATTTCTGACTCATAGCAACCCCATAGGACAGAGTGGAATTGCAGAGTTTTCAAGGAGTGCCTGGTAAATTCAAACCACTTACCTTTTGGTTAGTAGGCATAGCATTTAACTACTATGCTGTCAGATTTTCTGTGGAAAGAGACCCCCTTCCAAAAAAAACCCAAGCCCACTGCCCGTGAGTCGATTCTGACTCATAGTGGCCCTATAGACAGAGTAGAACTGCCCCACAGAGTGTCCGAGGAGCAATTGGTGGATTTGGTTAGCAGCTGTAGCACTTAACCGCATAAAGAGAAGGAAGCAGAAAAATCGTAGGCTGTATTTTGGGAAAAGCTGTTGGGTGGCTTGTAAAACAATGGAAGGATAGTACTCTGGGATCTCTGGTCAGTTATGCAGTCTTGTGGAGTAAGCTCACCTTTTGTTTTTAACTGAATTTGGGTATAGTACTTACACTTCACTGGAGTACTTTTTACATAAAATCATACCACTAGACATTTCAGGCCAAAATGTTTACTAATTGAGGGAATTAATCATTCTAGAATATGATTGGAGAGACATCTATCTTCGGACTTCTTGGCACCAAAGTGAGCCAATGAACTGAAGACAACAACCAATTTCTGAAATATTTCATAAGTTTAGTATGCATATTAATATATACTCACTTAATACTTCAGCATTAGAGAATACATTCTCCGTTACCGATTAAAAATTTATGTTTCAGGTTGTCTTTTTCTTTCTCTTTTAAATATAAAAATTTTCCTTCAAGATTAAAAAAAGAAAAAATTGTCTTCCCCTTTGCTTGCAACTCCTGGTTGCATAGTGGTTAAGAACTGTAGCTGCTGCTAACGGAAGGTCATCAGTGTGAATCTACCAGGTATTCCTTGAAAACCCTGTGGGGCAGTTCTGCACTGTCCTGTAGTGTTGAAGTTGACTCTGATCACATTGGGTTTTTTCCTTTGTTTAGAGCTGCTACTTTTCATTTTATTTAAGCACTATAGCAGTTGACAGTTGAAGATGTTTCCCCAGGAGAGTCTTTGTTTTTGTACAGGGCTGACATGAAAAGAAACAATTTGTCAGACTAGTGGAGCTTGCTAGCAATTCAAATAAACAACTATCTTTCTCTTCACCGTGCTTATTAATAGCAATGTTAATGATAGTAGTCACATGCCTCCTTTTATAGCCTTCAGTGTAGAGAGATTATTGGGTCAGAGACAGTTTTCCTGCTTTAGGCCCTTTTAGGAAACACAACTGTTAAGTGAATTGCAGTCTTACCAAATTGCGTATCTGTTGGCACAGTGTCTCACAGGAATATTTAATACAGTCAAATCAATCATTGATTCATTTTTATTGTTAACTAGGATCAAAACAGTTTTTTTTGTGTAAATATTTCAAAGTAAAAGACAATTAAGCTTAGAATATAGTTTGTAAACATATTTTGCTAGGCCGTAG
Organism: Heterohyrax brucei; assembly: GCA_028571685.1. Classification (NCBI taxonomy): domain Eukaryota; kingdom Metazoa; phylum Chordata; class Mammalia; order Hyracoidea; family Procaviidae; genus Heterohyrax; species Heterohyrax brucei. The sequence goes on along the minus strand of CM053150.1, from coordinate 47,854,487 downwards.
ACTTTTTAAATATGAATTCCCTTGAATTGTACACCTGAAGACCACCATCATTTCTAGTCTAGCATTTATCACATCTCTCTTCCCTTCTTAAAACCACCACTAGTTTGAGAGCTCCCTAAGGTGGAGTGTGCCATGCCTTACACATTTGTGTTTTCAGGATCTAGTAAACCAGAACTTGGTGGTGTAGTGGTTAAGGGCTACAGCTGCTAACCAAACACTCAGCAGTTCACATCCATCAGGAGCTCTTTGGAAACTTTATAGGACAGTTCTGTTTAGTCTTGTGGGGTTGCTGAGGGTGGGAATTGACTCACTGGCATTGGGTTTGATTTGATTTTTTGAGTAAACCAAAAAATGGACTTGTCAAGTTCGTTCTCATAGTGACCCTGTAGCACAGAGTAGAACTGCCCTGTAGTGTTTCAAAGGCTATGAATCTTTGCAGAAGCAGAGTGCTACATCTTTATCTTGAGGAATGGCTGGGGATTTGAACTGCCTCCTTTAGTCTGATCCAACTCGACAGCACTTGGCTTGGCTTTCTTCAGTTGGCAGGAGACTGCTTAGCCTCTGCTTCACTAGGGCTCCTCTGAGTACCTAGTAGATTCTCAGTAAATGATGGTATAGTAACGTAATGATTTGACCTGGATAATGACTAACTTCATCCCTTTTATTTCATGTTTTTTTTTAATCTTCTTGAAGTTTTCTTCAACATACAATCCACTCTAAAGCCATACCAATATATTTGGATTCTGCCATTATCTATAGTTGATCATATACTTTGAGGGAAAGATCTGTTATTGAAACATTTGATAGCTAAGTAATGATTCCTGAGAGAAGTCTAATCTTGGTTCAGGTTTGAGGTGCTGAAAATAATGAATTAGTTATGTAAGCAAAATATCTAGAGATTTTCAGTGCTCTGGTTTGCTTCTTCCAGTGTCAGTTGCCACTGAGATGATTGTGAATCATTGTGGCTTCATATGTTGTGGAGGAGGACTGTGCTCCAGGTTGATGGTTTGGAAGTAGGTCCCCCGGCCTTTCGTCTGTTCTTCTGAAGTGCGTCTGGGTGGACTGGAGCCTCCAACTTTTTGGTTAGCAGCTGAGCATGTTAATCATGTGAACCACCTGGGGACTTCTAGCTTACTTTCAGAAGGATGTATGTAATATATTGGTTGCTGGTAGAAATGAGGAAACCCTCATGGTATAGTGGTTAAGAGCTATAGTTGCTAACCAAAAAGTTGGCAGTTCAAATCTACCAGGTGCTCCTTGGAAACTCTATAGAGCAGTTGTTCTCTGTCCTGTACAGTCACTATGAGTCAGAATCAACTTGACAGCTTTGAGTTTTTTTTTTTTTGCAGAAATTGTAGTCAGGTATTGACTACCGGACATTATGGTAACTTGAAAATAAAAGAATGTTATTCTTAGACTGTTCTGAGAGAAGAATAAATTTATTGAACTATTTCAAATAGTTAGGTTAGTTATGTGCCAGCATCAGTGTGTCTTTTTATACTACTCAGAAATTGAATTGTTGGTAAACTACAAAACTTTTGACACTTTGTTGGAAGTTGAAGAAGTCTCACTTGAAGTATAAGTGGAACCAACTTTATTCATAACTTTCTTCCTTTAGACATTATGCTTTACTTTCCATTTGTGGAAACACTTGTTAATTTCATGTTTTTTATATTTTCAGGTAACTTGGGTTTTTTCTCCTGTAACATCTGAAATAACAAGTCTTGATACAGAGAATATAGATGAAATTTTAAGTAAGTACCTCGGTATTTTCTAAAGTACACTCTATGTATTATGTTTACACAAACAGAAAAATTTCAGTTACCCAGAAGAGTTGAAAAATTTGCATTCTGATCAGTTTCATAACTGCACAAAATTGTTTTACTTTTTGTTTTTAATAAAATTTCTTAAAATGTATGTTTGCTTTGTAAGTAAGTAGATTTATAAACATTGAGCTTTGGTTCTTTGTCTTGTTGTAGATACCATTCTTAATAACTCACAAAATATTTTGCTAAAACCTGGTTAGAGGGCAGCAGTTCTGCTGCTATACTGACTTTTATGGACCTTGGGACATAACATAGACCTTTTTTTAAAATCTTTTTTATTCTAACTAAATCACCTACTTTAATGTCATTATTGTCATTTGGCCAGGTAAAGTCAATAAATGTTTAACTGAATGCTGTATTTGCTGAAAATGTAATTGTAGATATAATTAACTTGAAGGGAGTTTTCTTCTTTTTAAAAATAGTTGAGTGAAAATAAAGACATGATTGATAGAAAATAACAATTGATAAACTTTAAAAAATATGGAGTGTGCATACAGTTACTTATTTTCTTTCTTTTTGTCTACTGGTTTGGGTATAATGAAACCAAAAGTAACAGTGGTAAAAAAAAGTTATAATATTCAATGGGCGTCATATATTATTTTGTGTCCTAAAATTGGTATTAAATGCTAAAAAGTCTCTTCCCACCTTGTAGATGCTCTTTAGATCAGTAGTTCTATACATTTTCGCATGTATTAGAATCACCTGTGGAGCTTATTACTGTCACACTGCTGGTCTCTATCCCAGTTTCTAAGGATATTGCTGGGTCCAACCCAGAAATTTGCTTTTTAAGTTCCTAGCTGATGCTGATGGTTCTGAGCCGGGGACCACTGCTTTAGAGTAAATAAGCAAATGGATAAAAAAATACTTTAAAAGTGAAAAAGAAGGGAATTGAAACTCACATACCGTTTTCACTCCTTTTATCTTCCAACTTCTAGAATATCTTTTTGTTTTATTTTGATGAGTACTTAGGAGTTTACTTAAGTTTCTGTCAATTAGGTTTCAGCAAATATAATGGAGCTGTATCTTTCTCATATCTTCACATCCTTATGTGCAAATGATAGAACAGAAAAAAATAGATGGGAACCAGAAAAAGTACATGTCTGCAAGACTATTGTACAGTGATTGTTGCAGTGAGGTTGGATATGTGAGATGTTGAAATGCTTAGTTAAACAGGTCTTTTATGTGAAATAGTATTTTATTTGCAGAACTGATTCCTGGTTATTCATGGAAATGGAAGGTTAAAAATTAGGTCACTAAAATCCAGATCATTCCAGAATGAATCATTAACGTGGAGTACTTTTGGCTATTACAGTTTTTATGAGAGTAAGCTGTTGAATAACTTACATGGCTGATCTTAGTTTGATTTCTCATTTGCTTTATATTCTTTTAATATGCAATGAATGTGTAAAATTTTATATGCGCAGTTCAGGACTCTATGGGTATTTGAGTGGGAGGTAACTTAATTGTTACTTTATAATTTTAGTGGGTTCTTATGGTAGGAAAAGACCATGATGACAGCTCTATTGTGTCAAAATTGTATATAATTACAAATAACTTTGGTTGTTTGATTTTGTTTTTCAATTTCAGACAATGCTGATGTTGCTTTAGTAAATTTTTATGCTGACTGGTAAGTAATAACCTTTGCGTTTTTGTTTTACCTCATTGGAGATATTTTTTAACTTGATACAGAGGAAGTTTTCCTTGTTCCAAAAGAGTAGATGGAGAAATCTTTTTCTATTGCAAGACAATATCCCATAGACCAAATTCCATAGACAAAGTCAATTATGGCTCATCTATAGGTAAAACAGTTTGGTAAAGTTTTTTATTTTAAGAGAAATATAACTGACTCCATTCTCCTACATCTAAACTAGTAAAAGCAGATAATAGAAAAACCAAAACAAGATAAAAATAATTTTTTAAAAATACTGGAGTTGTGTGGTTTTCTTGGCTGAGGGAGTAAGGCAGGCTCTGGAGGTGGGGCTGTGGGTGGTAAGTTTAGAAGGAAAAATACTATTGACATTTTGCTACTCATACCATCTACTACTTCTTCCAGGAAGCCTCTGTGCTATCTCTTAGCTAGGTCAGATTCTGCTTTCTCTATTTGCACAGTGCCCATTTCTTTGTCTTATTGCATCGTTTTGGTTTCTGTGTTACTTATTCATGTCCAAGCACTGATGCTTTGAGATCAGTATTCCCAGCATCTAGAACAAGGGCATGATATTGTAAATCTTCAGTGAATGAGGCTTGGAGACAGGAGGAAGGGAGCTCAAGCCAAAGAGGTTTCAAACATTTGTGTAATCTTTATTCCTGGACAACTTGTATTTTATTTGACCCTTTTAGGCATACCTCCTACTTGCTGCTGCTACCCTGTTTCAAGCCGTAGCCTCACAATATCCGTAGATTACTCTAGCAGTCTCCTGATTTTCTCTGCCTGATGTCTTACAGATCTTCAAGCTGTTTTCTACAATATAAGGGATAGTGGTCTTTCCTAAGTGCATATCAGATTAGTTTATGCCCCATCTTTAAACCCTTAAATAGTTTTCCATTAACTCTAAGTTGAAATTCGAGTCTCTTACCTTGACTTACAAGGCCCACTATGATCTGTTGCTGGCTTAACGCTACGCCTGTGTATCTTCATGACTCCATTCCTATATTCTGCTACTGCTGTGCTTCTTTCAGTTCCTGTAATATACTATCCTTTTTTCATAGCTAGATCTTTAACCATATTTCCCATACCAGTATATTCTCTCACCCATGTCTTTACCTAGTTAAATCCTAATCATCTTCCAAGTCTTAGTTTATATGACACTTTCTCCAGGTCACCTTCCTTCATACGTGCCCCATCTCCCTCTGCAATCCAGTTAGAGACTCTTCTTATGTCTTCCATTAACACTCCACAGTTACCCAGTCATATAGCATTTGAATGTTGTAGTTTAGTTGGTAGCTCCTGACTACACAGCTAGTTTTGTGAAAACAGTTACTGTATCTATCTTTTTCAAAAATAATCCCCACATGCTTTGCAGAAAACAAAAAGCAAACCAAACGCATTGTCATCAAGTTGATTTCGACTCGTAGCAACCCTGTGGTAAAGAGCAAAACTGCCCTATAAGGAGTGGCACAAGGAGTGGCTTGTGAATTCAAACTACCGACCTCTTGGTTAACAGCCTAACAGTTAATCACTAAGCCATTAATACTTGACAAATAAGTATGTAAGGAATATTTATTTGAGGAATGAATGTATGTATGGTATGGGTATTTGAAGAACCTTAGTAAAAAGTTGAAGATGTATAAAGAAAATAGCCTTTATAAAATGTGAAAGAATGGTAGCACTTTCTAAAGTAAGATTGTCCAACTATTACATTAAGCATACAGTTTGGTAGATTATCTAGTCTAGTCTTTCACTTAAAAAAAAAATAAGAAAATTGAGCTTCAGAGGAATAAGCTTCCCAAGTTTGTCTGACAGGGTTGTGGCAGAGTAAAACTAGAATGCACTTCTCTTGGCAGAGGAATTTTGAGTGTTGTAAGAAAGAAAAATTGATCATTCTACCCACCTTGTTGGAAAAACTGGACTGGAAATGTGGACTGTTTATAATTATTTGGGAAAAACATATTACACAAAGAAAACCTTGAGTCGTTCATGGATTGGCATTATATTGATTCAACTGAAGATACTTAATGTAATTGGTTCTTGGACATAATCTTGTATTTGTAGGCTAAAAGGCTGGATCCTGAGTTCCATATGTAATTTATGAATGTGGCCCAGTTTAAGAAAGGATTTTCTAATAGAGCTGCGAAAAACAGTGATGTGCTTCAGAGTATAATAAAACATAGTAGATCCCTAATGAGGCTGTTTTGTGCAGTTTTCTTTACAAACATTGTTTTTAATGCTTAGAACCATCCTGCAGGTAGGTATTATAATTTCCATTTTAGGTTGAGGAAATTGAGTCTCAGAAAGAACATGTGGCTATTAAGTAGGGGAACTGGGACTTACACTCAGGTATGTTTGACGTCAAAACTTATTCCCCCACCCCAGGTCATATTACTAAGTACCACCAAATTGTCTCTGCAGGGATTTACAGCTATTTAGCTGATTTGTAAAGGGTTGATTCAAGTGCTGGGATTGGACTTAGATGATCCTTAAGACCCTTGTAATAGATTCATTGCTTTGAATTTTATAAATGTAATGTTTCTGTGTATTTGGATACATGTATTAAGGTACAGCAGTAATGAAATTGTAGTTTTATTTCACCTCGGTCTTTTGCCTTTTGGTGTTAAAACTGGTCATATTTTAAACTTGAACCTGTGCTTAAGTGCTTACTGAACAGCAAACTAGATACTCCAGAAAGAAGGAGTACTTGATCTGTGTCTTCACCCAGTGTGTAAACCTGGAGCCAGTCACTGATTCTTGAGTGTGCCACATCCTTGTTCATAAGTAACCATTGAACAGTCCCTCCTCTTGCTTCCCCCTGCCCCAGCACCCAATTTTTAGCAAACTGTAAGAACCCACAGACCTGTGGTCCTAGCGTCTACAGTTCTTCCATTCTATTAGCTTATTTATTTAATAGACATCTGTTGAATGCTTATTAGAATATGTAGTCAAATAAGACACGGTCCCTGATGTCCACAGACCCCACCCACCTATCTCAGATTGGAGAGATTTAAGAATACTAAGAGGAAAAAGCTACTTGAAAGCAAGAGATTGAAGATACAGATTGTGTCTCCTTGATATGTTCTAGGACATCTCCTTAGGAAGTCAGGTGAGTGGGCTAGAATAGGTATATATATAAAGAAATAGGGAGGAAGTATAAAATTTGTGTTCACTCTTAGGCTTTATAGTGTCTTCATTGAATTATAACTAAAGTATATGAACTAGTCACATGTGAATGAAGGAGTTTGCAGGCTTCATTTGAATAAATTTCTTGATGGAAAAGGACTCTGAAAACAGTGATAACAGTTAGTTTCTGCATGTTAATACCCAGCCTTTTCATGTGAGAAAAGGACCATTCTGACCCAGCTAATGATGTGCTGATTCTGATTCTTCCCTTCTTTCTTAATAGGTTCCATTCCTTACTGACAGAGTTTATTTGTCAAGTGGTTAGGCTGAGTAAGGGATAGTCAGAAGTATAAAGTTGCTGGAATATTGTGGTGTTTATCCCCCTCTTTTTAAAGTGAAAAAAAACAAAAAAAGGAAATGCGGGGAAGATGTGTTATTTAGGAATTTAAAAGTATTTGCACCTGGACTTAATGTGTACAGATATAAAAGACCATTTTCAAAAAGAATAAATTTTAGAAGGAAATAGATCATAATACACTTTTAAGACAACTTTATTTATTGAACCTAATTTGCCTATGAGAGTTTGAGTTAGCCAGAGTAATGTCTCATATTTGCGATAACTTACCCTTTTAAAGATGTTATACAGAGAAAGCTGATTACTTTTTGTAAGTGCTCAAGTCTCAGTGGTTACAAGTCCTAGTAGGTATGTTAGAAGACTTATTTCAGACTTGTTTCCTGGCCTTTGTGATAGATCCTTTCGAGTGTGCTCTGTAATATTGGCAATTTTTTAAATGTGAAAAACCAGAATCTTTGCATTATTTATAGTCTTTGAATTGATCTGGGATTTTCCAGATTGACTTCCCTGTCTAGTGAATGGTACCATGATTCCCAATTAAATGTGTGTGTGTGTGAGAGTGAGAGAGATGATCCCACAAAGTTTATTGTACATATACTAAATATAAATGAGTGGTAACTAAAATTTCAGTATTTCTGCTTCCGTTGCTAATTGATATCCTTCTCTGTACATAGGTGTCGTTTCAGCCAGATGTTACATCCAATTTTTGAGGAAGCTTCCAATGTCATTAAGGAAGAATACCCAAGTGAGAATCAAGTAGTGTTTGCCAGAGTTGATTGTGATCAGCACTGTAAGTACCTCCGTCAGCAGTCTGGAAGAAGCTGCCTTACCTATCCTAGAAACCCACACACATCATTTCTTTATCTTTTTTTCCTGAATAATCCACTTGTAGTGAGGTACAAACCAAAGATTCTGGTGACCTTTGTTAAATTTTTAATATTTAACCTTTGTATATTTGTCACAGTATGCATTTTGCCTACGGGAAAGTATTTTGTTGTTTTTTTTCCTTTAAAGGTATTATGGGTTAAAAAAAAAACAAAAACAACCTGTTGCTATCCAGTCAGTTCCAAGTCATAGTGACTTGATAAAATGGAGTAGAACTGCGCGATAGTTTCCAGGGAGTGCTTGGTGGATTCAATCTGCTGACCTTTTGGTTAGCAGCCGTAGCACTTAACTACTGTGCTATCAGGTTTCCATATTATGAGTTGTGAGTCATAATTAGCAATATTTTCTAGCAAAGCAAATATTGAAATCGATAAAATTGAAATAGTTACAGAAGAAAAATTGATTTCTAGTATTCTTAAAGTCATGAAAAAATACCACTTATAGTCATTTCCAGTAAGATAATCTCAGATTTTTGAGTATTTCTTTTACTTAATAGATTGCCCTAGACTATCTTTGAGGTGTAATAGCTCTGGTTACTAATTTATAATTACTGAGAATATTAATAACTTATGTTAACCTTGAAATTCAACTTCTTGGATTTTGCTTGTACCGGTGGAATGTTCATTATAAAATATATCCCATATATTTAACGTGTCTTCAGTGTGAGCTAGTGCACTAGCAGTGGTGATCCTTCCTAAGTGCTCATGTTATGCTTATGCTTTCCTCTTTCATAGTTCTATTATGTCTTTGTTGTCTAACCAGCTGCATTATCAGTTCTTCGACGGCAGGGCCATTTTTGTTTCTTTCAAAATGTTTGGGTGTAAGTGAGTATTTAAGAAAACACTGAAGCAAACCACTTATAAATCTCTGTAATCCAAGCATCTGACATAGTTTCTGAGAGAGAGCAACTTCTCATTAAGAGCTAGTTGCACTGAATTATTTGTAAGTTGGCCTAAATATAGAAACTCTAATTCTGCAAGTTTCCTGTCCTTTACACTTTACCTACCAATTAGAATTTGTGAGGTCACGTCTGTGTATGTGAGAGAAGGAGAGAAACTATTCATTTTACAGATGAGAAAAAGAAATAAAGTGACTTAACCTTTGCCACATAGCTTAATGTGTAATCAAGCTAGAATTAAAATCTAGCTGTTTTGACCCAAATGCCTTTGTATACCTACTGGCTTCTATTCAATTCAACAAGCATTTTGGAATTTATTTGTATATCTTTGTAGTAGGCAAAACAGCTAATGGCAGAGCATTTCAAAGTTCAAGGACAAAAAAACCCAAAGCCCACTGCCATTGAGTCAATTCCAACTTATAATGACCCTATAGGACAAAGTAGAACTCCACCATAAAGTTTCCAAGCAGTGCCTGGTGGATTTGAACTGCCAACCTTTTGATTAGCATCTGTAGCTCTTAACCACTACACCAGCAGGGTTTCCATTTCAAAGTTACATAAACCATATTCCTATACTTCTCACTGCTGAAATTCATAGCTAGATAAGAGTGAAGTAAGCAATAACAGGTTGCCAGTTGAAACATGGACTGCATTTCCACACTGTTTACTGTATTTTTCCTCTGACCTTTCACCCACAGAGAATGTAAGTGGGCTCTGTAAATCTTTCTGTTCTGTTTGTGTTTAATTAGGTATTTCAGTGCAAACAGTAGTCTTTACTTGCACTGAATTTGAACCATAAAAATCAAACGTCGGAAAGATGTACAATAGTTAGTTGCTACTAATGAACGTGGTATCTCAGGCATTGTATATTTTCTCTGATTTTTTTTTCTATCATGATTGAGTGAAAGTATCCAGTCTAAATCAATTTTGCATGCCTGCCTATCTGCAGCTCCATCAGCTCTCCTTAACCAGTGACAGCACATTCCACCTTTTCACTCTATACTTGTGTTATCTTCTTAATGAGCATTTGTCCCCTCCTTTCCCCACTTTTCTCTCCCATCCGGAAAGGAACCAGTAGGACAGCCTCCTGTAAACATGTAAAACTGTAAAGTACACATACCACATGTACACACTGTGTGCATGTATCCAGTCCATTCTTGTCTGAAGAGTTGACTGGCTTCAGGTCAGGGGCAGCAGCAAGTCTAGGACCCATGTTCCCAGGGGACCCTTCAGGCTGTCAGACCATCAGGTCTGGTCATTTAGTAGAGTTCTTGAACTGCACACCTCTTTTCCTCATGTTGCCTCAGCGACTTAACATTGTGTCTCACATAACCGGGCACCATCTGGTTCTTTTGGTCTCATGCTAATGCAGTCTCCCATTCATATGTGTCCTTCTGTATCCTGTCTCCTTTTCCCTCGTCTTTTAGGTTCTTGGTCATTATCTGTTCCTAATGGGTTGGGACCATTTGGTGTTCCTCAGGTGGCAGCTTGCTAGCTTTTAAGACCCCAGACACCACTCACCAATGTGGGATGCAGAAGACTGTCTTAGCTAAAGACTAGTTCTGCCAGTTTACCTCAGTGTCCTGTGAAAACATGGTCCCTTCTACTCTGTCCTTTGAAATATTTGCTAGAGTTTAGAAACCTTTCAGTTCATGGTGTAGTCCAGTTACGCTCGTCTGCTCTCTACTGCGTGCTGTCACTCCCTTCAGCTAACCAAATTGTTATCAACTGTCTAATTTATGAACATCCCTCTCCCTCTCCCCCACCCTTGTAGCCACCAAAGAATCTTTTCTTCTGTACATAAGTCCATTTTTAAGTCCTTATAGCAGAGGTCTCATACAATACTTATCCTTTTGCAGCTGTCTGATTTCACTGACTGTAATGTCTCTCATTGAAACCAAGTTATGAGATGCTTTCTAAAATCATCTTTGTTCTTTCTTATTGCATAGTGCTCCATTGTGTATATGTACCATAGTTTGTTTATCCATTCATCTGTTGATGGGCGCCTAGGTTGATTCCATCTTTTGACTGTTGTGAACAGTGCTGCAATAGGCAGTTGTGGCATGTATGTGTTCGTGTGACTGCCTTTATTTCTGTAGACTATATTCTGAGCCAGTGGAATTGCTGGATTATGTGGTATTTCTATTTCTAGATTTTTTTTTTTTTTACTTTTCATTGTGATTAAGGGAAAGTATATAATCCAGATCAGTTTGCATGCCCACCTATCTGCAGCTCCTTCTGCTCTTCCCACCCAGTGACACCACACTCCTCCTTTCTACTCTGTATTTCTAGTATCCACCTCTAAACCCTCATCTCACCCATCTAGAATGAGACCAGTAGGACAGCCTCCTGTAAATGCATAGAACCATAAAGTACACACACCATGTGGTCACACTGTGTCCCTGAGTCCAGTCCTTTCTTGTCTGAAGAGCAGACTGCAGTACTCGTTTCTGGTCAGTGACAGTAGCAGGTCTAGAGGCCATGTTCCCAAGGGATCCTCTGGGCTGCTGGACCATCATTTCTGGTCTCTTAGTAGAGTTCTTAGGCTGCACACCTCTTTTTCCTTGTGTCGCCTCAGGGACTTTACACTGTGTCCCCTATCATGGCTGTCTTTGGTGGTGGTCAGGCACCATCTGGTTCTTCTGGTCTCATATTGATACAGTCTCCCATTCATAAAGGGTCTTTCTGTCTCCCGGGCAATTTTTTCCTCTTATCTTTATTATTCTCAGGCATCATCTGTTCCAGATGAGTTGGGACTGTTTCGTGTACCTTAGATGGCAGCTTGCTAGCTTGTAAGACCCCAGACACCACTCACCAATATGGGGTGCAGAAGACTCTCTTAGCAATAGACTAGTTCTGCCAATTTGCCTCAATGTCCCCTCAATACATGGTCTCCAGACCCATGTCCTTTCTCCTCTACATTTTGAAATATTAGGTTGAGTTTAGAAAACCTTTCAGTTTATGGTGAAGTCCAGTTAAGTTGATCTGATCTGATCTCTCCTGTGTGGTGTCACTGCTTTTACCTAACTAAATGTCTGTTGACTGTTTAATCTATGACCAAGCCTCTCCCTCACTACCCACCCATGGAGCTGTCAAAGAGTCTTTTCTTCTGTACATACATCAGTTTTTAAGACATTATAGCAGGAGTCTCATACACTATTTGTCCTTTTGCCGTTGACTGATTTCACTCAGCATCGTGTCTTCCAGTTGAAACCAGGGTATGAGCTGCTTCCTAAAATCATCTTTGTTCTTTATCATTGCATAGTGTTGCATTGAGTATATGACCATATCTGCTATTGTGGATGGTGCTTGCAATAAACATTCATGTGCATCTATCTGTTTATTTCTTTTGGATGTATTCTGAGCAGTGGGGTTAATGGATCAAATGGTATTTTTATTTCTAGCTTTTTAAGCAAGTGCCAAATTGCTTTTCAAAGAGGTTGTACCATTTTGCAATCCCACCAGCAGTGTAAGAGAGTTCCAGTCTCTTCCACAGCCTCTCTAGCATTTGTTGTTTTGTGTGTTTTGGATTATGGCCAACCTTGTTGGGGTGAGATAGTATCTCATTGTATTTGATTTGGCTGTTCCTAACAGCTAATGATCATCAACATTTCCTCCTATGTCTTTCAGCTGCCTATGTGTCTTCTTTGGTGAAGTGTCTGTCCATCTCCTTTGCTCATTGCTTAATTGGGTTGTTTGCCTTTTTCTTGTTGATATTTTGCAGTACCTCATAGATTATGGAAATCAGATGTTGATCAGACATGTAGTTGCAAATATTTTTTCCTATTCAGTAGGTGGTCTTTTAACTCCCCTTATAAAGTCTTTGGATGACCATAAGTGTTTGATTTTTAGTATTTCCCACTTATCTGTTTTGTCTTCTGTTGTTTGTACCTTGTTCAGGTTTTGTAGTCTGTCTAAGGCATGTATTAGAACTTCCATTGTTGTCTCTATTTTTTCTTGTATGATCTTTATTGTTTTAGATTTGATGTTTAGGTCTTTGATCCATTTTGAGTAAGGTGTAAGATGTGAGATATGGATCTAGTTTCAGTTTTTTGCAAATGGATATCCAATTTTGCCAACACCATTTGCTAAAGAGACTGTTTTTACCCTACTTTACAACCTTTGGGTGTTTGTCAAATATCAACTGTTCATAAGAGGATGGTGATATTTTGGGGGGTCTCTATTCTGTACCATGGGTCTATATGTCTGTTTTTGTACTAGTACCAGGCTGTTTTAATCAGCGTGGCAGTATAGTAGGTTCTAAGGTCACATAGTGTAAGGCTTTGCACTGTGTTCCTTGTCTTCAGTAGTGCTTTACTTGTCTGAAATTTCTCCCTTTTCCAAACAAAGTTTCTACTCATGCTTTTCTGCTATTGATTTAAACTTTTATGGCTTTATGGTCTGAGAAGATACTTTTCAATAATTCAGTGGTTTGGATTTTGTTGACACTTGCTGTATGGCTTAATAAGTGATCTGTTCTGGAGAATGTTCCATCTGCATTGGAAAAGAAGGTGTACTTATCTCTTGTTGGATAAAAAGTTTTGTGTATGTCAGTGAGGTTTAGTTGGTTTATTGTTGCAGTAAGATCTGTATCTGTATTGAGGTTTTTTTCTGTATGACCTTTCCATTACTGAAAGTGGGTGTTGAAGTCTCCTACTATTATTGTGGAGTGATCGATCTCATTTTTCAATGTTGTCAGCATTTGTTTGATGTATTTAGATACTGTGGTATTGGGTGCATAAATATTTAACATTGTTATATCCTGATTAATGTATTTAAGTTTTCAGTACTTAATAGTGACCATCCTTGTCCATGATGGTGCATTTTAGTCTAAATCTATTTTATCTAAGATAGGTATTGCCATTCCTGCTCTTCTATATATGTTATTGGCTTGGTGTATATTTTTCCATTCCTTTGATTTTCAGTTTGTTTGTATCTTTGAGTCTAAGGTGTGTTTCTCTTAAGCAGCATATAGATGGATCATGTGTTTTTGATCCAAGCTGTTACTCTCTGACTCTTTATTGGAGGATTCAATCCATTTACCTTCAGTGTAATTATTCATAGACATGTGTCTAGTGCTGTCATTTTGGTGCCTTTATTTTTGTGTTGGTGTTTTCTTGGTTCTCTTAATATTCTATTCTGGTTCGTTTTTCTTTATGGTTTTGTTTTCATCCTTTTCATTGTTGATTTTGTGTCTGTTGAGACTTCTGTATTATGTTTCTTGTTTTGATATACAGTGTTTTTAGTTTGCTTTTCCAATACTCCTTTGTTCCCCCCTTAATGTTCTAAGTTTAAAGCAGTCTTTAACTTATGTATATCTCCTTAACTTCCTCTCCACCTGAAAGGGCTATAACTACTGTAATATATCCCTGTTTATGCTGTGATGATGTCATAGTGTATGTGTTAAGATCTCTGTTTCGCTACTTTTAATATTTTAGCTTTGATTGAGCTTTGTGACTTCCCTAACTGAGTGGGACTCTGGATGCTGTGTCCTACATTCCATTCTTGAGTGTACATCTGCTGTTATTGATTTTCTAAATCAAGAGCTTCTTTCAGTGTTTCTTGTAAAATTTTTGTTTGGTTTTTGCAAAGTTTCTAAGCTTCTATTTATCTGAGAATGTCTAAATTTCACTGTCATATTTGAGAGACAATTTTGTAGGATATATTATTCTTGGCTGTAAGTTTTTCTTCTTCAGGGCTTTGTATGTATCACCCCACTGCCTTCTTGCCCAGATGGTTTCTGCCAAAAATCAAAGGACAGCCTCCAGGGCTTCCATTTGTATGTTAGTTTTGCTTTACGCCCAGCTGCCTTTATGAGTGTCTCTTTATGTTTCATTTTAGTAAGCTTGATTATAATATGTCTTGGTGTCTTTCTTTTGGGCTTTGCCTTTTGTGGAGTTCGATTAGCATCCTGAATATTTATGCTCTTCTTTGGTGATGTCAGGAAAGTTTTCTGTCAGCAACTGTAACAGTTCTCTCTGTATTTTCTGCTGACCCTCTCTGTTCCGGAATTCCAATTATTTGTAGACTGTTACTCTTGGATGACAGTGGGGGGCTGGGGTATTCCTATTGATAGAGTCCCACATACTTCTTAATGCTTCAGTTTTGTTGTTTCTTTTCTCTAGTTTCTTCTTGTAAATGCTTGTGTCATTTGCTTTATCTTCAGTTTTGCCAGTTCTGAATTCTATTCCCTCAATCTTTCTCCTTTGGCTTTGCAGTGAATTGTACGACTCTGTTATTTTATTATTGATATGCTGGATTTCAGATCCTTGATGTTCTCGCAGTTCCTATAGCTTGCTTAGTTTTTCATTTTGTTCTAGAAGCCCTCTATACATAATTCTTTTGTATTATACCTCTGGTAATTTCAGAAAGACTTCTTCATCTGGAGAGTTTTTTGATTCTTTATTTTGGGAATTGTCTGGAGCCATGGTGGTCTGCTTCTTTAAATAGTTAAATATTGATTGTTGCCTTTGTAGCCCAAAAAAGCTGTTCACCTTCTCGAGTGTTGCACCAATGGGAGCTGTGGCATAGCTCTAAGAAGGGAGTAAGGGCCTTGCTAGATTGGCCACCAACTGCTGCTGCATGCTTTAGCTGCAGCTGACTTATGTACAGCTTCGCTGATAATAGAGATGCTGTCAATCCCTGCGATGTGCTTGGCTTGGTGGTTGGCCCCAACTGGATCCTCGAGTGGTAGGCCCTGCCTCCTAGCTAATAAAGATGGTGACCTGCTTGTGCTGACTCTCTGCCATGACTCATTTGACACTATGGTGTAGCTCAGGGAAGAGAAGAGAGAAGGATGCTACCTAACTTGGCCGCCAGTGACCACTATATTCCCTGGATGCACTTTAACTTAAAAACTGCTTTTCTGCTGAGAGAGTACTGGCTAGTGGCACTTGATAACAGCCAGGCCCTCAGGGCTGGCATGTCCCACCTCCTGGCTGACAAACATGTCACCCTACTTGTGGAGTCTGTAGGGGCCTGTCAGCAGACTTCGTGGCATGGTATGGTGGAGGGAGGTGGAAATGGTGCTGCCATGCTCATCTGCCTGTTACTGCTCCATTATCTAGATGTGCTCATGCAAAAAACTACTTTTCTGCTGAGAGAGGCATTGTCCAGCAGCAGCTGATAGCATCCTGGCCCTCAGGTGGCAGGCCCTGCCTCCTGGCTGACAAAGACGGCATCTTACTTGTGGAATCTCTTGTGGGCTATCAGCGGATGCAATGATATGGCTCAGTGGAGGGAGGGATTAGGGCACTGCCTCACTCAGCTTCCAGCCGCCACTACATTCTCTAATTACAGTTCTCTTAAACACAGCTTTTTTGCTGTGAGAATCTCTGTCCAGACAGGCACTGTGTGCTCAGTGTAGGAAGTAGCCCCAGCCTAGCCCTCAGGCCTGGGTGACTCAGCCTCTATCAGCTGACCAAGATGGTGTCCCAGCTGAGCTGCCTCTCCTGTGCTGAATCGGCTGTGGCAAAACTCCAGGAGGAGCAGGGGGAAGATCACTGGCACTCTGAGTTGTCAGCTGATGCTGGGTTCTCTAGATGTGGCTGTCCCAAGCACAGCCTCTCTGCTGCAGAAGATGCTGCTTACTTAGGTATTGTGTCTCAGCGTGGTAACTATCCCCTGCTGGGCTCTCAGGCTTGCCAGTCCCAATCCCAGGTCCCAGTTAACAAAGAAGGCATCCATACCGATAAGCCTCTCAGCCACTGCACCAGCAGAAGTGGAACCCACTGTGCTGCTGTCTTGCCTCTGACAAAGGTAGCTTTCATCTTCCTGTTGCCCCGTCTGATTTTACAACCTTACTGCCTGATCTTCGGGCTGCCAAAATGTCTGCACTGCTCCATTCAATTATTTTTCTAAGCCTTAGTTTTCAGAGGAAATCAAGGAGATGTGTGACTAGTCAGCCATGTTGGCTCCGCTTCCTTCTCTGAATTTTTTCGCCTTCTGTGTAATCACTTTTAAAAATAACACGAAACTCTTATTAATAATTTCTTCACATTTTCCTGTTTCTCTCTAGAGATTGTTCTAAGCAGACTGTGCTTTTCGTATCCCCTTTAGTGCCACTTATACCACAGAGATTTTGAGTTGAAAAACACTTAGGAATCCTATAATCTGGAGGGAAAAATACCTGTTAGGCAAATTCTTCTTTGGTGAGAGATTTCATAAGGTGACTTTTGGTTTTTGTGTTGAAAATATACATAACAAAACATGCCTTTCTCAACAATTTCTACATGTACAGTCAGGGAAAACCATTACATTCTTCAAGTTGAGCAACCATTTTCATTATTCTTTTCCCAATCACGGAGCCCTGGGGGTGCACCAGTTAACATGCTCTACTGCCAACATAAAATGTAGGTGGTTTAGACCAACTAGCTGCTCAGTGAGAGAAAGATGTAGCATTCTGCTGTGTACAGATTACAGCTTTGGAAACCCTACAGGCAGTTCCACTGTGTACTGTAGGGTCACTCTGAGTCCAGATTGACTTAATTCTGAATTATAGCAACCCTGTAAGAGAAAGTAGAACTGCCCATGGAGTTTCCAAGGAGTGTGTGTTAGATTTGAATTGTCAGTATTTTGATTAGCAGTGGAATTCTTAACCCCTATACCACCACGGTTTTTCTCTCTCTCTCTCTAATTTGTAGTATTAGATTGCCATATAGGCATACGATGTACTTGAAGTTAATTTTTGTATGTGGTAAAAGTTCATTCTTTACAGTAGTTAAGAGCTTGACTGCTCACCAAAAGCCAGCTAGCTGCTCCTTGGAAACCCTATGAGCAGTTAGTTTTACTCTGTCCTATAGGGTCACCATCAATCAAAATTCGTTTGATGCCAGTAGGTTGTTTTTCTTTTCTTTTTGTCAAACTATTCACTGTTATTTGTTGGAAGACTATCCTTTCTCCAGTAACTGCCTTCATATGTTCTTCAGAATCAGTTGACCAAGTATATTTAGGGTTATTTCTAGTCTCTATTCTATTTGTTGAACTATTTTGCTGTTTTTATGTCAGATGTTACTCTGAGTAACTGTGTAGCTTCATGTAGTTAAGTCTTGAAGTTATGTAATATAAATAAAAGTTAATCCATGCAAAGTACTTAGAATAGTAGTTGGTACTTAACAGCAGGAACAACAAAACATTGCATCAATTCCAACTCATAGTGACCCCAAAGGATAGAGACGTGCCTCTTAAGTTTTCTAAGACTGTAGCCTTTATGGGAGCGGACTGCACATTTTTCTTCTAAAGAGTGTCTGGAGACTTCAGTTGCCAAGTTTTAGCCCTGAGTGCTTAATCATTGTGCCACCAGGGTGCTTTAATTGCTATGTAGTAAGTACTGAATAAATCTAAGCTTATTGTTTTCCAGGTTGCCCATTTTTACTCACTTGTTTTTCTAGTTTTCTCATTATAGAACTTAACCTTTTTTCTGTTGATTCTTTTAGCCTTGGTTGTATATTCATGGGGTCTGCCTTAGTTTCCTTATGACATTTTTTTCCAGCCAAGAGTACTCACTTTGTTTCTTCAGGATTAGTTTTTGTGAGGCATAGGAAGCTTCCTAGCAAGAGTAGAAGTGGTCTTAAAACCAAAATATTGTCCTACCCGCATATGTCTCTTTCTTATTAATTATTTGTCTAGTATTGTGGCAGCCTTTGTTCTGCTCTCTACTAGAATACTAGTCTCTGCTTTGCTTCTGATTCACTGCTTTACCTGCACTTGCCGTTTAAAGTAAAAATGTTACTTCTTGGCAAAGTTCCTGTAGAAAGTTTCTAGTCAAATTACCTGGAAAAAATTATTGTGTATTGAGTGCTTACTTGAGTTTAGGTATGCTTTATGTGTAGTATTCTGGTTAAACTTTATCACAACTCCTCGATTTAGACAGTATTGTTCATTCCATCAACAGACTTTTTTAGTGCCTCATGATCTGACAGTTTAGTCCACAAACTTAATTGGTTCTAAGTGCTATATACCTCATTGCTGAATATCACTGCAGTCCCCTTTGAAGTACTCCCTTTGAGAACCTGTGCACCAATGCCAGCACCTAGTCAAACCTTCAAAGTAATTTTGGAACTCTTTCTGGAATGACCACGGTGCATGGTGGCACTGTGGCAAGTTTGCAGACTTAATTGTAGCAGTGAGGTGTGTAGCACTTTTTCTAGGGTGGGTTCGCAAACTCAGTTGACATTCCTCATATTTATGTAATACAGCGAGTTGAGTCCTAAAGATACGATAATGACACACTCTGGAGGTGGGAAAAATAAGTGCGTAATTGCACATTGGGATAGCTGTTCTGAAGAGAAGATGTTGGGTGCTATGAGGGATTAGGGAAGTCCTGTTTGAGGAAGTGACCCAAGACTTAAAAGGAAAGTTGTAATTATTAAGGGACATGTAAGAAGAATGTTTTAGGCAGAAAGCAAAGTTTTGACATGGGAATTGAAGTGGAACTTTCAGAAAGCTAGAGTATATTATTTTATAGATGAAGATGCTGAGGGACTTACGAGAGTCTGAGTGATTCACCAAGGTTATGTAGTAAATAGAAGAAGCCAGAACTGTAACCAAGGAATATACAGCTTTTACTAGGTAACTATTCTTTTGAAAAGTCGAAATGTTATTTAAGTAGGGTTTTCTCATAGAAAGTAAAATTTCAGCCAGGTTTTTTTTTTTTAATAAAAATGACTTTAAAATGTCTTACTATGAATTAAGGAGCAAATGTGTCTTAATTATGGCTAAATATGAACCAGTGTATATACAATAAAAATATAATTACTAGTATGTGGTAGCATAGTTTCTGTACTATGAGGCCCAGCCTTCTTCTAGGGCAGAATCCTTTTTTCTACTACCAAATGCCAACTGACTACTTATTAACTCATATGCAGTTGGGAAAGTCACTTAAAAATCACTGAATTTGATTAAGCATACCCCATGAAAAGTCTCAAGGTATATGTAGTGAGAGAGAAAAAAAGGAAAGTAATAAGGTGTTGTGGAGTCTAGTTAGCTTGAAAGTGTTCGTTACATTAATTTTCATCTTTGTAGGTCTGGAATTTTTCAGAATAGAAAATGCATGCTAAAAGAATATTGAACCTATGGTTTGTGGTTTGCTAAGAAGAAAAATATATTTACTTATATGGCAAGGGTATTGCTGCCCTGGTGTATTTGAGAAAATGTGTGGAAGGGGCTAGAAATTGGCAGCTGGTATTGTGCGTGTGAGCTATGATATTAGTAATTGTGCTTTCTGTTTTTTATTATAAATGGCTGTAATCACAACTGTTGAATTTACAAAAGCATTTTCTTGAGTAGATTTTTACTGGCATTTTGAAGAATACTTAGAGCCACTTGATGGCTTCTGGGAACTGGCTCACAGATCTCTGAGATTGTCCTGAGTTTTTCACTGGAAACTTCAGATGAGCAGGCCTTGGCGTGAGGCAGCATTTTGTTGGTCATAAAGCTGCCTTTCTTAGGTTGCCGTCTCTGGGGTGGTAATATCTGATGTACCGCCATCTGTTCTGTAAAGTAGATGCACATTTTGTGAATTTTCTACTTTTATGAAGTAGAATTTATCCCAGTAATGCAAAGATGGCTTAATACTAGAAAGTCACATCACTATCTAAAAAAATGAAGAATTAACTTATGTTTTCAGTAAATGCCAAGAGTTGATAAATCACAACACAGAAAGAAATTAATGTGGCAAATGTATGGACCAACATTGCCTTGTGTTGAATTTTTTATCGTTTCATGACTATTACCTCAAAATGTGTTGCAAGGTCAAATTGAGGTGTGACATGTTTGAATTTAGTTCTGAAATGTTACTATCTTAGCCACAAATCTTGCACATTGTTTTGCTTTGAGGAATTTTTGTCAATGTGTTAAACATTTTTTTTTTTTAGCTGCCTTGGTTAAGAATTAAGGATGACGAGAGACTAAAGTTGAGAAACATAGTAACAGAACAATATAAAATGTAATGGCACTACTTTTCATAAAACATTTCAAGTGAGTATTTTTGAAGTAGTCCCTTTGAAAGGCAGTACACCTACGTTGTGCTTAGTGCATGCTGTGAATTTTTTAGGAGTTCTGATCTGAGCCAGTTACAGTAGTCCGTCAGGAAAACCTGTCGTATTACATAGTCATTGAAGACCCTTCCTTGGTGTGGTGTCTGTATTTTGCTTCTCTTGCTTTCATCAAGCAGCATCCTGTGGAGTGTATTCTATTCCATATTTAATTTACTTCTTCATATGACTTTTCCAGACTATTTTTGTTAAAAGGTATAGCTAAATAGGGTGAGAACTTGGGAACTAGAGAATGATATAGTAAGTTAATTTTACCTATTAGCCATTCTACTTCTCTGTGTGAGCAAAATGGAGCAGCCTTGGCTCTCTGTCCTCTACCTCCTCCTCCCAAGAATTTTGGACTCAGATGGAGACTGGAGTGTCATCAGAGAGCTCCCCCAGCTATTTTAAATTCAGTTACATTTTTTGAAACTTGACTGTAAAGCTTGTAGCTTGGATAAACCATCATTAGAATTAAGATATATTTCCTCTCCAAGCCCTAAATTCTCCATGTGCTGTATTTAATGTGGGGAATAAACAAAGTAGAAGGAGGACAGGAAGAGGAAGAGGAAGAGGATGTCAAGGGAATTAGGAAAGAGAATCTGGGGGCAGCACCTTGCGGAACAGCCCCTTCTCACTACCCAGGCGCTTTTGTTATTCCTGTGAGAGTCATAGAGCAGGTACCCTCACTCATCATGCTAACAGGTGTGGGATTTCGAGTTTCATTTTTGTCATAGACCTGACAGTCACCCTCTTGTTTAGCTTCTCCCATCTGGAGGGGGGAGCCTATAAAAGGAAAACGTCACATCTCTAGTGAAAGACATATTTATTGTTGACTTACTTATAGACGACAACAAGAGTCTGTATTAAGGGTCCACATTGGTACATCTTTTTGGTATGCTAGTATATGTTTAGAGCTTAATATAAGAATTTCATCTGAGATTCTAGCTTGTGGAAAAAATGAGGAGGAGGAGTAGCAGTGTTAGTAGCAATGTTAATGTTGATGATAATGATAAAACGTAAGTTCTGTAAGAGCAGAGACCTTGTCTCTTACTCTCCTGTCCCTAGCACCGAAATGTTACATGGCACATAGTTGGTTCCCAGTAATATTATGTTGAATAAGTGGATGGAAAATGAATAATAGCCAGCACTTATGAAATGTTTGTTTAGTGGGTACTGTAAGTACTTTTGATTGGTTATTATTATTTTCCAGTAATCCAAGAAGGTTGATTTTGCCATATTTCATCAAATCTACCTTCAGTTATAAGACAGACTTACTTACACCCCCAAAAAAAAGAAAACTGAGGAAAAAATGGAAGTACAGCACAGTGCTTTCATTTGGAATATTTTATACCTAGTTTAAGAACTATTTTAGGCTTACTTAGATACAGGTTTTTTAAATTATGTTATTAATATCTGCACCTAAACAGATTAATTTGTTCAAGTAATCCTGAAACAACCTCACATTCAGAGTCTGAGTCTTGTGCACCATCTTTTAACTCTGAGTTACATACATTTGTGTTTTTCTGTGCAATATCCATTTCTGTGCCAGTAAGAGTGTTGGGAATGGTTATGACCAAATAGAGTTATATTTCTGCTTCTAGTGGCTTTTTTCCCCCCAAGCTCTTGATACCCATTCTGTAAGTATCAATGCTGGTGCTTTCCTCTTTGACTAACCTCAGTTTATCGCAGCTGAAGTATGTTACTGCTAGTTCATCAACTTTTATTCAGAATCAGTAAGATGTGAACCAACATATTAATAGTGGTATTTCCTAATGGTGGTTGAATTACAAATAGTCTTTGTTTTTTATGTTTGTTATTGTAATTTCTGTATTTTCTTTAAAATTTCTACGCACACACACACACACACTCAGTTAAAACATGCCATTGTTTCAGTTGTAGATGGTGATCTCATTTTAGCACATCTGCTGTTTCCTCCTTTGGGAGATTCGGGAGTAGAATTCATCACTGCTGGGTGATCGTGGGAATTAGAAGGTCCCATCCATCTCCCCCTGATAGGATTATGCTCTCTACTGACCTCCAGTGGCCGTAGGCTGTATTACACCCAGTAAAATGCATTTATGCATTTGCTTGGTAAGTGCTGAGCTTTCAGTCTTCACTAGTATTTTTAGGAAAACTAAAAAAAGAACAAACCGTCTGCCGTGGAGTCGTGCCCAACTCATAGCGACCTTAGAGGATACAGTAGAACTGCCCATAGAGTTTCCAAGAAAAGTACTCCATTATTGTCCTGGAATTAGATAACACATACTCACACATACCAGAGTTGCTCTTACCTGTCTGTGTTTAGTGCTTACTTGAACGTCCCCTATTAGAAAGCTTTTCAGGAAATTTTTGAAAGAGCTGTACGTAGCGATGTGGTAAGAAAAAAGAACAAGAAAAGATAAAGGAAAGAATTTACATGCATAGAACAGATTTTGGATGAATAGCTTTAGCCTGAGCCCTGAATTAGCTTCTAGGCTTTGTTTTGTAACTTTTCTATTTAAGGTTTCTTTTGTTGCTGTTGTGTTTTTGTTTTGGGGTTTTCCTCCATGGTAGGGGAATGGTATGGGAATGGAAAAACATACATATGTAGCAGTGGTTTTTATCCTGGAACCAGAAGAGTAAAAGTCAGTAAACCGTTAACCTCTGAAATTTATGATTCCTTAGCCGTCCATTTTAACATTTGATCTTTCCAGTAAATAATAATTTTAAAAAAGCAAAACATTTATTGTACCCTATAAGTTGTTCTTTTTTATATTGTTAGAATGTCGCATTGTAATTATCTTAAATAACTTTTGTAAAATATTTTTTCTTAAAGGCTACCTCATCTAATGTTCTTGCTGCCTTAGTGTTGTTTGACAATGAAGCAAACAAGTATCTGCCTATTCCACTAACAGTCTTCAGTTAATCTTTTTTTCTCTTAGTCCGTAACCAGAACTTTATGGCAACCTAAGGGTTGTAATGTTTAAATTCATATGCCAAAACTGAAATAAAACTTGCTGCCACTGAAATAATTCATACTTCTGGTGAACCTATTAACAGAAAAGAACTGCTCCGTAGAGTTTTCCTAGCTTTGTAGTCTTTACAGAAGCATGTTGCCAGACCTTTCTTTGCAACACTGCTCCATGGCTTCCACTGCCAACCTTTAGGTTAGTAGATGAGAACCAGTCATTTACTCCATCCAAAACCAA
This sequence comes from Heterohyrax brucei, assembly GCA_028571685.1. Taxonomy (NCBI): domain Eukaryota; kingdom Metazoa; phylum Chordata; class Mammalia; order Hyracoidea; family Procaviidae; genus Heterohyrax; species Heterohyrax brucei. The sequence goes on along the minus strand of CM053150.1, from coordinate 47,830,526 downwards.
ACCCTTTGCTGTTGAGTTGATTCTAAAGCAACCCTATAGGACAGAGTAGAGTTGTCCCATAGGGTTTCCAAGGAGTACCTGATGGATTCAAACCATGAGTCTTTTGGTTAGCAGCCGTAGCACTTAACCACTATGCTACCAGGGTTTCCACTGTGCCACCACATGGACCTGTAACTCATTCACAGATTGTTATTTCTTCTAGGGCTATTGCTGTAGCTTTTCTTACTGGTCTGCCTCATTCACTACCACTGTCTGGTGGATATTTTTAGGGCTGAGATTTACACCTCATTGGCTGCTTACTACATACAGAATAAAACTCAGCCTCCATTGAGTTAGCAGAGTCTGTCTTGGAGTTCTGGCAGTACAGTGGCTAAGAGTTTGACTGTTAAAGTGTTGGCCGTTTAACTCCACCAGCCTTGGAAAGCCTGCAGGGGCAGTTCTGTTCTGTCTTAGAGCGTTCTTCTCCTGTAGGATCACTATGAGTCAGAAGCAACTCAATGGCAGTGGATTTGGTTTTGGGTTTTGGAGGCTGTCTCAGGGAACCTTGGTGACATAGTTGTTAAAGTGCTTGAATGCTAACCAGAAGTTCAACAGTTTGAATCCGCTAGCTTCTCTGAAGGAGAAAGATACGGCAGTTTGAACCTACTAGTTGCTCTGAAGGAGAAAGATATGGCAGTCTGCTTCTGTAAAGATTTACAAACTTGGAAACCGTATGGGGCAATTTTGGCAGGCTTGATCCTGTAGGGTCACGATGAGTTAAAATCAGCTTTACAGCAATGGCTTTGGTTTTGGGAGTCTGTCTCCAGCCATTATGCCCACTAATTCACCAACTTTAGAAAATTAAAAGCTTTATATTGTCTTTGGCAATGCCTCTTGCTGCCTGTTTTCATACTGCCCCTTAGACCTCAGCTGGACAATTGATGTTTCCTATTAGGTTAATTCCTTCTAGGTTCATCACATGGTTTTTTCAGCTAAATCATTTTGGAGATTTAAAAAAAAAATTGTTGGGCTTTCTGCTGACCAATCAATACCACCTAGACAGTTTAGCCTCATTAACACTGAATGTGAGCCTAAATTAGACCTAGCAGGAATATTTTCCCTTTATGGGGCTTCTTATTATCAAATTTTATTTTTACAGTTAATTTCATCATTTTTCCAATGTAGGAGGTAAAAACATCTGGTAGTTTTAATTTGCCACCTCTTGATTACAGCAATATGTTTTTACATGTTTATTGGCCATCTGTGTTTCTTTCAGGACTTGACCGATAATGCCCTCTTATCTTTTTGATCATACTTTTTTTAAAATTGATTAATCATTCTTTATTCTGGATATTACTCATTTGCTTCTAGTACATATTCCACATGTCTTCTTTCCAATTTGTCTTACAACTTTGTGGTATTCTTCAATGTCTAGATATTTATCAGCCTGTGCAATGTCATAATTTGGGAAATGTGTGTTTGATGCTGATACAAGCCCCTTTTACAAGTAGACATTGTCTCCTGTGTGCCAAAGTCCATAAGATACTTTACTTTCTTTCTGGGTTAGCTCTTATCCCCTTAGCTTCCTGTAACATACCAGCATACTGTAGGTATCTTCTAGACACTTAGTAAATTTATACTCTGTATTTTAAGGCCCTCCAGTTTTTAATCTGGAAACCTTGGTGGCGTAGTGGTTAAGCGCTGTGGCTACTATCCGAAAGGCTGACAGTTTGGATCCCCAGGCGCTCCTTGAAAAAACTCTGTGGAGCAGTTTTGCTCTGCCCTATAGGGTCACTGTGAGTCAGAATCAACTTGATGGTGTGGTTGGTTTTGGTTGGTTTAGATTTCAATCCACAACACTAGCTCAGGTGGCTAGGAAAATCTTCACTGGTTTATTTTTCTCTGCCTATGCTAGAAAATCCACAGGCCTAAGACTACAGAAATTGCAGATTTAATTTTCAAAAGGATATAGGAAACCCATAGGTAAGAAAATGTCTAGTGATCTTTGTTTAGCTAGAAAGAGACCTTCCTTTTCTGGAATTTCAGTCATTTAGTCTTCATTGCTTTCATGGTCTCTGATATCTTTCAAAATGTGTTTTGTTTTCTTTAATTGGTGTTTCTTAGTTGTTGGAGCAGGAACAATAGATTTCTGCTACTTACTACATCCTACTTGGAAGTGGAAATCCTTTTGTAGATATTTTTGGGTCTTTGAGAATAACAAGATTATCTGCAAATAGTGGTGTTTTTATTTCTTTCTCACTCTCTCTCTCTGTATTTGTGTTATTACACTGATGAATTTGCATAGACTTGATGGCAATGGGTAACAAGATTACCATGCTGTCTTATTACAGTGACCACATTCTAGTATAATATTGAATAGGAAGTGGTAGCAGGCGTCTTTGTTTTTCTCTTGATCTCAGCAGAAAACTTTTTGTGTTTCAGCCATCATCAAGTTGTTTGGTATTTGTTTATATGGATATCCTTTATCAGATTAAGGAAGCTCCCTTCTGTTCTTAGTTTGCTATGGGTTTTAAACTATGAATAATTGTTGCATTTTATGCATATCTGTATAGATGTATAATAGGTCAGAAGTTTGATTTAACCCTACTTACAAGTTCATTAGTTAGCTGGCTACTGTTTCATGGGTGCTGTTAGAAGACACAAGATTCCTGGGTCATAGACAAAGATCATAATAAAGGATCTGTTTCAGTGTATACTGCTGAGTTTGGGCTTTTGTTGTATTACCTTAAGCAAAATTTGCTTATTTGGAGTTATAAATTTTTCTGCTAGCAAAGAATCTAATGTTAATTTGTGGTATTTGAGAGTCATTTTAATTTTCTTTTATTAAATTCTTCAAAATATCCTTCGTAGTATGTATAAGCTGACTTTAATGACTGTTTTAAAAAGTGGAATCTTAGGCATCCTGATGCTTATCTGGAATGTATCTGTAAGAATAATGATTACAGTCATTTATTAACCCTCTGTGTGATATGTTTGCATTATCCTATTTATTCCTTAAAACAACCCTTGGTGGTAGAAATTATAGTCCTTATATAACAGATGAAAAACTAGGGCAAAGAGAGTTTAACCAGTTTATCCAAGTTCACATAGTAAATAGCAAATTTGTGGTTTAAACCCAAGCATTTTGTATCCAGGCTTGGCTTCTTAACCATTGTAAAACTCAAGTCATGATTAATTTTTCTCTGTCACTAGAAAAAAAAAGAATAACATAACCAAAAAGTTATCAATTATTAATGGCAAGATTTTTAGTATTGGGCTAGTGGGCTCACCCTAAAGAAATATAAGGTAAAGTTAAAACTTTTTTTATTCATCATTTTAGCTGATATAGCCCAAAGATATAGGATAAGCAAGTACCCAACCCTCAAATTGTTTCGTAATGGAATGATGATGAAGAGAGAATACAGAGGTCAGCGGTCAGTGAAAGCACTTGCAGATTACATCAGGCAGCAAAAAAGTGACCCTGTTCAAGAACTTCATGACTTAGAAGAAATCACCACTATTGATGTAAGTTGTTAATTTTCACTGGATGAAGTGAACATTGCCTGTTTAATTAAGCAAATTCTTATACAAACAAAGAATTGGACATTCTCTTATAGTTCATTGTGGTAAATTTGACATATGCATACTTAGTGAATTGAATTTTTCTTGAATTAGTTCTCAAGGGAAATGCTAATATTTTCATAAACTTCTGGATAAAATGTAGAACATACAGTAAAAGTTACACTGATTTGAATTGAGAGCAAAGAAAGTCTAAATTATAAAGAAAGAGAAGCTAAGGTCCAGCAAAGGTAGCCTAATTTCCACATTTTCCTTAGTGAGGGCCCTAAGGATGTGTGCTGTAATCACTCCTGTATCAGATCTTTATATAAGTTGTAGTATCCTCTAAACCTACCAACCTTTCAGTTAGTAGTGGAGCTCTACTGCTTGTGCCAACCAAGGACTCTGTCCCCTAAAACAGCCTGTCTGGACCACTTTATCTGTATGCTAAGTGGTATATAAAACAGTTGAGCTTCCATTTATCCAGACTGTCACTGATAGGTCACAGGTTTGATTTTACCCTATTTAAAAGCTTGTTAGTTAGCTGGCTCCTGTTTCATTGATGCTGTCAGAAGACACAAGACTCCAGGGTGACAGACAAAGATCTTTATTACTTCATCACAAATGACCTCATTTAGGAAAAGACTGTTACTGATTAAATAATTATCTTATTTCTTGATATTTTAAAATAACAGAAGGAAATGTGTATAATTATATTTTATTGTAGTTAAGATTATCTTCAATCGAATGCAATCTTTAATATTTTTCTAGTAAGTGTTAAAAGCCAAATATGCATTTGTAGTGACCACTCATTTGGAGACAGATGAACAACAGCTAAAGCTGCATAGTACCAGAATAAAGAGCAAAATGAAAAAGCATGTTTACAGAACTATGTATGTTTGCAAAATAATTACATACTTTATTTTACAGCGCAGCAAAATAAATATCATTGGATATTTTGAGCAAAAAGATTCAGACACATACAGAGTTTTTGAAAGAGTAGCAAGTATTTTGCATGATGACTGTGCCTTCTTCTCTGCGTTTGGGTAAGTGTTCTCCTGGAGACTGTGTTAGTAAGTCATCTTGGCTGCCACGCTCGTTTCATGTTATATTTGGCCATTTTTGAAGACGACCTCTCCAGAGATTATATCTTTCCTCTTAAAGTTCTTAACCAGCATTTATTATCCATCTTTGGCCTCTTTTAGGGGTTTAAAAGTCTCCTTTCTGTATTTTATCCTATTTTAGAAGGGAAGGGAAGGAATAGACAGGTTAACAGTTAACTCACTTGTGCTTTCTTATAACTCATTTACTAACATTTACCCTGTGGCAGGCAAAATGCTAACCTTTGGGATTACCAACTGAAAGGGCACATTCTCTGTCAATTAAGAAGCAGGAGCTTTAATGGTTTCGTTAATCTCTAGCTATAGACTCACCTTGTCTTCTCTGCTTAAGAGGAGCAAGTCTGCTTTCCAAGACTGGCCCCTCCACTTGTGTGCTCGCTGTCTTCTCAAACTCTAGGACTTTAGTGTGCCTTTTGTTGCTGCCAGCTCTTTTCATGAACTGCTCTTGTCATAAAACATCTGTTTTCCCTTCCTCCTCCTCTGTCTTTTGAAGTACAGCTTTATACCTCTTTTTGTTTCAGAATTTTTTTCATTTAGCTAATACTTGACTACCTTGATTTTCTCAAATTCTAGTCCATAAAAAACGTTAATCTTTTAGAAACTGGCTTTCATCTTCATCAATCTAATGAAACACCTAATACACAGTGACAAAATAACTTCTTAATTTTGAAATTCAGTGTCCTTTTCTCAGTCTTAATCCTCTTCAATTTCTCTAAAGGATGTGCCACTCAACTACCCTTTCCTTTCTTTGCTATATCCAGGCTTGCTGGATGTGGACTCTCCTTGATTTGTTCCTTGCCTTTCTGGCTTCTCTGGCTTTCCTTACTTCCTGCTTTTAAACTATTCTTGTGATTCTGTCCTTTACCGTCTCTTCCCATTTGAGGTTATCTCAACCATCCTTTAACTTCATGCAGTATGATACCTTAATTTTTTTTCATTTCAGTGTATTCTATTTTGTGACTTTTACCATTTATCTTTGTTTTATAATGCTTCTGTGGATTTTGTGTGTGTGTGTGTGTGTGTGTGTGTATTTCCCTGTAGACATTATTGGTGTTTTTTGAAGGTCAATGTGTAAATAAAGAATAAGGAAAATGTTCCCCTGTATTTTTCATGGTATTGCTCTTCAGCCACCTTGCTGTTCCTTGAAGCCCACAAGCAGACACTGCTGCAGCCGAGCCTTTGCCGTTACTGTTCCTTCTGTCTGGAAGTGCTTCTCCCAGACGCCTTACAGAGAGACCTTCCCTTATGACCGTACGTTAAGTAGTACTGCCACCTCTAACTTGTTCTTCTTTATTCCATTATGCCACTTAGTTTTCTTCATAGCATGTTTTCCCACCCAAGATAAATGTGTCTGCTTGCTTCTGTGTCTTCCCCCATCAAGACATAAATTTGTCAGTTTTGTTTTGCTGTATATACAGTGTCAAGACTATACCTGGGCAGAGGAAGCACATAGCATGTAGTTACTGAGTTACTTTTTTTTTTTTTTAATTTTTTTATTTGACATGACTGAGTGAAAATACACATTCTCGTATAAATTTACATGCCCACCTATATGCAGCTTCCACTGCTCTCCCTGCCTGGTGACAGCACACTATTCCTCTCTGCTCCATACATGTCTCATCCTCCCAACAGCCTCCTTTCCCCTCCTCTCCACCCACTCTCCTTCCTCCAGCCAGAGGTCAGCAGGATGATATCCTATAGATGTATAGAACCATAAAGTGCATCCAATATATGGTCACTCTGCATTGCCAAGTCCAATCCATTCCTGTCCAAAGAGTGGACCTTTGTTATAATTTATGGGTAAGGGCAGCATCAGGGCCGGGGGCCGTGCTCTCGGGAACCCTGAAATCGCTGAACCATCAATTGAGGTCTTTTAGTGGAGATCTCAGGATGCACCCTTTTTTATTGTTGTGTTGCCACTGAGACTCCTCTCTGTGAGCTCCATTGCAGCTATCACCGGTGGTGGCCGGGCACCATCCAGTTCTTCCGGTCTCAAGTCGATGGAGGCACCCACTCTTGTGGGTCTCTCTGTCTTCTAGGTTGTCTTTACCGCATGTCATTTTGGTCCTCGGTGAGCGTCTGTTCCTGCTGTGTTGGGACCATTTGCTGTGTCCTCGGATGGCAGCCTGGCAGCTTTTAAGACCCCAGACGCCACTCACCAATGTGGGGTGCAGAGAGCTCTCTTAGCAAAACGCTAGTTGTGCCAATTGGCCTCGATTTTGCCTAAGAGCATGGTCCCCTGCCCCCTGCCCCAGCTACTCTATCCTTGCAGTATTGGGTTAAGTACTCAAGTTATGCTGAAGTCCACTTAATGTTGTTCTTGTTTCTAATGTGTGCTATCACCGCTTTCTCGCAACCAGATTTCTAGCAACTATCTAAACTAAGCCCTCTCCCCCTCACCTTCCCTCCCTCCCCTCCCTTGCAGCTGTCAAAGAGTCTTTCTTCTATACACAATTCTGTTTCTGAGATCTTATCGTAGAGGTCTCATACAGTATTTGGCCTTTAGTTGCTGACTGCTTTCGCTCAACCTAATGTCTTCCAGTTGAAACCAGGTTAGGAGATGTTTCCTGAAATCATTGTTATTCTTTATCATTGCGTAGTGCTCCATTGAATATATGTACCATACTTTACCTATCCATTCTTCTGTTGTTGGGTATCTGGGTTGATTCCATCTTTTTGCTATCGTAGACTGTGCTACGATAAACATTCTGGTACATGTGTCCATTGGTATGAAAGGCTTTGATTCTGTAGGATATATTCCAAGTAGTGGAATTACTGGGTCAAATGTTATATCTATATCCATTTTATTTAAGGAAGCGCCAGATTGCCTTTCAACGAGGCTGGACCATTTTGCAACCCCACCAACAGTGTAGGTGGGTTCCACTTTCTCCACAGCCTCTCCAGCATTTGTTGTTTTGTGTTTTCTGGATCATAGCTAATCTTGTTGGGGTGAGATGGTATCTCATTGTCGTCTTGATATGAATTTCTTTAATAACTAAAGATCATGAACATGTCCGCATGTGGTTTTTGGCTGCCTGGATCTCCTCTTTAGTGAAATATCTGTCTATCTCCTTTGCCCATCACTTAATTGAATGGTTTATCTTCTTCTTATTGATATTTTGTAGTATCTTATAGATTATGGAGATCAGGCATTGGTCTGACATAGAGTTGCCAAATATTTTTTTCCCATTCTGTGGGTATTCTTTTAATTCTATTAATAAAGTCTTTGGATGAGCAAAAGTGTTTGACTCTTAATAGTTCCTGTTTATGTATTTTCTCTTCTGTTGACTGTGGTTTCTTTGACAGATTTTGGAGTCTGTCCTCATTGTGTATTAAAACTTCCGTTGTTGTTCCTACCTTTTCTTGTATGAGCTTTATCGTTTTAGGTTTGATATTTAGGTCTTTTATCCAGTTGGAGTTGGTTTTTGTATAAGGTGTAAGATACGGATCTTGACTGAGTTTATTGCAGATGGGTAACCAATTTTGCCAGCACCATTTGTTGGAGATACTGTTTTTACCCCAGTTTAATGTCTTAGGGCCTTTGTCAAATATCAGCTGTTCATAGGCAGATGGTGTCATCTCTGGGGTCTCAATTCTGTTCCATTGATCGATCTGTCTGTCCTTGTACCAGTACCAGTCTCTTTTGACCACTGTGGCAAGTTACTTAGTTACTTAATGGACCAAACTCTTCCTTTCTCTCAGCAACTAGTTTAACATTTCCTTCCCTTTTTTCCTACAATACTCCAGGCAGAAAGCAGAGATAAGTGAGGGTTCAATTAATCCAATAATAATTCAGAGAAAAAAATTAAACCTATGTGACTTAGAATTTGTTGTAGAATCTACTTACATATGCTTATTGAACATATATGCCATGTACTGTGCTAGGCACAGGAAATAACAATGGGAACAAAAAATTGCTTATTTATGGTACTGTACTCAGGTGATGGTTATTTCAGTTCATCTTTTTAAAAAAATAAACAAATTTGGTTTTAAAAAGTAGAAAATTCATGATTTGAGTCTGTCTTGCAGGTAAATTATGTATATATATGGAGTCCTGGTGGGACAGCTCAGCTGCTAACCAAAAGGTTGACAATTTGAATCTACCAGCCACTCCTTGGAAACCCTGTGGGATGGTTCTCCCCTGTCCAGTAGGGTCACTATGAGTTGGAATTGACTTGATGGCAGTGGGTTCATTTGTAGATAATTTTTTTCTTTCTTTTTATGTGAGCTGTTCAATGACCCTGATGCCCAGTTTCTTGGAAAACAGTCTGGGGTCAAAAACAGCTTTTTACTGCAAAAACTGCCAACTCGAACTTATAAAATACTGAATTGAAAAAAACAGCTAACTAAAATTTCCTTTAAAAAGTCTGTTGCCTAGTAAATCTTTTCTTTAAATATGTGCTTTTCTTGGTTTATTTCAAGTCTTTAGAATTTATCCATTATGAAGTACCTACACAAAATTGGCTTCGTTGCTGATCTACTAGAGACTGGAGAAACCCCAAGAGTGTAGCCCTCAGACACCTTTTAACTCCATACTGAAGTGGCTCCCATGGTTCACCCTTCAGCCAAAGATTTGGTGGGCTTATAGGGCAAACAAAAACATGTGTGAGGAACATGCTTCGTAATTGAGTCATGTATACAAGACTAAATGGGCACACTGGCCAAACAAAGACAAGAAGGCAGGAAGGAACCAGAAAACTGGATGAATGGAAACAGGGAACTCGAGGTGAAGGGGACAGTGTTGACACATCATGGGATTGACACCCAATGAGGCAGAATAATTTGTATACAAATTGTTTAATGAGAAACTCATTTGGTCTGTAAGCTTTCGCCTGAAGCACCATAAAAACAAATTTTTTTCACAAACATCTGCCCTGTCGAGGTGTGTTAACTACTGTTGTTTTCCATGAAAAGTATCCTCCTTATTTCTGCCTTCTTTTAGGTCTGTTTCAAAACCAGAAAGATTCAGTGGAGACAGTATAATCTACAAGCCTCCAGTGGTAAGTTGCTGTTTCTTAGTGTGTAATTTTATGTGTAATTTAAATAAATTTAAGTAAATCTATTGTTTTTTACTTGTTAGTAGTTGCAAAACTATTAAATTTTAGAGTGGTGAAAAACCTCAAAGTACCATCTTGTCTAGTCCAAACCTTTAAAAATAAAGACAGGGACCCAGAGGCAGTAATAGTGACAGAGCATGTTGAGAGATCCTTTGACTTCCATGCCTTTTGTCTGTTTTGTGTTCAGTCTGGAGACTAAATTAAGAAAAAAAAAGATAGTGTTTTCTTTAAACTCCTAGCTGTATGTATAGTCTTAAATCTTCTAGGGTATAAATTTACCTGGTATGTACTAGGCATTAAGGAACAGGTGGGTTGTTTTTAACTCTTGGGTTAAGGATGTGTGTTTAAACACAGAAGCAGCTGGCTAGTCCCAGACTATGGTAGCCACAACTAAGAGACAAAATTATAATATTTGTCATCCTGAATTGATCCAGAGTTCTGTCATTGTATTTTATTTGTACACTTGGAAATAGAAATCTATAGATATTTTCAATTCATAGTTTTCATTTTAATATTGTTTACAGGTTTTTGACACACTGAAGGTTTAATTTTTATGTAGTCAATTGTATCGGTTTTTTTGCTTATGCAGCTCGTTTCCTATGTTGCATTCAGTGTATTTCTTTCAGTAGTTGCTTGTATAGACACTGTTGTTATCTCGTTACATGATGTGAGTTGAGTTTTGACTCACAAGGACCCTATGTGACAGAGTAGAGTTTTCTAGGCTGTAATCTATACCAGGTCTTTCTCTGGAGGAGCTGATGGTTTGATTCAAACTGCAAACCTTTTGGTTAGCAGCCAGAAATCTTACAGTTTATCAGAATCATCTAGTGTCTCGTAATGAATGAGGTCATTAAGCTTACTACCTCTGGAATCAGACTCTCTGGCTTTGAATATTGAATCTGTGACCTAACAGTTATACAGATCTTGAAACTGGAAAAATTGCTTAGCTATTCTGTGCTTTAGCTTCTTCCTTAGTACAGACAGGGATGGCGGCAGTGATAGTACTTGTCTCGTAGTAATATCGTGAGGGTTAAATGAGTGTAGGAAATGTAAAGTGCTGACAACAGTGCATGGGCCCAAGAAGTGCTGCATGGTAGCTCTTATTTTTGTTATCATTGTAGGCACTTAATTTGGAGTGAGGATAGAAACAGGCATTATAGATAATTAATAATAGGTATACCTTACATTTCTATGCATCTTGTATTTTGCAAGCTAGTTCAGTGGAAAGCTCCAAGTTTTCTAACATTTTCAACTCTAACAAATCAGATAATTCAGTTGAATAATTCTTTTCACTCTGCCTGCCTGCCTTCAGTGAAAATACCAATGAACAGTTAATTAACTTAAGTCCAGGGAAAAGCAGAAGGCTTAAATTGACTTAAATCCAGGGAAAAGCAGAAGGCTTAGACACCTCAGGTTGGATAATCAGGTTCCTAATAATCACAGAATTATCAGTTTCTTAACAGCTATAGTCCTTTTTTCTCAGAAGTTCTGAAATTATATGTTCCATGTTTCCTTTAGATCCTCTGTGGTTGTTTTTGTAACAGCTTTCTTGTTGTTTTTGTAACAGCTTTCTGCTCCAGATATGGTATACTTGGGATCTATGACAAATTTTGACCTGACTTTCAACTGGATTCAAGATAAATGTGTTCCTCTTGTCCGAGAAATAACATTTGAAAATGGAGAGGTATGAGCTTTTTAATATGTTGCTATTTTTAATTCAGATTTCTAAAAGAGCAAGCTTCCTCCTTCCATCTGTGTTAACAGACTTAATCACTTGCAGGGAACCTGGGTGGTGCAATGGTTAAGACCTTGGCTGTTAACCACCAAGTTCGGCAGTTTGAACCCACCAGTTGCTCTTTTTGAGAACTCTGTGAGGAGTTCTTAGGGTCATTATGAGTCAGAATCGACTCAACTGCAACAGGTTAATAGGTTACCAGTTGTAAAAATCCACATCGTAAACATAACTGTATCACAGCTAGTTTCATTATACGGGTTCTGCATCTATAGTTCTCCATCTTTGATGCCCCAGAACCCACTGTTGCCATCTAGTAATAACAGCAGTTCACCGTAGCCATGAAAAGAAATCTGAAAATGCATCTCAGGTGATTTTGATACTCATCCTGTTTGAGGATTCTTGCTTTAGAAGCAGTGTTTTTTTGCCACAAAATTATTTTTCTGATTTGCATTGATCCTAAAAGAAAGAAGTCATATTCTCTTTTCACTGTAAGTAATGAAACCAGTTACAAGTGATCATGGAACTGAGCCCCAGTCCACGTATGCACCTGCAGTAAAGCCCACCAGAATACTTGCCACGCCTGTGAAAACCTAAGAGATTGGAGGAGGCAAGCACAAGGGTCTAGGTCTCTGCAGTACCCCTGTTCTTTCTGTACTATATTTGAAAAAGCTTTCATTGATGTCAGATTTTAGCCCTTTCATTTTTAAAACCCACGGTCAGTTAAAGAAAAAAAGAAATTTTTTTATTAAATGTATTAAATGAAAATTTGAAATTTCTGATATCTATATATACTTCAAAGAATATTAAGTATATAGTTCAAAAAATTATCAGAGTAAACACACCCATATAATAGCTACCTAGTGAGAAGCTGGCAAATATTTTCTATAAAGGGACAGAAAATAAGTATTTTTGCTTTGCAGTTCGTAATCTCTGTTGCAGTTACTCAATTTTATACTTGTAGCACAAAAACAGCCTTGATGTAGTATTTAAACAAATGAGGGTGGACACATTTAATTTTTGCGTGTTATAAAATATTGTTTTAAAATTTTTTTTTAACGATTTAAAAAGAAACATAGAAACCACTCTTGGCTTATAGCCATACAGAATCAGGCAGCTGACCAGATTTTACCCACAGGCTGGAATCTGCAAATTCCCGATGTCAACTTAAGAAGTAGAAAATCACCAGAACCCTTGTTCTTCCTAACCATTTCCCTGTTTGCCACTCCATCACCACAATACTGATTTTAAATAGGACTTTCCGAAGTTTTGGCTGCTTTGAATGTAAAATAGAGTCAGTCTCTTGTGTCTGGCTTTTTGCACTCAACATGATGCTTAAGAGATTCCTTTTGCATGAAGGTACAGTTCATTGATTTTTACTGTGATTCCATTATACAAATATATCATGATTTGTGCATTTTGCTGTCAATGAACATGTAGATTGTTTCCAGTATTTTTTACTGTTGTGAATAATGCTGCAATGAACATTCTTTTACATGCCTCTTGGTAAATATATGAACCTCTTGCTATTGGATATGTATACCTGTCAGTAGACTTGCTGAGTCATAGAGCATACATGTATTCAATTTTAGTCGTTGATACAAAACAGTTTTCCAAAGTGATTGTTCCAGTTTACCTTTCTCACCAGTAGTGCATGAAAGGTCATATTGCTTTACATCCTTCCCAACACTTAACAGTATCAACCATTTTTATTTTTATTCCACTTCAGTGTATATGTGATACAGAATCTCATTATGGTTTTAGTTTACACTTATTTGATGGCTAATGAGTTGAAGTGTTTTTAATATGTTTACTAAATATTTGGATATACTCTTGTGAAGTTCTTGTTCATGACTGCCCGTTTGTTACTGAGGTTGGGCGTTTTTTCCTTATTTATTCTAATAGTTCTTAATATATTTTGGAAAAGAGCACTTTGTCAGCTGTATGTGTTGGTAGTATCTTCTCCCATTCTAACTTGCCTTTTCTCTTTCCATTTATATTCATCTTATGTAATATCTTAAGATGTTATAATGCATCAGTCTTTTCCTCTGTGGTTATGCTTCTATACCTAATTTAAGAAAGAAGTTTTCCCCATACTAAGGCAGTGCTTCTTACCTAGGAGCTTTTTTCACTCCCCATAGTGTTTGGGAACATTTGAATTATCACAGCTGGGGTCAGGGGCACACTAGTAGATAGAGGCCTGCAAAGCTGCTCAGCATCCTGTAATACATAGGATAGTCTCCTACAGCAAGGAATTCTTTGTCCCAAGATATCATTAGTGCTAACATGGAGAAACCCTGCCTGGCATCCTGTCTGGCAGACTGCTGAGGGCACTAGCAATCCTGGATTAGAAGTTGAGAAGATCTGAAGGTGGTTTTTAGTCACGCTTTCTGGTTTACTGCTACGATGTGGCTTTTGAGGTACCGACCCAAAAGTAGCTTTGAGAGTCTTCAGAGATTAGCAGAGACTGCCCTCTTGTATGGGCCCTGAACTTCAGGGTGCTGTTTTGCTTTTGCTTGATGCATCTGTAGAAATCTCTGTTCAGCTTATCCCTATCAGCTGCTCTTCTGGAAAAGTAGATGGTCCTGGAGGAAACGCAGCCACAAAGGCAGGGCTTTGTGCACTGGGTTTTCTTCTCCAGTCTTTACCTATTTAACTCTTAAATGTATTTGTTGAGGGTTTTTTTTCCCTCCTCTAGCTTTTCTACTTTTCTCAGTGGTAGGATTGGTTCTAAGTACATCTACCATTATTTTAGAATAAACTTTCTTTAGAACTGTAGCTTAACCTAGTTCTAACAAAACTATTGCAGCAACATCTGGAATGCCTCAAAAAGGAATGTAATCTCAGATTTAATCTCTTCTGTTATCAAGCTATATAGGCATAAGTGCTTTGAGATTTGGGGACACTATAGTCAGACTTCCCAAGATTCCCTGAAATTCTACCCAAGTACTCCCAGAAACTACTATCTCTTGAATCTTGATATCACTGTCTCCAGATTCTGGGCGGAGAGAGCACTAATTAGCTCTAGAGACTGTTGGCCATTGTGGGCAAACTGGAAGCGCCACTTTGTTGCTGTAGAGAACGCTTGTTTCCTTTTTTTTTTTCTGCCTATTGACGTTTCCAGATTGGAGACTTCTCTGGCACCCTGCCCAAGATACGTAAGGCCAAAAGAAACCAAATGCTGCATTGGATCTTGGGTCTTGGGTCCTAAAGTCCCTAGTTGGTTTGCCTTCTTTTGTCCACTTTTTAGCATCTTATGTTTGTTATGTAAAAAATCCAGGGTTTTTATCTGTGCTTCTGAAGTAGAATAGGGAAAAGTGCATCAACTCCATTTTTGTGGAAGCAGAAATCTTTGCAAACAGCATTTTAAACTTTTTTTATAAGATTCTTTTAGGTGACTTAATTTCTCGTTTGCATTTTACTGCATTAAGAAAAACCATTATTGCTTTTATGTCTTTCTGGAACATTTTCAGAGTACTTTTCTACCATTGGTGTTGCTAGGTTCCTTCCAGTCTGTACCAGCTCATAGTGACCCTATGTACTATAGAGCCAAACACTGCACAGTCCTGCATCGTGCTGACAGTCAGTATGCTTGAGCTCATTGTTGCAGTTGCTGTGTCAGTCCATATCACTGAGGGTCTCCCTCTTTTTTTGCTGACCCTCTGCTTTACCAAGTGTGATAGCCAAAATACGTAAGACATGGTCTTGTCATCTTTGCTTATAAGGAGCGTTCTGATTATACCTCTTCCAAGATTGATTTGTTTCATATTATAAGGTAATATTTTATCCTTTAAGCCTTCATAGCAATTTCAGATCAAATGTATGAACATGTGCATTAGATTCTCTGAATCTGTTTACTTAGGCACACTATTGCGAATCCAATCCATTGTGGACTGGTTCTTTGCACTGAAAGAGTGCAAACCATCTGACATATCAACGTACCTACTGGGACATCCTCCTTGTCATTTATAATGGCTGTTTCTTAAGGCAGTTGAGGTTCCACAAATGGCTTCTCATTAAACGTGATTGTTTTTAAAGCTGAAAGTTTAAATGTTGTAAATATGTAGCTGTAATTTTATGTAACAATACCATATTTCAAGATATTTTAGAATTTTGATAGCACAAAAGACAACTGAGTGAAGTTTGTACCACAGCGTCTTTCCTTCTTTTTTTTTCTTAACTTGACCAAGTTTCCTAGTTTCTTTTTCTTTCTGAAATCCCTTGATTCTACACTGTTCCTCTCAAGATTCTTAGAACTTCTGAGTGGCACTGGAGTATTTTTATTTTCATATGACAATTCGGCATTTTGAGCTCATTCTTAGTGACCGTAAAGTATTTTTTTGTTTTATTAATGTTTTGTTGTTTTTTTCAGTGCTGTTTTTGAACTTGCTTTCTAAAGTAGATATTTGCCTTTTTTTAGGATTCTAAGTAGTTCCTTATTGCTCTTTAAGATGCATCCTGCATCTTAATCCTTTGTAGTTGAGCATCCTGAGTAATGGATGCTCAAATGAGTATCTGTCAGACTTTTAGCTGTGTGTCAGTACAGCAGCCATCCATGAAACCCTGAAAGTTGAGTTGTAGGAATGGATCAAAAATTTAGATCAAATAGCTGCTTTCAGACTATTTTTTACTGCAAAGCACAGTAAAAAATAAAATTTCCATTTGATATCTATATCTATAGATGTATATGTGTGTGTGTGTGCCAAAGTTTTTAAGAAACTATACTAACCTTATGTGTACGGTGGACTCTTTTTCTTCTTTTTAATGCTAGATGCCAGTTGGTTTCCTTCCACATAGTCTAGTCTCATTTCCAGCTATTCTTTATAAGTAGTGCTGTAACATAGACTTCTGGAGAACAGTAGTCGTATTTCACAAAATGCAAATGCTTCCTCCTACAATTTGAGTGTTTAACCATAAGGTGTTAGTGATTTTCCACAAAAGCCTGGAAGAGATTGGGATGCTAAACTCCTCCTTTTTTGTGAGCATTCATTTTTTTATGGCTTAAAAATAAAATTTAAATAAGCATAAATTAATAGACTAGTTAAACAGAATGCTGAAAAATTGTTTAAATCAATCTTCTAAAAAAAGCAAACATTTAAAAATATTTGCTTCTTTATTCTTGATTAGTCATCATTCTTTGTCTTTTCTTTGAAATTAAGTACAAGATCAAAATGGAGAGTAGAACTACCCCTTAGGGTTTCCAGGAAGCAACTCCACATCTGGTTGTCTTTATCCCTCTCATGGATCTTTTAATCCCTGCTCATTAACAAAGATTTGGGTGTGGATATGGGGCGACTGGGACACACAAGTAGCATGGATTACCAGTTGCTAGGACTTAGTCATTAATGCTGCTGTAACAGAAATATCAGAGGTGGATGTATTTGACAAAAATTTATTGTCTCACAGTCTAGTAGCCTTCAAGTCCAAATTTAGGGCATCAGCTCCATGGTAAGACTTTCTCCGTCTGTTGGCGGAGGAAGTTCCTTGTAATGCATCAGTCTTCCTTTGGTTTGGGAGCATCTCAGCATGGTAACCTCAGGTGCAAAGCTCATGCCATGCTTCTGGCAGTGTTTTCTTGGTGGTATGAGTTTCCTGTGTCTCTCTCTGCTCACTTCTGTCTTTCATACCTCAAAAGAGGTTGACTTAAAACACCATTCAATCTTGTAGCCTTCATCAGTGTAACTGCCACTAATCTATCTTATTAAATCAGTGGTAGAATTTCTAATACAAAGGGAGATCTCTTCAAATGACAGAATGGTAGACAGTCATACAGCTGTGGGAGTCATGGCCTAACTGAGTCGATACAGATATTTTTGGGAAGACATAATTCAGTCCATGACATATATAAGGAGCCCTGGTGGCACAGTAGTTAAGCCCTGGGCTGCTTAGTTGAAAGATGACGTGCCACAGTGGCTGCAACAGCTGTTCTGAAGTTGAAAGATGTGACAGTCTGCTTCTCTAAAGATTACAACCTTAGAAACCCTGTAGAACAGTCCTGTTCTGTCCTTGAGGCTTACCATGAGTCATAATAGACTCAGCAGCAGTGGGTTTGGTTTGGTGTGTTATGTTAACATAAGACTTCAAACTGATACATATGTTTTTCAAAGTACTAATCTGGTGATGATTGTTCTCGTAGTAGTTGTTAGTTCATTCATGTTTTAATAGAGTATGTGGCAAGGTAATGTATTTATTTTGACTTTTTGTTTTCTGAGTCTTTTACATTTAAGTGTCCTTACAGTTAGGACTATTTTGAGTTTAGAAGAACTCTTAAATTTTTGTGCATAACCCTCACATTTTAAAAGTGAGAAGGCTTAAGACTCTGAGGAAAAATGCTGTAACATTTATGATTAAATACATATTAATTGACCAAAGGTGACTGATTTAATTAGCTCACAAATTGATACTTTGAATGATAACTTATATATTAGCAACATTTTCCATTAAAAAAATTTCAATGAATAGACTGTGGAAGAAAATGATAGAGTCCCTTCAGAAAAAGTGAGAAGGTGCTATCATCTCTGCATCCTCTGGCAAGGATGATGAAATTGAGTGGCAAAGGGGTAGTAACTTGCTTAGAATATTCTCATGGATTAATGCAGAGCCAGAGCCAGAGCCAGAAGTCAGGTCTTCAGACCTCTAGTGAGATATTCCTTTCTCATTCCCAGAGGTGACTGCTGGATCCTACTTCTCAGTTACATTCAGCAACATTTGTTGATTTTTTCAGTCATACATTGATTCCATGTAATAGTGTACTAAAATTTATCAGTAAAAGAGAATTGAAATAAGAGTCTCTGTCTTTAAAGGGTTTTCATTACAGTGTTTCATTTAAACATAAAGACAGTTTTTTATGCCAAATGAAGGCACTGATAAAATGTTTTAAGAGTTTAGAGAGTTAATTTTCACTTGTGGGAGAGAGGGTTGGGCTCGAGGAAGACTTCACGGAAGATGCATTTCAGCCGGCGTCAAACAAGTTTCAGAGTGTTTTTTTGGAATGATGAAACTATTCTGGAATTAGATAATGGTAATGGAAAATACTGAATTATACACCTAAAAATAATGAATTTTATGGTGTGTAAATTGTATCTCAAGTTTAAAACAAATACAGGTGACAAGAAGCTTAATAATTTATTCTGTGTAAAAATGAAACAGACTTAAAGGCAGAGAAAGGAACTAGAAGAAAACCTTACTCCATGAAAACAAATCACAGCATTGGTTGTTTTTTATTTATCTTGTCTTTAGGATAAAGGATCTCTGTTGAGGGATTTTCTAAGTTACAGAGTCGTAAAAGGATAGTTAACAGAAATAATTTTGTTATCAGGTCCTTTCTGGACTTTCTTACCATTTGTGGAGGAGAATAAATGATTAAAATCTACCATCTACACATCACATTTCTCTTGTAGTATTCTGTAGTAACTATAATAAAAATTAACAAGCCAGCCAAAAAATTAACTAGCACTTTTTAATTTTCAAGATGTTTTTCTATGTGTGTAGGTACAAAGGCATACAGAAATATGCATACGAAATAGGTACTTGTTAATAATATTAACAAATTGTTTATTGGTTCAGAACTGACTGTATTGTAGAGTTTTCCCATGTGCTTTTTTTTGGCTTTGGGTAAGCTTCTTGTAAGTAG
Organism: Heterohyrax brucei; assembly: GCA_028571685.1. Taxonomy (NCBI): domain Eukaryota; kingdom Metazoa; phylum Chordata; class Mammalia; order Hyracoidea; family Procaviidae; genus Heterohyrax; species Heterohyrax brucei. The sequence goes on along the minus strand of CM053150.1, from coordinate 47,811,446 downwards.
AATGGTTTTCACAATAAGGTTTACAGTAAATACAAATTTGAGAATCAGCTAGTGGTTTTTTTTTTCAATTCGTACTACACTTGTTACCAGAGAAAACCTGGTCTCAGACCCATGCTGCCTGTCACTGTCAAACCAAAATGCAAAGACAGATTGAATCTTTGAAAGCACTTTATTCAGATTGCTGGTGGTCTGAGAGTAAGATGGGTTAGTACCCTAAAAACTCAACATCTCAGCTATGCCCGGCAGGTTGTATAGGAGGGTTTAAGGAGGAAATAGGTCCCAGGTGTGAGGGGTAATGTATAGCTCTCTGAGCCAGCTGTGATGAGTATTTGGGCAGTGTGCTGTAAATTAGCATCACCTTTTCTGGTCATCAGTCAGGAAGAATAGCTTTAGGACCTGGGAAAACAATCTCAGAATCTTTATGAGTACAGATCAGAAGGGAGGTTAGAAATTACAAGTTTGTCTATGGCTAGTAACCCAACAGTCCCCAGTGTTAGTATTATGTCTCATATCTACAAGATTATTTTACTGTGAAAGTAATCGCCTTGATCACATTATTTACAGAGGCCCTCAAGTTCCCTGTTTTACTTCCAATTGTTGACTCAAAAGAGATACTGTGTTTGCCATAGAGCTTCCATTGTATGTTTTCTCACAGACTATTTTGCTAACCTCAGCTTCCTCTGAGAGATTTCATACATATAATACTTTATGGTAACAGGATGGAGGTCTCTTCTTCTCTATTTGCTTCATGCTGAACAGGGATGTGGGCCTGCCCATCTGAGTATAAATTGCTTGCTGATGGTGCCGATAGTCTGTAAGGGCCAAGATGACCATTACTAGGTATTGGTTAGGACCCATAGAATTTTATTTGGAAATGTTGTAGTAAATGCATTTGTGTCCTCAGTTTACTTATACTTAGTAAAATCAACTTCCCAGTCCTCAAGTGGAGTTTTCTGTTGATACTGTTTTCCCAGTATATTCTGATGTGGGTTAGTGTTAGGATTGTTGACACATCTCACATAGTTAGTCCACTGTAAAAGTTCTGTCTCTTCCCTTTTACAGAGGCCAGGCTATTGACGTGAAATTTGGGATCCATCATCAGTAGAACAGTGTCATTCCCCCAAAATCCTTTAAGTTGTTTCCTTGTTTTGGGAGGCTCCATCTTTAAGACTAATTTTTTTCTTCTTTTTTATTTAACATGACTGAGTGAAAATGTACATTCCCGTATAAATTTATGTGCCCACCTATATGCAGCTTCCACTGCTCTCCCTGTCTGGTGACAGCACACTATTCCTCTCTGCTCCATACATGTCTCATCCTCCCAACAGCCTCCTTTCTGCTCCTCTCCACCCACTCTCCTTCCTCCAGCCAGAGGTCAGCAGGATGATATCCTATAGATGTATAGAACCATAAAGTGCAACCAATATATGGTCACTCTGCATTGCCAAGTCCAATCCATTCTTGTCCAAAGAGTGGACCTTTGTTATAATTTATGGGTAAGGGCAGCATCAGGGCCAGGGGCCATGCTCCCAGGGGAACCCTGAAACCACTGGACCATCAGTTGAGGTCTTTTAGAAGACTAATTTTTGTCCCAGAAACACTACAGGACATTGGAGGACATCTATAAAGGAATGTCTTACCAACTGTGACCCCATCAGACATGAGAGTAAACTCCTTATGTTGAATTTTTTTAATCTAAGCCAGTAATCACACAGTCCTGCTTGGAGAGTGGGCCCACTGGGTGATTTAAGGTAGAGATTTTCTTTTTTTAAGACAGATTCAATTTCCTCATCTTCTATATCAAGCATAACCCTTAAATCCCTCATGGAGCTGTTGGTGGTGTGGCTGGGCAATAGATGGGTCTCAAGGCCCTGTCTGTCATCTAGGAAGGCCTGTCCATATAGGCCTTCAGGGACATCAACTAAATGTCCTGTTTTAGGGCACTTAAGACAATCTGCCTTCCAGTGGCCTCATTTTCAACAGTACTACATTGATCTGGATCAGTACTCATTGGCCAGTGAGGTCCTGGTCTCCGGGGACCAACCTGGTTACCTTGAGGTGGGCCTCAGAGAGCTACAGCCAACAACTAGGACTTCTTTTCTCATCTTGCCGCCACTGCTACCAAATCTCTGTTATTAAACACTTTAAAGATCTCCCCTACTACCTGGAATAGTGAGGTCTGAAGTTTTGCCTCAAGCCAATGTGTAACCATGATGGCTTTTACTTTTCTGCCTTTTTTTCCTGCCCCTTTCAGAAGTTGCCCTGGAGCTATATGACCTAGGACGCTAGGGATCTAGCTGTAATCAGGACTGACCCACCCCTGCCCTCATTCTGTTAACTCCCAAAAGACAGTTTTTTTTTCACCTTTTACTCTTACAAGACTCATAAACAAGAAACACTTAACAAGCAAACTTTTAACACAGTCTCTCAGAGACTTTTCACCTAATATTACACACTCCAAGTCCCCACAACTGAACACAAACTTCACAAAAATAATGAGATGTTGAAAAACAGCTTCCCCTCTCCTGTTACTGGACAGAAGGCCAGCATAAAAAGTAGAAATGGGAAGGGTCTGAGTCAAGATGGCAAACTAGATGCACATCTTCTCAGTTACCTCTGAATACTAAGGCCTGGATTGGTGATTCACTGGAGCACTCTGGACACCCAGGGAGCCCTAGGGTATAGCACAGAGTTGTCAGATTGGACTACGCACCGCTAAGTGAGAAATTTCTCTCTCTGGCTCAAGCCAGTGCACGCCAAGCCTGACTCCTGCTGACTCACCACCTGGGTGGACTGTAGATTCTGCTGTTTCATGGAGGGAAGGGCAGCTCAGCCAGGACACCATCTTGGATGGCTGGAAGGTGGAGTCATCCAACTGGAGGCCTCAGCAGGGGTTAATTCCCAAGTGGAGAAGCAGTGCCAGTCCAGCAGGTGTTTTTCCAGCAGAAAGGCTGTGTTTAGCACAGTGTTACCTTATGGGTAGGACCCAGCTGAGGATGGCATCAAGGCCATAACCCCTCCCTGCTTTGAACTATGTCGTAGTATTTAGGGATGGCTAAAGAGGTGCTCCTGTTATCACCTGGAAGGCAGGGCCTGCCACACCTGATGGCCTAACTGATTTTGGCAGCTGTCAGACTGTTCCTAGCTTTTTAAAGTAAGACTGCCTGGACAAATAACTGCTGAATGGCCTGGTGGCATCTCTTCCACCCTTTACTGATCCACATCATAGGGTTGGTTGATGGCTCCCCCAGTGACTACGTAAGTAAGACACTGTCTTTCCCAGCCAGGAGGCAGAGCCTGCCACCTTAGAGAAAACACTGGGGCCAGTCAGTAGAGTATACAGTGGCAGCTGCTGACCAACTCCCTTCTTAGAACTATGCCTCAGCTCCTGTTGAGGTAACACCAGAGAAACTAAACAGTCTCTATATGGCTGAAAGACAGTAAACCATTGCTAGCCATTTAAAGAAACAGTCCACTATGGCTCTGGAAAACTCCCAAAATAAAGAATCAAAAAACGTCCCAGATGAAGAAGCCTTTCTGAAACTATTGGAAGTTGAATACAAAAGAATTGTACATAGAGCCCTCCTACAGATTAAACAAAATGCAGCAAAGCAGAATGAAAGATTAAGCAAGCTATTCAAACTGATGGAACATCAACAATCTGAAATCCAACTGATCAATAACAAAATGACAGAATTAGACAATTTAGTTCAAAGCCAAAAGAGCAGAATTGAGGAGTTGGAAGTCAGATTTAGTGACCTTGAGGATAGAGCAACTGACAGCAGCATTTATGAGGAGAAATCAGAGAAAAAAATATGAAAAATGAAGAAGTACTAAGAAACATGTGGGACTCTATTAAGAGGAATAATCTATGGTTAATTGGAGTTCCTGAACAGGGAGAGATGGTTGAAAACACAGAGAATAATGTTGAGTTGCTGACAGAAAACTTCCCTGAAATTATGAAAGAAAAGAACACAGATACCCAAGATGTGTATCAAACACCACAAAAAGTAGAGCCCAGAAGAAAGACACCAAGACATAATCAAGCTTAATGAAAGACACATAAACAGATTCTGTTAAAGGCAGCAAGATTCAAAGCAAAGCTAACATTCAGAGGGTAGCCTTGTAGGCTTTTGTGTGATTTCTCGACAGAAACGATGTTAGCACGGAGGCAGTGGGATGACACATTCAAATCCTTGAAGGAGAAAAACTTCCAACCAAGAATTATATATCCTACAAAACTGTTTCTCACATATGAAGATGAAATTAAGACATTTGCAGATAAACAGAAGCTTAGAGATTTTGTAAAAGCCAAACCAAACATACAAGAAATACTGAAAGAAGCTCTTTGCTTACAGAAGCAAAAACCATTAAGTGTATATTTAAGGAGGCAATGCAGGACACAGTACCCAGAAAGCCTACTCAGTTAGGGAAGTCACAAAACTCAAAGCTGCAGTATTAAAAGAAGGGAAGCAATGATCATATCATAAAAATTGTGACACCATCACACTAAAAAGAGGGATATAGGACAGTAGTGTAGTCCTTTCAGATGGAGAGTAAATTAGAAAGATATGCAGAAGTTAAAATGGAGTTTAAACTTAGAATATTAAGGGGGAATCATAGGAGTAGCCACAAAGCACACCGAAAAAGCAACATACTAAAACAAGAAACATAGTACAGGAGTCTCAACAAACACAAGACCAACACTGAAAAAGATGAAAAGTCAACCCATAAAGAATGACTCAGAACAGAATAGTAAGAGGAACATAGAATACATCAACATAAAAATAAATGTATCAGACTGACAGCACTAAACACATACCTATCAATAATTACACTGAATGTAAAAAGACTGAATCCTCTGATAAAGAGACAAGTGGTATTCTGAATCAAAAGACACAACTGTCTATATGTTGCTTACAGGAAACACACCTTACACTTAAAGATATAAACAAACTGAAAAAGGATGGAATAATATATATCAAAGCTAACAATATACAGAGAAGAGCAGGTGTGGCAATACTGATCTCAGATTTTAATGGAAAATCCACCATCATGGACAACGATGGTCACTATTTATTGCTGAAAGGCTCAATACACAAGCAGGACTTAACAACATTAAATATTTATGCACCCAATACCAGAGCATCTAAATACATCAAACAAACACTGACTACATTGAAAAATGAGATAGATCACTCCACAATAATAGTTGGAGACTTTAGTACTCCATTTTCAGTAATGGACAAGTCATCTAGAAAAAGTAGAAATGGGGCTGCAGTCTCTCTTTAACCAGATGGTGCACCTACACAGTTTCTCAGACTACATTCAAACTAGGTGACTCCTTAGGGTGCCTTCAGACCAGGTGGTTCCTTAACAGAGTGCAGTGATTGCACACTCACTTTTTAAGTGTTCTCTATAAAGACTGAAAGTAGTAACTATATTTTCCCAAATGTAAAATGTTAATTTTGGGGTAAAGTAAGTGTCATAGCTTCAACTGTCAGCTCTCTGTGGCTATGCTTGAAGCCTTTTATCCAGTACTAGCCAGCAGGTAACCAGTATTTAAGGTAGATCTGTATCTGCAGCAGAGCAAGGCATGTGGCTCCCTCAGAGCCTGGTTTATGGTAAAGGTGGTCATTGGGGGAGCTGAATTCATTCTTTCATTAAAGGTTATGTTTGTATAAACCACAGGGCCTTTTCTCCCAGGTTATAATTTTTACATGTCGTGTGAGTTGACTTCAGAATTGTTCCTGCCTAGAAAATAGCTAGAACCAAGTGGAGAAATCTGATAATTCTCATTGAATACTTCTCTATACAGGAATTGACAGAAGAAGGACTGCCTTTCCTCATACTCTTCCACATGAAAGAGGATACAGAAAGTTTAGAAATATTCCAGAATGAAGTAGCCCGGCAGTTAATAAGTGAAAAAGGTAGATAGATTAAGGTGTTTATTTCTTCTCTCTTTCCCTCCCTGTTCCCTTCCCCTCTCCCTCCTCCCCTGGTCCTTCTCCCTTCCTCCCTTTCTCTGTCCATCTTCCTCCCCACTCTTGTCTCCTCTTTCCTCCTTCCCTCCCTTGCTCCCCCCTTTCGCTTTTTCCCCTTCCCCCCTTTGCTCGCCCTTACTTTCATATCTGCATAAATACGTTTGGGTTAAAAACTTAAGTTCTTTTTAATTCTACTCAACCTCTGATTTTCTATGCAAACGTGAGAGGGCATTAGTGGGGAGTTAATGAGAGATGGCTGTCTTTTTTTATCATGACTTTTAAGGAAAAAAATGAAGTAGCATGAAAATCGGATCATGAATGGACCACGTTAGTTTTGGACACTTTGTTCCGGTGCCTTGATGCTTGTCGTACCCCCTTACCAATAGACATTCTCAGATATTGCTGAGAAAAGCTTACCATAGTCTGAGAAACATTTATTTCTAAATGAAAGAAAGTGGAATTATTGTTTATAGAATTCTTCAAAGCATCTAAAAGGAATTTTAGTTATACCAGCTTACCCTGTGTACTTAGGGAAGAAAGTCAAACAAAAACACTGAAGACATTGTGTAGAGCCATGCACCTAGTCACTCAGTAAATATTTTAGATTAAAAATTAGTCAGTAGAGACTGAAGGGCATATTTGATGGAATGAAGATGCTCCTATGAGTTTGCTCCCTGGAACCTGGGTAATCTGCAGAGCAAATGATTGACTATTTGAGAAAAATCAGAAATTCATTCTAACATTCAAATTTGGAGTGAGTTCATATAATTTCTAAGTAAATGCATATTTCACTTTCTCTGCCCTAAAAGTGAAATAAAAGAGGTGTAACATTTAGGCTTTAGTTTTTATGACCTGTGTTACTCTAAAGAACTTTTTTTGTTCGTTTCAGTGTGTCTCTTCTTTTGCACTTGGAATCTTAGGAATATGGTCAGGAAAATTCTGATCTACCTTTCCAAATTCTATTTCTTTCAAAGGTACAATAAACTTTTTACATGCCGACTGTGACAAATTTAGACATCCTCTTCTGCACATACAGAAAACTCCAGCAGATTGCCCCGTAATAGCCATTGACAGCTTTAGGCATATGTATGTGTTTGGAGACTTCAAGGATGTGTTGTAAGTATTTGTTTTTGCTTCCTCATTACCTACATGTGTCTCAAAAATGAACTTAAAACAGTTGTGTAAATGTTTTAAATAATCCTATGTTGAAAAATACTACTGTAATTAGATGGAAGAGGTTGAGGTGACTGCTACAGTTGTGCAGCGTAGAATGTGGTAATCAACTATGAGAATTATGATCTGTCCCTGTAGAAATGCTAGTATTAGGTGAAGCTATGCTTGGGAATTAATCTCCAAAACAAAACTGACCTATGAGAAATCAGCTATGAATTGAGTATAGTCTTTGCCAGCATGTCTAGGAGAATCAATTATACCCTTGTGTATCAGGTTAAAGAAATTGGTAATATTGCTATCCATTTATGACCATCTACAAAGAATGTTAGATGTATTTAAAACCCCTAAAATTGGTATGTAATGATTAGGAATTTTCTAAGGACAAATAGTTATGAACCTTTCCATGAGTAGGTAAGATTTCTGACTCTTAAGCTATTTAGAGTATTAATAAACTTACAAACCCTGTGGCTACTACAGATAATAAATATTTATTGACTTTGGAGGTGTTAAATACAACAGTTAAAAATGGAGAAGTTTCTTAGTATATAAAATGCTTTTCTGTTTTATTGTCGTTAAGTGAAGGTATACAATCCAAATAAATTTTGCATGCCTGCGTATTTGTAGCTCCTACTGCTCTCCTTGCCCCATGACATCACACTCTTCCTTTTCATGCTGTACTTGTCGTGTCCTAGTAACAAGCTACTGTCCCTTCTTCTCTCCCATCTAGAATGAGACCAGTAGGACAGCCTCCTGCAAATGCATAGAACTATAAAGTACACACACCATATGGTCACGTTGTGTCCCAAAGTCTAGTCCATTTTTGTCTGAAGAGTTGACCTCAGTAATGCTTTCTAGATAGGGGTAGCAGCAAGCCTAGGGGCCATGCTCCCAGGGGAACTGCTGGGCCATGGGACAATCAATTGTGGTCTTTAATCGAGGTCTTGAGCTGCACCCTCTTTTTCTTGTGTTGCCACAGGGACTCAACATTGTGTGCCGTATCATGGCCATCTCTGGTGGTGGCCAGGCACCATCTGGTTCTTCTGGTCTCATGTTGGTACGGTCTCCCATTCACGTGGGTCCTTCTGTCTCCTGGGCTCTTTTTTCCTTGTGTCGTTGGTGTTCTTGGTGATCATCTATTCTTGCTGAGTTGGGACCATTTGGTATACCTCAGATGGCAGCTTGCTAGCATTTAAGACCCCAGATGTCGCTCCACCAATATGGAGTCCAGAAGACTCTCTTAGTGACAGGCTAATTATGGCAGTTGACCTCGATGTCCCCCAAGAGCACAGTCCCCAGATCCCGCCCTTGCTAATCTATCCTTGCAATATTGGGTTGAGATTAGAAGAGCTTTTAGTTTATGGTGAAGTCTTAATATATAAAATGTTTAAGAAATAAATACATTGATTTAAATTAGACTTTTTTGTTTCAAAATTCATTTTAAAGGCACAAATTAGAGAGATTGCTCTGTCCTTTTTACCTTAAAAGATTTAACTTCGAATTAGAGGATGATCTGAAATCCTGTTGCAAAATGAATTACCTCACTCACTTCTTTACTTCAGTAAAGAGGTGATTGGTTGGTTGGCAGAAGAGTCTCAGTCCTAATTCTTGCTTCTTTATATATCAAATATAGATGATGGCACTACCTACTTAAATATTGTTACAAAAATTACTGAGATGATGGCTATGAAATCATTGTTGAACCATGAGGCACTAACATTTCTTAGTTATTGTTATTGTACCTGTTCTTAAAAGGACACCATTTAGCCTATTAATTCATTAAATATTTGTCTAGGTCTTCTGTGTGGCAGTCATTGTGCTAGGAACCAAGGGTTTAAAGTTTAATGAGACTGGATTCCTGTCCTCAAAGAACTCACAACCATGTAAAGACAGAAAACTGCAGGTTAACAGGCAGTTATGTTTTATGATGTGATAAGTTGCCTTGATAGAGATTAACAGTGGGACACGTAGAATGGGGAACCTGAGCTTAGTTTTTATGCGTAAGGTAGATCCTGTGTTACTACATGTTTTCTGGAGGTGAGAAGGAAACATTTTAGAGAAAGAGGCTATCTGGATGTTGACAGCGGAATGTTCAGAGTCATTGGCTGAACACAAGTGGCAGGAGGAAGAATTCTAAGGGACGAGGTTAAGAAAAGTTTGTGGAAGCCTTTATGTATCGTGCTAAGGAGTTTTAACTGTCCTGATTATTAAGAACAGCTAGTGAAGGATCTTAATCAGAGGAGTGATATAGTCAGTTTGTGTGTGTGTGTGTGTGTGTGTGTGTGTGTGTTTTAATTACTCTGGCTGTAATCTGAAGGATGAGTTACAGAGGTCAAAGTAGAATCTAGGAGATTGTTCAGTAAACGAGGCAGGAGTGATAATGTATAGCCAGTATACATAGTCCATGACTTATGACATATTCAAGTTATGATGAATCCCACTTACAACTATCCTTTTTTAAAAATACAGAATAGTAACATAAGGTCTGACAATTAAGTTCACAAACTCATTCTAGAAAAAGTGCTACATACCTCATTGCAGAATATTGGTCACCTTCAAAGTATAGCCCTCAAACTAGCTTCCAATGCCAGTGCCCAGTCTACTCTTCAAAGCAGTTTTGAAACTCTTTTCTGGAATTGCCATCAGAGCAGGCGTCATATTTCCCTTGATGTCCTGAATGCCATGCAGATGCCTTCTTTTCAATATTTACTTTATCTTTGGGTAAAGAAAAAAGTCACTGGGGACCAGATCAGGTGAGTAGGGAGGGTATTTCAATACCGTCCTGTTTATTGGCTAAAAACTCTCTCACAATTAAGTTCACAAACTTGCCTTCTCACTACCATGTACAATGGCCATTCCAGAAAGAGTTCCAAAATTGCTTTGAAGGGTGAACTAGATGCTAGCCTTGGTGCACAACTTCCCAAGGGGAATACTTCAAAGATGACCTTAGTGATACTCAGCAGTGAGGTATGTAGCACTTAGATAATTAAGTTTGCAAACTTAATTGTCAGACCTGTGTGTACCGCATACAGTGTTGCAGTGTATAATTTGCTGATGTTAGCATTCTCAGATCTTCACTCATTGACAAAGATTGGATTTCTAAAGAGAACTGATAATGAAAAGCAACAGTAATGAAAACTTAAAAGATATATATATTCAACTTACATCAGAACCAGCTTACAATGGAACCCCATCATAAATTGGGGACTACTTATAGATGGTTCTTGAATAAATGAATGACTTAAATAAATCCTGGCAAGGGCACTGAAATGAGAGGAAAGCAGAAGGATGTTGAGACATTTGGCAGGTAGAATTAGGAGGACTCAGTATCTTAGTAAGTGGGAGAAGGTGGGGAGACAGCAGTGACAGCCAGAAATCTGATGTGAACAGCTACCAGGGTTATGATGCCGTTAACTGAGATGGAAAATTCAGTGGGGGAACAATTTTTGAGGGAAAGATAATGAGTTCTGTGTGTGGCATATTGAATCTGAGGTGCCTCTCTGTCTAGATGGGTGTCCTGTACCTCGCTATAGGCTTGCTTCCTGAAACTGCAAGCCCAAGCTGAAATAATGAGCTTTTGGGAGAGAGGGTAACTGTTCTAATAACTGGGCTTGCTGTGAGAGTTTCCAGGCACAATGACTGTTGTTTTGTTAGGTCCTGTCAGGTCAAGGCTAACACATAGTGACCCTGTGTGGTGCATGAGGAAACACCGCCCAGCCCTGCACCATGCCCACACAATCACTGTTTATGCTTGAACTCATTGTGTCAGTCCATCTTGTTGAGGGTCTTCCTCTTTTTGTGACTGTGCTTGGCATTAAAATGCGTCCTCACCCATGGGTCATTTATATGACGTATCATCAGTCTATTTCCCCACCTCTAGTAGTAAGTAAATCTTAGGGAGTTTATTTACCTCATCCTTTCACCTGGAAAATTATAGTCCTAACTCTCAAGTATCAAATTATTGGAAATCAACAGGATGCTGACTCAGTTTAGACACTGCATGTTTGATTCACTGATCAGCAACCAGACTAAGCTCAATTTTGGCTTTTATTTCTAGCAATATTGTGGCACACATCAGGGGAATCCTGTTGAGGGTTTCCAACGTGGCTATCTTGAATAGTTTTCTCCTCCAGTTCTGAAATCAGATTTAACACACTCCAGCACTTCTTATCCCATCTGGGGGTCTGCTTCCTGGAGGACCCATAACCCAGGTGGACATATTCTCATGGCCCTGCTCCATTCTTCTGCAGCCGTAGCTCACTGGACAAGAGATGGGCACTTGACCACGGGAGCCTAACATATCAGCAGAGAGCATTCTACTTACAGACACACTGAGCCAGTAAGATTCTCCAAAGAAATATGGAAATGGCAAATGGTCCTCTCATTCTGCAAGTTTGGTCCTATGATAAGAAGGGAGATAAGGAAAGTGACTACACTTGAAGCTCTTTAAAACAAATTACTATTTTAATACCTCCATTAGGTGCCTGATTTCCCCTTTTAGGCAGCGTTCCTTCTAATACTGTTTTAATTGTGAGGAGGCACACATGACGTAAGCTACAGACTGAGCCTATGTGAATAGATGTTAGTGTTAAAGAAACAGATGAAACATACAGCACGGTGAATCCGATACATTCAATGGCTTACATAATTGTTATGGTGCTGTATGGTAATTAAGGCTTAAATGATAAGCAGTTTCCATAAATGGCTGTAATTACTATCACTTAGTAACTCAGCATCTCTGGGGTCAGTTGGGGAAAGTATGATTTTGATGAGGAGAGAGAAGACAGATGGATGGTGCATAGTCTCCTCCCATGACCAAGGTGGACATAAGGAGGGGAGGCTACTGGTGTCCTGCTTCCTTCTCCCTTATTTCAGAGAAACTGAGACTCAGGGAGGTAAAATAACCTGCCAGGTCACACAGCTAATTAGTGACAGAGCTAGGATTCAGATCAGAGTAGATTGGGCCCTAGTGTCCCAAGCTTCTAACATTGTACCAAAACAGTTACATTTTAGTACATGTAAAAAGGAATGTATAATGTAATCGTAAAAAGGGTTTGAAGGAACGGTATTTAGTAGTACCTGAAAGTGGATCATAATCTGTGAATCCTGAAGGTTTTTCTATAGTTGATCAGATTAATTTCCTGCCAGACCCAAAGGAATCAGTTTTACATTAGAGACAGGAAAAGACTGAGGGCCAGTTTGGGAACCTGAGAGCATTAAGGACAGGCGTAGGAGACAGAAGAGAATAAGTGATGGGCTAGGGTAAAGGCTGTTGAAGGAGATTCAAGAGAACTTACCTTCTTAAAAATTGTAGCTAGTGGAATACCGTGTCATCTGGTCCTTTTCTCAGAATTCTTACGTAGCTGCCATTGGAACTTCCAGTGAGTGACAGAGGAGAAAATGAAAGCAGAGAGCTAGCTTCTTGAAGAGTAGCAGAGGAGTTGGACAGGACTCTCAACTGTAGGTTATCTTTACCTTGCTCATTATATTTATGAGCATGAATACCCTGTTCCACCTTGAACAAAAGCAGCATAGTGGTGGTGGTGTCTCTAGACCTCTCTTCTTTGTTCTCTGCAGTGTGGATGTTTTTATCGTAAAGTGTAACCTTGCTCTGTAATTTCGACAAAGTTAGACAGTGTGGTAGAGAAGATCCCAGCAAACTATGGCTTATGCTTCTTAGTGAGTAGCCCATAAACTAAGAATGGTTTTTACATTTTTTAATGGTTGTACTTATTGTACAACTCACAATTATTACTAGTGTGTAAGTATTTTTGTTTTACAAATCATTTTGCTGTATTTTACTTCATTTAACTATAACAGTGAAATAAACATTGAGCACTGGCAGAGCCAGCCACTGTACCATCCTTACTTTAAAGTCAATGTGTGTTCTCAGTTAAGCTTGTAACAAGCTTATTAAAAAGATGTTATTTCCATTTTACAATAAGGAAATTAGGCTCAGAGAGATTTAGCAATTTGACTAGTGACTAAAGAGGCTGTATAGCATAGCAGTTAATCATTCAGACTTTAGATCAAGATGGTTTAGGATTGAATCCCATTCTCTTACCCACTTGAGCTGTATTACTGTCAGCAGGTTGTTTTATAAAATAGGGGTAATAGTAGTGTCAATTTCATAGGATTACTGTGAAGAATAAATAAATACATATATTTGTGCATCTTAGAATGGTGTCTGATACATGGTAAGTACCATTATAAGGCTAACTATTTTAATTATATCAACTCAACAGCAGTGGCTTTATTTTATTTTTTTACAAGCTATAACATACTGAGATTTGAATCCAACTCTGTCAGACTGTAAAAATAATATATTGAAGTAGTTTGAATACAAATAAAGCAGTTTTCTTCATTTTACAGACCAGAAAACTGAAGTTCAAGGAATTAAGTTACTTAAATGGTGAAATACAGTTTTTGTTTGATTTAATACTATAATACATTAGGAAACCATGGTGGCGTAATGGTTAAGTGCTATGGCTGCTGACTTAAAGCCCAGCAGTTCAAATCTGCCAGGCACTCCTTGGAAACTCTGTGGCATAGTTCTGCTCTTGTCTTCTAGGGTTGCTATGAGTTGGCATCGACTCAACAGTACTGGGTTGGGTAATAAAGTGAATTGTATTACATTATTTATAAGTAGAGTTCAAAAGTATTAAGTAATACTAGGAAATCAAACCCAACAATATATAAAAAGAGTAGTATATCACAAGTGGAGTGTGTCCCAGATGTGTAAGACTAGTTCAACATTTAAAAATCAACGACTGTAGATTCAGCATATTAACAAATAAACAAGAAAAGCTAAGGGATCACATAAGTAAATGGAGAAGAACCATTTGACAGTATTCAGCATGCATTCATGATAAAAATGCTCAACCATTTAGAAATACAAAGAGACTTCCTTAATCTGATAAAAGTCATCTGTGTAAAACCTACATGAATATTATTTTTAATCGTCAAATACTGAATGTTTTCCCCTTAAGAGTAGGAACTATGCAAAAGTGTCCACTCTTAACATTTCTATTCAGCATTGTATGAATAGTATTGTATGGAAGTCCTAGAAAGTGGAATAAGATGATAAAAATTAACAAAAGGCATTTAGACTGTAAGGAAAAAATGAAACTATCTTTTTTCACAGATGACATGATTGTGTTTAAACCCTCAGTCTACAAAATAGCTCCTAGTGACTTTAGGTTTTTTGGTTAACTGAACAGTTGGAAACAACAGAAAAAAAAAATCAAGTACAGCTTAAAAAGAAATAAAGAACTATCTAAATAAATCTACCAAAATATATACAGATCTGTATGCTAAAATCTATAAAATGCTGATGAAAAAAATCTAAGATAACCAAAATAAAATAAATGGAGAGACATTGGTTCGTGGATTAGAATACTCAGTGTACTTAAGACATTAGTTCTACCCACATTGATCTTTAGTTTAAAACAGTCCTAGTCAAAATCCCCACTAGGCTTCTTGTGGCTATTGATGAGCTAATTTTAAAATTTACATGGGAAGATAAAGGAACTAGAATAGCCAAAACAGTACTGGGGGGTGGGATGGAGTGAAAATTCATATGACCCATTTTTAAGATGTTCTTAAAGCTAAAATTATTTAAAAAAGAGTTGTATTCATGACATGATCAGTACATTAACCTCTCATACCGAAAAGAATCTAGAGATAGACACAGCAATGTGGTCAGTTGATTTTTTGTTGTTTTTGAAGATGCATAGGCAGTTTGATGGAGAAAGAACATTCTTTTATTTAACTCATGATGAAAGAAACCAGTAAGTGATTGCATGCCATGTATGTGACATTCTGTAAAAGGCAAACTGTGGGAAAAGAGAACAGATCAGTTGTTGACAGGGTTAAGAGGCAAAAGAAAGGTCTGACTCTGAAGGACCAGCCTGAGGAGATTCTTTGGCGTGCTGGAATTGTTCTGTATCCTGTTTGTGGAGGAGTTGTAAGATGCTCTAAATAGGTTACAGTTCATAGAAGTGTAAACCCAAAAAAGTGAATTCAGAATTCTGAAAGTAAATTCTAAAAAAATTAAAATATTACTCAAACATTTGTCAAAGCTCATCTAAATAATACATGTTATGTTGGTGCATTTCACTGGGTTTGAATTTTGCTTCACCTAAAAATAATTGTAAGCACACAAAAAAGGTGTTTGGAGGATGAGAGAAACGTGTTTTAACTTGAAAAATTGTACCTTACCGTGTGAAGAAACTAATTGTATTTATTATGGCAAAGATCCATTTGTTTTCCTTTTTAGCAGATAATTTTGTTGTCTCTTTTTTGACAACTTGTTGTTGATTCACTGATTGTTCCTTCCTACTGGTCAGAAGGTAGGTAAGAGCTCTTTTGTCATCTGTTTTCCTCCGGCAGCAGTGCAGATTCATCTTATCTCCCTGCTCTTCACCTTTAGCTCTTTCTCTTTTCTCATCTGTTGAAGAAGGAAAAAAAAAAATCGAGTGAGGGAAAAATAGCTCCTGAATGTTCTCTATGACTGTGTCACGTTTAAGATTCAATCATTCATAAATTGTTCCTTGAGTAGTAGAAGCAAGTCACATTCTTGGTTGTGCTTATCTTGGGACCTTTATAAAACACACTAACAAGGATTTTGTCTTTAACGTTGTCAGCCATTTGCAATTCTGTGGATTGAGGGGATGTTTTAGCACTTTGCCGAGAGTGACAGTAGATGATCTGAGATGAAATTTAAATTGATCTCCCCATGTTTATCTCGGGTGCATGTGCAATTACTTCAGCACCAGAAAACCTTTCAGAGGCGTTCTGTCAATACAGCTACCTGACAGCCCTTTGTATTTGCAAACTGTGCATTTGGCACCTGCTGGTCTCTGTTGCGTTGGAGCTAGTGGGGAGCCGAATGGGTATACAATGAAGTTATTGGCTAGTGCATCTCAGTGGGAGTTATCGAAGGGAAGAAACAGCACTCATAGGACCTCAGGAGAGTTTGATAAAAAGAAAAAGAAACTGGTAATATTAACACAAGCCAGCAGTTCTTTACTACCAAAAAATAATGATTTAAAAAGTCAATCGAATCTATCCAAGGAATTAAGGTGTTTGTGTGTTTTATTTCTTGTAACAAATATGAAAAACAAACAGTTTCTATTTAAGGTGTATGATGAAAAAAAAAAAAGGCCAAGGCCTCAATAGAAGACAAGCAGCAGTTTATATGAGCAGGAATATAGATTAAAACAAATAATGGAAAAAAAACTGAAGAAATGTAAATTAAAAGACAGCAGTCTTTCACTTATCAGATTCACAAAACAAATTTTAAGAATACAAAACTGACAAATGTTCTGGCAAGAACTGGAAGAACAGACAGTAGCAGCAAAAATGGACTCTTTCATAGGTGTAATTTGCCCATTCTTGTTAGAATTTCTTCCTCTTTTACCCCAAACGTAATCCTCCTTTACTGGAGACTGCTCAAGGAATTAACTACAAAGCAAAAGCCTGATGTGTAAGTTTCCTGCTCTCAGAATGGTCTCTTCTGCTGCCACAAAGCAAGTCTCTGGCAGTTTAGTTCATGCGTGACTAGTAATTAACGAAGTGATGTCAGTGTAACGTGTCCGTTGTGTTTGGTCATTGATCACTTTCCTTGGATTGTTTTGAAGCCATCAGAGTTAAGTTTTTTCGCAGTTGAAGTGGTTGCCTTAGTGGTACATGAAGACCTAAAAACAAGACTCTGAAGTCCCTGCAGAGGTACCTTTCTTTAATAAACATTAGTTTTGTGGCCTTGAGTAATGGTTTGCTTTTCAAAATGTTAAAGTATCTACTGAAGCTGCATGTTTGGTTGAAGAGATTGTAAAGACATTTCCTGTTAGGTTTCTTAAGGAAGGCTACACTGTGTTGATGAAACTGGTACTTACTGGCAGGGCTTCAAGGACCTGCATCTCAAAGGAGGACTCAGCAGCTTCAGATTAAGGGAGAGTCCTAAAATGACACGAAGTTCAGATGGCAGCAGAGATTTTATGGTGCTTGTATTTTTCTTAATTGGTTCGAATTAGTTTCCTAGGGCTGCTGTCATAAGCACCACAAACTGGATGGTTTAAAACAATAGAAATTTATTTTCTCAAAATTCTGGAGCCCAGAAGTCCCAAATCAAGTTGTCAGCAGGGCAAGGCGTCAGTCCGTAGAAGAAGTCCATCCTTGCTTATTCTAGCTTCCAGTGGTCTCAGGCCTTCCTTGGCTTATGATAAGGATATATCCAGTCTCTGCCTCTGTCTTCATGTGTATGGCTGTCTTTGCATCTCTGTGTGTTAATCAATCGGTGTCTCTTTTTCTCTTCCTATAAGGACACCAGTAATATTGAGCTGGGGTCCACCCAGCCCTAATAAGACCTCATGTTAACTGATAACATTTGCAAAGCTGTTTGCAAATGAGGTCACATTCACAGGTACCAAGGGTTAGAAACTGAGCATAATTTTGTGTGTGCTGGTGGGAGGATGGTTTACGAAAACAACCATAATAACATTCTCAGCAGTGTTATGCTCTAATTAGAAAGCTACTTCGATGTTAGTGGTCAGCCCCTAACACTGTTTTTCCCTTGAGCCCTGTTATTTTTACTGTGTTTTAAGTAAAAGTTTAAAAGACAAGTCAGTTTTCTGTTTAACAATTTATGCACGAAAGTAGTGACATTGGTTGCAAACCTTGAAATGTGCCCAGCTTCTCCTCACTTCCACCTTGAGGGCCCTACTCCTGTTCTTCTGGTTTTCCTGTGCTTTCATGTCTTCTCGTCTTTGCTTTGGGCCATATGTTACTCTTTTGGTCTCCTATAGTTAGTTGATTGGTCTCAGGAGCACTTTCCTCGTGGGTATTACTGTTTATTTTATAGACCAGTCTGTTTATCTGGCTGAAAGGTGATCTTCAGCTGTGACTAAGGGCCATAGTCTCAGGGGTTTCTAAGGCAAACAAGTTTGGTCTTTTTTATGAATTTTGAATTTGTTCTACATTTTTCTTCTGTTTTGTCCAGAACTCTCTATTGTGATCCTGGTCAGAGTGTTTGGTAGTGGTAGCCAGGCACCTTCTATTTTTGTGGTCTCAGGCTAACAGAGACCATAGTTTATATGGTCAAATTGCTTCCTTGAGTCTAGTTTTCTTCACTCTCCTTTGCTCTGGATGGGAAGAGACCAACAGTTGTATCTTAAGATGACCAATCTTAAGATGGCTTTTAAGACTCTTAAGATGGCTTTTAAGACTCCAAATGCTATTCACTGAAGTAGGATGTAGAACACTGCCTTTATAAACTATGTTATGCCAGTTAACCTAGATGTCCCCAGAGACTGGTTTTCCAGTCCTCAAGCCCAATAACTCAGTCCTGTGAAGTGTTTGGTTATGTCTAAGAAGTTTCCTTGATTGTGCTTGCAGTGTCTTCATAAGAGCTCAACTGGTAGCCCAAAGGTCAGCAGTATGGATCTACCAGTCACTCCTTGGAAACCCTATGGGGCAGTTCCACCCTGTCACATAGGGTCAGTGTGAGTCACAATCTACTCAAAGGCAATGGGCTTGGTTTTTGGTTTATATATGCAACGTATGCAAATATGTATGTAGTAATATCCACTACTTAATCTGTATATGCAAGGGGGTATACTATGTTATGTCCCCCTACACCTCTTCAGCATATGGATCTGCCTGTGTGTCCGCTTATAAATTATTGTTACTAGCTTGTTGCAGAGTTGTATATATTGTTGTACTTAGTGTAGTTGCCTTTTGTTCCGGCATACCTGTCAGTCTCTTTGTTTGTCTTGGTCATGTTGTACTTCCCTCATACTGTGTATTGCCTTTCTCTTCACCAAAATTAACATGTGTCTACTATCTAGTTGGTGGTTTTTCTTTGTTTCTTCTTCCCTTCATGATAAACATCAAAGAGTGTTACTTTCTGTGTGTAAACCTATTTATCATAGTGTCGCATACTGTGTTTGTTCTTTTGTGATTGACTTATTTAAGCATAATGTTGTCCAAAGTCATTCGTATTGTGAGATGTTTCACAGTTTTGTCATTGTTCGGTATCATTGTGTAAGTAAGTATTCCATTGTATGCATGCACCACTGTCCCTGCCCCCCATCTGTCCATTGATGGGCATTTAGATTGTTTTCATCATTTTGCAATTATGAATAATGCTGCAGTGAGCATGGGTGTGCATGTGTCTCTTCTTATCATGCTTTTATTTCTCAAAAATATGTACTAAGAGTGGGATTGCTGGATCATCTGGTATTTGTATTTCTAGCTTTTCAAGGAAATACCATGCTATTTTCCGTACTGGTTATACCATTTTACACTCCCACCAGCTATGTGTACTAGTTCCACTCTCCTTACAACCTCACCAGCAGCTGCTGTTTTCTTAGTGTTGACTCAGTGCCATTCTCACAAGGCTAAAAGGGTATCTCTGCAGTTTTCATTCGTATCTCTAATGGCTAATATTCCTGAGCATTGTTAGCTGCCTGAATGCTTCTTTGGTCAAGTGTCTGTTAGTGTCTGTTGCCCATTTTTAATTGGATCATTTGCCCTGTTGTCGTTGAGGTGTTGACATTTTCATACATTTTAGAGATTAGACTCTTGCTGGATATGTCACAGCCAAATGTTTTTTCCCAGTCTGTGAATTCTTTTTTTATTCTTCTGAAGAAGTCTTGGTGAACATAAAACAAAACCCGTTCCTGTTCAGTCAGTTCAACTCATAGTGACCCTGTAGGACAGACTAAAACTGCTCCTGTAGCGTTTCCAAGGCTATAAATCTTTATGGAAGCAGAGTCCCACATTTTGTCCTGCAGAACAGCTGGTGCTTTCGAACCACTGACCTTTTAGTTAGCAGCCAAGCACTTTAACTACCCCACCAGAGCTTCTGGGTGAGCATAAGTGTTTAACTTTTAGAAGGCCCCATTTATCTAGTTTATATTCTGTTGTTTGTGCAATTTTTAGTTATGTTTTGTATTCTATTTATGCCATGTATTAGGGCTATTAGTATCATCTCTATTTTGTGCTCCATCATCTGTATGGCTTTAGTTTTACATTTAGGTCTCTCACCCATTTTGAGCTAGTTTTTATATATAGTGTGAGCTTTGGATCCTGTTTGATTTTTCTTCAGATGGAGACTTTTCTTACCCATTTTATGGACTTTGTCAAAGATCAGCTGGCCATAGGTAGGTAGATTTATGTCTGGGTTCTCAGTTCAGTTCTGTTGGTCTGTGTGTCAGTCTATACCAGTACCAGGCTATTTTGACTGCCATGACTCTGTAGTAGTTTCTGAGATCGGGTAGTGTGATGTTCCTGCTTTTTTCCAGTAATGTTTTGCTTATCAAGGGCCTCTTTCCTTTCTGTATGAAGTTGTCAGTTAGTTTTTCTGTGTCATTAAAGAATGTTGTTGAAATTCGGATCGAGATTGTATTGTGTTTGTAGATCGCTTTGGGTAGTATTGACATTTTCACAATGTTAAATCTCCCTATCCATGGGCCTGGTATGTTTTTCCTTTAATCTAGGTCTCTTGTAGTGTTTTGTAGTTTTCTTTTACTCCCTAGTTAAATTTATTCCTAAGTATTTTATCTTTGGGGGGGCTATTGTAAATGGTATTGTTTTACTTATTTCCTTTCCAGAGTTCTCTCTAGTAGTGAAAGAGGAATCTATCTGAGTCTGCCTGTCGATCTTATACCCTGCCACTTTGCTGAATCCTTTTATTGGTTCTGGCAGTTTTCTTGTAAATCCCTGGGATTTTGTGTGCGTAGGATCGTACAGTCTGCAAGTAGGGATTGTTTTACCTGTTTGGATATCCTTTATTTTTCTTTCTTGCCTTGTTGCTCTAGCCATGACTTCTAATACAAATTGAATAAGAGTGATGATAAGGGTTCACTTTGTGGTTCCTGTTCTCAAGGAGGGAAGCCCTGTTCTTTTCCTTGTGATTCTATAGAACATAATTTTTTTCATTACATTATCTGTAATTAAGGAAAATATATAAATGCCTGCCAATGAAAGATACTTAAGGGTACAACATCTTGATAGACAATCATGCATCTGTTAAAATTGTTAGCATAGAAATTTTTCTGTGAAACAGATATTAGGAAGTACAACTTAAGACCAAATGTCTTGATACTCTGATTGTTGTTATTGTCATTAGGTGCTACCAGGTTCGTCCCAATTCATAGCATCCCTATGTACAACAGAACGAAACACTGCCGAGTCCTGCACCATGCCCACAATTGTTATACTTGAGTCCATTATTGCAGCCACTGTGTCAGTCTGTCTCACCAAGAGTCTTCCTCTTTTTCACTCAGTCTCTACTTTACCAAGTGCAATGTCTTTCTCTAGGGACTGATCCCTCCTGACAACACATCTTACGTATGTAACCCATATTCTCACCATCCCTGCTTCTGAGGAGCACTCTGGTTGTACTTCTTCCAAGACAGACCTGTTCGCTCATTTGGCAGTCCATGGTATATTCATTACTCTTCTCCAACACCACAATTCAAAGGCGACCATTATTGTAACTGGGTAAAAATGTTCCACATACTCCTGGCCTGTAAGTTATAGTAGAATGGTAAGATTTGTAGGTGAAATTTAAAAAAGTAAAATTGATCTTGTAGAGTTATAAGTTTGTTTGAACAGTTTTAGCTGATTTTGTATTTGATTTTTGATTTTAGAGTTCCTGGAAAACTTAAGCAATTTGTATTTGACTTGCATTCTGGAAAACTGCATAGAGAATTCCATCACGGGCCCGACCCAACCCTCGATGTTGCTGCAGGACAGGTGGGACTTTTACCTGTTTTTCGTTAGGAACTCTTCTTTCTTTTTTTCTGTTGCCGTTAGCCCTGAAGAGGATTTGAAGTGCTTGTTTATGCATGTGTTTCTGCTCCTAAGTGTCTTTAGAGAGAAATCTGAACAGGTTAAAAAAAGATACACATTTTTCCTTTATTTTTTTAAACTTTAGAGCTTTAGAAATATTATTAGAATATTATAGCATAGTTTCTTGATCATATAAACTAAGGTACTCCAGTATGACCTTTGTGGAATGCAGTTATAAAAAGGGTAAATGCAGTCAACTTCAAATAGAGATAAAGATTGGGAACAGATCATGAAGAAACTAGCAGATTCCATGAACTGTTCAAGCCTTCCTCTGCAACTGGATAAGTGACTACACTATAGAGTAATAATTTGCTGTTCCTGCTAAACCATTATTATAGTTTTGTGTTTTATAGCCAGAATTTTCCTAGTTCTACCTTTTAACTTCAGATACAAGTAATTCGTGTGTTCCCGATTTATTGAATGCTCTTGAGTTTGGGTGGTGCAGACAGGTTCAGAGCTCAGCAACTAACCGAAAGGCAGTCATGTATGTTATGATACTGACAAGGAAGATGATAGATACCACAAGTATCCTAGTCTGTCGTTATTTTAACTAAAACACTTGCATTTATAAAAGAAAAATAAAAGCTGAGTGACTTTTTCTTTATGTTATTTAACATCAAATTAGGTTCTGAGTCAAGATTTCCCTTTAGAAGTCTTATTAAATGCTTTTCCTCAAAATCTAAGGTCCATTTTTCTTTGATAATTAAGCAAGTGCAGAAACAGGCAAGCTCTTTGTTGTCAATAACCCAAAGGTGATTATTCAGCTCAGCAAAGAAGGCCTGTGAGTATTTTATGAGGTTAGGAAGAGCCTTGTATCACTCTTGTATCACCTTTATTTGTTTTGGATCCCTGGTGGTGCAATGATTAAGTGCTCAACTGATAACTAGAAATTCTGCAGTTTGAAATCCTTTGGGGCAGTTCTTCTGTGTCCTATAGGGTCACTTTAAGCTGGAATCGACTTGACAGCAGTGGGTTTGGTTTTTATGTGTTTCATGTAACCCATCAGACAGTGACCTTCTTGTGTTTTATTTATTCATCTTTGTGTACCAATATACAGTGGACACCAAAGGCATGTTTGTTTTATGGTAATAAATTTCAACCTAATCCAAACATCTATAGCCATCTATATGTGTGTATATATATATATATATATATATATATATATATATATATATATTTGGGGGGGAACATGACAAAGTTTCCATTTATGATGGGAATAGGTCATCATAGAGGGTATTTAATATATGTACTGGGTGAATCTGTTAATTACAGGGGATATTATAACAGTGACAGTCATGTGTGTTCTTGAGCTCATAGTGTGGAGATATAGACTGCCCTTTTCCGACTCGATGGCACTTGGCTTGGCTTTCTGTAAAATTCATGGAAGCCTGTCTAAAAATTTCATTGTATTTTCATCCACTTTGGATGCACAAGTAAAATACTGTAGAAATTAATTTCTTGTATAAGTATTTGCTTTCCTTCTTATTTCAACTAAGTTTTAATAACTTCTGGCATCCAGGTAATTGATAATCAGAGCTGTGTCTACAGAGTACATACCTTTAATTCCCTTAGTAATCATTTATAAGTAGCAGGTCGTGGGCCAGTGTAAGGCCATACCACCTTTGAAAAGTATGATAGGGCAGTACCCAGGTGTCACAAACCACCCTTCAGCAAGCAGCAGGCCGTAGTTCTATGTCTGATGTCTCCACTGTAACCCTGTCCCAGAGAGTCTCCGTGGTGTCTGAAATGCAAAAAGCAGGATTTCAGACTGAAGCTTTCTTGGGCAACAGTTGTTTTAATCAGGAATCAGCAAATACTTAGAGAGCAGCCACTATTCATCTAGTCAAACCCAACCGAACCCACTGCTGTTGAGCTGCTTCAGACTCATGGGGAGCCATAGGATTCTAATGCTTCTACAGAAGCTGGCTTCCACATCTTTCTCCCATGGAGCTGCTGGTGGCTCTGGACCACCAGCCTTTTGGTTAGCAGTCAGTTGCTTTAACCATGGCACCACCAGGGCTCCTTACTATTCATCTAAAAAAAGAAGAAACCTGTTGCTGCTGAGTTGATTCTGACTTACAGTGACCCTGTGGGACAGAGTAGAACTGCTCCATAGAGTTTCCAAGGAGTGCATGGTGGATTTAAACTGCTGACCTTTTGGTTAGCAGCTGTAGCATTTAAGCATTATGCCACCAGGACTTTCCAATTAAAATATCGCAACTTCATAAAATATGTTGAAATGGATTTTGTTCTTTTTTTTTGTAGGAATCCCAAGATGTTGCGAGCAGTCCACCTGAGAGCTCTTTCCAGAAGCTGGCACCCAGCGAGTATAGGTATACTTTACTGAGGGATCGAGATGAGCTTTAAAACTTGAAAAACAATTTGCAAGCCTTTCAGACAGACAGACAGCAGCATCAACTTAACATGGTGGAAATAGTAAACCTCTATTTTCATAATTCTGTGTATTTTTATTTTGAATAAACTGAAATATGTTTTGGGTTTTTATTTTATTTTTTTTTTCTCCCCTGACTCAGAATGCATTGTCATTTAATATAGTCTCTTTTTAAAATCTGCTAGGGTTAAAAAAAATAAAAACCAGAGGCCTATCTTTGCTTTAAATCTGTCCTGTTATACTTTTATAAAATCAAGTGAAAGGTGGCATTGCCAGAGACAGACCATTAACTTGCACTATTAGGTTAGGTAGGACTTTGGGGTATTTCCTGTGTAGTATGTGCTTTTCTTTTCATATGATCAATTCTGTTGGTATTTTCAGTTATCGTATTTCCCAAAGCTAAGGGGGTATATATTCTGGATCCTTAGGAGGGGAATAAATTAAAATTTTCACACTGTGTACTGTGTTTTACTGATTGGTCGGATATTGCATGGTGGTATATTTTGGACTCTTAATGTGTAACTTAAACATACTATGAAGAGGAGGAGAGCCATGAGTGTGAACATTTGGCAGGAATTGTCCTTATGAATTAAGAGGAAGAAAATGAAAAGTGTTATTAAATTTCTATGTGTTTGTCTTAAAAAGTGGCATATGGATGGCATTTAAAACTTCAAATGAATCATATCTAATTCTGGGACAGAGAGATGCTGGTGGAGTAGGTTACCAGTGTTGAACTAGATGACTTTTAAGCCTCCTCCAGACCATGAGACTTCAGTTTCCAAAGAGGAATAGCCAGCAGAGAAAATGTATTTCAGTATTTCTAACCTTTTTCTGTCTTGTAGATTCTTGCTACAGCTGTTCAGATCAAAAACAAAGACAGTAAGGATCATAAGCTTTGAATTTTTTTTCTAGTGTAAAATTGCCAGAGGACCCTGCCCCCTCAGAGATTCCTTGACTTCCCAGGCTTGCATTGTACAGTCAGATGGGTCCCAGTGCCAGACCTCAGTACTACCAGGGAACAAAACCAGAGGGAGGGGACCCTTCATGTTGTATCAGGAAGCCCAGTGCCAGAGGACAGACAGGTTCAAAATTGGTTTTCCTCTGGGCCTGGGTCGGTGCTATAGGTCAAGAGTCATTTTTATACTTGGAGTATAAGTCAATCCCAGTTTGGGGAAAGATTATTTTTAAGCTTAAAAGGCTGACATGTGCCATTATATGTAGTATGTAATATATGTAACATCTTCCAGTTCTTTTAAAATAAAACAAATATTTATAATGGATATTAAATGATTGTTATTTTTAAAAAAATCAGCCTAGAATTCTTAATTATGCATGATTTATTCTTAGTTTTGTTTTTTAAAAAAGTCAATAAAATGGTAAGGGGCATGTTTAGTGTTATTTGAATAGATTGTGAACTAGAAAAGCAGAACAGAGTTCTCCCAAAGGGTAGTCATTAGTCCTTATCATTGCTTTTCATTGATAACTTGAGTGAAATCAAAAGTTGTGACCTTCAGGTCAGAGGATGGACCAAATCTGAAGTTCAGAGTGAAAATTCACACACACTGAACAAGTGAGCCCCCATGCTGTACACAACTAACTGGAATAAATTTTTAAGCTTATAATTGGGTTGAAAAAAATAAATTAGTGTGCCAGTATTTAGTTGTAGAGACCTGGTTTGAGAGCAATTCTTATGAAAAAGACTTTAATCACTGTCCAATGTGATTTAAGATAACTGAGTGTTTATTAAAAAAGTGACTAATTCAAGGATGCCTTATTTAGGCTTCATGCATGTGACACTTAGGCTGTCACCCTGACACCATCATTGTCTTTAGACTGTGCAGTCAACAAGGGCAAGGGTGATGAATTTTATGTCAGTATCATCAGTGCCTGGCATTTCTAGGCACTTTGTCATCATCATGAAATGTTTGTTGAATGACTGAGAAGCAACGTGATCCTGGGTGATTGTTGTACCCCTGACGGGCTGAAGTTGTCATTAGGACTTGGTGCTCAGTTTTATCAAAGGTCATTAAGAAGCTCAAGTGTATTCCATGAAAAGACAACTAAGATAGTAAGCTTTGAAACACAGATGTTAAGGCTATTTTGCATGGAGAAGACCCTGGTCTGACAACAATTGTTAGGTATTTGAAAGGCTGTCATTGTTTAGACCCCGGGTGTCAAGTGAGTCCTGGTATTAGATGGAAGTTGTGGAGAAGCAGATTTCAGCTTGACCTTTATTCAGTGCAAGTTTATTAGTACCATAGTATGTGATAAAGAATGCAAAGATGAGTAAAGCATAAGTTATTCCCTAGAGTTACTTACAGTCCAGTTGGGAGATGAATGTGTAAACAAATGAGTATAACAGGCATTTTGGTGTAAGGCAGAAGAATATGGAGGTTAATGGGACAAAAGGTGTTGTCAGTTCAAAGATTTCACTGAGGTTTTATGCAGAGCTTTTTACAGATGGATTAAGTGTTCTTCAAGAGGTAGGGATCTGGGTGGAGGAAATAATCGAAGCACAGGTATGAAATGGTGTAACGCATGGTGAAAAGGCAACAGTTCTTGCAGCGTGGCTAGTGCATAAAGGAGAAGCCTGTAGCTAGGAAACTGGGAAAAGAAATTGGAGACAGAACTGGGGGTTGATCATGCAGGGCCTTGTGTGCCACGCTAAGGGGTTTGTAGACGGTAGATATCCACCAACAGATTTTAAGAAGGGAAGTGGGCACCAAGTTAGGTTTTAGAATGAGTGAGTACTATGGATGTAGGTTTAGGTGTATAAAATGAGCCAGCGGAGGAGATGTGATAGCCAGAAGGAAGGCAGTGACAGCAGACATGAAGGGGAGTGGACACAAGAGATGACAGAGATACAGATTTCATGGGCATTTGTTACAAGCCGAATGTAGAAAGAGGAACAAGGAATTTGCATTGATTCAGTAGCAACTCAGTGGCTCAAATGAATAAGTGCTGGACTGCTAACCAAAAGGTTGGCAACTTGAACATGCTCAGAGGTGCCCTGGGAGAAAGGTGTGGCTGTCTGCTTCCCAGAGGTCACAGCCCTGAAAGCCCTATGCAGCAGTTGTACTCTGTACACATGGGGCCACCATTAATTGGAATTGATGGCAACTAAAAGCAACTACTGTCCAGCTTAAAATCGAGATTTTCCCCCACTGAACTGTAAATCAGAGGCAGAGAACTACAGGTGGCATCCTCTAGTTTACATAGTCTACCCTGGGCCTTCAGCTCCTCAACTGTGAAGAGGCATTCAGGACACGAGTGAAGAACACAGCTGAGTTGCAAAATTAAAACCAGGAACAGGCCATCTCGACTTTGCAGTTCACTGCCTTTTCCAGTTTTCCAAAAATGGCTCCAGTACTGAGGGGGACCATAAAAGGATGGAAACTGGAAGAATTTTTAAAGTCCAGTGAACCTAGAGAGGAGGATAGAGACTGGGCTTTTAAAGCCTCTAGCGTAGCTGTCTAGAGAGCATACTGACGAAGGCTAAAGATTGAAGTGGGCAGGTACAGAGGAAGGAGAAGGCAGCATGATAAAGGCCAGAAAGAGGAGAGTAAAATATAAAACCATGTTGTAAGTGTTAAGGCTTGAATGAGCTTCAATTTGCCAAAAATGCTGAATTGCCAAAAAGGCTTTTTTTTTTTTTTTTTTAACTCAACCTGAGTCAGGGCAGAAGAAGGGATGAAGTAGTATAATGGATTGACAATCAGAAAAAGCAGAATGACTCTTTTTTTTATTTTTTATTTTATTTTTTGCTCTGACAAGGAAATATAGTCCAGCTAAAAAAAGACATCATGGCATAAAAGAACTGTAAAAATGAGAAGTGAAAAAAAAAAAAAAGACAAGAAAATTTCACCACCTTCAATGATTTCAGGGCTTAGGCCCAGATCTGTATCCCAGAGAGCCCTGCCTGAAATTGCAAATGCTTTCCATTAGCAACTACTGGGAATTTTTGAGAAACCATGGCGAATGTAAGATGACAAGACTGGAAATCAACAAATAATTTTCCAGTTTGAGAAATAATAATAGTAAAATAGCTTTAGCTATTTTTGTAAAGTAGAACATCTTGGGAACTATACTGGAATGTTAGTAGTCTGTATTTGGGGCAAAGATTTAAGTAGATGTAAAATAGAAAAAGATTATCAATTTTAAAATCCTTTCAAACCCAGTATTTGAAGTTTCTGAAGACAGTAGTTTCAGAATTTGAAGTTGTTTTATGCTTATGATTGTTTCATGTGTTCAGTAAAACAGGTTGGATAGGGCCTCTGCTTGGCAACTGTTTTTAGCTGTGTTTTAATTTTTGTATGTATTTCCAAGTAATAAAACTATATTTATAAAATATTTCTATCTTTGAGACTCTTTACTAATTCACTTTGTTACAAATTGTGAACACCTTTACTCAGAATCCAGATGACCAGAGTCACAGGCTTTTCTAGGTATAAAGTTATTTTCTAAACCTTATGAGTCAGAAACAAGGACAATAGGTTTGGTTGATTTGAATGGGAAGCTACCTGAACCATGTGCTGATAACGCAAACCCAGAGGATACCTGAACTACTACAGTGCCCTCTTGAAGAGCACACTGGAGAAGGGCAGGTCTGCCCTTAGTTTTTTGGCATCCCTAGAAAGGAAAAATTTAATTACTTCTCTAAAATGGTTTGTTCTTCCTCCACCTAACCGGGTAAATTCCTCTTACTTATCTTTCAATGCCCAGTACAATCCTTACCACCAGTGATCATCGCACAGGACTTCATTTTCAAAGTACTCAGGCTAATACGAAGTTGGAAGTCCTTCTGTTCCTTTCCCTTATGCCCTTGTGAATGCCCTGAAAGCTAGAACTCCACTATCTTTGTATCCTCAGCTCATTAACCAAAAAAACCAAACTCATTGCCATTTAGGTCATAGTGGCCTGATAGGACAGTAGAACTGCCCCTTAGGGTTTCCAGCCAGTGGCTGGAAAGAGAATTTGGCTGGTAACCAAAAGGTTCAAATTGTCAGCCTTTTGGTTACCAGCCAAATTCTTTAACCATTGCACCACCAGGGCTCCCAGCTCACTACAAGTACTCAGTAAGTCTCTGATAAGAAATAAAGACGCCAAATAAATAATAAATGAATGAAAACACAAGAAAGCATAACCACAACTGGACCAGACTGCCTGCTCATCTGCCAGTCTCTATTATCTGATGAGTGTGTCTGCAAATGTGGGTTTGGTTGAATCTAGTCACCTTCAATCCTATGCCCTAAACCGGCTGTGAAGTTCTAAAAGTTTGTGTCTACAATAAAATCTTGATGTGCACACACCAAACCCAGAGGTGTATGTAACTCAGAATGACACTCCAGAGCCTTGCAGAAGAACCAAGACTGCTGTCATTGATTCCAACTCATAGTGACCTTATAGGACCAAGTAGAACTGCTCCATAGAGTTTTCAAGGAGCACGCAGTGGATTTGAACTGCCAGCCTTTTAGTTAACACTTAAGCACTACCCCATCAGGGTGCCTTGCAGAGGTGCTGGGAATTTCCTCATAAAGTCTACAGATTTGCTGTGAGATAGCTAGTCATCTAGCTCGGTCACTCAGGCTTGAGAAAGGACAGGCTATACTGAGTTGAGAAACATTCCAGGTGTGTTTACAGAACACCAGCTATTTACCGTTAAGCAAGCATTAATGATCTATTTTTGCCAGGTTAATGACACGGAACAGGAGACTGTTTCTTTCATTATGGAGCTCAAAGTTGAGCAAAGAAGTAAAAATAGGTAAAATGCTTGTAAGTGCTATCGGGTGAGGTAAGCACAGGGGCACAGAGGTATGTGCTAAGTCTTGGGGAGCCTAGAGAAAAGCGGCTTCTTGGCTAGGGACACAAAGTTATATTTGCCTAAACATATCAGGTTCCCTCTGCCCTCCAGTGGAATTATTAGTCTTTTATCATTACTTTTCAGTAATAGCAAAGTTATAGGAGGTGGGGAGGGAGCAATCATGGAAAAATGAGTTTTTTTTTTAAATAGGAGATAAAATATTTTAAGGTATATATCCAAGAAACTGGAAGAGGGACTCAAATGATTCTTGTATGCCAATGTTCATTTGCAGTATTATTCACAATAACCAAAAGGTGGAAGCAAATGTCCATCAACAGAGCAATGGATAAACAGAAATGTGGTGTGTGTGTATATATATGTATATACATATACATATGTATATATATATACACAATGAAATTTTATTCAGTTTTAAAGAGAAATGAAATTCTGCTGCATGCTATGACTTGCATGAACCTTGAAAACATGCTGAATGTAATAAGACATGATAGGATAAATATTGTCTGCTGCTACTGATATATCTAGAATAGGCACTGACAGACGAAGGTTGGTTAGTGGTTACTGTGGCCTCACTGGCAGCAGGAATGGGAATTACTGCTGTAGGGGTACTGCATTTATCAGAGGTGATGGGAAACTTTTGGAAATGGAGAATGCTGATGGTAGCATAACAGTGAATTAATGTCACTGAATTGTACCCTTAAAAATGATGAAAATGGCAAAATTTTTGTTACATGTATTTTACCACAATAAAAATTTTACAACACTTAAGATGATTCACTTAGACACTAAAGGACTAGAGGACAGGAAGCCATCAAGACTAGTTGACAGACATGGAATGCCAAGACCATGTGGAGAGTGCAGCTACGTATAGCTGACCTATTGCTTCTCTCTGCAACTCTGGTCTACTCTGACAAAAGATCACATACTGTGTCTCCTGTGTTTGTCTTGAGATGACCGCCAGTAAAGGTGCTGGGTGCCAGCCATGTTGGTACTCTGTAGGTTTGTCAAGATGGGATCTGGCTGTCTTATCAATTCCAACTTAGCAATTATAGTTTCAGAATGAGCTCTTTGAAAACATTGCTTAGTAGTCCATTTCAGAAATTTCCTAGGATTCAAAGGCAAATTCCCTGGTCTCTGGCTTCTGGAATCCAACTTTACCCTTTAAATTTAGGTTTTTGGCCAAGGTCAGTGTTAAGGCACCTTTTTTGTATTCTGGTTCCTCAAGGGTCACTGGTAGTTCTGTCACAACTACAATTTCCCAATGACTTCAAGATGTTTTTTATCTGAGTTGAGAAATGCTACATTCTTTTAAAATATAGTTTTCTCGGTTTGGGTAGCTTTACATGTATGTTCAACACCCTTATAACTAGGGTGACCATATAACTGTTGTCATCTAAACCAGGACATTTGAGAGTGAAAGGTGGCATTATTAATGATTTTGCCCAAAGTGGAATGTATGATTATCCTCCTAACCAGATTTTATACATTTTCATGTTGGATATCACTCTTAACAGAAATGAAAAAATTTACCTTCTGCTGGTTGTCTTTGGTCATGGTAAAACCCCAAAACCTATTGCTACTGAGCCAATTCCAACTCAAAGCGACCCTAGAGACACAGTAGAACTGCCCATAGAATTTCCAAAGAGCATCTGGTGTATCTGAATTGCTGGCCTTCTGGTTAGCAGCTATAGCACTTAACTGCTACACCACCAGGGTTTCTAGCGATACCACCTTCTTAATAACTGAGCCTTAAAAAAGAGTCATTTTAAGAGGTTTTTTTAATTGTGATTGAATGTGTACAATCCAATTTAAATTTGCATGTCCACCTATCTGCAGCTCCCTCTGCTCTCCTTGCTTGGTGACAGCACACTCCTCCCTTCCATTGGACACATGTCATATCCTCTTAATCTCCTGCCCCTTCCTCTTTACCATCTCCTCTCCCCTCTAGATAAAGTATGGCCCCTAGACTTGATGCTGCCCCAATCATAAACCATTACTGTGGTCAACCCTTCAGACAAGAACTCTTAATATTTTCCTCAAGTCTCTACCTGCTGCAGGTGTGTAACACTATTCTTGTAGGTACCTGATACTGTTTTCATTAATGTGCCTTTCCTTCAAACATTGGTGGAAATAATAGAAACAATTACAGTAACAGAAGCAGCTAACATTTGTGCAGTTCCTATGAGCCAGAAGCTATTCTATGCATTAATTCGTTCAGTACTCAGGACCACCCGGAGAGATGAGAGGTGTTGATGGGGAATGGGGGGAGTCTAAGGAACTACTGAGTTGTTGTCCCCCACCCTACCCATTCATCGTCTGGACATCATTAACAGTGGTGTCGTTTTTTTCTTTCCCTTTCCCTTCTCCTCACTGTGGTTCATGCCACAAAACCTGCCAGGAAGTAGATGAAATCTTCCAAGAAGGAGTTCCCTGCCCTGAAAAAAGTTACAAGGTAGTTGGGGAGATCACAACTACAAAGGGAAAATTCTGAAACATTGGAGAATTAACCACAAGTGAAAACAGGTACCACTGAATCACAGTAGTCAAGAAACAGTCCTGTAGAAATGCAATGCTTGGACCTTGATGGCCTTAGACTCTAGAAGGTAAATTTCATGACTGTTTTCTCAGTGGGTTTTCAACAAATATTTATGAAATAAATAGATAGGAAGATAGCAGGCATTCAGTGTTAAGAAGAGAATCTCACAAGCAGGCAAAAAAGCAGAAACCATTTCTTACATGTGGAAAACAAATATACCAAATACACCAAGAGCCAAGGCATACATACCAAACGGGAGACTTTATTGCTCTGGCAACAAAGTCAAAACAACAAACTCAGAGGGTTATAACAGTCTTATGTGATACAAAGCAATATATCAAATCTTTTAAACAAACAATTATTAGACATGAAAAGCTGTAACCATTCTAGTCTGTATTTCCATCTAAGCAGTCTCAGGATTCATTGACAACATTTAGCTCCTTGGTTTTCCTCTTCTATGTTTTAAAGTCTTTGTACATGCAATTTCTATGATACCTGAACACAAATAATCCTACCTTCAATCAGATAAACTTTTTCAGGGTGCTGCTTGAATACCACGTGTTCCACAAACCCTTCCCCTTCTTTTCCAGACCGAGTCAGGCACACCATTCCCTGTGCCCTCGTATTACCTTGTGTATCTGTATAGTCCTCTTGTAAGGAACTTAGCATGTTCTGCTGCAATACTTATTTTACATGTCTGAGTTCATTAGCCTAAATGGCTTACAGGTTTTTATTTTTCTGTGTTTGGCCCCAGCACATAGCAGGAAATGAGTTAAAAGTTTGTTAAATGAGTTATATAAGCAGCACACAAAAACAGAATAAAGGAATCCAGTAAGATTTACACAATTTGCAGAAACTTGCACCACTGGGCTTTTTCTTATGCTGTCCTGTGCCAAAGGTTAATAAAATGTAAAATTCTTTTAATTCAAAAACCAAACCCACTGCTGTGGAGCTGCTTCTGACTCCAGTGACTGACAGGATGGACTAGAACTGTCCCACATGGCTCCCAAGGAGCACCTGGCAGATTTGCACTGCTGATCTCTTGGTTAGCAGTCACAGCTCTTAACCACTGTGCCACCAGGGTGTCAAAACATCTTTAGTGGCTTTAATTAATGAAACCCAGGTAAATGTCTCTCTAATGATTTAGCTTTAATATAAGAAAGAAATTGTAAACACTTCATGAGAAATCTATAGAAAATGAATCATGTTGAGTATCTTTCTCAAAGGTTTATCAGTCAAGTTTTTACAAGAGCTGGACAATGATCCATTAGGCTGGTGTTGATGCTAAGAAAAATCCTTATATTATGGCTACTAGATGCACAGGCAACAAGACTGATTCTGTCCTGGACATTTAGAAATTTAATTGCAGGGGAAAAAAAGCTTTCCTTTCCTTAGGGAAACGTTTGGGTTTGTTCAAGAGTTTAAACAAATCTTACTGACTAGTTTTGTAAAATGAAGCAGCATAGAAATTACCCCAAAAGTGCAGACACAGTTTATTACTGGTTTGTAATGTAAACAGTCATTCCTGTGGAATATCTGCTGTTCAGTTGCATTGTCACATGGCTGAAGAGCACATATTATAGGGGAGTATGTGGAAGAGATGATGCTGGGGCCAGAATGGGGAAGGCTGTGACTGCCAGCCTGCTGGAGTTGAAGTTTATCTGGTAGGGTTTCCAAGGAACAGCTAGTGGATATGAACAGTCAATCTCTGGTTAGCAGCCCGAGCTCTTAACCACTGGGCCACAAAGCCTCCTTATTACAGAAGGCAAATCCCAAACCAGAACTCAGATCTCCTGATTCCCCATCCGATTCTCTTCCCACTGTGGCAATGGTAATTTGGTCGGAAAGACCACAAACCTCAGAAGGTAACTGATACACAGTATAACAAAAACTCTGTTAAATTACTTGGAGGATTTTTGTCTGTTAGACCAGGTTTTAATCCTAGCTCTTGTACTAACTAGCTTTGTTACCTTGGGCAAATTGTGACACCTTTTACATTTTTATTTCTATTTATTTATTGTGGTACTATTGTACAGATGTATTTCTTATCTCCCACAATGAACTAATTTCATGGAAGGTAGCAAAGTTGATAATATGTGGATCCTTGACCACTTATTACTTATAATACCCAAGACCATTTATAATACTCTGTCAAAGGGTACTGATGAATAAAAAAATGAGAACTAGTTGTTAGAAGTAAAACAAACCATTCATAAACACACACAATCCACAGAGAACCTGAATTTTTTTTACAAATTTCTCCTAGAGGCGAAGCTCTCATGATGTAAAACTTGTAAGTACCTGAGAGCCACAGCCAAGTTACACTTGATGCAAGAGAAGAAAGTGCCTCACAGGAGGACCGTCCCAGGCTTTCTGCAGCCTTCGTGCCAAAGACTCACATGGCACCAATGAAGGTCAAAGGGTACCCTGAAAGAGACTTGTCGCTTTTAAATGCAGAGCATATTTTGGTTTCTGTACTTTCAGTGGAGAAAAATGTTGCACATCATGTATTTACATGACAGGTTTCCCCAGCTTCCTCTGACTTTATTACCAGGGCTCAGTCCTTGCTCTTATGCGAAATACTCACTGCCCTTCATGACAGATCAGCAGCCCAAAGGAGCGTTTTTGGCTTCTCCCTTTAAGGCACTCTGCTTCGGATGACGGGAAGTTCTTGCTCTACCAAGTCTGGCCAGTGTGGGTGGCACCAACACCACCTCCCTCTGGGCAGCCTAAGCTGGGCAAACTGAGGAAGAGGGAGAGGCGAGGTCCTAGGATGAGGGAGTGCAGTCTGTGACTAATAAAAACGGAAACATACAATGTCTTCGGAGGCCACTCCAAAAGAGAAGTTGCGGAAACACGCTGAGTAATACTAGCATCATACAGCAAGGACAGGCTTCCCAAGGGCACTACTTTAAAAGACAATCATTTAACCCATGAGTTATGACAGATTTGTTTTTAAAAGTATTGCTTTAGAGTGTCATTTTAAAATGAAGTACAAAAAAAGCACTGCTTAAGCAATGGTTATAACCCATGAATATAAGAACTTTGGGAGCATGTGTGATGAGATGGAAACATTGACTTGATAGACTAAGGATCCAATTCAGCACTAGGTACTTGGCCACCATTACAAGCTGGGAAGCTGTCAGATGCTGGGGCACTTGGCGAAGAATGAGATTTAAAACATTAGTGCAGAAGACTGACATGTCACTGCAAAGTAAGCCAGCCTAGCAGAACACCTGGGAGGGTGAAGCAGAATGAATGGGCCACCTAAATTTTGTAGAGAGGTGGCACAAAATAAGTTTGACAAACCTGGCTTCACTCCACACACCGCTTTAAACTGAATAATCTTCTACAAATTATTTAACTTCTCTGAGATGGTTTCCTTACCTATACAATGCCTAGTGAAGTGCTTGGCAAAGAGGAGGAACTCAGTAAATAACCAGTTCCTGCATTGGGTTTTTCTTTTTTTCAAACTAAAGACTGAAATCCATTGTCAGACTATGACATCTATTTAGTAGATTACAGCCAGCACCATTCAAATAGAATGAAAAAAATCAACACAATGCACTGCACATAATGTAAGTATTGTTCTATTACGATATGCTGAAATTTGAGCTAAATATAGTTTTTGCTGACAGAGTTTCAAAGTCTCCTCTTGATGGAGAAATTCTTGGATTATTATGGCAAGAAAGTGCTTAGGAATGCTGCCTTTACCCAAATGAGTCCCAATAAATTTTGAGATATTAATCAAAGTCATTTGCCTTCTAACTTATTGTAGTATAAGTAACACTTGAATGACAGAGAAGATAAATTGAATGTGATGCTGCTGGACATTCAATTTTAATATTTGTCTCTCAGTTGTACTGGCTGATTTCTACTTCTGAACACGTACTACTTCACAGGCACATCACTTATAGCTGATTAAGTACTTCTAGTAAGTTTTACAAAAACTGGCTCTTAGGTTTTACTATGGAGAAAAGAAATATAATTCCTAAGTAATTTCAAATTACATAACTTCATCCAAGTCGTGCAACTTGCCTAAGTGTGAAGACTGCTGGAGTAACATTTCGACCCTGACGAATGGCAAAAATCAAAGGTCTACATACTTACTTGCAATGGTGTCCCACACATTTTTACTGGCTCAGTAAACATGAGAACCTAGACAAGATGCACGACTCCAGTGCAGGCCCTTTCTCTCACCTTTGTGCCTTGATATAAAATTAGCCTGGCATTACAAGGAGTCCTTAGCATGGCCAAGACAGTGGGCTCAAAACACGGCCAGTTATAGGTCACTAGAGGGGGAACATAGTGCGCAGTGATGAAGACTGCACCATGCTGAGGGGTTCTCGAAAGTAGAGATTTAAATACTCCAGCTTAGTACTGGTGTAAATTTCTATCATTAGCTCACTAGACTGGCTTGGCTACATCAGAAACACCCATAGCAGAAAAACCAGATGGTACCCAGCCACTACCAGTGACAACCTGGGTGGGTTACACAGACCAGAGTCCTGGACATAGCAGGACTGAGTAAAGGGCAGAGCTAGAACTCTACCCCCAGACCACACCTGATGGTTCTTCTGACTGGTGTGTCCCCTAGAGGCAAGGCCCCCAGACTCTCTAACCCCAAACTGCATCCAGCACCGAGGCCAGCTCCCCAGACAGAGACTGACCTGGACCACATGAAACACACACTGAGGCTGGAGACGAACAAATCTTTGGACTGAAACATGTACACGGGGCTGTCTGAGAGGCTCATTGCTGGAGCCAAGATGACTGGGTGAGGAGGGTTAGCTCTTGGCCAAAGGGTCACGGGAAGGAAGATCCAGACAAAAAGGGAAGCGTGCTGTCACAGGTGAAGTGAGGGGCAGCTACAGTAGAACAGTAGTGGTGGTTCTAGGTGTTACACGGCAAAATGATGTAGAATGTAAAATTGTTCTTAAATCACAATAAAATCTATTAAACAAACAAACAAACAAACAAAATCACCCATAGAACTCAAGTTGAGGAATCTTGTTTCACACCTGCATCTTAGGTGACTCCAGTGTTCTTTCTGGTTTGGGCAACTTGTGTTACAGGGGCATCAAAGTTCAGACAATTTTAAAACCGAAGGGCTTCAAAAGTAATGCTATCAACCTTATAGGTATTCAAAATTAAATACTGGATCAGAATCTGACGATTACTCAAATGATTTCCTTTCTGGAAGGAAGAGATACAAATCAGCAGGTATCAATACTTGATACTCTCCAATTATTTAATACCAACAAGAAACCATGCTTTCTTTCACTGGAATTCACTGATGAGATGCAAGAAGCATGAAGAGAAAGGTCTCTTGGGATTTGACACAGACGTGAAAGGTAGCAATCAATAAAAGTTATTAAAAATAAACTCAGCAAGAAAGTGAGAAACCATTCAACCCTCCACCGAACCTGTTTGGCTCCTGGGAAGAAATGGCTCACACCTTTTGGATTGCAGCTGCCTGCTTCTCTGTCCTCAGAGACGGGAAACAAGTAAGGCAACAGGTGTTTCCTTCTATTTCAAATGTGTTAGGGATGGAGGGTGAAGCCATCCACAACCCTGAATTTTTTTTTTCTAGGTTTAAAACTTTTCAGCTGTTGTAGCCGGACATTTGGTTGGGCTGGGCCACCCCTGCTGTCAATGTCAAGTGTTGAGATTAGCACCACAAATCCTTCACAGGTCTGAGCTGTGCTACGGGGCTGAGTCCATCCTCACCTCGAGTATGAGGAAAGGCAAGCAAAGACACCATCCCCGGAAAGAAAGCAGCTGTGAGAAGCGAAAGACAGCCCAGGAAGAGAGAAAATCCTGGGGAGAGCATTGCAGTAGAGACAGAAGGCTCATTCGGAGCTCGCCAAGGGCCTGCTGAGACGACGACTTAGGGGACGACCGCTTGTAGGGCAGGAACAGCAGCCCCCTGAAAGTGGAAGATGCTCCAGGAAACGCTTCCCCACTGCACATTTGTAGCTCCAAATCTAACAGTACTGGGAATACTTGGGGATTAATTTCTTTTTTAACCTATAGGTTATAGGAAAGAATGGACAACAAACGATAGACCACACAAAAAAGCAGATTGTGAGAAAAGGCCTCATTACATAAGGGTAGATACCACCCCAACCAAAAAACTCCAAAACTACAAGGGAGAGAAAGCAAAGAGTCCTAGATCTTTGAGGCGTCTGGAGACGTGCAGGCAGAGCTTGACTACTAGCTGGATAAATCTACCACTTTACACTCTGTGATTTTTATTTAAAGAGTCAAAAAGAATGGTTCAGAAAATAAGCTGGTGTCACAAATAAAGATACATGGAAAGCAGCTGGGCTTCTTTCCATTCTCTTGCACTATTAATCTCCTTAAACAGAAATTTGAGGGGTTCACCAAATGCAATAGGATTCACCAACTGGACCCCATTATCAAGTTCACCTGTGCCCCTACCCTAGCTAGCTACTGATAAGAAAGGTTTTTTCAACTTCTATTCTCCTTCTTGCTAAGAGACCCAAAAATTCTACAAATATGCTTGGCCTTCGGATCTCTATGTCAGCATTATGGAAGAAAGTACTGGGTTATGGAAGAAACTATGCTTCTGTAACCTAGGTATTTCCACACAACCCAAGTCTTCATCAGAGTGACGGGTTTAGTTTTCACATGTACAGGCAGAAAACAGGCTCTTTGGCAATTGTTAAACTTTACCTGACAGAAATTATACACCCTCAGTCTCTAACATCTCCACCAACACCCCAGCAAACAACAGAATGTATCTACTTATCACAGTTCAATTGATCTGAACATCTATAGCCACTATCTTGATACTGTGTGTTTCAAAAGCAGACTGAGTGTCCATCAACTGCGGCGAAGGCCATCGTTAGGACAGACATGTTGGTGCCAATGATGCTGAAGTGTGATTTTTAACTGCATTTTTTGTCACTTTGGCTGGGAATATCTGGACAGCTGGAAGTGAGCTTCTCCATCATTTTCTGTTTCTTTCTTTGTATCAATTTTCCACCTGTGAAGCCCAACACCCCACCACCAAGTGCAGCTGCAATTCCTGCCACTTTGAAGCCTGCGAGGAGGCCAATGGGACCCCCTACCACTCCGCCAATGAGTGCACCTGCCACAGGCAGAGCTGCCAGCTTGTATTTTGCAGCCTGTAAAAAAAAGAAGAAAAAATTCAATTTAGAAATTGAGTTGAGAATATCTGCCTGTGGTGATGTGCATTTTCCTCTCATTACTCCTGGCAACGCCTCTTTAACTCCTGGTACCTAATTAACCTTAGAGATTGTACCTTTGGGTAGAAAAGAAAGTATTCCACAGGTACCACAATTGTGCCAGATCTCAGAACTTAGAGAAATGAGCTACACAGAGTGGACTGCTACAAATTGATTTTACTTGCAAAACAATCAATCTGCTATCTGTCTAGCTGGTTTATTCAAACAATTTTAACAGCCACAGATTCCCTCAAAGCTTTTATGTTACACAGAGATTATTCTGTGGCTAGGTACCTGGGGTTAAAGGCAACAGTCTCTGGAAAACAGAGGGTTGCACTCCACCACTCCATGCATGCTGTCACATCCTGGCACATCTCTGCCTCTTTTGGATTCTCCCAAACCTCCTCTCATTCCTTTGCCTGCCCCTCTGCAAATAGTCCCCTGTAGCACCATATGCCTCAGAGTGGGGCTTCAGTTCATTCTCTTTAAAAAGATTTCTCTCCTGACAGAATGAATCTTAGAGTAGAATATTACAACAACCATTGATTTCTTGCACTACTTACGAGTCATTTCTTCCTTATTTCCTTAATTGCTAGTTCCCTCTGCATTAAAGAGAGCCGATCAATTGGGTTAATACTAGAGATTCCTGGGAGCTGGAGTACCATTGATTTGTCAGCAGGAGTGGAATCTTACCTTCCCCAAGTTTTTGGTTCCCTCTTCAACATTCGCAGCAGCACTGTTGACATGGTCTTCAATGCTGTCAATCTTTTCCTGCTGAGCCTAGATGCAAAGGAATTATGAGCACACGGTCCTGCTGGGGAGCAGCAGTCAGCCAACACACACTATTTTCATTCCTGTAATCAGGGCCCAGGGACTGCAGTCTTGCAGTCTTAGTAGTGGGTCATTAATAGCATCTGATAAACCATGTCAAAAGTACAAATTCACTCTTATGGAAAAAAGAGCGAGACTTAATTATTAAGTAATAAAAGGGTGGCATCTCCATAGCAAAAAGCTATCATACAAACATATTACTGTACAAATAAATCAACTTTCCAGGAGAGGGGGAAAAAAAAAAACAAGTATGAACACATCATATTGGGTTTGATAGAAAAAAAACAAAAATCATAACTGATCTTCTTTGAAGAATCAATTGAAAACAGACAAATTTACCTTAGGGGTAAAAGATCCTTGATCCAAGAAATACAAATTGTGATGCTTTAGGACTTAGAATACAATGGTCCCCCAGGAGAGCTTTCCACTTGTGACAGGCAATGGGGAGCAGTGAGTGAATTTGTATCTGCACATTTTCGTGCATTCTAAAATCACAAGTTGAAACATTCCCATTCAATGCATTAGCAAAGGACCTACACGGAGCACCAGCACCAGCACTGGCACAGCAGAAATCGGGACTCGTGGCATCTGGGGGAGGAGGAGTGCCTGGGCCCGAGTGTGCCTCGCGCGAGCTTCCCCTCAGATGTGGACTCTCCCCTCAACAGTTCTCACAAGTGGTCATCCAACCTCTGCTCCCCCACCGCCAGTGACAGGCACTCCGTACTTCCCACCAGAGCACAACATTATGTACATATGCACACGGAATTTACATACAATAATACGCACTCATTTTAAAATGTACAGTATGATAAATTTTGACAAATGCATAAACCCAAGTATCCACCATCATACAGGAGTCCTGGTGGTACACGTGTTAAAGCACTCAGCTGCTAACCAAAAGGTCAGCAGTTCAAACCCAGCAGTCACTCAGTGGGAAAAAGACAAGGCAATCTGGTTCCGTAACAACTGACTTCTGTAAAACCCTCTGGGGCAGTTCTGCTCTGTACTACAGGGTTACCACGAGTCAGAATCGACTGAACAGCAGCGGGTTTGGTTTTTGGATTGATGATCATCATCGTACTTAATTTTTTTTTTTTAATTCACAGAAGAAGAAAATTCCTCTTTGATTTCAGCTAAATGTTACCTTCTTTGACTGAAATAATACAATTTTAATCATGAAGTGTTTGGCTGCTTTTATATAACTGACCTATTCACTTACACTAAGGGAATATGAGGAGCTCTGGTGGCCCAGTGGTTAAAGCCCTAAGCAGCTAACTAAAAGTCGGTGGTTTGAGCCCACTGGCTGTTCCCCTAATTCCATATGCCATTTCAACTGAGAACAAAACGGCCACTCTTTTTAGAAAGGAACATTAAAGATGATTTTCCTGAAACCTTGAGATCACACTGGGGTGTAGAAATGGTAGCAATGCTAGCAAACCCCTTGCTCTTGCTGGGATTCCTTCTGGGTCGAGGCAGGAAGGGCAGGTTGCTTGTTCCCCCTCTACCCCTCAACTCATCAGGATGCGGATCCCGAGGAGAGTCTCACACGTGTGGTTCATCCGTATTGGCGCAAACTGTTTCAGGCAAATACAGGAAGTGCTAGGGGAGGGAGAAACAATGATACGGCCTCAGTTGGATTTATTATTGCTGGTCCTCATGCTTCTACGGATTAGAAAAAGAAGTTTTACCATCTGAGGAAAATAAAAATCAAATGAAGGGATGCTAGGGGAGATCTAATAATTTAGTACTCCAGAGTTTCAAGCAGCGTAGGAAAAACTTTGATTCATTTTTCTAAGACAGAGGAGTTACCAGTTTCTTGGGAAGTTCAACATGTTCTTCTACTTATACTTTACAGACACGATCTCAGTTAATCCTCACTTCAAGTCTATGGTGATTATTATCCTCATTCTACAGATGAGAAAATTGATACCTAGAAAGCTTAATTGTCCGAAGCTACAGGTGGCAGTGCTACGACTGGAACACAGGATTATCTTTGTTCAAAGGTGGTGCTCTTAACACTGTCTGAAAACCAAACCCACTGCCACTGAGTCAATTCCAACTCAAGTGTCAGGTTCGATCTTGAAGTGTGAGAATCAGGGCTCTGAACCACTTTGAAGCCCTAGTGGAAAGCCACAGAAGGGCAACACCACAATCACCTGAGAACTTGTTAGAAATGCAAATTCTCAGGTCTTACCCCAGACCAAACCAAAACCAAAGCCACTGCCTTCAAGTCGATTCCAACTTACGGGGGCCTACAGGGCAGAGGAGAACTGGCTCATAGTGTTTCCAAGGCCACAATCTTTACAGAAAGAGACTGCCACCTCTTTCTCCCTAGGAGCAAACGATGGGTTCAGACTGTCAACTTTTTGGCTAGCAGCTGAGTGCTTAACCATTGTGACACCAGGGCTCCTGAATACTGTACACCAAAAAAACCAAACTCCTTGCTATTGACTTTGACTCACAGCAACCTGACATGACACAGTAGAACTGCTCCACCTAGTTTCCACTGAGCAGCTGGTGGATTTGAACTGACAGCTTTTTCGTTAGCAGCTAAGTGCTTAAACACTGTTATACTTGGGCTCCAAGAAAATGTACAGAGCCCTTTTTACAGAGAAAAATTCTCAAAAGACCTAACAATGTGCCTACGGTTTTGTTTCTTAGAAACACTGAATTACCTTGCCTTATTGGACTGAAAAATGAAAAATCTGAATCTTAACAAGCAACTAAAGACTCTGAAGAAAATGTAGCTCATGAAGTCAACACTTGCTATGCAGAAGGCAGTATGGCAGTTGAATCCCAAACTAAAGAACTGCTTTTCCTTTGAATGCTTGTTGTGGATACTTGTAGGCCCAGCATGCTCTATACCAAGCAACAGTCAAGAAATCCATCCACCAATCTATTTATACCACTAAAATAATGCTCTTTCTGCGTGTGTGTGTATGTGTGTTGGGGACAAGGGGGTGGTTACCAGTAGTTGTGCAGCTTTATTAAATGTGCCTGCGGTGCTATTAAGTTCTGTAAGAAGATACTGCCAAAGCTCCAGGTATTTCTGATTCCTGACCTCTAAATTCCAGGCAGTCTTCAAAGCCAAGCTGCAGTCTCAGACTTTGATCAATCCAGTTCCCAGTGGTTCTGAGCATATATGGTATATAATCTCTGCACCTTGATCATATACAACCCTATAGAGAGAAAAGGCCAGGAGCAAACATGCAAGCATATGACATACAGGCAGAGTACACAGTTATCCTGGCCTAGAGTAGGTAATAAGCAGAATAGGCTAAGTAAGTTGTTGGCACCAGCAGATCCAGCAGTAGGAAAGGGACTGAAAGAACACCAGTCTTAAAATGCTTAAAGTTAATGGTGGTGGTATAATCGACCTTCTAAACAGAG
This sequence comes from Heterohyrax brucei, assembly GCA_028571685.1. Classification (NCBI taxonomy): domain Eukaryota; kingdom Metazoa; phylum Chordata; class Mammalia; order Hyracoidea; family Procaviidae; genus Heterohyrax; species Heterohyrax brucei. Next base: position 47,767,252 of record CM053150.1, on the reverse strand, counting down.
AACCAAAGCAGGAATCAAACATGCAAGGAACAAAAGCAGGAACACGGCTGAGGCCAGCGGAAAGGAAGGGAACTGAAGGACTAGACATTATCTCCTTCAGTCCTCTCCTCAGTTTTAGGAAGCTCAGTCTTGTACAATAACATCCTGAAGGCCACAGAGGTCAAACGCAGGAATCTAATCTGATTCCACTACTACTCAGTTTCTGTGCATCCAAAGCATGACTAGAAAAAGGAGCAAGGCGAGAGGCAGAAAAGCAAACAAGACCAACTGCAGGAGCCACATATCTTGTAAATTCCGCTTGATGAGAAACAGGGCTGCTTCCCAGGTTACAGGAAAGGAAGAGGGGCCTGAGCAATACGGGTAAAAGAAAAATGGAGCAGTGCACACAGTATATATGAATTTATTAACATTTATTTTACTGGATCCCATCTTGACTGCTCAATAGCTTTATGGGTACTTTTTAATTACTATTCTCTATTTTTCACTGAGTTCAGCACACTGAAAGTGATCCATTAAACACATGGTTAATCTGCCAGATACTATCATGTCCATGTGATTATAAGGAGAGGATGTGGTCACTTTAGTTATGTTCCCAAGTCATTCTGTGCCTAAATAGACCTTCTGTGAGTCTGTGGCCATGTGGTCACGAGAACTCAATCACTCCCGGAATAACCATCAACAGTTCTCCTTTGAGCCTTTGCCGAATAGCACTCTATCTCATGCCCTTACACAGGAGAGTACCAATAAGACATCCGTATGGTGCCATGGCTATGATCAGAGTGCTCCCACACAATCTTCCTGAGTTTAGGGGTTCAGGGCTGCCTAGCTAACCCAACTGGACACTTACTGTTAAAGTGACCTCAAGCCCTTAGTCCTCTTCTCATATGCCCACCTAGATTGGAGGGGAATATATTTGCCTTAGATGGGAAGAACTTTATGTGTGTTTTTTTTTTAAAATCAACTTTATAATTTAATACAATTTACATATGTTAAAACACATATTTTAAGCATATAGATCAACGACTTGATAAATGTTCACGTATATGGATTGATTTTACAAATTACATTATATTCAAATATTATTAATTAAAATAATTGAATAAACCTTGATTCAAAAAACGGATTTTAGGATCATTGTATTTATTGCCTATTTTATGCAAATACAGTACAACTTGTGAAAGCTGGAACTTATATGAGGTGAAAACCTGTTAGAGAAGGAAAACTAAAATATTTTCCACTAATTGGGGGGATAGAACAGTGGTAAGACTACATCCTGTCACAGGCAGAAAGCTTGTGAGATCTAGAAAATGAGGCAGGCCTGGAACTTATGTGAGGTGAAAACCTGTTAGAGAAGGAAAACTAAAATATTTTCCACTAATAGGGGGGATAGAAAAATGGTAAGACTACATCCTGTCACAGGCAGAAAGCTTGTGAGACCCAGAAAACGAAGCAGGCCTGTCAAGTTTCAGCTTTCATGGGTTTCACTATTTATCAGTGATTTGCACAGATACCACACCCAGAGACTTCACTTTATTTTCTCTGACTTACAGACATAAGGAGAACGTTTCTACACAATGTACTGCACTGAAATTTAGAAATACATTGTAAGACAGCATGTACAAACTAGAGGTAGACAGAGAAGTGTCCAGTACTGAAAAGCCTAGAAATCATCCCTCAGAAGATCAGAGAGCATCGAGGGTTCTCAGAGAAAAAACCATAGCAGCGCGGGCAGGGTGAGGATACATGACATTGGTCTCAAACACCTGAAAAGCTTTTATGTGGAAGAAAGACAAAACTTCCTCAAATACGTGGCTCTAGATTGCAAAATTTCCACAGGGAAGTTACTAGATGACAGTCTTAACTTCTCAGAAGTAAGAACTTCTACAGATTACAGCTCTCAAGTGAGATGACTAAAACATCCCTACACAATAATTGTTCAAAAAGAGGCTAGAAGACCACCTTTTGAGAAGCTGGGGCAAGACCAGAAGGATTCCACTAGCTGACTTATCAAGGTCTTTTTAAATCCATTTCTGAGACTGTGTAATTCCAGGACTTTCTTATAATTTAAAGTCAGCTCTCAAAGAGACCACAGCTGTAAGATGGACAATCCCCAAATTATCATTTGATAGACAGCAAAAACACAAACCTAGCCAAAAGTGTAAGTAGAACCAGGCTCATACTTATGCGTATACATATACATATACACACACACACAAACATACACGTTCATACATCCTACCATCCCACAATTTCCAAAGAAGGGAAGGAAAAAAAAAGTTGAGAAAAATAATGATAGAAAATATGCTTACTCTTTCACCCTAGAATCTACTTTGTGGTCCCTAACCGATGTTACCAGGATGACCAGCTACCCCACCGTGCACAAAAAAGCCTTATCATTGATGCTTCCACTTCCTAGGGTGACTGACCAAAACAAAGTCTATCCCCAAAATGCATTTCAACTTTCCTTTATTTTTCTATTTGTACAGCCACTGCTGCAGGTTGAACTCTTGCAATGGAGTCCTAACTATAGGAATGCCTATAGTCCCTCCCCTCCATCCTGCTGACAGTGATCTTTCTGAAGCCAAGACTGTTCACAGCACTCTGACTCACTCAGAAATCTACACTGGTTCCCTAATTCCTACCAAGTGAAGTTTAAATTCTATGCTATGGCTTTCAGTAACAACCCAATCACGCCTGCACTCTCCTTGCTCTCCCATAGTGCCTCAAGCTTTGCTTACACTGGAGAGCTCCTCAAATTAGACCCTGTACTACCCTACTCCATGCCTTTGTTCATCTGCTCTAAAACGCATGTCTCATCACCATCTGCTGACATTTCACTCATTTTCAAGGCTCATGTAAATACTATCTACCTATAGATACTATCCTTAATGCTTCCACTTCCCATTGCCTGCCTTCTTCCCATGGAATTCAGTGCTTCCTTGGAGCTGAGAATATTTCTTTTCATAAATGTTTGCATTTAACAATCATGCTTGAAATTTCAGTTTTTCAGGTCCAAGCCAATTTCTGCCCAAGAAGTCCTGAAGGCAGGAACTTCCACATTCACCCTTGTCAGACTTCCAAAGTCAAGCATCCAACAGTGCCTCAAAACATGGAACAAATGCTCAAGTGTTTACTGAATTGATCTACAATTTGAGGATAGTCAGACTTCTATCCACAGCTCAATATGAGTCTTAAAATTAGTTAAAATTCTAACAAAAGCCTAGCGATTATAAAAGTCTCTTATCCTAGTATTCTAACAACTCTCAGCCAAACATAGTTCTATACTTACGTTCACTAGGAGTGAGAATTCAGTGACCAGCTGGCTAAGTTCAATCAAGTCCTTAAAGAGAAAGAGAGAGGAAATTACTTACTTTCATGCCTTACAGCAGCCAAAAAGAAAATCATTTGTAACATACCGCTTCTAAGGTTTCCCAGGATTCTGCAGCATTTTGATCCCGAGGAATTTCGGGCAATGCATGTATCTGAGTCAAACTCTGAGGGCCAGCTGCAGCTTCAGTGACATGACATGTTCCTGGAGAGACATAATCCCACAGTTAGAGTTCATGTGCTTTGTGAGAAAGAAGATAGCACGAATCCATTCCACAGCACAGTTTCCATGTAAAATGCCTATTAATTGAATCCAGGCTAAAAGTAAATTGATTTTTCTGTAAAAATAGAATTAATTATTCACAGCAGCTTGTTCCCCAAATTAGTTAACAACTGTTTTCAAAATTATTCCACAAAATCATCCAAAAAATGGCTACGAATGCTATCTGTTTAATCTGAATAATTTGCGCTAACTGTGGAAGATGCGCCAAGGAAAACTACTCTATTTAGCCAATGCCCTAGGAAGAGCTATCCAGCAGATACAGATTTAACACTTATCACTACTAAATCCTTAATCTTTTCTTTGGCTATTTTATTACTATACAGTATATTTATAAGATGTCAAAAGTGATGTCTTTTGATCAACAAAAATCAGTCATACTGGTGACAATTATTCTGTCACCAAACACCTTTTATCATATGCATCCTTCTGTATATATTGCTATCCTTCTTGTTCTTAGATTTGTTCTTCTGGCACATGTCTCCATTGCTGCTTCTACTTCTTTTCAGAGTTAAAAAACATTGTCATCCAACTAAGATTATTTCCTCATTAAACACTGCTACGATGATAGATTAATTTACATGTCAAACTCCACCTTCAAATCTTTCTTATTTCTTTGTATGTATTGACTGATAAGATATGTACACAAATGTGTATAAATATGGCACAGTGTATATGCCAATCAGATGCCAGGGATACAAAGGTGAAAAATAAGAACAGTTCCAACGAGGCACCATAACACAGAGGTTAGGTGCATAGCCTTTTCAGAAAGACCTGGGTTAGAACTGTGGTTTATTTGCTGCTCTTTGTCTTGGGAGGGTATTTACTCTCTTCAACTTATTTTCCTCATTTGTAAAATAAGGTGCTATTTACCTCATAGAGTATTTGAGAGGACCAAAGGAAATAATGCACGAAAACTACTTTGCATAATACCTGTACAAGTAATCAATAGTTACTATAGCTGCTGCTGCTGCTGCTACTACTGTAATACAAACCAAAAAAAACAAATCCATTGCCACCGAGTTGCTTTTGACTCACAGTGACCCTGCAGGACAGAGTAAAACTGCACCACAGGATTTCCAATGAGCAGCTGGAGAATTATGATACGGGTTAAGTATGGAGTGTTACGTGAGCACAGAAAAGAGTTGTTTAACTAAGACTTGTGGAGGGGAGAGTAGTCAGAGAAGGTTCTGAAGCTGAAGCCTGAGCACGAACAGAAATCACAGGTGAACTAGGAAGGGAGTGCAGAGAAGCTAACAATATTCAAGTCAAGAACTGCATGTACACAGGCTCAGGAAGTGAGAGACATTCAGCAGAGACGAAGCATAAACTGTGACGAGTTAAAACAAGAAGGTCGAGGCTGGAAATCTAAGCTGAAATGATTCACGGCATTATAACCTATGTTAAAGACCATCTTCTTCTCATAAGTATGGAATTACCGAAAAAAATTGAAGGGTACCACAATCAGGTCTTAGATTTAGAAAGGGAACCATACCTGTGTGTGAAGACAAATAAGGAAGGAACTAAAGGTGAGAAAATTAGAGAGGTAAAAACCAGTTGGAAAGCTTTCCAGTATGTCCAGTGCCAAATGAAGAAGATCTACTGTACACTAGTGGCAGTGGAATCACAAAGAAGAAATCTGAAAGATCTCCTTACCTTTTCCCCTTGACTTCAAGCCGGAAACATCAACATTTAACATCTTCTGTGTACTCATTATATGTTAGCTACCAGGGATGAAAAGAGAACACTTGCTCTTAAGAAATTTACATACTATGGGAAAAAATACTTGGCAACTATACATCAGAGCAACATCTGGTCTCTGTAATCTACAAGGTACTGCACAATATCAACAAGAAAAGGATAAATAATCCAATTAAGCATTAGGCAAAGAAGACGGACAGACACTTCATGAAAGAGGATATCCAGGCAGCCAAAAGACACATGTGGAAATGCTTGCAATCATCAGCTATTAAAGAAACCCAAATCAAAATGACAATGAGATACCATCTCACCCAACAGGTTGACCATGATCCCAAAAATGCAAAACAACAAATGTTGGAGAGGCTGTGGAGAAATTGGAACTCTCCTACACTGTGGGTGGGATTGCAAAATGGTGCAACTTCTTTGGAAAGCAATCTGGTGCATCCTTAAAAAGCTGGAAATAGATAGACCATTTCACCCAGCAATCTCACTGCTTGCAACATATCCTACAGAAGCAAGGGCAGTCACGAAAACAGATACATGCACACAAATGTTTATTGCAGCACAGTCCACAAGAGCAAAAAGATAGAATCAACCCAGATGCCCAACAACAGATGAATGGATAAATAAACTATGGTATATATACTCAGTGGAACACTATGCAATGATAAAGAACAGCAATGATTTCAGGAAGCATCTCATAACCTGGTATCAACTGGAAGACATTATGTTGAGTGAAATTAGTCAGTGGCACAAGGACAAACACTGTATGAGACCCCTACTACAAAGACTTAAAAACAGACTCATGTATACAACAAAAGACTCCTTGATAGCTGCAAGGGAGGGGATGGAGAGAGGGTTGGTTATAGATTAGATAGTTGATAAAAATTTGGTTGGGTGAAACCACTGACAGCACACATTAGAAAGAAGAACAACTTAACTGGACTTCAACATAACTTGAAAACTCTTCCAATCTTAACCCAACATTGCAAGGATGGAGTAGAAGGGGTGGAGGTCTGGGGACTGATCATGCTCTCAGGGTACATCAAGGCCAACTGGCATAACTAGCCTATTGCTAAGAGAGTCTTCTGCACCCCATATTAATAAGTGGTGTCTGGGGTCTTAAAAGCTAGCAAGCCGCCATCTGAGGTACATCAAATGGTCCCAACTCAGCTGGAACAAATGATCACAAAGGGCAACAAAGACAGAAAGACCCATGTGCATGGGTGACTATATCAACACATGACCAGAAGAACCAGATGGTGCCTGGCCACAACCAATGACAGCTGTGATAGGGCTCACAATGTTTAGTCCCAGTGGCAACGTGAGGAAAAAAAGGGTCCACCCTAAAAACTCCACTAAAAGACCACACATGATGGTTTGAAGGCCTGGGAGTTCCACTGGGAACATGGTCCCTAGACCTGATGCTGCCCCTGATCATAGATCATTAGTAAGGAATGGATTGGACTCAGGGATACAGCATGACTACATTGTGTATACACTTCATGGTTCTATGCATCTACAGGATGTCGTCCTACTGGCTTCTTGCTAGAGAGAAGTGGAGAGGGTGGAGAGGAGGAGACAGAAGATTGTTAAGAGGATATGGATGGAACAGAAAGGAGGCGTGTGCTGTCATGGGTCAAGGAGAGCAGAGGGAGCTGCAGACAGGTGGGCATGCAAATTTGAACTGTATTGTAAACTGTCACTCAATCCCCACACACAAAAAAGAAATTTACGTTCCAGAAGAGTCAGATATATCACCAGACAACTCTGAAACAGCAGGAGAGGACACTGATTGATAGACACAGTATTTTATAGCAGTTCCAAGGTGAGGGCAGCATCTGACACAGCTTGGTGTGGTGGCTCCTTAGAAAAGGTGATGAAACCAGGTAATGAAGAGAGGAATATATACGCTAAGTAGAGAGCCAAGCAGGAAAAAAGGCCCTCAAGGAAGGAAAATACAGCTCACTGTTAAATCAGCAGTTTGGTACTGCCAAAGCATTAAGTAGAAGACAGGGATTTATGAGAATAAGACATTACTGATGGTGAAGAGGGGCCTCAGAAGGCAGTTAAAGACCTTGACTTAATGTGTTGGACAGTAGACAGTTACTGAAGCACAGAAATGACACAGTGCCACATGACACCTGAACTACTTCTAGAAGAAAGTCATTATAATGTAAAGTGCATCATCTCTCAATTCTTGTACTGTATTGTAGCCTACAGTTAAATGGTATTTTATAAAACTGCCTTACTGTTTTACCTTCACAGTCCATGGATGTTTTACCTACTTCTTCAGAAAAAAACTGAATTGCTTTGGAAGGGCATGACAACTAATTAGTTGACTAAGAGGTATCTGTAGGCTTATCAGAATTGACAGTGTTCTTTTAGTTTTAAATTTTAACTTTCCTAAATTTATCTCTGTATCTCAAAGGGACAGCAACACAGCAGACTAGGAAAAGTTTTACATTATGGTAATTATCTAGTATTTTAAAAGCTCTCAATGATCTTCATAAATGCTTAAAATCATTAATTACCACATGCTTTATCATATAAGGACACATTCATTTTTTCCTCAACCAACACAAATTAATTATTCGATGACCTTTCTTCCACTTACTATTACTAATGTAGTATGTATTTCAACTTCTTTGATATGATGATGAATACTGATAACTTCATTGTCACTAACGGACGATACGTAAAGTAGAATTTTTTTCAAAGCTATAACTTCTGTCTGACTGTTAAAACAGGGAGGATGTGAATGAATTATGCCAAGGTATACAACAAAATGAAGAGAGACTGTCATATGTAAACTCTTCATTTAAAAATGAAAGGGTGGGAAAAGTTTGACATTTTTAACAAACATAAAAGATTTCTGTCACTAAAAAGTAAAAAATCTTTGTCATTTACGTCTCATTTGAAACCAAACTGCGTATGTATCTTAGTTCAAATAGTCTTAGAACAAAGAAGTCTGTTCTCTTCCATGGAAAACCCTGTTGTAGACTCACAACTCTATACACCACCAATCAGTGAAAGGCGTGACTATCAATTAAGAAAGGAAATCTATTCATTTCAACAACTTTCATAATTTATTTCTTCCAAGTTGCATTAAAAATCACTATCTCAATGATCATCCTTTCACTTCCAACTCTTATACAATTCCGTGGATATGATGAGGTGAAACACTGAGACATATGATAGCTGTGGGAGAGAAGACTGAAGAACCTTTGCCTGTCCACGGAAGTGGACACTGTGACTGTTTCATGAGACATAACTATCTCAGAAAGCTCCATCTACATGCAAACCATGGCAAGTGCAAAGGACAGGGAGACTATGTTATCACTCACTGCTACTTTTCAAACTCCAGAATTTGTTTTAAGATCTTACTAGTGGCTAGAAACTAAAAAAAAAAAAAAAAAGTAGTTCAATTGAAAACTAAGCTTAATAACATGGACATAAGACTTTCCCCTTCTCCTCTGTATATAGCCAAAGACTCTTTCTTTCTACACACTTCATGAGGAGAAAAGATTCTACTGAGAATTACAACATAATATATCAGAAATTTCCCTTAAGCACTACTTCATCAGGACAAGTTTCATTATATATCTAAAGTAATTTAAAAGCATTCCTTCCATTTTTTCATGTTCTGATAGTGTTAAAAAATAGTGAAATTAATTCACCAACTGAATGAAAATATAGATTCTAAATGATTTAATACAAAAACGATGTGTTTCACAAAACTGTTCCATACATGTATATATCTGTGATAAAATCTAATATTCCATCAAACTGAAGTTTCCAGTTTTCAGATTGGATTCTTTTGTATGTGTTTAAAATGTAGTAAGATTCTGTTCCTACTGCAGTGAGATGGGGAGTAAAGAAAGACAAGCACTGTTTCACTCTGTATGACCTGATGTACCTTTCTAAATACAAATCAGATCCGTGGGCTCATCACTTCTCTTGGTGGGAAGCAAAATGCGAAAAATGAAACCAGACCCACAAGTGAGACAGAGGCAGTTTCTGAGATCAAGCAAGATACGCAGAGAAGATTCGCTTTAGGAACTCTCAGAATCTGGACAAAAGGAATAGCAAAATAATCACAGTTTCCCTCTAAACTTAATAAGCTGCTGTCTTTCTCCAGGGAACATAGAAGATCCTACTCTTCTTGTTATTTCTATCTGTAAAGGAAAAGCTATTTTTGTATTTTTGATCTTACGGAAATGTGGCAACAGTGCTGCCGAATCTTTGGTGATGTTTCCAGGACCGATTTATTTAGAATTAGATTGAATTTTTAAGGGAAAAAGTATTTTAAGGCACTTAACTTCTACGCAAATAGAACACATTTTTCTGTATAGGCTGTCACTACTATAATGAGGACAAGCTGGAGAACCCAGGATGAAAACATGAATGACAGAAAAGGGTCTATAGCTAGAAAACCGCATATGGAGCAAGCCCAATTCCTACGCCACTACTGAAGTATTATGTAAATGAATTACTCGATTGCTTTTCATTACTCTCCCTTCCCATCCTCTCAATTATTTGTTACCAGTATTTCCACACTGAAGTCAATCAATCTAGCAGAAATGCTCACGCTTGCCCTAACACTCAGGCTTTGGTGACATGGGTCACTTCAACTGCTTTATATTGCCAATGGAGTCACAGTTTAAGCACCATATGATCAGCAGGCCATTCATAACGTGAAGTTCTGCATGTCATTTTAGGTGTAATTTAGGTAAGTGACGTTTTAGAATCAATCAAATCAGCACTAGTTTTAGAGGCTTAATTTTCATTTTCTCCTACTGCAAGTGACTGGGTCTTTCTTTAGCTGATTCAGTGTTCCATGAATTGAGAAGTCTGAGAATCCACAGAGTTGGAACGTGAATTCCACCTGCGGTTTCTTCTCCTTCCTACTCTGGCTCTGCCTCAGTCATTTCCGTCTCCTCTGTACATATGCTTCCTCACGTTCTGCCAACTTTTTTCTTTTTCACATCAGTCAGCTTCCTATGGTGAAAGTTAATTGCCAGCAAACTGGGTAAACTGCCTTTTCCCAGTAATCACCCAATTCCTTTGGTGATATATAAACCCAAGATTGTTGAGCCCAAACAGTTCTACTAGTAGAAACACAAACAATGTAACAATAAAATGCAAACTGAAGCAGCAAGTATTAGATTATTATCCTACTGTGCAGAACGTCTCAGGGTGATCTCAACATTTTTGTTTGCGAGTGCACTGCTGGTGACGTGTAATTCCAAGGTGAAAAGCAAAGAAGATGGGTGCCAGCTACTCTTTGCAGAAAATCTAGCTCATCTTCACTGTTACTGCCACCACGATGTGTGGGTCATGAGACTGACCCTTAGTCACAAGCAACTCAAGTCTCATTTCTTCCTACATACACATAAAGTGTCTGTTTCCACTAAATGATAACAGCATTCAGCCTTATCAGCATGGAGTAATAACTACAGATGAACTGAATCCTGAAAACAGTATCTACAAACTATAAAGAGCACTTTTCTCAATCTTCTTCAGCCAAAGGAAGAGTGCTATTATCTTATCCCCAGAATACTTCAGGTGTTGGTTATTCACACAGCGAAGTGATTACAGCACGTGTGAAATTGAAAAATTTTCTTAAAAGGTATTCACTTTTATTTATAAAACATTTACCAATACTCCACTATGACACAGCGCTCGCAACACTAGGCTCAAACACAGCAACAACTGTAAGGATGACAACAACACAGGACCAGGTAACATTTTGCTCTGTTGCACACACAGTCACTGTGAGTGGGAGGTGACTTGATGGCATCTAACAACAATGACAATACATACCAAGCATTGTACTAAGTATTAAAGATACAATAAAAGCAAGATTATCCAGAAATTCTGGATGATGGCTTAAATTCTTCTTTTGATGTCTTTTCGATTTTTCTGTAAACTGCTAGATCTTAGCACTGAAAGTATGAAATTAAAAATAACCTGGCTTTAGAGACAGGAGATGGTGAAGAGGTTCCTGGGTAAATGAAAAGAGAAAAATCAGGTAGATATAGTATCCCTCAGATTTTAATCCATTTTATAATTTATTTATACCATAATCCTTCCATAATGATTTAAGACAATTTAGAAAGATAACACAAAATGTAACAAAAACCAAACTAAATCCACTGCCTTCAAATTGATGCCAACTCATAGCGGCCCTACAGGACAGAGTAGAACTGCCCCATAGTGTTTCCCTGGAGCGCCTGGCAGATCTGAACTGCCAGCCTTTTGGTTAGCAGCTATAGCACTTAACCACTATACCACCAGGGTTTCCTAGGATAGTATAGATTAAAAGAGAAACACACACAAACAAGAGAAAAACAAGAGTTATCAATTATAAACGAAGGCCAAGACAGTTATAAAATTTAGCTTCTAGCTGGTTAAAAATTTTGGTTTCAAGCTGTTCAGTAGACACCTCAAGCCAGAAAGCCTTATCAGTTATGCCATTCAATTCTTCTAAGACAAAAAGAGAGTAACTGCTCAGAAACACTTGTTGGTAGCTACTGCTGAGTTGCCTTCGACTCACAGGACCCACTGCCTGGTCCTGTGCCATCATCAAAATCCTTGTGCAGCCACTCTATCAATCCATCGCATCAAGAACGGTCTTCCCCTCTTTTGCTCATCCTTAACTTTATCAAGTATGAGGTCCTTCTCCAGGGACTAGTCCCTCCTGATAGCATGACCAAAGTATGGAAGACAAAGTCTCACCACCCTTGCCTCTAAGAAACACTCTGGCTGTACTTCTCCCAAGACAGACTTGTTTGTTATTCTGGCAATTCATTGTATATTCAGTGTTCTCTGCCAACACCGTAATTCAGACGCGTCAGTTCTGCTTCAGTCTTCCTTATTCACTGGCCAGCTTTTGCACACATGAGGCAACTGAAAATACCACAACTTGGTCAGATGCACTTTAATCCTCAAGGTCACATCTTTGCTTTTTAACACTTCGAAGAGATCTCTTGCAACCGATTTGCCCAATGCACTATATGATTTGATTTCTTTCTTTTCTTCTTCTTTTTTAAGAAGAAAAGTTCCTATCTGCTGCTCAGCCCTGATGAAAAAACTACAAAACCAAAAGTATAGTGTTAACTTCAAATCAGTAGAATAGTATTTTAAGTTTCACTTTTAAGTATGTAGCAAATGTCAGAAAAACCATAATATAGATTTATTATCTTAAATCTAAGGAAGCAAATAGGACCTTATAAGTCATAGTACTTTTGTGATTTTGAAAGCTTATGTAACCAAAACTCTCTACCTACCCCACCATTTGACTTGACTGCTGCTTCCATGGGCACTGATTTGTGAATCCAACTAAAACTAAATCCTTGACACCACCAGTATTTTCTCCATTTATTAGATGATGGTTGTTGGTCCAGAAACCCTGGTGGTGTACTAGGTAAGTGCTACGTCTGCTAACCAAAAGGTCAGTAGTTCAAATCCGCCAGGCTCTCCTTGGAAACTCTGTGCAGCAGTTCTGTTCTGACCTCTAGGGTCTCTATGAGTCGGACCCGACTCAGCGGCAGTGGGTTTGGTAGTGGGTTGTTGATCCAGTTAGTACTTCAAGACCTCTTCACTTCCAGCACACAAGTTTCCATAATTTGCATATGGCAGTTGTTAATGAATCTTTCTCCAATTCTGATGCGTTCTTCTTCATACAATCCAGCTTCCTGGGTTATTTGCTCAGCATACAAATGGACTAAACATGGTGAAAGGATTTAATACTCGTAAGACAAAAAAAGAGTAACTGCTCAGAAATACCACTATGTACTGACTCCAGAATTTTTTTCAAGGTTCCTTATGAAGCTGTTACTACAATCTAATCTATGATTATCAACTATATTTTTAGAAGAATATAATGATGACTTTCATAGGGTACTGACAGCAGGACCCCCGATGCAGGTATTTTTATACTGCCAGTTGAACTCAGGAAATGGAAATGGGAGACAGTTCTAACATTCTCTATGCAAACTAGAGTGCCTAAGAAAAAAGCATGTCTAACAGAGCCAGAATAGGTCACCTTTCTACCTGCAAATGAATGATGAATAGTCTGCACACAAAGATGAAATTCATTAGGAAATATTTTTAAATTTCTCTTCAGTACATAGACAAATAGGTGCTCGAGGTCCCAAAAATTCACTTGACATAGCACAGCCCCAAAATTTTTATTATGCAATATATTCTCGGTAGGAATTTCTAGATACACTCGGTTTATGGATTCTGCCAACTGGAACTGGAAGAGCAGATAATCCCTGGAATCCTACAGATAATCTGCCACAGCTACCTAGGCAGATAAGCTGTAATTAATTGCTTTACTATGACCAAGAATCCACCACACATCTGCCAGTCTGTCATACTGCAGTGCCTTGCATGCTGCTGTAATACCGGAAGTTTGCCATTGATATTTTAAATACCAGCAAGGTCAACCACGTTAGACAGGTTTCAATTAAACTTCCAGAATCAGACAGATAAGAAGAACAACTGGACAGTCTATTTCTGAAAAAACTGGCCAGTGAAAATCTTATGAATAGCAGCAGGACATTGTCTGATCTAGTGCAGGAAGATGAGCTCCCCTGGTTGGAAGGCACTCACAATACAACTGGGGAAGAGCTGCCACCTCAAAGTAAAGCTGACGTTAATGATATGGATGGAGTCAAGCTTTGGGGATCTTCATTTGCTGATATGGCATGATCCAAAATGAGAAGGAACAATGTAAATATCCACTAACAATTAAAAGGTAGAATGTATAAAGTATGAATCTAGGAAAATTGCAAGTCATCATAAATGAAACAGAATACATGAAGATCGATATCACTGGCATAGTGCAATGAAATGGACTGCTATTGGACATTTAAAATCAGATTATCACGTGGTCTGCCATGCTTGGAATGACAAATTGAAGAAGAATGGCATTTCACTCACCAAAAAGAATATCAAGATCTATCCTGAAGTACAACTGTGTCAATGATAGGATAATATCTATATGCCTACAGGGAAGATCAGTTAATGTGACTACAAGGTCTGATAAGTCCACAAACTGAACTGTTCTAAGTGCTGTATACCTCATTGCTGAGTATCACTACAGTCACCTTTGAAGCACTCCCCTTCAGAAGCTATTCACTGACACCAGTGCCTAGTCCACTCTTCAAAGCAAATATGGAACTCTTTTTGAAATGGCCACTGAGCAGTGGCACAGGAGCAAGCTGGTGAACTTAAGTGTATAGTTGTCTGTGAAGGAATTTTAAGCCAGAAAGCAAATAAGTGTATTGGAACACCCTCCCTACTTACCCGCTCTGGCCCCCAATGACTTTTTTCTTTACTCAAAGATAAAGGAAGGCATTTTGATGACATTCAGGACATCAAGGGTACTAGGATAACAGCTCTGATGGCTCTTTCAGAAAAAGAGTTTAAAAGTTGCTTTGAAGGGTGGACTAGGTGCTGGCATTGCTGCATAGTTTCCCAAGGGGTGTACTACAATAGTAACAATAGTGATATTCACCAATGAGGTAAGGAGCACTTTTTCTAGGATGAGTTCCTTGTATTATTCAAATTTAGGCACTAACTGCCAAAGCCAAAGCGGAGGAAATTGAAGATTTTTACTCTACTTCTATAGTCTGAAATTGATCAAATGTGCAATCAAGATGCCCTGGTGAACAGGAAAGCTAGAAACCAAGGTTTGGTAACTAGGATATACAGCCTTGGGGACATGATGCAAGGAGATAATCCTTTAATAACATGACTGAAATTTGCAAGACCAAACCACTTATTCACTGCAAACATCTTTTTTCAACAACATATACAAGTGAGTATGTAAATGGATCTCACTGGATGGAAAACACAGGAATCAAATAAACAACATCTGTGGAAAAAGATAATGGCAAAACTCAGTATTATCACTGAGAACACGGCCAAGGGTCAACTGTGTAACTGATCATCAACCATTCATGGTCAATTTAAGTTCAAGCTGAAGCTGAAGAAAATTAAAACAAGTCTAAGATAGCCAAAATAAGACCTTGAATATATCCCACCTCAATTTGGAGACAATCCATCAAGAACAGATTTGATGGACTGAATACTAATGACTGAAGACCAGACAAGCCGTGGGATGACATCAAGGATATCATACACACTTAAAAGACGGAAAGAAAGAAAGGACCAAACTGGATGTCAGAAGAAAGTCTGAAACTTGCTCTTGAACATCAAGTGGCTAAAGCAAATGGAAGATATGATGAAGTAAAAGAGCTGAAAAGGAGATTTCAAAGGGTAACTTGAGAAGATCAAGCAAAGTATTATAATGATATGTGCAAAGAACTGGAGTCAGAAAACCAAAAGGGAAGAACACAGTTGGCATTTCTTAAGCTGAAAAAACTGAAGAGAAAATTCAAGCCTCAAGTTGCAATTTTGGAGGAATCTATGGGCAAAAGACTGAATGATGCAGGAAGTATCAAAAGCAGGTGGAAGGAATATAAAGTCACTCTACTAAAAATAATCAGTCCACATTTAACCATTTCAGGAGGCAGAATATAATCAAGAAGTGATGTTATTGAAGTCAGAGGTCCAAAGTGCACTGGAGGATGCATTTTGAAAAAGAAGACTCCAGGAATTGATGGAATACTAATTGATATGTTTCAACAAGTAGATCCAGTGCTGGCAGCATTCACTTACCTATGCCAAGAAATCTGCAACACAGCCACTTGGCCAACTATCTGAAGAGATCCATATCTGAGCTCATTTCAAAGAAAGGTGATCCAAGAGAGTAAGGAAATTACTGAACAATATCACTAATGTCACATGCAAGTAAAATTTTTCTGAAGATGATTCAAAAGTGGTTCCAGCATTGTATCAACAGGGGAACTGTCCGAAATTCAAGATGAATTCAGAAAAGGATCTGGAATGGAGACTATCACTGCTGATGTCAGACGGATCTTGCACCTAAGTCACAATGTTTTCAATTGCTTCATATGCATGAAAAGGCTAGAGAATGCACAAAGAACACTAAAGAAGAACTGATGCCTTTGAAGTATAGTGCTGAAGAATACTGAATATACCATGGACTGCTAGAAGAAGGAACAAGTCTATCTTGGAAGAAAGGCAGCCAGAGTGCTTCACGGAAGCAAGGATGGCACAACTTTGTGTCACATGCTTACGACATGTTATCTGGAAAGATCAGTCCCTGTAGGAGAAGACCATGCTTGGTGAGTTATGGGGTCAGTGAATATAACAAAGATTGTGAGGATAGCACAGGCCCAGACATTTTTTTGTTCTGTTGTACACAGGGTCACAATGAGTTGGAAGTGACTCAATGGCACCTGACAACAACAATAATGATAAACCATGCTTCCATCTCTTAGCTTGTTGCGCAGTACCATCCAATGTACAACTGGTCTCTATTCACCTGGAGCAAGAGGAAGAAGAAGAATTAGAAACAGGAGCAAGAAATGGAATGTGTAGCTAATTGCCCCCATGAACAACTGCCTCCTTTGCCATGAGACCAGAAGATCTGGAACAAAGCCTGGCACTATAACTGAACATTTTGGTCAAGGATTCTACATAATTTTTTTAAATAAGAATCATGATCAAAAGTAAGAAAATGCAGAATAAAATTTCAAATTGCCATGGAATTCAGACTTTGTGGACCCATAGAGGCTAGCTGAACTCCCAAAGCTATTGCTCTGAGATAACCTTTAAATCTTAAAACAAGAATAACCCCTGTAGTCTTCTTAAAACCAAACAAGTTCAGCTTAACTAGAAAAGATTTCTGCCTTGAGCATTGCGCTCTGTTAAGAACCAGCTATGTGGGATTGAACTGAGAACACTAACTTGAAAAGTTAGGAAACTTAGGGAACAGTGAGTTTATGTTAATGAGGGAAGAACAAAGGAGGATAAAAATGATTTTACACCTTAAAGACTGTCATAAATGGCACTGAGCTGGTTATGGTTTTCTGTGTATACTGTCAACAACAACAACAAAAGCTAAAGTATTTTATAAAAATGAGTAAGACTTGGTGCAAGACATACCACCAATAGTCATAGATCTGGTCAAAGAAGGCTGTAATAAAGCTTCTTCATCATTGAACTGTTTCTTGAGTTCTTCCACAGATGCCAAATGGAGTTGAAGAAATTCAGTTGTTGCCACTGATGCTTCTTCTTTAACTGGATCTATCATTCTCTTCAGAAGAACTAGGTCATCCTTTCGGACTTTCAAACAAAGCGTTTCCATTTCTCCAATATTGGAACGGAGTTGCTATAGTAGAGAAGAACATAATTAATACCACCGTCTCTTAGTATAAAGTATCTTTATTTTCACAGGTAATTTGTGATAATGGCTGTGGATAAAAATGCTTACAAGTGTTTTCCATAATATAAGCTACAGTATAAGGCTTTTCTGTTTCCATGTCTGTGGCCAAATCCAGCATATTTAGAACTCATCTCCTTTTATCTTGAATTTATATAGCCTTTTCTTTTTCATTAAATGTGATTACTATGATGGTAACAAATGCTTGCAACAGTAAGTCAAATGCTGCAGAAAAATATAAAGACTTAATGATTTCCCAACTTCCTGAATCCCATCTGTTCTTTTAACCCAATCATTTAAGGCATTTCTCAGTTTTCCTGCAAACAATGGACAGCAGTACAATAATCTACACTTTGTCACCCTGTGTCCTAATTTAACAATATCATGTGCATCCCTCCTAGTAACAGCTACATCACACTCCAAGGTATGGATGCAGTGTCATTTATTCAATCACTCCTTCAGTGATCAAGAGTCACTGATGTTGTTTCCAGTTTTTATTTCAAATTGTGACATAAATATCCTTGTAGATACGATAGTATACACTATTTTTGGTAGGAGTGATTCCCAGAAGTGAGAAGAATACACATATTTTTTATTTGAATAGTTAGTATCAGTTTTATTTCTCTCCAAAAGGCTGTAATAGTTCATACTACCACCAGTGTGTGAGAGCACATCTCCCCACATACTGCCAGTCATGCATCTACCTCCTTGCTGCTTTACTCTGTACTTCCCTGAGTGAGGTTGCTGGATTTTTATCAAATGCTTTTCCCTTCTTAAACAAAACAAAACAAAATAAAACCCTATTGGTATGATAATTTTTTAATTTGTTGATGTAATGAATTACGTGCAGATTTCACTGTATCTTAAGACAGGCATATGTTCTTGGGACAACACTTACTGATCAATATAAAAAATACACTGTTGGATTTGATTTATTAGTATTTTATTTGCAATTTTAAAGTCTATACGAGGTCTGACAAGTCCACAAACTTAATTGTTCTAAGTGCTACATACCTCACTGATGAGTATCACTATGATGACCTTTGAAGTACTCCCCTTGGGAAGCTATGCACTAACACCAGTGCCTAGTCCACCCTTCAAAGCAATTTTGGAACTCTTTCTGGAATGGCCCTTGTGCATAGTGGCACAAGTTGGCGACAAGTTGGTGAACTGAAGTGTATAGCTCTCTGTGAGGGAGTTTTTAGCCAGTAAACACCCTCCCTACTCACCTGATCTGGGCCCCAATGACGTTCTTCTTTACCCAAAGATAAAGGAAATATTGGAAGGAAGACATTTTGATGACATTCAAGACATCAAGGGTAATATGACAATAGCTCCAATGGCCATTCCAAAAAACAGACTTCCAAAATTGCTTTGAAGGGTGGACGAGGTGCTGGCATTGGTGCATAGCTTCCCCAAGGGGAGTACTTCAAAGGTGACCATAGGGGTATCCAGCAATGAGATATGCAGCCCTTTTCTAGAATGAGTTCATGAACTTATTTGGCAGTCTCCTTATACGTGTGTGTCTGTACTATCTTGGGAAACCCTGGTGGCGTGGTGGGTTAAGTGCTACATCTGCTAACCAAAAGTTGACAGTTCAAATCTGTCAGGTGCTTCTTGGAAACTCTATGGGCAGTTCTACTCTGACTTACAGGGTCACTATGAATCAGACCCAACTTGACAGCAATAGTTTTTTTTTTAAAATATATATACTATCTTCACCAGTTTTAAGTTTACTTTACCAGGTTTATGGTTGCACTAGCTTCATAACATGAGCTGGGGAGCTTCCTATCTTTTACGATAGTCTATAATTTGAAAAACATAAAAACCAACTATTCTTTGAACATTAAATAATTTGCAAAAATAATGTAAGCCTGATTTTTTTTTTTTTAAATTATAGATCTCTACCCATTAAATGGAAACCTTGGTGGCATACGGTTAAGAGCCATGGCTGCTAACCAAAAGGCCAGTATTGAATCTGCCAGGTGCTCTTCAGAAACTCTACAGGCAGTTAGTTCTACTTTGTCTTACAGGTTCACTATGAGTCTAAATTGACTCAATGGTAGTGTTTTTTTTTTTTTTTTTAACTCATTTAAATATTTCAAATTATTTGTTTAATGTGAAATCCCAGAGAGGTGAGTTGTGATCTCAGGGCTGTGCATCACTTTGGAAGTATTTCCACAGCATGTGTGTTTGACCGCCTCACAAAGCTGGGGTGAAAACTCGATGCAGGGCTTCTCTGGATGAGGGTCTTTGTCCTTGGGGCTGGAATCCTACAGACTCATACCCTAGGAGTACAAGGCCTGAAGTAAACATGCCTGTCATGGATCAAATTGTGTCCTCCCAAAAATAGGTGTAGCCATGTGTTTGGGCCATGATTCCCAGCGTCTTGTGACTGCCCTCCATTTTGTGGTTTTCCTAAGCTATATGTTAAAGGATTAGGGTGGGGCTCTAAATCCTTTATAAAATCACCTCCCTGCTCCACTGTAAAGGGAGTTTCCCTGGAGTATGGCTTGCCCCACCCTTCATCCTTTCATCCTACAAGAGATAAAAGGACAGAGAAGCAGGCAGAGAATTGGGAACCTTGTACCATCAAGCAAGCAGCACTGAGAGAAGAGTGCGTCCTTCAGATCTGAGGTTCCTGCGCCAAGATGCTCCCTGGACAAAGACTGATGCAATACCAAAATTGCCTCCTGAGCCAACAAGGGGAAAGCCTTCCCCTGGAGCGGACACCCTGAATATGGACTTGCAGCCTACCAGACTATGTAAGAATAAACCTTCCTTTGTTAAAGCCATCCATTCTGTGGTATTTCTGTTAGAGTAGCCCTAGCTGACTAAAACAATGCCCTTGTATGAACTGCAACTTTGCTTCTAGACTTTTTAATACCCCATAGAAATCTTACGCCCTAAAAACTGCATAAAGATGAAACTGCAAAGTTAGTATACTCATGAGCTTAGAAGAAGCAAATGAAAATCTTCTCTGAAGGAAGATAACACCATCCTTAGCTTCACATAATTTCTATAAATAATTTTTCAAATACTATTTCTGGCACTCCATCAAATGTAATCAAGAATATAAGGACATATATAACAGGAAGAAACAACATTCAACACAAACAGGTCCAAATGGACACCTGATATAGGAGCTGCAAGTACAGCGTAAAACCAGGAAAGAAAATGATCATGTCATCATGAAGTTCATAAGGGTTACAAGCAAGAATACTGGGAATACTGACACTTCAGGGAAAGGAATTTTATCAAGTTTAAAAAGAATAGCAGAAACTATATGGTGACAGGATAAACTTTTTAAAAGGAGACGTAGTTTCTAAAAAGTGAAATTCTAACAATACAAAAAATAAGCTAGCCTGATAAGAAAGAAGCATCTGAAAAACTCAGTATGGTTGTGTAAGGTGTACTAGGGTAAGTGCAGAATTTTTAAGAGACTTTTTTTTTTAAATTAAGGAAAAGAAAGACATGATGATGTATGAATATAAGAGTGGTATGAAACAACAAAAATCATGTAAGAAAAGTAAGAGTCCAGAATGCACGGAGGCTGGTGAAAATGTTAAGAACAATAAAAAAGGGTTTCAAAAAATACATGTAGAGCAAAAGAACAAGAAAGAAGGTTCCGGCCGACTGCTTGGGGCAGATGGTATAATGTGAACAGATGATGCAGGGAGAGCAGAACTACTTAACTCCTATTTTGACACTACAAAAATATTAAGGAGAAATATTAAAAATAGAAAAGGACATAAGAAACAGCTTCAAAGGAAATTTGAAACATATCTTATTCTAAGGTGGTGAGATTTTAGCTGTCCCTGAAAGACAATGTTGGGAAAATTGCTGTTGAGTTGATTCTGACTCATAGCAACTCTACAGGACAGAGTAGAACTGCCCCATAGGGTTTCCAAGGAGCACCCGGTAGACTCCAACTGCTGACCTTTTGGTAAGCGGTCATAGCTTAACCACTACGCCACCAGGGTTTCCATCAGAAACATATAGTGTACTGAATAGAAAGAGTAGATTGGGAAAAGTCAGAGAGGTAGAGTACGAGCCTTCTAAATATATTTTATCAACTTCAGGACATAATTTTTCCCTACATTTTAACATCTCTGAAATTCAGATGCTTCTTAAAACAGGCAATAAGAAAGCACTGTGTCACTGTTAATTCTCAGCACCTTTTCTTTCTTAGGAGAACACAAAATAATTGTATGTGTTACAACTGATGGTGTCTTAGACGTAACTTTTTAATTATACTGAGGTTCTATAGTACCTGTGCAATTCAGAGCTGAGGTTAAGGACCCTAAATCCTTCGTTAATCAGCTCATGAACATTTCAAAGACAAAATTTAAGTTACAAATTCCTCTTAAGTCTGCAATAACTTAAAACAATTTACCTTCTAATAGCATTTCTTTTGGAATCTACTTTCCATCTTCTCTTCCATTTTCTGCCTGACCTTGCTTTTCTCCCTATTTTTTTCTGCTAATTTTCTTTTACTACCTTTGCTTTTGTACTGTCCTCTTCGTTTGCTCTTTTCTACTGCTTCTCTTGTTTAAATTCTCTTTTAAAAATATTTTCTAAAACAGACAGCTCAAGTGTTCTACGTCTCTTCAGGTAAACTAATAAAAGCCATATTTTAATTCTACAGATTCCATGGCTGGTATTATTTGCATACATCTGTGCTACTAATGAAACTGTATTTGACTCTCTGCAAAACAGTACCTTTCCATGTGATGTCTGAAATCCACTGAATCAGAGTATCTACAGTAAGATTCAGGTGTTCTCCTACATGCTGGAGAAGAGGCTGGGGGGTCAGATTCCTTTTAAAGCCAAGATAATGTTCTTAAGTGAACTACTCCCAATTCCTCCGCTTAGGTGCAGAATTTGATCACAAAATCCTTCTTGATGTTAATGTTTTCTTATCCCCAAGAAGAAAGTTGTTAAGCTTATTCTTACAGTTTGAAAATGTAATAATAGCCAATATTACCCATCAATTTGAATCCAGATTGACTAGAAACCTAATTTGCTGTGTAAACTTGCACTGAAATCAACACAAAATATTATTTAAAAAAAAAAAAAACATAATAATAGATGAGACTTCCACTTCTGTTCAAGGCAAGCTGAGTGCCAAACAGAGTACTGAAATATCTGCCAGGAGAGTGCTGCACAAAGAGCAAACCCTAAAGATCTGTAGAAGGGCCATCCTCCAGTATTTAGCAAAGAACCCATTAGAGTACATGGGTAAGGAAACCATCCAAGCCTGACAGAAGCACCACCTGAAAAGATCAGAGAGCAGTCTCAGCACTCACTCAGAGCTCGGAACAGTACTTATTCCCACAAGAACTGGAAAAATTCTTAATTCGTGGGGGCACTGGGTAAAGCACTCAGAAATGTCTTGCCTCAGTGTGGGAATAATCAGACCCAAAATGAGCACCTCTTTATTTGAGCCTAATAAATCATAAGAGTAAGATCCAAAAGTATTAAATTGTTTCCAAGTAATTTAACCACATTCCAGAACAAATCTCAAGAAGACTTATATGAGCATAAAAATATCCATCACCCAATATAGATCACCCAATCAAAGCTCACCAGGCATATAAAGAAACAGAAAAACATGGCCCATAGTAAGAATAATCAGTCATTAAAACAGAACCAGAATTAACACAGATATTAAAATTAGTAGAGAAAAATACTGAAAGTTATTATAGATTATACCCCATATGTGAAAAAACATTAAGTAGAGACATGAAAATATATAAAAGATCCCAAAATGAATTTCTATAGGTGAAACCTACATGTGAGATGCAAAACACCCTGAATACATTAATAGCAGACTAAACACTGTTGACAATCAGACTTTTAAAGACAATTGCATATCAACAAAAATGATCCAAAAATGAGATACAGAGAGAAAAAAAGAACCCATTATTTTTTAAATTCATGAGCTATGACACAGAAAAAAAAAATGTTTAAAGAAATAACTATAAAAACACTCCAAAATTTGATGCAAACTATAAACCCAGACATCCACAAAGCTCAGCAAATCTCAACCACAAGAACCATGGGAGTGGAGGGTGGCTGGGGAAGAATTACATTAAAGAACATAATAATTAAAGTACTTAAAACCAGTGATAAAGGGAAAATCTTAAAAGTAGCCAAAGAAGGGAAAAGACACATTACATACAGGGAAACAAAGATAAGAGGGAAGAGTTCTCAAGTAAAACAACGCAAGTGAAAAGACAGTGGAACAACATCTTTCAAGTACATCATTTACAGAAAAAAAAGTCAATGTAGAATTCGACAGCCAGCAAAATTCTTTTAAAAACAAAGGAAAAATAAATGCATTTGCAGAAGTACAAAAGCTGAAAGAATTCATCATCAACAGAACTTCACTCAAGAAATGTTAAAGGTCTTCAAGGCAACAGCACACTGATACCAAATGGGAACGAGGGTCTACACAAAGGAATAAAGAACATCAGAAGCAGAAATGACATCAGAAAACATAAAAGATCTTCTTCTTTAATATTTAAATTGTTTCAAACATGATTAACCTCTCTCAAGACCCATTCTTTTTTAACAGTGATTAAGTGCAAGTATACAATCCCAATCAATTTTGCATGCCCACCTATCTGCAGCTCCTTCTGTTCTCCTTGCCTGGTGACAGCACATTCCTCCTTTTCACTCTATACCTGTCATATCTTCTTAACAATCTCTTATTCCCTCCTCTTCACCCTCTTCTCTTCCATCTAGAAAGAGACCAGTAGGAAAGCCTCCTACAAATGCATAGAACTGTAAGTACACACATCATCTGGTCACACTATGTCCCCAAGTTGAGTCCACTTTTGTCTGAAGAGCTGACCTCAGTAGTGTTTTCTGGTCAGGGGCAGCAGCAGGTCTAGGGGCCATGCTCTCAGGGGATCCTCCAGGCCATCGGACCATCAATTTTGGTCTTTTAGTAGACTTCTTCAGCTGCACCCCTCTTTTTCTCTTTGCCACATCTTTTTCTCTTGTGCCCCATCACAGCTGTCTTGGGTGGTGGCCACAGTTATTTTTTCTTTTGAATTTTTTTTTGTTGTTGACACTATGTGCTTTCACCAAAGAAGGCATGTTGATTAAAGGACCAATTCAGAATTTTTATTACGAGTTAACAGATTTTGATAAACATTATCTGAGATCACATGTGTCCCACTGGCCCCTGTATGATATAAATCCTGCAGATACAAGTCAGTGATAAAATTCTATTTCTGGAAAGTTATGCAAATCATGAGGAAAAACATGAAGGCACCAAGCAATGATGGTACATACATTTTATTCTAGTCTCCTTCTTCTTAGACTTATTATTTTTCATGAAATTTTTCAAAACATGGTACAATGTATTCTTCCTTACTACAAAAGTAGTACTTAGAGCCCAAAGAAATAAAGCCAAAGGATTTTTTTTTCCAGAAAAATCACTACTGTGATATTTTCTTCGTTACTGCAAAAGCATTGTTTAGCAGCAAACCAAATAAAACTAAAGGAATTTGAATCTCAGAAAAATGACCACTACTGCATATTCTGTATTACAATGAAAGCAGTACTATCAGTTAGGAAGCAGGAAGCGCTGCCCTGGAATACAGCAGGACTGCTCACAGTCATGCATTTTACCTGCTACACATGGAAGCAATGACTGGGCCCTATGATTGAATACAAGGTAAGAATAACTCACTGGAAGTTTGCATCTCTTAAACAGTACCACTGTGACTCATTATTTGCTGTTCAGAAGCTATAAAAGCAGGCAGACAGTAACACCTGGACAGAATGAATAGCATAAAGGGGAAAATGGCTACTAGGACTGAATGAAGACCAGCAACAGCTTATTCTCATGGTAAGTATATTCTCACAAGAACAGAGAACTAGGAAACACAGTGAGGAAGCTTATCTCACAGAAATAAAGGCAAACCTGTCAGAAGTTTAGAAAACTCATACTTTCTACTGGTATCATCTAAGACAATGTTCAGTCTACAGAAAAATGAGGTTCCTACTCAGGAGTGTTAAGTTTATGTATTTCCAAAAGTTTCCACTTTAAGGCTAAAGGTGTTCAAATCAGACCACCCCCTTTCCAAAGAACTCCAAAGGCAAAAAGTGGATGGGATACTGTATGTTTCACCAGTCTTGAAGACAGTAAGAATGAAGTATATTTCTCCTCAGAAACACTGTAAGTGAAGAGATAGGAGAACAACATCCTTAAAGTATATCCTAAAAGAAGAAAAAAGTCAATGCAGAACTCTATATCCAACAAAAATTTCTTTCCTCATTGTGCTTTCTTTAGACGAAGGTTTACAGAGCAAATCAGTTTCTCATTAAACAATTAATACACATATTGTTTTATGACATTGGCTGCCAACCCCACGGCTTGTCAACACTCTCCCCTTCTCAACCTTGGGTTCCCCGTTACCAGCTTTCCTGTCTCCTCATGACGTCTCATACCTGCCCCTGGACTGGTATGCCAATTCTGTCTCACCTTGCCCAGGTAAAATTTGTTTTCAAAGTACAGTGAAATAACTATATTTTCAGAGATATGAAAGCTGAGAGAATTCATCACCAGCTGAACTGAACTCCAGGAAATGTTAAGCCAAGCCAGCCAAGAGCCGTCGAGTCGTACCCAGCTCATGGCAACCCTAGGAATGTTAAGGAAAGTCCTTAAGGCTAAAGGACAAAGACATCAGATGGAAATAAGAGTCTACACAAAAGGATGAAGAATGTCAGAAATGGGAATGACAGCAGCAGTAGCAAAATTTTTTCCCTTAATATTAAAGTTTCTTAAAAATATGACTGATTACTTAAAATTATAGCCTTCTACTGCACAACCTGCAAGCAAGCTTATCTCGCTGACCTCATCTAACACTCTCCACGCTCACACTAGCCGCACTGACCTCCTTCCTCTCCCTTGAATCAGCCAGGCATCCTTCTGCCTGAGAATCTGGCGCTTGATTTTCCTTCTGCTTGGAAGACTCTGCTCTCATCATTTACATCCTTACTTCCTTCAGGTCTCTACTCAAATGTCATTTTATCAGATTTTCCACAACTATCCTACGTAAAAGAATACTCAGCACCTTCTGTGATTCTCTGTTCTCCTTCACCTGCTTTACTTTTCTTCACAGCACTAATAACTAACATGTTCTATCATGAGTCGGATCCGACTTGACGGCACTTGGCTTTTGGCTCTATGTTTATTTCCTTAAAAACAAATCCTCTTTATTCTCTTAATTTACTATCCCCATAGTATTTGTTCTAAAGCGCACGGATTTCCTTCTGTTTTGTTCACAGCTATGCCCCCATTCTCTGGAATACACTAAATGTTTAAATGTTCTACGAGTAATCAAGTCAGGCAGGCAGATATTATGCCAAATTCTGAAAAATTTCAGAAATATCCACAAGTTAGATCAATGATTCTACAATCAGTGAAGTCAGTTTAAAAAAAACAATGTACACTAGATCAGTATTTAAAAGAGCTCTCTCTAGGTCCATAACAAAATCTAGCAACTTGTTACAACTTTTTCCTTTTTTCAGAAATGTCAGCAAATTTCTGCCTAAAGAATAAAATATATATTCAAATATATACTTATCTACACTGATAACCCTAAAATGTAATTATTCTAAGTTAATTGAAAATTCTGAAAAAATCCCTAATTACGTATTTAATGATTAAAAGAAGAGTGGCTATGCATATATTTGTCTTTGTTCAATATTGATTTAAGGATTCCTAATGTGTTTTTACAACATGTAATTTTGAGGACAAATTGTGTACAGGAGAAAATACTTGGTATCATAATAATTAATCTGATTTCTTTACAAATACAGAGCACAAGTCCACTTGTAAACATTTAAACAGCTCAAAGTAAACACATTCTATTATGATATAATTTATTATTGGGCTCCAGAGTCCTAACTATTTAATTAAAACAAATCTGGACTGTCCTTGTAACACTGAACTGTTGCACTAAGGTATTGAGGGGGGTGTAATTAATTCACACTTACTACTTCAACATAAAAGGCACCAAAAAGAATACAGAGTTTAAGGAATAGTAACCAAACCACCAAGAGGAGTGTCATGGATTCAATCATGTCCCCCCAAAAATATGGGTAGCCATGTGGCTGGGCCATGATTCCCAGTATCTTGTGACTGCCTTCCATTTTGTGGTTTTCCTATGCTGTACGTTAAAGGACTACGGTTGAGCTGTAACTCCCTTCATAGGATCATCTCCCTGCTCCACTGTAAAGCCAGTGAGTTTCCAAGGAGTATGGCTTGCACCACCCTTCATCCTTTCATCCTACAAGAAAGCTGCACCGGGAGAAGAGCGCATCCTTCAGACCTGAGGTTCCTGCACCAAGATGCTTCCTGGGCAAAGACTGATGTGATACCGGACTTGCCTCTAGAGCCGACAAGGGGAAAAGCCTTCCCCTGGAGCCGACACCCTGAATATGGACTTGTAGCCTACCAGACTGTATAAGAATAAACCTTCCTTTGTTAAAGCCATCCACTCTGTGGTATTTCTGTTAGAGCAGCCCTAGCTGAATAAAAAAGGAGCAAAAATAAAGGAGGAAAAAATCTCCATCTACTTGTTCAACAAATACCCAATGAGCACCCACTATATAGGCATGAAGTACAGTGCTCCACTTTGCACCTCCTGAGTTAATAAAAATGTTTCCAGATTAGAAAAAGAAGAACAACAACAACTTCGGGATTGGTACTCATCAAGGGCTTTTATTAGGTACCAGGCAGCATGACGAAATTTTAGAGCTACTACTTGAACAAAAAGCAAGTCCCAGAGGACTTCACACATAGTCATGGCATTTTCATGAAGCTCAAATCAAACAAACTAAACAAGTAACATTGTTAAAGGACACGTATACATTAGATAAAACTAATGTGATAGTGCAAAGCCAAGATACCGGTCACCTCTAAAGTATGCAAATACATGGCAGGAGGAGAAGCATACAGGTACTGGTAATATGCTAGTTTTGAATGGTGGTAGGTTCACTGGTATTAATGATTATATTTTACAACTCATACTTTATATCTTACATATTTAATGGATTCGTTAGTATGTATCAAATATCATATTTAAAAAGATAAAAGGAAAAAAGTAATTCACAAAAACAAAGATGTAAAAGAGCTTAAAGACAAAAATACAAAAATAAATAATAGCTCTTACTATATAAATCCAATAATGGCAAATATAAAAAATCTATAACTGCTCACGAAATTGTCTAAAAATAAGTTTTAAGCAAACTAGCAAACCAAAAAACAGCAAACTCATTGCTGTCAAGTTGATTCCAACTACCAAGAACAAGACTATATACAGAATTCAGAGCAGAAATGAGTAAAACTTAGACACCGTAATCTAACGGCAGTCTCGATCCCACTCATGCAATGGCTCACATAAATCTTTTGTGCCAGATGGAGTTCAACAATTTAAACATACATATTGTTAAAAATCTAGAAACAAAAACTTTGATACTAACTATTACTGTCTTGAGAAAATCATAAGTGATTTTTAACGATATACTAAAGCCAGTGAAGATGGAAAGAAACTCAATTCATAATAATCTTGTTGACATTAATACGGTTAGCACACTTCAATAAACACTGATGCTTGCTGGGCACAAATTACTATGGAATGCAGAAATAACAGAGACATGGTCCTTGCTCTTTAGGTCTACTATAATCTAATTAGTAAGGAGTACAATGCATTTATAGACAGATAAGCCAAATTTCCATCTAAATCTCAAATCAATCTGTTTTTCTCCACCTCTGCTACCTTTAAACTACTAACATCTATTGCCTGGATCTTTGTAAGCCCTCCTAAATAATCTCTTGCATTCACTTCATTCTATCCCAGTTTATTCACTATCCAGCAGAGGGCTAGATATGCATTCTTTGCAGAAACAGGCTCTAGATTAAAAAACACCATGTGTGGTGCTAAAAAACAGCAATGTATGTGAAAGTCCATGCTGACAAATGGAAGCCCAGCCGCTCTCACCTGATCTGCTCCTGTAACTCTGAAAGACAAGCATCTACCTGTCTTAGGAGAATGAGGCTTCTTCTTTAGAAAACTAAACTAAAACAACCTCTAGATGCTGTTATTTGGAGGTTTCCCCAAGGAAAAATGCCAGTTCTCTGGAGCATGTTAAGTGAAACCCCCAGGAGATTAAGTAATATATTTTTTTTTCTTAGTGTTTCCATGTAATGGTGCATAGGCTTGCTACGAGTCAGAACCAACTTGGCAGAACCTGACATCAGGAACATCTCTTTGAAGCACTGAGAAAAAAAAGTTTATTACTTATCTCCAGGTGGTTTCACTTAAATGTGCTTTGGAAAGTTGGCATTTTTCATGGAGAAACTTCCAAATAATAGTATCTAGAGGTATGTCACTATTACATCTAAGATCTCCACATCTGTACCCATTTCAAAGAATGGTGATCCAACAGAATGCAGAAATTACAGAATAATATCATTAATATCACATGCAAGCAAAACTTTGCAGAAGATTATTCAAAAGCAGTTGCAGTAATGCATCAACAGAGAACTGCCAGAAATTCAAGTCAGAATCAGTAGAGGGTGTAGAACCAGGGATATCAAACTGCTGATGTCAACACAATCATGGCTGAAAGCAGAGATCAGAAAGATTTTTGCATGTTTTATTCACTGTGCAAATCTTTTAGATTCTGTGGACAAGAAACCTAAACCAAAAATTAAATCCATTGCCATCAATTCCAAATCATATTAGCCCTACAGGACAGAGCAGAACGGCCCCATAGTTTCCAAAGAGTGCCTGGTGGACTTGAACCACTGACCTTTCGGTTAGCAGACATAGGTCTCAGCCACTACGCCCATAGAGTTTCTGAAGAAAGGAAAACAGAGCAAGGAAAAGCTCTGGAGAATTACACAGCAGAAATACAGAGTTTAATAAAAAGTTTGAAGATAAACTGAGAAATTCTTTCAGAAAAAAAGAAAATTAGATAATCAAAGAGTTCCAATATCCAATAGAATAGGAACTGGCAAACTTTTTTTGCAAAGGACCAGACAGTACACAGGCTTTATGTGCTATAATGTCTCTGTCAAGTCTGCCACTGGCGTATGAAAGCAGCCAAAGACAACACTTAGGGCAAATCTGGCCTATGAGCGATACTTTGTTGAACCTTGCAATGTAAGATACAAAAATAAACAAAAAAACGAGCAAAGGGAAAATATATATAAAGAAATAAATTATCAAATAAACAAGAATATTCCCAGAACAAAAAAACACGAATCCTTATGTTTGAAAAGGCCCAACACGATGAATATCATCACCAAACTTCAGAACACTGGAGATAAATAGAAGACCACAGAAGCTCCCAAAGGGCCTTGGAGGGAACAGGTCCTACACAAAGACTAGGCAATCAGACGATGTCAGCTTTTTCAACAGTAACACTAAAAAAACTAGCAAACTTTCAGAATTCAAAGATAATTCCAACTACAGTTCCATACTTAGTGCAATTAGCTATCACATGTGAGGAGAGAATGAATGTATTTTTCAGAAACACAGTGGCTTAAAATTTTACCTCCAAGGTACCAATGCCAAGAGAGTTACTGAAGAATGTACGCCAACAGAACAACAGAGTAAACCCAAACTGAAGCTGATATGCTATCTGTGAAAAAGAGGATGCAACACAGAGGAGCAGCTAAGAGAAGTTTGATAACAGCAGCTGTGCAACAAGCCTGGAGAGCAAATTCCTCTATTGGACCTGGGTGAAGAAGAAGAGTTTGTAGGGGTGGCCCTTCAGGATAGAGTGGAAGCCATTTATTTGAACACATGAATATGAAAAAGAAAAATATTATTCATACCATGTGACTGAGATACAGAATACATACAAAAAAATTAACTACAAATACATAGAAAGCCAGATACTTTTTAAAAATGAAGTAATCATTAATTTCAGAGAAAGAAAACAACTGTACTGTATCTCACTATTTGGCTTAACAGGAAACAGTATTTTCATAATCACAATAATGAGGTACTAATTACTACTTTGGAATCCTGGTGGCATACTGGTTAAGAACTCAGCTGCTAACCAAAAGGTCAGTAATTCAAATCCAACAGCTGCTCCTTAGAAACACCATAGTTCTAATCTGTCCTGGTTGCTGTAAGTTGGAAACAACTTGATGGCTTCTAACAATGACTACTACTTTAACCAAAAATTATAATACATGTAATTATATAGGAAGAAGAAAAGTAGCAGAGCAGTCTGGAAAGCTCTATCTCTACCTATTATAGCCAGAAGTGAAGATATAATGCATAAAGCTGATTAATCAAGAACCATCAGTCCACACATGGCATTTAGGAATAAGGAGGTCAATATGAGGAACACAGCCAGAAGAATTCACAAAAGTTTCTTCTAAGTGGGGCTTGGAAATAGAGAAGAGTAGCTACTATCAGTCTTTTAGCTGCATTTAGGGTTTTAAGCTATGTTAAAAAAACAAACAAACAAACCCACTGCTGTCAAGTCAGTTCTGACTCAGAGCAACACTACAGGACAGGGTAGAACTGCTCCACAGACTTCCCAAGGAGCGCCTGGTGGACTGGAATGCCAACCTTTTGGATAGCAGACACAGCACTTAACCAGTATGCCATCAGGGGTTTCCAAGCTATGTAAAGATACTATTTTTTTAAATAACAAATCTAAAACAACAAAGAATATTCACAATATGTTATACACAGAAGAGCAGTATCTTCAAATAGGAAGCTCTTACAAAAGACAGCGGCATAAGAGAATACACAAGGGAGAGGAACAGACAATTCACAAGAGAAATACGACGATCTAAGGTGCATATGAGAAAGAACTTTCACTCAAGCAACAACAAAAATTTCAGACTGAAACAATAAAGCAGGATTATTTTAAACAACCAATTAGCACAACTTTGAAAAATGGGTAGTACCAGTACTGACGGTAAGGTTTTTGGGAAATGCACTGATTGTGAAGCATAAATTCATGCATCGTTTCTGGAGGAAAATTTGGTAATATGAATCAAAACCTTAAAATATGCAAGACATTTTATCCTGTAACTCTCGCTAGAAAATTTCCTTAATAGCTACAAATAAGTGTGAAAGCATTCAGCAACATGGCTTCTTAGTTTAGCCAAATCTTCTCAAGGCTATCTTCCTCATAGTCATTTACCAGAAACAGTATAATATTCTTACCTGAACTGTACGTCCTGCATTGATATGCTCTTCATGCAACTTGTCCCAGATTCTGCATCTTTGATACTATAGAAAAGAGAGGGGAAAATACGAAATGCTTCATCACAAACACAATTGGTTTCATTTACCACAAAATTCTCACTCACCTAACCCAACTTAAACATAGCAGTTAAAAAAGAAAGTAACTTACCAGTGGCAGTTAACTTGGAGAGTAATAAGGTAAGGTTTCAAGATGCACCTGGAGATGAGATATTTGGTCTTTCTTTTAGGGCATATTGATTCATGTGTCTATCCTACCAGTTTAATTGGCAAGTGCACAAAGATAAGTCAAACCCAAGGAACACGTAACTACAATTGATTTGAGCAGTTACACATGTAAACTGTATATTCATGAAACTATTTCACAGGTCTCCCTTCATTCAGACATGAACTTCAAGAAGGTAGGTGCTAGGTCTATTTCACCTACCAGTGCATTTCTAACACCAGCTCGGGGCCTGGCACACAGCAGGTATATTGCAATGAATTGTTTTTACCAGACCTTTCCAGCCATGATCTTGTAACTCCCACAAAATGACTGGCTGGGATTCTGTAAATAAGGCGTATAAAACTCTTGTAGGACTTGGGCAGTGATTATGCAGATAAGCTGTCTGTGGCCTACTAAGCGAATGGGTCCGTTTTGCCACTCTGCTGGCCTTAGAACAGTGACACCCACAGAGACTGAGGCAAACCTCACTAATATCAAGAAGAATAGCTTAAAGCATAGTCCAGCCTTTAGATTCAGGGTCCTCGTGCTGAGAATTTCCTGGACCCAGGCGACGGGCTGTAACACTGGAGGTGGCCCAGGATGGCAGCAGACAGCGGCAGTGGCCTTGCCAACCCACAGAAGGAGTGAGCTTGGTGCCTTACACAAGAGGCTTCCAGGCCGAGGGAGCCCCCTCCAGACACTTACAAGGGGAGCCGAAGGCTAACACTTGCTCAAGCACGGCAGAGGACAGCCACAAAGGCTGAAGCACAGACTGCCTTGGGGGAATGGCTGAGGAGGAGCTGGGACTATAGACTGGGAGTTATCCTTACTGACAAACTGTAGCCTGTCTCCTGGGTCATTCTTGTTACTTCTAAGTGGGTCCTGATCCTAACTTGCAAGCTGTTACTTCCCTAATAAGTTCCATAATTGTGAGTATGGTCTGTGAGCTCTGTATGGTCACTGTATCAAATTATAAAACCCTGCAGAAAAGTAGAGAGTGCTGCAGGAGGGAAGGCTGGTGTCAAAATTGTTACAGAGGCTGGAGAGTGGAGGTAAGTCTGACCTCTACCACCCACTGATCCGCCTGGGGCTGACAGTGACTGCCCTCCACTTTGTGATGTTAAAAGATTGTGGCAGGCTATCACATCTATTTGTTCTAGAAAACAATTACTGCAGGAATCTTCTTTGTAAGGGAAGTCTTGACTTCCCTTTCTGACAATGTAACAGATAAAATAAAGTGAAATCCTCCCTCTTGCTACAAAATTCCTAGAAATAAATATCCTTTTAAATACAAAGTTGTACTTTTAACAACCCTGGGGAAATTCTCACAGACCAAAAGTTCAGACAGAAACAAATACCTGGGGAGTAACTGGAACCAGTACTACAGCTGCCAATAACCAGGAAGAGGAATTAGAGGGTGAAGGATGTTGCAGGTCTTGTAACTAAGGTACCTGAGTTTTTAAAAGCCACAAAAAGACAACAGATTAAACTTTAGGCCTAAAAGAGGCAGGTCACTGGAATTTATTTTTCCAATAGATTAAAAAAAAAAAAAAACCCACTGCTGTCGAGTCTGTCTGTTTTGACTCACAGTGACCCTAGAGGTCAGTGTCTCAGAGTTTCCAAGGAGCACCTGGCACTTAACCCACGACACCACCAGGGTTTCCTTCTACAGATAGCTAGGATTATGTAGGGCCGCAAACTCAGAAAAAGGATGTGCTAGAAAACAAGGATTGACTAACACTTTATGGAGGGAATAAGAAACCTTGTCTGTCTGGGTTTGGGTTCTTAGCAACCTTATGCCTATCATATATGTGTTTAGGGTTTAAATTTACATGCTACTTGTAAGATTCAGGAATTCCTAAATTAAGACATTACTTTTTTTCTTATTTCAATTAATTATTTCTTAATTTTTTATTATGATTAAGTGAAAGTATATAATCCAAATCAATTTTGCATGCCTGCCTATCTGCAGCTCCATCTGCTCTCCTCTCCCTGTGACAGCACATTCCTCCTTTTCACTCTAAAACTTCTAGTAAACTGTTAAGGAGCACTTGTCTCCTCCTCTCCACCCTTTCTCTTCCATCTAGAAAAAAAAAAAAAAAAAAACAGGACAGCCTCCTATAAATGTATAAAACCATCAAGTACACACACCACATGCTCCCAAGTCCAGTCCATTAATATCTGAAGAGTTCACCTCAGAACTGGTTTCTGGTCAGGGCCATGCTCCCAGGGGACCCTCCAGGTTTTCAGACCATCAATTCTGATCTTCTAGCAGGGTTCTTGAACTGCACACCTCTTTTTCTCATGTTGCCGCAGGGGCTCTAATTGCGGTCCCCATCACAGCTGCCTTTGTTGGTGTTCGAGCACCATCTGGTTCTTCTGGTTTCATGCTGATGCAGTCTCCCATTCATATGGGTCCTCCTGTCTCCTGGGCTCATTTTTCCTCATGTCTTTGATGTTCTCAGCCACCATCTGTTCCAGATGGGTTGGGACCATTTGGTGTTCCTCAGATGGCAGCTTGCTAGGTTTTAAGACCCCAGATGCCATGCACCAATACGGGGTGCAGAAGACTTTCTTAACTAAAGACTAGTTATGCCAACTGACCACAAGGTCCCCTGAAAATATGGCCCTCTGACTCCCATCCCTGCTACTCTATCTTTCAAAACACTGGGTTGAGTTTAGAGAACCTTTCAGTTTAAGGTGTGTTTTAGTCAGCTAGAGCTGCTCTAACAGAAATACCAGAGTGGATGGTTTTAATAAAGGAAGGTTTATTCTTACACAGTCTGGTAGGCTGCAAGTCCATATTCAGGGTGTCCGCTCCAGGAGAAGGTTTTCCCCCTTGTCGACTCTGGAGGAAACTCCGGTATTGCATCAGTCTTTGCCCAGGGAGCATCTTGGCAGAGGAAACTCAGGTCTGAAGCATGCGCTCTTCTCCCAGTGTTGCTTTCTTGATGGTAGGAGGTTCCTAATTCTCTGCCTGCTTCTCTGTCCTTTTATCTCTTGTAGGATGAAAGGATGAAGGGCGGGGCAAGCCATACTCCAGGGAAACTCCCTTTACAGTGGAGCAGGGAGGTAATCCAATGAAGGGATTTACAGCCCCACCCTAATCCTTTAACATACAATTTAGGAAAACCACAAAATGCAGGACAGTCACAAGATACTGGGAATCATGGCCCAGCCACATGGCTACACATATTTTTGGGGGGACACAAGTCAATCCATGACATTCCCTGAAAATATGGTCCCCTGACCTCCATCCCTGCTACTCTATTTTTCAAAACACTGGGTTGAGTTTAGACAACCTTTCTTTAAGGTGTAATCCAGTTATGCTAATCCTCTCTCTACAGCATGCTGTCACTCCTTTCACCTAACCAAATTCCTATTGACTAATCTATGAACATCCCTCTCCCTCCCTTCCCACCCTTGTAGCCATCAACGAGTCTTTTCATTTTATAATCCTTATAGCAGAGGTCTCATACAATACTTGTCTTTTTGCAGCTGACTGATTTCATTCAGCATAACGTCTTTTCGTTGAAACCAAATTATGAGCTGCTTCCTAAAATCATCATTGTTCTTTATCGTTGCATAGTCCACTGTGTGTATGTTCCATACATTGTTTATCCATTCATTTATTGATGGGTACCTAGGTTGATTCTATTTTTTTGCTATTGTGGACAGTGTTGAAATAAACATTTGTGTGCAAGTATATGTTCATGTGACTGCCTTTATTTCTTAGCATGTATTCTCAGCAATGGGATCGCTTGGTCATATGGTAATTCTATTTCTAGCTTTTTAAGGAAGTCTCAAATTCCTTTCCAAAGAGGTTGTACCATTTTGCAATCCTACCAGCAGTGTTGGAAGGGTTCCAATCTCTCCACAGCCTCTCTAGCATTTGTTTTCTTATGGTTTGGGGATTATTGCCAATCTCACTGGGGTAAGATGGTATCTCACTGTAGTTTTGATTTGGATTTCTCTAGTAGCTAATGATCGTGAGCATTTCCTCACATGTCTTTTGGCTGCCTAGATGTCTTCTTTGGTGAAGGGCCTGTCCATCTCCTTTGTCCGTTTGTCCATTGCTTAATTGGGGTTATTTGCCTTTTTCTTGATATATTGCAGTACCCTGTAGATCATGGAAATCAGACACCAATCAGACATGTAGTTGCCAAATATTTTTTGCCATTCTGTAGGTAGTCTTTTAACTTTCTTGATAAAGTCTTTAGATGAGTAGTGTTTGATTTTTAGTGGTTCCCTTTTATCCACTTTTTCTTCTGTTGTTTGGGCATTGTTGATCAGATTTTGTAGTCTGTCTTAGCTTTGTATTAGAACTTCCACTGTTGTTCCTTTTATTTCTTGCATGATCTTTATCATTCTTGGTTTGATGGCTAGGTCTTTGATCTATTTTCAGTTAGTTTTTGTGTAAGGTGTGAGATATGGATCTTGTTTCAGTTCTTTGCAGATGAACATCCAATTTTGCCAACACCATTTGTTACAGAGACTGTTTTCATCCAGTTTACAATCTAAGGGCCTTTGTCACATATCAGCTGTTCATAAGAGGACGGTAACATTTTGGGTGTCTCTGTTCTGTTCCATTGGTCTATATGTAAGACATTATTTTTAAAAGTTATCCCTGGATTAGCCCTGGGAAACACAGCAGAAACAAACTCAAATCCCATCCTGTTGAGACATACCCTTAACTTGACCCTTTTGAACTGCCAACCTTTGACTTAATAGTCTAGCGCAAACCATTTACATCACCCCAAGGACCTCTCACCCTTAACACACAGTTCCCATAAATCTAGCCCCACAAAATCTGAGCTCACTATTCAAAATTATAAAACACAAGGAGAAATAATCTGTCAGAGCAAGAATCAGTACACTAAGAACTCCCACCAACTAAGTTGGACTTCAAATTACAGTATTGAAAAGGGACTAACATATATGCCTATTTAAAATAAAGACATAAATGAAGCATTGGAAAGTGTAAGAACAAGATGCCATCAGAAAAAGATAGCTATTTAGTATTTATTTAAACACTACTAATAATGCACATTTATTGTATTAACAAGCAGATGCCAAAAATTTCTTTTCTGTTCTGAGCCAAGACCATCTCCTTGTAACTCTTGACTGCTGGTCCCACTTCTGACCTTAGAGACACATAAAATAAATCTAATCTTTTCCCACCTGACAGCCCTTCAGAAATTTTAAGACTGGTATTAAAATTAGCCTTTGCTTCTTTAGACTACTAACATCTAGGTCCTTCAGTTATCCTTCATTTGATAAGGTTACCAAAACTAAGGAAGAACTTAGCCTCTCTAAACTTTTCACAACCTCTACTTCTAATTAATAGTTGCATACTAGCTAAATGTGATGAATTCATGCTTTTTTCTTTTCATGCACTGAATTACCAATTTAAATCTACAAGTATCTTTATTATGATTCAGATCACTATGCAACAACTAATTTTTTAATCAATAATAATTTTCATTTACCAATAACAAACCATAAAGTAAGTATTAACCTGTTGTCTTCCAGGGGATTCCAATTCATTGCCACCCTATTGGACAGAGTAGAACTGCCCCATAGGGTTTCCAAGGAGCAGCTGGTGGATTTGAACTGCCAGCCTTTTGTTTGGCAGCCATAGCTCTTAAGTAGTGTAATAAGTATTACACACATTTAAATTAGAGATCACTATCTATTGATCTGCTAGTTATATTGCAGCAATTTTTATTGTTAAGGAAATTGTGTCACTATAAATGCTTGCTAAGTAATCTATTTCTAACTATCAATCTTGTATGCAGGGCTTCTTCTCTCCTCCCCTCCATGTAAAGTCAAGCCTTACAATAACCCTGTGAGGAAGATTTTAATTTTATCGTTACAACTCTCTAAACATCATAGGCATTTATAGCTGTTCCATGAAAGGCTAAAATGGTTAATATTAAATCTGCAAAACTTAAGCTCTGTTGTGCAGTGCTGTGTGAAGATGGCAGGTCTGCCTCTGACTTTGGGGGGGTGATATCAATCAGGGCATGTTTCAAAAGGAGTAAGTGAGTTGGGATTTAACAGAAAACAATGTTTGAAAGGTGACAAACAATAGGGCAGGTATTGTAAAGATATGTAGGAGAGAGAGCAAAACTATACACCTCCATATTTTTCCTACCACATCTCTATTGAGAAAAATGCTCTTCAAGGAAGAGGAAAATGAAAACCAAAAAAGAGTTAAGAGCAAACCTAGATACCTTGAATGAGTTCAAGTCAACAGGCTCAGGGAAATTACATTTGAGTGAACCAAAAGACTTTGCAAATATGATCACAGAAATATTTTGCTTATCTATGAGGAACTGTGGAGAATTGGAAAAGCTCCTAGAGACCAGCAAATATTGACCCAATTTTCACTAAAGAAAGTGTATTTAAAACACTGTAAGCTGTAGATCTTAATGTAAATCTTTGGGAAGATTTTATACTAGATTATTAGAGAGATGATTTGTGAGTCTTGGAAAGAGCAAGGGTGACAATATACCAGTGTGTTCTGTCCCTTTTCTGTCCAACATTTTCATCCATGACTTGAAAGCCAGAATGTACAGTTACCACGTTTGTATATAATGGTAACTAGAGGGAATAATCAATGTAGATGTAAGACCACAATTCACACGATAAAAAGAACAAACCTAACAACATAAATGTAGAACCCTGTATTAAAATTAAAAATTGTACAAGTCTAGGAAATAGGCATGATCTGGCTCAACAGCTGCAGTTCATGTAAAAAACATCCTAAGGATTTTAATTAGTTAATTACAAATCCAATAAAAAGAGCTAGCAATATAAAGTAGCTTCTATAGCAACTGATGCACTCTTAGTATCTAGGCCTACATACACATATTCATTCCTTCATTCAACGTACATTTATTAGGGGTACAACAAATTTCAAACATAAGACTGGAAGTTGAACACGTTCACTAACATAGAGCCCTCAAACAAGTGATTGAATCACTTTAAGTCAGCTTTTCCACTTAAAAAATGAAGACAATAATAATACCTAGCCTTTAGAAATGTTGTTGTCAACCCTGCAGGTATAGTGGTTAAGTGCTACGTTCGCTAACCAAACAGTCAGCAGTTTGAATCCGCCAGGCACTCCTTAGAGACTCTGTTGAACAGTTCTGCTGTGTCCTATCAGGTTGCCGTGAGTCTGAATCAACTCGAGGGCAGTGAGTTCTGGTACACAGAATGTTCTGTAGGTTAAATGAGGTGATACACATAAAACTTCAAACACAGCACTCGACAACTGAAAACGACTCCAACTTTTGCTATTATTATTTGCTGACTTGTCAAGAAAGCTGTAGAAGAGATTACAGTCTTGGTGGAAGACAACACCCCAGAAAGGGCAAGCCTCTGGAGGGGCTAAACTAGAGACGCTTGGGATTCCTGAATACCAAACACACCTGGCGTCACGTACCCGGTACCACATTAGAGTAACGGAGTCTGAACACGGACTCTCCTGAGTGGCAAGGGAAACTGTTCTCCTTTCCACCTACTCCCCCTTCCCTGTTGGTTAAAAAATTTATACTGTATCTCCCCCTCACTCTTCCTACCCGTACAACTGCCACAACTACCACTTATGACATAATAACACTCTGACAGGTAGGAGACTGGAGGACTGTTCTCTTTGGAAACTGAACGGCTAATAGCAACTACAGATACTGACATTTGGTGGTTCCCCATTAAAATAGATCCTCACCTGTTCACCCTCCAGGCAGCAAGGCCCCCACTACTACCCTGCTACACACTTATAGACACACACACACACACACACACACACACACACACCAATTAGTACTCTAAAAATATCAACAGCTATCTAGGACAGCCTATAACATGATAAACTGAAACCAAAAAGAAAAAGAGAGGAGACTAAGGAAACACAAAGAGAAGGAAGCAGAAGAAAACACAAAAACCAGTACCACGGAGAGATGCAATGCTATTCTATCTATGAAACAAGAACATGATTCTCTTTAAAAGAAAAAAAAGAGAGAGAGAGAGACTGAGAAAAAAACTGAAACTGAAATTTGGTTCTGTTTATTTCATCTTAACTGGAATGTGGATGTGCTAGCTGCAGATTTGACATGCAAGATACACACTATCTTACATGTAACATAGAAAGAAGCTGACGGTGGCAGAACAAGATAAAAAGAGCTTGGGTCTTAAAAGACTACTGAGTAGCTCTGGACTGCCTCCATTACCATGAGACACAGAGCACAACAGCAACAAACAAAATCTACTATCTTATTTATATATTATTTGGGGATTTTCTACCTTAACCATATACTATTACCATACGTGCTGCACAGTAAGTTTTCCCCCAAAGTCTCTACAATATGTAACAAAGAAGATTATGTTCCAAGCTTACTGTGTCATCATTCATATTAACCATGCTTAAGTCTATCTTACATTCGCCAAGACAGCTGAATGCTAACACTTCAAACTTCAAGATTACATTTTAATCAAGTCTATCACGTGCAATAAAACATAATGCTGAAGGACCTATGGGATAGAGTCCCAGGTGTCCACAGCACAATACTCTCATTGTCTTTTGATGTTGCAAAATCACTCCACTAAGGCTTACTTTCAATTTCCCTTCAGTCTGACTTTCTTCTTTTAAATTCATATTGGATGACTGATGGCTAACATAATAATATTTTATCTTTCTACACCCTTCCCCTTGGAAGAATATGCCTTTTTGACAGTGAGTCACTAGCAGACACCTGGAGCCCTAACTTAGTTCTTAACTCTTTTGTCCAGAATGAACACTGAAGCTTTTAAATGTTTTAACACTGCTCTAACATATCTATTAAAACATGTTATTCAATCTCATATAAAGTCATTTTTATAAT
Organism: Heterohyrax brucei; assembly: GCA_028571685.1. Lineage (NCBI taxonomy): Eukaryota > Metazoa > Chordata > Mammalia > Hyracoidea > Procaviidae > Heterohyrax > Heterohyrax brucei. Next base: position 47,725,269 of record CM053150.1, on the reverse strand, counting down.
TAAACTAGAAATCCCACAGATAGTAGAATGACAAGGAAATAAAATATAGATCAGTATGAGTTTAACTGCTTGGCCAAAGACAGTATTATTAATGTTGTTAATTAGAATTAGCTGCATGTCAAAAAATTTCACAGTATAACCAATATCATAAAACAGTATGTATACTAACTGTTTAATGAGAAACTAACTTGCTCTGTAAACTCCTCATCTAAAGCATGATAATAATAACAATAAATTTCACAGTAAAAATTTCACAAAATACTACAGGAAAAATCCTATGGCTGACCAGCATCAATATAACTCTGGGATAATATTCTCATTAATGTCAGACACATCTAATAGACTCAGTAATGGACCCATTTCTAACCTCTTCCTACCTTTCTCCCAGGGTTCTAGCTTTTCCACTGATGACTGAATAAGTGATACATGTGGCTAGGACCTGAAGGTAATGAAGTAAGGCTCTATTGTTTAGAATAAATATAAGAAAAGGAAAATAAAGGAAAGTAATGGCACTAGTGGGTCATAGTCCACCTATTTCTGTCTGACAGAATCAATTCATCAGTCAAATCCTGGTCTCCTTTGTAACTAAACACTTTAATATGAGCTTAGGATTTTGAAAAAAACCTTATCAAACCACCCATACCAACACCAGCAATCAAAAGAAAACATCTCTATTTCAAAAATCATCTTTAGGAGATCAAACAGTCAACAACTAGTTTAAAACAAACATGAGAATGTAAGAGAGTGGGGAAACTAGATTAACAGAAACAGAACAAGAACAGAAATAACGAGAATGTTCACGAATTGTAAATAACGTAATCAATGTCGCTGAATAACTAGTAGAGAAACTGTCACACGGCAACCTAAAATACTGTGTAAACCTTCACTGCAAACACAATGAAACACTATTAAAAAGAAAGAAAACAACTCCATTTCTATATTATGGTGTTAAAGAACCAGTCTCCCTCATTATCCAAAGCATGGAGCCTTTTAATTTGCTTCTATTCATGACAAGAGTAACTATTTATCAGACAACTCATTCTCCATCCTTAAGAGTCATGGCTTCATTTATTTTTATGGGTGAAGGAGAAAGAAATTAAAGGATGACAAATTACTAATCCTGAACTCCAAAATGCCTTCATATTTGCTTTGAAATTTTGACCTTAATGTTCTTAGAACTTATTTTCTGTACTATTTAGAAGGGGCTTAAATATTAAGAAGACAGATAGTATTTATGGGGGGAAGCTGACACTTGTCTTACTTGTACAAACTACTCAGTGGAGGGTGATGAATAGTGTTTATATTGAAAGCTTTATAACCACATCCTTCCCAACTCCTCCAAAAATAAAAATAAATAAATAAATGGAGGGCTACATAGCCTAAAATTTATACTGGGGAAATCCTTTTGAAAGAATAAACACTACTGACCTCTTCCACAGCAAATAAGACACTAGATCTTGCCAAATCAATGCCCATGACTCAATAAACTTGATGGTCCCATAAATGTCAAAACTACTCCTCCAGGATCTAACCAGTCTGACTCAACCTGGTCCACCACAGTCCTGGAGACCAGTTCTTCCTCCCTCTACCAATTTCTTCAAATGGTTTTTAGGCACCATTTCTCAGCTTAGGGCTTTCCTCATAGGCAAGTGGTGAAGTAATGAAATCTCACAGGACACAACTACTTACTTCTTTAATATTTGTACACCTGAAGAGGACAGAAGCTAATGATGGACACACAGTCCATGTTCAGAATACTGGCCGTGATGTGAACAAAATTAAGTCAGCTCCCTTAGCCAAGTTTCCCACTTTTACACCTAGGGCACTATCAGTTTGTATATTAATTAGTAAGTGCCTATAGTTCAATATGGACAAGTAGAAAGGCATAGGGTCTATCTCTAGGTCTCTTTCTAAAAGAGCAATACATAAAAAATGCAGCTCCAGTACAGTAAAGCCTTCTGAAAAGTGACTCATGTTGCTACATCAACAGCAGCTAGGAAGACCCGCAATGAGATGGGCTCAAACAGCAGCAAAGACTGTGTGGATGGTGCGGAACCAGGCAGTATGACGTTCTGTTGCGCACAGGGTCCCTGTGAGTCAGAACTGACTCGGTGCCAAACAGCATCTCAGCAAAGCCTCCTATCTAACATTCTAAATTGAGCTAAAAAGCACAACAAACATAAATTCGACTGCGCAGCTGTCTCCTGTGATAGAAAATGAAAAAGCTCACCTTCTCAATATTTATCTGATGCTTTCTTAACCTCTCCAAGTCTGTGGGGATTACTATCTTAATGAATTTCTGGATAGCTGGCTCAAGACGGCGTAATTTCACCTTTTCTTCATCTTCAGACATCCTAAAGAGATGTTATGTCACTTCTACTTGCAAAAATTGTCTTCTCCACTCATGTAGAAAAAAACCTAAGAGGGAAATATTTTTTAACAATGTCTTTAAAATCAGTTTCCGTTATTTTTAAAAGCCAACAGTTAGATAACAACAATTTATTCTAAATAGGTATTCAACTTGCTGCTAAACTTGTGTGACTTATTTTTTCTTTATGAAACCATTTATTTTAAAACTTTCTCTCTTTACAAAACTAAAGTTTATTAACAAGGATGTTTAGAAAATATAGATAAGCCAAGAGAATAAAGTAGAATCAATAATTATCTCTTCACTCATAGTTCACAGTTCCTCACATTTTGGTAACTGTCTTTCCAGGTATTTTTCCCTTATATAAGTCCAAAGGCATGCCTTTGGAGCCAGGGCAGAAAACAGGGATTGCCACAGTTAATAGCAAGTGTCTAAAACTGATGTTTCTACTGTACTGATTATATACCCTAATTATACCTACCACCATTGCTATGAAACTGTTTTTGAACATACCTGATGCTCAAGAGATGCTATGAACTCAACTCTCTTCACATCTCTCTTCTTTAAAACCGTATCTAATCCTCTCACTCTAGTCAAACAGAGCACAACACACACAGCACGTGACAACAGGTTCTGCCTTTAGACTTGCTTCCCTCTCGTTTTTCCCAGGTATTTTTTCTATATATTTGCATACATATATATATTTCCAGGTATTTTACCTATATACATGTATATATACATGCATATATATTACATATATTTATACTTTATATACAATATATATTTATATACTGTATAAAATATATATTTCTACAATATAATATATATTTATATTTCATATATATTTTATGTTTGTGTGTATACACACACACACATATACATCATATACATATAAATATAGTGCCTTAAAGGAGCCCTGGTGGTGCAATGGAGCAGTGGTTGCACCCCACCTGCCACTCTGTGGGAGAAAGGACCTGGTATCTATATTGAAAGCTCCCATAATGATTACAGCCTAGGAAATTCTATGGGGCAGTTCTACTCTGTTCCCTACGCTCACTGTAAGCCAGAATTGACTTGACAACACACAAAAACAAATGGTGTCTCAAAAGAAAGGTTTGGCTAACTACTTCCAAAAAATCACCCATTGAAAACTCTTTGTCTGACATATGTGGGGTGATTATGAGTCAGCATCAACTTGATGACAACTGGCTTTATGTGTGCATATAAATACATTTAAAAAAAATAGCTCTGGTGGCTCAGTGATTAAAAGTTTGGCTGCTAAACAAAAGATTGGCAGTTTGAATCCACCAGCCACTCTGACGTTTCTCCTCCATCCTATGAGGTCACTCACTATGAGTTAGAATTAACTCAGTGGCAATGTTTCGTTTTGTTTTGTTTTTAGGAACACAACATCTAAGTTTTCATTTCTCAATATATCTTGGACACTGAATAACATTTGTAATAAAAGGAGTCAAATGGTAAAACTCTAAGAAAAAATCTCATTGTTAACATTTCTGTTAAGAAAAATAACTTACACCATGCTCCACTTCTAATGCCATCACAGCCAAGCCAAATGCCATCACAACGTGACTAGATAATTACATATTTCAAGCATAATATGCAACTCTTCTCACTGGCGCCTTTTAAACTGTCTATGCTTTTTTGCACAAAGTGAGCAATAAAGTGAACAACTGATACAAATAACAAGCAATAGAATAGGAATAAAACCTGAGTCTTTAAAGAGTATAATCAAATGCTCTTCCTACTTCCCCAGCAGGTTTTGGCCAGTGCTTCTGAAAGTCTAAGGGCATGCCACTGGAGCCAGGGCAGAAGGTAGGGATTGTCACAGTAATAGCAAATGTCTAAAACCAATGCTTCTACTGTACTGATTACATACCCTATTTATATCTACCACTATTTCTATCAAACTGTTTTTGAACATGCCTGATGTTCAAGAGATGCTGTGAACTAAACTCTCTTCACATCTCCCTTTTTCAAAACCGTATCTAATCCTCTCACTCTAGTCAAACAGAGCACAACACGCACAGCACATGACAACATGGTCTGCCTTTGGACTCTCTTCCCTCTCGTTTTTCCCAGACTGTCACCAACTGATATATCTAAAAACCAACCGCAACATGCTACGCCTCTCAATACAAACCTCCAGTAGTTTCTTACCATTTAAACAAGAATTATAATTGTCAACATTAGATCTACCCCATCCATCTAACTACTATCGCCCAATATCTCCTTCTAGCTTTGCAATGATGCTCCTTCTGACTAGATGCTTTTTGAACATTCCCTCTGCCTGTAAACCTTATGTGTCATTTGAGATGCACTTCAAATGCCTCCACCTTCTCTTCCATTAATGAGCCAGAGTGTACTCTGTGACAATTTGGCTTATTTTCACTGCTGCCTTATTGCTCTTAAAATAACTTTCTTTTTTGAGTCCCAAAGTGGCATTTCTAGATTAGAATTATGCATGACTCTGCCCTTTAGCTTTCTGCACACAAGAAAAACCTATTGCCTCAGAAGGACTACCTCTTGGGAAAGACATTCTGCCCTACAAACTTCCCCAAACACTCTTGCAACACTTGGTCTTCTTCTCTCCACCATATTATAAAATTATGATAAAATGCTGTATAAAACTAAGATAGGATAATAACATTCAAATAACTGCATGAATGATGACATTACCCAAACAGCAAGTTTAACAGCACTTGTGATCACAAAATAGTTCAAACAATGTTTGTAAGCTGTTACAGGGAAGTCCTAATTCAAAATACAAAGTATGGTGTAGAACAGTGATTCAACAATGAGTGAAAGAATATTTCAGCATTTCTTGATTTTTCAGTCAGAAAATTTCGAACAGAGGGTAAAAAAATACACCAGCATTAAGATCACAACTGTGCAAAATATGTATTGAAAACCAAACAAAATACACAAAACTGTCTAATGGTCTCAAATTCTGCAAAGTTTTTGTATTACTTTTCACATTAAAAAAAAACAAAAGCATAACAATATTTGGAATCTGTACCATGAGAGTGGGGGCAGATATGCAATATACCACACGTAGTCCCTGAGTAAGAAAGACATCCATTCCTTATTGTGTCTTTATATCCAGTGTGTAGGGAAGTTGGAACAGGTGCATAACAACTCTTACTTGGTGTTACTTTAGCGGAAACCCTGGTGACGTAGTGGTGAAGTGCTATGGCTGCTAACCAAAGGTTGGCAGTTCATATCCATCAGGTGCTCCTTGGAAACTCTATGGGGCAGTTCTATTCTGTCCTACAGAGTCATTATAAATTGGAATTGACTTGGCAGCAACAAGCTTTTAGTGCTAAAAAGGCTGGAAGATTTTTCAATGATTTAAAAGTTGCAAGTGCAGCAAATGAAGGTGACTGTGATGAACCATTTGCTGCAAGGAGGAACTGGTTCACCTGTTTCAAACTGACGGTAAATTTACACAACGTGAAAGGGCAAGCATGAGTTGGCCTCATAAGCTCATAACTTGAGGACTGCCAGTATGTGCATTTGTCAAAATTCACACAATCATACACCATGAAGGGTGAATTTTACTGTATGCAAATTAAAAACAAAAACAGAATGTGGAAAAATTCCAAAATGGAACACAAGCTATTAAAAAAAAAAATTGAATGTAACTGTATAACAAATGGGCAGCATAACCACACTGAAAGGAGTGGTGAATAACGTAAGCAACTTTGGAAAGCAGTATTTTAATAGCTTCTATATGGCTAATGCTTGCTGTAAGTGAAAGGGATTTGAAACACTGAAGATCAAAGACCATGGACTTCAGTATGGATTGCACCTCAACATCAAGGAAACAAAAATCTTCCCAATAACAAGCAACATCATGATCAATGGATAAAAGACTGAGGCTGTCAAGGATTTCATTTTACTTGGTTGCACAATCTTAACACCCATGGAAGCAACAGTCGAGAACTCAGGATGCATAGCACTGGGTAAATCTGCTCCATTAGACCTCTTCAACGATTGAAAATAAAGTGACACCTTGAAGACTAAGATGCGCCTGACTCAAGCTATAGTATTTTCAGTTGCACCACATGCATATGTATAATGTATACCTGTATGTATCATATACATTATATGTAGTATACATATACATTATGTGATACATACATATACAATCATGTATATGATACAACATATACACTCATATGAGTAACTGTATCCATTTGTGTATGTGTAACTGTATGAATTTTGACATTTGCCCAGCAAAAGCTGGGCAATGAATAAGGAAGACAAAAGAATTGATGCCTTTGAATGGCGGTGTTGGAGAAAAATACTGAATATATCATGGACAGCCAAAAGAACAAACAGATATGTCCTGAAAGAAATACAGTCAGAGTACACCTTGCAACCAAGAATGGTGAGACTACATCTCACATACTTTGGACATGTCAGGAGGGATCAATCACTGAAGAACATCATATTTGGTAAAAGAGAAGGTCAGCAAAAAAGAGGAAGACCCTCGACAAGACGGACACAAGCATAAACACAACTGTGGGCATGGGCAGGACTAGGCAGTGTTTCATTCTGTTGTGCAGAGGTTCACCATAAGTCAGAACTGACTTGACTACACCTGACAACAACCTAAAGACAAAAAGAACTGCACACAGCTGTATTGTACTCTAGTAACATTTGCTCCTCACAGGGGTATGGGTTAGGAATTCTGAAATCATGTATACTTTGGGGGAAAAAAAACAGTTGCCATTTGGTCAACTCTGATTCATGGTGATCTTGTGTATATGTCCTCGCACGCATTTGAGATGATTCCAACACAAAGAAACTCTACAGGACAGAGCAGAATGCCTCTGGGTTTCCAAGGAGTGGCTGGTGGATTTCAACTGCTGACCTTTTTGGTCATTTAGCCTGAGCTCTTAACTACTTTGCCACCAGAACAAAAAGGAAATATATTGTAGAAGAGTCAGAGTCAGAGTTTTCACTGCCACAGAAGCTGCAAGCAAGTGAAAGACTATAATGAACCCTGTGGTGTTAAGAGTGGAACCCGAGGTTATTAGGAGAAATTTGTTTTATTAATTTACAGATAGAGAACTAAATATAGAATTTTATGTATGCCTGGATTGGTATATATATCTCTATTTCCTTAACATCTTCTGAGAGGCCCTAGCTGTACAGACAAGCTAATACCTACGAGCACATCCAATGCCTAGACTTTGATTTCTAAAAACAAATCTCCAATAAAAGAAACAGAAGGTCCTTGGAGAAGTAGTTGGTTCCAGGGCTGGGGAAAGGAAAATACAACATGACCAGGAGGCCTCTAATGGTGCCAGTTAATAAGGAAGCCCTCAAAAAAAGGACAGAAGTATATCAAAAAGGTATAGGAAGAACCTCAAAAAGCTCCCAATGGCCAAAGCTGGAACAATCTGAGACATGGATAATGAAAAATTATAGGATTAAAACCAAAGGAAAAACAGGTATCTGAGTCCAAGTGATATAAACCCATAGCTGAATAAATGCATGGGAAGGGGGCTCTTCCTTCAAGAGCTCCAATTAATAAATGAAGAAGGAATGTAGTCTACAGAAAATCACCACTGCAGCAGCACAGTAAAATTATTGAGGGCAAGATACATCAATGAATGCTAAAATTAGCAAAGGAAAATTTGAGGATATTGACATAATTTAAAAGTTCCTCCAGAAGATATCAATTACTTACAAAGAGACAAACAGTAACCCTACATTGGAGAATCCCAGCAGTCGCCACCTTGACTAATTAATGAATCACATTCTACATAACAAGCAGTAAATCATACCACGTACTTCAAAAAGCTGAACTGAGAAGGGTATATACAGTACTGAAGTACTATTGCCCACAATCCATAACCTCAATCTAATATGAAGAAATATCAGACATACCCAATGGAGAGACATTCTATAAAATAAGTGGCCAAGACTCTTAAAAAGTGGCTGCAACAATGGGCTTCACAGCAACGATTCTGTGGATGACACAGGACTGGGCAACATTGTGTTCTGTTATACATGGAGTCAGTGTGAATTAGAACCAACTCCATAGCTCTTAACAACAACTTCAAAAGTATAAAGGTCATAAAAAAAAAAACAAAAACAGCAACAAATAGAAAAAAGAAAACTAAGGAGATGTAATAATGCAGGATCCTGGGTTTAAAAAAAAAGTATTAGTGTAAAAAATGATGAAATCAGAAGGAAGCCACAACTTGATTAATAATACTGTACCAGTGTTAATTCATTAGTTTTTATCATTGCTAAATTCAGAGAAGCTGTAGAGAACTCTGTATTATTTCTGCAGCTTTTCTGTAGTTCTAAAATTCTTTCAAAATAAAGTTTGTTTTTTAATGTAAAGAGTTGATGTACATAAGAAGCAAAAAACAGCAAGCAGTCACTGCACTAATACTTGGCATTAAGGGATGCCAGGACCGTGGCAGGTGTTTACAAACTTTATCCTTTAGTGCTTACAACTAATACTCATGGGTCTGATGAGGACAAAAAGTACTCACAGGGTTTCCACTGAATTACCTAAGAAGTTAGTTATATGTGAAAAATCCCATTCTCCAGAAAAAGCCCCAAATCTCTGGCAATATCGCTTCCAAAAGTGATGACGTTTTATCAATCACGAGTTGCCACAACTGGGCTTGTTGATGGCATTTATTTTCTTGGGCACGTCTCCAAGTGTTTCCGGCTGGTGGAAAAGGCACTGAATTTCGAGGAAAAAGTCAAGGCCCTTGGTGCCAATTTAGGATTTCTTTTCTGAGCCTCCAATCCCGCTTTCGTAAGAGGGAGTTTGGTGTAGAGAGCTTCTGAGAACCAGCTCCTGGCTTGGCTGACAGAGGCTCCAACCTCTCACTCCCAGTCCTCCCACGACCCTCGAGGCTCGCGTCAGCCCTCTCAGTAGCGTCCACTGTACCCTGGGCCGCACACAACAAACGGCCATTAGCGCATGGATGCACTGGCTTGTCCCGGGACCCAGACGCCGGCGACTCTGACGACCTGAGGCCCCATAGTGCATCACGGCAGAGCGGGCGCCGGAAACTTTTTAACACTGAGACCCCGGGAAGCCAACGCATTCGCCGGTCTGCGGCCTCCCTGTCCCCGTCTCAGACAGCTCTTCCAAAAATGAAAGTGGGGTTCTTCCAGCCCAGAGAAGCCCCCACAGCGCTCGCACTTTTGATCGGCTGCCCCGCTTGCCCACAGGGCGCGTCTCCCATGAGCCAGATCTGCGTCGCGCCCACCGTGCCCAAACGACCGTAAGCCAAGGACACCCACCCGCGAGCCCCTTACCTCCCGCCCGGGAGCTGGAGGCCAGTCGGTGAGCGCGGCGCAGGCGCAGGATCGAGGGGGCGGGGCGTCTCGAGGGGTGGACCTGACTGGGCCCCGCCCCACCCCGTCCGAGTCCCGGGCGTCTAGCCAAACGGAGGGGGACCGGGACATCCTAGCCGTGGTTAAGAGTGGGATTATTAGCCCTTCTGACAGTTTCTTCGTTAAGGCAGCCTTACCAACACGGAACCCACAACTATGTTAGACTCTTAAGAAAAAAAGTTATTGTCACTGACTTTTGACATGGGTGTGTACATGCGTCTTTATGTACGTGTTTATTGTACATCAATTATATATAAAGAAAACATTACTTTTTATCAAATTCACTTTCAACATTTAATTTAAAAGCAACTGTACGTGTAGAAAGTGTTGAATGGGTGTATATTCTACTGTGTATTTTCTCAACAAAGAAAATTAAATTATTTAAATTTCAAAAAAATAATGGGGTGTGGGGTTCTGACATTGAAGCCAGGAGGAAAGAGACTCACAGAAACTTTTCAGGTCTGTTTGTTTGCCATAGCTTCAGTGTGGGAAACTCACATTTGTATAGCCCTCTGCATTCTGCCAAGTTTTCTTGTCCATTTTCTTCTGTTCTAACAAGAATTTCATTAGTGAGCTGGCTGTGTGTTTCTAGCTCAGCTTTATAGATGTAGAAACGGAAGCTCAGAAAGGTTGTATCTTCTCCTTCCCTTCTAAAACTCTGTGAGGTGTTAAGGGAACCGGTGTCTACCTTAACTGTAACAGCCGCAGAAATTGAAGCTCAGACGAGTGATTTCCTCCTAAAACTGGCGGAGTGCTTAAGACAAGTGTCTTCTTCTCAATTTTATAGATAATGACACTGAGGTACAGCAGGGAGTTTCTGTGACTAACACCAGTTCACAGCCAGTTAGTGACAGAGTTGGAACTTTAATCGGATTTCCTAATTTCCTTCCCAAACTATTCCAGTTAGACCAGGTGTCACTAGGTAGACAGAAAGTGGCTGGCTTGGAAGCTCTGTCTAAGTCACAGATCCTCCTCTCTGGATGGCCTGATTTCCAGACCCCGTCCTTCTGAATGTGTCTGCAGATACTCACATGGCTGGTTTGGAATTTATCCTCTGCTGGTATTGTCTTCAGAAGCCATAAGAATGTGCAAACCACGGCACAGGCAACTCAGTTCTTGGGGTCTTCAGGGGAGTGGGAGTGGACTGAGGAAAAACAAGTGCCTGTAGATTCCAAGGAGTTATCAAAAGCAATTTCTTTAAAAAGCGTGAAATCTACTTTGCAACTTTCATTCTATTTGGGAGCATAACCAGTGCTGATGTTTTATTCTATTTTGCAATCAGCCATAAGAATAAAGTTCTTGTAAAATTTTAATTCCAAGGAGAAAAATTAAGGTATTAAGTAATACCATGGGATTTTTTTTTTTTAAGCAAGGGTCAGTTAGATAAGTTCTTTTTTTGTCTATTTATTGTGCTGTAAGTGAACGTTTACAATTCAAGTCAGCTTCTCACACAAAATCTTACACACCTATTGTTATGTGTGACTCTAGTTGCTCTTTCTATAATGTGACAGTATACTCTTCCTCTCCATACTGTATTTTCTGTGTCCGTTTGACCAACCCCTGTCTCTTTCCGTCCTTTCATCTCACCTCTGAACAGGAGCTGCCCATCTAATCTCATATCTACTTGAGCTGAGAAACGCACTCTTCACCAGTATCATTTTATATTCTATAGTTCTGTCTAGTTTTTGCCTGAAAACCCTAGTGGTGTAGTAGTTAAGTGCTATGGCTGCTAACAGAAAGGCTGGCAGTCCAAATCCACCAGGTGCTCCTTGGAAACCCTATGAGAAAGTTTTACTCTGTCCTATGGATTGCGGTGAATTGGAATCAACTCAACTGCAATCAAGTTTCCCCCCCCCCCCCCCCATTTTTAATCTTTCCCAGAAGAGTCGGCTTCAGGAATGATTTTAGTTCTGGGCTAGCAGATAGTCCAGGGGTCACATCTCCCAGAGTCCCTCCAGTGTCAGTCAGACCACCAAGTCTGTTCTTTTTTTACTAGCATTCGAGTTCTGCACTCTACTTTTTTCCTGCTCCATCAGGAACTCTGCTGTGTTTCCTGTCAGGGTGGCCATTGGTGGTCGTCTGGCACAACATAGTTCTTCTGGTCTCAGGCTGACGGAGTTTCTGTTTTATGTGGCCTTTTCTGTCTCTTGGGTTCGTGTTTTCCTTATGTCTTTGGTGTTCTTTATGTTCCTTTGCTCCAGGTGGGTTAAAACCAGTTGATACATATTAGATGGCTGTTTGCTAGCTTTGAAGTCTCCAGATTCCACTCACCAAGGAGGGATACAGAACATTTTCTTAATAAACCTTGTATCATCAATTGACCTAGATGTCCTGAAACCATATTCCCCAGACTTCCATCCCTATTCTGTCCTTCTTTCAAAGTTTTTGATTATATTCAGTAAACTTCCTAGCTTGGGGTTAATCCAGTTGTGGTGACTTTCCTTGTATTTTGTGTTGTCCTTTCCCTTTACCTAAAATAATTCTTAGACTAGATCTTTTGAAGTAAAGATCATTCACTGGGGTTAAGTTCTGAATAAACTACCTCAAGTACAATAGGGAGATGGCCTTGAATTTGACCTCTTTGATCGTTTGTTGTATATACGTTGGCTATAAATTATGTGTGTCAAGATAGGAGGTTAGAGCTTTTTTCAATCCAACTCTTTGTTAACTTGATTTACAATCTTCAAATATTTAGACATATGGTGTATGGAACTTTTTTTGTACTTTTGCCCTCGGCTCTGAAGTTGTTAGACGCAAGCCCACTGCTGCAAGCTCATATTTTTTCCTGAGATCCTAACCGAACCAATAAAACTGTGTGTGTGAGTGTGTTTGTGGGTGTGTGTATGCGTGTACATGTGCGTGTGTGTATACATGTATATGGAGCAATTCCACTCTGTCCTATAGGGTTGCTGTTAGTGGAAATTGACTGGATTACAGTCGGTTTGATTTATATGTATATGCATACAAAAAGGAAAAATCACCTTCAGGTATTATGATTGCTTACTTGGAAAATTCAAGAGAAGGAATTGAAACAAGTGCAATCAGGTAGCTAGAAAAACAGCTTTTCTGTGAGTCAGAATCACTTGAGGACAAGGGGGTTTTGGGGGGGGTTTTAAACAACAATTATTAACTTAAAAATGTAGGGGCAGAAATACATTCACAAGTGGCAGAATCAAGTTTGTGTTTATATGGACACTGTGTTTATGCAAACATTTGACAATTAGGCATAATAGTTGGGGAAAGGAGAGAGAGAGGAATCACAGAGCCACACAAAACTCAGGGGTGATGGATATGTTCATTATCTTGATCGTGGTGCCAGTTTTGTTAGAGTGTATGTGTGTGTGTGTGTGTGTGTTTGTACCACATATGTCAAAACTTATCAAATTCTACTCTTTAAATATGTGTGTGTGTTTATTGTACGTCTGTTATAACAAACCCATTGCTGTCCATTCAATTCTGACTTATAGCAACCCTGTAAGGACAGAGAAGAACTGCCTCATAGAGTTTCTAAGAAGAGCCTCGTGGATTCAAACTGCTGATTTTTGGTTAGTAGCTGATGCTCGTAACTACTATACTCCCAGAGTTTCCAATTATGGTGGAAGAAAGCATTATTTTTTTTTTAATTAAATTTATTGTCAATATTTTAATTAAAAAGTAAGTATACAGAAAACCTAAGAATCAAATTCACGCTTGACACAGTAATGGAGACCTGTTAGGTTACCCTCCCGGACTCCATTCCTTTTCTGGGAATTGCATGCTAACAGTTACGAGGCTCTGGCAGCTGTTTATGCAGGCACATACACAGTCCCCTGACCACAGTGGGCTGGGCCGCGGGCAGACAGTTGACTTAAAGTGGAACAATAAATACCTTTCCCAGAAATCTGGAGTTGGGATTAAGATTCTAGTTTCACTCTGGCTGGTTTCTTAAACAGAAGAGTTGCTCACATAAAGCCTATTGGTAGCCATGTTCTTCACTCTGCGTGCGGGTCCTCTTAGATCCATTTATGAGTGTGGAGGCATGAATGTTTGTATGTACTAAGTCAGGATGCTGAAAAATTTGTTTCTTAGTGTTTCTCATGTTCAAGAAATATTTGAAAGCCACTACCTTTGCCAGATTTTTCTTCCTGCCACAAGTTATTTAAATATCTACTGCATTTCTGACTGTGTTCTGTTCCTTTGGGTAATCTATCATTCCCAATTACCTTGTGAAGTAAGACAGAGAAAGGCTAAAAATAAAGTGATAATAGTGGTTACCTTTGGGATGGGTTAACTAAAAGAGGGCATGAGGTGCTGCTAATGTTCCATATAGAGAGCTGGTGGGATTACATATATGAAAAGATTATTAGCCTGTACACTTAAGATTTGTCTACTTAATGTTAAGTTACATCTCAATGAAAGTGGGAGGGTAAGCAATAGTAAATTTAAAATAAACAAAACCTCTCAATAGACAGAATAAGACAGAATAGAAACTGTCTTAATATTATTTCGCCGTATCACCTCCATCTGAAACAGTGATGAAATAGCGATATTGGTAATCCCTTATCGGTAACCCCAATATTGATCATTGGTAATCCATTATTGTACCTGGAAACCCTGGTAAAGTGCCATGGCTGCCAACCAAAAGGTAGTTCAAAGCTGCCAAGTGCTCCTTGGAAACTCTATGGGGCAGATCTTCTTTGTGCTATGGAGTCATTACAAGTCAGAACCAACTCAACAGCAGTGGGTTTGTTTGATTATTGAACTTATTGGACAATGTAAGGAATTTTCAAGTGAAATTTTGCCTATATAGCCTAAAAAAAAAATTATTCCTAGTCCTGATATCCCTCACCATTCTAACTCATCCTCAAAGATGGAACTTAACTTTACACTGTGCTTGCAATTAGAACACATTAAACATGCTTAATATTAAAAGTACCTTAAAAGTTATTTACAAGGGCCTTGGGTTTTGTGGTACACAGAGTTATTATAATGTACATCAGTTAATATCACAGAATGAGATGTATGAACACATAAGGTGACAGAAATTCCACATCACCCCAGTCTTTTCTCTCATCATTCCCCTTCATATAGTGCCTGCTCTTACCAACCTGAATTCTTCAGTATTCTTCATTCCAATCTTTTCCCAAATCCTACCCTGTTTCTTCCACCTGGACTATTCTTCACCAGTTACTTCACATTCTCTGCATATCCAAATCCAACCTCATTGTCATGAGCTAAATTGTGTCCCCCAACAATACATGTCACAATTTGGCAGGGTTGTGATTCCCACCATTATTTGATTGTTCTCCATTTCGACAGCATTTTCCTATGTAAATCCTAATCTCTGCCTATGGCTAATAGGGCAAGACTGGATGTTAAAGATCATTAGGGTTGGACTGCAACACCTTTACTAAAGGAGTTTCCCTGGAGTGTGGCTTGCACCACCTTTTATCCTACGTGAGATAAAATAAAAGGGAGGCAAGCAGAGTTGGGAATCTCATACTATCGAGAAAGCAATGCAAGGAGCAGAGCATGTCCTTCAGACCTGACGTTCCTACACCAACATGCTCTCAGACCAGAGAAAGATTTATGCAACACAAAGACCCTTCAGAGCTGACAGAGAAAGTGCACCCCCCAGAGCCAGTGCCCTGAACAGGGACTTCCAGCCTACTGGACTGTGTAAGAATAAACTTTTCTTTATTAAAGCCATCCACTTGTGATATTTCTGTTAGAGCAGCACTAGATAACTAAGACATTGTCTTTCCATATTTATCTTAAATGTAGCCTCTTACAATATTTCTTTAATTTCAAAATTTAACTCCTCCCTCCTCCAATCACTTACATTATAATCTGATCTTTTTTCCAGCACACATTGCTGTCTACGTTTTACTATAGTAATTTGGAAATACCAAGTTGTTGCCAACTCCAGTGTCTTTCAACCTTCTCCCTGTTGTGGCACAAATGGCAATGGTATTTGTACAGCAAAACAAAGCAAGAACTGTTCTCCGCTTCTGCCATTTGCCCAGTTGCCCCAGGGACTTGGGGAGTTAATGCCTCCACACATCTCTACCCCATCCAAGCACAGGGACTGATGACTTGTACCATCTCATGTTAGAATATAAGCTTCCAAAGGACAGGATCCATATTTGCTTATCTCTGTATCCCCTATAGAGTCTAGTTTGGCATCTTAAACCTACAATAAATTATTGTTAATTGAATGAATGACAAAATGCCATTTAAATTAGCTCTTACAAAGTAGTGAGGTCCTCTAGTTTCAGCTCTAGCACCTAAAGAGTTGCCATTACCATCCTTATAACAAAAATGACTTTTCTTAGACTTATCAGAGAACTGAAGTTAGGGCAAATCATCATCCCAAAATCTGTGAAAGAGGTGAATATAGAGAATCACAATCAAGATCAGCTTGCCTGAAGCAGAAGCTACTAGAGCCATAAACTTATAGTGGTTACTTGACAAGTTTTTGGAAGCAGAATGTAGGCTAGTATAAGAACAAAAACTCTAGGGCCCATAGTCTTAGTGGGCCCTCACACTTTCAAGAGTTTTACCTTGAGAAACCCCATCAATTTCTCATGGTGCATAGCCAAGAAAAAAACCTCTAAGTTTCTGGAAGGAGTGAAGGAAAAGTAACTCTTTAAAAATATAACCAGAATGTTTTCTTCAAAGAAGTCTACTTACCAGTGGGAAAGACTTTAAGAGAGCCATATGAGACCTGGAAGAAGAGAAATTACCTGACTCTAACCCCCTCTTGCCTTCCAGTTTCACTCAACAGGGGATAAAAGTTGAAGAATACTGTGACACTCATTGCCCAGTAATACAGGCCCATTAAAAGACTGATTTAACCACAGAATTATAGGATGCTTCCCCTCCATTGCTCACTTTATAACCACATCAACAGGGCTCCAGCGTAACAACAATGGATTAGAGCTAAAAAAGCTACTTGTTCCTATTCTAGAAGTTTTTAAGACAACTCAAAGACAACAGGGGAGGGGGAAAAAAGAGCACTAAAGATGACTGGAGCCTTAGACACCAAACATTCAGCATGGGCCAGATCCTATCAGAAGTTACAAAGTCTCACTGTATTTACTTCAGTCCCCTATAACCAATGTTACTCAGTATGTCATGGTCACCTTTCAACAAAAAATTACAAGGCATACTAAAAGGTAAGAAAAGATGACACAGTATAAAGAGACAAAGCAAGCATTAGAACCAGACTAAAATATTTCATATATTTGTGATCATCAGACAGGGAACTTAAAATAACTCAGTAACATGGTATGGGTTCTCACAGAAAGAGTTGGCATAAGGCAAAAACAGGTAATGTAAACAGAGATGGAAACTCTAAGCAAGAATAAAAAGGAAATGCTAGAAGTCAAAAGTATTGTAACAGAAACAAGAAATATCTTTGATGGGTTCGTCAGCATATTGAATAAAACTGAAGGATCAAGTGACTTTGAAGTTTGATAGAAAGTTCCCAAAAGAGACCAGAATATTCAAGAACGGTGGGACATTTTCAAAAGGTATGATATGCCCATATTTGGAATACCAGAAGGAGGGAAGAGAGAGAACAGAGCAGAAAAAATGTTGAAAGTAGTAAATCACTGAGAAGTTTTCAAAATTCATGATAGATACCAAACCACAGATCTAGAAATTCCAGAAGTCACCAGGTAACATAAGTACTAAAAGATCTATACTTAGGTTTATCATATTCAAATTTCAGAAAACCAAAGGCAAAGAGAAAAATCTCGAAAGTGGCCATTGGAGAAGGCAGAGGGACACTTTACCTTTAAAGGAACATGGGTAAGAATTACACTGGACTTATTTTCAAAAACAGGAGTAAATTGGGTGAATAATGAAAGTGGTAAAAGAAAAGTCCATCCACCTGAAATTTTATATCTGGCAAAATGAGCCTTCACAAGTGGAGGAGAAATAAAGACTTTCTTGGGTAAACAGAAACTGAAGGAATTTATCTCCAAATAGCCTGCTGGAAACGAATGCAGAACATATTTAAAAATTCTCAAGGAGACTGAATATGATACAAGTAATAAATTTGGATCTACATAAAGAAAGGAAGAACATTGGAGAAGGCATAAATGTGGCAGCATAAAATGTTTCATTTTTATTTTTCTTAATTGATTTAATTGGTCACTGTTCAAATTAATAATAGTAATGATGTATGGAGTAGTTACAGTAAATGGATACGTGAAATAAATGACAGCAATGTTTAAAGGGATGGCAGGGAGGAATTGGTAATTATTATAGGGTACCTGCACTACTCATGAAGCAGTATAATCATACTTGAAAGTCGATTTAGATTAATTATAAATGCACATTGTGGACTCTAGAACAACATATAATTGTTCTAAAAATTCAGAGACGTATAATTGATATTCCAGAGAGAACAATAAAAGAACAGCACAATAAATACAAAACAATTATAGTAAATATGGACTCATGTAAGAATGAGAAATATGAAACCAACTATATTAATAATCGTTTAAAATGTGAATGGTCTAAATACAATAGTTTTGTCAGAGCCATTGTCAGAGAAGGTAAAAAACAAGCCCCAACTATGTGGTCTACAGGAAACCCACTTTGACTATAAAGGCATAGATAGGTTCAAAATAAAGGGATGGGGAAAGCTGTACCATGGCAGCACTAATCAAAAGAAAACTGGAATATTTTTATTTCTTCAGAAGAAAGAAAATTATCAAGGGTAAAGAGAGGTATTACATAAGATAAAGAAGTTATATTTACGCAAAGACACAACAGTTATTAACGTGTATGCACTTAACAACAGAATGTCAAAATATGGGAGGCAGAAACTGATAAAACTGCAAGGAAAAGTAAGTAGAGTGTTTTACAAAGACAGTATGAAAGCAACTGTACAAGAATTAAGTTCTTGAAACCTGTCTTGTCTTCTAGGGGCTGTAGGATTATCCTAGAGGAGTCAAGAAAATATAACAATAGTGTAAAATAATTTTGGATTTCTAGATTCCTGTTGGAGAAGCTGCCAGAGCTCTCTTTGATAGGATTATAGAAGCTATCCTCAGTCCTTTGACGACTGACCCTCTCACCAGGAATCCTTTTAATCCCCCAACTAGTAGAATACATTTAAGGAATTGGAAATCAGCAGAGCTCAGAGTCTCACATTCCCTCTTCTGTGCCCAGCAAGCCCCCAATCCTGTTGTCACACCCCTGGGGGAATTTCTTCTCTTCTGTGGTTCTAACTGGATCACAGTGGCTTGTCGCGTGACATTTTTATTTCCTTTAGCCAAAGACACATTAATACTTCCTTGGCAGATTGTTACTTAAGAAAGAATATTCTGTGCTCATGGAAATAAACTGATAGATTTAGCAACTGTCACTTCACCTATGTAAGTGATCATTCCAAAAGACAAGTGCTACAAACCTGAGCAAATGGTTTTAAATGTGGAAAAATATTTCCTAAATCCTTGTACTTAAATATTAAAGAATGTAATTGGTAAGTTTGAATCTTCCCAACATCTGGTCAGTGTTTTCCCATTGATTCATTCAGTCAGTCTACACCACTAAAATACCACCCAAGGCGATGACTCCTGGTGACTGAAAGCTTGAAAAGATTTCATTCTTCCTCACTCATTGCTGGCAAAATTGTAAAACGGTACAATCACTGTGGAAAAGAGTTTAATGTTTCCTCCAAAAGTTAAACATAGAATTACTACATGATCTAGCAGTTCCACAGGTCCAGAACTGTGGTTGCCTAGTGATTAACTGCTAAGACTGCTAACCAAAAGGTTGGTAGTTCAAATCTACTAGGTGCTCCCTGGAAACTCTATGGGGCAGTTCTACTCTGTCCTATAGGATTGCTAAGAGTTGGAATCAACTTGATGGGAGTGAATTTGGTTTCGGGGGTTTCCTAGCAATTCCACTCCCAGGTATATACACAAAGAAAAGTGAAAGCAGGAATAAAAACAGATAGTTGTACAACAATGTTTATGACAGCACTCTTCACAACAGCCAAAAGATGGAAAATAATCTAAATGTTCATCAACAGGTGAACAGATAAACAAAATATGGAACATACATACAATGGAGTATTACTCAGCAATAAAAAGAAATGAAGTGCTGATACACGTTTTAACATGGATGAACATGGAAAATATGATGTTGACTGAAATAAGTCAGTCACAAAAAGAACAAATATTGTATGATTCCACTTTTAAGAAATATCTAGAGTAGACAAATGTGTAGAGACAAAATTTCCGTAGTGTTTACCAGGAATAGAAAGAAGGGGGATAAAGAGAGTCATTGCTTAGGAGGCACTGACTGAGCTTTTGTTAAGGATGATGGAAACATTTATAAACTGATAGAGATGATGGTTGCCCCACATGATGAATGTAACTGTCACTAGGTAAAAAAAATTTGAAACTGTAAGTATTCGCCACACACACACACACACACACACACACACACACACGAGGAGCCTTGGTGGCACACTGGTTAAGTAGCTTGTCTTAATAACTGAAAGGTTGGAGGTTCAAACCCACCCAGTGGCTCTTGGAGAAAAAAAAACTGATGATCTGCTCCTGTAAAAGATTACAGCCTAGAAAACCCTAGGGGGCAGTTCCACTCTGCCAGATAGGGTCACTCAAGGGCACACAACAACATATATCTCTCTATATTTATGTCTCTCTCTATATAGGTATCTGACTCATGGCGACCCTAGGCAGCACTTGGCTATATATAGACATCAGCAAATGGTCTTAAAGTCGGAGAAATTTGGTGCAGTGGTTAATGCACTCAGCTGCTAACTGAAAGGTTGGCAGTTTGAACCCACTGGCCACTTTATGGAAGAAAAGTGCAGCAATATGGTTCTGTAAGGAGGTACAGCCTTGAAACCTCTGTGGGGTGGCTATGGGTCAGAATCAGCAACACGATGGTAGGTTTGCTTCCCCTCCCCCCATTCCTGTTCTCCAGAGGCTTGCAGTCCGGAGGGAAAGACCGACCATGTCAATACATACAATACAATTAATAAGGGTTATAGCAGCTGTCCCTACAAAAAGCGTTCCATCACCTGTTTGTCACACTGTGGTGGCTTGTGTGTTGTTATGATGCTGGAAGCTATGGTGCTGATACTTCACATACCAGCAGGGTCACCCATAGTATAGTTTTTAGTGGAGCTGTCAGACAAAGACAGATGAAGAAGAAATACCTGACACCCACTTCTGAAAATCAGTCAATAAAAAATATACAGATTACAACAGAATATTATTTAGCATAGTACTGAATGCAGTGCATTGGACAAACCTCTGCAAAAGACTTGTTTAAAGTATTAAGAAGCAATGAAGTGTCTTTAAGGACCAAGATGCACCTGTCTAAACCGTGATATTTTCTTGTTTTTAAGCCAGTGACACGATTTATTTCTGTTTTCTTCTAACAGTTTTTTTTTTAGTCTTTTCTTTTTATTACGATTAAGTGAAAGTATACAATCCAAATCAATTCTGCATGCCTGCTTGTCTGCAACTCCGTGCGCTCTCCTCACCCTGTGGCGGCACAGTCCTCCTTCTCACTCTTCTAGTATCCTCTTTACAAACACCCGCCACCTCCTCTCCACCCTTTCGTCTCCCATCTAGAAAGAAATCAGTAGGATGGCCTCCTATAAATGTATAAAACTGTAAAGTACACAAACCACATGCTTATACTGTGTCCTTGAGTCCAGTCCATTACTGTCCGGAGAGTTGACCTCTGTACTCGTTTCATGTCAGGGCCAGCAGCAATTCTAGGGACCATGTTCCCAGGGAACCCCTCGGCTATCGGACCATCAGTTCTGGTCTTTTAGAAGAGTTCTTAAACTGCTCCCCTCTTTTTCTCCTGCTGGCTCAGAGACTCTACATTGTGTCCCCTATCGTGGCTGCTGTCATGGATGGAATTGTGTACCCCCAAAAATATGGGTAGCCATGTGGCTGGGCCATGATTCCCAGTATCTTGTGACTGCCCTCCATTCTGTGGTTTCCCTAAACTGTATGTTAAAGGATTAGGGTGGGGCTGTAAATCCCTTCATAGGATTACCTCCCTGCTCCACTGTAAAGGGAGTTTCCCTGGAGTATGGCTTGCCCCACCCTTAATCCTTTCATCCTATGAGAGATAAAAGGACAGAAAAGCAGGCAGAGAACTGGGAACCTCATACCATAAAGAAAGCAGCACCAGAAGAGCGTGTCTTTCAGACTCGAGGTTCCTGTGCCAAGATGCTTCCTGGACAAAGACGGATGCAACCGGGACTTTCCTCCAGCGCTGATGAGGGGGAACGCCTTCCCCTGAAGCGGACACCCTGAATACAGACTTGTAGCCTACCGGACTGTGTAAGAACAAACTTTCCATTGTTGAAGCCATCCACTCTGTGGTATTTGTCTTAGAGTGGCCCTAGCTGACTACAACAGCGGCCTTTAGCAGTGGCCGGGCACCATCTCGTTCTTCTGGTCTCACGCTGACACAGTCTTCCATTCATATGGGTCCTTCTGTCGCCTGGGCAAGTTTTTCCTCCTGTCTTTGATGTTCTCAGTCATCATCTGTCCCAGACAGGTTGGGACCATTTGGTGTTCCCCAGACAGCAGCATACTAGCCTTTAAAGACTCCAGATGCCACTCACCAATATAGGATGCAGAAGACTATCTTATGTAAAAAACTGGCTATGCCAATTGACTGCGAAGTCCCCTGAAAACAGGGTCCTCAGACCCCGGTCCCTGCTACTCTATCCTTTGAAATATTGGGTTGAGTTTAGAAAACCTTTCAGTTTGTGGTGTAGTCCAGTTATGCTGGTCAGCTCTCTACTGCCTGCTGTTACTCCCTTCATCTAACCAAATTCCTATTCACTATTTAAGTTATGAACATCCCTTTCCCTCCCTCCCCATCATTGTAGCCATCAAAAGAGTCTTTTCTTCTGTACATAAGTCCATGTTTTAAGTCCTTGTAGCACAGGTCTCATACAATACTGGTCCATTTGCAGCTGACTGATTTCACTCAGCATAATGTCTTCTAGTTGAAACCAAATTATGAGATGCTTCCTAAAATCATCACTGTTCTTTATCATTGCCTAGTGTTCCATTGTGTGTATGTTCCATGGTTTGTTTACCCATTCATTTGTTGAAGAGCACCTAGGTTCATTCCACTTTTTGCTATAGTGGACAGTGCTGCAGTAAAGATTCACGTGTGTGTATCTGTTCCTATGACCACCTTTATTTCTGTAGGATATATTCCAAGCAATTGGATTCTGGATCATGTAATATTTCTATTTCTAGCTTTTTAAGGAAGCACCAAATTGCTTTCCAAAGAGGTTGTACCATTTTTCATTCCCACCAACAGTGTAGGAGAGTTCCAATTTCCCCACAGCCTCTCCGGTATTTGTTGCTCTGTATCAAATCATGGTATTTTCAATTGCCTCATATGCACACAGAAACTGAACAATGAAAAAGGAAGACTCAAGTTGAATTAATGCCTTTGAATTATAGAGCTGGTAAAAAATATTCCAGAACAACAAACAAATCTGTCTTAGAAGAAGTACAGCCAGAATGCTTCTTAGAAGAGAGGATGGGAAGACTACTTCCTGCATACTGTGGATGTGTTATCAAGAGAGACCAGTCCGTGGAGAAAGACTTCATGCTTGGTAAAGTAGAAGGTCAGCTAAGAGGAGGAAAATCCTCAGCGAGACGAACTGACACAGTGGTTGCAACACTAGGATCAAATACAGTAACGACTGTGAGATGGCACACGACGGGGCAGTGTTTTCTCCTGTTGCACATAGGGCCATTATGAATGGGAACCGACTTAATGGCCCCTAACAACAACACAAAAGCATCCTGCTAGAAGGTGAGCCCCCTGGGTTAGAAGACACTCAAGATACACAGTGGCTGTAATAATGGACTTGAGCATACTGAGGATAACATGGAGGCTGATTTAGTCAGCTAGTGCTGCTGTAACACAAATACCCAGAAGTGGATGGCTTTCACAAGGGAAAGTTTATTCTTACACAGTTTCCATTAGGCTACAAGTTCAAATTCAGGGTGTCTGCTCCAGGGGAAGGCTTTCCCTCTGTCAGCTCTGGAGGAAAGTCTTTGTACTGCATCAGTCTTTGGTCAGGGAGCACCTTTAAGCAGGAATCTCAGGTATGAGGAATACACTCTGCACTGGTACTGATTTCTTGACTGTGTGAGGTTCCCAGTTCTCTGCTTCTTTCCTTCTCTTTTTATCTCCCACAGGATGAAAGGATAAAAGGTGGTGCAAGCCACATTCCAGGGAAACTCCCTTAGCAACGGTGTCACGGTCTCACTGTAACCCTCTTTTAACATAATCATCCTATCTACTAGCCATGGACAGAGATTAGGATGTATAGCACAGGAATCACAAAATATTGGGAATGACGGCCCAGCCAAATGGCTCCACACACTTTTTGGGGTACACAGTTCAAACCATGACAGTGGTGTAGGACTGTTTCCTTCTACTCTCCTTTACGTGGGGTCACTGTAAATTGGAGCCAACTTAATGGAAACTAACCACAATGAAAAAGTGCTAGAGACTGGAGTGCAGAGAAGGAAACAGTCAAAGAAGAGTGGAAAGAGGTTTATGAACCGAAAGACTGTAAGTGAAAGGCATGAAGAATGCAGCAGTGGTATGTTCATGTCCCTGGAGGACAGGAAGTAGCAAGAGGAACAGCTTGAGTCTCATACTGATAGGCTGAGTAATTTAAGCGGCTGGTCTGTGCAATTTTCTGCCTGATGGGGAGTACATAGCAGTGCTAAAGGATAAACAAAGAGAAGGTTGCCGGAGGGCAGGAAGAGAAAGCACCTCAGATGCACTCATCGAAGTTTGTATTGATCATGTTTCCAGTAGTTTCAGATCTGGTTAGGGTACAGTTTATTTTTAAACCTTTGTTATATCCCCCTCCATCTAAGACACACAATTATATGGGCTCACAGAGTCCCATAACACCTACTAATCTCTTGTGGGACTTCCGAGTCCCTCCATGAAGTTTTATTTTAAGTTTCAAGCCCTATAGTCTACCATTTTCTGAAGCTCCACCAGCCTCCTGCATCTCCACAATAACACATCCACTTTCTTGTGTTTATGCCTTTGCTCAAGCTATTCCTGTCTTTGGAATGCCTTCTCCTTCTTTCCCATTAATCAGAATTTTATTCCTGCTTCAGGACTCACCTCAAATACCTCTTCTGTCAAAAGAAACCTCTTCCCTTATTCCCCTAGTCTGTGCTCTCAGCAGTGCCTCTGCACTACATGCTCTGTACTAGAGTTAGTCACTAAGGCAATCTGTCTTTCCACCTACAGTAAACATTTAGTGACATCAGTTACACTGTCTTGTTTCCAGTATCTAGCACAAGGCCTCAAACACAGTGCTAGATGACATATTTGTCTCATTGCCTGTATAACCTCACTGGTGTCTTCTCTAGTTTCACAAATGAGTTCTTCCAGCTGGACAAACCTTTTGAGGCAGAGATCAGAGGACAGAAATTACCAGTACATATTGAATTGTATCCCCTAAAACATGTGTTGTAAATCCTAACCTCTACCTGTGGTTAGTGCAGAGTGTGCTTTAGGTCAGTCTCTTTTGAAATATAAAAAAGATGAGACAAGCAAATTAAAGAAGCAGAGGTGGGGGAAGATGGGTGCCAGCCATATGGAGATCCCCAAAAAACCAGGAAACAAGCTGAAGAGACATGAGCCTTCTCCAGAGCCGCTAGAGAGAAAGGGACAAAGCCTTCCTCCAGCGTTGGTGGTACCCTGAATTCAGACTTCTAGCCTCCTAAACTGGGAGAAAATAAGTTTTTGTTTGTTAAAGCCATTCAGTTGCAGTATTTCTGTTACAGTATCAGTAGATAACTAAGGTAAATACCCATGGCATAAATTCTCAACCTTCACAGCACAGCAAAATCACCTCAAAAATCAAGTCAAGAATTTTATAACTATTTTATAGACTCTAGTGAGCCACTGAAGTTTTTCAAGGAGCGACATGGTATCAGTTGCATTTCAAACTTCCTAGGCAAAATACGTAATTTGATTTTCAACCAGCTCATTTTATGACCAGGACAGCAGATGACTGAGCTCCTCACCTTCAGGCCTATGCCTCAAAACCTGGAATACTGTAACCGTCTAAACGGGCTTTTTTTTTTTTTTTAACTTTATAAGTCATGGAACCCATAAGATCAGCCGTTCAAATCCACCAGGCACTCCTTGAACATTGTGGGGGTCAGTTCTACCCTGGCCCCGAGGGTCGCCATGAGTCACATCCAACTCGATGGCAATTGGCTGGCAAGTCATGGAACTGATTGTTTTTCGTTTTGCAAGGTCTATTGGGATGCTCAAGCTGAGTTTAGAAAGCATATAGGACTTCAAAGCATGAACCTGAGTACCCGCTTTACCTCTGACTTATTTTGCCCGTGTGCATTTTCTTTTTAATTATTTCCTTGTTATTAAAAAATCTTGTTGAGTGATGTGTCATTTTATAATTTATTTAAAATCCTCTTTGAACTAAAAAAATAGTAACCTTCTGTCAAATTGATTGCAATTTGTGACAACCCCATGTTGACCATAGTGGAACTGCACTCCATAAGATTTTCATGGTTTAGATCTTTCAGAAGCAGACCACCAGGCCATTCTTCCGAGGTGCCTCTGGGTGGGTTCAAGCCTTTCAGTTAGTAGCCTAACACTTAACTTTTTGTGCAACCCATAGTGTCTTTTTATAATAAGGTGACAGCTAAATACCACTTTAAAATGTTTCTGTTTCTTTTTCAATTAATCTCTGGTGAAGATTATTTGACAGGTCCCCTGAGGAAATATGCATGAGAATTTACTGAAGGCGACTTTCTGGCACTACTGCTGATCTCCTAACTCTCAAAATTCACTTGAAGTCATGGATCGCAGAACACTTGAGTACAATGTGAGTCGATTGGTAACTGAATGTTTTTACATTTATAGTCTGAATTTTGTTTTCAAAAGAATTTGAGAACAGATATAAACATAAAACTACCTAACTCTTTCTTCCTGAGTGTTTTTAAAAGTCTGCTTATGTTTAAATTAAAAAGCTAAGATTTATAGCCTATCAGTACATTAGAAGATAAAATCTGTTATCCTGATTTTAAAAAATCATGCATGTAAAAATGCGTGTGAAATGGAATGAAATGTCTTGTTACTAAAAGTTATTTGTGATGTTTGAATTGCCGTGCTAGCACAGAAGAATAACCCATACAGAAAAGTCTGTATTTATTCCTGTATTTAACCTACCTTAGCATTTTTAAAAAATTTTTTATTTAATATAACTGAGTGAAAGTGTACATTCCCATATAAATTTACATACCCACCTATATGCAGCTTCCACTGCTCTCCCTGCCGGTGACAGCACACTATTCCTCTCTGCTCCATACATGTCTCGTTCTCCCAACAGTCTCTTTTTTCCCTCCTCTCCACCCACTCTCCTTCAGCCAGAGATCAGCAGGATGACATCCTATAGATGTATAGAACCATAAAATGCATCCAATATATGGTCACTGCATCGCCAAGTCCAATCCATTCCTGTCCAAAGCGTGGACCTTCGTTATGATTTATGGGAAAGGGCAGCATCAGGGCCAGGGGCCATGCTCCCAGGGGAACTCTCAAACCACTGGACCATCAATTGAGGTCTTTTAGTGGGGATCTCAGGGTGCACCCCTTTTTATTCTTGTGTTGCCAGTGAGACTCAACTTAGTGAGCTCCATCGCGGCTATCACTGGTGGTGGCTGGGCACCACCTGGTTCTTCCGGTCCCAAGTCGATGTAGGCACCCACTGATGTGGATCTCTTTGTCTTCTGGGTTGTCTTTCCCCCATGTCATTTTGGTCCTCGGTGAGCATCCATTTCTGCTGAGTTGGAACCATTTGCTGTGCCCTCAGATGGCAGCTTGGCTGCTTTTAAGACCCCAGACACCACTCACCAATGTGGGGTGCAGACAGCTCTCTTAGCAAAAAACTAGTTGTGCCAACCGGCCTTGCTTTCGCCTAAGAGCATGGTCTCCCTTTCCCTGCCCCAGCTACTCTATCCTTGCAATATTGGGTTAAGATGAAAAGAGTACTCATGTTATGTTTAAGTCCACTTAATATTGTTCTTGTTTCTAATGTGTGCTATCACCAGTTTCACCCAACCAGATAGCTAGCAACTATCTAATCTAAACCCTCCTCCCCTCTCTCCCTCCCCTCCCTTGCAGCTGTCAAAGAGTCTTTTCTTCTATATACAAATCTGTTTTTGAGATCTTATCATAGAGGTCTCATACAATATTCGTCCTTTTGTTGCTGACTACTTTCACTTTCACCTTTTTTAGAGCTGCTTTTGTGGTTGTTGAGACTCCTGTGTTACATTTCTTGAAATGATATGATACATCTTTGTTGTGCTTTACAGCTGCCCCTATGATCCCCCTTAATAAACTATATATAAACCCAATTTTAATTACTACCAGTCTTGTCATCTTCCTGTCCATCTGGAAGGACTATAACAACTGTAGTACATCCCTCTTTTTAATATGATGACACCATAGTTTTCTTGATGATCACTGGATTGCTTCTTTCCTTATCAAAGCTGTGATTGGCTTTGGAGCCTTCCCTAACTGAGTAGAGTTTTGAGTAGTAAAGTCATTGTAAAATATAAAGTTAGTAGTTTTGTTCTTCTAAGCCAGAGCCAAGAACTTCTTTCAGTATTTCTTGTAGTTTTGGTTTGGTTTTTACAAAGTCTCTCAGTTTCTGTTTATCTGGGAATGTCTTAATTTCATTTTCATATTTGAAAGATAGTTTTGCAGGATACATAATTCTTGGTTGGAAGTTCTTCTCCTTAAAGGCTTTGAATGTGTCATGCCATTGTCTCCGTGCCAGCATGGTTTCTGCTGAGAAATCTCAAGAGAGCCTACAGGGTTTCCCTCTGAATGTTAGCTTTGCTTTGAGTCTTGCTGCCTTTAAGAGTTGCTGCTTATGTTTCATTTTGTTGAGCTTGATTATAATATGTCTTGGAGTCTTTCGTTTGAGATCTATATTGGGTGGCATACGATATGCATCTGAGGTGTCTATATTCTCTCCCTTCATGATTTCTGGGAAGTTTTCTGTCAGCAGCTCAGCAACGACACTCTCTGTGTTCTCAGATGTCTCACCCTGTTCAGAGACTCCAATTAATCGAAGGTTATTCCTCTTAATAGAGTCCCACATGCTTCTTAATGTTTCTTTATTTTTCTTGTATCTTTTTTCTGATTTCTGCTCATAGATGCTGGCCTCAGTAGCTCTGTCTTCCAAGTCAGAAATTGTTTTTTCTATTTGTTCCATTCTGTTTTCTTGGCTTTGCATGGAAGTTTCTATGTCTTTGATTTTGTTCTTGAACTGTTGGATTTCAGAGTACTGGTATTCCATCAGATCGAACAGCTTGCTTAATTTTTCATTTTGTTCTCCTGCATTTTGTATAAGGTCTAGAAGGACTCTGTATATAATCATTTTGTATTCACTTTCTGATGCTCTCATAAAAGTTTCTTCATCTGGAAAACACCTTGGTTGTTTTGTTTGGGAGCCTTCTGAAGCCATGGCTGATTTCTTGTGTGCCACAAGTGTGTGTTGCTTTTTGGGACCCATGTGAGTATGTAGAGGCTCGAAGAGATACTGTGAGGATGGACTGCAGATGTTTCTCTAGGCTGTCTTAAAATGTAAAGCAAAAGATATCCGACCACTTCACAAGTCAGTTAGGTTTTCAGGTGTAGAGGTCCCTCTTCTCAACTGGCAAAGTAAGCGCCACTGTATCCAACCCCAGATGATACAAACTAGTTCAGAATACAGCAATGCTACTGCCCTGTTGGCCTCTGCTGACAGGGCCTAGCCTTAGACGACACTGTGTAGAGCATTGCTTTTCTGATAGAAAAGCGCTCTCCTGTGGGCAGGCTCTGGCTCCCAAGCTAAGAATTAGGTCCAGCTGTGGCCGCCGTATCCAAGATGGCGCCCTCCACACAGGCAGCAGACAGAAGGGCTAACGGGCCGAGAGGTAGTGATTCCTCTGATTCTGTTGCAGGACTCCCAAAGCAGGTGGCACTAGGTAAATTACTGCTTTTCTGTCCGAGAAGCACTGTCCTGTTTGCAGGCGCTGGCTCCCAGGCTAAAAATGAGGCCCTGCTAGAATCTCCGTATCCAACATGGCGTCCCGCACACTGACTGTGAAACTCCGTACAAACGCCGCTGAGGCAGATATAAAACGACACGCTCAAAGTGGCTAGATTAACAGAGTCTTAAGACTGGCTCTCAGAATATGGGAATTTCGCCTGCCTATCCCCCTAGCAGCACGTCTGAGTCTAGCCGCTAGGCGAGACCCAGCTCCACCTGCCGGGCGAGACAGAGGAAAAAAAGTCAAAATGCTGCATTTACCTTCTGTCCATGAGAGCCGGGGCTAGCCAGGAGCGGGAGTCAGCGAAAGAGAGGAGGTTTTTCGCTGAGTGGTATGAAGTCCAAAGTAGCAGCCCTGTGCCGTGTCCTGAGGCTGATTAGGTGACCAGAAGGCTCTGTTTGATTATCAGTTCAGGTCTGGGTTTCCAGAGGGATATAAGGAGGCGTGGGCTTAGTCCGCCATCTGGACTCCGCCCCCCACCTTAGCATTTTTAAACACTGGAAAGTCAGACCATCTTTAAGAGTTTGAAAGTATTAAAGATATTTCCCTCCATTAGAAACTCCCTCTATAGAGGTTGTTTTCCAGGCTACTTTACAAGACCTACAGCTGAATCTGTTGGTTGGGTTTATGGGCATGCCCTTAGTCTGTTGTCCTCACTCCTCTCCAACCTGTTACTCAGCTTCTTTCTGTATTTCTAGTAGATTTCATTGCTTCTTAAAAATTAAAACAGCTGCTCTCCAAAAGGCAATGAGTTTCTGTCTGCAAAGACAGAAAGTGAACTTCAGAAGTGAAAGATGAATTTAGAGATCTTCCAAATAAAGACAATATTAACTGAATTGAAATATTGCAATATTGCTTTTACAGTGACGATAGGGGTAGAGGCAACCCTGGTGGCATAGTGGGTTAAGTGCTATGTCTGTTAACCCAAAGGTTGGCAGTTTGAATCTGCCAGGCTCTCCTTGGAAACTCTATGGGGCAGTGCTACACTGACCTATAGAGTTACTATGAGTTGGAATCAACTCAGTAGCAATGGGTTTGGTTTTTTGGTTTTATAGGGGTAGAGTAGGCACATGGTCTGTATGGAAGCATGGCAGAGTTTTGTCTAGGCTTGTAATGAGCAAATAATTGCAACTAAATAACTGGAACATAGAAAATAATATATCATACAGTTGATTTTATGATTTAAATATAGATTTAATCTTAAATTCTGTTAAACTAGTGAATAACTGAAAAAACAAACAAACCAAAAATCCAGTTGCCATTGAGTCTATTCCAACTCATGGAGACTGTTTGTGTCCAAGAACAGAACTTCCCTGTAAAGTATTCAGGAAGCCCTGGTGGTGTAGTGGCATAAGTGCTATGGCTGCTAGCTAAAGGTCAGCAGTTCAAATCCACCAGGTGCTCCTTGGAAACTCTATGGGGCAGTTCTATTCTGGTTGCTATGAGTCATAATCAACTCAACGGTAGCAGGTTTGGTAGGTTTTTTTATAGGACATTCAAGGCTGTAAACTTTTAGAAGCAGATCATCAGGCACCTCTCTCTTTTTTACTGTGTTTCATATGAAGGTTTACAGAGCAAATTAATTTCTTGGTAAACAATTAATAGACATATTGTTTCATGACATTTTTGTCAACTACACAACATGTGTGCAACACTCTCCGCTTTTAGATCTTGGGTTCCCAATTGCCAGTTTCCCTGCTTTCTCTCTTTCATTTCTCATTCTCTCCTCCTTTCATCCATTGCCAGCTCTCCTGCCTTCTCTTCCCCGACCTGGGTTAGTGTACCCCTTTAGTCTTATTTTGCTTTATGGGGCTGTCTAATCTTGGCAGGAGGGTGACCCTCAGGAGTGACTTCAGTGCTGAGTTAAAAGGGTGTCTGAGAACATACTCTCAGAGTTTCTCTAGTCTCTGTCAGACCAGTAAGTCTTGTCTTTTTTTTTTTTAACAAGTTAGAATTCTGTTCTGTATTTTTCTCCGACTCTGTCTGGGACCCTCTATTGTGATCCTTGTCGGAGCAGTCAATGGTGGTAGCTGGGCACCATCTAGTTGTGCTGGACTCAGTCTGATGAAGTCTGTGGTACTTGTGGTCCATTACTCATCTGGACTAATCTTTCCCTGTGTCTTTGGTTTTCTTCATTCCCTCTTACTCCAGATGAGGTGAGACAGTGGAGTACTTTAGATGGCCATTCACAAGCTTTTAAGACCCTATATGTTACTCACCAAACTGGAATGTAGAATATTTTGTTTATAAACTATGTTATGCCAATTGAGCTAGATGTTCCCTGAGATTATGGTCTTCACAGCCCTCAGCCCAGTAGTTTGGTCACTCAGAGAGTCTGGTTGTGTCTATGAAGCTTCTATGATCTTGCCTTGGACAAGTTATGCTGGATTCCCCCAGTACTGTGTACTGTCTCACCCTCCTCCATATTGGCTGTAATCTTTATGGGAGCAAATCTCCTGGGCTTTTATTCATGGTGGGTTCAGATTGACAAGTCTTTTGGTTAGCAGTCAAGTGCTCCCTGGGCACTAAGGGCTGCTTGATGCATTTGCAGTGAACTCATGTTGTTTTCTGGGAATCACTGTATTTTTTCCTGTACTCAATAATTTGCTTAAACTTTGCCAGTGGCTTCCATTAGGCTTCCTTACCTGTCTTTTCAGACTAAACATTTTTCTGTTTAGAAAATTAGAACATCTGGTTGTTTCAAACTTGATTCTCATCTCTGTCTCAAAATGTCTGAGGTTGATTAGTAGCATTTCTGTTTCTTGGATATTGTGGGATGAATTTTATCTGTGTCTAGAGATTTGGTGTGGTTAAGGGTTCTTTTTTTTTTTCCTCTTTGTCCATCTTGAGCTATACTTCTTTACTCTTGTGGTTTGCCTGACTCTTCTGAGTTCTTAATACGCTTTCATTTTGACCATTAATAAAATGGAAATCTAGTTAAAATTGAGTATAAAATGTAAGAGCTAGAAAATCTAT
The DNA here is from genome assembly GCA_028571685.1 of Heterohyrax brucei. Classification (NCBI taxonomy): domain Eukaryota; kingdom Metazoa; phylum Chordata; class Mammalia; order Hyracoidea; family Procaviidae; genus Heterohyrax; species Heterohyrax brucei. The sequence continues at coordinate 47,692,395 of CM053150.1, read as the reverse complement.
TATATGACATCCAGACAAAGAAATAAGTGGGGTACTCAATCTGTAGTCCCTTATGGAGACAAGTTAACACTAATTAACACTTGCATCAAGTACTTATTCCTCTAGTTCTGAGTTTCTAATAACATGCAGCAGACTTCTGATAATAATTTGACTTTCTATGTAGATGGAGAATATATTGGCCAGAGGGCTCAGGTTCCTAGTTATTACTTAATAAATAGGCTTTTTGTTTTATACACCAAACCTTGCTAGTGGTGTCCACCAGAGAGAGATAATAGAGGTAGAGTTAGAGAATCACACACACGTACACAGAGAGTGAGAAAGAGAACTCCACTCTTAGTAAGCTACTAAATCAGGTTCTTGACGGTATTCCCTAGACTGCGGAGAAAGTGTTGCTCCTTGGGGCCTTTCTGGACAGTTAATAATCCTTGCTCATGCAATATTTTGACTTCATTTTGTTGCTAGTAATGTTCGTGGGTGGTGCAAACAGTTTGCACTCCACTATTAATATAAAGTTGGCAGATCCAACCCACTCAGCAGTGGTGTGAAATAAAGGCCTGACTGTCAGCTTTTGTAAAGATGGCAACTGAGAAAACCCCTTGGAGTAGTTCTACTATAACACACGAGGTCACTGTAAGAATCAACTTGACAACAGCAGGTTTTGTTACCAGTAGTCCGTAAAAATCTACTTTGGGAAGACAGTCCACCTTGTGGTCTGTGAGGCTGGAAACAAACACAGCTACTTCGCAAGAGATGGTCACTGACTGCAATAGGTCAAAAGCCACATTACTTCTGCATGTTAACACCTGTGAATCTTCTGAAATGTTCCATGGAACAGAGACTATTGCTTCTTCTTAGACGTGTAAAACAAAAATAGATTTTTGCAGCCATACAGTGAGATATGCAGCTGTGTGGAAAGCTCCAGAAATAAAGATCACAGTAGACTTCCTTCCAACCCTGCTTGGAATTTTTCATATGATGGTATCTAATTTGAGAGTTTGATATGTGTTCCAAGGAGTGAATTCTGGGCCTTTACAACAATGAAGAGAGAAGATAGAAAATACCTAAAAGCTTTAACACTTGTTGTTCAAAATGCTTGAAAAATGTAATTATTGAAAAATATTATTTTGAGCTATATTGTGACTTAAAAAGTATTTGAAAACAAAGTTGCTTGGCAATTTTGAGTTCTTCTCTGACTAAAAATCTATTTAATGAGTTTTTAAATGATTTTGTGTTTCTGTTTAAAAAGTATGCATCTCTATCCAGTTTGACAGCTTAAGTACCAGGTTCTAGCCAGATGAAGTCTGAGTGATGAGACTGTGCTTCTTAAGTAAGAACAAATTGGAACTGACATTCCAAATCACTATCATTGTTTCTAGTGAAACCAGCCTAGCACTCACACTGTGATCTGATGAGAGAGTCACCTCAAGTTTGGAAACAGCCATACATAATTTGATCAGGACGTTACAGTTTATAATGTTGCTCATCAAGCCCAGGGTAAGAAATAGAAAAGAACCCCAGAACTCTGCTTTTTGGGCAGCCCATATAAAGTAGAGAATCTTGTAGAGGGGATATACTCAGCACTTGAATACATGTAAAGGGAAAGCATTAATTCTAGTTTCTTCTTTGTCTCCTTAAGTCAGCCCCACATAGCCCTGTACTGACGCTAGGTGGCCTCTAAAGATGAGACCATGTTAATTTTCTCACCTGCTCTTGCTGTGTGTCTCCTTTGTCTCCTTTTGCTATCTGACCTTGGTTCTGCTTCTGGTCCTTTGGAATTAGCTTTCGAATTTCATTTCTGTTCTTTTAGATCTTGGCTTTGTGTAACAGATTCCAGTTTTATTTATCCTTCTAGCTACTCTGACTCTTGCCCCTCTGAAACTAACCTCCAGCTCAACCCAGTTGGCTGGGTGGCTCTTGTATTTGTAAGAGTGTATATAATTGAAAGTAGGAGAGAAACTAGGGGGTAGTATCACAGGGACAGATTACCCAGTAAGCAAAGTACACATGGGTTTACTTGTGCTTACTTACTACTCATGGGTGAAATTGTGTGCTAGATATTGGTGAGTAAACACAATTAAGCCTGTGAGCACCTTCCTTAGTTGTTAATCTGTCCTTGGGTGTGGAGGTGGGGGATGGGGAGACTATATGCACAATTTCGATAATTACTCTCTAAAATGGGGTGTGTAGAGAGATCTAAATAGAAACAAGAGGAGTTGGGAGGTAGTGCATCTGTTTCTCCAGATTTAGCATCCTAAGGTATGAGGTAAAGAGGACTTGAAGTGCTTATTGGTGAAGATCAAAGGCCACAGCCTTCAGTATGGATTACTCAATTTAAAGAAAATAAAAATCCTTACAACTGAATCAATAGGCAACATCATGATAAATAGAGAAAAGATTGAGTTTGTCAAGGATTTCATGTTACTTGGATCCACAATCAACACCCATGAAAGCAGCAGTCAGCAAATCAAAAGACCCATTTGCATTGGGCAAATCTGCCGCAAAAGGCCTCTTTAAAGTATGAGAAAGCAAAGATGTTGCCTTGGAGACTAAGCCTGCACCTGATTCAACCCATGGTGTTTTCGATTGCCTCACAGAATGCATGTGAAAGCTGGACAATGAATAAGGAAGACCAAAGAAGAATTGGCACCTTTGAATTGTTGTGTTGAAGAATACTGGACAAATTTATCTAGGAAGAAGTACACCCAGAATGTTCTTTGGAAACCAGGATGGCAAGACTACATGTCACATACTTTGGACATGTCATCAGGAGGAATCAGTCCCTGGAGAAGAACATCACGCTTAGTAATGCAGAGGCTCAGTGAAAGAGAGGAGAACCCACAATGAGATGGGTTGACACAGAAGCTGCAAAAATTGCCTCAAGCAGCAAAAATTGTGAGAATGGGAGAAGTGGGGCCAAGATGATGGACTAGACACATGTCTCCTCAATTCCCTCTGAGAACTAAGGTCTGGAATGATAATGGAGCAGTGGATATCCAGAGAGTCATAGGATCTAGAATACTGTTTTCAGATTTGCCTAGGCACCAGTAATGGACTAAACTGCCCCTCTCAAAGACAAGCCAGTAGCCTCTGGCCACCACTCCTGCTGACTCCCTGTTTAGGAGGACTGCAGGTACTGACACCTTCTTTGTTACCTGGGAGGTGGGGACTGGGCATGAGCTGATAAATCAGATGAACAATGGCACTTAAGTAAACAGTGTATAACACAGCAGAGACAGTATGTGGGAAATCTACATACTGGGAGCCTGATTGCTGACCGAGGGCACAACTGACCCTCCACCCTCTCACTTCTGAGCTGTACCATAGACTCCACTGTTTCATGGCAAGAAGGGCAGTTCAGCTGGGATGCCATCTTGGTCAGCTGTGCAGTGGAGTCACCCAGTGAGGGGCCTTAGCTGTGGCTGATTCTCAGGCAGAGCAGCACCCCATCTGGCAAGTTCTTCTCAAGCAGAAGAGTGGCATCTGAAACAATTTGTGTCTAGATTTATGAGTTAGGCCTGGAAGGATGGCAAGAAGTGTCTAACCTCTCCCTACTTTATACCACATCATAGCATCTGGGGATGGACTTTGAGGCACTTTCATTGTCAGCTGGAAGATGGGGCTTCCCACGCCTCAGGGCCCAACTGTTTTGGCAGCTGTTGGGCATCTCTGCACTCAGAAGGAAAGTACACTTTTAAATAAGACCACCTAGAGAACTGACTGCAGAGAGGCTTAGCAGCATCTTCTCCACCCTTCACTGATCCACATCATGGGGTCAGCTGGTGGGCCCCCAGTGACTCCATAAGTAGGGCACCATATTTGCCCGCTGAAAAGCAGAGCCTGCCACCCCAGCAAGTCCACTGGAGCCAGTCACTAGAGTACACAGAGATGGCTGGTGACCAACTCCCTTTCTTAGAACTACATCTCAGCTTCTGTTGAGGTAACACCAGAAAAATCAAATGGCACACAGACAACAGTCCATAGCTAACCATTTAAAGAAGCAGTCCACCATGGCTCCAGAAAACTCCCAAAGAATCATGAAACTTCCCAGATGAAGAAATCTTTCTGAAACTATCAAAGGTCAAGTACAAAGGAGTTATATAGAGGACCTTCCTAGAGATTAAACAGAATGCAGCAGAACAAAATGAAAAATTAATTAAGCTATTTGAACTGATGGAACATCAACGATCTGAAATCCAGTAGATCAATTACAAAGTTACAGTATTAGACAATTCAGTCCAAGCCAAAAGAGCAGAATTGAGGAGAAGGAAGTCAGGCTTAGTGACCTTGAGGACAGAACAACTGGCACCAGCATCTACAAGCAGAAATCAGAGAAAAGAAATAAGAAAACTGAAGAAGCGTAATGAGACATGTGGGACTCTACTAAGAGGTATAATCTATGAATAATTGGAGTTCCTGAACAGGAAGGAATAGACGAAAAAATAGAGAGCATTGCTGTAGAGTTGCTGACAGAAAACTTCCCTGAAATTATGAAAGAAGAGAATAGATTTCCAAGATAGGTATTGATTGCCACAAAAACTAGACCCCAAAAGAAAGACACCAAGACATATTATAATCTACCTTAGTAAAATGAAACATAAACAGATTCTCTTAAAAGCAGCAAGGCTGAAAGCAAAGCTGACATTCAGAGGGAAATCCTGTAGGTTTCCATTTGACTTCTCCAAAGAAACGATGTTGGCAAGAAAGCGAAGGGATGACGTAGTCAAAGCCCTGAAGGAGAAAAACTTCCAACCGAGAATTACATATCCTGCAAATTTGTCTTTCAAATATGACAGTGAAATTAAGATATTCACAGATAAACAGAAGTTTAGAGACTTCGTAAAAACCAAACGAAAACTACAAGAAATACTGAAAGAAGTTCTTTGCTTAGAAAAACATAAAGTGTATACTTAAGGAAGCAATACAGGACACAGCATCCAGAATCCTACTCACTTAGGGAAGTCAATAGTTGAATCAAAACTGTATTATTAAAAGAAGGCAACCAGTGATCACAACCAAAAAACTATGACATCACCACACTGAAAAGAGGGATATATTACAGTAAGTATAACTCTTTCAGACGGAGAGGAAATTAAAAGGGTATGCAGAGGTTAAAGTCATATTTAAACTTAGAATGGTAAGGGGGATCATAGTGCTAGCCACAAAGTAAAATAATAACATGGTATATTGAAACAAGAACCATAATACAGGAGTCTCAACAAACACAAAGCCAACACTGAAAATGATGATAAGTCAACCCATAAAGAATAATGATCCAGAACAGAACATTAAGAAAAACAGAGGAAACATCAAAACAAAAAAATAAATGCATCAAGATGACAACACTAAAGACATGCCTATCAATAATTATGCTGAATAAAAATGGACTGAATGCTCTGATAAAGAGACAATGTGTGACCTCATGAGTCAAAAGACACAATCCAGCTACGTGTTCCTTACAAGAAGCACACCTACACACCTAAGACTCAAAGTTACGAACAACTGAAAATCAAAGGATGAACAAACATATACCAAACCAACAACATACACAGAAGAGCAGAAATTGCAATACTAATTTCAGACAAAATAGACTTTAATGTAAGGTCCACCATCATGGACAAGGATGATCACTATTTACTGCTGAAATGTTCAATACATAAGCAGGGCATAATAACATTAAATACTTATGTACCCAATACCAGAATATCTAAATACATTCAACAAACACTGACAACACTGGAAAATGATGTAGATCACTCCACAAAAATAGCTGGAGTCTTCAACACTCTCCTTTCAGTAATGGACAGATCATCCAGAAAAAAAACCTCAGTAAAGATACAGAAGATTTATTGTGACAATTAACCAACAATATCAACATATACAGAACTTTTTACCCATCAACAGATAAGTACACCTTCTTCTCCAATGCACATGGAACATTTTCCAGAATAGACCATATGTTAGGATATAAAACAAGTCTCAACAAAATCCAAACCAACGAGTTATTGCGAAGCATCTTCTTGGACCATAAAGCCATAAAAGTTGAAATCAATAGCAGAAAAATCATAGGCATAAAGTCGAACTCATGGAAACTGAACAACACCTTGCTCAAAAAGCCATGGGTCACAGAGGAAATCAAGGATGAAATAAAGAAATTTATGAAACCAAATGAGAAAGAAAAGACATCCCACCAGAACCTATGAGATACAGCAAAAGCAGTGCTCAGAAGTCAATTTATCTGTATAAGTGCACACATCTGGAAGGAAGAAAGGGCCCAAACCAAAGAATTAACCCTACAACTTCTTGAACAAGTAGAAAGAGAACAACAAAGGAACCCCTCAGACACCAGAAGAAAACAGATCATAAAGCTTAGAGCTGAACTAAGTGAATTAGAGAATATAAGAACAATTGAAAAATTAACAAAACCAAAAGCTAGTTCTTTGAAAAGATCAACAAAATTGATAAACATTGGCTAAACTTACAAAAGAAAAACAGGAGAGGAAACAAATAACCTGAACAGGAAATGAGATAGGAGATGGCATAACAGACCCAACTGAAATCAAAAGTATCATAACAGAATACTACTAAAGACTGTACTTGAACAGATTTGAAAACCTAGAGGAAGTGGACAAGTTTCTAGATTCATATCACCTACCAAAATTATCATGAGGAAAAGTACAACAACTGAATAAACCCATCACAAAGGAAGAGATTAGAAAAAGTCATCAAAAACTACCAACCCAAAACATCCTGGCTCAGATGGCTTCATAACAGAATTCTATGAAACTTTTAGAGACCTGTTAACTCCACCACTACTGAGGCTATATCACAGCACAGAAAGAGATGGAATACTTCCAGATTCATTCTATGAATCCAGCATAATCCTGACACCAAAGCCATGGAAAGATACCACATAAAAAGAAAATTACAAACCAATCTCACTCATGAACCTGGGTGCAAAAATCTTCAGCCAAATCCTAGCCAATGGAATTCAACAATATACACATAAAAAAAAAAATTCATCATGATCAAGTTGGATTCATATCAGGGATGTAAGGCTGGTTAAAATAAACATCAGATAAACAATTAATGTGATCAACCACGTAAGTAGCACAAAGAATAAGAATCACCTGATTATGTCAGCCAAGCCAAGTGCTGTCAAGTTAGATACAATTCATGGTGATTTTATCAATTGATGCAGAAAAGGCATTTGACAAAGTCCATCACCCATTCATGCCCCAAACTCAGCAAAATAGGAATAGAGGGGAAATTCCTCAATGCATTAAGGGGCATCTATGCAAAACCAGCTGCCTACATCATCCTGAATGGTGCGAGACTGAACGAATTCCCCTAAGAATGGGAACTTGACAAGAATGCCCACTCTCACGACTTCTATTACAACTTTGTGCTAGAGATTCTAGGTAGAGCAATTAGACTAGACAAAGAAATAAAGGGCATTTGCATCAGCAGAGAAGTAAAACTCTCCCAATTTGCAGATGATATGATTACATATGCAAATAATCCTAAAGAAACCATAAGTAAACTACTGGAACTAATATAGAAGTTCAGCAAAGTATCAGGATATAAGATAAACATAAGTAAATCAGTAGGATTGCTTTATACCAACAAAGAATCATCAAAGAAGAAATCACCAAGTCAATACTATTTACTACAGCCCCCAAGAAGATAAAATACCTAGGAATAAATCTAACTAGAGAAATAAGAGACCTATCCGGAGAGAACTACAAGACCTTACAGCAAGAAACCAAAAGAAACTTACATAAATGGAGAAACCTACTCTGCTCCTGGATTAGAAGACTTAACATTGTGAACATGTCTGTTTTACCCAAAGTGATCTATATATACAATGCAATCCCATTGCAAATTCCAGTGTCATTGTTTTAATGAGTTGGAGAAACAAATCACCAACTTCGGAAAGAGAAGAAACCTCGGAAAAGTAAAGCACTACTGAATGAAAGGAACACAGTCAGAGGCCTCACATTACCTGACCTTAGAACCTATTACACTGCTACAGTAGTCAAAACAGACTGGTACTGGTACAAAAAGAGACATATAAGTCAATGGAACAGGGTTTAGACCCAAGAGATGCCACCAGCCTCTTATGATCAGTTGATATTCAACAAAGACCCTAAGATTACAAACTAGGGCAAAAACAGTCTCGTTAACAAATGGTGTTGGAAAATTGGATATCCATCGGCAAAAAACTGAAACAAGACCCGTATCTCACACCTTACACAAAACTAACTCAAAATGGACCAAAGACCTAACTGTCAAACCTAAAATGATAAAGATCAAGCAAGAAAAATTATGGTCAACAATGGAAGTTCTGATACACGATTTAGACAGACTTCAAAATCTGACAAAGCACAATCAACAAAAGAGAAATTAGATAAATGGGGATTACTAAGAATCAGACACTTCTGCTCATCCAAAGACTTTATTGAAAAAATTAAAAGACCACCTACAGAGTGGGAAAAGATATTTGGCAATTACATGTTGGACCAATGTCTGATCTCCATAATCTACAATGTATTGCAAAATATCAACAAGCAAAAGGTAAATAACCCAATTGAGTGATGGGCAAAGGAGAAGGACAGATACTTTACTTAGAGAGGACATCCAGGCAGCCAAAAGACACATGAGGAAATGCTCATGATCATTAGCTATCAGAGAATCCAAATCAAAATTACAATGAGATACCATCTCACCTCAACAAGGCTGGCCATGATCTGAAAAACACAAAACAACGAATGCTGGTGAGGCTGTGGAGAGATTGGAACTCTCTTGTAGGGCTGGTGGAATTGCAATATGGTACAGTCTCTTTGGAAAGCAATGTGACACTTTCTTAAAAAGTTGAAAATAGATATATCATTTGATCCAGTAATCCCACTGCTTGGAACTTATCCTACAGAAAGAAAGGCTGTTACACGGACAGAAACATGCACACGAATGTTTATTACAGCACAGCCCACAGTAGTAAAAAGATGGAATCAACCTAGATGCCCATCAACAAATGAATAAATTCACAAACTATGATACATATACCCAACGGAACACTATGCAATGATACAAAACAATGATGACTTGAGGAAACATCTTATAATCTGGTTTCAGTTGGAAGGCATTATGCTGAGTGAAATCAGTCAGTGGGAAAAAGACAAACATTGTATGAAACCACTGCTGAAAGGACTTGAAAATAGACTTATGTGCAAAAGACTTTTATGGCTCCAAAGGTGAGGGCTTAGGGGCAAGGACTGGTAATAGATTAAGTAGTTGACAGAGATTTGGTTAGGTGAAAACAGTAACAGTAGAAAGCAGATCAACTTAACTGGATTTCACTGTAAACTGAAAGCTCTTCTAATCTCAACCCAATTTGCAAGGATAGAGTAGCAGGGGCGGGGGCTGGGGTCATGCTCTAGGGGTACATCAAGGTCAGTTGGCATAATTAGTCTATTTCTAAAAGAGTCTCCTGCACCCCATACTGGTGAGTAGCGTTTGGGGTCTTAAAAGCTAGCAAGCTGCCATATGAGGTATGCCAAATGGTCCCAACTTAGCCAGAGCAGATGATCAACGAGAACAAGAAAGACATGAGGAAAAAAGGGCTCAGGAGACAGAAGGACCCAAGTAAATGGGAGACTGTATCAACATGTGACTGGAGGAACCAGATGATGCTTGGCCACTACCAAAGACAGCGATGATGGGGCACACTATGTTGAGTTCCTGTGGCAACACGAGAAAAAGAGGGGTGCAGCTCAAGAATTCTGATAAAAAGCCACAACTGATGGTCTGATGGTCTGGGGTGTCCCCGGGAGCATGGCCCCTATACCTGCTGCTGCCCCTGTCTAGAAAACACCACTGAGGTCAACTCTTCGGACGAAAATGGACTAGACTTGGGGATACAATGTGGCCACATGGTGTGTGTACTTTATGGTTCTATGCATTTATAGGAGGCTATCCTACTGGTCTCTTTCTAGATGGGAGAGAAGAGGGTGGAGAGGAGAGGGTAGAAGCTTGTTAAGAGAATGGAACAAATATAAAATGAAAAAGAGGAGTATGCTGTCATGTGGCAAGGAGAGCAGAGGAGCTGTAGATAGGTGGGTGTGCAAAATTGATTTGGGCTGTAGACTTTCATTTAATCACAATTAAAAAAAAGAAAAAAATGTGAGAGTGGCATGAGACTGAGCTATCATTTTTTGAAATTGTGCTATATGTGAAGGATTCTGAATTAATTAGCTTCTCATATAAAGAATAGTATACATGTTGTTTTATGACACTGGCTAAAAATCCCGTTACATGTCAACACTCTTCTTTCTCAACCTTGGATTCCCTGCTACAACCTTTTCCGTCCCCTCTGTCTTCTAGCCCTTGCTCCTGGGCTGGTGTGCCCCTTGACTCTTGTTTTATGGGCCTGTGTAATCATTGGCTGAAGGGTGAATACCAGGAGTGACTTTACCACTGATCTAAAAGGGTGTCTGGGGGCCACACTTTCAGGGTTTCTCCCTGAAGGAAACTCTTAATTGTTTACTTCCCTGCCAAGCATGTTATCCCGGCCCTCAGATTTTGCTGCCACCTGGTGCTAAAACGTTTCAGGTAGTAATGATTAAATAGTTTGACAAAGTTCAGAAGGTACAACCTAGATTGGGAGATAGGATGCCAGATACTTAAGATGATAAATAAAAAACATAATATTAGACATGAGTATGATATACTTACTGTAACAAACGGAACCCCGGTGACCCATCAGTAAAGAGCTCAGCTATTAACCAAAAGTTTACCAGCTGCTTCTTGAAAACCCAGTGGGGGCAGTTCTACTCTGTCCTATAGGTTGCTATGAGTTAGAATCAACTTGACCACAATAGTTTTTTTTTCAATTATTGTAACAAACTTGCAAGAAGTGATAAAAACACATTCCTATATAGTTCTGAGATATCACCATTTCTTAGAAATATAACTTGTATCAGGCCCCAACTTGATCTGCCTCTCCTGATGCGGCAGAGTGCTTAGTGTTAATACACATTAACGACAGATGATTTCTTTCAGTTAAGGACCCCTCTAATTAAACAAATTTTACTGCCTACTCTTTTTAAGACTGACTGATTTTGTCCAACCAGTCACCCATTCCCTATGAGTGGATTCCAGCTCGTAGGTACCCTATAGGACAGAGTAGAACTGCTCTGTAGGGTTTCCAAGGAGTGGATGATGGATTCAAACTGCTACCCTTTTGGCTAGCAACCAAGTGCTCAATCATTGTCTCATCAGGACCCTGATTTGACCCAAGGTATGTCTATCTCACAGAAAGTTCTTTTTTCCTTTGGATTTGTCTTTGGTGGTTTGCTATTTCTCCTCACTCTGCATCCAGCCACTACTGTTCTCCATCCCAGGGTCTGCCTCCATTGCTTCTGACCCTTCCAAAATTATGTTTTGTACTCATTCTGCCACTCCCTGTATTGGAAGAAAACTTCCAAATCATCCAGTCAACTTTTACCAACCTAACCATTGAAGGTTCATCCTGAGAGCAGCCATCGCTGGTGCTCCAGCCCTACTACTGAGACAGCACTTGTACTATGCACAGATAAGAAATAGATACTTACTGAACACTCCGTGGGATTAGGGGAAGAAGGTCTGCATCACAAAACCATGTTTGAAAAGCTAATAAAATTCCCTTTAAATATTTCTTTCTCTAATTTTCCATTGTGGACAGCAGCTTTCCCTTCTCTTTGAAAATCTTCCCCTTCCTCCAGGGTCTGTCTGTGAACTCATTCTTCTTCAGAATCTCCTACCCATCTCACAACTCCCTCTCCAGTTTGCATCCTCAGACTCATCTCAGCACTCAGAAAACAGTCCCCTCTTTAGAAGAGGGGAGGATGTGGTTGGTATACAGAGAGAATAATTTTTTTTTTGGTTTATTTATTTATTTATTTATATTATGAGTGAAAATGTACGTTCCCATATAAATTTACATGTCTGCCTATATACAGCTTCCACTGCTTTCCCTGCCCGGTGACAGCACACTATTCCCAGAGAGAATATTTTTTCCCACTCACAGACATTTCCATCACATGAGCTTTTGTACACCAATTTTAAATTAGCCTTAAAATCTTTGTAAAGCAGAAACTAAATTCTAATGCAGAAAGAATGAATATGATGTATACATACATGCCAAAGAATAAAGATAGTAACAATATATTCACAAAAGCCTATGTGCTAGATTATACTGGGTCACCTTAATTTGGTTAAGTTTGGTATTATGTTTCCAAGTATTCCATTTACTGTACAATCCAAGGCAAGAGATGGTCAAAGGAAGAACTTGCAAAAATATGGAAGGCAGGAGTAAAATAGCAGCCTTTATTTTCTGAAGGTTGTCATAGTACAGTAGGGTGATGGACAGATGCAGAAATGTCCTGTGGGTTCCAGCCTGTGCTTCTCTCCTATTAGCATTTAAACCTGTCTTTGCCATCTTTAAGTCAGAATCGACCGGATGGCAACAGGTCTCCCAGCTATAAAAAATCACTCCCTTAACCTTATGTTCCCCTCACTGCTCCTTTTTCTTCTTTCATGCTAGCTGTGTTCATTTTCACCTTTCTCCCTAATCCTCCATCTCTGATCTCAGCTACATTCTTGCCCAAGCACAGCTCTCACAGTCTTCTCTCTGTAATCGTTAGTTCTGGGTTTCTATCATCATTATATGCTGATCACTCACAGGAATATATCTACCCAGATGTTTTGTCTGAGTTTTTTATTTGTATGTCCCACAGTCTACCAAACACTCACATCTGGCTGACAGATAGGCATAACTAAGTATGTCTATAACTGAACTCATCATACTTACCCTCAAACTGTTACCTCCTCCAGGATCCTCGTATCTATGAATAGAATCATCACCATTTTAGTTGCCTAAGCCAGAAACTGGTTCAAAGCTTCCCATATCTTTTCCACCCATAGTTGCTCTCCTTTTTTTCTCTTCACTTCTTGCCTGGATTGTTGCAATAGCCACTACTGAAGCTGTGTGAAGATCCAATTAAGTTGTGCAACTAGAATGCACCATACAAACTATGACTTACTTTTAGTGTAGACCTATGATCACTTTGAGAATAGTCTGTTTTATGGGAGGAGTTATAGCCAATAATTGGTTAAGAAGAATAAAAGAAATATATAGTTACACAACAGTGGACATTTTCAGTGTGTTGAACCTGGTATCAATACTGCTCATTCCATAAAAATGGGTTAGGGTCTTACCATCCAACAGGAATGAAGCCTGCAGAAAAGATTCCAAGGCATTGATTCATTCTACTTTTCCTGGGCCCAGAGCTATGTGATAGGCTGTGGATACAAAGATGAAAAAGTAATGGTCATTATTTTCAATGGGCTCTCTGCTTTCTTCAGCCCTCACTGATGTTGAGCAAGGCCTTAAACGATCCCACCTAATGCTGAGCTTCTCCCATAGACAGTGTTGCAGCAAAGTTTCTTCCAGGAGCTATTATTTTCAGGGAATAAACTAAGTCTAAAGGGAAAGTGCAAATTTCAGAATCTCTCCTGATATCTATGTTGGACCTTTTTCTCTTTTCTGTCTTTTTATTGATCTCTTGCTTTCTTCATGCATGATGTCCTTGATGTCATTTCCCAACTCATCTGGTCTTCAGTGTTCAATACATCAAATCTATTCTTGGGACGGTCTCTAAATTCAGGTGGGATGTACTCATGGTAGTTCTTTGGCTCTTGTGGACTTGGTCTAATCTTCTTCAGCTTCCCCTTAAACATGCATATGGGCAACTGATGGTATTTTGTACGGCTGGCTTCTGGCCTTGTTCATGCTGCTGATATTAACCTTTTCTGTCATCACATGCCACAGACGTAGTTTGTTTGATTCCTGTGTTTTTCATCTGGTGAGGTCCATATGTATTGGCACCATTTCTGTTGCTGAGAGAAGGTATTTTCAATGAATAAGTTGTTGGCCTTGCAATATTCCATCATGTGATCTCCCATGTGGTTTCTAAATTTGAATAATAGTCGTGTTAACTGATCTTCCTTGTAGGCATATGGATCTTATCTTGTCACTGGTGGTGTGGCACTTTAACAGATCTTGAGATGTACTTTTTGATAATGGATGTGATGCCTTCCCTCTTCAATTTGTCACTTCTAGCTTAGTAGAACATACGATTGTTTGATTCAAAATAGCTAATACCAGTCCATTTCAACTCACTAATACCTAGGATATCAATCTTTATTTCATTTCCTTTTTGGTGACTTCAAGTTTTCCTAGATTCATACTTCTTACATTCCATATTCTAATTATTAATAGATATTTGTAGCTGTTTCTTTTCATTTTGAGTCATGCCATATCTGCAAAGATCCTAAAAGCTTGCCTCCGTCTATGTCATTAAGGTTGAGCCTATTTTGAGAAGCCAGGTCTTCCCCAGTCTTAGTTGTAAGAAATCAGAAAGGATATCAGAAGTGACTCTGAAACTTGCTCTTGAGCATGGAGTAATTAAAACAAATGAGAGAAACGATGAAGTAGAAGAACTCAACATAAAATTTTAAAGAGTGGCTTGGGAAGACAGAGTTACAATGATTTGTGCAAAGACCTGGAGATAGAAAACAGAAAGAGAAGAGCACTCTCAGGAATTCTCAAGCTGAAAGAACTGACAAAAGCATTCAAGCTTCAAATTGCAACATTGAAGGATTCTATATAGAGAAAATACTGAATGAGGCAGAAAGCATTAAAAGAAGATGGAGAGAAAAGGTGGAGCCAACATGGTACTATAGATAGAAGCATTAATTGATCTCTCTACAGCAAAGACCTCAAAAACTAAGTCAGACAGAGACCACTGCCCGTTCTGGAACCCTAAGTGTCAAATTAAGAGACAACAAACTCAACCAAGCACCTAACGGAAACAGAAACTGACAGGGAACAGAGACCAAGGAGAGATATACAGGGGAGGTCCCTTAACAGCTAGCGCAGCATGGATTCACCATCCTGGACTCCTGTTGGAGACAGGCAGGCAGGGAGTATGAGAAAGCAGTTTTACAGAGTTCCCAGCCAGAGACAGAGCACCTGGTAACCAGTAACACACCTTTTCCAACTCCTCGTCTTTCTTCCTCCTGACCAGCCTCCACCACTTCCCAGCAGGCTGTGATTGCTTGACTGGGAGATACTGGCTCTCTGCAGCTTGAATTTTCCTCATGTACAATGGCTGATTCCTTCAGTATCATTTCTTTGCTGCTGGTGTTTTTTTTTTTCAGCTTCTTTTGGCTTCTTCCCTGTCTCTCACATCCTCGCCCTTCTTTCTCTGGAACAGTTGGCTTCATGTCCCATCTTTGCTTCTCATGACAGGCTGTGACATGCCACTTGGCTGGGGAACTGCTTCCCGAGCCTGCACCATCACACTGGTGTAATTCTTGGGTTTTTATTTATTTCTTCATGTCTCAGTTTCTTATCTCTCTGTATTTTTCCTGTCTCCTGAACAATGGGGCTATGAGTCATCTCCACCCCTTCTAGCTGGACTGTATTGTGCAGCCTGAGAAACACTTTCCCAGTCTGTGCAGCCATGCTGGTGGGATCCTGGGTGATGGGGTGGGGAGAGTGGGGGGTAGGGACATTTATTTTTCTTTTTAATTATTATTAATTTCTTTTTCTTTCTTCCTTTCAGTTTTTATTCATTTCTCAGTTTCTTCTCTCTATTTTCCTTCTTTTCATGTATCCTGAATGCCTGGTTCTGTGTGCCATCTCTGCGCATTCTAGATGGGTTGTGTCCTGAGGCCTGGAAGCCACTTACCCAGTTGTTGGTGGGATCCCTGGGGGTATTTTTTTTTTCTCTTGCTTTCTTATTTTTCTTCATGTCTCAATTCCTCACCTCTGTCTATTTTCCTGTCTCCTGAATATCTGAACTGGGTGCCATCTCTGCCCCATCTAGACAGGCTATGGCCTGAAGCATGGGTCCACTTCTCAGGTCACTGATGGGACCCCTAGGGGCATGTCTTTCTTATCTTAAAATTATTTATGCATTTATCTATTCTTTTCTCCTTTTTATTTTTCTTCGTTTCTAAGTTTGTTGTCTCTCCACTCCAAAGGTAGACTCCCTCATCCCCCCCTTTTTGGCTCCTGTTTCTCTTTTCTCTGTGTCTTCTTTCCCATATCCAACTTAGCTCCACATGTCACAATCTCCCTCCTGCCTCTTGCCTATCTACACTATGCAGTGAACATTGTGCCCCTCAGCAGTAAAGGCACGGACTACTGGAACCTGTCCTGTATTGATCCCTGGCTCACCATTTTAGCCCCAGTACATGCCACAAACAATCCACCATTGGCCCTCTTCAGCTGCACCTGCACTGCTGCACTGTAGCTTAGCAGCTGGCCTTGCCCATTTGACAAAGAGGTGAAAAGTATAGTGCCCACAGACAAGCAAACAGCAAAGAATGCACAGCCTGCTTGCTCAAATACAACAAAATCAAACAAAAACAGGATGAAACAAATGAATCTGCAATTAATAAGTGAAGAAAATAATTACTGAATAGTTCAAAGACAGTAGATAATATTAAAACACACTTAAAAATAAATAAAACAGAACAGGGTAGTTCCAGTTGAAGTCCAAAATAAAACACCAAGTAACATTCCAGTAGAAGAAAAGACATTAGAACTACCTGATAGGGAATTCAGATCTCTAATATTCAGAGCTATTCAAGATTTGAAGGAAAAAGCAGACAAAAATGAGGAAAATATAGACGAATTCATGAAAAAGACAGGCAAAGTCATGGAAAATACAGACAAAGCAATGAGAAAATTCTGGAAAATAATAAAAAAAACCCAGTGCCTTCAAGTCAGATCTGACTCATGGCCACTCTAGAGGACAGAGTAGAACTGCCCCCTGCAGTATTCAAGTTGCTCCTGCAAAATAATACAGGAACAAAATGTCAAAATAAATTCAAAACTAGAAATCATTAAAAAAAAAAAAGCAACAATTGGAAATCCAAAAGATAGACAGATTTCAGAAATGGACAGTGTCTCAGAAGGTCTGAGGAGGTTTGAAAAAATGGAAGACAGAATCAGTGAAATTAAAGACAAATATTTGGATACCACTTTCAGGAAAAATCAGAAAGAAGCATGGCAAAAAATGAGGAAGCCCTGAGAATTATGTGGAACACAATAAAAAGCAAAAATTTGTAAGTGATTGGAATTCTATAACTGAGGGAGAAAATGGCAAACACTGAGATGATCGTTGAGGAATTGCTGACAGCAAACTTACCTCATATCATGAAAGATGAAAAGCTGACCATTCAAAAAGCTCAAAGAACTCCATATATGATAGATTCCAAAAGAAAATCACTAAGACATATCACAATCACATTTGCTAAGACCAAAGACAAAGAAAGAATCTTGAGAGCAGCTCAAGAAAAACAAAAAGTCACATACAGAGAGGAAACAAGAAGACGAAACTTATTTCTTGCAGGAGACTATGTAGGCAAGAAGGCAATGGAATGACACATATGAAATCTTGAAGGAAAAAATAACCAACAAAGAATAATATATCCTGCAAAACCCTCATTCAAATACGATGATGAAATTAGGACATTTCCAGATGAACAGAAATTAAGAGAATATGTAAAAACCAAACCAAACCTACAAGAATAATTAAAGGGAGGCCTTTGGTTTGAGGCAAACAACACCAGGTAACAGCGTGAATCTAGGATGCAAGATTATGCCAGCCAGCTACCAACCTATGAAATGAACTGTCAAGGCCTATTTAAAATCAAGAGATTTATGGTAGAGGACCAGAGAGATTAATCTGTAAATGACAGCAGTGTCAGAACAATAAAAGAGGGAAAAAATGGTGTAAGTATAGAACTTTCTGAGGGAGAAGAAAGCAAGGTGATACCATGTAATAGAAGACTAGGTTCAGACCTAGGAAGGTAAGAGTAAATTCAAGGTAACCATAAAAAAAATTAACAGATCTATTCATTAAAATAAAGAAGAAAATCATAATGTCTCAGTAAAAACAAAATCTACAAAAACAAAGGCAATGAAAAAAAGAAATAATCCACAAATAAAAGGCATTCTGCACAGGAGATTGAAAGGAACAATGAAAATGTCAGCAGCACAATAATAAAAAAAAAAACTACAAAATGACAGCAATAAACTCACACCTATCAATGATTACACTGAACACAAATGGCCTAAATGTACCCATAAGGAGACTAACAGTGACAGAATACATATACATATATACACACATATAAAGGCATCTATCTGTATGCTGTCTAGAAGAGACATACCTTACAAAGACATAATTTTATTAAAAAATCAAAGCATGGAAAAAATATATCAAGCAAACAGCAATGAAAAAAGAACAAAAGTGATGATACTAATCTCAGACAAAATAGGCTACAACAAAATCCATGATAAAAGACAAAGAAAAGTATTATATAATGATTAAAGGGACAATCCATCATGAAGACACAACCATAAGAAATATCTCTGCACCCAATGCAGAGCTCCAAAAATACATAAAACAAACTCTAACAGCACTAAAAAGAGAAACTGATAGTTCCAGATTAATAGTAGGAGACTTCAACATACCACTCTTGGTAAAGGACAGAACAGTTAGAAAAAAAAACTCAGCAAAGATACAGAAAAGTTAAAGTCCACAATCCTCCAACTTGATCTTGTAGACATACATAGACACTCCACTCAACAAATGCCTTCTCCAAAATAGACCACATCTTAGGCCACAGAGGAACTCTTAACAAAATCTAAAACACTGAAATAATACAAAGTATCTTCTCTGATTACAATGTCATCAAAGTAGAAATTAACAACAGGAAGAGCAAAGAAAAAATCAATTACATGGAAACTAAACAAAGTCCTGTTTAAAAACCACTGGGTAATAGAAGAAATCAATGATAGGATAAAAAAGTTCTCATTATCAAGTGAAAATGAAAATACATCATTTCCAAACCTTTGGGACACAGCAAAGGCAGAGCTCAGAGATCAATTTATAGTAATAGACAGGAACATCAAAAAAGAAAGGGACAAAATCAAAACATTAGCTGCACAACTGAAACAAATAGAAACAGAACAACAAAAGAAGCCTACAGCTACTAGAAGAAAGGAAGTAATAAAGATCAGAGCAAAACAAATGAAAAACAATAGAGAGAATTAACTAAATCAAAAGTTGGTTCTTTGAAGATACCGACAAAATCAATAAACCGCTAGCCAAATTGACACAAGAAACACGGGAGAAGATGCAAATAATCCAAATAACTGAAATAAAAAAGATCATAACAGAGTGCTATGAAAAACCATACTCCAGAAAGCTTGAAAACCTAGAGGAAATGGACAAATTTTTAGAAACACATTACCTACTCGTACTAACACAAGTGATGTTGAAAATCTGAACAGACACACAACAAGAGATGAGATTGAAAAGGTAATAAAAAAGACTCCTGACATAAAATAGTTCTGGCCCAGATGGCTTCACTGGAGAATTCTACCAAACATTCGGAGAGGAGCTTACACCAGTACTACTCAAACTATTTCAGAACATAGAAAAGGAAAGGGTACTTTCAAATTCATTCTGTGAAGGCAGCATAACACTGATATTGAAATCAGGCAAAGACACCACAAATAAGAAAATTAAAGACCAGTATTCATCATGACTATAGAAGAAAAAGTGTTAACAAAATTCTAGTAAATAAATTCAGACTTATATATATATAAAAAAAATAAGACACTATGACCAAGTAGGATTCATACCATGTAAGCAAGGATGGTTCAGCATTAGAAAACCAATCAACATAATCCATCACATAATTGAAAGAAACTAACTACATTGTCATCTCAATTAATACAGGAAGAGCATCCAACAAAGCCTAATACCCATTCCTGATAAAAACTCTCAATAAAATAGATATAGATGGAAATTCCTCAACATAATCAGGCCAACATCATTCTTAATGGAGAGGAGCTGAAAACATTCCACTTAAAAACAGGAACAAAACAAGGATGTTCTTTATCATGACTCTTTTTTAACATTAGGCTGAAAGTTCTAGCTAGAGGAATAAGGCAATAAAAGAAATAAAGGGTATCCAAACTGGTAATGAAAAAGTAAAACCATCCCTATTTGCAGATGATATGATACTATACATATTATACCCCAAAAAACTTCACAAGAAAACTCATACAACTAACAGAGAGACTCAGCTGAGTTGTAGTATACAGGATAAACACGTAAAAATCAGTTGGATCCCTTTCTACTGATAAAGAGAATGTTGAAAAGGAAATCAGGAAACAACACCATTTATATTCACCTCTCCTTCCCCACCAGAAAAATACTTAGGAATAAATATAACACTACTTCAAGAAACCAAAAGAGATCTACATAAATGGAAAAACACACTATGCTCCTGGATAGGTATATTTAGCATTGTGAAAATAACAATACTTCCCCAAACTACAAATACAATGCAATCCTGAAACAAAAACCAATAGCATTCTTTAAATAGATGGAAAAACTAATCATTAACTTCATCTGGAAAGGTAAAACACCCTGGATAAGTGAAGCACTATTGAAGAAGAAGAAGAAAGTAGGAGGACTCGCACAACCTGACCTCAGAACCTACTATACAGCTATGGTAGTCAAACAGCCTGGTACTGGTAAAGTGATAGGCACATTAACCAGTGGAACAGAATTGAGAGCTCAGAGTAAATCCATGCACCTATAGTCACCTGTCCAGCTTCTTGTATTATAGCTGGACTATCTCAACAATAAGAGGGCTTCAGGATTGAAGGAAAATTTGTTAACAACCTGTGTTATGCAGTGACACTATGCTGTTTGCTGAAAGCGAAGAGGACTTGAAGTACTTACTGAAGAAGATCAAAGACTACAGGCTTCAGTATGGAATACACCTCAATGGTAAGAAAACAAAAATCTTTGTAACTGGATAAATAAGCAACATCACAGTAATGGAGGAAAGGCTGAGGTTGTCAAGGATTTCGTTTGACTTGGATCCACAATCAACATCCATGGAAGCAGCAGTCAAGGAATCAAAATCACATTGCCTTGGGTGAATTGGCTGCAAAAGACCTCTTTAAAGTGTTGAAAAGCAAAAATATCTCTTTGAAGACTAAGGCGGGACATGGCATTTTCAGTTACGTCACGTGCATGCAAAAGCTGGACAACAATAGAGAAGACTGAAGAAGAACTTATGTCTTTGAATTGTGGTGTTGGTGAATACTGCTGAATACTGGGCTGCCAAAAAATAAACACATCTGTTTTGGAAGAAGTACAACTCAGAAGCTCCTTAGAAACAAGGATAGTGAGACTATATGTTGCCTACGTTGGACATGTTGTCAGACGGGATCAAGTTCCTAGAGAAGGACATCAAGCTTGGTAAAGTACAGGGTCAGCAGAGAAGAGGAAGACCCTCATGAGATGGATTGACAGAGTGGCTACAATAATGGGATCAAGCATAATTATGATTAATGGGATCAAGCATAATTATAATTGTGAATATGGTGCAGGATGAGACAAGTTTGTTCTGTGGTACACAGGGTCACTATAAGTTGTACCCAACTTGACAACAACTAACAACAGTAACATAGTCCCTAATCTTTGACAAGAGTCGGAAGTCCTCGTTTTGGAGAAAAATTAGTCTTTTAAAGAAATCACGCTGGCAAAACTGGATGTCCATCTGCAAAACAATGAAATAGGATCCGCAGCTCACACCATACAAAAAACTAAAGATAAATCAAAAACCCAAATATAAACCCCCAAACCATAAAGATTGTAGAAGAAAAATATAGAATCAACAATAGAGGTCCAAATGTACCACATTAGCAGTATACAAAGTGTAACAACCAACACACAAACTCCAGAGTGAGGTAACTAAAGTCCTCTAAAAATTAAACACCTGTGCTCATTAAAAGTCTCCACCAAAAGAGTAAAAAGAGAATATACAAACTGGTGGTAGGGGGTGGAATTTGGTTATTACAAATCTGTCAAAGATCTAATCTCTAAAATCTATGGGAAAATCCAGCACCTCTACCACAAAAAGAAAAACAATCCAATTGAAAAATGGGCAAAAGAAATGAACAGACACTTCACCAAAGAAGACATTCAGGAAACTAATGGACACATGAGGAAGTGCTCATGATCACTAGCCATTAGAGAAATGTAAATCAGAACCAAAATGGGATGCCATCTTACACCAGCATTACTGGGACCTCCCCCTCCAAAAGAAATGTTAAGCTGCAGGAAAATTAGAACTCTTATGCACTGCTGTTTCAAGTGAAAAATGGTGCAACCATTTCTGAAAAGTATATGACACTTCCTAAGAAAGCAAGAAATAGAAATACCACCAGATCTAGCAATCCCACTCCTAGGAATGTATCTTAGAGAAATAAGAACCATCACATGTGTAGACTTAGGCATGCACGTACTCAATGCAGCTTTGTTCGCCATAGCAAAAAGATGGAAGCAACCTAGATGCCTATCAACAGATGAACTGATAAACAAACTACGGTACCTACCCACAGTAGTGTACTATGAAACAATAAAGCACAAATAATGAATCTGTGAAGCATCTGACAACATGGATGATTCTGGAGAGCATCATGCTGAATGAAATAAGTCAATCACAAAAGGACAAATATTACATGAAACCACTACTGTAAAAACTCAAGAAAATGTTTCCACACAAAAAGAAACAATCTTTGATGGTTGTGAGAGAGGAGAGGGGTAGGAATTAAAAATACTCAGTAGAGAATAGATATGCAGTAACTTTGAGGAAGGGTAAGACAGCACTCAGTACTGGAAAATCCAGCACAGCTTGTACAACACAAGGTCATGGAAGTTCCATAGATAAACATCCAAACTCCCTGAGGGACGAAATTACTGGGTTGAGGGCATGGGTCCCACGGTTTTGGGAAACACCAAGCTAAACTGGCATAGCATCGTTTATAAAGAAAATGTCCTTCATTTTACTTGGGTGAGTGGCATCTGGGGTCCTAAAAGCCTTTGAGTGCCCACCTAAGTTATTCCACTGGTCTCACACAGTTGGGAGCAAGGAGAGAATGAAGAAAACTAGACACAAGGAAAAGATTAGTCCAAAGAACTGCAGGACCACGGCAACCACGGCCTATACCAGACTGAGTCTAGTACAACTAGATGGTGCCAGCTACCACCACGACGCTTTGATAGGGATTACAAGAGAGGTTCCTGGACAGATCTGGAGAAAAATGTAGACCAAAATTCTAACTCACACAAAAAGATCAAATTTACCAGTCTAACAGAGACTAGAAAAACCCTGAAAGTATGGCCCTGGACACCTTTTTAGCTCAGTAATGAAGTCATTCCCGAGGTTCACTCTTCAGCCAATGATTTGACAGATCCATAAAACAAAATGAGGCCAAAGGGGCACACCAGCCCAGGGGCAAGGACTATAAGGCAGGAGGGGACAAAAAAGCGTTGAACCCAGGGTAAAGAAGGAAGAGTGCTGACATATCATGGGGTTGTTAACCAGCGTCATAAAACAATGTGTGTGCTAACTGCTTAATGAGAAGCAAGTTTCTTCCGTAAACTTTCATTTAAATTTAAAAATAAAAAGATGGCGAGAATACACAAAGTCACTGTACAAAAAGAAGTAGTAGACGTCCAACTGTATGAAGACAGAGCATATGACCAAAACCAGTGGTAATGAAGGAAGAAGTCAAAGCTTTGCTGAAGGTATTCACAAAATGTGTGGCTCCAGGATTGATGGAATACCAACTGAGATGTTTCAACAAGTTGATGCAGCACTGGAACTGTTCACTTACCCGTTTCAAGAAATTTGGAGGACAGCTACTTGGTCAACGAAGAGATCCACATTTGTACCCTTTCCAAAGAAGGTATTCCAACAGAATGCAGAAATTACCAAACAATATCATCATTATCAATACAAGTAAAATTTCACTGAAAAGAATTCCAAAGCAGTTGCAGCAGTACATTGACAGGGAAATGCCAGGAGCTCAAGGGGACCTGAAAGTGAAGAGGACTTGAAACACTTACTGATGAAGATTAAAGGCTACTGCATTCATTAGGGATTACACCTCAAAATAAAGAAAGAAAAAGTCCTCACAACTGGACCAATATATAACATAATGATAAACAGAAATTATTGCAGTTGTCAAGGATTTTGTTTTACTTGGATCCACAATCAATGTCCATGGAAGCCACAGTTAAAAAAATCAAAGGACATATAGCATTGTGAAAATCTGCTGCAAAAGATCTCTTTAATGTATTGAAAAGCAAAGAAGTTACTTTGATGACTACAGTGTGCCTGACCCAAACAATGGTATCCTCAACTGCCTCATATATGCGTGAAAGCTGGACAGTGAATAATGCAGCTGAAGAAGAATTGATGGCTTTGAATTACGGTGTTGGTGAAGAATATCAAATATACATACCATGGCCTACCAGAAGAAGGAACAAATCTGCCATGGGAGACAGAAAGCCAGAATACTCCTTAGAAGCGAGGATGGTGAGATTTCATCTTCTATACTTCGGATTTGTTATCAGATGAAACCAGTCACTGGAGGACATCATGCCTAGTTTTGTAGAGCGTCAGCTGAGCGAGGACTACCCTCAACGAGAAGGACAGACGCAGCGGTTACAACAATGGGCGCAAGCACAACAATGGTTATGAGCACGACCCAGGACCGGTAGTTTTGTTTGGTTGTACGCAGGGTTGCTATGAGTTGAAACTGACTGGATGGCACCTAACAACAACAACAACAACAGAAACAGCAACAGTAACAACAACAACGGAATAGAAAAGGTCCTATTTCAAATCCAATCTAGAGACTTCCGTAGACTGTTGTCTAGATGCACAGATTCTGCACTGGTGACACATAGGGACCACCTCCTTGAGATCTGAATCAAACTGCAAGCAATTTCAGTAACGAATTCAGCCTTGTGCTCAGCCCATCCCCAGAACGTCTGGCTTAATTATGAGAAGAAAACCTATTGATTCTCAAACACTGCCACTTTGGGATAAATTCCTGGAAGCCATCAAGAAGAAAAGGTAAGATCTTTCTCAGAGTCTCTTCTGAGGATTTCTGAGAAAGAAGGGCTTCACATTTGGCCTGTCAAGTGGCTTTGCCTCTGACTGAATTATCTGTCTGTCCAGGGCGTAGGTGTCCTGTGGGAGACGAAAGCAAACTTGTATCTTCCTCAGAAATTATTTGAGCACATCTTCATGTTGTTGTCAATCAAATGGTAAAAATACTAATATTCCTGTAGTACTTTGAAGAGCCCTGGTGGCACAGCAATTAAGTGCTCCTCTGCTAACCAAAAGGCTGGCACTCCAAACCCACCAGCAGCTCTGCGGGAGGAATGCTTGGCGGTCTGCTCCCGCAGAGAATATAGCATATAACACCATATAGGGTAGTTCCGCTTTGCCATGTAGGGTTGCTATAAGTTGAAAATCTACTCGACGGTTCTTAACAACAGCAACAATGACTACATGTGGCACTTTACATCTTATGAAACACTTTTTATACGTTTGTAGTTCGTTTAATCCTAGCAGCAACCTTGCAAGACAGGGTGTTGAGAAACCTGAGGTTCAGCTGAAAGTAACTTGTTCGTCACCACACAGCTATTAGGTGACATACCTCACAGATAATCCAGATAGTTTGAATTCTATTCCCTTTCCACTAAAAAAATCAAACCCACGGTCATCAAGTCAATTTTGACTCATAATGACCCTATAGCACAGAATAGAACTGTCCCATAGTTTCCAAGCAGTGCCTGGCAAATTCAAACTACCAACCTTTCAGTTAGCAGGTGCAGCACTTAACCACTACACCACCAGAGTTCCCTCACTTTCCACTGCTTCTCCCTATCTCCATCCAGTGGCCAAAGTAATTGCTGGTCCTGGCCTATTTCAGAATGATTCTTAAATCTGAGTTAGATTATGTTAATACTGGGGACACCGATGTTCCTCCCAGGAAACAGCTTAGTTGTGGGAAATCCAGGGCCCCAAGAGGGCCTACCAAGAGCAAGCAAATGCAAGAGAGGGACTTCTGAGTCAGTGGTTCTTCACCTTGATCACATGTTTAAAGCTCTGGGGAGCTTCAGAAACTTCTCAGGCCTTCAAATCAAAGATTATGATTTAATTGGGCTTAAGTGCAGCTTGGCCAGTGAGATGCAAATGTATAGCCAAGACTGAGAGCCTCTACCCTGAGAACTTCCACAAGTTTGCCTGTTCCTTGTGGGATTTGTGGGCTCAGTCTTTTCCTCTTTTTAAAATGTGAATTACCTAAATGTGTGTGTGTATGTCTGCGTGTATATGTATGCATAAAACCGAACCAAACTACTGCCATCACGTCTATTCTGACTCATAGCTACCCTGTACAACAGAGTAGAACTGCCCCATAGACTTTCCAGAGAGCATTTGGTGGATTCATACTGCTGACCTTTCAGTTAGCAGACATAAAACTTAACCAATACACTACAAGGGTTTACACATACACACACACACATGCACATGCACACACGCACATACGCACACACACATAGTCCCTGACTTATGACAGGGTTTTGTTTGGATGACTCTATTGTCAGTCAGTTCTGATGTAAAGTCAAATACCTCACTTTTTAAAAAAAAGTTTTCATTTTGTTGTCTTTTATTATCACTATCTTAATAAATCTGATCTCTACCTGTCTATGGGGGTAGAAAGCATTTACATATTATCTTGCAGATATGATGATATCAGCAAATTACAAACTCCAGTGTTGTATGTAGTATGTATTACTAATAATAAGATGTACAAAAAAAGATAGTTATAAGTGTGGTTGGCTGTAACTAGAACATACTGCAAATTGGGGCCCACTTATGTAAATATCAGATTCATCCTTGGAGATTAATTATTCCACTCAGAAATAATTACTGTTAAAAATTTGGTCTTTATAGACGCTTTCCCATAATAAATAAATAAATCTTTAAAAAATCATTTTTTAATCAAAATGAGATCCATGCTTCTTTGTAACCTTCCTCTCTGACATTTTCCCATATCAATAACTTCAAATCAGTATCATTTTCAAAGGCTTTATAGCATTCCATTGTGTGGATGTACCTCATTTAGCATTTAATAATAAATACAATTCTTATTTTTATCTCTATATCCACTTCCTCTCAGACAATGAGACACTTGAAATTCTAGAACCTAGCAAGAATAATCAGATTTCGTTGTTTTTCTTGGCTTCTGAGCTAAGCCCAATAAATATGAAAGAATTACAATTAGTCAAACAGGCAAAGTGAAAAAAGTCTTTCAGGGGGAAGTTTAGAAATTATTATTAACATCCATGCCCTGATAATCTTAAAAGTCAAAGGAAAGTCTTGATCTCTCCACCCTCAAAGTTACACTGTTTCAGTAGTTGTTTGAGGTCGTTTTTCACATAGCTGAAGCCTCAGCAACTTCATTGTGGAAGCCTATGAAATAATACTAAACAGCAATAACAATATTTGTGTAGTACTTCAGAGTGGATAATTTTAACACAGCAATAACCCCCAAAACTTCCATTTATTAAGAATCTTTACTGAGCATCAATGCTTCAGGCACTGAACTAATTCTCCATTTAATTTTTCTCATAAACTCTCTACAGTGGCATTATTATCTCCATTTGGCAGATGAGACAGCTGAGGCTCAGAGAGCTGCCTGAGTTCACCTATTAAAACTAACTTGTAAAGCAAGCTGCCATCTGTGGAACATCAATCAGCCCCAACCCTTCTGGAACAGACAACAACTGAGAACATCAAGCCAGCCAAGTGAGCAGAGTCAGATCTGACAGAGAACATCAAAGACGTGAGGAAAAACGAGCCCAAGAGACAGAAGGGCCCATATGATTGGGAAGCTACATCAGCATGAGACCAGAAGAACTGGATGGTGCCCAGCTACCACCAAAGACAGCCCTGACAGGGAACACAATGTAGATTCCCTGATGTAGCATGAGAAAAAGAGGTGTGTGGATGAAGAACTCCATGAAAAGACCAGAACTGATGGTCCAACAGCCTGGAGGGTCCCCTGAGAACGTGGCCCCTGGACTTGCTGCCAGCCTAGACCTGAAACCGCTATTGAAGCCAATACTTCAGGCAAAGAATGGACGGGACTCAAGGACACAGAGTGATGAGTGTGGTACTTGATGGTTTAGTGTATGTATATGAGGCTGTCCTGCTGGTTTCTTTCTAGAATGGAGAGAAGAGGGTAAAGTTGAGTGACCACTGGGAGTAAAGAGTGAAAGGGAGGAGTGCGCTGCCACAGGGTAAGGAGGGCAGATAGAATTGCAGAGAGGCAGGTATGCAAAATTGACTTGGATTGTAAACTTTCATTTAATCACAATAAAATAAATAAACAAACTACTTAGTATGTAAAAACAGGCTGTGTCATGCTTTTACTCAGCATTTTATCCCAGGGCCTAGCTCAGTGCCTTGAGCTCTGCCTAGCAAAGAGTAGGCCTTAGTACATAGTTAGTGGATGAAGAAATAAATAAGCAGATGCTGTTTCATTACTTGAAACTGCCTCTAGCTGAAACAGAGATAGTCTCCTCTGACGAGGTGTGCTTCCTAGGCCTTCATTCCCCCGCAGCGATTAGCTACAGAGTAGTGATTTGGTGGCTCATGGAAATGTGCCTGCAGCTTTTCATTCTCTATGGAAGTGTTTTCCAAAATATAGTCCCTGTACCAACAGTGTTAGTGTCACTTGTGAGCCCATCATAGATGCAAAATCATAGTGTAGTGGTTAAGTGCTACAGCTACTAACCAAAAGGTTGGCAGTTTGAATCTACCAGGTGCTCCTTGGAAACTATGGAGCAGTCTCACTCTCCCCTATAAGGTCGCTACAAGTTGACATGGACTGAATGGCTCTGGGTTTGGTTTTTTTTGGTCTTTTTTGGGACTACTGAACCAGGATCTCTGGACAAAGTTCTCAGAAAATTGTATTTTAACAAGTTTGTCATGTGATTCGGATGCATGTGTATTACAATTTGAGGGCCACTGCTCTGGGCAGGAAACAAATGAAGGTCTTCCTTTCTTGGAAACTGTGAAGGCATAATGGTTAAGAGCTATAGTTGCTAAACAAAAGGTTGGCAGCTCAAATGAACCGGGCACGCTTTGGCAACCCTATAGAGCAGTTCTACTCTATCCTATAGGGTGGCCATGAGTTGGAATCAACTTGATGGCAATGAGTTTGGTTTTTGGTTTGGGTTTCGTATCCTAGTCTCACAGCAGCAGTTTAACTTGTATGATTGGCTAGATGACAACGCTACTTAGTGAGTGTGGAAGACAAGAGGTAGAGCAAGTCTGAATAAACCAGGGTCTGGCATGATGGGCTTGAGATGCCTGTGGGACATCCAACAGAACATATCCACAGACATCAGGAGCCTCCAGGTCCAGAGCCTGGTGAATAGGACCGAGTAGGAGGTATAGATTTGGGAGTGGTATCTGAAGCCATGGATAAGCATTTCCAGGCTAGTGGGAAACATTAGAGCAAAGAAAGACCATTGATTATTAACTGTTTTAACTTAAAGGAGGTGGCATAGAGGATACTCAGAGAAAGAAGACTCCAAGGACAGTCTTCCTTTCTTGTCAGTGACTTGCATTGGAATGCTTGCCTCATCTTTCCTCTGGATTATAAGCTCCTTAAAGGCAGGGACTGACTGTGTAAACTTGAACAAGTCCCTCAAACAAGGGTACACTGCTGTGTAGTCTGCGAATAATCAGTAAATTCCTATCAGGATTCTGCTCTGCAGATATCCAATGTGATCAGCGCCACCAGCACAATGCTTCCCCCACAAAATACTTATATAATTCCCCCAATGGGCAGTGTGACAGATCAAAAACAAGTGAATAAATAAATGACATGATATATAATCCACTGATATCCATGCAAATCACACTAATCAGAGTGAATTAATTATACTTGAAAGTAGATGCAAAGTTAAATTCCTCAGAAAATCCATTCATTAAACTCATATTGGAATGCACGGTCAACAACTCCCATGTTTAGAAACTATCAGCGTGATTTGTGGCAACTTCTGATTTACTAACGAAACTGCTTAAAACATTTTTAAAGGCAATTACAATTACTGTCTGGCATTTGATGGAAAGAAATCTCATCAGCATTGTCCCTTATGTGTCAACTGTCACAATTTTCTAAAAATTTTGAGGCAAAAAATAGGCAGGCTCTACTATTTGCTAGCCTCGATTAGGGTTAATTCAATGTGTGTCTGCAAATAATAGTGTTTAATGTAATCTCTCTAATTACAGATAAAATGCATTTTCAGTCATGCTCATCACTGACAGTATTTTGGGATAAGTTAAACTGACAGCTGCTTTCTAAAGGAAAGGAAAAAACAAACCTTTCTTGGGTTGTGTTGATTTTTTTCTCTCCTCTCCTCCCTCTTTATCCCTTTGTTTTCTTCACTGAAGTTCAGAAAAATAGGAAACCCAACACTTTGATTCTAGATACCAAATTTGGAAATCATGACAGTGTCCATTTCTTGGGAACTGGACATGTTTTTCATCCCCTACCCCCATCAATGAATATATGAGTGGATTTCTCTCAACAAGTATTTTCTAAGAGTTTCTATTGAAGCAGGTATTATGCTAGGCATTAAGGAGATCAAGAATGAATGACTCACAAAAAAAAAAATACAAGACTTACTGGTCTGACTAAGGCAGAAGAAACCCCAAGTGCATGGCCCCCAGACACTTCTCTAACTTAGTACTGAAGTGACTTCTGAGATTCACCTTCAGCCAGAAATTAGACAGGCCCATATAACAAAATGAGACTACATGGACACACCAACCCGGGGCCAAGGGCAAGAAGGCAGGAGGGGACAGGAAAGCTGACAATAGGGTACCCAGTGTCAAGAAGGGGAGAGTATTGAACGTCTTATATTTGGCAACCAATGCCAGAAAACAATATGTGTGCTAGTTGCTGAATGAGAATGAGTTGCTCTGTAAATGTCACCTAAAACACAATTAAAAAGAAAAAGAACAAATGACTCTAATGAAGCTGCTCCCTACAATTTGTCTCATGAAGGAGTCTAGTTTCCTATTATTCTTGACATGGTAATAGGTCCCTGAGTGGCATAAACATTTGTGCCTGACTGCTAACCCAAGGGTTGGAAGTTCAGATCTATCCAGTGTTGCTGTGGAAAATAGGCCTGGTGATCTGCTGCTGGATTACCCCCAAGAAAACTCCATGGAGCAGATCTACTCTGTAAGTTAAACTCAAAACTCTGTAAGTTAAACTCAAAATAACAATAGCTTTAACTCTCAGAGTTAAACGCGGGGTTGCCATGAGACAGAATAGACTTGATGGCAGCTAACAACAACAGGAATGCTTATCGTGATGCTACTGTTTTTGCAGCCCTATGAGTGAAACTATTCAAACTATAGCATTTTCTGAAAGGTCAGTGATTGTTTCTCTTCAACCGTAACTAACTGGACCAGAGGTGACTCAAGGACATCTAAGCTACAGATTAGCCATGAAAAGTTGAGCTAGACCCACCAGATTCCCTCTCTCAGGATTATGGATTGGAAAATACTGAATGAGGTGGTTAGGGCTAAAGGTAAAGTTGGGTGATAAAAAAGAAACAACAAGACAGAACTAAGGCTTTAAGGGAACAAGCAGCATCAAGGCTATGAGGTTATGAGGAAGCGTAAATACAGGGCCTGACTCAACTGAATGAATACATGAATAGATACCTGTACCTAAGATGTCTTTGGTTTTTGCAGCAGCTTCAAAAAGATGGTGATTCACAGTGAGTCACTATCCTTAACACTCTTGACTCTTTTTCCACATTCTTTACAGATGAGCTATGTTTCTGGTAACCTCTCTGTTTCAACTGGGATATAGCTAGGTTTGGGTAACTGAAAAACTCAAAATAACAGTAGCTTTAACTCTCATGAAAAGACTAGATAGAAATAATCCAGGGCTGACATGGCAGCTCTGCTTCACAGAGCCCTCAGGGACCCAGATTCCTCTAACCTACTTTTTACTGTCTCTAGAGGGTACACTTATTTCCATAATCTAAGGTGGCATCTTCATTCCAAAGGGAAGGATGAAGAGAAAGATGAAGGAGGGGCAAAAGTTACCAGCTGTCACTTAAGATAGGTTTCTAGAACCTTTCATTTGATACTTTCATTTACAGCTAACATTGTACGTATGACTGGCAAAAACTGGAATCCCCTAATGTCCTTCAGTGGGTGAATCAATAAACACACTATGATATATCCATAAGGTGGAAAACTACTTAACAACCAAAAAGAACTAACTGTTGATACATTCAACAATGTGGGTGAATCTCAAATATATCATTAAAAAAAAAAATCTGATTCAGAATAAATGATACTATTTATATGACATTGTGGAGAAGGCAAAACAGATTGGTGCTTGACAGGATTTAGATGTGACTACAAAGGAATTGTATTAGGAAATATTTGGAAATGATGGAACTGTTCCAGATCTTGATTATGGTGTTGGTTTCACAGCTCTATACCCCAGAACTACACAAAAACAACAAAAAAAGTAAATAAGTTTCAATGCAAATTAAAAATGAATTTAAAATATTGTTTCTAGGGGAGAACAAATACTGGGGAGAGTTCACCAAGTCTAAACAGTAGATGCAGGACAGGGATTTGGTTGCTATAGCCCACTTCCTTTCTAATCTGTGTAATCCTTTTTTTCTTCCTGCCTTATTACACTTACTTCAGGAAAACTGAGTGCTTTAGCTGTGCAAGGTAAGACTTAAATCTGGGGAGATTTGAAGGTAAGAGGAACTGGGCTTCTGATCAACAGAGGGAAGAAGCCAGGGGAGCCAGACTGGGAGGAGAGGAGAGCAAAGCAGCTTGGCTAGAAGGAGAGCCGACGTACAAAAATCTTCAAATAAATTTTTAGGGAAAAGAGTATTTTTCATACATTTTAAGACTGTTTGCACTGTGGCCAAGTAAATCTATCTTTTCCAACATTTGGGAAAGCCTTGTTCTTGAGTTTTGGGTAGAAGTTAAGGTAAAGATCTGAATTCCGTTATTAGAGCAACACCGGAAACACAAACTACAGTGGTAGAGCAAGGCTGACCATTAACACTGCTGATCCAACAAAGGAGGAACCCTGAAGCTGGAGCCAATCTACAAACAAGTAGGATTTGCAGCTATCTTGAAGAGGTGTTTGTTGTTGTTAGGTGCTGTTGAGTTGGCCCTGACTCACAGTGACCCTGTCTACCACAGGTGAGGAACTGCCTTGTCTTTTGCCTTCTTCATAATCATTGCTGTGTTTGAGCGCATTGTTTGCAGCCATCTCGTTGAGAATCTTTCTCTTTGTCATTGACACTCTACCAGGCATGACATCCTTCTGCAGAGATTGGTCATCTTGATAATATCTCAAAGTACTTGAGATGAACAAAGTCCCACCATCTTCCCCTCCAAGGAGCATTCAGGCTGTAACTTTTTCCAAGACAGACTTCCTCCTTCTTTTGGCAGCCCATGGTATATTCAGCATTCTTTGCTAGCATCATAATTCAAATGTATCTGTTATTTTTCTTTGTTCTTCCTTATTTGTTGTCCAACTTTTGCATACATGTGAGGTGATTGAAAATACCATGACTTAAAACAGGCACACCTTAATCCTCAAAGTGACATCGCTTTTAACTCTTTAAAGAGGTCTTTTGCGTTAGATTTGCCCAAAGCAATCCCTTGCTTTACATGTTGACCAAAGTTTTCGTGGGCATTAACTGCGCATCCAAGTAAGACGAAATTCCTGACAACATGAAAGTTTTCTCTTTTAATCATAATGCTGTTTATTGGTCCAGTTGTGAGAATTTTTGTTTTCTTTATTTTGAGGTGTAATACCTAATGAAGACATTAGTCTTTCATCTTCAACAGTGTTTCAAATTCTCTTCACTTTCCGCAAGTAAATGGGTGTCATTTGCACATAACAGATTGTTAATGAGTCCTCCTTCAATCTGATGTCCTGTTCTACTTTATACAGCCCACCTTCTTGGATCAGCAGATTGAATTAGTATGGTAAAAGGATACAACTCTGATGCACATCTCTTCTGACTTTAAAAAGTGCAGCATCCCTTGTTCTGTTTGAACAACGACTTATTGTCCTATGTATGGATTACATAAAAGCACCACAAACTGATTGTGCTGGAATTCCCATTCTTCACAATATTATCCGTGATTTGTAATGACTGACACAGTTGGAAGCCTTTGCACAGTTACTAAAACATAGGTAACTATCTTTCTACTATTCTGTGCTTTCTGCAAGGAATCATCTGATATAAGCAATAATGTTCTTCACTCTGCATCCCCTCTGAATTCAATTTGTATTTTTGGCAGTTAACTGTTGATACACTGCTGCCACTACTTTGAATGATCTTCAGCAAAATTTTACTTGCTTGTGACATTAATGGTATAGCTTGATCAGTTCCACATTCTGTTGAATCATCTTTCTTTGGGAAAGGTACAAATACAGATCTCTTCCAGTTGGTTGGTCAGTTAGCTGTTTTACAAATTTTTTGGCACAGATAAGAGAGCACCTCCAGTGTTTCATCTGTTTGTTGAAACATCTCAATTGGAATTCCATTAATTCTTGGAGTCTTGTGTTTTGTAATTCCTTCATTTCAGGTTGGACTTCTGCCTTCACTACCATCAATTCTTGATCATATACTACCTCTTGAAAGGGTTGAATGTTGATCAGCTCTTTTGTGATACAGTGACTGTGGTGTGTGGTTTTTTCTATCTTCTTTTGATGCTTCCGGCCTCATTCAATAACGTCCCCATAGACACCTTCAGTATTGTAACCCAAGGCTTGAGTGCTTTCCTCAATTCTTTCAGCTTGAGAAATGCTGAGTATGTCCTTCCCTTTTGGTTTTCTAACTCCAGCTCTTTACTCATGTCATTATAGTACTTTACTTCGTGTTCTCAAGCTGCTCTCTGAAATCCTCTGTTCAGCTCTTTCATGTCATCATTTCTTACTCACTTTAGCTACTCTGGTTCAGAAGCAAGTTTCAGTGTCTCTTCTAACATCCATATTCATCTTTTTTTTCTCCTTTGCTCTTTAATAATCTTTTGCTTTCTTCATATGTGATTTCTTTGATGCCATCCTACAACTCATCTGGTCTTTAGTCATTAGTGTTTAGTGTTTCACATCTATTTTTAAGATAGCCTTTAAATTTAGGAGAGATATTCTTAAGATTGTATCTTGGTTCTCATGTACTTATTTTAATTTTCTTCAGCGTCAACTTGAGCTTGCATGTGAGCAATTGATGACTTGTTCAAGCAGTCAGCCCTTGGCCTTCTTCTGCCTTATGGTGTTGAGCTTCTCCATCATCTCCTTCTGTGGATGTAATTGACATGTATACTTGTGGTTTATGTTATTGCAAACAGATATTTTGAATCAATAAATTCTTGAGTTTACAAAATTCTATCATGCAATCTCCTTTCTATTACCAAGACACTATTTTCCAACTACTAATCCTTCTTTGTTTCCAACTTTTGCATTACAGTCACCAGTAGTTATCAACGCATCTTGATTGGATGCTTGATAAATTACAGACTGCAAAAGTTGATAAAAAAAAATCTTCAGTTTCTGCTGGTTGGATTGCAAAATGGTACAACTTCTTTGGAAAGCAAATTGGTGATTCCTTAAAAAACTAGAAATAGAAATACCATTTGATCCAGTAATCCCACTGCTCGGAATATATCCTACAGAAATAAAGGTGGTCACATGAACAGATACAAGCACATGAATGTTTATTGCAGCACTGTCTACAATACCAGAAAGATGGAATCAACGTCAATCAACAGATGAATGGATAAGTAAGCTATGGTACATGTAATCAGTGGAACGTGATCCAATGATAAAGAACAACGATGATTTCAGGACTCATCTCATAACCTGGTTTCAACTGGAAGACATTATGCTGAGTGAAATCAGTCAGTGGCAAAAGCACAAATATTATATGAGACCCTTGCTGTAAGGGCATAAAAATAGACTCATATGCAGAAGAAAAGTCTTATTGATGGCTACAAGGGTAGGGAGGGAGAGGGTTGGGCATAGATTAGATAACTGATAGAAATTTGGTTAAGTGAAAGCAGTGACAGCACACAGTAGAAAGAAGATCAACGTAACTGGACTTTACTATAAATGGAAAGATTTTTTAAAGTCAATCTAGTATTTCAAAAGATAGAGTAGCAGATACAGGAGTTTAGGGACCATGTATTCAGGGGTCATCAAGGCCAATTGGCGTAACTATTCTATTGCTAAGAATCTTCTGCAACCTCTTATTGGTGAGTGACTTCTGGGGTCTTAAAAGCTAGCAAGCTGCCATCTGAGGTATACCAAATGGTTCCAACTTGTCCAGAACAGACGATCACCAAGAGCAACAAAGATACGAGGAAAAAAGAGCCCAGGAAAGAGAAGGACCCGTACAAATGGGAGACTGTTTCAACATGAGACCACAGGAACCAGATGGTGCCTGGCCACCACCAAAGACAGATGTGATGGGGGACACAATGTAGAGTCCCTGAGGCAACACAAGGAAAAGAGGTGGGCAGCCCAAGAACTCTACTAAAAGACCTGAACTGATAGTGCAGCAGCCTGGAGGGTCCACTGGGAACACATCCCCTAAACCTGCTGCTGGCCCTGACTGGAAACCAGTAATAAGTCAACTCTTCAGACAAAAATGAAATGGACTTGGGGATGCAGTGTGACTATACTGTGTACATACTTTATGGTTCTATGCATTACAGGAGGCAGTCCTACTAGTCTCCTAAATGGGACAGAAAAGGATGGAGGAGGTGACAGATGCTTGTTAAGAGGACACTAGATATATAGAGTGAAAAGGAGGAGCGTGCTGTTACTGGGTGGGGACAGCAGAAGGCGGTGCAAATAGTTGGGCATGCAAAACAGATTTAGATTGTATACTTTCACTTTTTCAAAATTTTAAAAAAATCTTCAGTTTTATTTTTAATGCTAGTGGTTGGTGAGTAAACATGAGTCACTTGTATTAACTAGTCCTCCTTGAAAGTGCATGGATACTATACTATCACTGACAGTGTTGCACTTCAGGATCCATCTTGGAATGTTTCCTTTGACAATGAAGTGCAACACTGTTCCTCTTCAATTTGTCATTCTTGAAACAGTAAACTATGTGACTCTATGACTGAGAATGCCCCCATACAGTCCATTTCAGCTCACTAATGCCTAGGATGTCTATCTTCAAGGATTTTATTTCATGTTTGACAACTTCCAGTTTTCCTAGATTCATATTGTGTGCATTCTGTGTTCTGATTATTAATGATGCTCACAGCTGTTTCTTTTTATTTTGAGCTGTACCACATGAGCAAATGAAGGCCCTGAAAGTTTGGCTCTATCCACATCACTAAGTTCAACTCTACTTTGAGGACACAGCTCTTCCGCAGCCGTATTTGGTGTGCCTTCCAACCTGAGGGCCTCATCTTCTGGCACTGCGTTAGACCGTGTACTGCTGCTGCTCAGAAAATATTCACCAGCCATTTTTTTTTTCTTAGAAGTAGATCACTGGCTCCTTCTTTCTAGTCTGTCTTGGTCTGGAAGCCCTACTAAAACCTGCTCGCCGTGAGTGACCCTGCTGGTATTTGAAATACTGGGGACATAGCTTTTAACATCACAGCAACAAGCCAGCCACCACAGTGCAATAAACTGACAGGCAGTAAGTGGTGGAGATTTTTGAACCTCTCTATTTGTGGAGCAAACAGCAAATGCAGTGGATTTCAAATCGAATGACAAGGATAGAGAGACTATGCCTTACATACTTTGGACATGTTGTCAGGGGAATCAATCCTTGAAGGGCATCAAGCTTGGTAAACTAGGGGATCAGGAAAAAGGGAAAGACCTTCAACAAGATGGACTGACACAGTGGCTGCAACAGCGGGCTCAAGCATACCAATGATTGTGGCAAAGGACTGGGCAGTGTTTCATTCATCTTGTATAGGGTAGCTTTGAGTTGGAACCGACTCAATAATACCTAATGAGAACGGTGCAAAGTACCAAATAATGCAAGGTGCAAAAAACCTCTTTGGAACTCGATGGAACTCTCTACCATTTGGGTGAAGTACGAGCCTTTTCCAGGAGCGCTGGTAGCCCAAACATTAAACTTGGTTGTGACGGGATAATGGCTCACAGCTACCCAAGTGGTTCTGAGGGAGAAAAACTGGACTAACACTTCCATGAAGATTACAGCCAGGAATAGTACGTTGTAGGGCAGTTTTATTCTGTCACATGGGTCACTGTCAGTTTGAATTGACCTGACTTCAGCTGACACCACCAACAAACAGGCCTTTTCAGAGAAAAGTCTTTGAAAGAGATGACAGATCAGTTAAGCATCTTAGATTTTAGACTTTCCAGTTTTTAGCCTAGCCCTAGAACAAAGGTTTATTGACAGCCTCATTGTGGAGCAACCTCTGGGTACCTCTTGAGAGAAGGGACAGAGGAGAGAGGAATAGTGTGCTGTCACCGGGCAGAGAGAGCAGTGGAAGCTGCATATAGGTGGACATGTAAGTTTATATGGGAATGTACATTTTCACTCAGTCATAATAAAATAAAATAATAAAAAGAAAATGGGGAGAAAAAGAAAAAAAGATTATCCTTGAAAAGCACTCAAATTATACATAAATGCATGAGTTAACAATCTTTGTGCATTCAGCAGGTAGAAATTCAATAGCAGGCAAACGTCCCTTTTACAGTCCTGTGCCTCCTGCTCCTCTTCCCTATTCAAACAAAACCTTTATCCACATCATTTCCAGGAAAGGAGCTTAGGACCTTCTCATTTTGGGGGGTGTGGGATGGGGTGGAGTCAGGTGGAGTCGAGCACCTGTATTTGAATTCATGTGCCAAATGGTGTCCCTCTATGTATCTCTCATCTCTTTCTTTTTTTTTCCCCCTTCAACCTTACTTTTTATTTTTTTATTGTGATTGAATGAAAGTGTACAGTTTGGTTTCAATTCGCATGCCTGCCTATGTGCAGCTCCTATTGCTCTCCTTGCCTGGTGACAGCACATTCTCTTTTTTGTTCTATACAAGTCACATCCTCTTAAAGATCTCCTGTCCCCTCCTCTCCACCCTTTCCACTCCCCTCTAGTAAGAGGCGAGCAGGACAACATCCTTTAGATGCACAGGACCATAAACTGCACACAAGACATGGTCACTCTGTGTCACCGAGTCCAATCCTCTCCTGTCCAAGGAGCTCATGTCAGTAATGATTTATGATAAGGGGCAGCATTGAGTCTAGGGGCCAAGCTTCCAGGGGACCTCCGAGGCCTTCAGATCATCAAGTGCAGTCTTTTAGTGGAGTTCTCAGAGTGTACCCCTTTTTATTCTTGTATTGCCACTGGGATTCAACTTTGTGAGCCCCATAATGGCTGTCACTGGGCAATTGGCATAACTAGTCTATGCTAAGACAGTCTTCTCCACCCCATGTTGGTGAGGGACGTCCAGGGTCTTAAAAGCTAGCAAGCTGCCATCTGAGGTATACCAAATGGTCCCAACTCAGCAGGAACAGATGATCACCAATGACAAAAACAACATGGGGATAAGAGAACCCACAAGACAGAAAGACCCACATGAATGTGTGACTACATCAACATGTAACCAAAAGAACCAGATGGAGCCCAACCACCTCCAGTGACAGCTGTGACGGGGCTCACAAAGTTGAGTCGTCTCTTTCGTATAAATCATATATATGTATATATATATTTTATTATGACTGAGTGAAAATGTACATTCCCATATAAACTTACATGCCCAACTATATGCAGCTTCCACTGCTCTCCTTGCCTGGTGACAGCACGCTACTTCTCTGCTCCATACCTGTCTCTTCCTCCCAACAGTCTCCTTTCCCCTCCTCTCCACCCACTCTCCTTCCCACAGTCAGAGGTCAGCAGGATGATATCCTATAGATGCATAGAATCATAAAGTGCGTCCAGTATATGGTCACACTACATCGCCAAGTCCAATACATTTGTGTCCGAAGAGTGGACCTTCATTATGATTTATGGGCAAGGGCAGAATCAGGGCCAGGGCCATGTTCCCAGGGGAACCCCGAAACCACTGGACCATCAGTTGCAGTCATTTAGTGGAGATCTCAGGGTGCACCCCCTTTTATTCTTGTGTTGCCAGTGAGACTCAACTTAGTGAGCTCCATTGTGGCTATCACTGGTGGTGGCCGGGCACCATCTGGTTCTTCCATTCCCAAGTCTATGTAGGCACCCACTCATGTGGGTCTCTCTCTCTATCTTCTGGGTTGTCTTTACCCCATGTCATTTTCGTTCTCCATGAGCATCCGTTCCTGCTGAGTTGGGACCATTTGCTGTGCCCTCGGATGGTTACTTGGCAGCTTTTAAGACCCCAGATGCCATTCACCAATGTCGGGTGCAGTGAGCCCTCTTAGCAAAACTCTAGTTGTGCCAATTGG
The DNA here is from genome assembly GCA_028571685.1 of Heterohyrax brucei. Taxonomy (NCBI): domain Eukaryota; kingdom Metazoa; phylum Chordata; class Mammalia; order Hyracoidea; family Procaviidae; genus Heterohyrax; species Heterohyrax brucei. The sequence continues at coordinate 47,651,887 of CM053150.1, read as the reverse complement.
CCTTGATTTTGCCTAAGAGCATGGTCTCCTGCCCCCTGCTCCCTGCCCCAGCTACTCTATCCTTGCAATATTGGGTTAAGATGGAAGGAGTATTCGAGTTACACTGAAGTCCACTTAATATTGTTCTTGTTTCTAATGTGTGCTATCACTGATTTCACCCAACCAAATTTCTACCAACTGTCTAATCTAACCTCCCCTCGCCCTCCCTCTCTCTCCTCCATTGCAGCAGTCAAAGAGTCTTTTCTTCTATACACAAGTCTGTTTTGAGATCTTATCATTGGGGTCTCATACAATATTTGTCCTTTTGTCACTGACTACTTTCACTCAACATAATGTCTTCCAGTTGAAACCACAAAGAGATGTTTCCTGGAATAATCATTATTCTTTATCATTGCATAGTGCTCCATTGAGTATATATACCATAGTCTACCTATTCATTCCTCTGTTGCTAGGCATCTGGGTTGATTCCATCTTTTTGCGATTGTGGACTGTGCTGTGATAAACATTCTTGTGCATGTGTCTGTTGATGTGAAAGGCCTTGATTCTGTAGGGTATATTCCAAGTAGTGGAATTACTGGGTCAAATGGTATATCCATATACATTTTTTTAAGGAAGGGCCAGATTGCTTTCCAAAGAGGCTGGACTGTTTTGCAACTCCACCAACAGTGTAGGAGAGTTCCACTTTCTCCACAGCCTCTACAGCATTTGCTGTTTTGTGTTTTTTGGATCATAGCCAACCTTGTTGGGGTGAGATGGTATCTCATTGTAGTTTTGATCTGAATTTCTTTAACAGCTAAAGATCGTGAACATGACTGCATGTGTTTTTTGGCTGCCTGGATCTCCTCTTATAGAGAAATGTCTGTCCATCTCCTTTGCCCATCGCTTAATTGGATGATTTATCTTCTTCTTATTGATATTTTGTAGTATCTTATAGATTATGGAGATCAGGTGTTAGTCTGACATAGAGTTACCAAGTATTTTTTCTCATTCTGTAGGTGGCCTTTTAATTCTATTAACAAAGTCTTTTGATGAGGAAAAGTGTTTGATTCTTAATAGTTCCTGTTTATCTATTTTCTCTTCTGTTGACTGTGGTTTCTTTGACAGATTTTGGAGTCTGTCCTCATGGTGTATTAAAACTTCCATTGTTGTTCCTACCTTTTCTTGGATGAGCTTTATCGTTTTAGGTTTGACATTTAGGTCTTTTATCCAATTGGAGTTGGTTTTTGTATAAGGTGTAAGATATGGATCTTGATTCAGTTTATTGCAGATGGATAACCAATTTTGCCAGCACCATTTGTTGAAGATACTGTTTTTATCCCAGTTTAAAGTCTTAGGGCCTTTGTTGAATATCAACTGTTCATAGGCAGATGGTGTCATCTCTGGGGTCTCATTTCTGTTCCATTGATCGATCAGTCTGTTCTTGTACCAGTACCAGACTGTTTTGACCATTGTGGCAGTGTAGTATGTTCTAAGGTCAGTAATGAGAGGCCTCCCAGTGTATTCCTCTTCTTTAGTAGCACCTTACTTATCCGGGGCTTCTTCCCTTTCCAAACAAAATTGGTGATTTGTTTCTCCATCTCATTAAAAAATGTCACTGGAACTTGTATTGGGATTGCATTATATAAATAGATTGCTTTGGGTAAAATAGACATTTTCACAATGTTAAGTCTTCCTATCCATGAGCAGGGTAGGTTTTTCCATTTATCTAAGTCTCTCTTAGTTTCTTGTAGTAAGGGCTTGTAGTTCTCTTTGTAAAGGTCTGTTATTTCTCTGGCTAGATTAATTCCTAGGTACTTTATCTTCTTAGGGGCTATCATAAATGGTATTGATTTGATAATTTCCTCCTTAACAGTCTCTTTGTTGGTATAAAGGAATCCTACTGATTTACTTATGTTTATCTTGTATCCTGAGACTTTGCTGAACTCTTGTATCAGTTTGAGTAGTTTACTTATAGATTCTTTGCATATACAGTCATGTCATCTGCAAACAGGGAGATTTTGTTTTCTTCTTTGCAGATGCAGATGCCTTTTATTTCTTGGCCTTGTCTAATTGCTCTGGCTAGAACTTCTAGTACAATGTTGAATAGAAGAGGTGAGAGTAGACATCCTTGTCTAGTTCCTGTTCTCAAGGGAAAGTCTTTCAGTCTCTCTCCATTCAGGATGATGTAGGCAGTCAGCTTTGTATAAACGGCCCTTACTGAGTTGAGGAATGTGCCGTCTATGCCTATTTTGCTAAGAGTTTTTAGGATGAATGGGTGTTGGACTTTGTCAAATGCCTTTTCTACATCAATGGACAAAATCAGGTGATTCTTATCTTTTGTGATATTTATGTGGTTAATCACAATTGTTTTTCAGATATTGAACCAGCCTTTCACCCTTGGTATGAATCCAACTTGGTCATGATGGATTATTTTCTTGATATGTTGTTGTATTCTATTGGCAAGAATTTTGTTGAAGAGTTTTGCATCTAGATTCATGAGTGATATTGGTATGTAGTTCTCCTTTGGTGGGTCTTTCCCTGACTTTGGTATCAGAGTTATGCTGGCTTCATAGAATGAGTTTGGGAGTACTCCATCCCTTTCTATACTGTGAACTAGTCTCAGTAGTATTGGAGATAACTCTTCTCTAAAAGCTTGGCAGAATTCTGCAGTGAAGCCATCTGGGCCCAGGATTTTTTTGGTTGGCAATGTTCTGATGACCTTTTCAATCTCTTCCTTTGTGATGGGTTTATTCAGTTGTTCTGCTTCACATTGTGATAATTTGTGTAGGTAGTATGAATCAAGGAATTTTTCCATTTCCTCTAGGTTTTCAAATTTGTTAGAGTACAGTCTTTCATAGTATTCTGTTACGATATTTTTGATTTCTGTTGTGTCTGTTGTGACACATTTATAATTTGGGTTATTTGTTTCCTTTCCTGTTTTTCTTTACATTTAGCCAGTGGTTTGTCAATTTTGTTGATCTTTTCAAAGAACCAGTTTTTTGTCTTTTCTATTTTTTCAATTGTTTTTCTGTTCTCTAATTCATTTAGCTCTGCTCGAATCTTTATGATCTGGTTTCTTCTGGTGACTGAGGGGTTCCTCTGTTGTTCTCTCTCTACCTTTTCAAGCTCTAGGGTTAGTTCCTTGATTTGGTTTCTTTCTTCCTTCCAGATGTGTGCATTTATGGAGATAAACAGACCTCTGAGCACTGCTTTGGCTGTATCCCATAGGTTCTGGTAGGAAGTATTTTTCATTCTCAATGGAATCCATGAATTTCTTTATTTCATCCTTGATTTCTTCTATAATCCACGGTTTTTTGAGAAAGATGTTATTCAGTTTCCAAGAGTTCCACTTTCTATCTATGTTTTTTCTGCTATTGATTTCGGCTTTTATGGCTTTATGATCTGAGAAGATGCTTTGCAGTAATTCAATGGTATGGATTCTGTTGAGAATTGTATTATGTCCAAACACATGGTCAGTTCTGGAGAAGGTTCTATGTACAATGGAGAAGAAGGTGTAATTGTCCTCTGATGGGTAGAAAGTTTTGTATATTTTGATGAGGTTTAATTGGTTAATTGTGGCAATAAGGTCTTCTGTATCTTTACTGAGGCTTTTTCTAGATGTTTTGTCCAGTACTGAGAGTGGAGTGTTGAAGTCTCCCACTATTATTGTGGAGTAATCTAATTTTTTTTGAGTGTAGTGAGTGTTTTTTTGATGTATTTATGTGCTCTGTTATTAGGTGCATAAATATTTAATATAGTTAAGTCTTGCTTGTGTACTGAACCTTTCAGCAAAAGATAGTGTCCATCTTTGTCCATGATGGTGGATTTTACATTAGAATTGATTTTTTCTGAGATTAGAATTGCCACAGCTGCTTTCTTTGTTTATTGTTAGCTTGATATATATTCTTCCATCTTTTAATTTTCAGTTTGTTCTTATCTTTAGATCTCAAATGAGTTTCTTGTAGACAACATATGGATGGGTCCTGTCTTTTGATCCAAGATGTCACTCGATGTCTCTTTACTGGAGCATTAAGTCCATTCACATTCAGTGTAATAATTGATAGGTATGTGTTCACTGCTGCCATTGTGATATGTTTATTTTTGTGTTGATATTTTCTCTGTTGTTCTTATTAGTCTGTTCTAGGACATTCTTTTTTGTGAGTTGATTTTTCACCTTTCTCAGAGCGGGTTTTGTAGTTGTTGAGACTCCTGTGTCACATTTCTTGATATGGTATGTTACATCTCTGTTGTGCTTTACAGCTGCCCCTATGATCTCCCTTAATAAACTATATATAAACCTCATTTTAATTACTAACAGTCTTGTCATCTTCCTCTCCATCTGGAAGGACTATAATGACTGTAGTACATCCCTCTTTTTAATATGATGGCATCATAGTTTTCATGATAATCACTGGATTGTTTCTTTCAGTATTAAAGCTGTGATTGACTTTGGAGCCTTCCCTAAAAGAGTAGAGTTTTGAGTAGTGTGTTATTCTAAAATATAAAGTTAGTGGTTTTGTTCTTCTAAGCCAAAGCCAAGAACTTCTTTCGGTATTTCTTGTAGTTTTGGTTTGGTTTCTACAAATTCTCTGAGTTTCTGCTTTTCTGGGAATGTCTTCATTTCATTTTCATATTTGAAAGATAGTTTTTCAGGATATATAGTTCTTAATTGGAAGTTCTTCTCCTTCAAGGCTCTGAATGTGTCATATGAGTGTCTCCGTGCCAGCATGGTTTCTGCTGAAAAATCTGATGAAAGCCTACAGGGTTTCCCTCTGAATATTAGCTTTGCTTTGAGTCTTGCTGTCTTTAAGAGTTGCTGCTTATGTTTTGTTTTGTTATGCTTGATTATAATATGCCCTGGAGTCTTTCTTTTGAAACCTATTTTGTGTGGCATACGATATGCATTTGAGATGTCTATATTCTCTTCCTTCACGATTTCTGGGAAGTTTTCTGTCAGAAGCTCAGCAGCGATACTCTCTGTGTTCTCAGGTGTCTTATCCTGCTCAGGGACTCCAGTTAATTGAAGGTGTTCCTCTTAATAGAGTCCCACATGCTTCTTATTGCTTCTTCATTTTTCTTGTTTCTTTTTCTGATTTCTGCTCATAGACGCTGGCATCAGTAGCTCTGTCTTCCAAGTCAGGAATTCTTTTTTCTATTTGTTCCATTCTGTTTTCTTGACTTTCAATGGAAGTTTCTATGTCTTTGATTTTGTTCTTGATCTGTTGGATTTCAGAGTACTGGTGTTCCATCAGATCGAAGAGCTTGCTTAATTTTTCCTTTCATCCTGTTGCATTTTGTATAAGGTCTAGAAGGTCTCTGTAGATAATCATTTCATATTCAGCTTCTGATGATTTCAGAAAAGTTTCTTCATCTGGAAAACTCCTTGGTTGTTTTGTTCGGGAGTCTTCTGAAGCCATGGGTGATTTGTTGTATGCCACAAGTGTCTGTTGCTTTTTGGGTCCCATGTGAGTAAGTAGAGGCTGGGAGAGATACTGTGAGGATGGACCACAGATGTTTCTCTAGGCCGTCTTAAAATGTAAAGCAAAAGGTATCTGACCACTTCCCAAGGCAGTCAGGTTTTCAGATGTAGAGGTCCCTCTTCCCAACTGGCAACATAAGCACCTCTGTATCCAACCCCAGATGATACAAACTAGTTCAAAATACAGCAGTGCTACTGCCCTGTTGTCCTCTGCTGACAGGGCCCAGCCTTGGGTGACACTGTGTAAACTACTGATTTCCTGGTAGAAAAGTGCTCTCCTGTGGTCAGGCTCTCACTACCAAGCTAAGAAATAGGTCCAGCTGTGGCCACCGTATGTAAGATGGCACCCTCCACACGGTCAGCAGGTAGAAAGGCTAAAGATGCCGAGAGGTAGTGATTCCTCTTCCTCTGTTGCCAGGACCCCACCATAGGCAACACTGTGTAAACTACTGCTTTTGTGTGAAAGAAGTGCTGTCCTGTTTGCAGGAGCTGGCTCCCAGGCTAAGAATTAGGTCCTGCTAAAATCTCTGTATCCAACATCGCGTCCCTCACACTGGAAGTGCAGTTCTGTACAAATCACGCTGTGGCAGTGATAAAAAGATAGGCCCAAAGTGGCTAGATTAACTGTCTTAAGCCTGGCTCTCAAAATATGAGAATTTCGTCTCCCTATCTCACTAGCAGTGCGCTTGAGTCTAGCCACTAGGCAAGACCCAGCTCTGCCGGCCAGACAAGACAGAGGAAAGAAAAGTTAAAATGGTGCATTTACCTTCAGTCCACAAGAGCCAGGGCTAGCTAGGAGCGGGAGTCAGTGAAAGAGAGGAGGTTTTTCGTTCAGTGATAAGCCAAAGCCGTCCAAATTAACGGCTTTGTGCTGTGTCCTGGGGGCTAACTAGGTGACCAGAAGGCTCTGTTTGATTATCAATTCAGGTCTTGGTTTCTAGAGGGATATAGGGAGCTGTGTGCTTAGTCTGCTGTCTTGACTCCACCCCTGTAAATCATATTTTATAATCATGGTAAAGAAGGTGCTGCTGAGAAGCAGGAAAAGTTTGGCTCCTAGACCACACAGCCTGTGCTTGGAAGTCACAGAAATTATAAAGCTGAACTGATGAATTAGGAGAGCCTCTGCATTTCGCCCTTTGAGTCTTCAGCAGAAAATAGAAACCCATTTGCACTAACTCAGAGTATATGGTGTTTGGGGTAGAGGCAAATAAGCTGTATTTATATTACCCACAAAGAAGGCAATGTTATAGAAATGGCTGAAACACAATGGAGGAGGTGCTGGCCAATCTTTGAGAACTCTAATTCTTACCAAAACTAGTTCACAAACTATTGATACCCTATCATCCTGATATAAAAATATATCCTTCATACCCCCAACAAATATTTTTAAGCAATATATTGTTAGCTTCGTTTAAGCTATACATAAAGAAAACAAAAGAGGTTTTATGTAGTGTGCATGTTTGTGTCTCCTCCAAGCACCCAGCAGTGCTCTATCCACAGGAAGTACTCAATAGATGGTTATTGAATTTAGAAAGTTCTTCCCAATCTCTGAGGTTTAGTATATCTCCAATTCACAATGCCTATGAATTTCTCAGCATTACTAAGCCTTTAAAAAAAATCCATTTGAGGATGTGTTTAAGAGTTCACAGAAAATCTCATCAATGATTGAGAGAAAACTGTTAAATGAAGCATGCTTATCCAACACACCAGTAGCCATTGATAAAATGTAATTTAATTTAATCATTAAAATTTACATTGTTAATGTACAAGAGCATTTCTTTCAAACCACAGGTTAACACACACTAAAAAGCAATGCTGTTAGAGGAACCGAGAAACTTTGGAAACCTCTGCTGTCTGAAATAAAAGCAAGGCACTCTCCATTAGCAGCTGGTGGATTCCTGATTTCCTCCCACAGAAGGCTAGTTCACACTGAGAGAGCTCTCCTGCAGGAGAAGAATCACCTGCTTTAATTCTTGTTGTCCTCTACTGAGCTAGTGTGGTTATCCATTCTGCGTACACTTGTATGTCAACATTAAGACAAAAAAAAAAGTTGAACTGATAAATGACTTGGTAGGCTCCCGTAAAAACTCTGCAAAATGGAAGCATGCTGGCTATGTTTATTTTCAGCACTAGTGTCTGAATCTATAACTGAAAAAAAAAACTTTTTCATTCTTTGTAACCAACAGATGCCATGGCTAAAAAGTCTTTTCCTTAATCCTGATGGATGTAAAAGTAAAAACAGTATTTCTCTAGGGCTCTGGTTTTTTGTTTTCTTTTGTTTTTCCTTTACAGACATGACAGAAACAAGGATTAATTTCCAAACACTAATGGTGTACAAGATGGTTATGTATGCACAATGTTTCTAATTTATTCAAATTCAATTAGAATTTGGTCTGAAGCTACCTTGTATGAACTGTTAGCTTTCCAGATATTTAATAATGTTTACAATGTTTGCATATAAGCTCAAAAAATTAATGCAAAAGTACTACTTCATTCATGGTTATCTCCAGGTATAATGTAAATATTAGCAGTTATGTTTAAAAGCCTGTTTTCGTATAACAGTAAGCTGAGTAGAAAGACCAGTGAAAGGGGAATTTGTTCCTAGCCTTAACCTTGAGTAAGTCCTTGCCTTTTGCTGGGCCCCAGTTTTCTCCTCTAAGAATTTGAAGGTTGGGCTAGTTGAAAAGTTAGGCCTCTTCCAAGCCTAACATTCCAAGATCTGACTGTTTCAAATCCTATCACTAATATAAAAATAACACTCTTTCATAAAAGCTCACACAAACACAATACATGATCAAATATCAGAATGACTCTCGAAAAAACAAAACATATATGATTTGCTATCTGGGTTATCCTTTGCAGCAATTAGGCAATTCATTCATTTGGCATTTGTTTGATTGTATAATTTAATGATAATACAAACAGCATAGTTTTGTTATTTTTCCTTTAAAAAGACTAAAGCAGAAACGGTTTAAAGCTAACGAAAACTATTGTGACATCAGTTTGACATTCAAAGTTTGTTTCTTAGCAAAACGACCAAAGATACTTTGACTTGATACAGAGTATATAATATAAAGATTTTTAGACCTAAAAGTCTTCAAACATTATTTGAATTTAGCAAAACATAAGCAAAATTTTTAATATCAAAGTGCTAAACAGTACTGCCTTAAAAGTCACTGCAAATGAACCATAAAATAACTGCATGGGAAGTGACATTTATTGTACAAATGGTTAATAAAAAGACACATTATAAATATATTTATGCAACTTGCTATATTTATATATATATTTGTTTATTTTTCTACTTGGTATATCCAAGTCATTGTGAAAATCCCCATTTAAGTACTCAGTAATTCAGCCTCCAGGAGCTGGTGGTCTTGCAATAAATACAGGCAAAGCCATTACAATATAACGTGCATACAAATGTTTATACAAATAAGGACACTATGCAACAAATTATCTCATAATAATATGGCATTGACAGTATGAACATACAAAAGGGAGTGCTAACACGGAATGTTGAAACACAGCCCACTAATCCTTTCTAGTACTCACACTCATACTAGTTTTTTTAAATAAGACTTGCTTGTTCTCCAAAATTGTCTCTTCAACTGATAGCAAAAATTAAATTATATATATATGTATATATATATAAAAACCTTACTATCCCTGATGTTTACCCTGTAGGATCCAGTTACTACTTCTTTGCATGTTCTCATCAAGGGGTCACATACTTGCCTGACTCATCTAATGTTCCAATGGCTTCTGAACAGAATGTGTCAACAGCTACAACTGAAGCAAGTTGAGGGAGCTCTGGCAAGGTAGGTAGAATGCAACCAAAACAGTTTTATGCAGTTTATTTTATGATTTGAGCCCCCTTCCAGACAGCTGGTCAGTCAGGGCAGGGATCTGGTTCCATCAAGATTGGCCAAAAAGTCTTGGATGGACCGTAACTTAGATGGGTTCTACAGGGCAGATGGACAAAGCCAGTGCTAGAAGAATCAGCATGTGTCATTTGCTAACATGACTGCCTCCTCGTTATTTCCATATAAAACAAAGGAGAGTTAATAAACAAGACTCAGTAAGACAGCACTTTAAAAATTGCACTTGTATATGGAAGCAAATAGCCGTTACCGTTTTGCTATGTCTGACTTATGGGTAAATCCTCCATTTTTCATCATTTGTTAAAATAAAGGAAGAAAGAGATTAAGAAAAGAGAACTTCTGCCTTGTTTGTACCACATCTGTACCCTTGAAACAGGAAGCATATTCCAAAGGGATCAGTCTCAAGACACATCCTACCCTGGCAAACAACCCTTGGCTGTTCTTGTTCTCAAATACAAAGCAACTCTAATTGTATTCCCCAGAAAGAGTTTTAAAGCAGTTATAGTATCCTTTTCCCCCACCCCTGCTGGGATAGCATCGTCCAAAAGTGCTTTGTTAACGATTTCTTAGAAAACCCTCATGAATTATAGCCCGCTCCCCCCCCCCAAAGCCTAAATATAAAACACAACCCCAACACAATACTCTGCAAGTTTTCTGGCTTTAGGTTGTAACGAAAATTGCCAGAAGGAAAAAAAGAAGTCTTTGTTTTCTACAGGAGCTGCTTTTTCTCTTAAGGAAGGACAGAAAATGGTAGGTGTCCAGACTCATCCCTTTGCTGCTTGGCAAGCAGGTGTCAGCAGACGAGACAGCTCCCTGCTCAGGGGGCTCCCGCTCAGAACGGCAGGGTGTCCAGGAAGAGCTTGTCGATGACGGAAGGCGGAGACACCAAGTCTTCCAGCTTCAGGTAGAAGATGCGCTGGAGGCCCAGGGTGCAGAGCTTGCGCAGTTCCACCAGGGCGCGCAGGACCTTGGGTTCAGTGGGCTCCAGAGCCTGTCCCTTACTCTGGTGGTCTTTTAAGCTGCTTGTGATCTTGTTGCATAGCTCCTCCACTCTCTTTGGTTCTTTTAACCCATGTCGATCTGCAGAGGGATGGACAAGGGAAACTTTAGGAGGCGGTTCAATCTTAACAGCCTGTCACCAGCGCTGCCATGTGAGATGGCAATGTACAATGAAGGTGCTCTCCCTCCCAGAATAGGGCTTTTGGTAGCAAGCACTACCACGGCCTGAAGCCTCCTCCTGTTGCTAGCTGTGGGCCCTTGAGTCATTCTTAACTTTTGAGCCCAGTTTCCTTGAGGAGCCCTAGTGGCCCAGTGGTTAAGTGATATGGCTGCAAAATGAAGCAATAATCATACCCAACTGACGACACACAGCTCCTGGCACGTAGTCATGCTGATTGAATTACAGCACAGTTATTACTTTGCACACATTCTCCTAATGAGGACTCAGAAAAGCTCAGTAAGCAGGCAATTCTTTGTTGGAGTGTCATGGAAACACATTCAGGCCAGTGAATTAATGTTCCCACCTGAACACATGCACTTGGCCTGAATAGATGCACTTGGTAGGGGCTGTAAGGTCTGTTTGCTAACACAAGGGCTGTCCCCATGACCCAGTGCGAAGTGCGTGCTTGTAATTTCATGCTAACCAGCATTAAGAAAAATTCAGCTTTCCTTTTGTTTCACCTGGCCCCTGGAATACCTACTGACCTCTGCCTGGCACTCCACAGAAAATACATTATGCTGTCCTACTGGGAAGATGAACAAGCCAAAGGGTGAGGGCAAGAAGGGTGTGGCATAGACAGTTTTCAATGTAACAAGACTTGAATACTAGAAACTTAACATTCTTGCAAAACAAAATATAACATGAGCCCCCCATGTTAAAATATCATAATCTCTTATAAATGTATAAGGTTAGGAGATTTTTTTCTCCCCAGAGTCACACAGCTGCTAAGAGCTGGGATTTGAACCCAGAAATTCTGAGGTGTGGCATGTCTTCTTAGCTCACAGTGATGCTGCACCTCTTTGTCATGACAAAGGAACCTGGACATCCAGTGCAAATCGTGGCATCCTCCTTCAGCATTTACATATCAGAGCCTCTTTTCTGAGTAAAGAACTTGGTCCTGCTTAAAGTCTTCATCTCCCAGTATAATTACATGTAAAATAATAATTCTTGAACAATGGAAGAGATCCTTCCAATGGGACATCAATTATCAATTACTAATTTTTCTTATACTTCCACTTGGTAATATTTTTGTTTGGAAAAGTAAGTTATGTCATAAAGCAAAAGTCAATCAGAAAAAGGAGAGAACTATCTAGACCTATTTGTCTTCTCTGGCCCCAAATAAAAAGAGGCCTAGGGACCAGATGTCTGTATTCTTCCCCTAACTCAGCCACCTGGGTATGATTTAGGTGACTTCCTCCTTCTTTAGGGTTCATCTGTAAGGAGAAGAGGTTGGATTTAATGATCTTTAAGTAGTCTGTTCAGAGGTTGGGCATTCAAAGGGGCACTAGTCAAGAAATCAAATGATCAGAGCCTCCCTAATCAAATGATCAGTTGCCTCCGTTGCAAAAGATCTCTTCAGAGTATTAACAAGCATTGATGTCATTTTAAGGACTAAAGTTCACCTGACTCAGGCTATGGTATTTTCAGTCACTTCCTATGCATGTGAAAGCTGGACAATGAATTAAGCAGACCACAGAAGAATTGATGGCTTTGAAATTATGGTGTTGGCAGAGAATATTGAATACACCATGGACTGCCAGAAGAATGCAGAAGTCTATCTTGGAAGGGCTCGCATGTCTTGTACATGTTATCAGGAGGGAAGAGTCCCTTGAGAAGGACATCGTGTTTGATGTCCAGTGAAGAGGACCAGTGAAGAAGAGGAAAATCTCCAATGAAATGCGTTGACACAGTGGCTGCAACAATGGGCTCCCATACAGCGGTGACTGTGAGGATGGCGTGGGACTGCATGGGGCTGTGCACAGTGTCATGAGTCAGAATTGACTCAATGGCCCCCAACGACAAAAACAAGTACTTGGCGTTCGGTTTCTAACATAAAGCTTGGTGGTTCAAATCCATACAAAGGCACCACAAAAGAAAGGCTTGGTGACTGTTTCCTTTGAAACTAGAAAAAATAAAAAAACAACGCACTGCCATTGAGTTGGGCCCGACTCATAGTGACCCTAGAGGTCTGAGTAGAACTGTGCCATAAAGTTTCCAAAGAGCGGATTTGAACTGCCAACCTTTTGGTTAGCAAATGTAGCACTTAACCCCACTATGCCACCAGGGCTTCCTTTAAGACTAGAAACACTGAAAATCGAAGGGATCACACTTCTACTCTGACACATATGGGATCTCCAAAAGTTGAAAATGACTTGATGGCAATAGGTGTGTTTTTGTTTTGAAGGTCCCTTCTGGTTCTGACATGCTGTAATGAAGGCACAACCGTGAAAACTGCCGGCAACACTTCAGCGGATTGTAACTTGTTGGTGTCTTATCTCAGTGCAACATAATACAGAGAAAAGGGCATGGACTTGGAGTTAGGCAGACCTGAGTTCTAGTTCTGGTTCCTCACTTAGTAGCCATGTGACCTAAACTTTCAAAGGCTCAGTGTCCTTGTAGGAAACTGGAGGTTATAGGATTGCAGACACACAAGCACTGTATCCATCTTCATCCGTCTCTGTGTATCTTAAATGTTCCACAAAGGTTGAAAACAGCAAGGATTGTGAGGCTTAGCAACAAAGATGATGTCATGTTAAAGTGTTTTGTCAACTGTAGAATGCTGTACTCATGGTACAATCAGTCCCTAAGACACTGTCTGAAACAAGGTCAGTGCCTGACCACTGAAGAGCCAAACACCAGGCAATGAAATACCCTAATTCCTAAGCTTTGTAGTATACAGTTTTGCTTTCTCCAGGAAGCTATTAGCTAATTATCCTGGGCACAACACCCCCTGAGTGGCTTATCTTTAGTAAATATCATCCCCAGTTTTCCCTCTTAGATGAAGTACCCAAAAGTGAACTTCAGAAGAAATCCTGCCTGCAGTAAGTAGCATTCTGCCTAAAGATTTTTTTCTCTTTTTATCCAAAAACAAACAAACAAAAAAGCAGACTGCAAATTTGGCAGTGCATTTCAAGAGCTATAAAGTGTTCATAGCCTCTGACCAAGTAATCCCACTCTTGGGAATTTACCAAAGAAAAAATTCAACAGAAGAATAAAACTGTGTGCACAGATATATTCAGTGCAGCAGTATGTACTGCAAAAAAACAAAACAACAAAACCTGGGAAAAAAAGAAGAGTTGGAGAATAGGGTAATGTTAACAATGATACATCTACACAGTGAAGGATCCTGTCGACAGCAGAAAGGACAAACACAGAGGCTGAGAAGCAGCATGGAAACATCTTTCTAATATTACCTGAAGAGGAGAATGTTAAACTGTGTCTAAGCTGTGATTATATCTATGCGAAAATTACTTCTGCATATAGATGAGGATGAAAGGAAACAGACACATGAAAATATTCAGTGGTTGTTGGATTTTTTTCCTTCCTTTCTTTTAAAAATTCCAGGGTGTGTTGTTCGTACAGTAAACAATGTTAAAACAAGCTGAGATTTGGTCCTTTGTAAAGCCCTCTAGTGTTTTTTATGGTAAAAGGTCCAATGTAGTTACAACATGATCAAATAGTCATCTTGTTAACACTAAATTCTATTAACATGGAGATATATCAAATTAGGTTCATTACTTAGGGAGAGCTGCTTTTCCCAGAATAAAATACCAATCCATTGATTCAAGCTTCACCTTCCTATCAGTGCCTCACAGCTGCCATACCAGTCAAGATTCCATATTTGCTAACAGAGTGAAGAAACTGAGTGCTGCGTTGGCTGGATTTCGGGAGGGGGTTGATTACAGAACCTTGTAACCAGCCCTTCTCATGGCCAAACTCACAGAAGGTGCCGCAGAGTTCTTTCTGCTCTCCAAGCAGTTGTGACTGCTCAATAACTATGGCAACCATTATTTATTCAGTGAATTCAAGTGGAGATCGATACCTCCTGCCAGCTGGATCAACCCTCCGCCTGGAATTCCTCGAGGAATTCAGAGACACTCCTGTTAGAAGCCAAAGGCACCTCAACCCTTCTTTGTTGTTTTGAACAGCTACTGGATTGGTGGCTTCTTTACTTTTTTCAAGGGTGGAGATAAAATTCAGTCTCCATGCAAACCACTGCCAGCAGCCTGCAAGTTTTTCAATTCACTAGGGGTGTCCTTAAGTGTCCAGGACCTTCTTAGTAATTTGAAATTCTTTAAATCCCCAATCACTGACATTTTAGGTGAGTGGATACCTGCCCCTCACCTTTTTAATTTTATTATTATTATTTGCAGCTTGGTGAAAACTGCTGCAGAGCTGTTATTCTGAAAGAGTTCATAAATTCTGGGGAAAATGAGACATTTGAATGTCTCTTGTTCCTAGAGAATGCTACAAAGAAGCTGTCAGTTTAAGATCTTTGTTCTTAAACCATTAAACAAGACAAGCTTCTTGGTACTTGTTGTGTTTTGTTCTACATAATCTTCATCCAATACTTTAGTATTTTAGCTTAGGCATTATGAATTCAAAACTTTAAACTACAACATATTGATATGGTTAAGTCATTGCTTAAGGTGTTGTATTCACAGTCTATATGTATTGGAAGGGACCTGAGTTATTTTAGTTCAAACTCCTGCCTAAGACAAGAATCCCCACTACAAGATATACAAAGTGATCATACACCACCAGCTTGTCTGGGAGTTGATTTTTCCACAATGGTAATAAAAACACATCTAAAAGCATTCTATATTACAGTGTTACTTAGATGATTTTGTCTCACCTTCGTAATAATCCTGTGAACCAGGCAGGGTGAAAACTACCTTTTATTAACAGGCAAGAAGGTCAAGGCTCAGAGAGTTCAGTGTCTTGCCCAAGGGTAAAATTAGCAAGTGGCTAATTTCTCTCATTCCAGTCCAGATGTATTTGCATTATCCCAGGCTGCTTTCCATCCTTGAATGCCTCTAATTGTGAGGAACTTCCTTCTTCTCCTGTGATGAACTTATCCTCCCTGTAACCCCCTCCTACTTTATATGTACTTAATTAACAACTAATTAACTAATCAGTGAACTCTTTCGACAAATATTTACTGAGTACTTATTCTGTGCCAAGCAGTGTTATAGCCACTAGGGTTAGAGCAGAGAACTAGATAGACAACAGAGCATGTATCTAACCTGTGTGTGGTGTCACTGTCTAAAGATGCTGTTGGATGCATGTATATTTTAGCTATCTAAGCCATAGACATCTCTGCTGATAGGGAGAGGGAGAGAAGGAAAGAGCTAGAGAGGAAGAGAGGAAGAAACAGGAGAGAGAAGGAAAGGAGGAGAGACTGAGTGAAATGGAGCTACTGAGGTCTATGTTCATGTTTGCCTCTTTGCCAGTTAAGATCAACTCATCTTGTAGATCTTAGACCAAGTGTTTCTGCAAGGAAGTTTCCCTTTCTACCTCGTCTAGATCGTGTTCTCCCACGGCATTCTCTTCTTTTCCTTTGCAGGACATAATATGGTTTGCAATCATCTGTCTTTACGTCTACTGCCTGTTTCCTCAGTGGAATTTCAGCTCCACGGGGACATGGACTGGATTTGCTCTCCACCGCGTCGCTGGCATCCAACCAAGCACACAGGAGGCACCAATGAAGATGGGTTAAGTGAGTAAATGAACACATAGATGGACGTTCAAGGACCCATGGAAACTATGTAGGTTGCTCAGAATAAATATACAGGTTGGGAGTCATTAACAAGCGAACAGCAGCAAAGAACTGGACAGAATCTAAAATTGAGTCACAAAATCTCTATGAAGTCAGTGAAACATCACATTTTAATCCTGCTCTTTCAGTAGAGTCCCTGATTAATATGTTCAAATGGGTAAGTGTTCAGTTGTTAAATGAAAGATTAGAGGTTTGAGTCCACTTAAAGGCACCTCACAAAAAAGACCTGGTGACCTATTTCTGAAAAATCAGCTATTGAAAACCTGTGGAGCACAGTTTTACTCGGACACATATGGAGTCACCATGACTGAGAAGCCACCATGTCTTCAAGCACTTTGTGTGAAAATTTAAAACAAAAAAACCCCCCAAACCTAGTGCCATCAAACAGATGCGAACTCACAGTCACCCTACAGAACAGAATAGAACTGCCCCACCAAGTTTGCAAAGAACACCTGGAAGACCTGAACTGCTAACCTTGTGGTCAGCAGCTGTAGCATTGAACTACTACACGATCAGGATATGAAAATTAAATATTTCAAAGTCCTGCTGAGTGTCTGAATTACTTGCGAACTTGTTTTCATGTGATCCTAGGGGACCTGGACTGGAGAATCAAGACATTTGAGTTACAGTTCCAACTCTACCATTAATGCACTTCAAGACCTCAGACAAGCCAACCCTCCCCTGGGCCTCAGTTTTCCCACCAGTAGAACCAGGGTAGCAAACTAGACCAGGCATGCATTGACTCAGCCTCCCTCTTATCCGTTTCAGAATCTCTCTTCTCAGCCTCTGTGTCTTCTCTCTTCTTTCTTCCACAAAAAGCTCTTCCCACATGGGATTGCTGTCCTTGTTTTTTTTGAAACTCTTTGTTGCCCCTTTAACTTGTTCCTCTCTTCTAGTTCTTCCTCCTGTTCATTCACTGCCCACATCTCCCTCAGCCTAAAAATCATGTTAAAAAAACTTCTCTTTGATCCTCATCCCTTTTAATTATTTAACCTCTTGCATCTTCCCTTCAAAGCCAAGTTTCTAGAAAGAATTTTCTATCCTTCCTGCCTTAACATTTTTAAATCACGTTTTTGGGCAAATTATAGTCTGGTTTTTATACTGAGCTGCTCTCTCAAATGCCTAATTGTCTCACCCAGGACTCATCTTACCTACCTTCTAGTAGAATTTGGTATCACAGATAAACTACTTCCTTTTTAAAATTCTCATGAAGAGCACTCCTCACACTGGCTCTACTACAAAAGCACCTTGTTTTTTCTACTGCCCTGAAGACCCCCTTTTTTGTTGTTTCTGGTCCTTTTAGGTCTGTAGTCTACACATTCCCCCATGTTTACCTCCCAAGTCTTCTCTTCCCTTCACCCTTAGCAATCTCCTCCTCTCTCATGGAATCGAACAGTGCTTTGATGATGACGTCTATAAAATGTACAACTATAAACTAAAAGTTTCTCTTGATCGCCTGACCTAAACTTCCACTAGTATACAGGACATGTTCCTGCTGTAATTCATCCCAAATACTTCCAAACTGATGGTTCATCTAGCCCCCTGCGTAGTTCAAATGTCATGAAGACAATCTAAACCTACCACATCAGAAGCTTGGGAACCAGATTGCCTGGATATCAGTCCTAGCTCTACCACATATTAGCTGGATGAGTTTGAGTCTATTTCCAGGCCTAATAGTGGTACCTGTCTCAAGAGCTTTTGGGAGAATTAAATGAATTAATACATGTGAACTAGTTAAAATAGTCTCTAGTATATAGTAAGCAAGAAACCAAACCAAACCAAACCAAACCACTGCTGTCAAGTCAATTAACTCATAACAAACCTATAGGACCAATTACAACTCATAGCAACCCTACAGGACCGAGTAGAACCATAGAGTTCCAAGTAGTAGCTGGTGGATTCAGATTGCCTACATTTTGGTTATCAGTCAAATGCTTAACCACTGCACAACCAGGGCTCCACAGAGTAAGCACTTAATATTAACAAGTATCATTTATGTCCAAAATTCAAATCACTACCCTCTCTTTCAATCAGCCCCTTCCCTTGGGCTCCCCCATTAATGATAACACAATCCTCCCTGTCACGTGCTCTAGAATTCTCATAATTATCTCTATTTCTTCCCTTCGCCAATCATGTTTAATCAATTATAAGAACTTCGGTTATTATTTCTTCAGTGTACCTTGTATCTCCCTTCTCCTCTCAATATCTGCTGCCTCTAGACTAGTATTCAAATCTGCTACCCAAGTTGCTTTAACAGCTTTTAATTGACATTCATTTCCTGTCTATGTTGTAATCCATCCCAAGTATTTCCAAATTTATTTATCAAACCAAAATAAACAAAATAGCACATGGACATTACCATGCATAATGTCTGGCACTGAGTATTTTAAAATACTAGACAATACTAATTTCACAGATTCCTAGTTATCAGTAGCTTGCCCCTTGAAAATCAAGTGTGGTATCTGAACCAGCAGAATCAACTTCATCTGGGAACTTCTTAGAAATGCAGAATCTCAGGCCCCACCCCAGACCTACTGGACTGATAAATAATTTAACAAGATCCCCAGTAATTCATATGTACATTAAAATTTAAGAAATCTGCTCTAGTCCTTCTTAGTCCCCATAAGATGCTTGAACTTAATCTATCAAGTGTTCTTCTGTTGGGAAAGCTCATTCCCCAAGGAAGCAATTCATCAGCCAAGCCAGCCCATTACAATTCTGAATAGCTCTGCCTATCAGAAGGTTTTTCTTATATTGAGCCATAATTTGCCTTCTGGGTCCACTGAAGAAATGGCAAGTTGTCTTCCTCATGGCAGGGGCAGAGGGTGAGGTAAGGGATGACAGTGGCAAGCGGTAGCCTCATCAAGAAAAAGCAACCTTTTCTGGTCTCGAGCAGGCTTTACAGCACAGGCCAATGCAGGTCAACAATGCAGTTCTAGTTGGAGTGAAAGGAAAAGAGGGTTCCTGGAGAGAGATATGTGTGTAACTCAAACACAAGCAAGTAGGACTTCCGGATCTGAGCTTAACTTCTTTCTCCAGGAAGTCCTCTCAGTTCTTCTTCTCGTGTCAGATATCCTTTCCTGATGAGCAGTTCTGGAGACAGAGCCCATGCTGATCAGGAAACCACAAGTTTGTCGGCAGCCTGTGTCGAAGCTGTAATAGTGCTTCTCAGTCTGCCTGTCTTGGAGTGATTTATTAGAGTATGTGTCTGTCTTTCTCTCCAGTGAGGCCACAAACTCCCTGAGGGTAAAGGATTATGTGCCTGGCACATAGCAGATGCTCAATAAATATTTACTGAATTAATCTGAATTTAAATGAGGCAGTTCTCAGGAATTCAGACTGTTTTCTAATAACAAAGTGGTAGTTTAAAAATAATTAATTCAGATTTTTCTAATTTGGGAGAGTTTCTGATATTCACAATTAACTCATTCATTCAACCTGTATTTGGCCTGTGGTGGATACTAGTAAATGCTCAAATAAAATGCTAAAAGACGAATAAAACTCCCACTGCCCTTAAGACACACACAGTCTAGCTGAAAGTGAAAGACCAAAGGAAATAATACAACATGTACGTGCAATAGTAGGAATATGTGAAAAATTTTAAAGAGGAGAACAGCCTGCCCTTCCTGGAAGTGTACAAGACAAATGACATTTAAGGGTAGTAAGAATGAATGCTTATCTGACATTTTACTCTCTGCATAGTACATGTCTGCACATTCAGTGTCTACAATGAACCTCCGAGTAGGTATCACTATCCTCATGAGAAATGAGAAAACTGAGGTTCAGAGAAGGCAAGAAACTTGCCCAAGATTACATTGAAATTGATTCACTGAAGTTGATTCTACAATACTGTACAAAATTGATACACTGAAGTTGATTCTGCTGGTCCAGGGACTATAGCTGAATATCAAGCATCAGGAGAGGACGTGAACTCACATCCCCCAGTTCCAAACCACGTACTTTTATTTTTTTAAAAAAAACTATATTGTGCTGCCAAGTTTTATATTTCATTTTTCTTGCAATGTAGCTGATTGGCTGTACTGGATACAGAATCAGGATAAACTAGGTAACCATTTAGAATAAGCAAGGGAACTCCATAAAGACATGTAGTGGAAGCCATGGCAGGACAGGTCACCTACCTAGGTCCCACCATGTCATTATCACACAAAGATGCACTGCTTTCCACCTCTAGTTCTGAGCGCCTTCCTCTCCCTCAGTCTTACACCCCATGTTACCATAAGACCACGAAAAAGGCTACAGGCAGAAGAGAAAAAGAAGTCATTTCCCTACCTGACCAAAGATCCAAGTAGGGAAAAGAATGTTACCGAGGAATACGCTTCTAGTGTCAAAAAACCAACCATGACTAAGACTACTTCATGCTTTACTCTAAAAAGTGAACAATATTCCAGACTTTCTCTTCACTAAACTTGTCACTTCTAATTAAGGATTTGAGCACTAACCACTGTACCTTACACACCATACATGTTACATCCGCATCATTTATATATAACTTCCTGGTAGACCCTACACTTTCTGACAGCAGAATTCACACATGGCTCATCTCTGCATCTCTGCATCCCTGGAGACCAGCACAGTACATGATATGTGGTAGGCTCTCAGTATTTATTCAAGGAATGGATACTTTGGGACTATTATTCCAAACTGGATTTTTGTTGGAGGGGATTTCTTACTGATTAAACACAATTAACTGCAACCTGGTATTAACTCCTTGTTCCCATCAGAAGCAAAGCATTTCCACTACTCTCATGTGAGAGCTGTAGCACTGGAAAGAGGAATGGTTAGGGTAGATAACTGGAGACCTAAAAACATCTGAAAACCACAACTCTGGGGAACTCCCTCCCCACTGTAGTCTAGAAGGAGAGTGAGCTGAAAGAAACCATTTCCTGCCTCACCTCACCACCTACTTTTTCAAGAGGGGCAGAGAGAAGGAAAAAGAATTAGAAAAAAAAAAAAGCCATATTTGTGAAAACTACCAATTCAATCCAAATTTGTAATTTTCCTGGAGGAAAAGACTGGTTAAACTTCTAAGACTTCATTTCCCTCTCACGAGTTCTCTGCTGTTAAGGAGCAGGCAATTTAGGCGACGGATTTTCTGATGCCAATAGCCCAGCTGATATTCTACAATCCCAGACTGTGATCAGTGGAGGTTATTCAGAAGTCAAGATTTCCTGGGAGTCCATATTCAAATGAAAATCACTCTCCATGACAATGCACACTGCCGTTTCCTAGGACCGTCTCCTGATGCTTTCACACACAGCAACTCCCTCCCAGTCAGCAAATCACAAAGAGAGTGCTGTGAGCGAAAACACAACAACAAACCAAACCCATTGCTAATGAGTTGATTCCGAGTCACAGAAGGGCCTGTGGGTCCTCTGGGTTAAAACCACAGCACCTATAACAATCTGCTTGCCCAGGGTGGCAGGAATGAGGGCGGGAACTGCAGGCCTGAAGATGGCACTGTCAGTACTTTATAAGCGCTTGCTAAGAGGCAGGTTAGCTACTGGAGTATCGCAGTCCTTCAACCCTCTTTCCAAGTAGATAGGCAGCAAACACTGCCTTCTCAAGCCACCGCCCTGTTTTTTGCAGGCCTCTGAGTTTGTCTTTGGGCTACCCTGGGGCTGCAAGAGGAAGGGGCAGGCCTGCACTTGAGCTTAGGGAGCCTTGTCATTGTGAATCTAAGGGCGGACTTCAGGTATATTGAAGACCTACTCTAAATCCAATTTAGCTAGTTCACAAACCTAATTTCCTGTAATCCTCATTGCCAGTCCATGGAATAGGTATTATTATCCTCATTTTACAGATGGGAAAACTAAGGCTTGGAGAAATGAAACACATTATTCATAACACTTAATTATTAAATTTAAGACCCCAGCTTAAAACCTGGGGGGTGCCAGATTTCAAAGCCCATGCTACTTCTGCCATGCCAGGCTCCTTCCTTCCCCAGCAAGTCCTCACAGAAATGGGCAGTGCAGCTGAGCAGCCTCTCACTCAAAACTGACCAACCAACCCGCCATACACACATGCCAAGACGGGGGCACTGAGGCCCAGGGTTGGGTTCGGGTGCTTGTTTGAGAACACAGAGCAAGCTGCAAGCAGTGGCAGGACTGGCACCTCTCTTTCTCCCACTTCCTCTTGTGTCTTACATTGAATTGCATGTAACCTTTCCAGTCTTGGACCCCTGGCCCTGACACATCCTAGCACCATGGTTGTCTATTAATTTCCAGTGAAAGAGTGAAACAGAGAAAGACGTGGGTCTCAAGGAACCTCCTCTTAAACCACAGCTCTCCCACCTGGGCTGGTCTCTTTCCTGCTCCAGTGCGTGCTCAAAACCACCTACCAGGGCAGATGCTTCTAGAATACAAGCCCAGCCACGATGCTACTCTAGTGAAAACTGTTCTCAGACCCTAGTGACCTCAGGGTAAACACCTACTATCTGTATTTTCTAGTCATTTCCTTCCTGAAACACATGATGAACTACCATGCTTTCAAAGGCTCTATCAAATTTTTACTTATGCCTGAGATTCTGGACCTTTTCATTTCAGCCAGCAGACATTCTCTCCATTTATCAAGAACAATTTCACCTTCTTCCTTTAGAGAAGACCACCCCCACCTGCATTCTCTCACTACTTGGTACACACTCCCACAAGTCCAGCATGGCAGCTGACACCCTTTATCACATGTATTAGTCTGTATGTTCTGTCTCCTTCAGAGGTGTGGGCTACCATCTCTGAAAATCTGCTGGCACGCAGCACAGCACTTAGAATGTGAACATTTGTTCCTTAACTGGACTCAACATCCATTTCCATAGAGATGTGACAATGTCCCGATTTTATGTGGAGAAAGCTGAAGCTGGCTGTAGATTTTTGTTTTCCTAAAGTAATCAGGCTTCATAGTTTCAATTTTAAATGCTGAATTCTCCTAGTGAGCTGAATGTTCTTGAAGTTTCTGGAAGCTCCCATCAAATAATGTGAGTTCCTCCTCTAGGACCAAAGACCAGAAGGAAGTTTGGTTCTACTTGGAATACTGAGGGAACAAGTTGGTGTCCGATTCTTAAGTACAGCACATGTCACTGACTTCTCTTTGCCTCTGTGTAAGCCATCAACTTATGAACCCATCTGGCTCTTAAGGCGAACAGACGTACATCACTTTCCGTAATAGGAAGTATCCCCAAAAGGTATATGTGAATGATATTGGGGCAAACCAGTGCACGTTCTTAATGCCTCTGAAAGAAGGGTCTGTTTGTGCCATCACATGCAGTGGGTTCTTTGTGAAAATTCACCACCTGCTTGAAAAATATGTTTTATACAACCACGAGTACATAAAATCTGAACCTTACTCTCAGCCCAATATCCTCACTTGAGTCTGGGTCTGATAGAAAGGATGGGGGTGAGCCCCAGGTCTGCCTGGCCATTTCTGGGCCTCTCCTCCACCACTGCCTGATGGTTTACCCCCTACAAAAGACCATACGCATTGCCACTGGGTCGATTCTGACTCACAGTGATCCTAAAGGACCAAGTAGAACTGCCCCATAGGGGCGACTGCCCGAGGGGCAACTAGTGGATTAGAACCGTTGGCCTTTTGGTTAGCAGCCAAACCCTTAGCCATTGCACCACCAGGGCTCCCCACTGCTCCCCACTTCAAAGGGTGGATCTCAGCAGGATACTCTGAAGGCGTGAGGGGTGGAGGGAGCTGGGGCCCAGGGCCGTGACAGCCCTAAAACTAGTTGTTGTGGAATTGATTCTGACCCTACATGTATCAGAGCAGAACTGTGCTCCGTGGAGTCTTCAGTGCCTGATTTTCTTGTAGACGGCCAGGCCTTTTTCCTGAGGCACCTTCAGGTAGACCTGAACATCCAGCCTTTAGGTTGGCAGCTGAGCATGTAAGCTGTCTGTACCACACAGGGACTCCATGACTGTCACAAGCGGGCAGCATGCCCTGTTTTACCCCAAATACCTATTTTCCTCTTTCTTCTCCACCTGTCCCCTCACCAGCCTTGAGAGGGAAGGACATCTATCTTTAGGTCATTAGTCAAGGGCTGGAGAGGTGGGGGAGGGTGGGGAGGTGTGGAACACATACGTGACTCCTACGTCTATCACGAAAACAGACTGCTTCACCTTCCTTTGAAACCCTCTATAATAGTACGTCCTGAAGCACAGTCCAACCGTTATCACAGCTCCTACTAAAACCCTGATTTTCAGATATCGACTTTGCTCACAATGACAACTCAAGATACCAGACATCTTCTCTTCTAGAATTTCATAGTAGCAACTTGCAAATCTATATTTCTTTGTTTAAATTAGGTTAAATTGAGCAGAATTCAGAAAAGCAACAGTCATTTGCACAACAGTCATTGTGATGGTCAAGACCAAGAAGAAAAGTGTGGATCCACAAGAAAAGAGGACCTGACCGCTTTGGGGGACAACAGGGTGACACCTACCTGTGACCATGCTCAGTGCTGACAGGCATGCTAAGGCTTGGATATCAAGGTTCAGGCTCTGCAAATCTAAGGAAAAGTCTTTAATGGAGTCGAGCCACTCCCCAAATCCACGAAGGCACTGAAGTCGATGCAGAACAAGTCCGTTGCAGAACACAAACTTATCTTCAGCAGTGTTCGACCTGTGAGACAAAGCATGGGAGTGGGGTTAGACGCACGCTGGATGAGTCTCACCAACGGGTGACGTGGCAATGCGCGGGCAGCGAGACAGCCAGGGGGCAGCACTCGCCGCCCAGCGTGGTGCTGGGAAACACACCCAGGTACCTGCCGTGGACAAGACTGTATTCCTGGGAGGAAGCAACTACCACCACTCATTTGTGCTACTTTCCTTGGAGAAAGTCAGCCCAGGGGCAGCTGAGGCCGCAGGGCCTGCTTTCTGGTAGTAGAGTCAGTAGCTGTCTTGACCTGGGACAGGACATGGAGGGGGAGGCACACACAAGGACCGTGGCAGGGCAGCCCAGTGTACCACTTCTCCCGCAATGGCTATAGGATTGCTGCCTTCCCTGCTGCTACACCAGGACAGTGCCCTCATTCTCTTAAATCTCAAAAAGTGATAAGGCTTGGGGCTAAAACCAAAGCCGACTAAACCTGTTGCTGTTGAGACGATTCCAATGCAGACTGACTCTATAGGACAGAGCAGAACTACCCCACAGGGGCTCCAAGGAGTGGCTGGTAGGTGACATCACAACGTCACTCTGCAGACTTTAAAACACCAAGTCCCTGCAAGTCCCGGAAGCCAATTCTAAACTAAGAAGTGACCTAAAATAAGAAAGAACTCTTACGTTCTATTACTATCTCTGCTTTTAACAGTAAGGCTGTGGAGGGTTAGTTCCAAATCTTTCCTGGGAGTTTATATTATATCCACAATGATTCCATGCTTCTTTCATGAAAGATGCCCTGGATGTAGCATCTAATGGTTTTATCATTATATAATGTTCTTCCTAATAGTGTTAACTCCAGTTAGAAATTACCTCTGAGCTATGTGGCCCTGGGTACTTCTTTAATCTCTCTGGCTTCTTTTCCTTATCTATAAAACAGAAATTCTAATTGTTACCTCCCGAGATTGTACTGCAGTGGTAGAATTCTTTCCTTCTATACAGGAGAGCCAGGTTCGACTCCTGGGCAATGCAACTGATGCACAGCCACCACCTGTCCGTTATCGGAGGCTTGGCTGCTGCTGTCATGTGGAACAGGTTTCAGTGGAGCCTCCAGACTAAGACGGACTAGAAATAAAGGCCTGGCAATCTACGCCTGTAAATGAAGCAATGAAAACCCTACGTATCACAGCAGCTGAGCTGCGACTGAACACGGGGATGGTGCGGGAGTAGGCTACACTTCATTTCAGTGTGCATGGGATCTTGGCAGCACGGGATGACTCAGCAGTAGCTCACGATAACAAGATGGTTGTGAGAATTAAATAAAGGATTTGACAGCCCACGCACAGTGCCTAGTACACAGGAGGAGCGCGACACCTAACAGAATTAGTTAGGTGTAACTAATTCTGAATTCCATATGGTTCTCATTCTAATCTCAGCTTTCCTTTAATTTCTAGATCTCCTGCCATACATTTATCTATCTTATTGCGCTCACAAGGCTGTATCTCTTATTAAAAACTATGCTTCTGAGATTAAAAAAGACTTTATTCCTTCATCCATTCAGCCAAGTATTTACTGAGCACCAACTATGCTCTATTCCTGGAGCCAGGCCCTGAAGCAAACTCAGCCAAAAGGATGCATGTGGTGCATGCCTGCCTGAAGCTTATTACCTACTCCACTCTCCTTCATGCCTCACAATCACACTGCTGGCTCCACTGAGGTGTCCACTGCATTGGCTGTAAGCTATGTTGCTTCATGGGACTCTGATTGTAATTCCGTCTCTTTCCCAAGATCCCTCTGTGGAAGACACACTTGTGGCACAGTGGTTCAACCTCAGAGATTAAAACACAGACCCCAGAACACCAGTGTCAGAATCACTGGAGTATGAGTTAAAGAAGTAGATTTTTGGTCTTCTCCCAATGTCCACCAAACTAGAACAGCTGGAATGAGGCATGGGAATCTGCACCTCACATGTGCATTTCTGGTAACACAGTATGAAACTGGGGAGGAGGTGGAGGAAGAGAGGAAGAAACGAGTGGATGGATGCAAGATAATTACTTTTCCTGTAATTTTTGGTGAAATGTTGGTCCAAGCTCCTAAAAATGTAAAACTGTAAGGAAGCAGGGAAGAGGGAATGAAAATGCCTCATGTGGAATTTACGACAGGAACTTATATGCCAGGCTCTGGTTTTGAGAAATGACTTCCTCTTGGTTTCAGTGTCACTGAGTATGGTAGGCTGAACAAGATATGATCAAGAAGTAATTCTCTCAGCGTAATCACAGGATTTGGGAAGCTGTGGGAATTCCTTCAAGTTCCATCTGGTACACTAGAACAGTGACTTATTAAACAGAAACCTGTGAGATAAACGCAATCTTCCAAAGCAAACATTTGCTTCCAGGAACTACCTTCTGTACCATGAGAATCTCCTAGAATCAGAAAATGCTAGACCTATGAGGGACTGCAGAGACTGCCAAGTCTAACCCCCTCATTTTACAAAGAAGGAGATGAATTTCAGGTGAGCTAAGTGACCTAGTTCAGTGTCATATGTCAAGTTAACATTAGAACTGGGACAAAAACTCAGGGGCCCTAGCTACCAGTGCAGCACCCTTTCCATTACCCACAACTTGGTGTTTTAGGGTGAAATCATATTTCATATTTTGCTTCTTGATCAAACTCATTATCCAAAACTCAGAAATGCAGCAGGTTTCAAAAACCTACAGGTGGGCTGGAGGAAGACAAAACAACAGTAATTACCTGATGGAAAGTCTGAGAACAAACAGCTCCAAAAAGGCTGATTCTATAAGTAACGTCTGATCTTCTTTAAGGAGATCAGTAAATCCGGGAATCTTTTCTGCCCAGCTTCTGGATACATCAATGGAGGCTGTCAGAAGGTTGTAGAATTGCTGCACATGCTCAGCATCTGTGCCAGCAGCAGACTGGTCGGTGGGACAGTACTAGGATGCAAACCACAGACAGCAGCAGTGTGAGTAGTGACCAGTACCATATGCAAACTGGCCCTTTAAAACCATCAGTGCCCACATCCTTTCTTTTAGGTCCCACAGTTCATAAAACCCTTTCACATCCAAAATCTCATCCATTCTTACAACAGTCCCTGAGATATAAACAGAGCAAATTTTATTGTGTCTACTTGCAAAGACATTTGCTTAAGTTCCATTTGTGCAAGCGTTTTTCAATCTTGAATGTAAAATACAATCATCTGGGGAGCTTTCAGAAATGCTTGTCTCTGTGTCCTTCCCCTAGAGATTCTCATTCAATTCGTGTGGGCTGGAGCCCAGGCACTGGGAATTTTAAAAGCTCCCCAGTTGATTTCACAGAGAACCTAATGCTGAGAATCACTGCCCCAGGGATCTGTGGTCAAGTAGGCCCCCAGGGTCTACTGATTGCACCATGGCACAGCTTTCTCCAAAAAGGATTCTAAACAAAGCTGGTGGCTTTTAAAATTATGTCCCTGGACCAGCAGCATTGGTGACACCTGAGAACCTGCTAGACATGAAAATGAGCCCCACCCCAGGGACTCCAGGTAGGCCCAGAAAATGATATCACCAATGAATCTCATATACACTCAAGTCTGAGAATCACAGACCTAACCAACAGGGAGAGAGAATGGTTTTTGCTTCTTGCAGGTTGATTTTTGTGAGGTAAAACAAAATGGGTCAGGAGTTCAGGTAGGTATGGGCCATTAGACTTAGGATTTGTGACTATTTCAACCAATTAAAACCCAATCAAATAAAAAACTCAGTTTCTCAGTCACACTAGCCATATTTCACATGCTTAATAGCCACATGTGGCCAAAGACTACCACATTGGACAATACAGGTATAGAATATTGCCATCTCTGAAGAAAGTTCTGTTGCACAGTGTTGATCTAGCTGATTTCATGGGCCACATAGCCTCTACCCAGTTTCTGAATATTCCGGTAGAGCTAGGGTATTGCTCTGAATCAGTGAAGAAAAACAACTTCCTCCTTCAGCCATGATGATTAATATAGAAAGATAACAATCAAGGTATGAACAGCAACGCAGAGACTTAAATGATATGCAAAAATTCTCATGTAAATACGCACATCAGTTCCTTTACAGGAACAGCTGAGTGGGCTTTTACATCCTCCCCTTCTCTCAGTTGATCTGCATGGAGCAGGGATTTTAATCTGTATTTTGCAGATTAGGAAATTGAGGCTCAGAAGTAAGAGACTTTGCCAAGTAACACAAGCAATAAATGGCAGAGGTAAGACTTACCCATGGGCCCTCTGATTTCAAGTCCTACACTGTCTGGCTGTTAATGTGTGATGCTACTAACTGGTTATAGTGTTTGAAAACCATTTTGCTTTACTCGAATTTGTTGTCTGCTTATATTCACTCATTGGTCCCGTGTTCCTGCCAACACCACAGCGACTGGCACGTAAACGACTTTCAGTAAATAGTGGTTAAATATTGCCCAGCGAAAGAATTTTCAGGGAGTACCTAGGTTTGCCACAATGCCCTGATCTGCCTACTGAAGAAAACTGTCAGCAGCCACGTGCTTTATGTAGAGCTACTTAGGAGTGAGAAAAGAAGGCATCTGTCCTTTTGGGTCCTTTTGTTTCATGGTTTCACAGGAGGCATTAAAACACTGAACAAGGATCCCAGGTACTTTAAACTTAGTTTGGGCCTGGTTTGCAATACAGTTCTGCCACTGACTTCAGTTATCTGGTGGTCTGTAAAATAGGGGTAATACTCTTCACAAAATTTTGTTGTGATGATTAAATGTGATAATGTACGTGAAGGCCCTGGACAGCAGCTATAGCACTTAAGCACTATGCCACCAGGGTTTCCACTCTGCCCTATAAAGTCACTATAAGCTAGAATTGACTCAAAGGGACATAGCAACTACCTCTCTTATGAATGTAATGCCACACGTTCTCCAAGGGCAGAGTGGAATTCAGGGCAGAAATGCCTTTTGGAAGGTGATGGCTCTGTGTGTGAAACTCCCAATAAGTGATAGTATGGAGTAAAGTATATAGGCCATGGAGTTCTTGCAGCCTGACTTGCTGTGCAGCCCTAAGCATGTCACTTAACCTCTCTGGGTCTGTTTCTGCCTCTGAATGTGACAGGCTGGATTAGGCCATTCTTCAGCTTCCTTCTTGCCCTTGCATTCACTGATTCTACATTGATAGTCACACCAAATAAGAAATCACTGTCTAGAATTTGACACTGATTCAGCATTATTATTAATTTTTTTAAAAGAGTGTACTAAATAGAGAGAAAATGACAAAAAGATGTAAACCTTTCCCTGGGATTGGACCTAACAGCACCCTTCCTGCACCAACTTCCCTGGGATGACCACATTGGCAACTCAACAATCTCCCTGCTTCCAATATTTGCTCAGATCCACCAAAGTGCTTGCTTTCACCTAGAGGGTCCTACCGGGGCTCTGCCCTTGCTGGGCTCACATTTCATGCATCCTGCACACAGGGAAACACAGACCCTGTGTACCCCAGGGCATTTAAGCTGGTGGAGCCCAGCAAGGAGAAAGGCCAGCAGACCTAGAGTACCAGACTCCAGCCAGACCCTCTGGGCTTCACCTGCAGTGATTTTGGTTCGTGATCCAGAATTCTGGAGCCAGATGGTTTCACCCTGAGTGCCTAGAGGCTGACCAGAAGACGCTAAACAAAATGCTTGGATTCTTTCTCTGTTTGACCTAGCAGTTTATAAAATTACACACAAGGAATAGTGAACCTGACACTGGAAGAGCTGGAACATCAGCACTTCTTTTGTGCTCCCCTCCCTCACTCTGCCTCTTGACTAGGCAAGCTTGTGGTTCACCAAAGGAAATCTACAAGTGTTTGCCTATTGACCATTTCAATGGAAAATAGGCCAAATACAGAAAGACTTTCTAAATGAATCTTTTTCCTGTTTATGCTAATTTTTTCCCCAGTCTACACAGACAACTGATCCATCAAAAATTTGGTTTTACTACTAGTCAAATACACGTGTCTTCACTGACAGCCAATGCCCAAGGGCGATTTCTTTCAAGTGCTTACAGTGAGAACCTAGAGCCACAAACAGCAACAGATATCATTCAAAATAAAACTACACTGCACAGTTCATACACCAATAACAGAGCCACACAAGTCAGACTTCAGAGACAACCTGGGCCTAATATAAATTGTTTGAATGGTTACTGGTGAGACGGTAGTGAGCACGGGCCCTAAACAACCAGCCATGTGCATGCCTTGCCTGCTGCGTGACATCTCCTACTTACCTTACCTCACTGGCAATCCAGGCTACATATGTAAATACCCGAAAAACACTTTTTCCTCCTCATAGAATGTTACTTTCCTTTAGGTTTTTAAAGCAGTAAAAATTATAGACGTGATAATTCTATGAGCCAAACTATGTCTATGTATTCTTCAGTTGTTCCACTTGAGTGAGTGACACTATAAAAATTGGCAATGAATGTATTTGTCCCCACCCCAATCTTTTTCTTTTCTGATCTAACTTCTCTCCCTTGAACTCAAAACAAAATCCTCTTCTTCTCTTATCAATGGCATCATTGCAGTTACACACATTTGTTTGCTTTCTTTCCCTCTATCTGGAATGTAAGCTCTACCAAGGCAGTGGTTTTGCTTATCTTGTTTCACAGTGTGTCCACTGCTCTAGAAAAGTACCTGACACACAGAAGCCATTCAGTAAACACTTGTTGTATGAATTAATTACTGGAAAAATTTTCAGTGGCTTAAAACAGCAAACACCATCTCACGACTGTCTAGAAACTTTACATCCCTTGTTGCTTGTCCTTTCTTTATCAACACCCAGAAAAGCTGAGAAACTCAGGGTACAACTGAGTTGTTCACAATAAACTTCTCAGGCCTTAAGCCAAACCCATTACTGTTGAGAAGATTCCAACTCATTATAACCCTATAGGACAGAGCAGAACTGCCCTATCGGGTTTTGAAGGCCCAGTTGGTGGGATAGAATTGCCATCTTTTTGATCAGCAGCCATAGCTCTTAACCACTGTATCACTAGGGCTCCAACTTTAGTGTTTCCCCTCCCCACCAAATCTGAGTCATTTGTTAAAACACAGATTCCTAGCTCCCTTCTTCTTCCTCAAATCCTGATTCAGTAGGTCTGGACATATTTTAAACAAGCACCCTGGCTGCTTCTGCTTGAGGCAGTCTGTGCGCTCTGCTTTGGGATCTGTTGATCTGTATTCACGGTGGAACTACAGCAGAGCAGAGGGTCAGGGAATGAGAGGATGGTTGGAAGGCATCACAGTAGCATTTTCAGTCTAATCTTCTCACCATTCAGACAGGGAAACTGAGGCCCACAAAGGGGTGGGAATTAGCCTGAAATCTAGGGCATTAGTGACTTGAGAGCCTTCCGAGCAGCTTCATGAAACCACTCCTGCAGTTTACTCTGTAGGCCTAACTTGTGTTAGCCACACTGTTTCTTAGACAACTTTGCTGACACATCCCTTTGCCATTTGTAGGTGACTGCGTTTATCTGAGCAGTATCTCTTATATTTGGAGTCTGTTACTAAACTAAGTGGCACCTACGAAACATCCTAGTGTGCTGAAAAATATTTGAAATGACCACTTAATGAGGACATTAAGTGTATTTTCTCACTAGTAATTATGCAGGCTCTGAAGCCAAGTTAGTATCTATATATACTCCTATCGCTAAATTAAAAGCAACTGTGGGATACAGAATAGCAACATTTCAAGGAAAAAACAAATCAAACATGACATGTTTTGACTGCAGTGATATACAAGGATCTGAGCTCACTTTTGAAAGACGAGAGTCTGGCCCAAAGGAGAAGCAAGAGTCCCAGAGGTGGGAATGCTCCAAAGAGTCCAGGAGCTGTCTTCCTTCCCCCTAAAACTTCATTCCTTCTGTGAGTTGGACTAGATTCCTCTGTCTCCCTTTCCCATAAACAGAGGGAGGACCATTCACCCACTACCTTAAAAGCACAGATGCTGATTTATGAAGATAAAAACAGAAAAGTCTGGCAAACATGGCCTCATTACTCTATTTACCTGGTTCACGGGGAGTGGGGAGGAATGAGCACCTTTAACTAAGTGTACTGGTGAAATCAACTGTCTGACTCAGATGTGACAGGGAAAATTACCATTTAAAGTGTAATAAATTATGGATACATGCCCAGTGGGGCTACAAAAAACCAAACCAAACACATAGTGACTCAGAGCAACCCTACAGGACAGAGTAGAACAGCCCCATAGGGTTTCTGAGCTATAAATCTTGACATAAACAGACTGTCACATCATTCTTACATGAAGTGGCTGGTAGGTTTGAACCGCTGATCTTTCTGTTAGCTGTGGAGTACTTAACTAATGTGTCACCAGGGTTCCTGAAAAATGGGATTTGACAGGTGTCCCTGGGCAGTGCAAAGAGTTGAAGTGCTCAGCTGCCAACCAAAATAGTGGAAGTTCAAGTTCATTGAGAGATGACAAGAAAAACCTGGTGACTTACTTCCAAAAAAAAAATCAGCTGTCGAAAACACTATGGAGAACAATTCTGCTCTGACATACATGGGGTTGCCACGAGTCAGAAAGGACTTGATAGCAACTGGCTGGTGAGAAGGAGACATTCCTTCTTTAAAAACCCAATTCATTTCTAAATGGTTTGCATTTTTTAAAAAATCAATGGCTATATATATATTATTATTAATGTACTTCATAAAAATTGAACAAAGACTTTATTTTTTTAAAAATATAGTGAGTTACCATTAAGCAGAATTGGCAGTACAGTGAAACAGAAACAAACTGCCCTGAGTAATGAGACTGGGGTCTAGTTCTTTCTCTGTCACTGACCTTAGGCAAGCCACTTAACCTCTTTAAACCTTAATTTACTCCTCAGAAAATATGAGCTTTGGATTAGTTTTATGACTGTCTAAACAGAAAACTTGAAGGGGAAGATATTTTATAAACTGGATTTTAGTGAATGACATTCTTAAAAAAATTGCTGAAACTATAAATAATTTCATACAAAGCTGGTGCTTAAATGAAATTTTGTAAGAATCTAAGTGTTGGCTCCTGGCTTACAACAGGAACTCAAAAAATTCACTTGTTTATATATTAATGTTTTGCAAGAGAAAAAAAGTAAATTAAATCCTATTCTTATAAATTAAATCTATTCTTATAATGTATGATAATAAGAACATCAGATCCCCAAAACCTTAAAGAGTTAGGAGGGACTTAACATCATCCAGAATAAACTCCCTCCTTGTAAGGACTCCTGTTGTGTGCTATTCTTTATTACTTCTTGTATTGATGAACTCATGGTCTCACAGCAGCTATTGTGGGCAAGAGAGCTCATCCCCAGAGTGAACCAGAAGAGGCCTCCCTCCATCTTCCTCTAGATTAGTCCTTGGGGACCACAGCCCTCTCTTTGCCCCAGTGAAACTTGTCAGAAATTCTGAGTCTTCTCTCCTCTTGTCTGCATCTTTCCATTTGCTCTAATCATCCTTTACAAGTTTCTGGAAACATTGTGTGTCTCTTAAATCTCAGTGTGGAATTCAACTCAGAGGCTGAGGGACCATCACCTGCTTGGTTCTGGTCTCTATACTTCCATACTGTAGGCTGAAGTTGTCAAGCACTCATTCCTTCTACCACTCATTTACGTTGTTGGTTCATATTAAGCATATATGGAATAAACTCCCTAGATCTTTTTAACATGCACCACTGACAAGCCAAGGCTCTCCATTTTTTCCACATTCTAAATGCTGAGCTTCACATTTATTCTTAACTTTCATCATGATGGTTTCAGCCCATCCTGTTCCAACCTGTCGAAATCATTTTCAATGTTGATACTGACATCCATCATATTAGCGATCCCTCCCAGCTTTCTGTCATCTACAAATGTGATTAGTATGCCTTCTATGTCTTCATCCAAGTTTTGGATAAAAACTCACTATATTTTTCAAAAAGTCTTTTAATTTAATTGATTTGGGTCCAAGTTTTGGTAATTTCATAAAGCTATGTAGAAGCAGGAGAATCCAAGCTATGAGGCTCAACCTGACTCTAAAACAATGCAGTCAAATATACTTTGAAAGATTGAGTTAGGCCTCAAAGGCAGTACCAGTGTGACCCAGACTCAGGCATGGCCAACCTGCTGCTTTGGGCAAAGCTAACAATTAAATTGGATAAATGTTTGTTGATGAGGTTGATGGCTCTAGTCTAACAGATTGAATGGTGCAAAGGCAAGCAAACACACTGGATCAATTTTTCACTGTGGAGACAGTTCCCAGCTGGGACAACTCAAAGTGCAGGGGGAGGGTTCACTACTAAGTGACTAATTAGGCCATGTAGACCAATAATTGGATCATTTGAGGCCAAAAACTGACTTTGGGGGTCTAAATTCTCTAGACTGGCCATTGATAGTCATTTCAAGTGCCCTGGAACAAGTCAGGTCTGTGAGGTCACCTTAGCCTAGGCAGCCCAGGGAAGCTGCAGTGAGTCAGAAGAGCTACAAAAAGGGAAGCCGGCACGCCTCAGGAAGGAGAAGCCTTTACTCTGGAACCTTTTTCTAGCACCCTCTCCCAATGGAACTCTAGAAGCACCAAAACTTTGTATTTAGCATGGACTTCGGGGTCCTATACCGTTGGCCTGTTATCTGAGCTCTGAAGCACACCAGCTATATGACACTGGGTAGTCAGTCCTTCAGCTTTGCCTGGTTTTAATTTCCTCATCTGCGTCATGACACTTACCTTCAGTTGTGCTGTTGCACACAGTATCTGGAACATGGTGCTCATATACACTAGTACACTCGGCAAACGACAGAGACACAAAGCTTGATCAAAAGATGTAACATGCT
Source organism: Heterohyrax brucei (assembly GCA_028571685.1). Taxonomy (NCBI): domain Eukaryota; kingdom Metazoa; phylum Chordata; class Mammalia; order Hyracoidea; family Procaviidae; genus Heterohyrax; species Heterohyrax brucei. Next base: position 47,616,323 of record CM053150.1, on the reverse strand, counting down.
GTGCTAATGCTTTCACAAGTATCAAACCTAATCTTTGTAAACAACCTAGCGGATAAATCTGTTAGTAATGTGTATGATTACTACCCCCAAATCAGAGATGAGAAAACTGAGGCATGAAGAGATTTATAACCACTTGCTCAAGGTCACCTTGCTAGTGAATGGTGGTGCTGGGATTATTCAATCTAAGCCTGCATGATTTCAAAGCCCAAGCCTTTAATCACTGCATTATTCTTTCATACTAGAATGTGAGACTTGACTTTAGTTAAGAGATGCTACTTGTAATCAGAACAAGAGTCCTCAACCTTTGGTATTAAGGGATTACTGTACTTGTCACAGAAAATATTGTGCTAAACTGGGAAGGAGGCCTTGTAGCCTGTAATGAAGGTATGAACAGGGGAAAGGGGCTCAAGGAGAGGACACCCATTGCCCCTTCATTTCTGTCCACATTACAATGTAAAAGGAGGGCACAGAGCAGAGACACACTGAATAGACTCACTCTTTGTCAATCATTCAAGGTGAAGCTTGAAATGCTGATCAAACCTGGGGAGAGCAAAGTGGCAGGAGCTGCCAAGTCAGATCAACCAACCTGGCACTCCTGGACAGGCATCTCTCTCATTTGTGTGCAAATTGTGTTTCTATATTTTCTAGTCTCAGAGCGAAGAAATCTACAGTTCATGGTTGTTGAAAAGATCAAGTGAGATAATGCCTACAACAGCACCTAAATCTTGCCTAGCATGTGAAAATTGCTCAATAATTGTGATCTTCTCTTTCCTGCTCCCTTAGTCCAAGACCCTGTTTTATTAGAAGTTTGCTTTTCTAAGTCCTTTAAAAAAATTACAATATTGTTATACAAGGAATCTTGGTAACACAACAGTTAAACACTCAGCTGCTATCCGAAGCCTGGCGACTGGAACCTACCCAGCAGGCCTGAAGGAGAATGATCCAGCAATGTGCTTCCATCAAACTGCAGCCAAGAAAACCCCATGGGGCAGTTCTAGTCCATCATACGGGGTTGCTGTGAGTCAGCATTGACTCAACAGCATCCGACAACCACTACATTCATACATTTGCTCAGAAAATCATAGCTGTTTTGTTATCTAATTTCCTGGAAATTTGCAGAGTTCAAACTGATGAGATTCAAAAACACCCCTATGACATAAAATATTGGTATGTTTTGGCTGATGTTGGTAACAACACTGGCAATCCTTTATGGCTTTGAGAACACTTTCACAACTGTCATTCCTGTGTGACTGATGTTTGCAACCCCCTCTGAAGTTAAATATTGTAATTATCTCTACTGTAGGCATAAAGAAGCCAAGGCAGGAGCCAGGTGACACAGTCAGGGAGCAGCAGAGGCAGGTTGCCATCCCAGGCTGCCTGACCCTCCTGATGTCAAGGCCAGTGATTGCTCCTCGCCATCAATGGTCTAATCCTCCTGAGTATGCAGCAAGTCAATAAATGCTGCTGTAACTGGGCTAACTGCTTAAGGATAACTCGAAGCTCACCCAGATGGTTTGATCACAATACTAAAAAAGAAAAAAAAAAGTTGTGACTTGGGCTAGACCATGAAAGAAATCTACAAACTGTAATTTACCTGTGCAGACCTTCATTGGCACAACTACCAGGAATCCTGTAACAATAGTGCAACAGGTGCAGCACTGTCAGGATCACTTATTAAGGTATTTAGAGATCCAGGAAAGCAAAAGCTATATGGTGCCGTGGAGGCACCAAATTGCGAGATGAAAGGAAAAATACAGAAAAGTTATGAAAACCATCTAGCACAATGCCAGGTACAAAGTCATTCAATTAACAGTCATTTCTAGTATCCTTAACACAGAGAGTTCCTGATCAGTCATCTGAAAGCAGGATATCACAAAACTTACTCTGGAATAATCCAGATCTCTGGGTGTTGAGTCTGTTAAAGCTCGGACAAGGGCATTCATCATACAGATCGGAGGAGAAGGTGGAGAGGGCTGAGAAGGTTCCTGCTGTAGTGGGCTCTTTGGTTTGGAAGGCAGCCGACCTCTCCTCCCTTTTAGACTATCTGTTCGGACAACTGATGCCAAGAGAAAGAAAGGAAGAAATCTTCAAAGATATCCATGAATAGCCATAAATCACAAAAAGGAAGTCACAACACATTACAGCTGAACAATCTTTAATGAAACTAACAATTTAAAATTGGCAACAAGTTTTGAATAATAGTCACACAAAATGATTTAATGAAAGCTGAAACAAGCAGCATAAAAACCATTTCATGCTTACATTTGGTAATGTATTATCCCTAATTAGAACACATATGTATTCTACCTCTTAAATAGAACACATATGCACATACACAAGCTCTTCAATGATTTTTAAAAATCAGAATCAGTAGTACTCAGTTATTTTTAAATGCAGATATACAGCATGAAATAATATGTTGGAGGGACAGAGGAATTAGGAAAATGTATTCCAACATAAATTTTTATTTTTCCCAGCAACGTGTGGAAGCACGTGCAGGCAGGCTGAATAAAAAGCATTATGTCCTTACCTTCTTTAACCATTCCGACACTGAGACACTTCTGAAATCGACAGTACTGACATCGGTTTCGACGTCTCTTGTCTACTGGGCAGTTCTTATTTGCCAAGCAAACATATTTTGCATTTTTCTGCACCGTTCTCTGAGAAAATACAATACAGAGAGAGTCAACAAACAGTTTCTGGAGAGAAGTAGGACCTGACAAGATGTATTTTAATTACAACGTGAAAAGCGACAGTGTAATTCATATAATTAGATAAATTTAATTTCCTAACACGGTAGCCTGCAGGAAAAACAATTTTATTAGTGTTAGCGGCTGACAATGAAAATCATCTTGGATTGTTCTGAAGCAAATCTCAGGAGACGCCCAACTCTGAATGATAAAATCATATCTGAAATTACCAGGTCAACATACCATACCTTAGAGGATTAGATTATCTCCACTTTTAATATCCCTTTGGGAACAATTTCCTACTTGTTCCACTCCCCTGATTATTGCTGACCTTATTAAAATCAAATCAAAATTATCTGGAATGTACTTTGTTTGCTATTACTATCATAAGTCAAATATCATAGTAACTGGCTTTGTTACCCAATAGAGAGGAAATCATAAAAAGCAAAATCAGGAGTTGTCTAGTTGAAACACACAGGAAATAATGTTTTAATGCAAAAAAAAATCATTTAATCAGCCCATGTAGTATGGTGTATCCTTAAAAGAAAGCATATGGCAAACCGACCATTTCTGACTTTGAAAGCAAAATCTTAAAATTTGATACTAAACCTATCATCACATCACAAAAAAGTAAAGAAAAACCGAAATGAAACAAGAAAAAAAAAAAGAAGGAAATACACGAGCCATATATTTTAATGAGAATTCCCATTAGGAGTTAATTTCAAAAATGACTATTGCTGTAGACACCAAAATAGTGACATTATAATAGACACATCATCAATGTAGACTTGGATCTAAAATGATGTGTTTTTCTGAATCACACAGAACAAAAAAAAAAGGCACATGGAGAAAAAAAGTATTTTATGCTCTAAATTTAAAACAATGTTTGAATTTATTTAAAATAGTTTGTGCAAATGGATGTGTATTCACCACTTAGGGTAAAACTGTTCAGAAATTACCTGGATCTATATCACTCCAAATACAGTAGAGAGTTGGTAATTATTTGGCAAGACTAGGCTGCATTCAAAAAAAAAAAAGAAATCCAGATAACTTGGGTTTCGTGATCTATTTTGTGTCCACAAGTCTAGATCTACTTTCAACCTATTCTATACTGTCAATCATCTTTAATGTCATAGACCATTTTTTACTCTATCATCTTTTAATTTTATATTGGGGGATGGTTTCTAAACTGCTTTCATAAAAGTTTAAAAACCTAGCAAAGCCAACATATCTCACACATAAGATCCATCTCCTCTATTAGTTTAAAATGCAAAACTGCAAAAACACAAACATTCTCCTGATTTTCCCACATTATTTAAATTCTCAATGCCTGTGAAGGTAAGGAACAGGTGTCTCCTGAATGATGCTCTCTATTATCGAACATGCAGTAATTTCTAAAACTCTTTTTTGGGCCATCATCTTCAAGGCTATATACCAATCTGACTGCTGGTGGTATTTTGCTTGAGGTATATCATGTAGTGTCCCAATAACCTGAAAACCTTCTCTGTATTTGTGTAAGCCTGCACAGTTTAAGGACAGGCAAAGATCGTTACGGTTCAGTCACTGAATTCCCATCATTAACTGCACTTCATGTCACATTTTTAAAGAATTCAATTTAATGGTAGAAAGCCACTGGGTAAAACCTGTTCCTGTTCCCTTAATTAACAGATCTGTGGGGTAGTTCTCTCCCATCCTACCCCCACTCTTTCGAGTATAGATTTGTTTTCAAGGGATTGCTGCAGAAAAGAGAAGCTGTTGGGGAACATTTAATTGACATCTCTAGACTCAGAATGTATTATCATGCCTGTATTTTGGTCAATGCTCAATTATTCAAGGGTGATTATAGTTGCAGGTTACTTGTGTTCTTTACAATCCCTTTCTTTCTATTCCCCCTTTCTGCTTTTCCTTTCTAGTCTCCCTCTTCTATTTCACTGCCTTTCAGCATTTCCACTGGGATGCTGTAAAAATGCAGCTACTTATAAGCAGCTCTAGTAAAACTTTAGTGGCAAAGACAGAGAAAAATGGGAAAACTGAGAGTTCTGGATTTAAAGTAGCATAACCCTTCATACCTGTATGCACCTGGCATAACACAAGGTATTATCATAAACATCTTCTCATTTACCTGAAGCCCCAAACCAAACCCACTGCCACTGAGTCAATTCTGACTCATAGGGACTCTATAGGACAGAATAGAGTTTATAAGGAGTGTCTGGTGGATTTGAACTACTGACCCTTCCGTTAGCAGGGGCAGCACTTAACCACTATGCCACCACGGTTTCCCATTTAGCTCAAGGATTCAATTCATCATGTGATTCCTATTCCTAGATCAAAAACAACTCTTGTTGTTGGTAGGTGTACTCACAAACAGTGGAATTTTTACAAACATTTGTTAGTTTTCATTTAACAATGAAGCACTGTTTTTATTTCTTTTTAAAGATTATAGGGAGCTTTCATGTATGTATCCTTATTTAATACAGCCCTTCTCTGAGATATGTTTTAGTCACTTATCAGGAAACTGAGGCCTAGGGATAAGTGTCACTGTCAAAGTCATACAGTGGGAAAATGTAAGATCCAGAACCCCAATTTCAGTCTTCTAATGTCAGCATGTTCCTGGGTACATCCTGTGGCCCCTCAAATCTTCTTCCTCAATCAGTATTCCGCTTCCCTGTCCTTCCACCCTGCCTTGCACTGGACCAAGGAGTGGTTGTGTGTGAGAGAACATCTGGGGGCTTGCAAATACCTTTGATAATGAGACAGAAGAGAGTGATACAGAATTCTGTGTATGAAGAAGGGTCAATAGCAAAATGCAGAGCAACAAAAGGACAAGTTTTTTTCTCCTGAACAATGGAAGCAGCACTGAACCTGGGAGTCTAAATGAAACCAGCTGGACTTGCCTCACTGGCAGCTCAAATCACCGTTGATACAGCCTGACGCAAGAGTCCTCACCTCTCTCCTCACCTCTCTCGGATTCAGCAGCCTCATAATAAAGTATGGGTGATGCTGAAGACCCTCTCACCTGTATAACACTTCTCTGGGTCTATGAGATTACAATGTCCAGAGTTGGTGGTGTGTGTGGCACAGAGGTGGGAAGGGCTCCTAGAAGAAAGAGACCCCGACTTCTATCCTCAGAGAGAGCTGTCCCAAAACAGACCTGGCTAGTTGTCCCTGTTTATTCTGCAGCTGCTGAGCTGCCGTTGTCATGCTGCCACCATCTCACTTTCTCGGTGTGTGTTCTGGGCCAACTGGATGACTTCTCGAGCCTCCCTCCCTCATATATTAAACAAGCGTAATTAAAATCCACCTTCAAGACACTTAATAAAAATAGCTGAGTGGACGTAATTCAATTCCAGATCTGTCTCATTCTAGAGCAGGAGCTTTTTACTGTGAGGATCCAATGAGACAGAAATGCCCAGGTTCTGGCACACAGAACCTATCCCTGGACAGGTCACCCTGGATGGACAAATAAGGAATGTAATGAGATTGCTGTACTTTTTAGGTCAAAGACTCTCTTCAGAATCTGCTGAAAGCTCTCCCTTAGGCTCGGTGTCAGGTCCATCCAGGGTACCTCCTGCACACAGGCTTCAAGTGAAAATTGTCTGAGAACACGGATGTGAAGGAGCTAGGAAAAGCTGCAATAATGCACCGGGTAACAATTACACGTCTCACACTAGGAGGGACAAGGATGAGCCCTACACCCACCAAGGTGCTCACTTCACCAAGTGGCCCCAGGGATGGCCACGGGGCAAGGACTCCAGGAAGAGGCATGCTCACCTTAAAGAAGCCCTTGCAGCCCTCGCAGGTGCGCACACCATAGTGCTGGCAGGCTGCGTTGTCCCCGCACACGGCGCACGTCCCCTCGCCCGACGACGAGCTCCTGTTGGGCGGCGACGGCAGGCTGGGGCTCTCACCCAGCAGGCTGGAGGCAGCAGGGGAGGTGGTGAGACCGAGCGGCGGCGGGAAGGCCATTGCGGCTGCCCTCTTGGGCAGCGACAGCCCGTACGGGTGGCCCTCCAGAGCCGAGGCCTGGCTGCCCGCAGAGGGGGCGCCCAGAGGCAGGCTGAGAGCGGCGGCGCCCGTCGGGTCGTAGCCCAGATGGTGGCCCCCGGCCGCGCTGGGCGCCGGCGGGTGAGGTGGCGAGGGTTTGAAGTGGATGAGTGGGTAGCGCGTGCCGGTCACCGAGGGCACTGCTTTCATCGGCGTGTCCAGCAGTGGGCCGGGGGCGATGCAGCCCTGCCCCGAGGGCAGCGCTTCGTCCCACATCGCTCCTGCCTGCAGCGGGAAGCCGGGAGTGCCGGGGGTGGACGGCGGGGACTGCTTGAAGTACATGGAGGTGCTGGGCAGCGCATCGTCCTCAGGGCCAGAGGAGGGCGTCATGGCTGGTTGCTGGGGCTGCTGGTGGTGGTGGTGGTGATGGTGGTGGTGGTGGTGATGGTGGTAACCGTGGGCACGGCTCTCTTCCATCTTGATCAAGGGCCGAGGCCCAGACGGCTGCATTTGGTACAGGCAGGAAGGCTTAAGTTCGTAGCTGCTGGAGTAACCCTCCATGAAGGTACTGAAGCTGGGCAGGGACGTAGTGGCGGTGGCTGTGATCTCTGTGCTGCCGAGATCCATTGTCAGCTTGCCATAATCGGGGTTCATGATCTCTGTGGTGTATTCCGAGCCGTAAGTTTGCGCCGCATAACTGGAACCTGGAGGTGAAGGGCTATACTGTGCTTGCACGCAGGGCATATCTGCAGCGACAGGGGAAAAGGCGGCTCAGAAGCAAGTCAGTAAGTACTCCATCCTTAGCTAACAGCCATTGCTCTCTAATTTAGGAAAACAGAGAGGAAGTGACATCCTTCTGCTGCTCCTTCTCTGACCTTGCTTTGTCCTTAAGAAATTATAAGTTTTCCTGCATAAGTCTAGAGATTTTTCTTTTTAAGTGACTCTCAGTCCTATCAAGTAATTGGAATGCCTCCTCAGCCACAAGCTGAAACACAAAGAAAAAGCCAGTGAATACCCTGTTGGTTTATTCTGGGGGAAAGAGGCCATTGGTCTCTCAAGCCACACACAATGACTTGTAAACCCTTGAGTCAGTAGAAAAGGTGCTCTATGTGACACTTACTGGACAAGAGAGACAATGACACTATAACATTTTATGAGTGCCAGTGGAGACTGTCCACACACATCATGGTGGATTTCTTCCACTCTCTGCCCTCCACCAGCCTGCACAAACTGGACCCCCACCCCCACCTCATTACTGCAGCCAGCCAGGTGGGGAAGGGGGCAAGCAGTCCCACAAAATGAACTGGGGGAGTCTGTGCCATCAGCAGAGAAAATGATCAGCAGCCGCAAGAAGATGCCCACTAAATCTGCTTTTTGCCATATATATATGTTTTTTGCCATGTGCCGTGGATTCCATTTTAACTCACAGCAACCCTACGGCACAGAGAAGAATTGCCTCACAGGGTTCCCAAGGAGTGGCTGATAGATTTGAACTGTCAGCCTTCTGGTTAGCGGCTGAGCTCTTAACCACTGTGCAACAAGGGAGCTCTTAACAACTGTGCCATGAGGGCTCTTCTCTCTCTCTCTCTCACACACACACACACTTCCAACTCTAATAAAATATATTGGGGCTGTTTATGACAACAATCTACAGCTATTATAATAGGGAAGTTATTCTACATATTTTCTTTCAAGAGATGAGTTAGTATCCTGGCACAGAGGAAAGCTGTTTCTGAATAGGTTTGGTTTCTCTACCAGTTTGACTATACAGAGCCCTCAAAGCAATGGGTATCCAGGGTGCTTACTCTTATTCAGAAAGGTTGAACTGCATGAGAAGGCCCTGGGAATTACTAGATCCAGTGGATGATTTAGCTAATTATTTTCCTTTTCTTTAGAGCTAAATATAAGTGGTTAAATGGGCAGTCTTTGGTGGTTGGTTTTTCTGAGCCAAAGGAAAACAGGTGTTTAACATCTCTTTGGAGCCTATAGTGCAAAAGGTGTGACTAATAGAAAACTGACTAGTTGACATTTCCTCTGACATCTTTCTCTTACCCACATTTCCAAATCTGATTGAGTCATGGGTGTATGGGATGAAATCTTGACTTGAAAAAAGGTGATGAGGGCCTGTTGGAAGAAGCAGTGATGAGGAAAGGCCAAGTCAAGCCTTCAAAGCATGGCCTTAAAAAGACACTGTTTTTGAGGTTAAAGGATTACTTATCTTGTTCTCTGGCTGCTGGGATGAAATGTTCACTGGCTGGTCTTTCATTTATTGTCCTTTCCTCTTTCTTTTGCACTTCTGGGAGTTCTCCATCACTCTTTTTGTTGTTGCTGTTGTTATTCTCTCCTGCCACCCCCTATCTATTGGTCTTCGTGTCTTTCTGAGGTTTCCAGCTAGATGAGCTTGCTGGGACTGTGTGCTATTTGTCTGTTTCTCTCTGATGCTTGTGCGGGCCTGCCACCTACTAACCCTTTAAAAAATGTGTGAAGAGGTTGTGCACACCAAACCTGCAACTCTTTGTTGGGCCAAACAAAAATTTAACTCATAGTTTTCAATTCAAATGCTTTTCTCTTTCCTTCTGAACTTCAATGATCTGAACTTCTGCACCTAAATGATCACTCTAAGGGATCTCTTACCTTTAAATGCAATTAACTGGATAAAAAAAGGATAACAAAAGTGAAAACATTAAAATGTATAAACAGGACCCCAATCTATCAGTGTGTTTTCATCTGTTTTCCTCAGGAAAAAACTATTTGAGATACGCAACGCTTAATTTAGTCGGCTGCTCCATTCCGGGTGTGGTACCCGGAGGAGCTTCGTGTGAGAAAGCCACCCATTCGGTGAAATGTGTGGTGCAGTCACTGTCCCAGATCTAAGCAAGGCCACCAGCCTGGCCCTTGGGTGTCTGGCTCCCCAACCCAACTCTCCCTGCCCAGGAGGTAAAGGAGATCACGCGTTCAGACCTACCTGGAGGGTATCTTGCGCGCTGAATGGTGGGGCTGGGGGTCTTTCCCGCAAAGGCTGAGAGTGGAGGAGGTGGCGAGGTCCTGAGAGGCGAAGCGGCGGCGGTGCTGCCCGGTTCCACTGAGGGTCCAGTCTCAGGGCCGGGGCTCACCGGGCTGCGCTCTTCCACAGTGGGCTCTGTGGGCACCGGGAAAGGGGACAGAGGTCACAATGGGACCGAGCTAGCGGCCTGGGGCGGCCGTATTTGAGGGTTGGGTTGGATCCCTAGAAATGTTATGTGAATTACAAAGAATTAAGAGGGTAAGAAGGCAGTACTTAATAGGACCTGTGTCTGTCAGCAAAGAGAATCACGCTGCCACCGGGGAGCCGCAGAAAGGTGTCTGCACACAGAGCGTTTTGTGGCACCCGGACTGCGGGTAAGACATACACAGCCAGCAGCTGCCCAGAAATTGATTCGGTCGCCCCATAATTGATTCAGTGGAACACCAAAGAGAGAATACTTGAGGAACGACTTCCACCTGAATGCGGGGTTCTGTGGATATGCACGAGCGGAAAATAGCTATCTTCCAACTCTGCCGCCCCCCACCCCTCAAATACAAATTACACATGTTGCATAGGAAAGGCACAAGGTCCAGAACGAATGCATGAATGCCCGGAGGAATTATGAAAGTCTGAGCTTTTCATTCTAAATGCTAATGGAGCTTGGCTTCTATCAGCCGCAAGTTTCAGGGCCAGGGGTCAAGCAAACAAAAGGGTACAGTGGAAATAAGGTCCGAGCTGGAAGCAAGGCAGCGAGGCAGACGGCACTCGCGGCTGGTGGGGGAGGCATAGGGAGGCCCCCCCGCATCCAGCCGGTGGCGCCCCAGAGGTGGGAGGTTTTGTAGCTCACGCCCACCCTGTGGCCCAGAGCGGGTACATTCCGGAGAGCGCTGGAAGAGGCTCCCAGGCGAGCGTCTCCTCGCATAGCCGCAGCGAAACTTTGTAGTTGGACACCGTTTGCAGGGCTTCGGGGAAAGCTCTGGCGGTCCCTAACTCCGGCCTGTAGCTCCCCATTTGCCCGGACCTATTCATAGGTGAAGGGGTGGGATAGGGGAGCCGCAAACGCTTAAAATCTTGACGTTTGCCGGCCAGTAGGGTTCTGTAAGTTTCATTGCCTGCCGCCCTTGCGCCACAGGGCTTGACTATAGGAAGAGAGGGCTGGGTCGGGGCCCTCGGGTCAGGGAAAGCTACTGTCACTTTCTGGACGGGCAGGAAATAGTGATTCACTTGACACCCCAATCCCAGCCACAGTTACTCCAACGGAAAGGTTGGGCTCTCCAACGTGGATACCAGCTAACTTCCCCACGGCTACAGCTTCCGCTACCAGCCCTACCGGCATGTTCTTTGGGGATCCCTAGAAAGAACACCCCATCCGCCAGTAAGTGTCTTCTTTCCCCCCTTCCCTGGGGGCCTTTCAATTGGAGACTTTCTCCGCGAGGCAGCCTCTGATTCGGGTAGCATCCCTCCAAGGAGTGGGTTCCCTTCGAGCGCTCAGCGTTCACTGCAGAAAGCGCACCGCCTGCCCATTGCCAAACCAAGCTCCTCCCGGTTCTCTCCATCACCGCCCCCCCCCTCCCCAAACGTCCGGTTACCTAGGCGAAGCCTCTGCGCCTGGAAACATGTTCAGGCGCTCCCGCTCGCGACCGCCGGGGCCGGGAGCACAGAGCCTCGAGGTTGTAAATTAGGAAGAAATAACTACCTCTGTCAAAGCCCCTTTCTTTCTCGTGGGCAGACGAAAGGAACACCCCCGTGTTCCCCTCCCGGTGGTAAAGTGTGTGGAGGAAACCGTGAAATGCACCATTGTGACCCGGCCTCCTCCGCGGAGTTTCCAACCCTGGGGGGCGGGGACGGAGGGTTGGGCGGGGGCTGGAGGAGTGGAGGAGCGACCGTCAGAGAGGGAGAGACAGAGATTCTCAGAAAAGAGGGAGGAAGACAGACACAAACCGCGGGGAGAAATTCTGCAAGCGCGCAGTCCCAGGAGAGGGGGTAGGTGGGGGAGAGGGGGAGGGAGAAGGTGAAGAGGCTCCTGGGGACTAAGGAGTCTTTGATATTCGCATTATGAGCATCTTGCTCAGCTAAGGTAAACTCGAATAAACTCGGTAACTTCATTCATTGTACCCAATAGCCGTGTCGGCCAGCTTTTATTTACTCTAACTGGATTCTATTAAATATTTCTCCATCTCGGTTAAAGGGAGATTCAGGGTTGGATTCTCGATGAAATGACTAAAGGGTTGCCTGAACCTCTCTCTCCTGGGGCCCTAAAGCCTTGGGTAAACAGCCTGAGATTTCTCATTACCGAACTTCCTTAGAGCTCCTCTCTCCGGAGAGTCCAGAGGCAGAAACAAAAGGCAATCTCTAAGAACGTTTTTTTCCTAATCTAAGAATAAATACATTCCTCCTCGAGACTGTCCTGAAGCCTCCAGCAGGTTCTAGAGGTGCCTTTGGGAAGCAATTCCGCTGTCTGCGATCGCATGGCCACTCTCCTCTCTCGACCGAGAACTTTCATTTCTACTGACAGTAAAACATTCGGAGCAACTTCTCCGAAGGCGCTGAGTTCCGCCAATTAACAGCAAAATATGCCTTTCCCACACTGAACTCAGACCAGGAGGAGGGGGACACGGTCCCCATACGTGTCGGGGCACAGGAGGCGGCAATTACACCCGATTACCTCCGAAGGGAAAAGTGGAAACCTGCAAGTCAAGGACGCCGGCAGACGTGCCTGGCGAAGTCCCAGGCTCATTTCAATGCAATAAGCCACATGCCTACAATTACGCCCTCTTTCCTGGGATTCTCCGAGCGCCTCTGCAAACTGCGGCCGCTGCTGCCCTGGCCCCTTCCCGTCCAAGCTCACTCGCAGTCAACCAGCTCCGGAGTCCCCACTAGGTAGATTAACTTGGATCCACCAGAGCCCCTGTTTTCAATCCTACTTAAAAGGTAGGAAAATTGCTGCCGTTTATCACCGGAGCTGCAACTCCCTGCCGCCGCCGCCGCCGCCGCCGCCGCCGAGAGCATCATTACCATGACAACTAGAGCCGAAATACCCTGAATTACATCGCTGGAGCTGCTACTGCACAAATCCCGTCCTCCTCTTTGTTTTACCTCTCCGGGTAGGGGAAGGAATCCCACAAGCTCCAGAGATCCCCACGGAACCGCTCGGGGGGAAAAGTTTCAAATCAGAACCCACGAGCCGCGAGGGGAAAACCCCACACTCAAAGTTGTCGATTTCAGGAGCTAAGCTTCCCAGCGCGCCAACTTTTTAAGCAAGTCCCTCTATTAACTAGGCGAATGTCATACGTACTTGAGTGCTGTGGCGATTCCGTCTTTAGAGCGAGTTTCTAGAGAGCTAGCCCAAAATCTGCACTGACGGGGGGTCGGGGGATCGCAGTTGCTGTCCGTGGAGGGCTGCGGTGTGTAAGCCCAGCAGCTCCCAGAGGCAGTGAGCGGCTGGCGGGGGATGCTGCGATCCCGACTCATGGGAGAGCACGGCCAAAGGGTTCCGCGGGCGTCCAGGCTCTGGCCGCGACCAACGGGGAGGATGCTGCTGCCGTTCCCACCTCTACGGCCACCGCCGGCGCTGTCAGCTCTGCAAAGTGAGCCCTGGAGGGGCGTCCGGCTGCGGCGCCGCTCTGCACCGGCGAGGGCGCAGGGCTAGAGGGGTGTGAGCGCGTGGAAGAGAGTGGAGTGTGTGTGCGGAGCGTGTGTGCGCGCGTGTGTCTGTGAGTGAGAGTGAGGGAGCGGGTGTGAGCGTGTCTGTGTATGGGGAGCGGAGGAGGAGCAGAAGCTGGAGGGGTGGGGGGCGGGAGGCAGGAGACTCCAGTCTCCCGGCTGCGCGTTCGCTCGCTCTCTCGGCACGTCATTTATGCCACAGGAGCCCTAGCGGCCTCTCCATAGAGTGCCTGGAATGCGAGACGTCAATGTGACGCCATGGGACGCTACGTCACCCTCCTCCTCCCTCTGGCCCAGCCGGTTCCGCGTGTGCGAGGGAGGGTGTGTGAGTGCGTGTACGCGCGCGCGCGCGCGTCCCCCGGCCTTTCGCACTCCTGCACAATGGAAACTGCACTGCACAGCCAGCCCTGGCTCCGATGCATCTTGGACCCTTGTTATCAACGCCTTTGCAGCGACGCTGCTCGCCTCGGCGCGAGTGTGCTGGAAGGTGCCACCGTCAGTCAGCGGGTCAGGCGGGACCGCCCAGTTGTCAGGCTCGGGTGGAGCAGAGTTGGAGGAGTGCTGCTGGCACGCCTCCGAGGCTGCCCCGAGGCAGGGAGCCAGGGCAAGGGGGTAAAGGAGAGGGCAGCTCTTCCGAAAGGGAAGGCTCAGTCAGCCAGCTTCTCTGGGTGACCTGGCAACCAGTAGAGAAGTCAGGCACCAGCCCGAAAACTCCCCAAGGTGCAGCTGCGCTTTCCTCGTGCAAGGATTCTTAAATTGTTTTAAGTCTGTCTGGCCCTGTGTGACTGTTGTTCCCGTTCCCCCTCCCATCCATTTGCTGGGTGCAGGTTTCTCACAGGACGCAGAGAACTCCAGGGATAAGATTTTATTTGTGTACGTTTACGGTGTGGGTTCCCTAACTGGACACATTATAACTTACAGGAGTGCACAACCACCACCCACGCGCGCGCTGCTGCAGAAACTACTTAATGTGTATAAAACACACACGTGTTGAACAGCTGAGTAGTGTTGCAATCTCCTCTCCCCCTCGAAATTGAACTCACAGCTCCCACTTTCACTTTTTGATGGCTGTAGAAGGGTATCCCCTCCCGTCTCCCAAATTAAACATTTGGATATCAGTCAAGGGGATTCATTAGTCAGTTACTCGATAGCAGTTTTGCTCTGGTCTCTTGAGACACATTTGTCTTGAAATGGTGTGCCGAGAGCCTGGGAGACTGTGGGGAGAGCAGTTTCTTCTTAGAAACGATCAATCTGAGTGTGATTTATTTTTTACTTTTTGCTGAAAACCAAAATAAAAATGCACAAAAGTTAAGTATCTCCCAGTTCCGAAGGTTGCTTCTGAGTGAAAACAACTTGTTTTACAAATGCATTTTTGAGGAGGAGAATATATTTGAGAGGAATAATATAGAACGCTCCCCATCTAGCCTGCTTCAATCGGATGTGACACTTTATTCCTTTGACCCATTACAATTTTTGGGTGAGAGTGTGTGTGTGTGTGTGTGTGTGTCCTTGGGAGGGGTGGAGTTGGGGGGAGAACACCACTGAAAACAGCACACGTTTCAGAATCGACGAAGGTTCGAGCTAGACCCAGGAATTGGAAAACCAAGTTATATACAAATATACAATACATGTACGTTTCTTCACGTCCACCTCCACTTCAGGCAGGAGGTAGTGTGGAGAAGACAGTGGGAGGTTGCTCCGCAACTTGACCTAGCTGAGAAGAACCGAGCCTTCGCTTTGTAGCGGGTCCCAGTCCAGTCTAGGAAGGAAGGAGGGCGCTCCTACACTGCATCCATTCAGAGGCTGAAGAGGGGGAGCAGGACCTGGAGCCGCTCGGCGCTGACGCACGCGAGGCGCGTGATTGACGCAGGCGATGTTACTAAATTCGGCGGTTGGCCGGGCCCCGCCGCCGGCGCGCGCCGCAGATAGCGGAGTAGGTTCCCCTCGGTCACCCCCGCCCCTTCTCCATTCAGCGCCGCGCAGCGCGAGGCGGGGCGGGGCTCGAGGGGCGGGGCGGGGCGGGCGCGCGGCCGCGCCGGGATCCGGCAGAACCAAATACAGTCGAGCAGAGCCTGGCTATTTTTAGCCTTGCCTCGGGCGCGAGCGCGCCGCGCAAGGGGGCGCCCTGACCCCGCCGGGAGTGCGGAGGGGGTGGGGGCGGAGTCGCCATCTTGAACTCGGCTCTGCCCGGTCTGGTGACCTGCGAAGCTGGGTCGGGGTCGGCGCCGGGGGTCGGGGTGAGTGAGTGTGATCTGTGGGGGCAAAAGGGGGGCGCGGGACGGCGCTCTCTCCCATGGTGCCGGCTGCAACGAGTGAGGAGTGTGAGGGGCCGGCGCGGGGTCCACCGCGAGGGGTAGCGCTGCCGAGGGAGCGGGGCGCGCCGTGAGTGCGTGTGGAGGGTGATTCCAGCGCGCCAGGGCCTGGCCGTCCTGCCACCGGGCAGCCGGGCCGCCCGAAGTCGCGTGGGGGCGGAGCCGCCTGCGGCGGCCACTTCCTGAGAACCGGGGATACCCCTCCCGGACGTCACGGAGGAGCCGAGGCGGCCCGGGGCTCATTCTGCACTTGCATCACGGGTGCAGCAGCAGCTGCTGTTGCTCCTTTGCGGCTTTTTTCCCTGTTGAGTAACTGCTTTGTTAACTGAAAATACCATGACGGGACAGTGTGATCACCAGCTCTAGACCTCAAAGAAAGTGAAGCTGTCAGGCAAGAAGAGGGAGACTGCTCCCCGCCGGCTGCGATGGTATCTGGTGGGTGGGTGTCTAGAGAAGTGTTTGACAGTTTCCACGTATTACTTCTTGCCTAACTCTTCACCCCCAAGAAGGTTTAAAAATACTTTTATTTCCATGCTGTAAAAATTTAATCGGTGTTCTGCACCACACCCATTCACCTTTCAGTTTAAAATTTCATGCAGAACTGGAAGCAGTGTAAATCAGGAACCCTAAAATTAGATACAGTTTTTTTTTTAAGAGAAAAAACGACATCTTCCAAAGAATGTCTTGAATAAAGCACACCTTTAGAATACATAGAAGTCCTTTGCGCACTTAGGATAGTTACAAAGTTACCAATACAAGTTTGTTCGCAGGGATTGGACTCAGTAAAGTTTCAAACACGTGGCCTTGTTTACCATAAGAATAAAAGCGTCCTTGGCTAAGAATCTACAAGTAAAGCATTTTCCTCTTTGGGTGGATGTGTCCTTCTGGACATCTTTCGTGGTTAATACCATACCCCCTTTCTCCTCCTCCGTTTTCCTTCCTGAGCAGCAGGTCACCAATCTCTGTTGCCTGGCCTGCTGTGTTGTGCCAGGGCTGTTAGCGGACCCTGCTGAGCCTGTCTGCTTGTTCTTGGTTTACTGCTTCTTTGGGCAGAAAGCTGGTCTGACTGGCGGAGAAATTCCTGTAGTCAGTGATAGATGACAACTTACATTGCACTCGAATAGAAAATTATGGAAGCAGAGATAAAGCTCTGTCACAGAGAGACTGCATGAACCGGAAGCCCATTCCCATCAAGTCAGTTCCGACTCTTAGCCATCCTGAATGCTTTGCTTAAATCCTAGGTCCCTAACCTTGCAATTCTTTAAGTGAACTTGAAGTAACTGTTCTCCATTTTTATCTTTCCAAATTAATAGCCATAGTTCTGTAATGTTTCAGAAGTCAGATTTCCTAGAAATCAAGCATGATATTCCATAAGGCATGTATGTAATCTGACCTTTTAGCGATGTAACTTATCTTTTGATCATAATGTTTCTATTAAGTGAAACAACAGTTTGTAATTAAGTCTTCCCTTTTTCGAAATGAAATAGGATAAGGGTACCTGACTCTATGAAATGTTGAAAACTTGTGTGATTCAGTGCGTCTCTAGATAGGGACATTTCATGTGTGACCTAGTTTACACACACAAAGCAGAGAAAGCACGTAGTAGTTTCTGTTTTCCTAATACCTCTGTTAAAAATTCTTCTTATAAAGTAACTATTACAGATTCATTCATCTTTTGTTTTGGTTTTGTAGGTCCAGTTTACCTACAAGAAAGAAAGTGTTCTTTCTCTTAGAAAATAAAATAAGAAATTTAGGGAAAATTTGTGTTGAATAAGTTTGCAACTAGAAACGGTAATAAAACAGTGGGATTTTAAAGCAATTGTAAAACAGTAGGATTTAAAAATTGCTTTAAATGCTTTCCTGATTAGAAATGATGTACAATTTTGTTGATTTTGCTAATATGTTAGTATGGGTGAGGACAGGTGGAATAAAAATTCCAAACCAGAAATTGTTGAAGTGGAATGAGGAGGAAAAGTAAAAGAATTGTGTGTAAATCCAAGTTTTTCCACAATCAGGGTAGAAGTTATATATGGTATTGTATGTATATATGTAAAATATACTAACTTCAGTTGACATTGATTTCTACACCTAAGATATAGCTGGCTCAGGAAATTGGGACCACTAGTGATAGGTGGATTTTGTTATTTCACTTTCAGGTTCAAAAGTCCTCAGCAGCTGGATATTGTCGCTAAGATGAAACCCAACGCTGTCCACTTTCTGACCTTTTTCATCACAGAATTTCCCTCTGGTATCCTCACTGGTTTTTAAGCATCCTTTCTGCCTTACACATTTGCGTATAGTTTTCTCTTTCATGAAATTCACTTCTTCTCCTCTAAAATCTTAACCTTTCCTCTAAAATTCAGCTCAAGAAGTGAACTCTTGATTGTGTGTTATTCTTTCATAAAGTTTTTATTTTACTGATTCCTTTTTGTGTATTCCACTGTCAGACTGTTCACTTTGGAAATGTGCCTCACACATCTTTGAGATTTCTGTGGCACCTAAGAATGTTGAACCTAGGTAGTAAATAGCTGTAAAATAGTCCCCCATCTAAATTTCAGTGTGAATAGAGAACCACCATAATATAACGCAACTGAGAAGTTATTTGGATTAGGACACTTTGGGCATGAATGGATATATACATAATAAGATCATACTTTGTTGTTCTCTGTACCTCAGCTGTTGATACTGCTGGTTTATCTTACTGTGTCAAGATGGCTGTTATCAAACCCAGACGGGTGTACTGTGGGACAAGGAAATTGCTTGTACTTGTTATAGCTCTGTAGGAAGATTTGCAATCATTTTGTTCCCCCGGCAGACTTTTGATTTGACTCTTGCTCTACTCACATTCCCCCTTTAATTTGCACTTTCTCTTAGGCTGCTTCCTGTCAGTGATGACCTGGAAGCTGTAGCCTAGGAAATGTTTATAGCTACTTCTTTTAGTAAAATGTGTTAAGGTTTAGAAAATTGAGAACCATGACTTTTTTATAACTCACTAAACAGCTCAGTATAAAAGTCTTTGAAT
The DNA here is from genome assembly GCA_028571685.1 of Heterohyrax brucei. Taxonomy (NCBI): domain Eukaryota; kingdom Metazoa; phylum Chordata; class Mammalia; order Hyracoidea; family Procaviidae; genus Heterohyrax; species Heterohyrax brucei. The sequence continues at coordinate 47,597,648 of CM053150.1, read as the reverse complement.
TTTGTATCCTTTCCAAAATACATTTGAATTGATTTGTGTGATGCTATTGTATGCAGAGGTAAACTGGGCAAAGAGTTTTGAAACTGATGATTTGTTAGAAGTTTCAGAGATCTATGTGACTTGGGATATTAATGTTTATCATGGAAAAAGTAATAGATCAGGAAAGATTTTCCATGTTACAGAAAAATTTCAAAATGAGTGAAAACTCAAGATGAAAAATTAGTAGCGTAAGTGCTAATAATATTTTAAAGTCTCATTAAATAATTTTTACATCCACTAGTATAATAGAAGAGGCTTGCAGGCTGGGTGAAAAGTAAGTTTGTTTCTTAGTCATACTTTTCCTAATTGTTGGCAAACTCTGGAAGGCCATAGTAATTTGGGGGAGAAAAGTTATTACTCATTTGTGATAGTCAAGTCAGGATATTATTTATGCCTGTGAAATAAAATCTGCATTTCCGTTAGAGCTGATGGATGAAATAAATACCTCTTCCCACATATAAGTGGTGTAACTCTTACCCATTACCCAACTCTGAAAAAAATATGATTGTTTCACATGTGCACGTTCAGTTCCTTCAGCATATTCTCCAAAAGTGAGAATGTTACAAGAACATTGGATTGTGTCTTGGAGGCCTGGGACAGTCTTTGCCACTCTTAAGTTACCCAGTGTTGAGTAAGTTAATCTTTTTGGAGCCTAAATACCATCGTCTGTAAAATCAAGTGCTGGATTCACTATGTGATCTTTAAAGATCTTTCTGGTTCCAAAGTTAAATGGTTTTTTTGGGCCAGTTAAATATTGTGAATAATGAGTCAGCGCTGCTTTGGTTTTCTCAGTCATTAGCTGATTACAGGGTTGGGAGACTCATGAACTCTTTTATACAATAAGTGTGCACTCAGTAGTAATATTAAATGGCTTTGGCCTGTGTGGTAATTAACTGTGCCGTGTGTAGGAGTGTTGATGACCTGAGAGAGTTAATGCACTGCCTTCTTTCTGCCCATAACAGGGAAATCAGCAGAAACCTGGATAGCCCCCCAAATCATTTTATGTTTACCTTTGAAAATTTGTTTTTGGACATTCATTTGAATATGGATGAGCCACAGATCAACCTCATAGAAATTAACACACTTTAGTTGGGATGGGTTCTTTTGGGATGCAGTTTCTTTCTGCTTCTCATAAACGATTTTTTCCTCAGTGTAGTGGCCAAGAGGATTCCTAGAGGATTGCTAGTGGTGGAGTTGCAAGTCTTTATATCTCCTTTCAGAGTGTGATAGACGAAATGAAATATTAAGAAGGCAGATCGTGAGGAAAGTACCAAGTGGGTAGTGAGTTGAAAAAATGTTAGAAACTAAGCAGGGAGAATACAAGAAATACTGTGTGCACACTTCTGAGGTTGCATGTAGATACTTTTTAATGGATAAGTTAAGTGCTGACTTTATAGACACCGAGAGGTATCTGAATTTTACCATGTTGAAAGTTTATGTATTATTTGGGTTAGGTTTGGATGGTAAAAACATGGTTTGACCATTAATTTAATTTGGATTATTTCTTAAATGCCTGCCCTACATATTTAAGTATCCAGTTTCCTATTTAGATCATGTAATTAGTAACTGATTCTGATTTTTTACCATAATACATTTTCCAGAATTCCACATGTTTATGGTTCACTACTGGAAAAATTCCTCCCTGACATCTGTTCTGAATTAGTTCCCTTTTCCAGTTATGTTTTCCTGTTTTGTCAGTTGTGATGAGAATAGAAAGCCATATTTTAAAGATATCTGCAGTTTAAGTTTAATACAGTCATAATAAGCTATCATACTTTCTAATTTTCTGAATATGATTGCCATATTTTAAATTCACAGGTTTTTCTTATTAAACCACTTTATGTTTTAATATGTATATTTAAAACAATGGAGTGATCTGGGTAAAATTTAAAATCATAGCTGTCAAATTGGCTTTTTTAGTGACTTCTCCATATTTCAAAAATTTGTCAAAGAAGGCTTCCATTTTCTCAAAATCATTTAAAATGTCTTCTTGTTTAAAGCATGGTAGACATATCCTTTGGATTAAACATTTTTGGCAGTGAATTTATTGAACATGTAGAGTACTTCTTGGCACAGAGTAGGTGCTCACTGCACGTTTGATGAATAAATGAAACCATTTTTCAAGAAGCGGTTTCTTTGTCCTTACCAGCCTGGTAGCCCTGTTAACTTTTCTGAGATAATTTTACTCAGGGATTAGTGACAAAGAGGCAGAGAAGGCCTGCTGTGCATCGCTGTGCTTGTCTTGGTACACCACACTGTCTGTCCATCAGAGCTCACTTGCAGAAGTGCAGAGACGTCTGGTTGTCCGTGATGAGGGCAGAACCCCTTGAGTTATACTACTCTGTGGCATCTGTTTGAACTAAGAACACACTGAGGTGTCCTATAGAATTGGTGCACCACCTGTTGCTACTCCAAGATGACTCTCTGGCTTGTATTTTTATTTGGATGTACCACTTCTGCTGTGATAGTTTCCTAAGATTGTATTTTTCCCTCATAACTGTCTGTGCCCTCGGCATATGCAACTTTCGTCAGTGAGTTCTTTGCCTCTAGTCATCAGATTGCCAACTATAACTCCCACTTTGCTTTCTAGTTTTGGATGCCAAGATTCATGGCCTTTAAGTGCAAAGTCAACTCTGTCACTGTAGACGGAAGAGCCCAAGTGTGGAGTATTAACTAAGAACTTGACTTATTCATGATTCAAACAACAAAATGTTTAGGCATGAAAAATCTTCCCTCCATCTCTGACCCCCATCTACTTCATTCCCATCCTTCCAAAATCTTTAAATACATAGCCAGTACAAATATAAATTCTGTTTCTTTTTCCTTGTTTATACAAATGGAAGCTTATTATATGCATTGTTCTACCTTTTTCACTTAACAGTGAATCTTGGAGTTTTTCCCTTGTAGTAGAAAGATAACCAAGATATATTTCACTTAATGTGTCTTGGAGAACTAGTCCCTGTATATCTAGTGTGTATATATAATAACTTATTTAACCAGTCTCATAATGGTGGGATGTGCAAAGTTTTCAATCTTTTTCTGTTACAAACAATGCTGAATAAATACTTTTGTCACATAGACTATTTCACTGGCTTGCAAATATATTTATGGCATAAATTGCTAGAAGTGGAATTGCTGGAGGGTATGTACTGGAGTAGTTTAACTATTATCACCAGTTGGCATCAGTTGACTCTGAGTTATGGTGACCTCATATGCGTCAGAATAGTGCTGCTAGAACTATGCTCCATAGGGTTTTCAATGGCTGATTCTTTGGTAGTAGGTTAACGGGTCTTTCTTCTGAGGTATCTCTGGGTGGACTTGCACCTCCAACATTTTGGTTAGCATCTGAGTGTATTAACTGTTTGTCTTACACAGGAACCCTAATAAACAAACAAACAAACAAATCCATTTGCCTTTGAGTCGATTCTGACTCAGTGACCCTATACAGTAGAGTAGACTGCCTGGTAGAGTTTCCAAGGAGCACCTGGTAGATTTGATCCACACACCTTTTGGTTATCAGACATAGCACTTAACCACTCCACCACTAGGGTTTCCAGGACCTCAGTAGTTTGTAAACCCCCCAAAACCAAACTCATTATCCTCTAGTCATTTCCACCCCATAGTGACCCTAGAGGACAGAGTAGAATTACCATATAGTGTTTCTACAGAGTGGGTGGTAGATTTGAACTGCTGACCTTGTGGTTAGCAGCCTTAACCACAGTGCCACCAGGGCATGATACCAAAGCAGCCAAACCCATTGCTATTGAGTTGATTCTTACTCATATTGACCCCATAGGATGGAGTAAAACTGGCCCGTAGAGTTGCCAGGGAGTGCATGGCAAGCTCAGACTGCCAACCTTTTTGGTTGCTAGCTGTAGCATTTAACTACTGTGCCAGCGGAGTTTCCACCAGGGCTTGACGGGTACTGCCAAATTACCCTCTTTAGGATTGTGCAGTGTATACCCTGTCAGAAAGTTACTCACATTCTTGCCAATAAAATATGTTATTGGACTTTTGGATATTTTCCAACCTGATAGATGAAAAATGGAATCAGTATAATTTTAGGACTCATTATGGCACAATAGTTAAAGCACTCAGCTGCTAACTGAAACGTCAGTGTCTCAAACCGTAGAAGAAAAGATTTGACCATTTGCTCCCATAAAGATTACAGTCTAGGAAACCCCATGAGAGAGTCCTACTGTCTCATACAGTGTTGTTGTGAATTGGAATCAGCTGGACCGCACACAACAACAGTTTGGTTTTAATTTCTGTTTCTCTTATAAGTGGGTTTGAACATTTTTTTTCATGTATTTAGGTACCATTTTTAGTTCTTTTTCTGTGAACTCTGTCTTAAATCTTTTACCTATATTAACCCTTTTGAATCTAAAAATCACTTTGTAGTTGCTGCTTATAATAGATTTGCCCGTTGTAATACTAGTTGCAACATTTCTTTCCCCTAATTTGTCATGTGCTATTTGTCTTTGCTCACGGTGTTTTTGTTGCATGTCCCCAAAAAACCAAACCCACTGCTGTGGGGTCCATTTTGACTCACAGTGACGCTACAGACGGAGTAGAACTGCCCCATATAATTTCGAAGGTGGAAATTGAACTCCTAGTGGAGCTGAACTGCCAGCCTTCTGGTTGACAGCTGTAGCACTTAGCCGCTATACCACTAGGGTTTTCTGTGCTGTATAAATTCAACAGAAAACCTAGTTGCATTTGTAGTCTTTGATCATCAGTGAGTACTTCAAGTCGTCTCTGCTTTCAGCAAGTAAAATTGTGTGACTTGCATACTGCAGGTTGTTACTGAGTCTTTGTCCAATCCTGATGCCCCGTTCTTCATGTAGTTTGGCTTCTTGGATTGTTTGCTCAGAATACAGATTGAATAAGCATGATGACAGGATACAATCCTAACATACATCTTTCCCGATTTTAAACCATGAAATATCCTCTTGCTCTGTTTGAACAGTGGCCTCTTGTCTATGTACAGGTTTCACATGAGCAAAATGAAGTGTTCTGGAATTACCATTTTCCACAGTGTTATCCGTATTTTTTATGATCTACCCAGCCAAATGCCTTTGTGTAGTCAATAAAATACAGGTAAGCTTCTGTACTACAGTCTTCAGTAGGGAATACATATTAACATAAAACAAAAATCTTCACGATGGACCAATGAGCAACATCATAATAAATGGAGAAAATATTGAAGTATTTCATTTTACTTGGGTCCACAACCAAGGTCCACAGAAGCAGCAGTCAAGAAATCGAATGATGTATTGCGTTCAGACAGAGCTGCAAAAAAACTCTTTAAAATGTTATAAAGCAAAGATGCCATTTTGAGGACTAAAGTGCAGCTGACTCAAGCCATAGTATTTTAAGTCACTTCATATACATGTGAAAGCTGGCCAGTAAATAAGGAAGACTGAAGAAGAATGGATGCCTTTGAGTTACGTGTTTGCGGAGAACATTGAATATGCCCTGACCTGCCAAGAGAATGAACAAGTCTGACTTGGAAGAAGTATAGTCAGAGTGCTCCTTAGAGGTGAAGATGGTAAAACTTAGTCTCATGTGCTTTGGACATGTTAGCAGGAGGGGCCAGTCCCCAGAGAAGGACATTATTCTTGGTAAAGTAGCCAGCCAAGTGCCGTCGAGTCGGATCCGGTAAAGTAGAGTGTCAGCAAAAAAGAAGACCTTCAGTGAGATGGATTGGTGCCATGGTGGCAGTGGTGGGCTCAAACATAGCAGTACTTGTGAGCATGGTGCAAGACTGTGCAATATTTTGCTCTGTTATTCATGGGATCACTGTGAGACAGTAACAACTCAGTGACATCTGACAACAGCTACAGTTGCATTTATCTTCTCTTGTGGCTTCTGGATTTTCTGTTGTAGTTTTGAAAGCCTTTCCTGGTCCAAAGTTATAAAAGAACTCTGTATGTTTTCTTCATTTACTTTTATGGCTTCGTATTTTGTATTTAAATTTTTGATCCATTTTTCTTAGTGTCTGGTATGAGAATAAATCCAGCTTTATTTTTTTCCAAACACCATTTATGATTATGCCATGTGTATGTTGTTTCTCTATATTGATTCACTACTTTGCTGTGGCTGAGTATGAATACAATTCTCTTTTCATTCTTACAGAACCCCCTCTTCTTTCATGACCAAGATGTTGTTCACCATACTGTCCTCCAGCTTTCCTCAGAAAAACCAACAGCCTAACAGCCTGTTACTATTTGAATGAATACAGGCTGCTTAGAAGGCACTCGAGGATCTTCTGTGGAGCAATAGCTAGTTAAAAAGAACCTCTAACTTGAGGGAGTTTCCTCAGAAGACTGTTCTACCCAGAGATGTCTTCTAACTTGCTGTAGCAGTGCTACCAAACTCTTTCAGAAGCTGAAGGTCCACCACCTGGGCTCATCATTTCTGTGGTCCAATTTTGATTGCTCCCTCCTGTGTTCCATATAAACTGATACCATCTTCCACCTCTACTTTGTTTGACACTCTGGGATATTAGGCATTAATCTACTGTAACTTAGGATAGGAAACAGTAGATGAAAAAAAAAAAAAGTGATGCTGGATTCTGCATCATGCAATGGCCAGCTCCAGAATGTAATTTAATGGGAAAGTGGTTGTAGATGAATGATTATGGGAAACTGCCTCTGTAATTTGAACACCAAGAAAATAATTTTTTCCCCCCTTTCATCTAGGGAATTTAGGGAAAATCCCAGCATTGCTGTACCTATGGGAAGGTGTCCAGGCAGACAGATGAAATTGAATTCACTTGGTATCTCTACTGGCTCTCTCTAAGCTAAATGGGCTAGGTTTATAGTCCTTCGTAAAATGCTACCACTTTCAACCATAGCCCCAAGTGATCTTTCCATCCTAAACTTGTCTAGACCATCTTTCCTTTTCTTAATTATTGACCCTGTGCTCTGGATCCTATTTGTTATCTCTGCATTCAGACTTTCTCCTGCTGCTGTAGCATACTCTTTGATTAATACCATTTTTTAAAATAGTGGTGAAATATCTACAGCATGACTTTTGTCATTTTACTCATTTTCAAATGTGCAGTCCAGTGGCATTAATCATACTTACAAGGTTGTGCAACCATCCCACTGTTTGTTTCCAAAACATTTTTATCACCCTAAATAGAAACTCTGTACTCATAAAGTGATAACTTGGTATGCTCCCATCCTCTGAGCCCATGGTAACTATTAGCCTACTTTTTGCTTTGTGCATTTATCTATTCCAGCTATGTCACATAAGTGAGAGTATATAATGTTTGTCTTTTTGTGCCTAGCTTATTGGCCTTCTGTGCCCACAAGCAGGTCTCTCTTTGGCCTTTGGCCCCATGGCCCTGTGGTCCTTTGGCCCTTTGGTTCTCTGAGCTTTTGGGGCCGGCCCACCCTCAGTCCTGCACAGACAAGTGCTCCACCAGTGAGTGTCCAGAGGCGCCATACCCTGCCAGCAAGTTTCCTGCTGGAAGACGCTCAGGTTTCTTGCTCTATGGGCTAGAAAGTCTGGTGTACTTGTTTCTCAATTCTCCTGCTGACGTTTCTCCAGAGGATGTGCTGTCTTCCAGCTTTTCTTTCTGGTAGTAATGAGATTCCCCTTTCTGCCTCTGGCATGGTTCATTTTAAGCCTATCAGGGTGGCAAAACTGACCAGTCCCCTTGTTTGGTTCCATTTGCTTTATTTGCATGGTTCTATCCCCCCACAGGGATACCATTCGCCTTATTTGAGTTTTTAGGAAGCTGCCCATTCACCTTGGTGGGCCACACACACCTTATTTACATAGTTCCACAGTTATTTGGTGAGAGTTACAAGATCATGGTGAGAATGTTCATACAAAGCAGTCCATTATGTAGCACAGTCATATGGCAGTTCTGTCTTTGAGTTTTTGAAAAACCACCAAACTGTTTTCCCCAGAGGCTGCACCATCTGACATTCCTACCAGCAACGGATGAGGGTTTGGATTTCTCTACATCTTGCCAACATTTGGTATTTTCTATTTTTTTTCCAAATAATGGCCATACTAATGGATATTTAATTAATATCATTTCAACTTAAGTTTATCTTGACCAAACTCAATTTAGTTGAAAGCCAACTAATCAATTTGGGCAATTTAGTTAAAACATGATTTGGTAAAAAACTAATGTCCTAAATTACTAGTTTTGAGCAGTGATAATTTTAGTGTATCATAGGGTAATTAAACACTTTGACCCATTTTTATGGCTTTTTCTAATTTTTCTTCTTATTTCAAAGTAATACTTAGCTACAGCAGCACTTGAATTAGTATAAAGAAATGAAAACAACCTAACTGCTCAAGAATAGACAAATAGTTAGGCAAGCTTGCACTTAACTACAGGATAGTACAAGATTAATTGGAACAACTAACATCTAACAATAAAATTAAGTTTCCTTTTATTCTTCCCTCCTTATTAAAAAGGCTGTGCATGTACAGTACAGAGTACTCAGAAAAATACAGATAAGGAATAGAAGGACAAAAAAAATCCCATAAATTAACCAAGGAATAATCACTGTTTTCCTTCTCTGTTTTTGCATGTGGTTTATACACAGAAACTGAATACTGTTTGCAATCTGCCATAATTCTCTCATTACAGGATAGTCACATTTGTCTAGGATTAGGTTTTCTGTCCTTTTTGCTTGTTGTTTTGCAACTGTGGACTAGCTCACCTTTAATTGATAATAGATTGCTATTCTCTTTTGGCATAGTAGTTAGAACTATGGCTGCTAATGAAAATGTTGGCTGTTTGAATCTACCAGGTGCTTCTTGGAAACTGTGGGGCAGTTCTGCTCTGTTCTGTAGGATTGCTATGAGTTGGAATTGATTCAGTGGCGCTGGGTTTGATTTTGTTATGTTTTGTCTTCAGTCCTTCAGTCTTGCACAGGCTCACTTTCAGCTTGGTCCCTCAAGTTCTCTGCCTTTTGTGTAAGTGAGGCAGGTTGTAAATGAAGCCATTCTGCCCAATGTGTCTGTGGAGCTCCTTAAGGAGACAGGTTTCAGAATTCCCATGGAGCTCTGAACTCTCTGATTATATATAATTTTTCTTTTTTTATTCTTAATGTATGTTATGTGCACCTGTCAACTGGATGGATCAAATGAAGAGAAGCAAGGGATTAAATGGAGCCCCCACCGAAATGAAAGTAAGTCATTGTAGCAGAGACATCCTTTATCATTGGAGGGAAGTTGTCCAAAGAGATTTGCTTTTAAACAGGATTGGAAAACATATGCTACATATTGGGTGCAGACCTGTGTCTAAAGTTGTTGCTGTTGCAAGGTGCCATGGAGTTGGTTCCAGCTCACAGTGACCCTACATATAACAGAAAGAAACACATGACCCTACATACAACAGAAAGAAACGTTGCTTGGTCGTGTTCCACTCTCACAGTTGTTGCCGTGTTGAGCTCATTGTTGCAGTCAGCATCTCGTCCATCAGTCCATCTCATCAAACATCTTCCTGTTTTTCACAGACCTGCTGCTATGTCAAGCATCATGCCCTCCAGGGACTGGTCCAAAGTAGAGAATTGAAGCCTTGCCATTTTCTCTTCTATGAAGCATTTAGCTGTACTTCTTCAAAGACGTACATTTGGTTTGTGGTTTTCCATGCTATGCTAGTGTCCTTTGCCTACACCATAGTTCAGAGGCATCAGTTCTTTGTTGATCTTCCTGATTCATTGTCCAGCTTTGACATGCATGTGAGGTGATTGAAAATACCATGGCTTGAGTCAGGTGCACCTGGGTCTTCAAAGTAGCCATCTTTGTAATATTTGTAGGAGGTTATCTTAGTCATCTAGTGCTGCTGTAACAGAGATGCCACAAGTGGATGGCTTTAAAAAGAGATACTTTGTCACAGTCCAGTAGACTGTAGGTCCAAACTCAGGGCATCAGTTCCAGGGATAGTCCTTCTCTGTTGGCTCTGGAGGAAGGTCTTTGTTTTCAGTCTTCCCCTGGACTGGAAGCTTCTGAAGTGCATGGACCTGAGGCCCTTTCCAAAGCACATGGTCTGTTCATGGCACTGCTTGTTTAGTGATACGAGGTCCCTCAATGACCTGCTAGCTTCTATGCATAGTATCTTTTGCCTCAAGGTACAATACAATCTAGCATGGTGAGTCCTGCGCTGACAGCACAACCATTGCCTGTCCTTCCTCACTAACATCCTAGAGGCAGGGTTTGCAGCCTGGAGGAACAGTCACACAGTTCCAGGAGTCGTGGCCTAGCCAGATTGTTCCAGGTTTACTGGAGGGACACATTCAATCCATGACAAAAGATTTTATTGCATATTTGCCCAGTGCCTTGCATAGTTTGATTTCTTGGCTGCTGCTTCCATGGGCAGTTATGGGGCTATTTCCCACTGAGTCCAGTGGAAACTGTTGTGTGCCTTTATTCCTCATTGGCCAAAACATGTCATATGTCACTCCTAACCTCTTAGTGAAAAGGGAAATGGGATTAACCATGACTGCTTAAACTAATCATCTGGGCTGAAATGAATGCTGGAGAAACAATCACCATGACTATACAGTGGGCAATTTATAACAGGTATTATTGTGATATTATTTTTACTCTGTAACAAACCTAAAATTTAATTACACTGTTGTCATGATCTTAATTATAAAGAATGTGATTTTGTGACTGGCCTGAGATTCAGACACTTGCTTAGTTCTCATGTTTATCATCATAAGCTTATTTATAAGATATAAAACATTCTACTGTAACTTTTTGGTCAACTTACCACTAAAAAAAAATACTTGAGTGCAGCTGTTTAGAGTAAAAATGGTAAAAAGGTTTGTCTACTATAGCAATCACTACTGGATGTAGCTACCCAGAGTGTAGCTGCAGTGTGCAAACTGTGCAGTGTTGTATACAGTGTGCAGACTGTTAACTGCTTGACTACTAACTGAAAGATTTAGTGGTTCTAAACCACCCAGAGGATTCTCAGAGGAAAGATCTGGCAGTTTGGTTTTAGAAGTTCACCGCCATAGGAAATTTGTTGTTAATGCCTGTCTAATTTCTTTCGCAGTGTTGTTGTGATTCAAATGAAATAATGTGAACATTACAACTGATATTTTTGGCATACTCAGGTTTGGTTAGATCTTGTGATTATTTTTCAGTGAAGTACATCAAAGTGTTTAGAATCAGATCTGTATAGCTTGTTAGTCTGTGAACAGGGATTGGAGTATGCTGTGGAGTGCATAATACAGATTGGTACTTTGGTGGCAACCTAGGGCCTTACAAGGAAGAAAGGGGGAAGTAAAAGTCAGAATGTTGATCCGCAGGTAACCGCCAATTCTGCTAAGCCAAATTAGGGGAAAGAAAAACCAACAGAAGAAACACCCCCTCTAGTGGCAAGGGGCCAGATTCTACACTTGGTTGCTAAGATGGGCAGCTGGAGAAAGGATGACTTCTTGAGATATTTCTGAAGTTTATTGAGAAGAATCTTGAAGATCTAAAGTTGGAATTCTTAAGGAAGATCTCTAGCTCAGGTTCTATTTATCAACAGAATTAACACATTTCACAGAATAATATCTTGGCACTTGTGGAACTGATTGTCTCAAAAATGTAGAGGTTATGATTGTTGAAAGAGGTCCATAGTTTACTTTTAAAGATAACAAAAATTGGGAAACTATTGTTGCTGAGCTTCTGATTGGCTTGAGATAATACAGAAGATACCATTTGCAGGGCACCTGGTGCCTATATTTAGCATTGTTGATAATGCCTTAGAGAATAGTATTCATCTCTATTCTTACATGGCTATGGATTTCATAAGTATTATTTTGGGGTTGAAATTTTTAGTGGAAATTCTGAGAATCAGTTGTTTGCTTTGTATCTCTGAAGGGATTCACTTGCCACTTATGGAAAAAAAAACCTGTTGTTGTCCAGTTGATTCTGATTCCTAGTGACTAGAGATTTTTAAGGAGTGGCTAGTGGATTCAAATGTCTAACCTTTTGTTTATCAGCAAGCACTTACCCATCGTGCCTTACCTATGGAAAGGTGGTGAAATTAAGTACATTAAAATGTCATAGTACCTACAATACAGTGGCCTGGTGGGGATGCCTAATGCATTCTTGAGGGGCATCTCAAGAATATGTGCTGTTAATTATGATTATAAGTGATCATTACGTTTATGTATCTTAAAGTTCATTGATGTTTTTACTGTTTCTATTTCTTTAGGGAAGAAACTTTATAAGTATATCCTCTGAAGAGGCAAAATTTCAGAGAATGACATTTTTCTTTATGGTACTTTGTGTTAGGTATAAGGATGATTTGAATGCCATTCAACACTGATAACAAGAATGACTAAGGCATGAGAAAATAAATTATGATATAAGACTATATTATCAAAATGGCATATATTTAAAAATTCTTTAATTGTGCTTAGGTGGAAGTTTATAATCCAAGTCAATTTTCCATGTACAACCCCAAGCACCTGCCTGCCTGCAACTCTGTCTGCTCTCCTTACCCTGTGACAGCACATTCTTCCTTTCTGCTCTTTACTTCCATTAGCCACTCAACCAGTACTTCCCCCCTCCACTCTCTCCTCTCTCCTCTAAAAAACCAGTAGGACAGCCTCATATATATCAAACCATAAAGTACATACACCACCCATGTCACTCTGTGTCCCCAAGTCCAGTCCATTCTTTGTCTGGAGTGTTGGCTTCAGTACTGGTTTGAACTCTGGGCTAGCAGCAAGTCTAGGGGCCATGCTGTAGGAGGCCCTCCAGGTTATCAGACTATCAGTTCTGGTCTTTGTTTAATAGAGTTCTTGATCTGCACACCTCTTTTTCTTGTGCTGTGTCAGGAACTGAACATTGTGTCCACTATACAGGCTGTCTTTGGTGGTGATCAGACACGATCTAGTTCTTCTGGTGTCATGCTGATGTAGCCTCTCAATCATATGACACTTTGCATCTCCTGGGCTCATTTTTCCTGGTGTCTTTGATGTTCCCGGTTGTCATCTGTTCCAGGTGGGTTGGGACCATTTGATGTTCCTCTGATGACAGCTTATTGGCTTTTAAGACCCCAGACACTACTCACCAGTATGGGGTGCAGAAGACTCTCTTCATAGCTTCATTTTTAACATCAAATTTCTTTGCCTTGAAGAAATTTGAAACTTGTAGTAGATAGTCTCTCCACAGTTTAGAATGTGTTTGGTGAAGTTTCTTGGGAATTGTATTGTTGTTGTCAGGTGCTGTTGAGTTGGCTCCAGCTCACAGCAGTCCATATGGAAACAGAATGAAACGCTGCCCTATCCTGTGCCATCTTCAGAATTGTTGCTGTGCTTGTGTCTGTCATTGCAGTCACTGGGTCAGTCTGTCTTGTTGAGGGTCTTGTCTCTTTCACTGACTTCACCAAGCACTGATGTCCTCCGTTGACTGGTCCCCCCTGATAACATGTCTAAAGTGCATAGACAGCGTTCTCTATCCTTAACCTCTAAGAAGCATTCAGGCTACTCTTCTTCCAAGACAGATTTGTTCATTCTTCTGGCAGACCATGTTATATTTAGTGTTCTACATAAGCACCATAATTCAAAGTCATCAGTCCTTATTCATTGTCCAACTTTTGCACGCATGTGAAGGAGTTCAAAAGACTATGGCTTGGGTCAAGTGCATGTTGGTCCTCAAAGTGACATCTTTGTATTTTAACTTTGTGAAATAATAATGGAAAAATTCCATAGAAAACATTATACATGGATGAAGTGGATTAGTTATGAAATTAATTTTTGTTCATAGCTTGTGGAACTGGTATCCTTAGTTGATGTTTCTACTTCATAAATATACTTTATTTCAGGAAAGAAGAACTAGGTCTGGCACTAGATCAGGTCCACGTATTGGGGAAAACCAGAAATAGAAGGAAGAGGTTATCAATGTGTTCATTCTTAGCTGAGGAAAATTTGGTATGGAATAATTAACGTCAGCTGGAGAAAAAATTATGATTTTGTTAAATGAGTTCACAGATATTGTTGAAAGTAAATAGGCTAGAACTTATTTAATGTATATGGGGACACTAAACCAATTAGATGATGTTCTTACTGAATTAGTGTGACAGTAGTAGAAGATATCTGGAGGGAAGTGAAATAGATGACAAGGTTAGTAATAATTAGACCTTCCATTAAATCCTAGTACCAAAGAGGTATTATGTACATTAGCGACAGCTTAATTCTATAAATAAAATTTAAAATTGATACAAAGTCCGCATTGCTAAAATTAGCTCACTTTGATTTGTGTAAAGAGTTGCAGCAAGTGGGATTGAATAAACAAGGCTCCAAAGCCTCATTTGAAATTCTAGATAATGTTTAAGAATTCATATTTATATAGGATTTTACAGTATTTTGAGTGTTCTTACATACACAGTCTCATTTGAGTCTTGTAATAACTGTAGGAAATAGTGGGACAGATTTGATTATCCTTTTTTTTTTTTAAACAACAGAGTTGAAGCCCAGAGAGGTTAATAGACTTTCTAATGAGCAAACAGGGACTGAATGACAGGAGCAGAAGCCAGGGCTTCCTACCAAAATGCCTTTTGTCCTCTGTATTAGTTTCCTGTTGTAACAAATTACCACATACATGGAGGCATAAAAGAGCAAAAATTTATTCTGTCACAATTCTAGAGGCCAGATGTCTGAAACCAAGGTATGTGTGGGCAGGGCCACACTCTTTCTGGAAGCTCTGAGGAAGAAACTTGTTCTTTCCCTCTTTCAGCTGCCTGTGGCTGTTGGCATTCCTTGATCTGTGAACTCATCACTCTCATCTCTGCTGCTGTGATCACATGAGCTCCTCCTCTTCTGCTCTGTGTTGTCTTCTGTCTCAAATCTCTACCTTTCTAAGGACATTTGTCATTAGATTTAGGGCTCACCTAAATAATCCAAGATGATCTGCTCATCCCAAGGTCCTTAATTATATCCACAAAGACTTTTTTTTCCCCCAAATAGGTTCATAGCCACAGGTTCCAGAGATGAGAAAATGGATGTGTCTTTTGGGGACTGTCCTTCAGCCCGTTACAATTACCACACCATTGAAGTCTATGTTTTCCTTTCAGAATAGAGAAATAAGCCTGTCTTTGAAGATGAGCAAATCTGGGGAATTTTTAGCTAGTATGTAGAGAGTCCAGGAGTCCTGGTGGCACAGTGGTTCAAGTGCTTGGCTACTCACTAAAAGATGAGCAGTTCAAAGCCACTAGCAGTTCCAGAGAGGAAAGGTGTGGCAGTCTGCTTTCATAAAGATTTACAGCCTTAGAAGCCCTATAGAGAAGTTTACTGTGTCCTATAGCATTGCTATAGTCAGA
Organism: Heterohyrax brucei; assembly: GCA_028571685.1. NCBI lineage: Eukaryota > Metazoa > Chordata > Mammalia > Hyracoidea > Procaviidae > Heterohyrax > Heterohyrax brucei. The sequence goes on along the minus strand of CM053150.1, from coordinate 47,582,308 downwards.
ATCTACTCCATGGCAATGCTTTTTTTTTTTTTAATGTAGAGATCAGTAGAGATCATGCTGCAAATTGAAGTATAGTGACTTACTGTGTGCTAGCCTCTTACATGTGTTAGATACCACTTCCAACTAGCCTTAGAAGCAAAGTACTATCATCATATTGTAAAGATTGTAAGTAACCTGCCCAAGTTCATACCAAGATTTGAACCCAGGTAATCTGACTTCAAAGCCTATACTTTGAACCATGTCCAGTGCCATCTGATATTCATTTGTAAATAACTTGTTTTTTCTTTCTTTTGGAAGCTCACATCTTTTCCTTTATTCTTAAAATTCAGAATTCCGTCAGGTTATGTCTTGGTGTATGCCTTTTCCCTGCTACCCATCTGTCAGTTTGTTGTAAGGGTGTGGGAGACCCTTGGTGGACGGATTGGCACAGTAGGCACAACACTGGGCCCAGACGTGCTGGTGATGGTGGGGATGACGCAGGACCAGGAAGTGCTTCGTTCTGCCATAAGGTCACCATGAGTTAGAGTCGACTTGGCAGTAGCTAACGACAGTGTGCCTTTTTTCATTTAGCCTGTCTGGCACTCAGTGAATCCTTTTTACCTAACAACTGTAGTCTCCTACTGAGGGAAATTTGTTTGCACCAGGTCTGGACAACTGATTTCTATACAGCCCTTGCACTTCTTCTTGAATTTGTTTTATCTGTAATTAGGCCTCTTATACCTCTAGTTCTCTCTCATTTTCGTTCAGGATTTCCATTCTTTGTATTTTTGCTCTGTCTAGTTTAATACTCATTTGCTTTTCCAGATAACAAATTTGTCAGAAGGATCTGTTCTATTTTTTACTTTCTCAACTTAAATTTAAAATTTATAAATCATGTTTACAGAATTACCCTATGTATTATTTTGTTCTGGTTATTTGTGTTCAGTGTATACAAAATACCATAACCAAGTAAACATGGTTTGTTTTAGGAATGGAAGGTTATTTGAGCATTAGGAAATATTAATGTCATGTATCACTGTACTAGATCAAAGGAGAGAAATCTTAGGATAGCTTCCAAAGTTACTGCAAAGACATTTGATAGATCAATATCCATTCTGATTAAAAACAAACAACGGACAGCTCTTGGAGATCCAGGAAATAAAGGATACTTTGTTAACAGTTAACGTCATACTTAACGTTGAAGAACTTGAGCCACACTTCCCAAGTGTGTTTCATATAAGAAAAGGTAATGCAAGAAGTTGTAATAACAGCAGGGGCTTTAATACAATAGAGTCATATTTATCCCATGTCCATTGTGGAAGTTTCTGGTTGATAAACAGTTTTTCTCTGTATAGTCAGTCAGTGGTCAGATTCCTTCCATCGAGCAGATCCACCATTGACCAGGGACCTGAAATCTGCTTCCAGCTGGTGGGAAGGTAAAAGAGGAAAGGGTGGAGAATGCACCCTTCTTTACGACCTTGTCTTGAACATGGCATGTTACTTTCGTACACATTCCATTTCTGCAAGGTGTGTGTAGGGGCTCTGGGGGGATGGGAACAGGAAATGGTATCTGGGCAGCCACAGGCAGGGAAATAGACATCTTCATTTGTAGCTGGGAAGAGTGGAAATTAGGACCACCTGAATAGGAGGCACTTTGATAAAAATCTATGAAATTTTAAAATATACACTTCCTTTAATCTCAAAATTTTAGTTCTAACAATTTCTCCTACAGGCATATTCATAAAATGTGTACATAGTTACATTTTAAGAGTATATTTAGCAATGTTGTAATAGAAGCTTGGTAATTTCCTGAAAGTATATCAAAGAGGACTGGAAAGATTAATTAATTATATACCTGTACAGTGGAACACCCTGCAGCCAGTAAGTACAGCACATGGGGGAAGAACACTAATTTAGAGAACTGTATATATACTAGTGCTGTTTATTTCAGAAGAGGAATTATGTATATATGTGCTCATATATTCATAGAATATTTGTGGAAGGATCAGAAGAGACTGGCTAACAGTGATTGCTTCTGGTTAAAACTACAGTGAGGCATGCGGTGGGAGAGACGTGTTTGCACCATGTACTCATCTGTACCTATGCAAATAGATATAAGTCAGTTGTAGAAGTACAGTAATTAACATGAAGAGATGGTTGTAATTGCCTGAAAACAGCTTACTTAAAAGAATGTACATATGGTCTCATTTTTATAATTTTATAATAAATAAAATGGCATATATAAAACATTATAGTGGTTTGTGGTGGTATGCTGCTTATTTTTTAAATTTTCTATGATGGATGTGTATCACTTTTGCAATTTAAAGAGATTCTGATAATAAGTACAGTGAATGCTTTTCCTGGGAGTTTCAGTTGACCCCTTTTTCTGTTAGATTAGTGGCTGCCTCCCTTTTGCTGCTGCATGACATTTTTCATACATTTATCACACTCTGAAATACAGTCTTGTACACATTTACCTCACCTACTTCATAAGCTCTTTGGGGACCTGGGTCATAGCAAATGTATCCAGGCACCCATCCCTTGTAGCGCCTAGAACACAGTAGGTCTTACAAGTGTACAGTAAATGCCCAGTTGGCACTCCAGACAGGGAGCACAGTGTAATGAAAGTGCTTGTGCATTTTTGTGATGAGCCCTGTATTCAGTTTTACCAGATAGCACTAATTCTTTTGTAGATGCCAGTGGCTTATTGAACCAAAAAAGAAACTGAACCTGTTGCCATCAAGTGGATTGTGACTAATGAAGACCCCATGTGTTACAGGGTAGTATTGCTGTGACCTTTATGGAAGGACACCATCAGGACTTTTCTTGTGCGATGCTGCTGGGTGGGTTCACAGCACTTAGCCTTTAGGTTAGTAGTGGGGTGCAAACCATTTGTTTCTCACAGTGAAGCACAGCGTATGGCCCAAAGGATTTCCTTTCTACAGTGACATGGGTTATTTCTAGGGCCCTCTGCATTCTGAATCAGTCAGTGGGCCTATTGTAGAAATATATGAAGTAAAAAAAAATGGCGTAAAGTTAAAAAATAAACTTTTTTTAAGGATAGCAGTAGGAATAATCAAACTGCTGATGACATATGGTCTCTGCATATGGTCTCTGGTTGGTATTATTTAGAGCAGTCTCTTCCTATTCCTTCTGTATTATTTTTCACTGTCTATTTCTGTTCTTTTGTCACAGACCTTTGTACACATAGCTGTGTCGTGTGGTGTGGATAACCAAGGGTCAGTTATGAATGAGTAAGAAAAAAATACAAAATAGAATTGGAGTAACATTTCTAACTGAAAGTTGCTTGAGAATAGATTGAATATTTGATGTTTTGGATCTCTGCAGTTTGCAGTTTCATTGCTACTGTGTCATTAGCATCCATTTATCTTTCCTATGTGTAGCTACAGAGGCCTCCTTATCGTGCCCCAAATGTTCCTTTTAGGGTCTTGCATCAAACCTTTTCTTATTGGGAGGTCTTCTGCATATTTCCATTGATCCAAGTTCTGCATCCTCATAAAGTGCCAGTTCCGATGCCACCTGCTTAAAGCAGTCATTACTGGCACTCCCAGACCATTTCTCTCATCTTGGCATTACGTTGTCATACCTCTTATTACAACACTAGTTACAGTTTGTTCATCATGCTGCATATCTTTGTTGAATGTGAATACTTTGTTCTGGGAGCTAGGATAAGAGAACAAGTATGTTCTTATGAAGCCTACAGAATAGTGAAGGAGGAAGCTAAACGAAGTGATTTCAATAAAATGGAGTAAGTGTATTATGTATGAATTCTCTGAGATCATGGAGAAGGAGCATCTAATGGGATGAATAATTCCTGAAAGAGTTAGTTAGATATTGAAGGTGAAGAAAAAGAGGCAGAGAAGGGAATTTTCCAGATTGATGGAACAGCAGGTTGTAGGTTATGGAAGTGTGAAATATATAGCACATCTGTGGAATAAATGGGGGAAGCGGCGGGAGATGAGGCCAGGTAGGCAGGAAGGGGCGGACTCGGGACTTGTACCATGCTGAGAATGTGAGCCTTTTGCAGAACCCTCAAAGGAAGTAATGGAGGGATCGATACACCTAAGCCTTGAATTCTGTGAGATTCTTGAGGAACAAGCCTTATGTGTCACTGTATTACCTTAGCACCTAATATGTGCTTAATACACCATTGAGGTTCAGTAAAATTGAACTGGATTTCCTGAATATGGCTGTGATCTCTTAAAGGAATTGATTTATCTGAACTAATACAACACTAGTGAGAGTGTTGAACAGTAATTGTGCTCTACCAAATCTTTAAGCATTATCTTACCTAATCCTTGCAACTTCCCTATGTGGTAGGTATAGTGGCTTAGAGGGCTTAACTGAGGGTACTGTAGCGTAAGTAAGGCTTCTTGGGTTTGAATTACAGCTTGGTCACTTAATAATTTTTGGCCTGAAAGTTATGACCCAGTTTCCCAAACTGTAAAACAAGAATCCTGGCTATCTGCCTTTGAAAAGTTACGTTCTTGAAAACCCCACAGAGCAGTTCTGCTGTGCCTACACTGGGTCACCATGAGTTAGAATCAATTCCATGGCAACTGAAAACAACAAAGGTGGTAATAATGGCACCTATCTCATAGGGCATTAAAATTAATGATATAATGCATGTAAGGAGGCTGGCTTTATACTTGCTATGTGATTATATGTTTGATAAACATAATTCTTAGCTGTTATTTGAAACGTGCCTCAAAGTCACACGACCAATTAGTGGTGAAGTCTAGGGTGAACAAGGCAATCTGATGTCAGAATTCACACTCTTTAATTACTCTATTAAGCTGTAACTGCTTATAGTGACATGATTACACATTTATGGATTCTAAAGCAGTGAAACAAAATACTTCCAGTCAACATGGGCAATACCATTTGGGATAGAGGGTTCTTCTTCTCTAAACTATTCCACTTAAAGAATTATTCATTTGCTACACTGATTGCATGTTGGGAATTGAGAAATACATCTGTGTGATTGAGGTGTCATTAGTTCCAGGCTCATGATGCACATGGCTGCTGAAACTGGAGACTGTCTTACAGAAGTCTCCCTTTAGGAGTCGATCTGCTGCTAGTGCTGACATCTGGCATACTGTACCAAGTCTTGTTACTCTGTTCCCATTCCCATACTCCCTTGATTTTTCCAACTTTAGGACCCAAGTGGGAGTCTTACGTTGGAGGATGTTGTGCAAACCACATGCGTAAAGAAAATAATTTACATTTTTCCTTTCTTAGCTTCTGGAACATCAGTGATTCCGTCCTCCCACTTCTATTGGGCAGAAATTGAGGTATTCTCCTTATGCTCCCTCATCTTCTCCAAAACCCACCACACACACACACACACATGCACACACACCGCGTTTCCTGCCATACGTGTCAGAGCAGAACTACTTTTTTTTGTTTGTTTCTGATTCAAGGACCCAACAACAGACACAGTCTTTGGTAATACAGGAGTTCATGAGCAATTTAGTTTTCCTTTTCTACTCCCATCCTTTCTACTCATGACTGTTTTATCTCTTTATTTCTTGTACAATTCCTGGTATATAGTAGACATTTGTCTTAGTTATATAGAGCTGCTATAACACAAATAGCACAAGTGGATAGCTTTAACAAAGATAAGCTTATTTTCCTACAGTCTAGTAGGCTAGAAGTGTGAATTAAGAGTGCCAGCTCCAGGAGAAGGTTTTCTGTCTCTGTCAGCTCTGGAAAAGATTCTTGTCATTAGTCTTGGTCTGGGAGCATCCTGGTGCAGGAATCTCAGGTCCAAAGGACTTGCTGTGCCCCGGGTACTGCTTTCTTTATGGTATGAGGTCCCAGTGTTTCTCTGCTGGCTGCTGTCTTTTATATCTCAAAGACATTGCCCTAAAACACTAATATTGTATATCTCATCAATATAACTGTTAGTAAACCATCTAATTTCATCATAGTGATAGAATTTAAAACACTGAAGGAAATCACATAAAATGTTAGAGAAACACACAATAATGGAACTGATAGCTAAGTTGACAAATATTTAAGGGGGACAGAAATCCATCCATGACAGCGTTCAATAAAATTTTTGAAAAAAAAATGACAAGGAAGATGCTCTGTGAATTTAATCCCTTGTTGATATAGAAAAAGGTACAGATAAAATCACCTTGCTTTAAACTTTGACAAGAGCAGAATATTCTTAGCAAATGGTTCCTGCCTTCACCTTGACTGCAACATTAAGGCTCCCATGACTTCTCTATTTATTTGGTTACCCTGGGTATAGCTCTGGGTAGTAAAGAAACTGGGTGGATAGCTTAAAAGTATTGAAGGAGATCTGTAGGTTGGAAGCATGTTTGTCCTCTGGTAATGGTTATTCCTCAGAGTTCATTTGGAATGTTTAAGACTTCACAATGGGTAAGGTTTCCAGATTTAAGACCATAAAGGAAATTAATAAACCGCAGTAGGCATACTAATTGTTGGAAAGGAGTAGGGAGAAAATAAACCAAGGGAAGTAGGAGGCATCTGGAAAGCATAAGATCATTGCTTTAACTCACTTTCTAGATTTAAAATCTCCTTGGAAATCGCTGGATTTCACTGGCCTCCAACCAGGAGGGCAGCCAACCTAGTTCTCTTAGTTTCTAGTCTTTGAATCTCCTGATTACATCATCAGTTGTATTTGAAACTGTAGTACTCTCTCCTGTTGTCTTCCTGTCCTAATTTACTTACACACTTTTTTCTCCCTTCCCCTTAACTCTACTAAATAGTTAGAATTTTTATTTTAATTAGTTCAAATTTGTTGACATCACTTGCTGACCAGAGCTCTAAAGCCTGCAAATAATAGCTATAGATACCTGGAGCCCATCTTTTTAGGGTAAATAACCATCATTCTGGTATCTGAAGAGCTCAAAATATGTAGACTATGATGCTGAGACACACTTCCCCCACCCTTTATTAATTTTCTGAGGAAAGCTTTAGAAATGTGGAAAAAAAAAAAAAAAGCCGTAAAATTTAGGATCCGATACTTGCCTAGTTTAAAGTCAACAAAAGTGTGCCATCAGGGTTGTATCCTTTCACCATGCTTATTCAGTCTGTATGCTGGGCAAGTGATCTGAGAAGCTGTGTGATACTCAGAAGAACAGGGCATCAGAATTGGAGAAAGGCTTACTAACAACTTGTGATATACAGATGACACAGCCTTGCTTGCTGAAAGTGAAGAGGGCTTGAAGTGTTTACTGATGAAGATCAAAGATCACAGCCTTCAGTATGGATCGCAGCTCAACAAAAAGAAAACAAAAATCCTCACAGCTGGACCAATGAGCAACATCATGGTAAACGGGGAAAAGAAGGAGGTTGTCCAGGAATTCATTTTCCTTGGATCCACAGTTAACACCAATGGAAGCAGCAGTAAAGAAATCAGATGATTTATTGTGTTACGCAAATCTCCTACAAAAGACGTTTTCAGAGTATTGACGAGCAAGGATGTTACTTTGAGGACTAAGGTGTACCTAACCCAAACCATATTTTCTGTCACCTTGTGTGCATGTGAAAGCTAGGCAATGAATAAGGAAGACCAAAGAAGAATTGGCACCTTTGAATTATGGTGTTGGTCAAGAATATTGGATATACCACATACTACCAAAAGAACAAATAGTCTTGGAGAAGTAAACAAAATTGTCCTTAGAAGCTGGGATGGCTAGACTTTATCTCATGTACTTTGGACAAGTTATCAGGAGAGACCAGTTTTTAGAGAACATCTGGCTTGGTAAAGTGGAGGGTCAGCAAAAAACAAAGAAGACCCTATACGCGATGGATTGACACAGTGGCTGCAACAGTAGGCTCATATGCAGACCAAACACTGGGAGGATGGCACAGGGTGGGGCAGTGTTTCATTCTGTTGTACTCGAGGTTGCTCTGAGTCAGAAATGACACCTAACAACAACAAAAAATATCTTCGCTTGAAAATCCAGATTCTTGTTTATTCTGGGCCATGAGACTGTACCAGTAGACTATCCAGACATGTTCAGAGCAGTGAATCTGGTTCTTCAGGACTTCTGTTGGTGCTGAATCTGATACAGTATACTGCAATATGAGGAAAGAGTCAACATGTATGCAAAGTGAAGAGCATCTCTGTCTAAAGCACAAGAACCTTGTGTACATCTCTCTCTCTCTCTCTCTGTGTGTGTCTAACCTGGAGGTAGTCTCCAAGACTTCAAGTGAAGCATTGAATTTGATGGCTTCCACATCCTAATATGGTTACTGCCTGTTCAGTTTCCAAACCTCTACATTACTCTGTACTCCTTGACCCACTCCAGCAATTAGAGGATACAATGCATAACACAAAATCTGGACTTGGGCACCACTGAGGTCACTTACAATTTCTAGGGAATTGGAAGGTTGTAAGCCTTTGGGATACACCTGGGAAACCACAATCACACTCAACTATGTATTTCATCTTATTAGGCCTGTGGACTTGAAAATCTAAGAAAACCAGGTCTTCACCCGTGGAGGGAGGCGATGTGTTACTATCTTATAAGAGAACACTATACCCCAAGCACTGGAATACATGTCTTTTACAAGGGTTCAGAGAATGTTCACCAACATAGACCATATTGTGGATCATAAAGTAAGCCTCAATACATTTCAGATAATTAAAATCATAAGACTGTATGTTTTGAACAAAACAGAATTGTTTCAGAAATCAACAACAAGATATCTAGAAAATCCCCAAATCTTAAGAAATTAAACAGCATACTTCTAATGTGAATTTCAAGTGAGACCATATTTTGAAATTAATGAAAATTTGTGGGATGTAGGTCAGTAGGATTCATAGGGAAATTTATTGCTTTAAATGCTCATATTACAGAAGTAAGGTGTAAAATCAGATGTCTAAGTTTCCACCTTAAGAAATTAGAAAAAGGACAATTAAAGAGAAGGAAAAAAAGCAGAAATCAGACAAATAGAAAAGAGACAAATAATAGAGAAAAGTAAGAAAACCAGAAGTTGATTTTTAGAAAAGATTAATAAAATTGGCAGATTTTTATAAAGACTGATAAAGAAAACAAATTACTGTTAGAAATGACAGTGATAACACTGTAGATCAGATCACTATTAAAAGAATCGCAAAGGAATATCAAAAAATGTGACAATAAATTCAACAAAATAAGATGTGTTTTTAAGTTCCTTGAACACACGACTTACCAAAGCTAATTTAAGATGGATTATAAAAGCAAATAGTCCTATATCTAATTAAAAATTTGAATTTGTAATAAAAAACCTTGAAGAACTATGGTGAGTAGTTTTAAATATTTAAGAAAGAAGTAATATGAAGGTTAAATTCAGAAAGTAGAGGAGGGAACATTACCCAAACTATTTTATGAAGCAAGCATTACCCAGATAATAAAAATGTTTTAAGAAAAGAATGTTGCTGATAAATATTCTTAATGATCTTAGACACAAAAAATTCTTAAATAACCATTAGCAGATTGAATACAGCAACTAGTACAAAGGATAATACATCGTGACCAAGCAAGATTTGTCTCAGGAATGCAGAATTGGTTTGATTTCAAAATCAGTGTACTTTATATTAACAGAGTAAAGAAAAAAAATCCATACATGTAATCCTATCAATAAATACAGAAAAAGCGTTTGAGAAAATTCAAATTATTCTTGACAAAAGCTTTCAGAAAACTAGAAATAGAAATTTCTTTCATCCCATAAAGGGCATCTACAAAATATCTATAATAGCACTATATTTAACATTGAAGCACTGACAGCCTTGCCCCATAGATGGAAACAAAGCAAAGATATCCTCTCTTACTACTGCTATTCAGTGTTGTACTGGAGATTCCAGACATTGTTATAAGGCAAGAAAAAGAAATAACGTCTATAAATCTTGAAGAAGTTAAACACTCCTTTTTGTAGGACATGATTCTTTACTAGAAAATCTTACAGAACCTGCAAGACAATTATTACAATAAGTAAATTTAGAAAGGTCACAAGATTCAATATATAAAAACCAATTGCATTTTAATAGACCAGCAGCAACCAATTGGAAAATATAATTAACATGATTCCATATTCAGTAACACCAAAAACCATAAAATACAGGTAGATTGTAGACCCATACATGAAATTAAAACTTCCAAAGAAAATACAACAAAATATTCTCACAAATTTAGGTGAGGCAAAGATTTCCTGGGGTAGACGTGCACTACACATAAAGGAAAAGTAGATCACTAGGCCTTTCTTCTGAGGACCTCTGGGTGGGCTTGAATTGCCAGACTTTCAGTTAGCAGGTGAGCGCTTAATCATTTGTTTTACTCAGAGACCCTCCCACTATCCCACACACCACAAATCAGAAGTGACCACAAACCCATTAGGAAATACAATAGAAAAAAGATTACTTTTGCAATCATAATAAAAATATAGAAACAGGAATTAATGTAGCAAGGAATATGCAGGACTATATGAAGAAAATAAAACTTTTCTGATGAGAGAATTTGTATAAGACGAGAGACCATATTTAAGGATGGAAAGACTGATTAAAAGTCTAAATTTCCTCCAAATTACTCCATAAACTAAATTCTAATGCAAATCCTAGGGGCAGGTTTTGATCCAAACATTTAGATTAAATTAAATTATAAACATTCGAAGTTTTAAAACATAACAAAGGGAGATTTGCTCTGTATATTATTAAAGTATTGTGAAGAAAAAAACAACCGCTCTTGCCACTGAGTCAATTCTAACTCATAGTAACCCTATTGAGACTTTTTAGGACTGAGTAGAACTGTCCCAGAGGGTTAAAACATTGTGAAGTGATTATAATTTTTACTACTTCAGAAATAGATAGGCATATCAGGGCTAGAATCAAAAGTTTAGCAGTGGTCCAAGTTTATACAACAAATTAGCACATAATGAATGACAGTTTAAGATCAGACTGTATTAAAAAAATGGTTTTGGGAGGTACTGGCTAACTTAGAAAAATCATGTCATAGCTCTCCTGCAGGCCCTCATCACAATGTCAGATTTCTCTAACCTTCAGTAACTCCCCCAGTCTCTGCAGCTTCTTCCAGTTTGATTATCTTTTTCTTCAAAATTTGTTGAATCCGGCTGTGTCCTTTCTCCACAGCTTTCCCTTTCCAGGGTCTCTGTTCCAGCAGATACTTCTCTTTCTTTCCTTCATGCCCCTACCACCTGCAAAAAATAAAAAACAAACAAACAAGCGTATGCTTATACTGGGTTGGACAAATGAATTCTTGTATGAACAATGTTTGGAGTGGTGTGCTTAAATGCAGTAATGCTCATTAGACATCTACGGGGTTTACTTGGTGAGTGGAAAGAGAGGAGACAATACTCGAGTGCTGATATTTTTGTCACTTTGAGTTAAATAAACTGTGCCTCACACCTTAGCTGGAATATGCTCATTAAAAGTGAACCATTTCAGTGATTTTCAAACTGGGGCATACTATGAAGATGCGTCAGAGGCTCCCAGAGGGTAGATAAAGAGCAGGAGAGGCAGGCAGGCCATAACTCCCTGAATATACTTCCACCAGAGCAATATTAATATATTGAAGTTTCATATAAAATTTCATTTCAGGAAAATTTTCTGTTGCTAAAAAGTTTAAAGATTACTTCTTATGTAAACAACTAAAGGATGAAGTTGTTCAATAGAAAAAAAATGATTTAAAAAGCAGTATGGTATGTAAAGTTCGAAAATGCTTGGCCAACCTGTGCCTAAGGAGTATCACTTGGTCGCAAACCACCTGGAGCAGAGGAGAACAAAGGACATCAAAGACATGAGGAAAATGTGCATCCAGGAGACAGAAGGGGCCGTATGACTGGGAGACTACATTGGCATGAGACATGAAGAACTAGATGGTTTCCTGACAGGGAACGAAGCATATGGTCCCTGACCTAGCAGGAGGAAAATGGGGCTGTAGATCTAGAACTCTATAAAGAACAGACTTGATGGTTGGTCCTCCTGAAGGGCATCCTGAAGACACAGCGCCTGGACTTGCTGGTAGCTCAGAACTGAAATCAATACTGAAGCCAATTCTCCAGACAAAGATTTGACTGGACTATAAGATGTAACGTGATGCTGCTGATGAAGGGTATGCTTCTTGATTTAAGTACAGACATGAGGCTGTTGGAGCAGCTCCCATCCACAGGCAAAATGGCAGGTGAAGAGGAGGAGACAGACACTGGTTGAATGAATATGAGAAGCATTAGGTAGAGAGGAAGAGTGTGCTGTCACAGGTGGGGGAGAACAGTTAGAGTTGTGTAGAGGTGTGTGTGTTTAGGGTTTTGAATGGCAAATTGACTTGGATTATAAACTTTCACTTAAAGCACAATAACATATTTAAAAAAATGTTGGCTGCAGAAAACCACTTCAGAGTAGTTATATCTGAAGGGTGGGAAATGAGTGATTTTACTTGCTCTTTTTCACTTACCTCTTTAAAATATTTTTTATAGTGATAACATTTGATGTCATTTGTTTCATTTTTTTAGGTATATTTTGCATACAGTAAATTTTACAAATTTTAAGTGTATAATTTAATGACTTTTTATATCAACACCCAAGCCAAGATAGAGAACATTTCTGTCACCCACTCACATCCCATTCCGATGAACATCCCCACTCCCCGTGTCCCTCCATGTATAACCATTATTTTGACTTCGTTTAGATGAGTTTTGTTTGTTCTTAAACTTTTTGTAAATGGGATCATACAGTATGTACTTTTTATGTCTGGATTATTTTGTTCTACTTAATATTCCTGAGATTTATTCATGTTGTGTATGTCATTGTTTTTTAATTGCTAGGTAGTAATCTGTTTCATTGTTATGCTGAAATTTATCTATTCTTTTTTGGACATTTGGGTTATTTACAGTTTTTGCTATTAAGAACAAAGCTGCTTTGAACAACCTTGTATAAGTTTTTGAGCAGACAAATTCATTTCTCTTGGGCATATGGCCAGGAATTGGATTGCAGGATACACACCTCTGTAACTTTTCAAGACATTGTCAAACTTCTCTTCAGAGTGGTTGGTTGAATTCACATTTTAGTTAGCAACATTTAAGAGCTGCATATTCTCGTTCCCTCTACCACTGTGAAGTAAATGAACAAGGCAGTCTTTCTCCAATTGGAAAGACCAAAACTAAGCCTTAGAGATGTGGCAAAACCAACTCTCATCTGGTCCAGCGCTGATCCAAGAGAAATATGTGGAGAGCAGCAGTTCAGTCTTGACTCAGCAGTTGTCAATATCAGTGTGTGTCTCAGTTACAAGCCAGGGAGAAGTGAGAGAGACAAAGGGAGGGGTGTAGAAAGTCAGCCTCATGGGAAGGGTGACAGATACTAGACAAGAGATTGGATTCCCCCAGCAAACTAGTTAGGTTTTCAGCCCCTCAGGAAACTGGAAGACCTTGGGCAGAAGGGAGAGGGTGCCTAGCCAGATTTTGCCTGATGTCCACACAAACATCAGGGCTACTGTTGCCTGTCTGGGCACCCAGGATCGAAAGTGCACAGTGTGCCCCTAAACCTGGGCTGACTTGAAACTGCAAGTAGAGAATCTTACAAACAGTTAAGGCAGAGCTAGTATCGATGGGGACAGTCAGTACCACAAACCCAGCTGCAGACCTGAGCCTAATCCTGGGGCACAGTTTGTGTATCAATTTTCTAGAGAGGAGATTGACTAAGGACACTGGAAGCTAGGTCTATAAATGTTTGAGACAAGGGGGTGTTAGTCACTTGCTAGGACAAGGGAAAAAGGTCTGAACTAAATTAATAGTAACTGAGTGCTCGTAATCACAGTGACTGTGAAGCCAAGTTTCAGATTTAACCCGCATACAGGTTACTCATCTTCAATCTGTTTCATGGGCATAATCAAACCTAAACATTAAAAAATTTGTTGCCAGTGACCCGGATAACAGAATTCAGCTGATTCTGGTTCTACTTCCCAACATTTATCTTTAATCCTTTTTCTTCCTTCCAATCCCATTGTCTTCGGTGTAGTTGAAGCAAACATCATGTATATTCTTTGGGGTATTCTAATAGCCTCTTTACGGGTCTCCTACTGTCAGTTTCTGCCCCACTTTAGTTCATTTTTTCACATAGCATTAGACATTTGATCCTGTTCATCCTTTTCTTAGAGCCATGTTGAAATTTTAGGACCATATGTTTTAAGACAGATATCATGGATTTTGGAAAACATCCTAGTTTGGGAGTTAGAAGACTCAGGTTTTAATTGTAGCACAACCACTAAGTAGCTGTATGTTTGTGAACAATCCTTCTCCCACTCCCCAGGTCTTAGTTTCCTCATTTGTGAATAAAAGTATTAGACTAAACTAGAAAATCTCTAAGGGCCATTCTAACATTCCATGTTACTTTGTGGGCCTATTCAGAGTTCTTGCCTGGGAAGGAGAGAAGTGAAGGCCTGAGATAGTATTTCAGTCAACCCTCTTATTTTTCTTCTCACAGAGGGTGGCAACGGCTGGTACCTTTAATTTGAAGCAGTTCCCATATACTGAGAAAAGTCATATGAAAATGTTTAAAGAGCATTTCCTCATTTCAGCAGGTGTGCCACAGGACTATGAGTCACCTGTAATATAGGGAAGTCTGACTGGTGGTTTTATGTTGATGTAGGCTCTTGTCAGAGTCCTGATGGTACCATGCTTGAGAGCTTGGCTGCTAACCAGAAGGTCAGCAGTTCAAATCCAGCATCTGCTCCTTGGAAATCACATGTAGCATTTCAACTCTGTTCCATACAATCATTCTAAGTTGGAATCCACTTGACAACAAAGGATTTGTTTTTGGTTAGGCTTTTTTCAAGTTCTTTTCACATACTTGACCTTAGAGTTGTGTGGACCGGTAGAAGCTATGGATCCAAATGTTAGCAGAAAAGTCTTTAAGTTCCACAGAATGCTGCTGCCATCTTTATATGATTCTGACCGAGTGGTTGATGTAGATATATAAATGTATCTAGTTGTGTTTTTAAAAATGTAACTATTATGATATAAAACTATATAACACATTGTGTATATTGTATAAATCTGAGGTTTCTGGTTTTGATATTGTATTATAGGTACGTAAGATGTAACTATTGTAGAAACAGGGTGAAGGGTGTACAGGACCTCTCTGTATTGTCTTTCAACTTCCTATAAATTTTTAATTATTTCAAAGCAAAAAGTTAGAAAAAGATGTAAATCTTACAAGTTGATTAATAGGAGCCTTTTTAAGGTCGATTCTGGGACATTTATAATGGTCTGGGTTGTGGCTTTGTCTCCCCCTCACTGGAATCAAAATGTAGATTACCCAACAATAAAATGAATTTTCATAATTTCAATTATGAAATCTGTTCCCAAGGAACTTCTTGCTGAGGGCTCAGCGCATACATTGAGGGACTTGTACATTTATGTAGTGTTTGGCCAACACCAAGCAAGGCCAGCAGCCTCAGCAATAGCACTGTGTGTGCTGGTTATTCTGAGCTACGAATTTGGTGACCTTTTCCTTGGATTGCCTCTGGGACTACTTTTATACTACGTTCCACCTTGCTCCTCTGTACTTCTGGGACCCTGAGCCCTCCACGTCTGTAGAGGAAATTTGTGCCAGCAGAGGACCATGTACTGGCTAGGCCAACAGTTTTATCAAACCTCTGAGGAGAGTGTGTGGGCTGAAATGTACTCCATTGGTCACTCAGGGACTCAGCCAATCCAAAATCCATTCCTTTCAGGACTGAGGAGCATGTGTGTGTGTGTCTGCCTGTCTGTGGGGATAAGGAAAGCTTGCCAAGAGGAAAAGATTGAGAAATAATATTTGGTAGACAGAACAATGCTGCACCACTCCCCACCCACAAATATATCCACGTCCTAATCTCTGGAACCTCTGAATGTGTTAAGTTACATGACAAAGGGGAATTAAAGTTACAGATATAATTAAGGCTGCAAATCAGCTCACCTTAAAATAGGGAGATTGTCCTGGAGTGTCTTAGTTGGCGCCGTATAATTTGAGGGTTCTTTAAACACTGGTGGCATAGTGATTAAGTTCTACGGCTGATAACCAAAAGGTCAGCAGTTCAAATCCACCAGGTGCTCTTTGGAAATGCTGTGAGGTAGTTCTATTCAGCACTAGGGTTGCATCAGTTGGAATTGACTCGATGGCAATGGGTTTGGGGTTTTTTGATTTTAAAGCAGAAGAGTGAGGCAGAAAAAGAGAGTCAGAGAGACATGATAATGAAAGCAGACTCATAGAGATGCTACATTGCTGGCTTTGAAGATGGAGGAAGAGGGCCACCTAATGAATTGGGTGGCCTCTAAAAACACGAAAAGGCAAGGAGACAAGTTTTATTCAAATTTTCCAGAAGGAAGTGTAGTTCTACTGACACCTTGATTTTAGCCCAGTGAGACCTGTATGTTACCTAAAGAAATATAAGGTAATTAATTTATGTTGTTTTTAAGCCACTGCCTTTGTGGTAATTTTTTACAGCAGCAGTAAAAAACTGATACAGTATTGTAGTATGTAAGGTTTCGATGTAAGAATTGGTTGAGGGAGGCCAGGGACTCAGAAAGCAGAGTCCTAGGGCTGGGTGAAGTGCCATCTGAGGCAGTGGGTCTTGGTGGGAAGGGCAGGAAGCATGCGATTTAGGCGGCAGAGTGTCTTGGTCATCTAGTGCTTCTGTAGCAGAAATACCACAAATGGACGGCTTTAACAAAGGGAAATTTATTCTCTCACTGACCAGTAGGCCAGAAGTGTGAATTTAGGGTGTCAGTTCTGTAGGATGGCTTTCTCTTTCTGTCAGCTCTGGAGGAAGGTCCTTGTGATGTGTCAGCCTTCCCTTGGTCTGGGAACATATCTGTGCAGGAATTTCAGGTCCAAATGTCATGCTGTGCTCCTGGCATGGCTGTCTTGGTGGTGTGATGTTCCCATGTCTCTTTGCTCACCTTTCTCTCATTCTTTGTATTGAATATACACGCAGTGATTAAGTGAAAGTATACAATCCAAATCAATTTGCATGCCCAGCTATGTACATTTTCTGTACTTTCCTTGCCATGTGACAGCATACTCCTCCTTTTCATTTTATACTTGTGATATCTTCTTAGCAAGCTCCTGCCCTCTCCACCCACTTCTCTCCCATCTAGAAAGAGAGCAGTAGGACAGCCTCCTATAAATGCATAGAACCATAAAGTATACCCACTTTATGGTCACACTGTGTGCCCAAATCTAGTCCATTTTTGTCCGAAGAGTTGACCTCAGTGGTGTTTTCCAGACAGGGGCAGCAGCAGGTCTAGGGGCCATGCTTCTAGGGGATGCCCCAGGCCATCGGACCATCAGTTGTGGTCT